>JAVHKY010000013.1:15640000-17024372 GCA_035079385.1 Aspidiotus rigidus
TAAAAAGTGATACAAAATGTATAATATTTTATACCGCTGCACGCCCGCGTACATCTACGTATTCTCCGCATTTCCTACCTTTTTGTTTTTAATAAGATTATCGCGGATACGCGTACGATTTCGTCGTTTCGTTTTCACAGAATACGAGCATCGAGTAAAGTATATGTAAATTTTGGAAAATTCTCTTTTGAAAGTAGTATAAAGGGGCTGTACGTCAGCTCGTCGTTGGCGGAAATGTAACGCGCGAATTTAATTTAAATTCGGGATTCTAACCTGGACACTCTTGGAGACACTGATACCGTCGTGGCACACAGAAGCAGGTTACGCACCCCGAAAAACGACAAACATTTTTATACGCCTTTAAAAAAAACGTCGACGTTTGAAAAAGCCTGTCACAAATAACGCGTAAAAGTACTTCGAAAATTCTACGTCGCTCGCGATAATTTCTCTGTCCTTATTCGTTTTCATCGCATTTGAAATCGTCATCACGAGGATTTTCGTCGTTTAGGACAACCAGGCCAAACTATTTCGTTTCTGCCGGAACAAAACTTTTATCGATACACGGATGGAAAAGTTTACTGAAGTTTTAGCGAACGGAATCACGGAATGAATCGTTTGAATTTAAATTGTCACATTATTGTTCTGTGCTTGTAGCATCTTCCTCTTGAAAAAACCAGCTTTAATCTACAAGTGGATGCGTGGAAGGTGGAAATATGAAAGAAAAAACCAAAATATCTGTTCTGAAAGAAGATGCGTTTATGACCCGCTTTTCAGAAGGTCGTTCGTGAAAACTCCCCTTTGAGCGTCAGAGTAAACTGTGCACTCGAAAGTGATTTTTACCATGTGTACTTCTGGAAGAAAAGTCTATCCTTATCACCTTGACTTTTTTTTTGTCGTGCACGACCGACCGCGCGTGAGAAAATAAAAAGATGTTTAAGGAGGTGGAATGAAATACAGATTGTACTACTACCCATACCCAGATTCTTCTACCAGATTAGTCAAGAAGCTAAATCCCGAACCAGAATTGGGAAAATGTTCGCGGACATCAAGGAGAATATGTGCCGAACCAATGACAGAATGCTTTAGCGCAAAGAAAGGTTACAAACCTACAGAAGAAGAACCGCCAGAACAACTTGATTTTGACAAAGGCGTGCAAAGACAACCCGGTGGTGGTATTGGAGAAGAACGACTGCACACAAAAAGTGGAGTTGTTGCAGAACCGTACTTCAGACCCGGTCCATTAATTGCTTCATTCGTATCCGCTTTGTTCTTTGAAAAATTGGCGTATCGCGTTCGCTCTCAAATTGCGATATTGTGGTCCGAAGACTCCCCGGAACTAACCAAATTACCCAAAGCACTCAACTTGACGTTTAGATGTAGGCTAGGTTTTCTTACATTGCGACAAGAGGGGAGTTGGAAGTCTTGGAGTCGTACTCCCAGATAATGGATGCCAAAAGCTGAAGAACGACCCGATCCAGGAATACTAAAACAATTTGAATAAGGTGTTGAAAGAGAACAAAGTATTTGTTGGTAGTACCAAAATTCAACGGGCTCGTAAAACTCCCCCAAAGAGAACCGTCCGACCGATGAAATACCATTCAATCCCCATGCTACAAGAAAATGAAAATTGCGGTCAGATTCTTGAAAGAAAATGACCAGTTTGCCTCTAAACAAAGCATCAGAAAGAACAGAGAGCTAATAGAGCGGATGAACAAGGTGAAAATCCAGAGTAACTACAAACTGGTATCACTGACATATCGAGGGAGGAACTTTTGACCCTGCTGGGACACTACAGATACCATAGAAATCTTGGTGGGCTCAAGTACGCCGAAATGAAGGAAGAGATCATGGGTCAGAACTACTGCTTGCTGCCAGGTAGAAGGACTAGCGATGGGCTCATGGCTTTTTCCGATACTGGTGGAAATATTCGACTTCAAAAAGCTGCAACACTGGGCTAGATACGTACATGATAGCCTAATTGTGTGGTTAGGCACTAAAGGACAGATGGAGCAATTTCTACTGGAAACGAATTCGGAGGTCGAAATTTCTGCAAGTCCCCTTACTATCATTCGTAGCTCAAAGGTTGGATTTGGAAAAATTTCGACTTTCGAACAATAATACATGATAGGTGGGGCCTCTCCTATCTTATTATTGTGGCACTCAAAAAAATTTCGTATTTAGACCCTTTGACGCCACGATCTCTGTCGTCATACATCAGTGAAATGTTTTCCAATCCCTTGTCATAATATATGATAGGAAGAGGACTTGGAAGCATTTCAACTTTCGACCCTATGACGTCATGATCTGGCGACGTCAAAATTGTCTCAGTTAGACCTTGGCAAAAATGATTCAAGTGCCCCTCCTATCATGTTACTCAAAGGTGGGACTTGGAAAATATGTTGACTTTCGACCCTATGACATCCCGATCAAAACTTTCCATGTCCCTTGCCATGATCGAGGACGTCAAAATGTTCCGAGTCCCCGCTCCTGTCATATAGCTCGGGGGTGGGAGTCGGAAAAATTTCGTCTTTCGACCCTGTAACGTCACTATTTGATTATGTCATAGGTGAATGAAGTTTTAACAGGGAAGCTGTTCTATGGAGGTTGTTTCAAAGATTTTCCCTGCCGTCTGTGATGTCCAACCAAAACAAAAATGGTCCAAGTCCCATTATTTCCAAAAATGGTTCAAGTACCCGTCCTATCTTATTACATAGGTAGACGATTCGACCTTGCACTTCGTGTTAAAATCATGAAATTTGGAACAAATGTTTAAGACACTTAAACGAAAAATTTGAGCCATGGCACCACGGTCCAAACCCCATAGGGGCCTCATAATGGCGGGTTGTCTAATTGGAAGGAGTTCTTGCATATAAAAGACCGAAATATTCCTTTTGGTTCGCAATTCATGTGGATTCTTATCTAATTCGGACATCCAATTTTGAAAAATATTATCAAAAAATTCTTCCAACATTTTAGGGGCGCTGAGGGGCTGATAACCCCTGAAATAGGGGTAAAATTGAAGTGACATATTTCAACATATTTTCACGAATATCCCTATGAAATTTTCCTTAGTATTTGAGAAAAATACTAAAAAAAATTCTTCGACCGTCCAAAGGGCCCGGGAGCCTAATCCCCCCCCCCCCCAAAAAAAAAAACAAATAGAGGAAAAAATATTTCGTGTTTTTTGAAAAATCTCGACAGGTTCCCAAGTAGAATTCAGCGCAAAATCTGGGAAAAATGGTGGAAAAATTCTTGGGCTCCCTCGGAGGGGGTAAAAAGGGGAATAAACCCTAGAAAGAGATGAAAACATTTTTGCACTTCTTTTTCAAGTTCAACAAATTCTTGTGTAGAATTTACCGTAGAATTCGGAAAAAATGGTAAAAAAAATCCTGGAGGTTTCTGAGAGTAGGTGAGAGGACTCCAACCCCCAGAACTCGAAGTAAAAAATATGAGTTTTTGAGAACATTCAAACGGATTCTTGGCTGAAATTTACCGTAGAATTCAGAAAGAATCCTGAAAAAATCTCATGGCTCTTCGAGGGGGCTGGGAGGAACATGAACTTCTTCGGGAAAAGTTTTAAAATTGTAGAATTACATTTTTATAACTCATGTGAACAGCATTTTCTATTGGTTCGCAAGTGTCTCTTTGCGGACTCATTACTTTTCCTGATAGTTTCTACTTTTCTGTCCGTCATTTCAATCCTCCGTCCTCTTCAAATTTATCAATTATTTATTTTATTAATTCTATTCTTGGCGCCGCGATTAGGTTAGGTTTCGATCCCACCTACCCAAGATGCTCTCCAACAGCACTGTCTTCGCGCAGTTCATTAGGGTTTCCACGTGTGGGGGCAGTGTCTGAAGAAGAATCAAAAATTTCCAGATCCGCAAGAATGGGGCTGGAAGTGAGCGGCTGATGGAATACACTGGGAACCTTTATGGACCCTTCATCCACCTGTCTATATGGCATTGGACATTCTCGTGAAATGCGGCTGCCAGAAAAGCTGCTCTAAGAGACACTGCACTGTAAGTGCCGGAAGGCTGGAATGCTATGCACTGATATGTGTGCAAATGGTAATAAGTGCTTGTTTGAGTAAATTATTTGTGCATTGGCATTATACAATTGTCATCAGGTTTGAAATATATACTACTAGCGGTTGGCGACGCGCCTCCGGCGCGCCTGACCGCTAGCTGTGTGTTGAGTAGATATCTGTGTTTTATAGGTATCTGTATCTTGTAGGTATGTGTGTTTTGTAGGTATCTTGGAATTCAGATGAATTTTTAAAAAAGAAACAGTGGAAAGAGTTTTGCAAAATTCACAACTATTCAGTTCAAAAATAAGAAAATAGACATCAAAAACTGCGACTGTACTTATAAAAATATATCAAAGTTCCGAGTCGCACAAAAATAAAATCACCAAATTAAATTTTTTACACACTAATTCACTTGAGAGCTGACTTAACGCGTGAAGCCTGTATTCATCGCAGCAGAATACAGACAAATCCATTGACATTCTGCCAGTCCCTAAGAAAACACACGGACAACAGGTAAAAAAAAGGGTAATTTCCGCTAGCCCATACGCAGTGCGCACCGTGTCTAGACATTGGTTCTTGTATGAGATACCGGATGTAAAATCCTTTATGTAGGTGTTTTTAAAACTGTGAATAAAATAACTTGCTTAGTATGGAAGTACAGCGAATACTGTAGTCACAAAATTTCCTCCTAAAAATCTGGAACCGGGCTCATTCGAAAGGAAATTACAGGGGCTACAATTTTTGTTCTCTTCAATTTTTCATAAAAATGAGTTATACTCGAGTTATCACAATAATTCAATTCTCGAAACTGCGCCACTCAACGCGCGTAGGTCTAACGTACATGGCAAGCTACACGACCACGTTTTTTTATATTGAAAAAAGTCATTGTTTTCGCCCTTTTTTGAAATTACTCAGCACCTCCCCGTCAAATTTTTATTTTTATGAGTCTATGTGCTGCTCTGGGATGAGGACAATATATCCTGAAAGTTTGAAAGCGATCGGCCCAGTAGTTCTCGAGTTATAAACGGACAGGACGACAGACAGACAGACAGACGGACAAACTTTCTGCTTTATATATTAGAAGATTAGATTTTGATGAACTTATTGAAGTATTTTATATTTTAATAATACTTCAGTAGTTTTTGTAATATTTCAAGGTATATCTATTTCACGTCCTGTGCAACAGGAAATTCTACATAATATTTCATGAAAATTCAAGTATGGAAATGTAGTTCTATAATTTCTGTTCCAAGACGTTTATATTCCTCCCGGCCCCCTCGAAGGGCCATGAGATCTTTTTTCAGGATTCTTTCTGAATTCTACAGGAAATTTCACCCAAGAAACCGTTTGAAGTTTTCAAAAACGCATATTTTTTACTTCGAGCTTTGGGGTTTGAGTCCTCCTCCAGGAATTTTTTTACCATTTTTTCCGAATTCTGCGGCAAATTCTACATAAGAATTTGTTGAACTTGAAAAAACAAAATGCAAATTTTTTTATCACTTTCCAGGGTTTGTACCCTCTTTACCCCCCTCTGAGGACCCCAGGAATTTTTTCAATGTTTTCCCGGATTTTGCGCCGAATTCTACTTCGGAACCCGTCAAGATTTTTCCAAAAAACACAAAATATTTTTTCCTCAATTTTTTTTTTTTTTTGGGGGGGGGTGAGGCCCCTGGGTTCTTTAGACGGTCGGAGAACTTTTTTAGTATTTTTCCCAAATTCTATGGAAAATTTCATATGGATATTCGTGAAGATATGTTGCAATATGTCACTTCAATTTTATCCCTATTTCAGGGATTATCAGCCCCTTGGCGCCCCTAAAATGTCGGAAGAATTTTTTGATAATTTTTTCGAATTTGGCGGTCCGAATTAGATAAGAATCCACATAAATTGCGAACCAAAAGGAATATTTCGGTCATTTATACGCAAGAATTCCTTCCAGTTAGGCAACCCGCCATTAAAGGGCGCCTATGGGGTTCGGACCCTAAATGTTCGTTCCAAATTTCATGATTCTAACATGTCGAATTGTCTTCTTCCCGGACTACAATGTCTACTTTTTAAAATTCTATTTTTTACAGTTCTGAGTAAAACTCTCCCAAATTATCTCTAAATATCTCATAGAAGTTCCTGCACTTTGATACTGTAGTCGGAAGCGTAACGCTGGAAAATTTTCTTTGTAATAAATTCCCACCGACGGGATACAAAGAGGACGAAGACGTGCTGCAGCACGCGATATATATAAAAAGTTTTTCCTTTCTGGTCCATTTTATCTCCCGCCGATTCTGCAAATCACGACGCGAAAACGGTTAAAAAATTACGATTATTGTCATTGTAAAAGTCGTATTTTCTATTACGAACGAAGCATTATAAAAACTTCTAGCTCGGGTGCATGATCTTCGACAGTGATTTACACGCAGCGAGACAAGAGAGACGAGGAAGCGCTCGTAAAAAAGTGAAATGCTTCCCTACTAAAATATTCCGCCTGGCATTCGTTATGGGAGCAATTTTTGCTGTTTTGACTGTCGTAGATTATATGGGACACACAAACTAATATTGATTCTGCGTATTGCGACTCTTTAGCACTACTCTATTTTCATTCGGCGTGTAATTGCGCCATTGTGATTATAAAATAGACGAGGGCTTTAAATTTTTCTTAACAATAACGAGAGAACTCGAAGCCCCGTTTGTTTTATACTAATCTGTTATTACGGGTGTATTTTCTTTCTTATACGAGCGCGTTATGCCGTTTAAAAACGTTCAACAACATCTATTATAAATATTATTCAAAATGACAATGAGCCTATTCGCACGAAGAAAATGATGGCGTATACAATTTGGGCGCCTACATTTTAGAAAATTAAGTATAATTTTTTGGGGGAAATCGAAAAATTATACCTGCCGCCGCAGAAACTCCGTGCCCACGAAATGTATACCGGAGGGATGTATGAATAATGTTGGATTTATATTTTCGTAATAGGTCGTTCGGTGCATTTCAGCAGAAATCTAGCCCATTCTTTTTTCTCCGTCACGGAAGTGAGCACCACCGCGAAGTTGGACGAGGGTGAAAGACAAGGAACGATAGAAAAACAGAAAAAAGCGGGAGGACAATATTTGCGAGTATGATTAGATAAGCCGAAAAAACTCACGTAAAATTTATAATGAAAGTCGGTAGACAAAGGTTACAAACAAGGCAGAAGTTGTGTGACAAGAAACTCCTTTTATTCGAGAGCTAGATTGATGTTTCGAAATTTAATTTCTGTTCGCAGTTCCACCACTTAAAGTCGAAATATTGGAGGCCAATCAAGTATTCACCGCTGGACGCGAGTACGAATTGATATGTCAAGCACCAGGCTCAAGACCACCAGCGAGGGTGACGTGGTGGCTCGATAAATTTCGCACGGATCAAACCAAAGAGACGGTAAGTTTCACTGAATCAAATCCCTTATGTCCTTTTGGACTCTTAACAAATCTAGATAATGATTTACTTTTTCGCCGATGTACGAGTTATTAAATCTGGGAAGGCGTGTATGGTGTCTAGTGTGTCTTCCTGTGGTTCTCTTCCCCGTATTTTATATGTTCGGGTGAGCGCCAGTCCAGCGTTCGGTGGACGTGTTCGAGATATCTTAAGGAATGCCTAGCTAGTAGGTATTCAACTGATTCACATTGCGAGCGCTCGCGTACTTCCTTGTAGGAGACAAAGTCTCTTGCCTTTTGACAGTCAGTATTTACCAAAGCGTTCTCCATTGAAGCTTTTCCAGCGCATTGGTATGTCTTCTAACGGGAAACCTGTTTTATCGGGGGGGTCGGAAAAAACGGCCACCGTCTGGCAAAGCTCGGAGCTCGAAAATTTTTCAAGTACCCTCCTATCGTATATAACTTGGTGGTCGGTTATATAGCCTGAAAACAGCCCCTTCAAATACTAGATATACAATGCGTCATACACCAATTGACTTAGCCCCTTCAATGAGCCATATATGCAACGCTTCAAATACCATAAGACTCGGAACATCCTTCTAGGATATGATATTCCAAGTTCCCCTTGTATTGTACCATAATTAGGTGTATACCGGATGGTTCAAAATGATGTTACCAGTTAAATGGGAGTTTGGGCTAAATTTATTGTCGCGCAAAAATGCAAAACTTTCGATGATTGTATAATCCAAATGTATAAAATTTGTAACTTATTTTTATCTGCAATATGCGCGTCTACCTAACTTTCTACAACTTTTCTGAGCTGAGTCATGGACCAAAATGTGCCAAAAATTGACGGATTTGCCTAAATTTTCAAAAATTGAAAATTGTTCATACTTCCATATTTTATTTGATTTGAAAGTGAAATTCAACGCTGATTCCAAAAATATACTCAAATGGTCCTGTGAAGCTCAAAAGTGGAGTAAATTTCAATTTCTTATTTTGGAAATCTTGGCAAATTTATCAATTTTTGGCACATTTTAATCCATAACTCCATTCAGAAAAGTTGCAGAAAGTTTGGTAGGGGCGCCAATTGTAGATAAAAATGAGATAAAAAATTTTGTATATTGGAACTATACATCTAACGTTTTGCGTTTTTGCGCTGCAACAGATTTAGTTCAATCTCCCCCTGAATAGGTAATATCATTTTGAACCACCCGGTATAGCCTGAAAGATAGCACCTTCAAGTAACTAGGTATGCAATACCTCGTACACCAATTGACTTAGTCCCTTCAATGAGCCAAATACCATAAGACTCACAACGTCCTTCCAAGATATTCCAAGTCCCCCTGTATCATATCATAATATAGTGTCAAGATTGGTATATACTAGATGGTTCAAAATGATGTTACTAGTTAAATGGGAGTTTGGGCTAAATCGATTGTAGCTCAAAAACACAAAACCTTAGGTGTACAGTTCAAATGTACAAAATTTGTATCTTATTTTTATCCACAATTTGCGCCCATACACAACTTTCTAAAACTTTTCTGAGCTGAATTATGGACCAAAACATGTCAAAAATTGACAGACTTGTCAAAATTCTCAAAAATTAAAAATTGTTCAAACTTCCAATTTTTACTTGATTTGAAAGCTGATTCCGAAAAAAAAAGAAAAAAAAAAAAAACCTAAAAAATCCTATAAAACTTGAAAGAGAGGTAATTTTCAGCTCCTTATCTTGGAAATCTTGGCAAATTGATCAATGTTTGGCACATTTTAGTCCATAACTCCACTCAGAAAAGTTGTGGAAAGTTGAGTAGGGGCGCAAATTGTAGATAAAAATGAGATACAAATTTGGTACGTTGGCACTAGGTACATCTAACGTTTTGCGTTTTTGCACTACTAAGGCTCTAAAAGTATAGGTAATGACACGACGCCATGATTGATTGTTTCTACTGCATTGCCGTAAGAGCCTACGTTAATTGAAAGGCAAATATCTCGACAATTAATATCGATTATTTCAAAAAAATGAAAAGAACTAAATTTATTCCCAGATATGCAATGCTTCAAACACCATAAGACTCAGAACGTCCTTTTAAAGTATTTTAAGTACCCCTGTATTGTATTATATATAGCTCAGAGATTGGTGTAAACCGGGTGGGGCAAAAAGATGTTACCAGTTAGATGGGAGTTTGAACTAAATTCACTCCAGCCCAAAAACGCGAAAGGTTAGACGCACAGATTAAATCTACAAAATTTGTGTCTCAATTTTATTTTCATTTGGCGCCCCTACTCAAATTTCTACGACATTTCTGAGCCGAGTTATGGACCAAAATATGCCAAAAATTGATCAATTTGCCAAAATTCTCAAAAATCCAAAATTGTTCAAACTTCCATATTTTCTCCGATTTGAAAGTGAAATTTAACGCTGATTCCGGAAAAAATACCTAAATAACCCTATGAAGTTTAGAAGTGAGGGATTTTTCAATTTCTTATTTCGGAAATTTTGGCAAATTGGTCATTTTTTGTCACATTTTGGTCCATAACTCGGCTCAGAAAAGTCATAGAAACTTCGGACATGCCTCAAATTGAAGATAAAATTGAGATACAAAATTCGTACATTTAAACTATACGTCTAACGTTTTTTGTTTTCGCGCTACAAAAGATTTAGCACAAACTTCCATTCAACTGGTAACATCTTTGTGCCCCACCCAGTATAGCCTGAAAGATAGCCCTTCAAGTAACTGGATATGCAATGCTTCATATACTAATTGGCTTAGACCCTTCAATGAGCCAGATATGTAAGACTCGGAAAGTTCTTCTAAAGTATCCCAAGTCCCCCTCGTATCATATGTAGCTTCAAAGTCCGGGTCTGTGACGTCACAATTTAGTGACATCATAGGTCAACCTTATGACTTCACAATCTGACGACGTCATATATCTCCCATAAAACAGGTTCCCTGCCACTCCTTGTTCAACTCGGTTGAAGAACTTGTGAGTTTTATAGACAGTCCATATTTTGCTTCTATACAGCAGAATAGTTCTAAGAACAGATTTATACACTGCGATCCTTGTCGCTGTATGGAACTCTCTACTCTACACAGACGACTCTTTTGTTTACTTCGAAGACCGCTAATGCAGCATCCCGAATCCGATAGTTGATTTCGACATCTAAACCAGCCCTTCTAATTGGGTCTTTAATCGGTGGATTTGAACAGTGTTCTTCATTATAAGATGTTAGGTTTGGCTACGTTGATATCCATGCTCAGCATTGTGTACGTTTCGGCAAAGATGTCCATTACCTGTCGCATGTCTTTGGCAGTGTGGTTAAGGACGAACTCGTCATCTGCATGTTGTAGCTTCGTCATTTGGCGGGTGTACGTCTGTAGGTCTGCGCAGTTTGTGGATGCATCCAGCGGTTCAATCGATCGTGAGAGCAGTCACTCTAGCACCTAAAATCTATCCTTCAGCTGAAATAATCTCACAACAGTCTGATTCAAGAAAAACGTTCATACAGCAAGCATCGAAGCTGAGCTAAGGATTACAGTGGGAAATTGCACGCTGTGTCTAAAGTTTTAGAAAGTTCAAGTTGACCTGCTACGAGCAGATGCGTAGATTTTAGATAATACCGATATTTTGTAGTTTACTCCTAGGGTTGACCCAAATTCGTGTATTGAGCCGATGAGAATTTATTTTCAGCTCCCTTCCCTCATCGTTTGATGCGATTGTTGCGAGAAACGTGGCCGCTTCTCCTGTGAAAAGTCGCGTCGACACGCATATTCTCGTGTTATTAGAATTGCCTATACTTCAATCTACCTTTACGTACTTATACAACTTACGTTACGTCTACGTCGAACGCGTTCTTTTCGCCCCGATGACAGGAATAATAATACTTTGAGTCGCGGAAATGAAAAAACCAGTCGCGGAAAATAGCTGGTAGAATGTTCATTTGGAAAATAATATACCGTTAAACGAGGAAAAATAGTGTCGTAACTTATCGTGACGAACAGGCAACATCAGTAACGACCGCCGCCGTGCCTCAGAAATCGAGTGCGAGTTTTTGACTTGAGTGACATATAAATTAGAAGTTGTTTTTTTTTTCTCTTTCTTTCTTTTTTACGCGAATGTTTTAAACATATACAATCATTTACATATAAATACGTACTTAGGACGTGACGTCGGCCCAGAGTTGTACGCGTTGCGTCCCGGTGAGAGTGCAGAAAAATGTGTCCTTACACTAGAGACGGGTGAAAAACGTGGCGTGGTCACGACGAGTCTCCAAATCGAAGTCATAAATTTTGCTTCGGTTACCTTACCTATTTAAAATACAAGTTCGAAATAACGGAGCGACTGTTTCCATTGATATACCGCACGCGGCGACGCGGGAGAAATGTCGAATAAGTGAGATTGAAGACTTGTAATAGATAGAAGAGGTGCTTATCGTGCTCGAGTATTGTCGTATTCTGAAAATGGAGGCGTGAAATTTTTCTTACAGCTGGACACTAGAATTTCGTTCTTTCTCTTCTTTTTAGAAACGGTGAATCCGCTCAAATGAAATGAACGATCGTGTACTTGCGAATTTTTTATCAAGACGCCGACGACTTTGGTTCAACTTTACCATCGTACATCGACTACGGTCATAATTCTCTGTCGAAACCCCATACATACTAAAGACTTTCAGCAAATTTAACTCGTTTTCTTTCGGAGGGTGATTGAAGCTGATCTCGTGTCCTCGAAAATGAATGACCAGAGACAGACAGATGAAGCGCCAACGATAATTTTTCAGGTGCTCCTTTGTGAAAGTTTCTCATATTGTGGGTTACAATTCGTATCCGTTTTTTAAATGTCTCGAGAAATTGGAAGTTGTATGCAATGCTTCTCTTTCTTCTAGTCGAAGGTGAATCCATGTAGGGAGGAGGGACGAAACTTCTGTAGAATTGTTCGCGCGAAAAAAAATAGACAATAAGAAAGATAAAGAAAGTGAGTTCAAATTTGACGAAAAATTCGAGTTTCTTCCCAAAAATTAGTCGCCTCCTCCGTCTCCAAACCTGAACGGTTTATCAGGAAGAAGTCTGTTGAAAAGAAAAGAAAGATGAGTTCAATTTTTCTCCAAAAATTCCAGTCTCCAGGCCAAAATTCTATCCCCTCCTTTTTAACAGAATACATGTTTTATCGGTTGGTTTTCGGGAAAAATGTCCGCCGTCCGGCCGGCTAACAATCTCAAGGTTATTTAGAGGTCGACGCTCTATCATATATAGCTTGGAGATCGTATCACTGTAGAGCTTGGAAGTCAAAATTTTTCCAAGTCCCCTCCTAACATATAAAGCTTGGAGGTCGAAATTTTTACAAGTCCCCTTCCTATCACATGTATCTTCAAAGTCCCAATCTGTGACGTCACAATTTGGTGATATCATTGGTCAAGTTTGTGACGTCATACATTTTTCGGATTCCACGTACCCCATAAAACAGGCTCCCCGCCACCCCTCATTCAACTTCGTCAAAGAATCCATGGATTTTTCATCAGTGCTGAACTTTCAGAGGGAGGTACGGGGTTTCTAGCAGACCTTAACCATCCAAAAAGGGAACATTATTCGAAAAAGAAATGGATAGAAAGTCAGTTCAAATTTAATGAACAATTTTAATTATTTTTCAGAACTAGTCCCTCGCGTTCCCTTTCTCCAAAACGAAAATATTTATGAAGAATAAGATTTTTGAGAGTAGGGAAAAAATGAATTAAATTTTCCTTCTACCAAAAAATTTGAATTCTCTGCCAAAATTCTCTACCGAAACCGTCCCCTTCCTTCTTCCCCAACCGAGTTGGATTCAGGGAGGAGGAAGGAGACTTTCTCTTCCTGGAAAATCCAAAAAGGAATAGTCGGTAAAAGAAAGGCAGGAAGTGACATCGAATTTGATGAAAAAATTCGAGTCACCTCTTGAAATTAGGGCCTCACTCCCTCCCCCTGTTTTGAAACGAAAAATAATACATCGATTGTATCTAAATACTAATTTTTTACTTTGCATCGACTCGACCATATTAACTTCCGACATCAAAGAGAAATATACTCAAAGAGAGTAACGAACAAATACAAGAACCGCACAATATTATAAACAGACCGAGCGCTTTCGACTAAACAGTCATTCTCACGGTATAGAAAGCGACTGAACCCAACACCAACGAGAACAAGAAACAACGAACGAGGAGGTCATGACTGAACCAGCGAGTCATCGAAATGTGAATCATTCTCATAGACTAATTCAATCAATCCCTCCTCAGGAACGTACCTGTTCACCACGGTAATGTCTTTAATATTTCGGTGACGATGAATTTCAATTTCTTCCAAAGCCAAGCGCCTAAAATAAGATTTTTCCCTGTGGAGGAGAACTTCGGATCCCTCTTTGAGGCTATGACCGCATTCGATTAAGTGGTCAGCAAACGCCGACTCCCCTACTTTCTTCCCATGCTTTTCTATGTTCATCAACTCTAATTTTGAATTGACGGCTAGTCATCCCTATGTACACACTCGGGCAATCACCACAGGCCACCCTATAAACACCCTCCCTCTCGGCCATCGGAATCGGATCCTTTAACTTGACCAAGAGGCTCTTCACCGTATTGGTACTATAAAACGCCGGTCGGAAACCAAAGGGACGGAGGACACGGCTCACCTCCGAAGAAAACTTCCCCAAAAACGGCATCCTAATCCACCGTTTACGCCTATCAAGATGCAACTGGCGGGGGAGGGAGGTAGTTGAGTCCAGACTTTTTCTTGTAAGGGGAGTCGACGTTTGCTGACCACTTAATCGAATGCGGTCATAGCCTCAAAGAGGGATCCGAAGTTCTCCTCCACAGGGAAAAATCTTATTTTAGGCGCTTGGCTTTGGAAGAAATTGAAATTCATCGTCACCGAAATATTAAAGACATTACCGTGGTGAACAGGTACGTTCCTGAGGAGGGATTGATTGAATTAGTCTATGAGAATGATTCACATTTCGATGACTCGCTGGTTCAGTCATGACCTCCTCGTTCGTTGTTTCTTGTTCTCGTTGGTGTTGGGTTCAGTCGCTTTCTATACCGTGAGAATGACTGTTTAGTCGAAAGCGCTCGGTCTGTTTATAATATTGTGCGGTTCTTGTATTTGTTCGTTACTCTCTTTGAGTATATTTCTCTATGATGGATGACCGTAAAATTAAAAAACGCATTGATTCCGACATCAACTTGGATGAAGTCGATCAAAGTCATTCATGAGGTCATCGAAGGCCTCTCACTCCAGAGCGACGAATTTTCAATAGAAACCCCGTCCGCCATTCAGCCGGCCGGCAACCTCAAGGTCATTTAGAGGTCGATCTCCTATCTTCCATAGCTCGGAGGTCGATATTTTTCTGAGCCCTTCTTCTACCATGTGTAGCTCCGATGTCCAAGCTTGTGACGTCACAATTTGATGACGTCATAAATTTTTCAGATCCCACGTGCCCCCAAAAAAAGATTTCACTAAGCAGAAGTCTCCTCCTCCTCGTGCTAATGCTCTTCTGGATCCAGAACCATTCGTCCTCGCTGAGCCTTTCGTGAATCACACCAACGTCCAATTTACTGATGTTGAACTAGCCCTTCTCAGAATCGGACGAAAATTCGCACTTTTGTCTAGGCCTAAGCTACGGTGGAAGAATACGTCAAAGACGAAGAGCCAGAATAACTTGCATGGTACTCCCAGATAAATTGCGGCGAAAAGACCAAAGACGTTACAGATCTGTCAGAACTTCACACCTCAAGGAGAGTCTGTTTCATAAAGGAATATGATTGTCGTCGAGAAAAGAACGCCAGTGGTTGCAACACTCCATTTTTAATCTGATGAAGAGCAGCGCCTATTGCGTTGTCAGATGCATCCGTGTAGAGAGCTATTGGGCTTTTTTCATCTGGGTGAGCTAACAAAGCGGCACTGGATAGGGCAGCTTTGAATTCATTGAAACCTTGTTTCGCATCTTGGGTCCATTGTAGTACGGTGCGGTCATTCTTCTTGTTTGTCTTGATAATTGCCTGCAAACGGCGTTGATATTTAGCAGCGTGGGCAATGGCTCGATGATAGAAGTTTATCATACCAAGGAAACGTCTTAAATCAGCCACTGTTTTGGGCTTGCTGTACGTTGGTATTGCTTCTACTCGCTCTGGGCAGGCTTTGATTCCATTACTGCTAACTATATGTCCTAAGAATGACACTTCAGGTTGAGCGAAAGTGCATTTTGAAATATTCAGTACCAATCCAGCTTGGTTCAATCGTTTCAAAACTTGATTGACATGCTCTGTGTGTTCTTCACGGGTCCTTGACGCGATCAGTATGTCATCTGTATATAGGTATGCATAAACGCAAGGTAAACCGCGAAGTATACCGTCGATGAACCGTTGGAATGTTTGACCTGCATTCCGAAGCCCGTAGGGCATGACTGTCCATTCAAATAACCCAAATGGTGTGATTATGGCAGTTTTTTCGATATCACCCTTTGATTGGTATCTGGTTATAGGCGCGTCGGATACCTAGCTTTGTGAAGATTTTTGCCTCAACTAGTTCACTGTTGAAGTCCAGAATGTTGGGAACAGGATAACGGTCCACTTTTCTGACGTTGTTTAGGGTTCTGTAGTCCCCACAGATTCGCCACTTTTCCGGTCCTTTCTTCGGTCGGACTGTGATGGGTGAGGCCCATGGTGATTTACTAGACCTGATTTCGCCGTCTGCCAGGAGCTTTGTGAACATCTCTTTGGTAGCACGCAGTTTTTCTGGAGGGAGGCGCCTAGCTGTGGCGGCTAAAGGCGGTCCTCTGGTCTCTATGACATGCTCGGTGTTGTGAATGATGACTCCTGCACGCCTGATATTGGTTCGGCTCAGTGAAGGGTAGCATTGTAGCAATTTTGAAAATTCTGTAGTGTTGTCAAGGGTGCTGATAGAGGAATAATCCACGGCTCGAATGAAACAATTTTTTCCCGAATTTGTAGATTAGTCAATGAGTCGCCGGTTCCGAAGGTCTGGTAAAATACCATAATGCTCGAGGAAGTCACATCTGCGATGACGAAGTTCCACTCAAATAGACGCCGAAGGCCCAACGATAATCCCAGTGTTTTTGTACCATACGTGTTGATAGGGGTTCGATTTGCAGCAAACAGTTGGACGTTTGTATCTACAGGTAATCCGGCGGGGGTAGTGCCGATACATCTGCACCACAGTCGATCATAAACGTCTCTTTGCTGACGGGATCGTAGACAACCGTGTGTGGAACCTGTAAGATCTCTTCCACTATGTTGGCGTACTTCGGCCCATCGGGGTTCCCATAGTATCTGTTGTTTTTGAGCAGAGTGAGAAGCTCCTCCTTCGGTATGGTACCAAACATGTTTGCCACATCAGAGGATATCAGCTTGTCGTTACTCTTGATTTCTAACTTGTCCAATTGCTTAATCAGCTCTCTGTCGTTTCTGATGCTACGTCTGGGTGAGAACTAGTAGTTTTCTTTCAGGAATGTGGCTACGATCTTCGCTATCTTGTAGCTTGTGATTAGATGCTGTTAACCAGGGGTCTCATCGGACGGTTCGCTTTGTGGAGTTTTACAAGCCCCTTGAGTTTCGGTACAACTGGGTCCATCCCAAGCGTCCTTCCATTGTCGAGAACATTGTTCCGTTTCAACACAGCTTTCCGGTCATCTTGGTATTTAATGTGTTAGGTCATTTGTCAGCTCTTGGTATCCATTCAAAGTGGTGTACGACTCCACTTATTGGGTGTAGTCCTCCTTCTCTATTACCACTACCGTGTTGCCTCTAAAATTAGGTTGTTTTGTCGGATCTTCTTTTGTAGATTTGTGACCTTCCTTTGCATTACTTGCGTTCTGTCATTGGTTTGGTACATATTCTCCTTGGTGTCCAACAGCACTTTCTCAATTTTTGTTCGGGCTTCTGGTCTCACGTCGTGTTCCATGATTTGAATTACTTGTTCGCAGCTAATGGCCATACTTTCAAGCTTACACTGGTTCAGTCTCTCTGTCTGCACGTACTTGATGCCTTTGGCCAGTAGTCTTTTTCCTTCTTCTGTGAAGGTAACGCTTGATAGGTTCTCGGTTCTGGGAGCAAAGTTGTGCTCAGCTCTCGCTGTCTCTTCCTTTCTTTCTCCTTTCTTTCGGGTCAGTTCGACAAGTTTCTTCTTGATCAGTGTTGTTTGGGCTTCCACTCATTTTTCCACATAGTCTTCACCTTTCTTCCCTTCTCCTAGGAGGAACTGATATACTGTATCCCTACCTGATATATCCTTGGTGATAGCGATTTCAGTCAATCAAAGTCTAAAATAAGCTAAATACTGGTAATAGATTTTGCCTGAACCTGAACGCCCATGTGCGTTGAAAAATCATAGGTAAAAAATTTACCTCATTTATCGTATTTTAGAGAATAAATTTTTGGGGTAATATTCTAAGTTAGGTCAAATTTTAGGAGTAAAATTTTGATGAAAATGCTATAAATTTGGGCAAATTTGACGGTAGTGTCCTGAAGACAGGCACTACCCTACTATATTAATCACTAACTCAGAACAAGAATGGCGTCCATAGACTCAGTAAGAGAAAGTTAGTGCTAAATAACTAGGAAAAATTTAGATGCCATTGCAGGACTGCCGCTGCCCCGAGTCTCCTAGAGCCTGCAGTTTTTCCAAGTCCTGAAAATCATGACGCGACAACTTGAACGGACTGCAATTTCAAGGAAGGCGTCGTCTTTCCAAGTCCCTCTCCTATTATATAGCTAGAGGGTCGACATTTTTTCAAGTACCCCTCCTATCATATATGGCTCGGAGGTCGGAATTTTTCCAAGTCCCCCTCCCCTTTCCGTGACGTCATCAACCTCGCTCGCGCTCGCAAGTCCAAATTTTTCTAAGCCCCCCCCCCCTATCATTTATAGCTCGAGAGTCGACATTTTTCTCCTATCATATATAGCTCTAAAGTCGAAATTTTTCCAAGTCCCCCTCCTATCATATATAGCTCGGAGGTCGGAATTTTTCCAAGTCCCTCTCCTATCATGTATAGCTCGAGAGTCGAAATTTTTGTAAGTCCCTCTCCCCTCCCCTCTTCGTGACGTCATCAACCTCGCTCGCGCTCGCAAGTAGAAATTTTTCTGAGCCCCCCTCCTATCATATATAGCTCGAGAGTCGGCATTTTTCTAAGTCCCCCCCTCTCCGTGACGTCATCAACTTCGTGACCAACCTCGCTCGCGCTCACGGACGAAAAATTTCCTGGAAATACTCCCAACAAAAGGGATAGCGGGTTCCCCGCTAAAAAAGAGAAAGACGAATGAAATTATGGAAACAGAAAGTTGGAAAAAAACTTCGAGGTCAAGGACAAAACGAAAGAGAAAAACAAAACAAAAATATTGCGTTCCAATTTCTAGCTTTGAAAATTAATTTAGATCGCGAGAGAAATGTGAATTACACAGTGAATCTTAAGCGCATGGATAAAGAGTGCGTGCACGAAATCGGTCCACTTTCGAAAAGGAGTATAGGTATTGAATTATATAGATATCGTCTTCACTTGCAAATGATGCCAAAGATGAAGACGAAAGTTTTGACAGCGACGTAGAAAAGTTCCTACGGTATCTTCTAATTTATTTTTTGTACAAATATTACCTCGTATGTTACCGAGCTCCTTCTTCTTGCAGAATGTATCATTCTTTCCTCCAAAGTCTACCCATAATTAATACATTATAGGTGCACGTCACTATAGGCCGCGTAAAATTCTAATCGATTGCTCCTCATTTCAGACATCGACGGATGGAAATACCACGACCAGCGTTTTCCGATTTGTACCGACCAAACAGGACACCGGCAAATATTTATCTTGTCGAGCAGAGAATCCGCACACGAGCAAAAAGGTGCTGGAAACAGGCTGGAAGTTGGAAATTAATTGTGAGTATATATAGATCGCGAACGGAATTTATTTTGTCGCTTGTTTAAAGAAAGGAAAAGGTTAGCATTTGAAAAAAGAAATGAAAATAAATAAAACGAATACGAAAAAAGAGAAAGAAAAAACAAATACTAAAAATTCCCGAGATAATAATACGATGAAAGGGTAAAAATAAAGGAGAATCGAGGGGATGCGATTCTTCCTCGTTTCTACTCGCCAGACAAATTAATAAGGATGGCGGAAAAAATGCGCTAGACGGAGTTTTTTTTTTTCTTTTTTTTCTTCTTTTTTTCTCCCACATATTATACGAGTATCGGCTTCCATTATGACGATGACGTCTTTTTTTCCTCTTCTTCTTCTGTTGCGCGTCGACAGCGTTGTTATGAAAACCAATTTATCGAAAGAAAAATGCTTGAAAAGCTATTTAAGGAAATTAATCGAATCGTTTAATTAAGAAGATCGAAAAAATCAAATTTCATCGTCGTATTTCAAAAAGCGCCTCGTTTCGTATGGACGCGATCATTTTCACTTCTCACAGATGGTCTTCTTTCCCGGGAATATGCCGAAACGGTTTGTTTTCCTTCTTTTTTATATTCGTATGGCAATTCAATTGTGAAAAACTTTCTGGCGACTTCCATTGTACACGACGTTGTCGTAAAACTGATTAAATTATTGTAAAATGAAAAGATTTGAGAAAACAGGAGGAAAAAAGGAGGTCATCGGTCTAGGCCAAATACGAGAACGTGTTTCAGATTCTCGCAAAACAATGCGGTGTTTTGAGGCGTTGAACGAAAGGACATAATTGATAATTAGCGAGAAGTTTTTCATCGGAGACAACGAGGGAAACGAAAATCTCTAATAGAATTTTTGTCTCCGAAAGTTGAAAAGAAAAAAAGAATAATGTAGTAGTGAGGCATTTTTAAATAATTCAACTTCTCGTTATCTCACCACTCGACTCGGGGTTCGGTCAACTGAAAATTTCGTCTGGCGCCCGATGTTTTTTCTTACCGCTTTACGAGGAATTTCTTTTCGTGAATGTAAGTACTCTTGTTTCATAATTAATTACGCGCAGGGTGTACTTACGTACTAAATTCTTGCAGCGAACGTTCGTAGTTGCGATCCTTGGCAAATTCTAATGTACTCGTAAACTACTGCGCCGCGCCGCAATATCTGCTACCCTTTAGAAAAATTTCATAATTCGATTCGAGCGTCCGATTTGCCCCAAATTCGCGAAGCAGAGTGCAGCAGATTGTCGCCTTCGAAACGGGCTAAAGAACGGCGTAGGATCGCGATATCGACGAGTAAGCAGTCGAAAAACATTGAGCCCATCGGGGAGAGAATTACCGTACGTTCATGGGGGACCACCGTGAGCTGAAACGTACCTTCTCGCGCTAGGTTGGCAAGGTTGACCATGAATCTCGTGTGCCTCGTTTTCTTTTGAGCTCAAGCATACTCGATCTACGACTTAGGAGAAGTGAGATTTCGAATGATGACTTGGAAAAAATTGGACTGAAGAAGTGTGCCTCCATTCATCTTCTACTCTTTCCTTCAAGGGACAAATGGCCACATAATACTAGCAAGGCTAACTTAGAAACGCCTGAGAGGAGTTCATCAACATGTGTTTCACCTCAGGAAGATTATTATGGGGAACTTTGCCTACACCGTCACCAGCAGCAATGATTACCGCTTCAACCTTTTCACTTAATGCCGGCGGGGAGGAAGGAGAAAGTGACCAATTCTTAAAAAAGTATGTATGCGCGATGAACCTTGTAGACTCTAAATTGACTCGCTTTTCTGACCGAGAGTTTACTCAAATTCCTCTTCGATACTTAGTCTATTTAGTACCTCCAATATCCTCAAATCGTCCCAAAATGACTGGAAAGTCATTCAAAATCGATCTCTCCTTGTTATCTTCTTGTCGACGTCGAAATTGGTTCGACTCTCTGGTATTATAGATTGATATCGACTGGAAATCAACGTCGGTTTTGGGGCAACTATATTTTATTCACTGGTAAAAAACTTGCAATCGACACCGAAATTTTCTAATAAATTTTTTTAAGATTATTACTACTTACACTAATTTAACGTTTTTCCTCAACATTTTTCAAGATTGAATCGATAAATTAAATTTCAAAAATTTATACACCTTCAAGAAGATGTTGAATTTTATAAAATTTTTAAATTGCCAATTAAATATAATTATTACATAATATTTATATCAATAAGATGAATATTGTTTTTCAATATTCAAACTTGAATTTTATTTTGTGGAATAATTTGTTTCATTGAATTTATTTTACAAATTAAGCTCAATATTTTAATTTTTTCTTATTTATTTTAAATTTTAGTTGCAGCGGGTATTTGCTTGGTGGTATATAGTTGGTTATATGTTAGTAATAATAAAGTTTGAGCTAATAAAAAAATATAAAAATGAAGTGATAGTAATTAATAATCACAAAAGTAGGTTCTTCCAGAACAAAAGAAAACAAAAAAAAAAAAAAAAAAAAAAGTTTAAATATAGTTGTAGAATTGAGTGCCGCATAGGTTGAATTTATTGTTTCGCAGTTGTTATATAATGTTGAGAGGTGATGGTAGAACGTATATTGAGATTGAATCGAGTACTTTGTAATGTAGGACATGAGAAGAAATGCTCTGCAGGGAAGTCATCTCCGAAACGGTGAGGGCGTGAGGGAGGGGTAAGGTTTGTGAGTAGATAATTATGGGTAAGGCGAGTATGCCCTATTTTTAAACAAAAGAGGATTGCCTCTTCTCGTCTAGAACTTGTGTGGGATTGGCGGCGTGAGTGTAGGGTCTGTTATTTTGGGTTAGCTGAACTGCATCGTGTGGCGGATAGTTGATATGGCCCGGAATCCAAATAAAAATGAGTTTACAGTCAATTAATTTGATCGCGAAGAGTGTCACGTTAAATTATATAAAAAAATTCATTTCTTTTTGAAATAATTTTAAATGTAGAAGTATTTACAATTACAAAGAATTAATCAATGGCTTTTTCTTTCACTTATTCACCAACAGTCATTATCAAAGAGAGTTTACTTTGATAATGACTGCTGGACACCCGGAATATTGGTTGTTAAAAATAAATAAATGGAAGAAAAAGCCACTGATTAATTTTTTCTTCTTTTTTTTTGTTTATTATTTTTTTATTTTTATTTAACGTGAATGAACTGATTTCCTATACAGGATATGTTCACGGCATAAGAAAATATTTTATTCAAAAAATTGTCTTTATTAATTATTATTCATTCGAATAAATTTATGTTAAAGGTATTGAAATTAATAAATTTGAAAATTATACATAATTCATATTTTTAAGGGTAAAAAAAATTGATGTTGTTCTTATAATAATCATTAAATTTGATAGAAATTTAGATCTTAAAAAAAAAAAGAACCGAAAATATAAAAAAATGATTAATATTATTCTTAGAATAATGTAGGCCTAATAAAATGAATAATTAAATATAAATATAAATATATAAGTGATAAGTAAGTATTAATGATCCTATTGTTGATAAATTATTTCAAAATAAAATAAATTCTGAAGAAATAATGCATCAACAGTATAATATTCCTTTACAAAACTTACTAATAAAATTCTTTCTATATTAACAATGTTATTATATTGATTGACATTGTTGTTTGAAGACACCATTATATTTACGATATTAATACACAGATAAATTTTTAGAATATAAAAAGATCATTATAATTTATTCAATTTTTTTCAAATTGATATTCTGTAATAGTATAATAAAAATTAAACTTGATTAAAGTTTGATGTTAAATTATAAATTAATGATATACAAAAAAAATTTATCATATAAATTTGATATAATAAAATTTAAAAGAAAAATCAATCAAAAATTAAGGAAAAAATATCAATTTTCATCAAAGTCTTGAACTTAAGTTAACAATGTTATCAGAAAATAAAATGAACAATAATATTATTTTTGTAAGGAATAATGAATTCATACACTGAAAGAAATATTCTATAACGGTTATAAAAAAAAAGAACCGTTATTAATAAATTGGTAAAGAAGTCAAAAGAGCAAACAAGGGAATAGTTACAATATTTTTAGTATCCAATCCTTGACTTTTACTAATATTGCTGTTGTGACGTTTTTCATCAATTTATTAATAATGTTTTTTTTTATAACCGTTATAGAAAATTTCTTTCAGTTTAGTTAATTTTGAATAAGTTACTTGAAAATTTATTTTAAATAGATTCAATGTTTTAATTAACAGTCAAAAAATTATTATTAATAAATTATTGCAAAATAAATTAAAATGTGAAAAGATAGTTTGTTCATTTGTTAACTAAGTAATTTAAATGTTAAGAAGATTTTTCTTTCGAATTTGAAATTTTATTCTTTTAATTTTTTCTAATAACACTACACAACAAAAAAAAAAATTGAAAACCACATGAACGAAATAATACGATTCTAGAAGTATTTTCAACGCTGATCACGATGCCGTTGTCCGTTTTTCAAGTTTTGGCTCGGTTTTCGAGAAATGATCAAATCAAATTACCGCGATTCATTGCGACGCGCGGCGTATGTTACCCAACAATCGAATTTCGCGAGAACGGGAACATACACTGCGCGCCGCAACGAATCGCGGGAGTTGGATTTGATCATTTCTCGAAAACTGGGCCAAATTTTGAAAAACGGGCAACGGCATCGTGATCAGCGTCGAAAATACTTCTAGAATCATATTATTTCGTTCATGTGGTTTTCAATTTTTTTTTTTTTTTGTTGTGTAGTGTAATTGAAAAGTTGATTACTCAAGTCCACAGTTTGAAAAATTTTTAGAATCGAGGTCAGAAATGAGTCGACACTTTGATCTTAATTTTAAAGTCGACTAAAAATTGACGTCGACATTTTGTCACTTCGATCATACTGCTGCACTGGTCGAGTGTCACGTCATCGAGATTCTCAATAGTCATTGTTATGAAATTATCACTACGCATTTTGACTACAAGTATCAAAGTCATCAAACACACCAAATGCTTCAAAGGGGTGACCATACAACAACTCTAGATTGCCGTCGTTGACCTGCGTATAGAGAACTAAAAATTGACTTGAAACCGACGCAACCGAGCCATTGATTTCAGGTCGATGAAAAATTCGCAGAATTTGACTTAAAATTTTAGTCGAAATGTTGACTCCATATCGACCTGATATGGATGACGACACTATGTCGATTCAAACAACATACCGATATACTTAATTTGAACCGAGACTTTGAAAGAAGTAAATTTCTCGGTTGATCGGACTTTGATTATCGGTCGCCGTTGGGTGTCGACCAATGATCGACATCTTGGGAACTCGAAAAAAAACCTAGACTGACTGATAACTCTCAAGTCAAGAGTAGAAGTATTAATGAACATCTTTGACCTTCACCTCTGTCTTGTAATTTTCATACAATCTTATGTATGAAGTATTAATTTACTTAATTATTATGTAAGACGGGTGTAGAGGGGTATTTGAAAAATCTTACATATTCTAACTTTCGACTTCGCCCTATGAATGATAGAGCTGGACTTCTACATGCTTAGCTTCATCCTGAAATTTATAAACTTGTTTCATAAAGGCAAGAAGAAATCGAAAAATTCTAGCCTCATACCAAAGTTATATTTCTCGAAATAGAAAAAAGAAAACACGGCTCTTCCCGCACAGTGTAAAATACGAAAAAAAAAAAAAAAAAAAAAATTTATTATGTAAATGACGTTTCGTGTTGGATTTTTATTCTTTGTAACTTTTTCTTCTTCATATTCTTCGGTTTGGTTTCAGTTTAGTTTATGATCTGAAGAAGAGTACAAGTTTACTCGAAACGTCATTTACATAATAAATTTTTTTTTTTTTTTTTTTTTTTTTTTTTTTTTTCGTATTTTACACTGTGCGGGAAGAGCCGTGTTTTCTTTTTTCTATTAAGTAAACCTTGCACGCAAAAATAAATATATTTGTTATATTTCTCCTTCTAGGGAAAACTTAAGATCATAGCTGTATATCCCGTCCTCATGTTCTCTATTATCATTCATCAATCGGAACATTTCTTTAGCAGTACTTGTAGCTACTTCGTCCTCAGTATTCTTGCCCTGTAATCCGTTTCTCCAATGTTCTACATCTTAATTTGATCATATTTCAAACCTTGGGTTTGATAATTCACCTAATAGACTGAAGGTTTTTTTCAATAAACCAGTCTTCACGAGATGCTCATGATAATTATTTGCCACTACTAAGGTGGTGTGCACTCCCTAACCCGGTTCACTTATACCTTTCACCGGTTTCACACACGACAGTACGTGTGTACGACAACATTTGAGTTCAGT
The DNA here is from genome assembly GCA_035079385.1 of Aspidiotus rigidus. Lineage (NCBI taxonomy): Eukaryota > Metazoa > Arthropoda > Insecta > Hemiptera > Diaspididae > Aspidiotus > Aspidiotus rigidus. The sequence goes on from JAVHKY010000013.1 coordinate 15,665,701, forward strand.
CTGAGCAACCGATTTATCTTCTATACTACAGGCCATAGCCCGGAGGGTAGCAGTGGCAGACAACAAACGGCCACTTGAGGTAGCTCCTCGAGTGAATTAGGTGTACATATTCCGGTTACGTTTCAAATACTCGCCATATGAAGAAGTGCGCTTAAAGGAAAAGGTTATCGTTACACCACACGATTTTTTGCACTTCCGCATGCAATATATTTTCCTGTCAGTAATTGTAATATTTCAATTCGTAATCCAACAATGGCGAAACCCAATGGCGTGAGAAGAAGGGGGGAAGGAAAAATAATTAAAGGCAAGCACACACACTTACGAAACGCTGAAATAATTTTTAATACTATTGTAATTACGATCGCATCGTGTTGCTCGTTTGATAAAATAATCTTAAGAAAATTATAATTTCTCTTCGAGAGTGCAGCGCGTGGCAATAAAATTTGTGTAATAACGATTTTCCTGCGCTACATTTTCATTATTTTTCCCACGTTTTACAAATATAATTCATTTAGGATGGCGTGAATTGGTTTTTTCGCGTATACTCTTCTCTTTTCGTGCATGACTCAACTAGCTGTAAGCCATAATTAAAAAATAATTAAGGATAACAATTTTCCTGTATGTGTACAACAGTAGTCGATGAAAGTCGAAAATTTTATTATCTTTTTTTTTTGTGTGTGTTTTCCTTTCAGATTTACCGGAGGTTAGAATTGTCTTGGGAAAATCGCTCAAATCGGACAGTATTCGAGAGGGAGCGGATGTGTATTTCGATTGCATAGTCGACGCTTTACCTCCTGCGCTCAAAGTTGACTGGAAATTGAATGTCAGTCGATGGAAATCATTTCTTTGTATTTATGCCCAGTTGAAAAGTGTTTACTGACTCTGAGCATTTTATTCTTAGGGTCGTCTGCTTCACCATCATATTGGACACGGCATCATAATCAGTAATCGATCGCTAGTGTTGCAGAGAGTGAGTCGAAACAGCGCGGGAAATTATACGTGTAAAGCTTATAACACCGAAGGTGAAGGAGAAAGTAATGGGAGCACCTTGAACGTATTGTGTAAGTAATATGTGCTATTCATATTTTCAAAACTTTCCTCCCCCTTCCCCCTCCGCCAAAGAAAAACGCAGTAACGAAATTGAAAATTGTTGGATTTTCGCACTCCGTTTGGATGCATCTTTCATTAATTCTCACCTTACATTTGTAGCTGCTCTGGCCCGCTTGTACATTTCCTCCATTATTTTTAAAAAGTTTACCATGCCAAAATTTATTCATTATTTAATTTTATTTTTTTATCGGTGAAATTTCTATACCAACTGGTGTGACGGTCGTCACGGATTTTAAACTGGGTTTAGTTTGGTTAAAAAGGTACGGTTAACCTCCGTTTAAAGTTTAAACTGAGTTTAAAACATTGGTAGGCGTACAACTGGCCTTAAGACACTAACGGAAGATCTGATTAGTATAGGATTAGGTCGCCAGCTGATAATTGTATTTGCATTCAAGATGGATTATTTTGTAGTAGAATGACGTCATCAGCCTACAGTGACGTCATGATACAAATGCAGCGTTAGCTGCAGAAGATATGGTCTGATTAAAATTTTTTGAGAAGAAGGAAGAAACGCACATGTATAACCAGTTGTCTCAAATAAATAGAAAAATTTTTTACATTTGCGTGTCTGTAACATTTCTCTTCTCAAAAAATTTTACTTTTGACTCGCCATGTTAAGGAGCTCCAGAGCAGGTAAAATGGGCATTCATCTTGTTTTCTGACTGAACCTTACATCTCTTTGGCTAACATTTGGATTTATTACAAAACAAGATGGATGTCCCGTTGTACCTGTGCTTGAATTATGTAAGCCAAGTTCACTTGAAAAACAAGGTAGATGTCCATTTTAACTGCTCTCGAGCTCCTTAGAAACGTGAAGTGCACTTTATGTCTCATACAGTCTGAATGTATCTGTTGTGTATCTCTAGTAATATCCCGTAATAGTGTCTCAGTATTGGTATTTGTGAATCAGGTTGAAAGGTATCTAATACGTCTTACAACCCCAAAGCAGACATGAGGGAACGTTTGTTTGTGATCACGCTTAAACGCGTCAACTGAACAAACGACCACAAATAATAAACAAAAATTCTTTGATGAAGCAAACGCAAACAGACTGAAAATTTTCAAACAAATGGAATGAACAATTTGTAAAATACTACAATTTTTCAAAATTTACTATTTAACCAAAAGTGTTGACTGTTTATACTATCTTCTGATTACCACGCTAGCGCGTGACTTGTGAAGTATTTAAACGGGAAATTCTACAATTTTTTATTCGACATTGACGCTCTGCAGTTGAAAACTTCTAATATGGACTGATCATCCGCGAGGAGCGCCAGCAATGAGATTAGCAGGGACGTGAGAAGTTCGAATAAGAAACTATTTAAGATAGGTATGCGCAAATGATGAGAAGAGGACCGTCACCATGTTGATAAAATGGAAATGGAAATAGGAGCAGTTTCAGAATATTTCCGGAGTGCCGCGAGGGAAATTCAAGTATCAAACATCAAATTTTGGTTAATTAGAATGGCACCCATTTATCGGCCCGAGAAAAATAATAAGAAGTACAAGATAAAGAAAGGGACTTAGCACCATTTCAAAATGATGAACAAGTAAAATAAATGTTTCACAAGAAGAAATTATTAATGACGATATAAAAAGTTTTACAAATTATTATAATACACAAGAAATCAAAATGTCTTACTTCATAAAAATACATAAGCCCAGGTACATTTTCCTATAAAGATTACATCGATAGAAAGAAAAAAATATTTGATTTCTCCTTCATTCTTATAGTTAGAATTCTAATTCTTCTATTCAATGTTTGATATTTGGAATAGTACTCTGATTGCTCATCAATCAACGCGATCAACTGATGGTCCTATTCTTATCAGCTGTGCATGCCTATCTCATATAATTCCTCAGTTTTAGCCAATTAGCGCTTAGCAGAAGCTTAAGCTCATTCTTGATTGGCTTTAGGGCAGATAAAAAGTCAGCAGGGTTGCAAAAAAAAAAAACGAAAAGCCTATTTTTTCAGTTTAAAACAGATTTTATGTTTAAAACATATTTTAAATGATGGTTTTTAATTCCTTGTTTAATTTTTAAATGTTTTAAACAATGTTTAAAACCGTCTTAAATCATTCAATTATTGTTTAGGACACATTTTTGGAGTTTTAACTAGGTATCGTTTAAACACATTTTGAATGTTTTAAACAATGGTTTTGAATATTGTTTAAAACAACGTTCTAATTTCTTTATATTACTTTAATCATTGAAAAATTGTCAAATAATCATTTTTAGTGAAGAATAATAATAAAGATATGGAGAAGAACAAGGTTTTCAATGTTGTTTCATGTATTGAAAAAAACAAGTTAAAAAAAAAAAGAAAAAACAAGTTTTAAACATATTTCCGTTCAAAACACGAATTTTGATTTTTTGTGTGTTTTAAACACATTTTAAACAATGTTTGTTTAAAACATCGCAACCCTAAAAGTTAGTCACTTGCCGCTTCATTAGGACACAAAGCCAGTCAATAAAGAGACGCTGATTGGCCGTTTCTTGAAAACAGATTTTTAGGCTCAGAACCGTTTCAGAGCTGTTTTATTACGCTCCTGAACAAAAGTTTGAATATTGACTACAAGTACGACCGCTAAATTAAGTCGATAGTCAAGTGCTTAAAAGTCAAAACCTGAAGATAGGAGCCAAAAGTTTCTTACTTTCAAAGATTAATGTATAATCAAATCGTTCTTATCTATTTCTTATGGGAGTGCATTTCGTTTACAAACCATAGCGGTAAAATGGGAATTTTGTTCAGATTATTTATTTATTTTTGAAAATTCTATTTTATTCATTTTTGGGAATTTTTGTATTACTTAGTATTATTTTCCTTACAGTGTCTTGGAATGGATTACTTGGAAAGTCAGCTATTTGATTGAGGGAGAGCCTAATAAATTTATTGATCAAATAAAATTGAAAGCAGCTCGAAGGTTTCACTATTTTTATATTTCTTATCTGATGTACCTAGAGAAAGTACTTTCTATTCCTTACTTATTTGAGGGTGACGATCTAAAAATTTAGGAATACTTTTATTTTTCAGAAAAATACAATTAAAATCTTCTACATCAATATTACTAAAGCAGAACAATAAATTTGTAATTGGGAAAAAGTTTCAGATTTTAATTATGGAAGCTTTAAAGAAGAAAACTTATTATAAAAATTATACATTTTTGTACAAAACAATTATCAATGGAATTTATAGAACATACTTAATGCTAAAGAATATGAACAAGAAGAGAATTTTCTGTAAGAATTTACGTATGAAAGAAGGAATATTGGAGAAAATACTATGAAAAATGCTCTGAGGGGGGCATACTATAAGGAAAAGTAAATTCTAAATCAAATAATATTTTTCAAAAGCGCCAAAACCAAATAACATGATTGAATAATAGAGCATTATTAGAATGAGAAGAATCATTAAATGAAAATGAATTAAAATTATTAACTGAAATAAGAAAACATAGAACAAAGAGACAAGAATCTAAGTCAAAAAAAAAAAAATGAAGATAGAAAGAAAATGTTAATAATGAATTTAAAAAATGATAAAAATGTTGATAAAAATACATAAGAACTAGGTACATTAAAACCTAAGAATAAATTATTGGAAGGAGATTGGTTGAAAAACAAAAACCGGAAGGAATACGAATAATATAATATTCTTTTCTTTTAAATTTAGCATCTTTGATGTTTGATTTTACAAAAAGAAAATGGGCATTAATTTGGTTTGATTTTACACCATCAAATAAAAAAAATGTTAAATTACCGGTAGTTCCTGTTTTAGATCGATATAAAAATGTTTTACCAGTGTGTCGCATTGTAAAAATAAAAATCGATTTGTAGCTTTTGCAGAAAACTCAATAAAAATATGTGGCAATTCAACAGTTGCTTTAAAAGAATCAAACAAAAAATTAGATTAGAATGATATTTTTTGCAAAGAAGAATTGAATAAAATTAATAATAACAAATAAGACTTTAATATCAAAACTCCACAAGCCATCCACCAAAAAAGAGTACAGACAATAATGATGAACCCTACAAAAAAAATATATATAAAAAATATACCTAATAAAAATAATGAAAAATAAATAAAAATACTAGCGTTACATTGTTTCAAAAATTTGATTTTTGCTTTATCCAATATTTACTTGAGAAATATCGAACTTATCGAGCTTCATTAGATTTTTTTTTCTTTAATGTATTGATAGACTGAATTATCCTGAGGAACGTTTCGATCTTATGTTCAAATTTGAAAACGAGGAATAAATAACAAACCGCGGATACATTTTGAAAAACTTCAGAACTTTCTAATTTTGAATATTATAAACATGTAAATATTTGTTCACTTCCAATTTTTTAATTTGAATGTGAACGTTCCAGTGTACTTTTTATGAGAATCAGTAACATGATAAATCCAAAAACAATTCAATGATCATACTCAAGGGGTTTTGAAGTGTGTTCGCGCGTGGTTTGTGGCCTTTGCACCTTGTTGGTAGGGAATTAGCAACAAATGACATCACGATAAATCGGTATATTACTTAGTTAGAATTAAATTTAGTTCAATTCCTATTCAAAGAAGAAATCGAGTTTTAATGGTGTCTTGAAGCACACCAAGTGAAGTGACATTGCGTTCCCGGCATTACCTTATATATGGCTATTTTCATTAGTTTTTAAATATCTAAAAAATAAACGTTCTAAGCGCGAAAACAAAGAGAATAAAATATAATTCAACAATTTGCTTTCACTCTTTAATACTATCGTTGAGCGACTTATGGCCCTTGTACTAAATAATTACCCAGTGTTTAAGGAGTAAATTACAATTTCGTGTTAACTGGCTTGAATTGAGCGGTCAAATTGAGAATTTGCGGGAAGTGAGTTGGTACGTACAACTGAACTAAGTTTAAGTCATTAAAAAAGAAATTAAATAACGAGGCTTTTCCCACACAAAATTCATTCGACTATTTATTCGACGTTTCGGCCAATTTAGTGGCCTTTATCAAGACGAAACGACGACTTATTCACGAGCTTGAGAGGTTGGCTCAAGCGGCTCTGAATGTTAAACCTAAGGTTGGAATATTGACGACGATTTAAGTTTCGTGCTTACAAAAAAGTTGGCTAGATTCGCTATGAAATTGTGGCTAACGTCGTAAACAAATAAGAACGAAGGAGAATAATAAATTATTATTTTGTCAGTGAACGAGTACAAAATTTTTGCTTCTTACTCAAATGTAAGAATTTAGACCCCAAATCTAGGAATGGGGGTGAGAGTCAGAATGAAGATAAGAAACACGTCAAAAAAAAGTCATTTCGTTTCAGGAAATTAATATTATTCTCTTAATTTTTGTTCTTTTGTGCAGATGCTCCAACGTGCAAAGTGAATCAAACTCGAGTTTACGGAGTAGCGAAAAATGAGCGGGTGAATATCACCTGCGAAGTAGACGCCAATCCAACGGATCTTGTTTATAAATGGTCGTTCAATAATTCGCAAGAAAGCGTCGACGTGCTCGCGAGTCATGTAACAAAATCGGGCACCACGAGTATCGTTTCTCATACCCCGGTAACCGATATGGATTACGGAACACTTCTGTGCATCGCCTCCAACGGCGTCGGCTATCAAAGGATACCCTGCATTTATCACATCATAGCAGCCGGTAAACGCTTTAGAAGCTAACATTTATAAGATACCACATCGAGCGAAGTGACCTCAATATTTTCGGTCGTCGAATTATTTTTTTCGTCACGAATGACGACCAAATTACTACTGTACAATCGAATTAAGCCATGGAGGAAATAATGAATGACCGTATCCGCAAATTATTCTCCACAAATCCTTTGTTTTCGACAAAGTTATGCGCGAACGCCCCCGGAGGGTACTAGAGTAATGTATCAAAAGTAACGAAGATCGTTTTCATTGAAAAGATATATACGCGACGTTAAAACAATCTCATCTCGCATCCCCCGCTGCAGCGTAAGAAAGGCTAGAACACGATTAAGTGTAAAAAGGTGAACGCTGCACGATGAACTTAAAAGCTGTCATACTGCGCGCAGTACAACTTATTCAAGAGGGTAGGAAATTTGAAAGTCGCTTTTAAATGGCGAAAGTATGGTATACGCGTAGCACTTCTGTATAATACTTACAGTGTACGCGCAGACCGACCGACGTTTCATTTGAACATTTCATCTCGAACGTAATTAAAAAGGATTACGTATTCTACAACAGTTTAGCTCTGAAGAGCCAAGCGAAGACGTACCTGACGTGGAACTAATTACATTAAAACGCGTAACTATAGAACGAAACTTGTGTCATTACTAGGGCTTTTTTCAGCGCGCGATACCCACTACGCGCTTCCGTTCTACCCGCGACGCCCAATTTTCTATTTAACAATAGGCCTATCAGCGATCCTGTTAACCGTCAAACAAAATTTCATATTCGTATAATCTCCTTGTAGTCCTGTATGTGTACGCAGGATGTAGAAGACTTTTGCTGTACTGTAGCACGTAATTAGCCCGGGTACGTTAGACTTTTTAATGCTCGCCAATATTCGCACCCTTCAAAATATAAGTCCGGGAACGGTAGCTATCCTTTTGTTTTATCCCTGTGCAAAGTTCGAGAGCTTTTAGCCTCGAGCGAATCGTATGTAAAAACGTAAAGCGTCTTAGGTTTGCATAAGTGAAAAGAGATCTATACAAAGGGGAAAAAAAATTGTTTCAGAAGTAAAGAAATTTCCATGTGAAAAGGATGTGTTAGAAGAGCTTGATTTTGATCGTGATTGGCACTTCTCAAAGATGATTTATTGTAATGTGTGCAGGGAAACCGGAGCGCGTGAGCAATTGTAGCGTGTGGAACGTGACGGCGACGTCATTCTCTGTTCGATGTACCGAAGGATACAACGGAGGTATGCCGCAAACATTTTATTCGGAAGCGAATACGGAAAGCGATCACAACTTGAAGAGCAACATTAGCGCGCCGGTTCCGCGATTTCAGTTCGCCGGATTGCAACCAGCCACCAGATATGTGATAGCGGTTTACGCGGTCAACATAAAAGGTCGCAGCGAACCGTTCCCCTTGGAAGTTACCACATTGGAGAATCCTGAGAAAACGCTAGATCTCAAAGAAGGTGAGTTTTCGTGTTTTTTTTTTTGTAACAGTGTTTTTCGGAAAAAACATCCGCCGTCCGCCAGCCGGGAAAGCTTGGAGTTCGAAACTTTTTCTAGTCACCCTCCTATCATATAATATCTCGGCGGTCGAAATTTTTCCAAGTTCACCATCTATAATATATGGCTTGGAGGAGAGGGCCTGTGACGTCACAATTTCATGACGTCATAGATAAAGCGTTTTTTATTATTAATGTTTCGTCTGTCCAGCAGCCTTCTTCTGAAACGAACAGTAAAATATGATTATTGATTCCTTGCACGGAAAAATTGATTCTGATTTTATTCATTCCTCCTATTTCTAAGTCCCCCTCCTATCATATGTATCTTTCAGTAGCGGATTTAGGGTCTAAAACATCAAGGGCACTCGACAAAATGACGCCCCCTTCTTACGGCGCGTTAATATTTACTTGAATCGTTTTTTTTTTTCATGTGAGCTTTTCATAATTTTTTCTTCAAAATTTGCCGCCCTGGGCAGTAGCCTATGTTGCCCGCCTGTAAATCCGCCACTGGTAGCTTGAAGAGTGGGACCTGTGACGTCACAGTTTGATGACGTTATTGGTCAGTCTTGTGAGGTAACAATTCGATGACGTCATAGATCAGTTTTTTTACATATTCCCTCCTATTCACCGTAAGAGATCTGTCAGGAGCGCCTTTTTTCACGCTACACTCCAAGGTGATGGTGTGTAACAGTCCCATATAAATAACACAGGAATGAGTCTTCATTATTAATTGATCAATCAATTTTAAAAAATGAGATAAATACAAAAATTGGAGCCAAGTCTACTCTAACAATTTCAAAACTCTTATAGGTGGCTTTCCATTTGAATTTTACAAGAAAGAAGGGCAAAAAGAAAATATGTTGTATAGTTATCATCACTCATCATCACCTTTGAGTGCGAGCTTTGGAGAAATTTTGTATAGTAGCGCATACTCCGTCTTGATTTGCAAATGAGGAGGTATCTGTAAAAAAGGCCCCCGCAAGGAAATTTTTGAAATTAAAAAATGAATTTGAAGTTTTGGATGAATATAACTTTGCAACAATAAGTTTAATCAAAAAAAGTGTAAGAACAAAAATTGAAGAGCAACTCTTTTTCTATAAAATGCAATAATTAGATTGTCAATCTGTTGAATAGTAAATTCATAAAGAACGGAAGAAAAAAAGATGGCAGAGGCCCTTCTTGCAGAGAAAGGATAAAATCCCATATAAGCCCATACAAAAAAAAAAAAAAATTGAAAAATATGGGCATTGAACTGAAACGTCCAAAAATGATGATCTCGGTAAAAAGGGCCTCCGCTCGATGGAGGCCCTTTTTACAGATAACTCCTCAAATATAGCTCCAAAGTCACAATTTGATGATGTAATAGGTCAGTCTTGTAACATCACCTGATGACGTCATAAATAATTGTTTTCCAAATTCCCCTCCTATTTCAAGTTTCCCCAGGGCCTGGGATGTCACAATTTCATGACGTCATAGGTCAGTTTTGTGATGTCACAATTGATGACATCATAGATCATTTTTTTCCATGTTTCCCTCTTATCATATATAGCTTGAGAGCGGAGGCTGTAATGTCACAGTTTGATGACGTCATGGGTCAGCCTCGTGATGTCACAATCTGATGACGTCATAGACAGTTTATCCACGGTCCCTCCTATTTCTGTGACGTCACAATCTGATGATGTCATAGAACATTTTTTCCGTTTCCCTCTTATCATATATAGCTTTAGACCTGAGCCTGTGACGTCACAGTGTGCTGGTACCATTTATGACAACTTATGACGTCACAATCTGATGACATCATAGGTCAGCCTTGTGACATCACCATCTGATGACGTCATAGATAATGTTTTTTAAGTTTCCCTCTTATCATAAATAGCTTGAGGGCGGAGCCTGTAACGTCATAGTTTGGTAACGTCATAGGTCAGCCTTGTGATGTCACAATCTGATGACAACATAGACAGTTATTCACGTTCACAGTTTGCTGGCGCTATATGACAGCTGGTGACGTCACAATCTGATGCCGTTACAAACAGTTCTTTCACGTGCCCTTCCTATTTCTGTGATGTCACAGTTTGCTGACGCCATAGACAGTTTTTTTCACGTTTCCCTCCTATTTCTGTGAAGTCACAGTGAGCTGACGCCTTATGACAGCCTTGTGACGTTACAATCTGATGGCTTGTAGCCTCACTTATCATTTATCATGTATAGCTTGGGAGTAGAACCAGTTACGTCACAATCTGATGACGTCATAAAACAGTTTCTCCTATTTCTGAGTCTCCTCCTATAAGAACGGGACCTGTAACGTCACAGTTTGTTGAAGTCATAAGGCCTGTGACGTCACAGTTTGATGACGTCATAGGTCAGCTTTGTGACGTCACAATTTGATGACGTCATAGATTAGCCTTGTGACGTCACAATTTACATTTTTCAGATCCCACGTGCCTCATGAAACAGGTTTCCTGTCTTCCATCGTTTATGGCCGTTTAAGAACCCGTGTGTTTTTTTTCTATCGCTCAAAATAGAGGCGGTATGAATAATGAGATTTTTTCTTTTCTCTTTGCAGCTGAGAAACCGGAAAGTAAATTTCATATGTCGACAACGATGACTGTTGTTATAATAGTCGTACTCGTATTGATTGGAGTCGCTTGTTTGGTCGCGACGGGTCTTCAATGTTATTGTAATCGTATGGAGAATTTGCAAAATAAGGACAAGTTTCGCGACGAAACTAACGTTTACAGTTCAAACGACAGTATGTCGAGTGGAGAGAAGAATCGAGACGGTTATATCGTGGATAAAATAATTACCAGTCAAAATAGTTCCTTAACGATAGATGGAGAAGAAAGAGAACCGGATTTAATAGCGCAAGCTACTTCCGGTAAGAAATTTAAGTATTGTCGTAATATCAATGTACTTAATGCTCGAGGGAAGGGGAGGAAATTATTTCACACATTTTTGTTCTCATTCAAAATTAGGAGAGATTCTTGATGGATGGCAGGTGGCTAAAGTTTTGAAAGAGTCACTCATAAAACAAAACAGATGCCTCTTAAAATTTTGATTTTCAAGTTGTTTATAGAAGGAGGACCGAATTTTAGGTCACTTATATGTAAGAGAAGAAAGACTTGAAACGATTCGGAAGGAAAGAAGTTGAACATTTCATGAGAAATTTGAAAAAGTCATGTATTTATGAGGAGATCAAAAGATTTGGAAAGTATCGCCTTTAGAAAAAGTCAATCAGAATTGAAAAATTGAACCCCAAGATTAAAGTTGCTAAAGAGGCCATCAAATTTTGTTCAGAATTAACGCCAATACGGTATCTTGTTTTCAGATATAGACGAACGTAGAGATTACATTCACAGAAGACAGCATGTGTCGACCATAGAAGCAGAAATTCCACTTATGCAAAATCTATTTGCCAGCAATACTATGAACAGAAACTATCCGTCGTACTGTACTTTGAGGAATGGAACCATGCCTTTACAGAATTTCAGTCATTTAAATAAGACAAATATTGTACGTATCTGAAATACTAATTTATTTCATAAACTATAGTATCTTTGCGGATGTAACTTCTATGTGTTGATGTATTTCATCTCCAACGGAGTTATTAGAAGTGCATATGATTTTGTAATTTTACATCCAACTTTTCCCTCGAATAAGCCTATATTATTACTTTTTTTTTTTCGAACGCTATTAAAAAAAAACACGTTCTTTACTATTGTCAAGAGTATCAGTCTACAGTTTTTGACAACAGAACTGCCTCTTCATTTTGAAGCTCTTTATGGAGCGATGGATTGATGAAATTGCCTTCCTTGACATGTGGAATCTAATTTTAGAAAATTTATCCGCAGGTGATAGCTCCTAATGATCATCATTACGCGTTGAACTCTTGTACTTTACAAAAGAAATCGTCTTCGCTGTGCGTGCCCAGCACATCTGATGGTTACCGATATCCAACCATGTACAGGACGTCTACGCCTCTACATTGTACCATTCCCGAAGAGGAACATTCGCCATCAGCGACACCTTTAATTTCTCCAAAACAAGAGAGCGCTGTTTGACAACATTAAACTAAGTATTATTTATTATTTTTTCTTCTTCGTTTCTCTTTTTTCTTCCTTTTCCTCATTTTGTTTTGTTTCCTTTTTACTTTTTATTAAGTTACTTGTTGCTGAGGGTATTATTACAGTAATTTGTAAACTGCCGTCAATCGTTTACCGTCTATACGTATACTTCCATCTTGGCGCACGCAAAAACAAAAAATATATTATTATTGTGAATTTTAGTATAATTTTTTGTGAATGAAAATTTAAGCGAAAAATGCGTGATGCGTAACTATTTAACGTGAACTCTGTGAACCACATTGCGATTGTGATACGATAATAAATTTAGCTTACAACTGTACTTAGGTACGAGGTTCCGTACATTTAATTAGAGATAATTCGAGTGAAAAAAAATGAGATCGTTGTGTATTACGTACTTTTAATAAGGCTGATAATTTTTCGAGCGGTCCGAAGATTATTTATGTAGTAATGTTCCTTTCGGTTCACCGAGTTCAATGACTTTTTACGTAAAAATTAACTATCGAACGATTACCTATCCGAATTATCGTTCGATTTTAAAATTCGGTGCCTTATGTCTTTCTCCTTTACCGCCATCGTACGACACTCTGTACAGTCAGTCTTTAGACTTCTTGTTTTTGTTTTTGTTTTTTTTTTTACTTTAATTTAATTTAATCGAAATTAGAGCGATGTTTGAAATTAATTTCATGCAAGAAATCTCGTCGTCGACGACGATCATAAGCGAAATTTACAAATGTCATATCGAGTAAAATTTACTTTTGAACAATTCAATGACAAATTTTATTCAATACTTTTTGGTAATATGTACCTTACAAAATTCATTTTCAATTGCATACAGGATCTGATCAAAATTTCCTAATTAAATCTTCATCACGAAAAGAAATAAAATTATATTATGTTCTTTTCTGGACTGCATCTATCCGTCGCTTGTGTGTAAATAATAGTATTATGTTGGCAAACGATTATACTCGTACTCGATAACCTAATTTTTATACTTACATTTTTTGTATTGGTGTATTTCTTTTCTCCCCTCCTTTTTGTTTTTTTTTAAATACATTTTTTATGTGATTCAATGTGCTTTCGATTATTGATATGGGTGACTGTTGTGAGCTCGTCTTCATCAAAGTTCAGTCGACAATCTGAAAATATCGTAGGTAGAGGAGTAGAAGAGAGTTTATTCAGGAGTACAGGTAACCTCTTATATGTGATTTATGTTTGAGGTTTTGTAAGATTTTTTGTACGTCTCCATTCGTTCATCCCATCAGTCTCCTATCTTTGCTCATACTTTCAGTTCGTCTGCAACCTGTCGGGGAAAAATTTTTACCATCTGACAGTCGCGTTTTTGTCGCATCTGCAAACACCGCCCGTCCTCCATTGCGGGTTGCGTAAGCATATAATTTTGTTCCCTTCAACACCGGAATCAATCTTTGGGGTGTAACTTCAGTGAAGGAGGAATCTCCTCTGCGAACCCCCCTCTTTTACTCGGCAACTGCCAAGCTGCAACGCCTCCCTACACACAACAACAACACCACCACATTACACAATATAGTAGATCGCTGTTGGAGTTTCTTCTTCTTCTTCTCTCTTCAGGGATGATCCTAGTCCTCTTCTTCCTGCAAATCTGGATGTTGATGGTACACAGGTGTCGAGTAGGCCATAGCGTGGTTTTGCATTTGCCTATTCCATTCCCGATCCATTTCCCTCTTCACGACGGTGGCCACAAATGCAGACACCTGGTTCCATACTTCTTCTGAACCTAGTATGGAGGGTGCCAGACTACTCGAGTCAAGCGCTTCATCTACCCCGATCTCTTGAAGAGACCGACTAAGCTTGTCCCGCTCACGCCTCCTTGCCTCACACTCAAACAAGGAGTGTTGTGGTCCATCATCCCGCCCTTGGTTACAGCGCGAACACGTTGCCTGCTCAACTATCCTTAACTTCTCGTGAAGGTACTGTTGAAGCAGTCATGGCCGCTTAACAACTGCGTCAGGTGAAAGTTCAGCTGACCATGGTGTCGGTCCATCCACTCGTGAAGGTCACGTATTGGCACACAGATTTGCCATGTACTCAGCTCGCTGTGGCCAATTCTTGCTTTCCCATTTTACGAGCAAGGAGCGCCTGGCCTCCTGCTTGACCCGTAAAGCCCCTTAGTTGGTCGTCGTCGTCTTCTTTGCTTTGAACACCACCGCTCTCTCCTCAGCTCAGCGAGGAGCTCGATTGGGGGTGAACGTACTAATACACAAAGAACCTCCGTCGAGACAGTGGGGTAGGCACTAACACACCTCAGCGCAGCTCTTTGTTGGATCTTTACCATCTCTCTCTTTTGGTATGGTATCTTCATGGAGTCGGCCTACACTGACGCACCATATAGGAGGATCGAAAATTAGGATGCTGTTGCGAGTTTTGCAATGACGAGCGGGGAACCCGTAAGACCCGTATTCCACTGCGGAAGGTCTTTCAAAAAAAAGAACATATAGAAAATTCTATCACATATAGGCTCGAGAGTCAACATTTTTCCAAGTCCCCCTCCTATTGTATAAAGCTTGAGAGTCAAAATTATTTCAAGTCCCTCTCCTGTCATATATAGTTCAAGAGTCTCCAAGTCCCCCTCCTATCATCTACAGCTTAGAGGTCGAGATTATTCTCAGTCCTCCCGTCATATTATACAGCTCGAGAGTAAAAATTTTTCCAAGTACCCCTCCTATCATAATATACAGCTCGAGAATGGAAATTTTTCCAAGCCCCTCTCCTATCATATATAGTTTAGAGGTCGAAATTATTCTGAGTCCGCCCTTCTCTGTGACTTCATCAACTTTGTGACGTCATCAACGTCGCGACTTCATCAACCCTGAACCGCTCGCGGTTGAAAATTTTCTGAAAGTACCCCCCAACAAAAGGGATAGCGGGTTCCCCGCTAACAAGGCCGTGCTCATCATAATCCTTCTTCTTGCTTCTCTTGGTTCTCCTAGGTTCCTCATCAGGCGGCTTAGGTATCCAACTACCCGACCCGCCTTTTCCACTGCCATCAGGAAATGGTGCCTGAAACTCAGCGTCGAGTCAAACCAGATGCCCAGGTACTTCATTCGCTTCTTGGCTGCTATTTCCACACCTTGCAGGCAAAAGGTGGGTGGACTGAACTTCCGACGGGCCGTGAACTTGATGGCCTCCGTCTTACCAGCTGCAAGTTCGAGTCCAGCCGACTCGATCCAACGCGTCACTACCTCTAGAGCCCGATTCACCCTGGTCTCCACCGCTACAATTGTTTCGGCAGTGCATACCACCAGGGTGTCATCCGCATAACAGATAAAGTTAAACCCCGGTGGCAGCTTCGCCTTAAACATCCCGTTAAATGCAAAGCACCACAATAGCGGCCCAAGGACCGACGAATAATAGGGTGCTTTACTGTACCAGCAGACGTCTCTGCTTGGATTTCACGACAGGTAAGACAGCTGCTGATCATCCTGAGCAGGTATGCGGGCACTCCTGCGTCCACAAGAGCTTCCAATATCTTCTTCCACGGAATCGATATGAACGCATTTCTTATCTCGAGGCAGACGGCTGCGCAAAACTGACGCATAGCAATCGCTGACTCGACCATCCTCTTCAGCCGGATTCCAGCATCTGATGTACAGCGTCCAGTTTGAAAACCGTACTGACTACTAGAGATTATATCTCTTCCCCTCAGATAGCTCTCCAGTCGATTGACTATTACTCTTTCCAGGAGTTTCCCAACATTGTCCAGCTGACAAAGCGGGCGATAAGAGGATGGTAGACCAGGTGATTTGTCCTTCTTATCAATCAACGCTAGTCTGGCTTTCTTTCATCGCACAGGGAACAGTCCTCCAGCAATTGCTGCAGATTTGACTCATAATATCCGGCTCCATTCGGTTCATTGCTGAGAGGCCGTTTAGCTTCTTCAGCACTATCTTATAAGGCTTTCCAAACGGGTTGTCATCTGCCATCTCACATAGCTCTCACCATGCAGCAGTCTTGCTGTCCTTGATGGCCTTCAGCGTTTTACGAGCCAGATGGTATTCAGGTGCAACCGCCCGTGCCCATTCGCGGCCTCTATTACGCTGGTATATCTGGCGCTGACGGTTGCACTCTTTTCTGAACTCGGCAATCTTGTTGGTTCACCAGTGAACGGCTCTCCTCTTCTTTGGTGGACCTTTCCTGGGCATGCCTACATCGTATGCTTTGATGACAGTCTTTATCATCCTCTCTGCTGCTACCTTTGCACTATCTACTTGCTCTTGTCCTTGATCCCACGCGAGAGCAAGGTAGCTAGCCTTCAAAAGGTCGTTTCTTACCAGCTTTTGTGGAGCAGTGACATCAACAACCCAGCGGACGAAAAGTTGATATATCGATGATCGCTCCCAAAAAGCTCCTTGTCTAGTACTGCCTAGCCTTCTATTCCTCGGGCGAAGGTGGCATTAACAATGGACCCGTATCCTCGATGCACCTGGGTAGGAGTGTTTCCTACGTTGACCGTTTCCAGTCGATTGTAGGCAATCCACTCCCCCAAGGCATACCCACGGATGTCAGTTCGGCCAGAACGTCAGATTGCCGATACCATGAGGCATATGTTAATAAGATTGCCAGATGTTGCACTTTTTGTCATTTGTCTGTCAATGAGCTTTGGCAGAAGGTTGCCATGACCCAATGGAAAAACATCGGCTATATGTCGCAGCCAAATGGCTGGTAGGTATTTTCCAGGTGGGTAAATTCAAGTCCCCGCCCCCTTTCTTATACTTATACAGTCTTTCAATGGACATGTTTTTGAACCATTGGGATTCATTTTGAGGGTGATAAGGTGTAAGTAGAACACTGGATATCAATGAGATCTCAAGTGAGCTATTCTTTCTAATACCATCAGTTGTATAGCTTTTACAATAATGCTGCATCGTGATTGGTCACTCTTTAACCTTTGTACCGCTTTAATAGAGGAAACAAAGGTCGTCTTACGCTATGATTGTAAGGCAAACAAATCCGACCATGATCAAAATTTCAAGTATATCACTTCGATTGACTTTGGTGCGCGTTTGGTCCTTCGGGTCCTAAGCAGTGTTACTTGATAGAAGCCTAGAAGTTTTACTTGCGCATTGCTACAATTGAGTTACACTGAGGAACACGGTAGGTAAGTCGACGACGGAAGAAACCAAACAGTAACCGGAATGCTATCACGCCCGTGTCTCGGGCGAACTCAGACGACGTATGTTTACTCTGTGGCTGCATTTCTATTGACCACCAGTAGTGCTGTCACCTTATTCGTTGGCTCTACTCTTCCTGATTCAATCGTCACGCCGAATAATCTTTTGCTATTAAACGTGATTGCATTTTTCAAGGAATTGGCTTTTCTCCACTTTGCCTTAGCAATCTTCAACTTTTCCAGTTTTCTTCTCTCTGGTGATTTTATTTTTATGCATCGTACTTGTTTTTCCTAATGTTGAACTTTCTCCCAATCTCACCAATGCAATGTAGATACCTTCAGACTGTTTACAACGTGCTTGTATACCCTGCTCAAGGTTCCCTCGTGTTCTTCCTCCGTCTGGTTGTTGCTTACTCTCTTCACCATGGCTGGGTTTTTATGGATACCCACATTTGTATCATAATCACTGAGCGCTCCTATCTCCTCGTTTATGTACTTTTGTAAGTAATGTACTTATCCGGAATAATCTCCCACTGTGCGGTAATTGATTCTATTTTCCCAAGAACTCTCTCAATAATTGCCCTCTAGTTTGCAGCTGGGATCTGCGATTTCTTTCCTCTTCTCTTTACTGTCCTTCAGGACAGAAACTGCTCAGTATCAGTAGTTCTGAATCGCCGCTAACTTGTGTCTGAAAGGGGGAGGGGAGGCGTTGATAAAAGTCATTTGGGATGACGGTGTCGGTACGTTTTGACGTCTTGTAGATTCTGTATTCTATCATATTGTTCTGCAGTGCGGGTGTTAGGTCTAAATAGTTAATGGTCTCATTGCTCTCTCCCACTGTAAACTGAAATGAGAGATCCCGCTAGGGAAGTCAACGTTTAAAATCCACGTAAGCTATTCCACAACTCGAAGGAGTTCATTATTTTGATAGCCGGTGCGTATTTGCCAGTTTGTATAAATACAAATAGCAGTGGCGTTTAAAAACCCTTTCTTCGAGCAAATAACATATAAATCACAATCACGTATGTCCGGTGGCTTTGAAGAAACGATTCAAGGTAAACAACATATTATTTGTTCTTTCGAAAACTATGTCACACTTTTTATTTAATCAAATGATGAATACGACTTTTCGTACAAAAAAAGTATGAATTTTCGTTTGTAAGAAATATATTTGCATTGAAATAAATGGTAGAATTTCCATAGGGTTCGTAGTCTGTAGAACGCAAAATTTTGAATCGTTGTTACGAGTTTTTTATACATTCTTATAAGTTTTCTTTTCCACGGAGGTATTGCAATAAAATCTCTTGCTAAATTTCCAACTCTGCTTTTTACGAAAAAAAAAAAAAAAAAAAATTGATTGGGAAAAAGATCATATTAAGTAAGTGAAAATAATGGTTTCGGAGAACAGATATTTGGTTTGGTTACTGATGGGTTCATTGATGCTATTGGGTGAAATTACCAAGTTTGTACCTACTAACGAAAATATAATTATTATCGTATTCTTTTCGCGAAAAATTATACTGATTTCTGTAATAATCATCGCCAAATTTAATACAAATACATAATTTCACTCCTGAGCTTAGGTTTATCATATACTTATTCATGCATCAGTAAGCTGCTAATTAAGGCAGAGTTTATTTCGGAAAAAAAGTCATACATACGTAGACTAGATAAAAAAAAAAAAAAAAAGAATCTAGTTACAAATTATTATAATATTTTGCTCCGATAACGTTAAAAGAGTGCATCTTTTCAAACTATTGACGCTAGCCGCGCAATAAATATCCCGAGGAGCGAGACGTGTGAGTTTTTTTTTTTTTTGTAACACAGTAACCAATGGTGGGCGCTAACATTATAACTGCTCAAACAATTTCTTTCAATTTTTTCTGGACCTAAGAATACTTCTACTGGATGTCGCTCAAAAAAAATAGAGTATAAAAATATTTTTGGACTTCGTATATTTTTTGAGTAATTGAAATTCTTAAACTAAGAATATTCTTCGTTGATATGTTACTCAAAAAACCAAACAAGCATGAAAATATTTTTGGGCTCAGAATACCTACCAAATCCAAAATCATTGTCATACTTAATTATATTTTTTAGCAATGTATCAACCACAAATATGCCAAGTCCAGGAATTTCAACTAAAGTCTCAAAACTGTCACCCCATTACGTTATGCATGCCACCCCTGCTTCCGAGCCAAAATGGTTCTACGACCAGTAAAGATCACAAGTGTTGAACCTCGCGATAATAATTAAGGAGAAAAAATTTGAGCTTTCCTCGATTTTCGCTGTTCTTCCCTCTCTTGACCTAGAAATATTCAGGGCTACGTCGGCACTCATAAATTTATCAATTTTTTAAATTCAGTAATCTGTTCTGTTCACAGGATACATGGTGCGTATAATAATAATGGTGGATTACTTTTCAGACTACTGCCAGTAATTTAAATAGTAAAATATTTTTATACTTTGTATTATTATCATTAACGAGAGGATGTGTAATACCTACCTTCTTTTCTTTCAAGTTACGTGGAGCATCAATTAAGTTCAATTTCAAAAAAAAAACTGATTCGATAGTAGTGTCTTTAGTGGAGTCGTCTATACCAGCTGGGGTTTGTCGTCACGTGTACAGATAAAGTTGGTTTGATAATGGTGGATCTTTCCTAATCACCAGTTTGGGGAGTTTGAGAATTTTTCCTCTATTAGTCTTTAAATGAGATAGTACCTCATTCAACTCCAAATTCGTTGTATTTTTCATTTGAGACGCTGTTTCCTGTTGGGTGTATGGAATTGCCGTCCACCGTCCGTTTGAAATTTGTCCCTCTTTTTTTTTGAACAGGGAACCTGTTTTATGGGACGGAACTTCGGAGAAAAATGACAGGCACTGTCGGCTTAGCGATGGACGGCAAGACGTGGGACTTATGATAGAAGAGGGACTTGAAAAAATTTCTACTTTCTAGCCATATATTATAAGAGAGGAACTTGAAAAATTTCTACCTTCGAGCTATATATGATAGGAGGGGGACTTGAAAAAATTTCTATTTAGAAAAATTATAAACAAAGGAACCCCCATAAAATAGGTTCCCTGTTTGCCTCGATTAACACAGTTAATTAAGACAATTCCGTAAAGCTAACGAAGCAGGCTGCAAGTTTTTTACTATAGAATTTATACGAGTGAATTATTCGACCTCCGAGCTCTTAATTTTGGCCATCGAGTGTTTATATCGAGAGGGGAAATTGGGCGTGTGTTTATAAAAGTAAGGAATACAAAAATGTCGACCATCAAACCATGTATTCCAGCGACCATTGAGCTACATGATATGAGGACCTCTCGAAAAATTGCGACATCCAACTTTTAATTCGATACTCAATATCCATTCGACCGCTAGGTTCTTGGAGTTCCTTTTCTTTCTAAGTCAACCGCTATACAGCTCAAAAGTGCGAGGAGAATCGCACAAAACGTCAGCTTTATTTCTAAAATCAGAAATATTCGGAAATGCCATCAACGTCTTTCTGTCTTTTTCTTCCAGCCTGTGCCATCCAGTACCAGTCTACAAACATTGAGTCATTAAAATAATTTCAAAAATATCATGATATTTTTTGTAGGAGGATGGCCGCCTTATACACCACCAGCATCACCAACACGAGTAGGAAGAGATCACGTAATTGAGGCAAAGGAAGATAATTCTGTATGTATTTAAGGGTGAAACTTTGATACGAATAATTCATGTCATGGCTCTTATCGCTTTGATCGCAAATAATATTCACGTCTATAGGTTAGGACCACTGATCACGATAAACTTTCGAACGAAGGAAATGATCGTAACTCCCAAAGGGGTGATAAAGGAAAATCAGTTGAATATGAAAATACCCCCGACAAAGTTAAGGGTAAAGGATGTTGCTGGTAAGTCTGGTGGTGCGAATTTCCCGTAGTCAAAACTTTCTTACCAACCGGATTGTCGTAAGAACTTTATTCACGAAAAAGAATGTACCTGGTGTACGAGTATTTGAATTTCGTTGGCTAGCTCATCCAAACATTCTTTTAACGAGAACTCGAAGCCTCTATCCTTGATATTCCTTTCTTTCTTAGAGTTCGGTCTAAACTAAATCAGTTGGACTTCATGAGTTCACTAGATTATAGATTAATCCTCACTTACTATCGACAGATATAAAATTACATGCCGCAAATTTTAGTGATCTTTTCTGTCGTCAGGTTTTGATAAGAAGATGGTCCGAAAATAAATGTCTTTTGGTATCACTTCTGTCGATGAGTCAAATCTCTTACAGTTAGTTCTGAAAATTAATGTTATAATTAATATCTAAGCACACTATAGGCATCTATTCCCTTATTTTATTGGTTAAATTGTGTAATAATTTTCAAAAAATGGTACATAATGTAATACAGATTATTGTTGAAATTTAAATTGTTATACTTCATTCTTTTTTTACGAATTATTCAACGACGAGACTTCAATTGTAAGAAAAACACATGATAAAACAAATAAAAGAATTTCCGCAAGTTTGTAGTCTGTAGAACATTAGAAATGTTAGAAGAGAAGAAGTAATCCTTACTCGACTACAAATCGGTCACACAAAAACCACTCACTCCTACCTCATCAATCCTGAACTCCTGGCTCCTCCATCTTGTTCTTACTGTCAGAAAGAAACTCTAACAGTTGAACACGTCTTTTCCTGTCCTATGCTCGCTCCTCTCCGCTCTACCTTTAATATCCCGTCCACCCTCGCGCAAGCTCTGGCAAACAACTCAAAGACAATATCTCTTTCTTTCTCTCTCTCTGTCTCTCTCTCTGTGTCTCTCTCTCTGTCTGTCTGTCTGTGTCTCTCTGTCTGTCTGTCAAGCTTACGATTTTTCTTACCTTTTAATTTCTGCTCAAATTTGCGACACTTATTATTAACAGACTGAATAAATGGATCGAACTCAGCAGGAATAAGTAAACCAGAAAGCCGAGAATCAAAGTCTAAAGTCAGTGAAATAGATCGTGTTGATGAAGCTATTATCCATCAGTTCCAGCCACGCATCATAAATCATAGCAAAACTGAGTTCAATCGTGATGAGGTAACCCTCTTGGAAAAGAGACTGAAATTTGGGCTACCCCCTCTTAAAAATCAGGAGACATTGGCCAATGTTGCGTGGCCGACTTAACAGTAAAAATCGGCCCTGGAGTTGATATCCAGAAAAAATGTGCTGAAATGGTCCGTAGCAGTCCCCTCCCCAGTATAAGTAATGCGAGGAGTGATCTGATAAAAAATTTGAGGAGGAAGATCAAGGAGGAGAGTTTAATTATTACTAAGGCTGGAGAAATCCTGTTATATCTCCGAGGTTTATGACGTGCTTGCTCAATGTGGTGCTCATGAGAATGCCCTATTTAGCTTTCCCAAGTTTGTAAAAGAAGTCAGTAGTCTCATTAATGATAGTCAAGTCGTCATTAAGAGCCCTCTAACAAAGAATAACCCGGTTCCTCCCCTCTTTTATGCGTTGCCCAAAGTGCATACAGAAAATATCCTAATGAGCCCGGTCGTCTCGTTCGTTTCCTCCCCGACCTACTCTCTCGCTAAATTCTTAGACCGGTGGTTTAAATCTCGAGTGGAGTTGGAGTCTCCCTAATCAGTTTTGAACTCGGGCATCCTACGCGGACAAATTGAAGGATATATGTCCCCCTTTGGGTTAGATTTTATGCTCCTTCGATATTGTTGAGCTTTTTCCCAACATCCCTAACCCTATTATTTTACAACGGATAGGAGACTTGCTTGTAAAACCCGGTGCCTCCCATGAGGAAATAAGTGAATTTTTTGATCTATTGAAAATCTGTTGGTCCCCTAAATTTGCAAATTCGATGGGAAGTTTTTTGAGTTTCCTGAAGAGGCAGGGATCCCTATTGGATCCCCTTTGGGTTCTCTCATATTAGAGGTTTCATGTCCAAATTTGAGCTTGACTTATTCTCTTCGGGCCAGGTTGGCACAGGTACGTTGACGACATCTTGTGTGTGTGGACTGGTCCAGCAGAACTCCTTACCGAATTTCTTGCTTATTTAAATAGCTTATACTCTTCCATCAATTTTACACTGGAAATTGGTGGCTCTCCTATTAATTTTTTGGACTTAACTATTTCCGTCATTGACGGTGTCCATGAATTCGGGATTTACCGAAAAGGTACATCGACCGGTATCACTATCCATGGGTCGTCTTTCGTGCCTGTTACCCACAAAATGGCTACATTTAAAAGCCTAATATATCGCTTGACTCACCTCCCCTTAAGTAAGGTCTCGTTCTACAAGGAATTCGCGACTATAAAGCACCTTGCCCGTATGAATCAAGTCAAGCTGAACGTTGATCTTATGGTTCGTAGGAAACTTACAAGAAAAAGTGTTGACTCTACGACCACCTTCTCCTGGGATTTGCACCTTGACAGTAGGAAACAGTGGATGAGGCTACCGTTCCTGGGTAAGTTTTCTCCAGAGTTGAGCCGTGTCCTCCGTCCCTTTGGCTTTAGACCGGCCTGAGGACGATTCGGAAAAGTTCAGGTGGAGTCCCTCTCCTGATTTAGGTGGTTTGAAGATCAGTAGGTCAAAGTCTTCGTCCCCTTCGCATACGAGGACATTATCCTCGATCATAACCATTTTGTAACAGTTTCCCTGTTAAAAATTCGTGGGCATTTTTCAAGAATAAGAGAGCTTCCAGTTCTCTTTCAAGATTTCTGTCATGCCCTTAACAAATTTGCGTATTAGGAGATGAAACTTGGGATGATGAAGTAAATGAGACGGAGGCTTGAAGAAAGTCGGTTACGGGCCAAAACTGAATAGTCATGAAATTCAGTGTTATTGCCCGTGAATGACTCCGACCTTGGTCGACGATTCACCCTCAATTTAAGATTTTGGTCGTAAAATTATTGAGTTCAAGCTTGAACAAGGTATTTTTTTCTCGAAGCAGAGCAATGTCGCTCTCGAAAAAAGGCTCAAAAAATATGTAGATTCTATCATCTTCGACCAATTACTTTTCACACTTAACTTGCTTATCTCCCATCTTGCCACATTACAAGTTTACGTAATCTTCGAACTGTAATAATATCAATCACGAGCGTACAAATGAATCGTTATTCAAAATATGCTCTCATTTTACCGAAGTATAGCGCGTGGTAATTACGCGTTCCGATTATCAGACCACCATCGAAGAGTCGTATCGATTATAACCTTTA
Source organism: Aspidiotus rigidus (assembly GCA_035079385.1). Taxonomy (NCBI): domain Eukaryota; kingdom Metazoa; phylum Arthropoda; class Insecta; order Hemiptera; family Diaspididae; genus Aspidiotus; species Aspidiotus rigidus. The sequence goes on from JAVHKY010000013.1 coordinate 15,690,394, forward strand.
ATCTTCATCAGATTAAGTCAATACTTGTGTACGTGTTCCATACAATTCCGCAAGACCCCCCATAGATGATGTACAATTTCTTGGAACGAGATAGTTTAAGCAATGTTGCGTGAAGAATTCGTCTGAGTGCAAAAGTTTTCGGTTTGTAACGACGACGAGAGGACGTGCCGTGTAATCGTTCAGAATTTGGAATCGAAAAAGTGCTTCAGCAATATTGGTACGTAACTTTATACTCTAAATATATTATTTATGATTTCCAACGAAATTTGTCAATCGAAAAAAAGTTCGGTAATTAAGGCATCGCATTGAAAGACAATCTAGACTCGCGAGCTATTTATAAAATCTATCATGTAAAAATTTATTCGGTCTCTAATGGCCGTTAAATGTTTTTGAGAGAGATCAATTTACCGAAATATTTTTCGTAAACGGCTCGCGAGGCAAGAATATTTTTCTCGAAACGTCGAACTTCTTTTGTCTCCTTCGTGAATAACCTTGAAAATACGAATGTAAAAATTGACCTTTTTTTCTTCTCCACCGCGCCTCTTTTTTTTTTTTAACTTTTCGTCTTAAATTACTCATTTTCTTCGATAGTTTATTGGTATCATTTTTAAAATTTTTACTGTCGTCTTCGAACTTCGACAGTTGGGTTACTTCCAAGCCGCATTGGTGCCGCTAAAACGATGTAGAACATCATCGACTTTTTTCTTTACACTACGTTTTTTAAAATAGCATTTCGACGGCATTTGGTCTGTTCTTTTAAAAACTTTTTTTAAAATTCAATAATACTGTCTTCGGTCAACGACAGTCGTTTGTCACTCTTTAAGTTTTAATCAAAGAATGAAGTCTTCATTTTATTAGAATATGTACCAAGGATCATACAGAAGCTGTGTTTTGAAAATTTCTTTGTAGGCCATTGGAATTTGGAAAATTTAATTTCTCTTCAAATTTGCTCGTTGAATAGAAATGAAGTTGAATTGAAAAATATTAAATTTTTTTTACATCTAATGAGCACATAATGAAACAAACTCGAAAACTTTCTCCGAAAAATTTGAAGAGGAAAAAAAAAAATGAAAACCTTTCCTAAATTTTCTTGAGATTTTTGGAATGGTTGAAATTAATCTGCGACTGCGAACATAACGTAAAAATTTATTATTTTCTTAAAAGAATCCAGTAGAATGAAGGCTAGAATGGCTGAAAAGATTTAATTGATCGGAAAATTGACCCAACCTAGAATCAATTATCGATAAGTTAGGAACACGATAACGTTTTCGATTCTTATTTTATTATGAGGCTCAGTTTTCGAGATTATTCAACCGAGTTCTTTTCGCTGGAAACGTTCCGGTCTTTTTACCCACAGTTATATAAATTGGGACTTCTGCATTTTTTCAAAATTCAACGTTACAACATGCTTTTTTCATCGAGTCCAGCAGGAAAGTTGTGGACACGCGGAAAGTGACGTCATCTAGAAGACCTGGAAAAATTTCTTATTTAAATTCCTGCGAAAGAGAATTTCGAAAAACCGCAACTTCCTTGATGAAGTTCACCGTAGAACGCAGGGAACCTCTTCTATGGGTCGAATTGGTTCATACTGAGAACTGTATTCAAAATTGGAGTCTCAAATATTGTTAATTTGTCTGAGTCCTCTCCTTTTGTAGCTTGTATAGGTCGAGATTTTTCCGAGTCCAACTTCTTCATCAGGTTAGGTCAATTTTTGTCGGAAGGGGTGACGCCAGAATTTTCAAAAAGATACCCATAGGACAGGTTGCCGGTTGAAATTTGAAGCTTTGTCTCTCGAGGAAAGAGGACTTACTCATAGCTTCGAGCTTTGCAGGTGTGGCTCACTCCACTCTTTTTCATTGACGACGTTAATGGAGGCTGACTACGAACTTGTTTCGTGGAGAAATTTTCTACTTTCGATAAGTTCCCTCCCCCTCATAGCTATACAGTTGAACTGTCGAATAGTTTCCAAATTTCCGCCATTGTGTAGCTCGAAGATTCAAATTTTTGGAATTATTTCAACAACCCTTCTTCTTCCGTACTTGATACTCATAAAAAATTTTTCAACGCCTCCCTTCCTCCTTCGTCGTATATATTTGTACCCTCTAATAGGGAAACCTGCTTCATCGGTATTTTTTGAGGATTTTAGCCATTCACGGGCTGTGCAGGGCTTCTCTCTTTTTTCATATTTCCTTTTTTACTGTTCGTTTGGCCTTGAAACTTTGAGCCATTTACATCCAGAGGAGAACTTGGAAGAATTCCGATTGTCAAGTTAGGAAGAGGTAAGACAGAATCCCGATCATCTAGCTATATAAATTGGGAGGAGAGTCCATAGAAAATATTCGACTTCTAGATATATTTGATGATGAAGGGGATATAGCTCGATTTTTTAAATTTTTTCAAGCACCCCCCCCCCCCCCTCCTTTCCGAGTATTATAGCTCGACGGTCGAAACTTTTTTCAAGTACCATCCTCAGCTCAATTGTAAGACTTACGGGTTCTTTAATGGTATTAAACGAGGGGTGGCAGGGAACCTGTTTTATGGGGCAAGTGGGATCTGAGAAATATTGACGTACCAGATCTATGACGTCATAGGCCCGGACTTCGGAGCTATATATAATAGGAGAGGGACTTGAAAAAATTCCGACCTCCAAGCTATATTTGATTCGAATACCTTAGATGTACGTTCTGAGTCTTATGGTGTTCGAAGCGTTGCATATCTGGCTCATTGAGGGGCTGGGTCAATTGGTGTGTGAAGCATTGCCTGTCTAGTAACTCGAAGGGGACGTCTTTCAGGCTATATCGTGTGGACCAGAAAGATGTTACCAGTTAAATGGGAGTTTGCCTTAAATCTGTTCCAGCGTGAAAACGTGGCGCGTTGGATGTATACTTTTCTACAAAATTTGTATCTCAATTTTATCTTCCATTTGCGCCCCCACTCAATTGTCTACGACTTTTTTGAGCCGAGGTATGGACCAAAATGTGCCACACAGCGATTTTCTCAAATCCCCCCCCCCCAATAAAACAGGTTCATTGTTAAAAAGTTCAGGAACTGAAATACCGAGTCATTCTCCTCCACAATGTGCCTCAAGGACCTTCCCAACCCTTCTCGATGACGTTATCAGCTGCTGGACCACTTTCAACCCAAGTACACGTTTTCGTCCTCGGACTGCTGGCTCGTCTTACTCCTCCGTGAAACTTTTCAGAAGTCCTACTTCAAGCCTATCAATTGGCCTTAGTTGTGATCAGCAGATGCTCACAAAATTCGAGATCCCTTTCGTCCCCTAAAATACCAATTTAAAAAAATTCAGATTATGGTTATGTAAACATTATTCAACTTCTAGAGATTTGTAAACCTAATCTTTTTTCTCTTCCTGGTCAGTGACATAATATCACTATATGACCCCCCCCCCCCTTATGTAGGAATTTTATCGACAGGCAAAGGTCGGTTCGAATTTCTAGACTTCAAGTTATCCTCCCGCCCTTTCATGAATCTTCATTACAGTACTGTCAGTCAATTTTATTAACAGCGACCACCTCATTTCACAATTTACCTAAGAATCTCAACCGCACCGTTTTCAAGTGACTATTTCTTACCTACTATTGGATTTAGGTTTTTTTTTCAAAACGAATATCAGTTTTGCAGGAAACTTTGATGTATCGACGCCCGATGACGCTTCAACTCGATTTTTAAGCGTTTAAGCGCAATTTGACGCTTATTAAGGCACATTACATTAGAGGTTACGTCAAAGGTCTTTTTCGACGTGTCAAATGTATCATTCATAATATTTATCTACTCTTTGTTTCAGGAAAATGAAACCACAACGCCTTATCAAAGCGACACGCAGTTCTTTCACCCATTGTAAACGGTTGGCGAGCTCATCTGTCCCGAAAAATGACTCGAGTGAGTATACGATAGGTACCTTTTTTCCACCATCCAGTCTTCTTAAATATCGTCTAATTAAACTTCATTCTCAGGCCGATCACTGTCTACGGTTGCCCAAGTGAAACCCAAAAGACAAGATGATGAACCGCAAAAAACCGCCTTACACGATCTGCATTTGAAATACGGCGGAAAAATGGTAAATTTCGCGGGTTATAAATTGCCCACACACTACGAAGACACGAGCATCACCCTGTCCCATCAGCACACCAGATTCAGTTGTAGCGTATTCGATGTGTCACACATGCTACAGACGATGATTTATGGAAAAGACGCTGTCGAATTGCTCGAGTCGATATGCGTCACCGATATTGCCTGTAAGTAGAGACGAGAGCCTTTCCAACACTAATCTGACTTCATTGAATACGAGGGTTTGTTGTAAACAAGATACCCTATACGTCATATTGTGCACTATACGTAATACTCTATTTTTCTTCATTCATAGCGATGAAAAACAATCAAAGTGCTTTGAGCTTGTTTATCCTCGATTCTACTGGGGGCATAATCGACGATTTCATAGTAACGAAAATTTCCGAAAACATTCTCTACTTAGTATCGAACGCCTCTCGCCGACACGCTGATAAGGAACTATTGTTAAATAAGTTGGTAAGTTACGTAACTCACATTGTTATAAAAGTTTACGTCAGCCTTCAGCATCATAGGCTCGTCACTAACCTATCAAGATCAACAAGGTCGCATCAATTTAGCGCTTGAACTTGAAAACATGATACGGCAAAGACCTGGTGAGGTTATTTCAATTGTTGAATCCGAGTTGAAGGTTTTTGAGGTGAGGGACGCTTCAACCTGTGGGAGGAGGACTTCTTCCACGACTTATATAGACGCGGAGGAGGCTCCAATTCAGTGGTACTCTCAAAAATATCCGCAATCATATTCAAGAGCTAGGTATTCATGTTGTCAAAACCGTATCTGAATGCTCATTACAAAATCTAAACAAATGTTTTCATCCCCCCTTCTCCGAGAAAATACTAATAGTTGTCAAAATTGTGCTTTGTCCTTCAAGAATGCTTTCCGAGCAGCCAAAAAAGACGTGAAGATCGAATTTATGGATATCCGCGACCAATCTTTGATCGCTGTTCAAGGACCAAAAAGCGCTCAAATTTTGCAACCCTTTGTCGACGTTAATTTAGAAAACCTGTACTTTATGAACAGCGCGCAAAGTAGTATTTGCGGATTAGATGACTGCAGAGTGACCAGGTGTGGTTATACCGGAGAAGATGGATTCGAAATATCAATTCCCTCGGAACACGTGACTGAAATAACCGAAACTTTGTTGAATAACGAATTTGTCAAGTTGGCTGGATTGGGAGCGAGAGACACCCTAAGGTAAATTTGATCATTAACTCGTTCACTTTTTTAATGCCTATTTCCTGGTTCGGAAAGTTAGAGTCGATAATATTGCAGTGCATTAATACGAAATTAAACGACTGAAATAAATCCCTAAATATTTTATCTAATTTCTAGATTAGAATCGGGTCTTTGTTTGTATGGAAACGACATCGATGAAACGACCACCCCTGTAGAAGCAGCGCTTATGTGGACCATAGGTAAACTCAATAGGACTGAAATTCCCTGTGCAAATTGTAGCGGTTTTCTAACGACTGAAATTTGTTTTTAGGTAAAAGAAGAAAGCAAGAAAAAAATTTTCCCGGAGCAAGAATCATCATGAGACAATTGCAAGAAGGAGTGAACAAAAAACGTATCGGTTTGGTAAAAACGAACGGACCGCCAGCTCGTAATGGAGCTCTCATAGTCAACTCGGACGACGAAATTGTGGGACGTGTGACCAGTGGTTGTCCAGCTCCCTCTTTGGGCACCAGTATTGCAATGGGTTATGTAAATGCTGATTACACCAAACCTGGAACCGATGTTTATTTGAAAATCCGCGAAAAATTGTACCAAGCTGCTGTCACAAAAATGCCATTTGGCCCCGTTCATTATTATGTAAAGCCCACGAAAAAATCTTTGTAACAACTGCAAGAATCGTACGTTATTATCTAGGCCTATTGAGAATAAGAAGTTTTTTAATTGTTTGTTTGACCTAATTAATTTTCAATGGCTGAGTAGTGACCCCAAAGGTGGTTCAATCTAGACGCAATCGCATCACTTTTATCACAATGATAATACACTTACTGATCGACATTGAAAGATTGTACCTATCATCAATAATTGTCCCTCTAATGATGTCCATGCTGTTCGTTGGGGAATGTGAAACTCTCTCCGGCCGCTCTTAGGATGCTAGTTGAGAAATGTCCGTGAACCAGATTTCAGTACTTAAACATAATTATGTTTTATCTGGTTGTATACTCACACAGAAAATAGGCCTACTCGGTTATCTTGTCAAACGATCGGTCGATGCTTGATTTTCCATAGGGTACCTCCTAGTACGGTTTGAAGTACCATTATAAATGAGATTACAAAGTGATGTAAGCTGTATCGTAAATATTCGGTATCTCATCATCATAATAATACCTAATTTAACACATTTGTATTCCTAACTGATTAGTAGACTACCGCAATGAGATCGAAAGTTTTCAAAACTTTACCAAAGCCTACATTGTTCCCTTGTTCAACGATTTGTTGACGTGATGAAAGATGAAAAAATAATCTAATATGAGATATCCACTCCTTCTTGTATGCTTCTCAAAATTTATGATGGTAGCTGGTAAGTAAGTTCAAAATCCAAATTCTTTTTCGTACCGGTAGCACACCAAATATTTTTCCACAACCCATATTAATTCTACATCGCCTAACAACTAATAAGAAAAAGGTACCGGTACCGGTATTCAAAATGTTTCGATCAAAAATTTGAGGACGCAGTCTTTAAATCGTGTATAAGATTGGAGACAGATAACTTGCATGGTACAGAGAAGTGCTCCCTGGAAGGAACCAACATTTTTTCTTTATCAAAACACACTTTCAGTTGAACATAAGGTTTGAATTTCATCAAGTTAACTCAGTTTTCACTCAACTTGAGATATAGGTATCCCAGTTGAACTTTATAGCTTAAAGACTTCCCAATTTGAGGTAATTTGTCAGCATTCAGGGTCAATGGGCCAATTTGGTTTCTTTTAAAAGCCTAAGTGGAGGTCAAAGTTCCCTGAGGCTATTGAACCGTCTAGGAGGACTTAGGTACTTCTCATCAAAGTTCCAGTCAATTCTTATCAAAGTAACTTTCTCTAAAGGTGAACCATCACTGGAAAGTCCCTACCTTAGTTCAGCTCAGCTTTAAGCAAGGTCCAAGAGATCCAGAGAGGACGATTTAGGTTGAATTCTTGATAAAAAATGAACCCCCTTTGTTCATAAAACGCCACTATTGAGGCGCTACACACTATAACTGATAACAGCGTATGATTGTCAATTGATAACACGCAATATTCTGCGATAGTGATGGTGCTTTAGTGTTGGGTCGATAGTTTTCCTTTTCCAAAAAAACCACCGGGGTGACTAACCAGGGATGGGCACGAATCAATGTACGATGGCACAAATCAACCCACGAATCACCCAATCACGAATTACATTTTTTTGCGATGAACGCCCATTCGCCCAAATGGTAGGCTGCGGCGCTGCTGGTGCTGCAGTAACGCAGTAAGCAGCAAAGAAGAAAAATAAACAATAGGAAAATATGAAGTGATAAGAATTCAAATCAAATGATGCAAGTGCGTAACGTGAAGTGAAATAATTAAATCGAGAGCACCTGAACACTTTTCAGCGGCAATATTCATCTAAAATCCAATCTATTTTGCCGGTAGTAACTAATGAAACACGTTCATTTCTTTAATTATCTTTTAATCCAAAAACATCCATGTTCAAATTATCTGTAAAATTAATATTATCCTCTCAAAGACGAACCCTTCTTGGTAAATATTAGTTTTTCTGATACCAGGGATATAATGGTTTGTCGCTTTGGATATGTTTCTAAATAACTGTTATTCACGTAAGCTTTTGTAGGGAATTGTACTCATCAAAATATAGTCAACAATAATTCGCGTCTAATCGTAACCATGAACGATCCATGGCCGGTTCTGGAGAAACGAACAGCCGAAGAAGATGCGAATGATTCGAGTTCCAAGAGACAGAAAGTCAAGAGGAAGATGTACGCTATCGGTTTGGCTTATTGCGGACAAGGATATTCTGGACTTCAACGGTAATATCATACTGGAAATCAAAATTACGTGTCTCACTATTTACCGAGTTCAATCTTGTTTTCTTTTTATAGCAATCACGGATTGAAGACTATCGAAGAAGATTTGTTGGTTGCGTTGAAAAAAATTGACGTTATTAATGACGAGGAATTTCGTAAACAACAATTGGTTAATTTTCAAAGAGCCGCTCGTACTGATAAAGGAGTTTCAGCCATTCGACAAGTTGTGAATTTGTCAATGAGTTAGTTCTCGTCTTTCCTAGAACGTTACTCCCGTACGTGAACTAGTTTTATGAATTTTATTCTCTTTTTAGGGGATGGTGTAACGCCGAAAGATCTAAACGAACATTTACCAGAGCAGATAAGAATATTAACAATTAAACGAGTAACGAAAGGATTCAATAGTAAGAATACGTGCGATTCACGAACTTACTCTTATACCTGTCCAACATTTGCGTTCGCTCCCAAAGACATTCCGGTCTCCGAAGATTTTAGAATGAACGACGAAATTTTCGAAAATCTTAATAAGTATTCGCAATTATTCTTAGGGACTCACAATTTCTTTAGTTTCACATCTGGGAGGTAAGAGCATCTCATTTTTCTAGTTTTTGCGTTATTATCGATGAAAAATTCGTAACTTCATGATCTGTTGTAGGAAACCTTTCGATCCAAGTTGTAAGCGACACATAATCGAGGCGAATTGGTCGAAACCTGAGGTATCAGAGGGAATAGAACTAATCATATTGAAAATTCGAGGTAAAATATTGAAATTGATTCTATTATTCCGGCGCGTATTCTGTATAAGACCGTGTACGCTCTTTCAGGACAAAGTTTTATGTTACATCAAATTCGTAAAATGGTTGGCACCTTAATGGCTGTTTGTCGTGGTTACGCGGGACCGGATTATATCAGTAAAGCATTAAATCCTGGTGAAACAGTTTATCTTCCTACTGCTCCTGGTCTAGGTTTATTACTCGAACAGGTGATTAATAACGAGCTTCAAGAATGTTCATTCTCAGAATTAACCGTCTTCAAAAATGTGATGCTATTCTTTTCAGGTTCATTACGACTGGTATAATAAGAAGTATGGAGATAATGGTTTTCATGAGAAATTGGATTTCGCCGACGTCGCAGAAGAGGTTGAAGAGTTTAGAAGAAAGAATATATTTCCAATGTTGATACGAGCCGAAAAGGAAGAGAAATCGTATCCTTTATCAAATTATGTGTAGATAAAACTGCAGCATTTGTATCATTGTCCTCATCTAGTGCAAATCATTCCTTGTTTTGAGCTGAAATTCTAATAACATACTGTAATCCTTCACCTCCGATCTTATCTGATACCAGTTTCGAATCCATCTCATCGAAGTATTACGAATTGAATTTCGAAATAAAGCCTGTGATTTTCCTTAATGAAGTATGTCAGAATGATGAATTATCTACAGACTCTTGAAACACATTACGAAGAAGACCACTCGATAAAGCCTGAAGAATATTTCCTCGATGACGAAACACCGAAAGTAGTCAATGATACTAAGTCGGAGACGAAATCTGAGACAGATGAACTTGCGATAAAAACCGAAGAGAAGTGCAACACTAATAACGAGTCGTCCACGGTATTCAGTCATAAAGAATCAAAGGTAGACGACCATTCGATAGAATCTAAAGTTGAGTCCATCAATAACGGATCACAAAAAGTTGAATCTGAAACTCCGAGCGAGTCGAGTTCCCCTCAAGAAGAAAATTTAACCTCTGTATCGTCTTAATTATAAATTTTCAAATCGTTTTAAATTATTTGTGTTCTTTTCTTACGACGTTGCCAGAAAAACGAGGCACTGGGATTGCTTTATTTGAAAACAAGAACTAGATCTCATTCTAAGCATTCGATCGAAAAATGAGTCAGGTTGTCGATTCTTTGTATTGAAAAAAAAAAAGACGAAGTCACTTTGCTCAGTTACACATTATATTAGTGCACATTCGTAGTATTTAATAAAGTTAAATACACTTCTCTCGCATAAAACCGATACAATCCACCGTTAAGAAAGGAAAAACTTCACCAACGACTTTTAAAATATTTACCGAAAGGTAATCTTAAATATCACATTAAAATAATTCGTTAAAAAAGAACAAAGATTATTTGTTTTGGACAATATTTACATAATATTATAAATTAATGATACAATAATTACAATATTGCTTTTTACCCGCAGTGGGTGCGCTTAAATTGAAAAATAAAACTCAATAATGGAAGGAAAAAACACTCCAAAAAATGAGTAATATCCGCCAAATAACTTAATATGACATGATTGTGGCAAAATGAAACACAATATGAAGGCACGTTGACGGAATACTTTATAATAAATGCGGAGCGATATTTTCGTATCACTCTTCTTTTTCCTATAACGGCCGGCAGAATTCCGGGAACGGCTAAAAATTCGTAATTAATAATTTCTCGTACTTAGAAAAAATAATAAATTATGACGACGAAATAACTTTGGACGATAAATATTATCGATTATTTTTGTGTTACATTCACACACCAAACTGAAAGCGATAAAATTGTTTGACTGGACGAGTAGACATAACGAGGACCCAAAAATGCATTGTCTTGTCATTGACTGACGTCAGCTTATCTGTGAAAAAAAAAGAACAGCGAACTCTGTATGATACTGAATGTTTTAGTAGACATCGTGGTAGACATATTGCTCCCAGATAAAAATCAGACGTTAACGTCAGATGGCACGGAAGGGAAAGGATACCCTCCATTAAAAACATTAAATACTTGGCCAGAATGAGTTCTGATTACCAAGGTCTAGCGATAGAAACGAGAAAAGTGACAAAGAAAGATGAGATTTTGTAATAAGGTCATTAGAATTCTTATGAGCTTATAATATCAACGCAAACTGCTGTAAATCGTTCTACCTACTTATATGGGCGTAATGTTCCAAATTTTCGTATTAGAATCTTGTCCAACTGAAACTAAAGTGGTATCGTCTAACCACGCTAATCTTGTAATTTGACTTTGCGAATGAGCATCTGTAAATAATCATATTAAGGTATGTAACAAACACGCGTCACTTTCCATTCCTCAAAATAAAGAACTACAATCGCATACTTTTAATTATCGTATGTTTACTCGGATCGGTCACGCTCCAAATAATAATAGCAGTATCCAAACTGCCGCTAGCGACTAACAGAGAGTTCGGTGACCACGCTACACAATTTACTCGAGCATTATGGAAGCCCCATTCTTTTTTATGAGCCAACTGAAATCAAATCAGATGAACGCGCAGGTAATTAAAACGTAATGAGCGCGTTTACAGAGAGTGAAGCTTGAACATGTCTAGAGAAATGTTCACTCACCGCAAATTCTGGAACTTTGTACAAAATTAGTTTGCGATACGTATCACACGCGACCAAATATTCGTCGTTTGGCGAAAAGGCGCAATCGGTGAGACCTCCTCCGTGCTTCACTTCCGTTTTCGGACTTAAACTTGAACCATTGAGCGTGTAAACATGGAGCTGCAAAAATAAGTTTCTTTCACTCTCGATTCAGTTAATGAAAATAGACAGAAATATAATGCACTCGCATCGAAGCTCAAATAAAAAAAATCCTCGTCTTCCCCACTCCTCCAAAATACCAATTCTAATTAACTTCCTCACTATTTTTTCAATTGAACAAGCCTCATTCGGTGATTCATTTCAAGATCCACTCTATCAGCACAAATCATTAAAGACACTCGACGTGAACGATGTATTCGGCTCACATAGAGTTGTCGACAACTTCCCAAAAAGCATGACTACTTACGGTATTATCCGTCGCACCACCAACGGCAACAAAATTTTTATTGTGACTAATAGCAACACATGCGGGCTCGTAATTGACCGGAAGACCGAATATTTTTTTCTTATTCTCCAAAACGATAACCTACAAGAATATGACGAAAATTAATAAAACTTCTACAAGTTATCAAACACGCGCGTGTCTCTCTTTTACCTCTTTCACGGTAGCGGTTATAGTGGTGTCGCCATTCACGTCCATACCTCGAGGCTGGGCGCCTAACTTCAATTCAAAAGGTGTGTAAGAATTATTCACGATATCTATTTCCTTGAGTTTGTCGTCGATACCGCAGGTGAACACAAATTCAGAAAGCGCTTTCATCCCGTTCATTTGATTACCATGTCCGTTACCCTCTACACGATCATTTTCGCCGGTCTCGCTATTCCACGAGGTCACGATACCGTCATGTGATCCAGTAAATATAGTTTTACGATCCGGACTTAACGAAAGTACAGTTATCGGTTTGTTATGACCCTGAAACAAGAAATCACAAAAAGCATTACAACGTACTCTCCGAACATAATTTTACTATAAATTTCATACATACTTTGATGACTCGCAAAGGTTTCTGAGGATTATTAACATCTAAATACGATATACAACCACTCAGCGCAACTGATAATAAGTAGTTACCTTGCCACAAACAAGATACCTAAAAAAGCAGACCAGAATTAAGGACAATTACAGTAACAGCATATTTTAGCAGAAGATAAGTTACCTGTTGATCTTCAATTTGATTACCCATCGGGAATTCCGATATCACAGTCTTCGTTTCTACGTCCCACAGTTTGCAAGTTTTGTCACCGGATGCGGTTAATAACTGAGTCCCGTCAGGCTTCCACGCAACCTATCACGGTAACATTCTCCATGAGCACCTCGTGAAATCGAAAGTTGAAAATAAAAACAGAAACCTACTCCGTAAACACCACCAGTATGAGCAGGCGATCCTATTTCGGTGATAAGTTCAGACGAAGTGCCATCGTACAAGAATACCTTGCCATCGAAACCGGCAGAGGCGAACTGAGCACCATTCGGCGAATATCTAACGGCTTGAACAAAACGCGAGTGTTCCTGATGGCAAACGGATAAGTTAGTATTCATCGAGAGTGAGAAGAGGTACATTCGATTTTTCCTTTCCACACCTGCTTGGTCATTTTAAACTTGAAAGGCGGACCTTCGAAAACAGCGACTGTATTATCTTCGCTGCCGGTTACTATTCTGAACGGTCTGGTGGGCCGGAAATCGCACGTATTTATGGATTTGGACTGCCCAGAAATTTCACCGACCGATGTCCCAGTTTCGGCCATAAAAACGTGACCGAACCTAATGAGAATAAAATGTATCGACAACGCATCCAGTTAATGGTCATATAAGATGAAGCAAATTTACTCACTTTTCTCGGCCTTCTCCAACCACCACCATCCTTTGATTATCGGGCGACCACGACAAATCCTTAATAGGACCGACAATAGGCTGAAATTCATTTTTCAATATATGTTCTTGGTTGATGGTGTCCCAAATTCGAACTTTACCACTTTGATCTGGAATGGAAAATCACCGCTGTAGCTTACCGGTGAAAGAAATAGCATTGAAAATAAACGGAGTTGAAAATTTTTACCAGCTGATGCGATATAAAAACCGCTAGGCGAATATTTGGCCACGTTAACGGCACAAGAATGTTCGGTGTAAACATCAGATATTGCGGGATTCTATAATCAGACACATTGCATTACGAGGCCACCTAATTATATAAACAAAATTATTTCGTACTTTTAACGTAAACACTCACGTCTATATTTCTAATGATGACGCTATTCCCATTCGTGTATAGGAAGTTCTTCCCTTTGGGATCACTGCCCAATACGATTGGCTGACCTCTTTGCGTCCTCGGGAGGGAGGCGAAAATGTATTCTGAAATGAAGAAATACGAATGTGTACTGCTGGAGAATTTTTAAACATAGTCAACTTATTCTTACACAGATTACAAAGCAAAATGCAAATTTATTGATATGGAAATAGGATGATGAAGCATTAAAATTAAATTTTGAAAGAAATTGGTGACAAAGTTTAGTCGAGGAGCAGTTCTACTGTTGAACCGGAGACGGGTAATAACTAAAACACGTAAGTACACGAAATTACCCAGTGCCGGATTCAATTCAGCAATTTACGAGAATGAAATTAACATCAACTAAAAGTTGTACTTACTGTTCGAAAATGACATTATAATTGCCTATTCTAGTTAAAATCAACGAATTAATATAATACACTTTTCAAAAATCTGTTCAAGTAATATGAAATTATCTAAACCATATTTGGTGTAAACGAGAGAAGTTTCAAGGAACGATCAAGAAGCCTCCCAACACGACTCAACAATTTCGATGAAAAATGATACCGCAATGAAAATAAAAAAAATTTCTCTGAGAATGAATAAAATTTTGTTAGAGAATGACGTAATTAGTATGGCACAACCTACACCAGGTCGCGCTACTAAACATAAGATGGCGGTTGGAAGCACTATTTCTGTGCAGCTGCAATGCTAAAGCCACAAGACAAAAAAATCTGTTAAAAACAAACGCATTCGGAATCGGAACTTCTAAAGTCGGAACCGAACAGTACTTCAGAAGACTGATGAAATTATCCAGTCTGATACTATATTCGATTCCAGAGGATTTGAACGTTTTGTCTACAAAATGTGTTTAACATAACGCTAAGTAATTCAAAGTACTCTTAAGGGCTGAAAATTCAACGCCATGGCGGACGCAGCTGCTCGGCAACTGCAATACGAATACAAAGCGGTAAGTTTTCTTACCAAAAGAAACACTACTATCGAACGTGTTCCTTTCGCTTCAATCGAATGACAAGTTCACACTGATAGGTAAAAGGTAAACCTCGTATTTTTTGCTAATTACAGAATTCTAATCTCGTATTACAAGCCGATGTGCGGCTTATCGATCGTCGAAACCGCGATGAAGCTACTGGTGAGGTATTGTCTCTCACCGGAAAGATGGATGGTACTAAAATGGGTGATCGTTATCAACGTTCGAAACCGGTGAAAGCGGAAGAACGTAAAGTCAAGTAGGTTCATTTTCAATCTGCTAATTCCTGAAAGAATGCAAATTGAATTATGATCAATTTCCGATAGACGAGAGAAACGTGATGAATCTCAGTACGATTTCGAGAAAATGAAGGGTGCCAAACTAGTCGATGACATGGTTGGCCTTTATTACAAACCCAAAACGCAAACTACTCGTTCCACGTACGAATTTCTTCTTTCTTGTATTCAAGAGGCGCTAGATGTTGCTGTGGTATGATTGTTGTTAATATTTTGTCAGAAAATGAGAATTCTTGAAATTGACGAAGAGATTTAAATTCTTTCTAGCCTCGTGAAGTATTATACGGCGCAGCGGACGAAGTATTAGCCGTACTCAAAAATGACAAACTGAAAGATCGAGAAAAGAAGATCGAAACGGAAGCGTTATTGAATAAACTAACGGAAGAACGATTTGCTCTCTTTGTTAATCTAGCCAAGAAAATTACTGACTACAAAACCGAAGACAAAACTCACGCAGCTGGTAATTCTTTCGTTCTTCTGTCGAAATTATGATGAAGTATAAATAGTAATTGTAATCCTTGAATTAAAGATGAAAATGCGGTTGATGACACCTACGGTATCAATGTACAGTTTGAAGAAAGTGAGGAAGAAGATGACGAGGACGTTTACGGAGAGGTTCGAGATGAAGAGATGGACGAAGAAGGTGAAGAGGCCAAATTAAGCAACGCCATTCATGCAGAAAATGTAAGTATTTTATTGAAGTTCAGAAACTTGATTGAATTGATGACGAGCCTCTATTTTTTCGTAGTTGACCGGTCGAGAAGAAACTAAGAAAGAGAAAACACTACACCCGCTTGATATCGATGCGCATTGGTTACAAAGGCGTTTATCACAGTATTACGATGACGCTATCATGACGCAGGCAAGAGCCGCGGAAGTGAAGAATATCTTAAAGAATGCTGAAAATACGCACGAGTGTGAAACTCAGTTAGTCAATCTTCTCGGGCATGAATGCTTTAGTTTTATTAAAATTTTGAAGAAACATCGACTGATGAGTAAGTCTATCGTAATTCCATTCCATGAAGTGCACTGAAGTAGTCTTTTCGTTTAATTTATTCCCGTTTTTTAGTTTTATATTGTACGCTGTTGGCATCCTCACAAAGTGAACGGGAGCGAGAAGAAATTCGCGAAAAAATGAAACAAGACGATCATTTAGCTCGTATTTTAAGGCAGTTAGAAACTGGTAAAGGTGATGATGAGGAGCAACATACTAGTGCGCAAATCATCAGACATCACGAGCAGATGCAAGAGTCGATGGATTCAGCTGAGGGACAAGTTGTAGGACATCGTCAAATGTTAGATTTGGATGATATGGTGTTCACCGAAGGATCTCATTTCATGTCGAATAAAAGATGTCAGTTACCAGATGGTTCGTTTAGAAAAACCAGAAAAGGTTGGTGAAGGCTGTTTGACGGATTGAGGAGAGGAAAGTTCGTTCGATTTGTGCTAATTTCATCTTGATTATTTAGGTTACGAAGAGGTACACGTCCCAGCGTTGAAACAGAAACCTTTTGCCGACGGCGAAACTCTAATGCAAATTGAAAAATTACCGAAATATGTGCAGCCAGCGTTCGCAGATTTCAAAACGCTGAATCGTATTCAAAGTCGTTTACACAAGACCGCTTTAGAGTCTGATGAGAATCTGTTGCTATGCGCGCCTACGGTAATATTTTTCACTTTCACAACTCTAAAAATGTGGAAAAAAATTTTAATTTTATGAATTGAATTCATTCAGGGTGCTGGAAAAACCAATGTCGCGTTACTATGTATAATGCGAGAGATTGGCAAGCACGCGAATACTGACGGCACTATTAATGTGGATGAATTTAAAATTATTTACATTGCTCCTATGAGATCTTTGGTACAAGAGATGGTGGGAAATTTCTCCAAAGTAAGTTCAAATTTTACATGTATTTGAGTGTGCAAAATTGTGGAGGAAAAAAGATTAATTTTTGTACAATTTGCTCGCAGAGGTTGGCATCGTACAATTTGACAGTTTCGGAATTGACTGGTGACCATCAGCTCACGAGGGAGCAAATACATAATACACAAATAATCGTTTGTACTCCTGAAAAATGGGATATTATTACCCGAAAAGGCGGCGAGCGCACTTTCACTCAGCTTGTTAGACTTGTTATAATCGTGAGTATTACATATTCAGCTGTTCGAAATTTGGAGAGGAGTTCAGATCTATTGCTCTCTATGCTGGGAACCATTCCTATTCATTCTCATTTTATCGATCTACCGCTGCAGATTCTTGAAATCCTGTGTAATGTTTCTGACTACAAACTAGAGACGCGAGGCAAAGTCATTAAGGATTTGAATTAACTTTTTGTAATTCATTATCATGTGTAGTGGAATACTCTGTTGTAGGACGAAATTCATTTGCTACACGACGAACGTGGACCAGTGCTCGAAGCGTTGATCGCTCGTACTTTGCGTAATATTGAAGCGACTCGAGAAGACGTCAGAATAGTCGGTTTGAGTGCCACTCTACCCAACTACAAAGACGTGGCCAAGTTCTTGAGGATTCGTAATGAAACTGTGAGTGAATTTTTTTTTCTTCTATGTTTATACCAGTTATTGAATCTCGATGCGTTTTTGTCTCGTCTCGAAAAATATATATTTTTTTTTTAACTTGAAAAATCGTCGGCTTGATTTCTGATCAAAATCAATATCCGCCGATCTTCAAATCAGAACCAATATTAGTAGTGTGATTTAACCTTTCAATATTCAATATTTCTAGCAGAAATTAGAGTTGACCCGTTAATTGTTTCGTTTCAGGGTTTATTCTTTTTTGACAACAGTTATCGACCAGTTGCTCTTGAACAGCAGTACATTGGTGTTACGGAGAAGAAAGCGCTGAAACGGTTTCAAGTAATGAATGAAATTGTGTACGAGAAGATTATAGAACACGCGGGCCGTAATCAAGTTTTGGTTTTTGTACATTCTAGAAAAGAAACAGGTGTGTTTCATTTCCCGATTCTTTTTTCGTACTGGCCGATTAGAAAATCATTATCGTCGGTTTTGATTGCAGGAAAAACTGCCCGTACGATACGTGATATGTGTTTGGAGAAGGATACTCTCGGCCATTTCCTGAGAGAAGGCTCCGCATCGATGGAAGTCCTCCGAACAGAGGCTGAACAAGTGAAGGTAACTTGGAGCACGGATTGGATTCTATTTTAAAGAAGAAATTGTACCATAATTCCAAAGAAAATTGTCTGCGTTGCATGAGTGTTAATATTGTCAAATTGGTTTTCAGAATCAAGAGTTGAAAGATTTACTGCCTTACGGTTTTGCTATCCATCACGCGGGTATGACTCGCGTAGACCGAACCTTGGTCGAAGATTTATTCGCCGATCGACACATACAGGTGTTGGTGTCCACAGCCACCCTCGCTTGGGGTGTCAATCTACCAGCGCATACCGTCATCATAAAGGGTACTCAAATTTACAATCCCGAAAAAGGCAGATGGGTGGAATTGAGCGCGTTAGATGTTCTACAAGTAAGTGATTATTTTCAACAGATGAACGATTTTTCTTGTATGTTGTACGATTTTACAGTCAATTGCTCTCTTTCCAGATGTTAGGACGAGCCGGACGTCCGCAGTACGACACCAAAGGTGAAGGTATATTGATAACGAACCACAGCGAGCTACAATATTATCTATCTCTGCTTAATCAACAACTCCCTGTGGAGTCGCAGTTGGTGAGCAAATTACCAGATTTACTGAATGCTGAAATCGTTCTGGGTACCATTCAAAATGTTCGTGACGCAGTAAAATGGCTCAGTTATACGTATTTGTTCATAAGGTGAGCTCGAATGTAAAGTCGAAGAACGCCACGAGAAAGATTGGATGTTCCCTAATTTCTCGAAATTTTTGTAGAATGAAGAAAGAACCTTCCTTGTACAATATCACGGCGGACAAGTTGCAAACAGATCCTGATCTGGAGCAACACAGAGCTGATATCATTCACACGGCAGCTTTTATGTTGGAAAAATGCGGTTTGATTAAATACGATCGGAAATTCGGTCATTTACAGGTACTTGAACTTCCCCGTGTCTAGCGTTACTACACCTCCTCTAAATTATGATTGACCTTTGACAGTCCTTGACGATTAGAATTCAAGACCACTCTCTCCACCAACACATGCAAAACGGTGTCCCCCAGGGAGAAGGATGGCGTGTTCCTCTCCTAAACACTTCTCTCTAACGAGCAGTAAGACCGCACCTGTCTTTCTTTGCACCACGAACTCCCTCTCAAATAATCACGAGAAAATCATTAGCTCGATAAATCACCTCCAACCCTTAATTTATATTCATCCATATTGTCCCTGAGCCCATAATCCAAAGTTTCTCATACTATTTTCATTTCACAGACGACTGAATTAGGTCGCATTGCTAGTCATTATTACTGCACCCATGAAACAATGGCCACTTACGACAAGCTGCTCAAACCGACCTTAAGTCGAATCGAATTATTCAGGTAAGCGATTCGGATGTTTGGAATTATTGAAGTTTTTGAAACCCCAGCTTAAATAAGTACAATTTTTGCAGGGTTTTCTCGCTTTCGTCAGAATTCAAGAATATCAGCGTACGTGAAGAAGAGAAATTGGAGTTACAAAAGTTGATGGAAAGAGTCCCAGTGCCTATAAAAGTGAGTTCACGAAATTTATCAGTCACAACCAGCCGAGTGATATATCGATGCTATCGAAGATAATTTCTGTTTTAGGAAAGTATGGAAGAACCCAGCGCTAAAGTGAATGTTTTATTGCAAGCCTATATTTCGCAATTAAAATTAGAAGGTTTTGCCCTGATGGCTGATATGATGCACGTAACGCAGTCTGCGGAGCGTCTAATGAGGGCTATCTTCGAAATAGGTAAATACTAATATTCGCGATTCTATAGATGAGCTCGAATAATAATTTTCTCGTTGCTCGCTAGTTGTACATCGTGGATGGGCGCAATTGGCCGACAAAGCGTTGTCCTTGTGTAAAATGATCGACCGTAGAATGTGGCCTTCGATGTCACCGTTGCGACAATTCCGCAAAATACCCGAAGAAATAATCAAGAAAATCGAGAAGAAAAGTTTCCCGTGGGAGAGGTAAGTAAATTAATATAAACGCTGCGGGTTTCTAAATCGTACTTTAATCGCTTACTCTTCCTACAGGTTATACGATTTGGGCGCTAATGAAATTGGAGAATTGATACGAGTACCCAAGTTGGGTAAGACTATTCACAAATACGTGCACCAGTTCCCGAAACTGGAGTTGAGCACACATATTCAGCCTATTACGAGGTGAGCGACATTGGATATTGTTGTAGATGAAAAATGAAGAGAAAGAATATCTCACATGTCTGATGATTTTTAGGTCAACTTTGAGAGTTGAACTTACTATCACACCTGACTTTCAATGGGACGAAAAAATACACGGCGCTTCGGAAGCTTTCTGGGTGTTGGTCGAGGATGTCGGTTCCGAAGTTATTCTACATCACGAATTCTTCCTGTTGAAAGCGAAATACTCGTCCGATGAACACATGTTGAAATTTTTCGTTCCCGTTTACGAACCGTTGTCTCCTCACTATTTCCTGAGGTCCGAGTTAATGTATTTTGTAACAAATTTAATGCGATATATTCTGACGTTAATTTTTCTTCCGTACAGGGTGGTCTCTGACCGTTGGATCGGTTCGGAAACTGAATTGCCGGTTAGTTTCAAACACTTGATCCTACCTGAGAAAAATTTACCGCCTACGGAATTGCTCGACTTGCAACCACTTCCGGTGAGTAGAAATCGACGCTCTTGTAGTACTCACTCGAATGATTCCGTGTAAATCGATTACTGTGCTTTTAGATCACCGCTTTGAGAAACGCCCAATTTGAAGAGCTTTATAACGATAAATTCCCTCAATTCAACCCTATTCAGACGCAAGTTTTCAATGCCGTTTATAATACAGACGATAATGTTTTTATCGGAGCTCCTACAGGCTCGGGTAAATTGATTTGGTATTCTTATAGAGCTTTCGTTTTTTAAGCGGCCGAATAATTACGAGTATTAATTCCAGGTAAAACGACTATCGCCGAGTTCGCTATACTGAGGTTGTTCTTGCAGAACAACGAAGGTAGATGCGTTTATTTGGTGCCGAAGGAAGAGCTCGCTGAAATCGTCTATAAGGATTGGTCGAAAAAGTTCGGCGAAGGATTGAATATTAAAGTTGTAATGTTGAGTGGTGAAACTGGAACCGATCTGAAAGTAAGTTCGTTAATACTTGATGATGTGGAGTTTGCGATTGTGAGAGAGGGGCGAGCATATTTGAAGAGATGATAAAGAGATGCGTACCAAGGAAGAAAAAGAAAAAAAGGGTTTAGCTTAAGGTTCAGACTGTAGCTCCAACCTTTTTCAAGTCTCTGAATTTGGTCAAAGTCATTGATGACGTCACAAAGGCTAGACCCATACGTTTCTAGAGGATGTAACCTTCCTATCTCAAAAGTAGTCTGAATGTAAAAAGTTTTAGCCTAAAATGCTCCTCTGGGCGTAGCTCGTGTTTACCCTCGCTGGCCTAAGACTCCAGAAAAACCTACTTGGGACTGATTTTGAAGCCAAGCCTCTATCCCAGCAGAAGTATTTCTTTTACTAGTCAGAGCGGCAGTATTGAGGGCCTCTCCAAAAACTCGGGGCTGAGCCTACTCCTAGGTTTTTTGGCCTGGGATTTCAACATTTTTTCAAGTTCCTCCATTTTAGAGATTCATAGCTCAGTATTTTTTCAATTCCCCTCTGTAGAAGATCGGAGTTAAGAGGTCAAGGTCGTTAATGACATCACGAAGTTTGGACGCGGACGTTTTCTGAGAATTCCTTTCTTCCATTTCCCAATTAGAACAGAGGATAAAAGCCCTCTAGAGTTGAAATATTTGTCCAGTCTCTATTCATGAGAGTGAGTTTGATGCATTGTTCGCGTGAGTCCGCAAGTCTAGAGCCTATGAGCGAAGCACCATTTAAGCCGCTTTCGAGCTAGTATTGCGCTCGATATTTCAATTTTGGAAAATATTGATTTGTTCCCTCGAAAAACTTGGAAAAATGCTTACCTTTTCTCTCGTTATTCAGCCGGGGCGATTTTTATTTTCAGTTGTTAGCGAAAAGTCAAATAATTGTGACGACCGCCGAAAAATGGGACGTTTTATCGCGTCGTTGGAAACAGAGAAAGAACGTTCAGAATGTTCATCTTTTCATCGCTGACGAATTACAAGTAAGCTAAGAAAATTTTTCGTCTCTTTGGCTACATCTTCGTTAGTCTAAGTCTAACAATAAATTCTCAACGTTTTGTAGTTGGTCGGTGGCGAAGACGGACCTGTGATGGAGATCGTTTGCTCTCGAATGAGGTATATAACGTCGCAGATCGAAAAACCGATTCGTATTATTGGTTTATCGGCATCTCTCGGGGACTCCAAGGACGTGGCTCAGTGGTTAGGTTGCAACGCGAATGCAACTTTCAATTTCCACCCTAGCGTCAGACCTATTCCAATGGAGTTGCACGTTGTGGTATGACCATTTTTTGTTTTTCAGAATGTAAATGGAGGGAAGCCCTTCATTGTACCGATTCTCTAGATTTTTGTTGTTTGCTACTAGATTCAATACTAGTGTTGTCCAATAAAAATCCATATACGTTTGTTCGTTTCAGGGATTCAATATCACTCATAACGCAACGCGCTTGATCGCAATGACGAAACCCGTGTACAATTCGATCACCAGATACAGTCCGGAAAATCCTGTGATAGTATTCGTACCTACTAGGAAACAAGCCAAATTAACGGCTATAGATATATTGACGCTGACCTCGGCTGATCGAAAACCGGATAGATTTCTAAAAGCGACTGAAGACGATATTAAATTATTTGTAAATAGAGTGAGCGATAGGGTAAGTTGGCATTCTTCCTTATCTTGATCAAACCGTGGAAAAAAATTATGGAACTTATTTTCCCTTTCTGACAGACTTTGAAAGAGATACTACCTCAAGGAGTGGCGTATTTACACGAAGGCCTGTCCTCCTCGGATCGTGACATCATAGAATTATTATTCGATTCGAGAGCCATTCAAGTATTGGTGGTAACCAAGAATCTATGCTGGTCGTTGAGCGTATTTTCCTACCTGGTTATCATCATGGATACGCAATACTATGACGGAAAAACGCATTCGTGAGTAATAAAGCCGTTTCTGGTCGATTCTCGAATACCTTCGTGTTTATATTTGAAAACTTTTTATCAAAGATATGAAGATTATCCCATTACCGATGTGCTGCAAATGATCGGTCGTGCCAATCGTCCCCTCGAGGATAACGATTCAAAGTGTGTTTTGATGTGTCAAACGTCGAAAAAAGATTTCTTTAAGAAATTTTTGAACGAATCTCTTCCTGTGGAGGTGAGTCAAGATTAGGAATTTATTAGCTTTATACCATTTCCAACGTTCTGAGCAACATCGATTTTCTTCTTACAGAGTCACTTGGATCATCGATTACACGATCATTTTAACGCCGAAATCGTTACTAGAACCATCGAAAATAAACAAGACGCTGTCGATTATCTCACGTGGACATTGCTGTACCGAAGGCTAACCCAAAACCCTAATTATTACAATCTGAAGGGAGTCACGCATCGACATTTGTCCGACCATTTATCAGATTTAGTAGAAAATACGTTGAACGATTTACAACAATCCAAGGTAAAATTTGAAATAATATTTTATCAAGAAGAAAATATCTGTTGTTCATTTGAGCGCTTTTCTCTGTAGTGTATCAGCATCGAAGACGAAATCGATTGTCAACCCCTAAACTTAGGAATGATCGCTGCGTATTACTACATCAATTACACAACTATAGGTAAGGAAAATGCATCATTTGTCGCATATTCGACTTCGATTTACTCTCTAAAACTCTCGATTTTTGTTCTAGAATTGTTTTCATTGTCCTTGGACAGCAAAACGAAAACAAGAGGGTTGCTGGAGATCATCAGCTCAGCGGCGGAGTATGAAATTATACCTGTACGTCACAAAGAAGACGAATTATTACGCACTCTAGCTCAACGATTACCAAACAAATTATTGTCTAATCAATCGAACATAAAATACAACGATCCCCACATTAAGACGAATTTACTATTGCAAGCTCACCTATCTCGAATTCAACTCGGTGCAGAGTTGCAACAAGATACAGAAATGATCCTTAGCAAAGTTTGTACTATGCTACCAAATGATTATAATTATGTCATCTTTCGATATTGTAACCATTTTATATTGCAGGCGATTCGTCTAATTCAAGCTTGCGTTGACGTTCTAAGTTCGAACGGTTGGCTGACGCCAGCCATCGCTGCTATGGAATTCGCTCAGATGGTGACGCAAGCAATGTGGAATAAGGATTCGTATCTGAAACAACTTCCTCACTTCACACCAGACATAATCAAACGGTGTACAGAAAAAGTAAGCTACAGAACGAGTACTGAGGTATGAAAACTGGTGGGATTGACTTTCTAAAAATTCTTGAAATTTTTATCCAGGGTATCGAAAATATTTTCGATATTATGGACATCGAGGACGACGACGATCGTAATAAGTTACTGCAGCTTAACGAAGTTCAAATGCGAGACGTGGCCCAGTTTTGCAATCGCTATCCGAATATTGAAATGAGTTATGAGATAGTCGATAAAGATCAATTGTATTCCGGAACTCCTGTGAATGTTGTCGTTAATTTAGAGAGAGAAGAAGAAGTGACCGGTCCAATTATTGCGCCTTTCTTCCCACTGGTAAGTTCATATCTTCCCGTAAGTATTTAGGAATAGGTATCCTCGAAAAACTAGAAATATTTTCTTGTTACAGAAACGAGAAGAGGGTTGGTGGGTCGTGATTGGAGAACCTAAAACCAATTCATTGCTGTCTATTAAAAGATTGACTCTTCAAAAGAAAGCTAAAGTCAAATTAGATTTTATCGCTCCAAATCCAGGTATATAGTTGATTTGTTTTCACGTTTGAACAAGTTTAAAGAGAAGAGACATTCACGAATTTTAAATTTTCAGGTCACTATACGTACACCTTATATTTCATGTCGGATTCGTACATGGGATCGGATCAAGAATATCAGTTTAACTTGAACATTTACGAGGATAATAATTGAGGTGAACCAGATGGAAGATCTTGAACCAATCTTCTCCTTTGCGAATCGTCTTTCAAGGATCGTAATTGGATTTCGATCACGTCGAAAAGATTGCCACGTTTTGGAGGCTCCAAGTGTGAGAGTGCGTTTACGTACCATATTCCTATCTTTTTTTTAGTGTATGTTGGAATTTGTAGTTCGTTTTTATTTCGTGTATTTATTTTTGTATGAATAATAAACGTACGGATTTCTTTCAAAAAACTTCGAATTTTTTTGAAAATCAATTTACTCTGAAGGGTAGAAAGCTCGCAAATTTTCTATCGCAACTTTATCACTCAGAACATAGAATTTTACTTCTCATCTCTTCCGTCTTCTTCATTGCACGAAATCATACCAGTAGTGAGTCTCGCTGTGACGTTGCATTCATGATTTAGGAAGAATAAATTCCTTCAAGTTCATGTAGGGTTCAGAAATCAGAATGATTATTTTGAATAATACTGTGCAGGCGTCATGTTATGTTTCCAGTAAATTGACTAACCCGGAAATTTGGATAGAATGAATAGGTAATGTACCGATATGAATCAAATACATACGTGCAGATACCTGCTACCTACGAGTTATTCAGATAACTTGTATTCATGAAGTGTTCCAAGAAAAAATATCTTTGTTTTAAAGTTATAGTATCGCAGAATGAAGAGTTGAAAGCAGAAAAATTAAATAACTTATTTGATAGGACGCTTTTTATAAATTAAAATTGACTTACTAGAAGGCACTGACGTCCAATTATTTTATTACACACAATTAACACAGACATTTCGACGACACCGTCGTCTTCATCGGGGTGAAACAATACTACAAAGAATAAAGATCTACTTAATACTAATAAAATAATTGGACGTCGGTGCCTTCAAGTAAATCAATTTTAAGTTGAAAGCAGTTTCTAAAGCTCCTCTGCACTTCTTATTCATTTTATTTTCGTATCTTCTTCGAAATTCAAACAGTGATGATAACTGAATTCCACTCTTTCAGATTGGGGATTAACGTGTCTTGTATAGAGTAGTTGTAGTACAGTCTCATGATGTGAAATACTTCTAGATCAATAGAATTTTCGGGCCATCAACTCTTTGCCAATCAAATATCTATGCCATAATGATGACGCGATCTTTATATTCTCCATGACTTTTGCAGATTAAGGTTTCCTTTCTACCAAGTGATGTTAATTAATGGAAATTTTAATTTTACGAGAGGTAAATTAATGAATTTTGACAACGGTCGTTGTGTCAAAATAATATCAGTTTGCAGACCACCCAGCTACTCAGCTTGGCTTTGAATCAGTCGTTCGGTTCTTTGTTTATACACTCTGTTCCACAAGAGTTTGGTATTATAAACGATAGGCAACCCACGTCACTCACGCTTATTTTACGTTACGGAATGCGAATGGAATGCGGGTTCCCCGTGATTTATAATACCAAACTCTCGTGGAACAGACTGTAGGCACTAATCGTTCTTATCTATCCAACTCGTTGGTATGAAAGCCAATAAACTTTTTTTATCAGTTTCTGGGTTAGAGTTTTGATCTTTCCTCCTTGAATGTTGAATCGGAAAATTTCGGATATTTTACAATTGATCGCTCATATTTCCAACTTTATTGCAAATTCATTCACTGTACCCACTGAAGAGGTAATTTGGTGATCCTTTCATTCATTTAAATATAAAAGTATCAATTATCATCATGAGTTTCTGGAGAGCTGCCGGATTAAAGTGAGTAAATTCATTACTCCCGACACATCCTATCTCACCGTATCCTTTAATCACCTTTCTTATCGTTTTCTAATTACAGTTATATTCAATTTTCCAACATCGCTGCCAAAATGGTCCGACGTTCCTTAAAGCCAGAATTCAAAGTCGAAGCCGCTAAACGAGATGATTCGTCAGTTAAATTTACTCCTTGGAAAGACGGTAAACCGATAAGTAAGTATCCTTTACTCTCCCAATAAATGCTAGAAACTCTTGTAAATGAACCTCATTTAGAGCAAACAGTTTTATGATATTGTTGAATCAGTATCATATGTATTATTCTGATTTTCTGTATAACGTCTCTTCTTGCAGCTAAGGAGAGTTGAGCATCCTGCAGAATGTAAGTTTTCATAGCGATTCGAGTTCACAATTATTGTTGAGCAATGTGTTTGCCTAACGTTATGCGTTTTTTTCTGTAACATTTTTCGCTAAAACAACGTGGTTAATGTTTGAAGTGAATGTAGTCATCATTCGTTCTGAAAGTGTTTTATGCTCGACATTTATGGAAATCAAAAGATTTCTGATTTATGCTTGAGATTTTCTGCGTGCAGAGTGGTAGAATTGAGAATGCCTTATAACATAATTTCCCTAGCTTCTATTGCGTGTTTTTCTCACTAGTTAAATATAACTCAATTTATTACAAGTGATTTTCCAATTTTAATTTATGTTTCTCTTCTTTCATTGTTTTCAGAGGCTGAAAAATGATGCGATCACGGTATAATAATGTAGATTAATTCGCTGTATGTATTTCTAATCGTTAAATTTATTTATTCGTAATAGAAGATCGAATCCTTTGAAAATGTGTCCACTTTTCTTATCGTCGAATCGAAAAACTCAATAATCGGGTCAGTTAACGATTTAATGTGAAAAATTATGTGGGTTAAAAAAATAATATCAAAGCCGTCACACGGCGGTACAAATTTGATCCTGAACAGATCACGAAACAAGTTTTGTTCGCATTTCAAAATAATAAAACAATCTCTACTATACTAATTTTATACAATATCCATCACCCGTTACAGAAAGTTTTTGATTTCTATAAAATAACGATCAGTCTCACAAGATTTATACTCTAGTGCCGAAACAACGAGGGAGACCCACATTGTCGAGCAAAGCATTAGTTTCATCGAGTAATGCAGGACCTTTGCCAACTTCTGTACAAATGATATACTTCAACAAATTCGATTCCATCGATATACCGACGTCGACGACGTCCTGTAACAATTCATACGAATTTATGATGATAGGTTCATCCAATAAAGATTCCTTCGCTTAGTTTTTGCGTACCTGGTCAGAAAAGTCTATTGGGATACCCTTGAAATATTCCATAGCTCGGAGATTTGTTGGAAATGCTTTATTAATGGATGCCAAGACAGCTTTGACGTCTTTTTGTAGTAAAAATAAACAAGCATTTGGACCAGCGTCGTAACTGTAGGCGACCTAAGCGGATATACAACAGATGTTAATAAAACGAGATATTTTTCTCCAAATATTCCTGAAATTTGTATTTACTTTATATCCTCCCGCAGTGGCGTTATATTGATGAACAAATGAAGAAATGGCATGCGAAGTGTCATTCATATAGACCGCCGGAGGAAATGTGTCCATGCATATGGCATGGAATTGATTACTATCTCGCATCGTTATTTCAGCAAACAAATCGAAATTCTTAAGTTTTATTGCCTGTAACACAAGAGATCCACCTGCATATCAATTAACTTTCGCAATTTTTGATATTTTCTCACGAAACTGTATGATTCAAAAATATTATTTTGAAGATTCCAAACGAAATTTTCTTGACCTCATTAGGGAGGAGAGGGGTCGACTCAGATTTCTAGCTGAGCTATAGAACGTGAGCAAAATGGACTCTCACTCCCAACACTCTAAAAAGGTTCATCATTCGTATCAGGGGTTTTCATTTCACTGTTTCTGAATTCGGAAACTCATCTCGTAAGTACTCACCTCGATCATTTTCTGCGCGTGGATTTTAGCGGATTCGTTAGCTCTGTACTTCAGAAATGAACTTGTTTCCACAGCGCGTTGTTGCGCGACCGTACTACTCGTTTTTTTCTGCTTGTCATTGACCTGCAAAAAATAACGCGTAGTGAATTTAGTAAATCATCTCCCGGAGAGTATCGCACCTAGTACTCATACTTACTACCAAAATGATGATTTTCAATTCTGGCCAATGGTCAGAACCAGCTAACTGAACCGCTGAGGAGTCGCTACCGTCCGATTTTGAACCAGCGTGCCACTGAACAAATCCTCCATATACACTTCGACAAGCACTTCCAGACCCCTGTCTAGCGATGGCTGAAATGTCGCCTTTAACTTGATAAATTCTCCCCAAAGCGAATACTACGAAAATTGGAATCAACTTAAATGCTTTGCTGGGAGATAAAACAACAAGGATGGAAAAAAAAAAAGAAAAATACCTAAACACGCGTAACCGGCTGCGGACGAAGCTAGTCCGGCCGCTGTAGGGAAATTATTTTCCGAACATATATGTACTTTCCATTCCAACTTTTCTTCAGAAATGGTCGCCATTTTTTTTACTGAAAGAAAGAAATCATAACTATAGAATAGCGGGCAAAGTTCTCACGCTAGTCTTTTTTCACACCAATAAGCATAGAAACGATGCGTTTAGCATACTTACTATTGACTAAACAGTTTTGCAAGCGAGGGTTGGAAATTGGTTCTTCTCTAAAAGAAATTTCGAGAAATAAGTAACTACACAATCTCAGTTTTCATGAAAGTTTATAATAAAAGTCTAGGCGAGCTTCATAATTTTGCGCTTAGAATTTTGAAATAAATAGGTCTACTTAGCAGCTTACTTTCCATTCAGCCATATTTTATCCTCGAGAAAATCGGGACTAATAGCAACGGTCGTTCTAGCGCTCATCTATAATCAAATTCATACACAATCAAGTCCAATTATTGTCCCTTTCGAGAACATACAAACGTAGTAAGAAGATATGTAATGGATCTATAAAAGCAGCAACTGAATGACTGAACAACGTTATCCTGGAATGAGAAACCACTTATTTGGAAAGTTATATAAGGAGAGTAATCGTGAGGAAAATTCTTCACATCAATACTTGAAAACAATTAGCGGTGCTTCGACGAATTAAATATGTAAATACATTTTAAGCAATTCGTTTGCGAATGGGGCTATGTTCGTTTTGGTTTCAAATTACTATATTACCAAAATAAAATTGAAAGCTTACTGACTTACATGATCAGATGACAGAGTTACACTGATAGAATCATTTAGCGGTAAGATCAATCGTTCATCTCTCTTTCCCCCTACAAAAAGAAATAAACAAAAATGTATTAGAGATCTATAGGCGAAGATTATTTTTCAACAACGAATAACAGAAAACGGTTAACGATATTATCACTTACAGTACTTTATAGTAGCTATATTGACCGGAGCTTCTGCAGTTATCGAGATGATATTATCCATACTCTTTGCTGAATCGAGAGAATTAGTTTTCCCACACGAAGAATTCTTAAAATAAAAATACCGAGCGCGGTGTTACGGTAAAATTTTTATTCAAAGTTTAAAAGTAGAGCGATTTTGACTTACGAGTTACTCAGTCACTACAGTATTGTCCGCTTCGTTTTAGCGTGGTACTTCTCGGTAAATTCGTTCGAATACCATTCTATTCACGGAACCGCTAAGTTTGGAAGCAATTTGCATATTATCAACGTGAGGACAAATAAATCTGATAGTAAACACCGCCGAACCGCGGCACTCATTTTGTCAGAGCCAGAATGCACACGTGAATACTTGTAATAGCTGTTGTAACACAGACTAAATGTTGTAATGAGATTTGCCATTCGGACTTGACAGCGAAAGAGCCGCTGCAGGTGGCAATTTATGGAAGCTTTGCCCATGAAGGTGATACTGACTGTGATATTGACTTTCTTTTTCTTACCTATGGAGAAAACGAAATTTTTGAACTCATGAGAAATTCAAGATCATGATACTATCGAGCCAAAAATCATTAAGATGTCCTCTGGTAACTTTTAGCTACAAGGCACAACAATCCTGAAGCTTTTTCAGAATCTTATTATAGATGTTGAGTACCCGTTGAACATTGCTCAAGGCGTGAGGTGGCGGTGACAGTAGCGTGTACACCTTGAAGTGTATACCACATTACACCCTATTGTAACGCTGTGGTGTGTTGGTGGTGTGTTGCGGTGCACTGATCTATGATTTGGTAATATAGCCCTTCTTTCGAATCTACCACTGTAAGTACCCTAGCTATATAACTATTAAACCTAACGCGCTACGCTCAATGTGTTGGAAATATCGATGTTTATAGCAGAGAAAATTCGGTAGAAGATAAATAACAAGACGAATCATTCGTAGAGATCGGATATATTGAAAGTGAAAAGAAGCAAAACAGAACAGCAGATCTCATATACATCGCTTCGTGTTACGAGCGGATTATTGCCAGTGCTGCCATACATCTGTATCTAGAATTTCTCATGATACAGGATATCATTTACGCTACGTTAGAAAGAGAGAGAAGAGTGAGATGGAGGCAGCATTATTTCTTCACTCCCCCTCAATATTTGATCGTAACAACTAACAAGTACGAAAACTAGAATTGTACAAAAGGATAAACTAAAATAAAATAGACTTATTTTTTTTATTTTTATTTTTACGAGCACTAGAGCTTCACGAGGGCTATTGGCTCGGCGTTACAAAAGTTATGAATATTATAAATAACACTTGAGAAAGGGAGGTTTTAAGGAAGTTGGTAGAGTAACGGAAAGTGAGGAAGGATAAGAGGATGGAATATAATGTCGAGTGTAACTGCTTCAGGTAATGGTGTGTAAAAGTTTACATTGTGTGTATGTAGAAGGTTGTAGAGGTATAGTCGATGTATGTGTTCAGATGTGAGCGTAAATGAAAAGTAAATAATGATATAATATGTTTTAAAATGGGTTGGTCTCGATCCAGATTGACGATTTCATCCGTGACCAAGATAAAACCAGCGGGTGGCCATTCGTTGTTGGTTCCGCGGCCGATTCCAGAGTCCAGTCCCAGTACACGACAAGTGCCAAGCAAACGCTGTTCCTATTCTAAATATAAAAAAAAAACATACCTAATCCTTCTTTTTTTTTTTTTTTATAATGTCGCAGAGGGTTTATACATCCTGCTGCATCGCTATCGGTTCCAAAAATTCTGAAAAAGAGAAAACATGTGTAAGAAATAACTTCTTTCCTTTCTTTTTATTTTGT
The DNA here is from genome assembly GCA_035079385.1 of Aspidiotus rigidus. Taxonomy (NCBI): domain Eukaryota; kingdom Metazoa; phylum Arthropoda; class Insecta; order Hemiptera; family Diaspididae; genus Aspidiotus; species Aspidiotus rigidus. The sequence goes on from JAVHKY010000013.1 coordinate 15,722,632, forward strand.
ATAAAATAGTCCGGGTGACACCAGACTTTTATTGCTTTCTTAAACCAAGTATTTCTCTTATTTGGCCGAAACGCACAGATGGTAGGTTTTTCGTGAATATGTCGGCTAGGTTTTCAGAGGTTGATATATATTCTACTCGTATACTTTTATTCAATTCATCTCTGACAAAAAATAATTTGGTGTTCATCTGTCGAGTGCCTTTGTGATTACTGGGATTTTTAACTATTTCGATGCATCCAGCGTTGTCTTCGTGAATCAATGTGGGCTTTGTAATATTTAGGCCTAAATCTTCTAGGAAATTTCTCATCCACATGACATCACGGGTAGTATCACAAAGTGCATAGTATTCGGCGATCATAGTACTTAAGGCTACAGATGTTTGCCTGCGAGATGTCCAGATTACGACATTCGTGTTAAACATTTTTATTATACTTCCGCTTGTCGAGCGGGCTTCGAGATCGTTTGTAGCATAACTAGCATCTACGTAAGCTTCAATCGGTTCAGAGCTATCATTATTTTGAGAATAAACTAATTTATAATCAACAGTACCATTCAAATATCGCAGAACTCGTTTAATTAATTCCCAAAGATTTTTATTTGGTTTCGATTGGAAACGACTTAGTAAACTGACCGGATAGCAAAGGTCGGGACGTGTACATAACATTGCGTACATGAGGCTACCTATAGCATTGCGGCAAGGATATTTTGAGTCTTCGGGATTATCATCCGAGATTAATAAATTTTCAACATTGACTTTAATTTCGAGAGGTGTAGCGATAGGTTTACTAGAATTCATACTGTATTTTTGTAAAACATTTCGTAGATACAATTCTTGCGAAAGATATATCGTTTCCGCATGACGTTCAATTTTGATTCCTAAAAAGTACGTTAAAGGTCCTTCATCTGTCATTTTAAAATTGTTGAAAAGTTTTTCTTTTAAAGTTTTTAGCATTTCTGTATTTTTAGCGTGAGTGGCAATTAAAAGATCATCTACGTACACTAAAATAAAAATATTATCAATAATTCTTCGGTTTTTTTAAAAAATATACACAGTAGTCGGATTTTGAATTTACGAAGGTTAAATTTTTAAGAAAATTATCTAACTTTTGGTTCCAACATCGACTACTTTGTTTTAAGCCATAAAGGCTACGTTTGAGCAAACAGACCTTGTCACCTGAGAAATTAATGCCTTCAGGTACCTTCATATAAATTTCCTCTTCTAATTTGCTGTGAAGAAAAGCTGTTTTTACGTCAAGATGGTCGATTATTAATTCATATTGTACAGCAATAGAAACAAGGATGCGAAAACTTATCATTTTTGCTACAGGAGCAAAAGTTTCACTAAAGTCTAAGCCGTGAATTTGAGAGAAGCCTTGAGCGACTAGCCTCGCTTTATATCGATCAATTTCTCCGACATCATTACGTTTAATTTTAAAGACCCATCTACAGCCGACTACATTTTTACCTTTAGGTCTGTCAACCAAAGTCCAGGCTTGATTTTCTCTCAAAGATTCTAATTCCGATTTTACAGCTTCTAACCATTGCTTACTGTCGGGCTTATTTTTAATGTCTGAAAAATTTAAAGGCGTTCCGTCATCTCTCTCAATTACCATAAGCATATATCCAACGTTATTCAGAGTGAAATTTGATTCAGATACATTTTCCTCATTATTTACGCACCTATTCGCGTTCTTTACGTGAGAAGCATTCGAATCGTTTGCACCTGCGTGCTCTCTAGTGGTGATGGAAATAGGAGCGTTCGTATTGGTCGAAATAGGTGAGCAATAACTGTGGTCTACCTTGCGAGCTGCATTACCTGTATTCTTTTTGTTACCTGAATTATATTTTGAGATCGTAGTAGTATTAGTGATAGAGCTATCGAAAGGCAAGGAGTAACTGTGATCGGATTTATTTCTTCGATCCTTTATTTTTTGAGTTGTAATTAAAGATTTCTCTCCATTTACGGATTTAACATCGCAAGGAGGATTAATATTATCTCTCACAGTGAGATTATCATTCACTGCGGTACTAGAATTTGCGTCAATATTTTTGATTTCAGTTTCACCCAAAAGATTTTTACTTTCTATGGATTTATACGTGAAATTATTCATCCCGGAAAGATTAGCATTTTCCGAGGGTTTATTTTGGTTATTCATCTTGGAAAGATTAGCATTTCCCAAGGATTCATTTTCGTAATTTGTCTTGGAAAGATTAGCCTTTTCCAAGAATTTATTTTGTTGGTGCAAAGATAATTTTTCTGATTCTGGTAAGTTCTTGTATACTATGGTTTCATCCCATCTTATGTCTCTAACTGTAATTATTCTTTTTAATTCTAAATGAAATAATTTATAGCCGTTATGCACGTATCCTATCATGACGCATTTTGCGGATTTCACTTCTGATTTATTCTCAGTCAAAGTTTTTGAATGCGCTACACAACCAAAAACACGTAAGTATGAATAATCAGGTTTTTCTCCTTTCAACATCTCATAAGGGGTTATATGATTTGGTAGAGCTCTAGTTGGGCTTCGATTGATTAAATAGGTGGCCGTAAGTAAAGCATAATTCCAGAAAAATTTTGGTAGACCAGAGTCATCTAGCAAAGCTCTTATTCTATCGCCTAAAGTTCTGTTCATTCTCTCTCCAATTCCGTTCAGAGCGGCGGTCCCTCTTATAGTATAATGTAATTCAGTTCCGCGAGAGGCGGCATACTCTTTGAAGTCCTTTGATGAATATTCGCCGCCATTGTCACAATATAAATCAACTATACAGTTGCCACCAAGTAGTGCTAAAATACGGGCTTCAAAATGTTTGAAAAATTTGAAAACTTCCGATTTTTGTTTCATAAGATAAACAAAAGTAAAATGCGTGTAACCCTCAATGAAGGTGACGAAATATTTTTCGCCGTCAATACTAGGTACAGGCCATGAGCACACATCGGTGTAGACTCTATCTAAAGGCTTAATGGGCTTATTAATAATTTTAACTTTAGCTAGAGGCGTCCTACTTTGCTTAGCTCTACAGCAAATTTCACAAACAGTTTGTTCGTTTACGTGAGGTAAAATTAATTTTAAATTCGAGTAGGATAAATGACCAAAACGTCTATGTAGTAATTCAGCTTCGTGAGATATAATCATGATATTATTATTATTTTCAGGTGTGAAATGATTGATGGAAGATGTGACATGTTTATTGAAAACCTTCATAGAAAATTTATAGAGAATGTCATTCAGAATGGAACCTGTGGCGATGGTCTTACTTTCATCAGTATAAAAATATGCTACGTAATTTTGGATTTTAAAATGGATTTTTTGTTCCTGAAGACGTATTGGCGATATGATATTGCATGGACCGTCAGGTGTGTAGAAGACATTTTTTAAAATAAATTTTACGTTACAATCGGTTATTAGCAACATATCTCCTACTAGATTTGACGCTACATATTCAGTTTTCTTACGAGTATATATTCCGAAAAATTTTGGCTTATCTAAAACCTTTGAATTTATTAAAAGACCTTCGTGTATGACAATATTATCAGTACTTCCTGAATCGCTATAAAAATGTATAAGTCCGTCATTTAAATCAGTCTTACCTTGATTATGATGTAACATACCAATAAAACCGAATTCATCATGAGACATTTGGGTATTGTTGGTCGTGGCAATTTGATTGACTTGACCTTGTTGATTTCCATGTTCTGTTGGTTGTTGATTCGAAAATTTCTTCTTTTTCAGATGACGGCACTCTTTCCAAGTGTGGGAACCTATCATATGACAGAAGGTGCAGTACATGGAGGCTCGATTTGTTGATTGAAAACCGCGACCGCGTCCACGTCCTCGTCCTTGATTACCTCGAAATGATGAATTGAAACCACGGAAACGTGTTGGTGGACGAAAAGTTCCTGTAAATTTTCTTGACCGAAAAAATCTTCGTCCTCTTGCTCGATGACCATGGGCTTTGAAATGAGTAGAATTATCACGTGAGTTGATCACCATTATTGAAGATGGTTTTTCTTCCTTCTCCTCCTCGGTAGTGAGTTTAATGGTGTTTCTCAATTTGTCTTTGATGTTTTCGACTTTCAGGTCGTCCTTTGAGGATGCCATTTGTAGAGCGACAACGGCTGGTTTATGCTTACTGTGTTGACTTACGGATCGCAGAAGAATGTTACACAGGAATTGTTCGTCCTTGATGGATTCGACTCCAGCGAGTCTCATCTCTGCCACAATTTGATCAAAAGTATTAAAATACATTTCTATGTCATCACCGACCTTGGCCGCTAACAATTTGTTGTACAGATGCAGTTGATTTGTGGGGCTCTGATCTTGATAATGGTCTTTTAAGGCTGCCCAAATTTCTTTCGCGGATGATTTATTTTCAATTAATTTTAGACAATACGGAGATAGGTGTCGAACGATCAGGTTAATGGCTTTCGCCTCTTTTATTTCATTTTTTGTCGTGATAGTATCAGAAATGACTTGATATACGTCCTCACTTTTTAAAAGCCACTCCATACGATATACCCACTCAGTATAGTAAGGCTTTTTATTGTCTAAGGGCGCGAAGGATAATGATATACGATCACTCATTTTTGTAAAACACTAAGAAAGACACGTTTTAAAAATCAGGTTAGGATGAATTGTATAATTTAATTTATTAATTAAGTTGGTTATATTTTGAACATTAAAATTCATCCATTTATTTATTTTTCATTTTAATATTTAAAAATAAAAAGAGTTCGCGCACAACAACACAAAAAGGTAAAGGATAATAAATGCACAGAAAATAATAAAAATTAATAAATAAATATTGTTTTATTTTATTCGAAAGGTTAATAAAGTTTTATGTAAGAAATTTTTAATTCACAATTTTCGCGAAGTGGAAGCTGAGCCTGGGCCCATAACCTGTTGGAAATATCGATGTTTATAGCAGAGAAAATTCGGTAGAAGATAAATAACAAGACGAATCATTCGTAGAGATCGGATATATTGAAAGTGAAAAGAAGCAAAACAGAACAGCAGATCTCATATACATCGCTTCGTGTTACGAGCGGATTATTGCCAGTGCTGCCATACATCTGTATCTAGAATTTCTCATGATACAGGATATCATTTACGCTACGTTAGAAAGAGAGAGAAGAGTGAGATGGAGGCAGCATTATTTCTTCACAATGATCAGCAAATTCAGTCGTGGTCACCACTTGGATGGGTGACCGTCTTCTTTTTTTTCATGGCGGTATCCATGCAGTGTGTTGAGCGCGCTCACGCCATTGTGATCTGACGGTAGAATGGGTCCGTGCGCTCTCGTATTGTGTGATTTGGTCGTGAAACCGTACTCACTTTACTGTTGTGTAGGCGTAGCGCGGCCACCTCGCGCTGTCGTGACTCCGCTCTGAAAATGCGGATTTTGGTCGTGGAATGTTCAACGGGTATTTGATAATCTTACTCAATTGTAACATAATAGAGAAAGAAAAATATTATACGTACTATCTGTACAGACCTAATTTCAGTTTGGTGTATAAGAGAGAGGAGAAAAAAAATAATTGTAAAAGTTTGTTGTATTATGTCAGAATCAGGATTGAATGAAAGAGATTTTTTTTTCCTTCAACCAGAATGACTTTGAAGAGTCAGGTCACCAAAATGCAGTTTGTTGTGTAAGACTGATGCAACCAAGAGATTACTTGCGGTAAATTATGAATTTTGTTAGAATAAAGGCCCATTAAAATTTCATAATTTGATCTTTCTCTAGCATCAGGATCTTTAAAATATGTTGTAATAGGTATTCTCAAAATCAAACTCATTGCTTTATCAACAAAAAAAGTTTTGTAGACTTCCATTTACATAATAATAAATTTTTAAAAAGCTTATCCTTTATTTATAAATATAAAATAATGTATGATTCTAAATTAAACTTGAAAAGTATGAAGAAAATTGAACAAGATGTTTTAGAAAAAAATATTTCAGAAAAAAATAATTGTAAATAAACATTTGAAAAGAAATGATGAGATACTTGAAGAATTGAGTCACTTAAATATGATGATGATAATTTAAAGGAGTTTTACACAAAATGTTTTGAATTAGATATAATCAAAAACAGTATTAGTTGAAAACATCAATGATTTTAGAGAAGAGCGATAAGAAAATTATAGGTAGGTATCACTTTGCCTCGCCTACATTAGATTAATAAATTAAGTACCTATATCAAGTTTCTTAAATGAATAAAATTGAAAGTGTGAATCATCAAAATATGTATTAACTAAAAAGTTTAAAATATCTTATAGATTAAAATTATGTTTCGTTGTATTTGTGATAAATTTGTTATTCACTAAGGAAGGGATAAATATGCACTTGTTTTGTCAAAATATGCATTTATTTTAGGCCAAATATGCAAATATAAATATGCAAGGTTTTTGTGTCAGAATATGCAAATATTACATGCATTGATTATCATTTTATCGATCATAGAAATTGCGACAATTACGCCAGAAATGCGTTATTTACCTACTTGCACAAAAACATGTTTTTATAAATTTTCAAAAAGAAATTTCTTTCGGTTATCCCGGAATATGTGTTTGTATGGAGAAAAAGTTCGTTCAACGTCACAGGAAGTCAACGGAATAAGTTTCTTCTTTCATTGTTTGTCATTTTTCTACGTCATTTATATCTTTCATCGAGTGCATTTCAAAAATTTGTGGTAATTCAGAGTTGTTCAAGGGTAAAACTGCATGAATATGCAGAAATACACATTTATTTTAAATTATGCATTCATTCTCAAATATACAATAATATGCATTCCCTAAGGAGCTTACAACGGCGTGAAACAAGATATCTGAACAGATTTGAGCAGCCGAGTGGGCGAAAAAATATGCAAATGCATATTTATCCCTTCCTAGGTATCTAGTTTGAGAAAAATGTTTCAAAACACAATTTCACACCTCCTTTTTCCTTGACAAATTTAAGGTTTGTTAGAAAACAAGTCTACAGAAAAAAAAAGTCCATTTCCTCTTTTTAATTGGGATGAGCCGTTTTTTGAAAATCAGCATTCCGTTTTTATGAAAACGGTGAACTGATCTTACAAAAACGGAAAATTCTTGAAATTTAATTTCACAATTAAAAAAAAAAATCCCTTTTCTCGACGCTCAAGAAGTTTTAGGAAAATTCAATTCCAAAATTAAATATTTTCCAAGTTTTACCCAGCTCTAGGTGCAGAATAAATAGTTATACAGTTTCACACTTACTTTTTCCCGGACAAGTTTAAGTTTCGTTAGAAAACAAGTCTACTGAAAAAAAAAAAGTCTATTTCCTCTTTTTAATTGGGATGAGCCGTTTTATAAAAATCAGCACTCCGTTTCGATGGAAACGGAGAGCTGATCTTACAAGAACGAAAAAGTGATACTCGAGAACAATTGCAACTAATCGAAAAGGATCGCGTTCAGTTCAGAACAATTTTGCATTCAGTTCAGGACAATTGATGACGTCATTTTGTCTTGAGCCGTTCCGTAAGTGTCGAAGGCTATCACTATTACTACTATTGGATGAAAAAGATAGAAATCAAGCCCTGTGCGTCTTTTATGATTTTTAAAATTGAATGAGAGAAATTGGTCCCTGCACTTCTTAAATATTCAGCGAGAAGAACTCGTGGATTTTTAGAATTTCTTTGGGATAGTTAAAAATGTTGAAAGAAACCTCTGAAGCAATGAGAAAACCTATCAGTGGCGCACTATGAATATACAACTGGAGAGAGCTTTGAAAACTAGAGATCTTGAGTAGATGAAGGCTAATTTTATGAGCTTATAAAGTGTATCTACCATGAGGGTTGAAAAAAGAGAAAAACGATAGAAATTTGATACAAAGTTCTACAATTTTTGAACCATCGGAGAAGAAAAAACAGAGTAAAATGACCCATATTTGCTTAGAAAATAGCTAAATACCTATTTAGTATTGAAAACTAGAGGATTTTCAGAATTTTTTGAGCTGGTCGGAAATACTGAAAAAGTCTTCTAGTTAACGCGCTACCACTTCTATTGAATCAATGCACAACCATGGGTAAATAAAAACGAAATTATCCAGGAATTGTGTCCAATTCAGAATTTATGATGATTGATACGACCTCATTTATCCGATTTTATCACCCTTTAGAAGAGCAATACAAACATTTGTAGGCACTGAGGGAAGATGCCTCGAACGTACACTCGATAAAAAAAAAAATACACCCCACAAGGTTCTGAATAGACATGGACAGAGTAAGTAATGTACGCTAGGGTGAAAAGATATCGAGTCAGATTATAATACTTGGATGAGAATTATTGTTATTCATCATTAATTTACAAAACTTGATGGAGCGTGTAAAAATATTTTCTACAAGTCGTAAAAATAAAAATATTTATCAATAAGTATTTTGACGAGTCTAGTAATTTCCTATTTATGAATTATGTGACGTGGTTTCAACCCGTTTACATCTCGCAACGCTGTAAAATATTGCTGACCTATTCTCGCGTCGTATGATGCTAATTTCTTAGAAATTGGTAAGAACCTTTGGAAGAGAAATTCCATCCACGATATAAGCAATATGCGAAAACAGCACTACTAGGTATACTAACAATACAACACGCGCCCTAAGAGTTATTCTGGCTTGTCGTTTCCATCAATTTGTATTATACACATCTTGCAAGCACTGCTTAATCTACTTCTTTACATTCCTTTCCCATGAGCAAGCAAACGTCCGAAACAGGAGACCTTTATGACGCAATCTTAGAAAATACACAATTACTAATTATTAACTCTTTTTTCTAGACTACCTATACTCGTTACATTCCATAAATCCTGCCGACTATTTTTTTTTTTTTTTCTTTAGTACTGTATAAGATAAAATTGTAATATTGATGGTATAATCCTATAAAGCTTGAAATTAGGGGAATTTTTAATTAGATTTACACTAGATCAACAACCTCCTCACACAACACTAAATTATTCGATATTGCATATTAGACTTATATTTTGAACTATGATGGACATGAAATATGATCTTTATTTATTTGGCTACGCCAGAACTTTTTTTAAAAAATTTTTTTGCTTCTTAGGCAGATTTTCGCGCTCCAAGCTACAGCTTGTTCAGCTTGTGCGTAAATCCGCAGCAAGCAAATGGGAGCAAATGAGCTTCGGAGCCACTTTGCCTATAACAAGACACATACGTGGTTTACGGGGGAAATTTAGTTGAATATACAGCATACTAGACTTGTACTAAGTGAAGAATGTAGGTAAACGAGCGGAGCGAGTGAGCTCCGAGAGTGATAAGAGGGTTAGACCTTTAGATGGCATTCCCCACCAGGGAATTGACAAGCAGTTAACCCGACTACGGGAATCTACAGAAAAGCGAGACAAGAGCTCGAAGTATACACGATATCGTGCATGCAAGAGGTGAAGAAGTGGCTTCCAAATAATTTTGGGGCACATCGATAGCATCGAAAGTTAAGAACGCATAAAAACGTTCATATGTATAAGTAGGATCATCATGTATCTGACTTGACGTCAGAGGAGTCTCCTCGCGTATGCGAGTCAAGAGATTTATGAATGTAGTGCTGAGTTAGAAGAGTAGTAAACCGTTTCGTGTTGGGCAATAAAGGTTGAGAATTATCAATCCTCAGAGGCTCATACTGATCTCCAGTAGGTATGGTGGAGAGAAGGCAGACTTTTATGCGGAATAGACGTAGATGTGTACATAGACGTCACAGTGGAACTGAGATAGTCGTCTAAATCTTCAAAAAGTCCCATATGAACAGACGCACGCTGTTTTGCTGTTGGTGATTTGTATTGAGTAACAGTTTCAATTGAGTCAACCTCTCTTTTTTTTGAGAGAGGAGGACGAACGGAATCGTTGAATCCAGGACTCCCTTCAGCGGGATAGGTGGCCGAGAAAGGGCGTGGTCACGAAAGGGAACATTCTCAAACGGGCCATAATGGTGGCCGTAGACTTGAGATTTAGTGAATGTGACATTGGAAATTGGTTGAAGTAGGCCTGAAGAGAAATCAAGAAGTTGTGCTCCATTACTGGATAAACCAACAAAAAATTTTCGGGTAACTCTGTTGGAATATTTTCCAACTTTCCCTGGTAATTTTTCGTGGGCGACACTTCCAAAACGTCTAAGAGATGTGAAGGATGGTAATTTCTTGAATAGAACCGTATATGGAATATGGTCATTTATTGCTTTATAGACCAAAACTGCATAACGAGCAGCATAAACCCAAAGGCGTTTAGGAAAACCAGAATCGGCGAAAGTAACTTGAATCACATTCGAAAGAGTTTGTAAGAAACGTTCGGCAGTTTCGTTCAAGGGAAAAGTATATTAAGGTGAATTATCTTCGTGAATATTATGAGAACGTAAGAAACTTTGGACCTTGGTCGCTCGGTACTCACTACCATTATCCAATCGGATCTGTTTGGTTTGATTCATCTCATCAAAGAATGCTTTTAGTAAACAAGAAAGAGGAATACTCAGTTGCTTTCATTTCAGGCTTGAAGATGGTTGTTTAACCGAAAGCGCTCGTCGTCTTTTCATTTTTTCTGCGGTTTGCATGTTTTACTCCACGTCGGAGTATTCCTCTTTCTTGTTTAGTATGGATAGCCGTAACTTAAAGGAACGGATTCGTTTAATGCTTTTAGTCTTAAATGAACTTCCTTCTTTGAGGACGTAGGATAGACAAAGGTGTGCCTCGAATAATCATCAATTATGGCCAATAAATACTCCTGGAAACGCAGGAGGTAAGACTTTCCTTAGAACGTCGCGTCGGTATGAATTAATTCAAGGGGTAAGCGAAAGAAAGAATACTCCAAAGAGAGAGTAAACACTACAAAACCGCAGAAAATTAAAACGTCTCCCACTTTCGGTTAATGAACCATCTTCAGGACTGAAATGAAAGCAACTGACGAACGAAAGAGAAGAACAAGGTATTAAGATTGGCCAAACGAGAAATCGCGGTGTGAATCACAGACCAGTTCAATCTGGCCATCTTCCGGATTGTACAAGTTAAGTACAGTAATGCCATCGGTGTTGAGATGACGCATTATCTCTACATGCTCGAGGGCGATCCGTTTACGGTAGGAGTTCTCCTTATGGAGGAGCTTTTCCAATCCCTCACGGAAGCTGTGGCCGCTGTTTATTAGATGATCAGCAAAAGCTGAATTCCCTAAGTGTCCCTTATTCCACGGCTTCAGATGCTCAGCTACTCTAACCTTCATTTGGCAGCTGGTCTCACCAATGTAAAAGCCCCCACAATCCCTACATTCCAACTTATAAACACCCATCCTCTCATCAACGGGTATGGGATCCATCAGCCTCACAAAGAACCCTTTGACTGCGGTAGGGTTGTAAAACGCGAGTCTGAAGCCAAACGGGCGGAGGGCCCGACCATATTGGAGAGAGAATTTTCCCAGAAAAGAAAGACTGATCCAACGCAAACGACGATCACGGATCGTGTCTCGGGGGAGGGAGGTGATGGAATCAAGAATGATCCTTGTAACTTTCCTCCGAAGCATCATGTCACCATCAACATTGTCCCCATTCACTCTGGCCAGGTGTTTTATTGTGAGTAATTCTTCCTTGAAGGCAGACTGACTAAAAGGAATGTGAGTCAGTCTGTGAACTAGGCTATTAAAGTCAGCCATTTTATGAGCAACAGGACAGAACGAACGTCCGTGGACTAAAACATTGGTCGTAGTATCTTTCCTGTAAATTCCAAACTCATGGATACCGTCTATTATAGCGATCGACAAATCCAAAAAATGGGAAATACCCTAATTTCCAAAGTAAACTTTATGGAAGGGTACCAGAAATTGAGATACCTCAGAAACTCGCCAAGGAGATCTGGTCTCGAGATGCATAGTACGTCATCAACGTACCTGTGCCAATAATGAATATGATTAGGTAGCACTTGGTTTGAGGAAAAGAGGTCAAGTTCAAACTTAGACATGAAAATTTCGGAGATGAGAGAGCCTAAAGGTGATCCAATGGCGATCCTTACTTCATCAGGGAACTCGAAAAATTTACCTTCGAATTTACAATTGTTGGGGGACCAGCAAAGATTCAGGAGATCAAAAAATTCTTGAAACTCATTGTGAGGAATGTTGGCTTTGACATGTAGCTCACCCATATGCTAGATGGTAGCAGCCTTAGGATTATTCGTGAACAAACCAACAACATCAAACGAGCAGATGGTCGTTCCCGGGGGAAGACTTACATCCTTGAGGACGTCAGTTAAAGAGGCCGAATTCAAGACCGAATGAGGGGATTCAAAATCAATGCGATGTTTCATCCAGGAATTTGGCAAGAAGGTAAGTGGGAGAAGAAATGAATGAAACCACAGGTCGCATCGGGGTATTGTTCTTATGCACTTTGGACAGCCCTTAAAGGAGGGGGAGGGTGTAGGGTTAGGAACAAGAAAAGCTTTTTTCATGGCTGGAGTCTTGATAATAGCCTCACACTTAGAATTAATTCGGTTCTCTAAAATATGACCAGAAACATCTAACGACGACATACTCAACGATTAAAACGTACGGAGTAATTTGAATAGAGCCACAGAAATGAAAATACACCGGAGCGCTTTCGATTAAAAAACCATTGTCAACGGGGACGTGAAAGCAACTGAACCAACTCCGGCCGGCAACAAGAACTACCGAGGAGGACATGACTGAACTAGCGAGTCATCACAATGTGAATCATACTCGTAAACTAATTCAATCAAACCCTCATCAGGTATGTACCTGCGTTGAGCACATTTAGATTATCGTTATTCATCTGGCGAATAATTTCGATGTGTTCTAGCGCGGTACGTTTGAAAGCCGAGGACTCTCTATGGAGGAGGGACTCAGATCCCTCTATGAAACCATGGCCAGTGGTAATAAGATGGTCCGCAAATGCCGAATCACCCAATTTCTTCTTTTCCCACGTCTTCCTATGCTCATCTATTCTAATTTTGAGCTGACGTCCAGTCTCGCCTATATAGATTCCATTACAATCATTACACTCAATTTTGTAAACCCCGCTTCTTTCGACCAGTGGGATGGGGTCCTTTAACTCAACGAACAAGCTTTTTACAGTGTTAAGATTGTAAAACACTGGCCAAAACCCAAATGGGCGGAGGACACGACCTAATTGGGAAGAAAATTTCCCCAAAAACGGAAGCCTAATCCAACGTTTCCTACTATCTGACGCTGGATTACGGGGGAGGGAGGTAGTGGAATCAAGGCATTTCCGAGTCAATTTCCTATGGACCATCAAGTCAATATCCAAGCTGATCTCGTTCACTCTGGCCAAGTGCTTTATAGTCAAAAGCTCCTGTTGAAAAGCGAGCTGACCTAATGGAATATTCGTCAACCGGTGGATATAACTATTAAAACCGGCATATTTGTGAGCAACAGGGCAGAAAGATCTGCCGTGGACAGTAATATAGGTCGAGGTATCTTTTCTATATATGGCGAATTCGTGGGCACCTTCTCTATTAGAGATAGTAAGGTCCAAAAAATTTATAGATGAACCGCCTACTTCCAACATGAATTTGATGGATGGGTATAAACTGTTAAGATACCTGAGAACCTCCAAAAGGAGATCCCGTTGACCGGTCCACAAACACAACACATCGTCGATGTACCTGTGCCAATAATATATATGACCCAAAAACCCCTGACCAGAGGAAAAGAGATCAAGCTCAAATTTAGACATGAAAACCTCCGAAATGAGGGAACCCAGCGGAGAGCCAATAGGGATACCTACCTCCTCAGGAAATTCGAAAAATTTGCCTTCAAATTTACAAAAGTTGGAAGACCAACAAATATTGAGTAAATTAAAAAATTCTGCCAACTCTTCGTGACAGATATTAGATTGGATCAAAAGGTCTCCCATATGTTGCATGGCAGTAGCTCTAGGGATACTCGGAAATAAGCCGACAACGTCAAAGGAGCATAGGGTTGAATCAGGCGGAAGAATGTCATCCTTAAGCTTATTAGCCAAAGAGACCGAATTCTTCACAGAGTAGGATGACTCAAATTCCACTCTAGATTTGAACCAACGGTCCAAAAATTTCGCCAAGAAGTACGTGGGGGAAGACACAAAAGAAACGACCGGCCGCATCGGGGGTGTCCCTCTTATGAACCTTAGGTAGCCCGTACAAGAGGAGCGGCACTGGATTGGGCTCAAGAAGCATTCTTTTAAGCTTAGGGGTCTTAATAATAAATTCACAATTGTTTATAACACGCCTAACTTCTTTGACGTGATTTGGAAAATTGAAATCCGCATTTTCCTTGGCGCCACACTGGTCGAGAACGTCATAGACCTTGGAGACGTAAGAGGACTTATCCATAACGACAATGGCATTCCCTTTATCAGCCTTAGTAATGGTTAAGCCCTCCTCCCTGACCTTCCTCTTGATCCGGAGTTGGTTCAGTTGCTTTCACGTCCCCATTGACAATGGTTTTTTAATCGAAAGCGCTCCGGTGTATTTTCATTTCTGTGACTCTATTCAAATTACTCCGTACGTTTTAATCGTTGAGTATGTCGTCGTTAGATAGAAGATTAGAAGCCTCACACTTGTTGATGACACGCCTAACTTCTTTAACACGTTTAGGGAAGCTGAAATCCTCACTTTCTTTAGCACCACACTGCTGGAGTACTTCGTGGACCTTAGAAGAATAAGCGGATTGCTCCATCACCACAACAGCATTACCCTTGTCAGCCTTATTGACGATTAAGTCTCCCTCCTTAATTTTCTTCTTCAAACCTTGGATCACTCCTCCCAATTTGTCACTCATGCGAGGGAGGGGGTTATTGCGGACTATTTCAGCACAGACTTTCTGGGTATTAAAATCAGGTCTATTTTTAACAGCAAGATCCGCAACAACATTTGCCAAGGTTTCACCCTTCTTGAGGGGAGGTAGACTGAATTTCAAACCTTTCTCATGGAGAGCTGCTGTTTCGTCACTATTAAAAATCACCGGACTATTATTTATGAGGGGGGATGGAATTTTTGAACTACAACCCTTCAATAACCCCTTCCTCAACCAGATCAACGTTATCATTCATTAGGGAGGATGACTTCCTATTTTCTTCTCCTTCAAGTTCATTTCAAACTTCTGACACTTTTCATACACGTCACGCATAAAGTGATCAAACTTGAGGGGGAGGAGTATACTGGTGAGTCTCGAATGGACCAAAAAGTTTAATCTAGTCGTAATATTATATTTACCATGTCATCTCCGCAACTCCGTTCTTATCCACTGCTCTCTCATATAATTTTCCAGTTTCTTAGTCGTAACTTTACAATCGGAGTAAACCGGAATTTTACGAACTTAGGTCTCAAATGCAACACCAAACACCGACGAAGAATGAAACGAAAACGAAGCGCGTGCTTCCGAACGAAGGAGGTGGCTAATTTCGCTGCCTGATCTACTACGTCATATGGCGAGGTATCCGAATGAATATGACGTGGATGTTAATTGAGGTTAGAGTTTGGAGCGTAAGGAAGATCGGGTCAACAGTGAGAGAGTGCAGTGAAGAAAGTGAGTCTGTACGGAGAGGGAGTTGAGAGAGGTGGGAAAGACAGGCGAATAATCCCATCAATTCAGCAGTAAATATGGAGGCTGTGTTAGAGATGCGATGGGAGACGATAAATATGCGTAAGCCGTTTTGTTCTTCGTTTTTAAGCCATCTGTGAGACAGAGAGTGTGATCAGGATATGCTTGAATCATATTTCTTATGTAAGTGGTGAAAATACTGTTAGATTTGGGGATTTCTGGAAGATTTAAAAGGATGGTCAGTTGAGTGAGGGTCCAAGGTGGAGATGACCATGTAAAGTTTGATGCGTGAAATCACGTTTATTTTCGATGAAAATTTCAGAAAATTTGAAAGTGAAGTGGAGAAAGAGGCCGTTTTTGACGGAATACCAATCACGTAGAAGAAATTGCTGGTGATTTTGTTAATGAATTCCTATAATGAGATCTGTGAGCTCTAGTTGTATCATACGATCAGAAAGAAATATTATGTTATACTCGTAGTTAGCAAAATATTTTCATATTGCAACTTGCTCTGAACATAAGAAATGTGATGTATGCAAAAATCTGTAGCATATAGGAACGAAAGAAAGAACCAGTACCTAGGGCCGCGGCCAGCGTTAATAAAGTTATCTGCGCAAGTTCGTACCGTTTCTTTCTTTCGTCCGTGTACACAAACACTCCTCCTTGTAGCATACAGATTTATCAAATAACGAAATATACGCAAGACTGGAAAACGATAACGAAAGGCAGTTGATAAATCAACGCTCGATGCCAAGGATTCAGACGGCTCGCGGTATTTAGTCTACCTACAGTATAGCTCGTGTGCATTTTCATTGACAGTGATATTTACACGAAAAGTGTGTATGAATGTATGCACGTGATCTTTCCTCAAAATGACTCAGAAATGTGAAATGTTTGCGACCGTTTTAGGAAATTTTTTTGTGTACCGCTCTCTACCCTTTGTCCACGCTTTTGTCGTTTTAACAGCAATAGCGGCAATATTCTCTGGTGGAAATGTTTCTTTAGCAGAACGTTCAGGTAAAACTGTAATCATATTTTTTACTCGCTTAATGAATCCACGACGCTATATCAGATGTTTCAACAGGGTATCTAGAAGATTCAAAAAAATCCCTTTTCAGTATAAACGATAAATGTTAAGCACGAATTTTGCGAGCCGAATGCATATTTTGTTGAAAGATTTTAGGCTAGATGTCTGGAACAACATATGAAAAGTCCCAAGCCCAAAAATCTATGCTTATGGCACGTTTCCGATCTTCGAAATCGATTTATTGGAAATACATATATTTAGAAAAGTTGAAGTCCCATAGGAACATTTTTCTGAAACAAAAAGAATTCTCCTGAGTTGAGTACAGGCGGCATAGTTAGCCTTGAATCACCGTTGAAAGTACCTAGTCAGATTTTCAATATTTTCTAAAAACGAACGTAATATCGCGAGTATTTTAAAATAATGAATTTACAACGCAACTGCTTTTTCAATTCGCCTACGTTCTGGCAGTCGTCTCTATCTTTAATGGCCTTCCTGTGGATTCCTGGTCTCCTGGTCATATCGGTTTCCCGGAGTACGATACAGAGGACTTAGCATCCACGAAGCCCTGTTTTTCTTTTCAATCATAAATCCCTCACCTTCCCCGGCCTGTGACCTTGGTACAACCTGTGGTTCTCTTGATCCCACAATAAATTTTGTTTAGTTAATAAATACCCGATATCATGGTACTCTTCAATTCGTTCCTCACACCATGCACGACTCAGAATTGGACACACTCGTTTCACGCACTCCTCCCTCCTTCTTGAGCTCTCAACCCTACCCTCATGCCAACACTGCCATGGTAAGAAACTATCCATCTACCACCTCGCTCCCCAGGGATTCACACCTAGACTTCCTTTCCTAAGAAAGTTGTGCGTCCTCCGCCCTTTTGGATTCCGGCCGGCCTTTTACAAGCTTAATACAATAAGTTAAATTAAAGACCATATTCCCATGGCCGAGAAGAGTGGTGTATACAGTATAGCCCGCAATGATTGCCCTGAAGTCTATATACGGCTGATTGGCCGTCAGCTCTAAATTAGAGTGGCTGAGCATAAAAAGTATTGGAGAAAGGTCACTTGAGAGAGTCGGCCCTCACCGATCATTCAATCAAAAGTGGCCACAAGTTCAAACAGTGGTCTAAAGCCCTCTTCCACAAGGAGAATTCATATTTTAAACTTATATAGTTCTTGAAAATATTGATCGGAATCACGGTTTTAAACAGGTATATTCCGAATGAGGGGTTCATTGAATTAGTCTAGTGGAATGATTCACATTTCGATGATACGCTGGTTCAATCATGACTTTCATCTGGGTTGCTCTGTTTTCATTGGTGTTGTGTTCAGTCGCTTTCTCTCGCTGGGCGTCTGTTTTATGAGTTTTTTTTGTATTTCGCTAGTCTCTTCTGAGTACATTACCCCTTTAAATATCTGTTTCTAATTTTTTTTTCTGTGAACCTCACAAAGTCATTTTCTGTTCCCTCTATACTTTCCAAGAACTCAGAAGCCATTACTAACACTCTAACCGGTCCGATACTCTTAACTATTATAAATCCATTGAACTCCAATACTTCTGCCCGAGCCAATAACCTCCTGTGTAGTGGAATAACTTGCGAAAAAAATAATAAATGAATGAATAAGTACATCATTTTGTAGAAAATTTTAGGAGATGTCGTTTCCGACACCAAGTTTAGAATTTTTCAATTAATTTCGTTTTCGGCCCGAAAAATGTTTTTGTGTAGTTATCGCCTATAATATCATTCGATCTGTAACATTAAATTCATGAGTATTAGAAATAGTCGCGCCTAGGGAGAAACATACAAGAGGTCCGAAAAATCGTGGAAATACAAAAGTTGAAAACGAGAATGAAAAATGTACCTTTTACTCTTCGGGTTATCAATTTCAACTTTCAATACCACTTGTAAAATTTCTTATCAATGAGAAAATATTAGACATGAAAATTTGACTTTCGATCCTGTAAGCACCCTGCATAAGGGAGCCGAGACTTTTGAACTTGAGCTTTCTCTTGTATTCTGGATGTTGATATTTACATCTACTGTAAAATTATGTCACACTTGACCGATTATAAAAATTCTATAGCAAGTTACAGTTAGAAGTGGTCAACTAACCCGTGAAGCCACAGGCATCCATTGATAACGGCCAAATACGCTTCATATAAAACTACAGCTTCAGATTTTTTTTATTCTGCTTCTTTGCTACGTTTATGTAGCTTACGGTATCATGTATAGTTTATCTTACGAGGCAATCGCGACAGCACCGGAGGAGTGACGGGACTTGGGTTTTTTCACTGTTCCGCGAGTCAGCAAGGGTTTTTGTATTTTTCCTGCCTTTTGTTGTCGTTCAAATTATTCGTTCATTTGTTTTGTAGATTGTCTATTTGTACATTTCAGACTTAGAATATTTTCCAATATGTTTTTATCGAAAAAACAACCAAGTATGAAAATATTTTTGAACTTTGAATATTTTCCAAGATGTTTTTGTCGAAAAATCATCCAAGTATGAAAATAATTATGTTCGGACTTAGAATATTTTCCAAGATGTTTTGATTGAAAAGACGACCAAGTATGAAAATATTTTCACACTTGGTTGTTTTCTCAATAAAAAGATCTTGGAAAATATTCAAAGTTCAAAAATATTTTCATACTTTGTTGTTTTTTCAATTAAAACATGAAAATATTCTAAGTCCAAAAATATTTTCATACTCGGATGATTTTTTGACAAAAACATCTTCGAAAATATTCAAAGTTCAAAAATATTTTCATACTTTGTTGTTTTTTCAATTAAAACATGAAAATATTCCAAGTCCAAAAATATTTTCATGCTCGGATGATTTTTTGACAAAAATATCTTGGAAAATATTCAAAGTTCAAAAATATTTTCATACTTTGTTGTTTTTTCAATTAAAACATGAAAATATTCTAAGTCCAAAAATATTTTCATACTCGGATGATTTTTTGACAAAAACATCTTCGAAAATATTCAAAGTTCAAAAATATTTTCATACTTTGTTGTTTTTTCAATTAAAACATGGAAATATTCCAAGTCCAAAAATATTTTCATGCTCGGATGATTTTTTGACAAAAATATCTTGGAAAATATTCAACGTTCAAAAATATTTTCATACTTTGTTTTTTTTTCAATTAAAACATGAAAATATTTTAAGTCCAAAAATATTTTCATACTTGGTTGATTTTTTTTTTTTTTTTTTTTTTTTTTTTTTTTCAAAAAAAATATATTGTACTGCTAATTTTAGCATTCACAAAATAAATATCACGATACAGGTAGAGGGAGAGTTGAATTTACAGATTGTAGGCCAGCGCCTACGTGATCTGGTGTGCACTAGACATCTTATGATTAATGTAAATGATAATAGTCAGCGTCACAGGCATCTACATAGTTACCGATATTACATTTTATTTTATTAGGTCTTGGGGTTTTTTCCTTTTAAGTCTTCGTATTTCGTCGTTGTTGAGTAACTGGATGGCTTCGACATTTTCGTGTTTGTGGAGCTTATCTTCATGCTTGACAGCGAGCTGGCCTATGACTTCTTCCACTGTTTTTATCTGGAGGTCGTGATGTAGGGAGTCGTTTCGAACATACCACGGGCTTCTCGTGATGAGTCGCAGTATCTTATTTTGAGTCCTTTGAATGATTTCCCGGTTCGAGTCTGCCGTACAGCCCCATAACTGAGCACCATAAGCCCAGATTGGCTTCAACATCGTAAGGTACAGCAGCCTTTTGTTTTCGAGGCTCAGTCTGCTTTTTGCACCCATGAACCAGTACATTTTCCGAAGTTTCATATTTACTTCGTCTCTCTTCTTTCTTACATGGATTTTCCAGTTCATCTTCTTATCCAGGTGAACCCCCAGGTATTTCGCTGACTCGGCTTCGGGAATGAGTTCGCCGTTGATTGTTATTGGGCTGAGGCCGTGTTGGCGCAGAGCGAAATCGACTTTTACAGACTTTGACCCATTTAGTTGAATCTTCCACTTACTGGTCCATGTCACTAGTCTGTCAACCTGGAGCTGTAAAGTACTCGCTGCCTCTTCATAGCTGCTACTTGTCGATAGGATGGCTGTGTCGTCAGCAAAGGTGGCGGTGACGGTGTTATCACTGACTGGTGAGTCAGCTGTGTACATGTTGTATAGTGTAGGCCCTAATACACTGCCCTGAGGTACACCAGCGTGGATAGTTTTCTCGTCAGATTGCACTTCTCCAAATTGTACGATGAAACTTCTTTCTTTTAGGTAAGACTCCAGTATTCTTGTAAACTGCTCCGGCAGGTAGTCACTTACTTTATGTAGGAGACCGTCGATCCAGACTCTGTCAAAAGCCTGACTGACATCCAAGAACACCGCCAGGCAGTATTCCCTATTTTCTAGTGCTGTACTGACAGTCTTTACGATGCGGTGGGCTTGTTCAATGGCTGAATGGGCACGTCGGAATCCGAATTGATGGGTCGGTATAATATTCTGTTCTTCAATAATAACATTGAGCCGTTTTACGAATAGTTTTTCAAATAGCTTGGCTATCACTGGTAGTAGAGAAATAGGTCGGTACGACTTCGCCTCTTCTGGCGGTTTCCCTGGTTTGGCAACCATTATCACTTTGGCTTTCTTCCACTGTTTTGGAATATGGTGCAGCCTCAAGATCGCGTTGAAAATATACGTGAGCATCACTAAGCCTTTACGTGGTAGTTCTTGTATCATCCTGCCTGTTATGTTATCGATACCAGGTGCTTTTTTCGGGCTCATGTTTCCAATCATGTAACGTATTTCGCCTGGAGTGAACAGTTTCATTTTCTTTTCCTCTCGGTATTTGAAAGTTGGTTGTACGTCCGACTGGATGTTGTGTGGCTGGAAAACCTCCTCCAGGTGTTTTGCAAAGGTATCCGCTTTTTCGCTGTCGCTCCTGGCCCATTGACCATCTTCCTTTCTTATTGGTGGGATGTATTCGGGTGGCTTTTTTAATCGTCTTGTCGCTTTCCACAATGAGTAATCACTAGCTTCGGTGACGCTCAAATTCCGTAGATAATCGTTCATTGCGTTTTCCTGGGTTTCACGAATGAGTGCTGTTGTTGCTTTGCATAGCTGATTAAATTTCTTCTTATCGTCCGGGTTTCTGGTTCGTTGCCAAAGTTTCCTCGCTCTTCGGCGCTCTCTCACCTTGTCTTGGATTTCTTTCGGATATTTGATTTCTAGTTTCACATCTCTAGTGTTCATTGGCGTCGCTTCTTTTCCTGCGTTTTGCATCACTGCCACCACTTTTTCTACCGCCGCATCTAGCTCTTCATTGCTTTTTATTCTAATACGGAGGTTGATTTCTTCGTTTAAGATGTTTCTGAATTTCTCCCAGTCTGTGCTTTTACTCGTTAAGTTTATTCTTCGTTGCTTCCTGACTATTGTGGAGCTGATTGTAAGAGATACTGGGGTATGGTCAGAAGATAGGTCCATTATACCATAGACGTCAGCGTAGTCTACTGAAATCCTTTTCATGATAAAGAAATCAATGCAGTCCGGCAGCTTGCTCGTATCTGTCGGCCAGTAAGTTGGGTTGCCGCTTGATTTGCACACACAATCTTTGTTCATCATGGCTCGGTGAAGTTCTCTGCCTTTAGGTGTGATAAGGCGGGAACCCCAGTACAGATGTTTCGCGTTGTAGTCACCTCCGGCTATCCATCTCTTGCCCAGATGTTCGAAGAAGATCTCATATTCAGCGGCAGCTATTTTATGCTTCGGCGGACAGTAAACAGCAGCTACGTTCGCATAGGAGCCTCCGAGTTTTATTGTAACTCCTGCTGCTTGTATTTCAGGAGTGCAATACTTTTTCATTTCGTAGTGCTGTAAAGATTTTTTGACATAGACTGCTGCGCCACCATGACCTTTACCACTCGGATGGTTGCAGGTGTAGAGACAGTAGCCCCTAATTTCTGCGTATGTTTTTGAGGTGAGGTGCGTTTCTGTAATAAGCACTATGTCAGTTGCTTGATCATGTAGGAATTGTGATAGCTCTATTCTCCTTGCGGCCAACCCGTTTGAGTTCCAGGTCATTATGCTAGTTACTGTACTTTCTCTTTTCTTTTGGGTGTGGGAAGAAGTTGGGTTTTCTCGCGCGGGGTTTGCGAGACCTTTCATTCTGAGATTTACAATGTCATTGGCGCTCGTCATATTAATTTAGCAACTACTCTAGTTAGCAGAGATAGTATCTCAGCGTTCTGCGATAGTAATTTTTCTATCAACTTTTCTAGTCTGTTTTGACTTTCTTTACTGTACACTTTTTCTTGTGCTGCTTCCGCGTATGATTTGTTGCCGGACTCTATGGAGGCAGGCGCTGATTCGAGTATTCGATCACTACGCGTATTATTTGGCTCAAACTTTTTTTCACGTCTTGTGGTTTGTGGTTTTTGCGTATTTCTGTAGACTGGACAGCCGCGATAGTTTGCTGTATGCTCTCCCCCGCATAGTCCGCATCTTGGTTTTTCAGTAGCTGGCTTTGGGCATGTTCGATTGTCGTGGTCATCTCCACATTTCACACACACTGCTGGAAGTGTACAGTATGTTTTTGTATGCCCAAATTTTTGGCAACGTTTACATTGGATAACTTCTTTCTTCCGGTTCGGTGGTTCGACTTGGATGCGCATGTGTAGGAGGGATCGTAGTTCGTAGATTTCCTTGTTGTTGTCATTGGGTTCCAGGTCAACGTGAAAGAGGGGTAGTTGCTCTTTCGTCTTCCAGTGACGGATATTGACAATATTTCTGGCTTCGTGCCCCTCTTTCCGCAAGGCTTCTCTTATCTCATCATAGCTTACCGAATGGTGAAGATGACGAATTACCACTCTGTAAGGACGTTCGCTCTTCAGCTGGTACGTGTAAAATTTCACATTGTTGGAGCGTAGGTCTTTCACGAGTTTTCTGTAGGCAGCAACTTCATTGGTGCTGATTTTCACCACGTTATTCGCCATGGCCTTGGCTATAAATTTATTTTCACTGATGTATTCTTCGATCTGCTGTCGCATTGCGTTATAGTTTACGACACCTTGAATGAAGATCGGGGGAGGAGATAATTCTTTCTTCGCAGTTACCATCGTAATCGGGTTTTCGTTGTGGGTGGACTCACCATCACCATCAGCACCAGTTGAGACTTGGGCTGCTAGATTCTGAAATCGATTTTTTGTAACAACGTTGAAAGGCTGTTCTGGGGATTTGCCGTTTGAGATTTTTCTCTTCTTCATCACCTGCCATTCATTACCGTTGCACGCAGGGAGGTTTGGTTCATTATTCACGTTCGATGGCTTTACATGGGTATTCTGTAGATAGCCAGTAATCGACTGTTGTTGAAGTTGCTTGTCATTCTTTGACGAAGTCGGAGTATTTACGTTCACTAGGTTTGGTGTGATACCATTCATGTCACTACGCGAGTCGCTACCGACACCGTCAGTAGACGATTTTGACGATTTGTCGGGCAGTGGTCTTTGAATCATCGTTACATGTTCACGCACGTACCGCAAATGAAGATAAGGTTATCGCACTATGTACAGTTCCGCCGATAATATTATGTTACACTATACTGAACGCAGAAACCACCGTGTACACAAAACCGCAGCAAAACGATCACTGGTTGATTTTTTGACAAAAACATCTTGGAAAATATTCAAAGTTCAAAAATATTTTCATACTTCGTTGTTTTTTCAATTAAAACATGAAAATATTCCAAGTCCAAAAATATTTTCATACTTGGATGGTTTTTTGGAAAAAATATCTTTGAAAATATTTCAAGTCCAAACTTGGTTGATTTTTTGACCTTTGAAAATATTCCAAGTTCGAAAATATTTTCATACTTGGTTGTTTTTTCGATAAAAACATACTTATTGGAAAAAATTCTAAGTCCCGTCACTCCTCAGGTGCTGTCGCGATTGCCTCGTTTTATTTTACGACAGAATCGCCGTCCTCATCAGTATTTTGCATTTATCCGTACTTTTGTACAGCACCATTGACTATACAAATACCAGGGTGCGCTGCATGTCAACCAGCAGAGTGAGAGAGAGAACATCGTTTCCTCTCTGTTACACCCACGTCTTGAGATGAGCGCGATTTTGTGGTAGTATCCAACAAACCGTCTACTTTTTTAACAACGCAAGTATTTGTCTGGTATGTGTATAGTCAATGACAGCATCATTACGTCCTTCTGACCCAGTATTTGGCATCACATTTGTGCAGCAAATATAAATACGTCCTTATCAGTGCGCAGTGTTTGCCATTAAATTTTGAATAAATATTGATAAGGACGCCCGTTCTTTTACGGGACAGACTATAATCAAAGCTGATTATACAAATATCTAATTTGTCTGTTCAAAATTTAGATCCGTCATCCAGTTTCGTATTTGTTATTGATACCACCGCATCTATGCAGAATGAACTTAACTTCGTGAAACATGAATGTCTAAGGATTTTAGATGCCATTACAGACGATAAAGCGAGTGCAATCACGGATCTCATCTTTGTCCCGTTCAACGATCCAGGTACACTATTTAAAAAAACGACGGCTTCCTCAACGAAGTTAAACGAGGAACGCAGGCTATGAGTCAAATTGGTTTTGGTATTAAGAATTCAAGTAAGCCGAGACCTACTATAAGCCTAGTATGAAACAGGACGTCATCAGTGACCTGGACCTATTCTAGAAGGGAACTTGGAAAAATTTCTACTCTCGAGCCTAATATGATAGGAGAGGGACTTAGAAAAATTAGGATGAGCGGGGAACCCGCAAGGTCCGTATTCCACTGCCGAAAGTCTTTCAAAAAGTAGAACGTACAGAAAATCCTATCATATATAGCTCGAGAGTCAAAATTTTCCAAGTCTCCCTCCTATCATACAAGTATAAAGCTTAAGAATCAAAATTATTCCAAGTCCTTCTCCTGTCATATATAGCACGAGAGTCTCCAAGTCCCTCTCCTACCATATATAGCTCGAGAGTGGAAATTTTTCCAATCCCCCCTCCGCCGTGACGTCATCAAGCTCGGACCACTCGCGATCAAGAAAATTTTTTGAAAGTACCTCCCAACAAAAGGGATAGTGGGTTCCCCGCTAAGAAAACGACGGCTAGGCTATGAGTCAAATTGGTTTTTGTATTGAGAATTCAAGCAAGCCTATCCTTGTACAAAGCTAGCATGAAGGAGGCCTACACCTACTATAAACCTAGGGTATGAGTCGATTTGACGTAGAATCGATATGGTTCATCGGGCTGGGTATCTTCGAACAGAAAAATTTGAAAATTTCTCATTCTTCATTTGTTATTCGGATCAGGAATTGGACCAACTTTGCGCACTCACGACATTAATGAATTTAAAATGAAATTGGAAGAAATACAAGCATATGCACCTGGTAATTATGACTGTCCAGAAATGTCACTGAGTGGTATAAGAGAAGCTTTGAATGTGAGTTCACCAAAATCTACTCTATTTGTTTTCACCGATGCGGATGCAAAAGATGATCATTTGCTTCCCGATGTTTTGTCACTGATTCGATTGAAGCAAAGTCAGGTACCTAATTCAATATTATGTCGACGGTCTATTAAGAAAATGCCGTAACTCCATTTTTTTTTTTAAAGATATTATATAAGCGGCGGTAGAGAAGATTTTTTCGAACAAAAATTACTCGTACTTTATACCACTCGCGGTCAAAAATGGAGTCGGCGGTTTCTTAATGGGCAGTCGATGTTTTGGAGAGAAATTGAAAAATAGCCTGCCTTCGACTTGGCATTGTTGCTGAATACCTACATTAGAAATAATATTATTTAATTTGAATATTCTGACCTCTCATTATAGGTACTATTTTTCTTGACGGATCCGGAACCATGCGTGGAGTTTAGACCTTCATCGGCGTACGAAAAAATAGCATCAGTCAGTCTAGGACAAGTTTTTGATTTGGAAAAGATGGACTTATCTAAGGTAAGGAAGAAAGTCCTATGAAGATAAGATTATCATCAATGTGACTACAATACTTTCGCTCTACACTTCTCGATTCGTTTTACATTAGTCATCATTATTATGAATCATTGTCATGCGACTAGGTACGTATTAATGGATGTGGTGCATATTGCGTAATCGTAAAATTACGCTTTCTTTCCTCCTTTCGTTGCTCAAGTTTCGTCCCTCACCAGAACTGATCACTTTTTCTGCGCGCAGCTCAGGGATCAACATTTTTTCAAGTTACTGGTAGATCACCCTGTTGTGCGAAATGGCGTCTTTGTTGGGAACATAAAAAACTCATACACTTTTGGTGGTAGTTTGTGATACGAATGTGACGCTAATCAACCTTTTAAAAAGCACAGGGATATCCCTCTATTTGTGAGCTAATTGTGATGCAAATGTGTATCGTTACACTCCTATCACAGAAAAAATTCTTTCACAAAAGGATGGCTCCTGAAAAACCACTGAAGGTGTGAGAATTTCGAGGGCTCTAGGTGCGGTGACAGTGGAGAGAATTTTTTAAACTTGTAGAGAAATTTGAACTGTCAGAGATTTATGATTTTTTTCACCTTACTAAAGCTACTTAGCCCAATATACTCCTAATATGAAGTAAACTAGTACCAGAGGGAGAAAAGGCGGGACGTAGCATGACGTCATAGGCATATAATAGGCTGTTCAGGCAAAACAGTAGAGCGAGTGAGCTACTCGGCTTGACATACCGTATAGTTTCTATTAAGCTAGGAAATACTGAAGGTGAGGGACGTTGATACCACGTCATTATGGCCGACAAATAGGTAAAATCGATTCAATATGATCGATCTAAAATCGATATATTGTAGGGAGCAAGCATATAAAGAGCTACACTACGTGAGACATGTTAACTTCTGTGCTGCGTCCTGTTTTTTTTTTTTTTACTAATTTTTGGGCAAATACCGGTACATTACAGAACTACTCATTTTTCCTTTACAGATTATGGAATATGTACGCTATACTGGAGAGTCTCGTTCAGAAAAATTACTCGCCGTAGATGCAGAACCAACGTCGAATATGATGGACGAGCTTAAATCGTACAAGTGCTCCATTGACCGAACGATATCCGATCTGACATTGACTCTCACCGGTAAAGATACAAAATTTACCCTTACTGATTTCAGAGGAAATGACATACACCAACTATCGAATGTATCATCAATGGTTGAATTGGCAGCCTTGAAAATTTTAAGGATAATGGTTAGTATGACAAGAAAAAATCCAACTGCGATAATTAATTTAAATTAGCAGGGAATATGTTCTTTGGGAAGGAATAAGAGTTTTCTTTCCTTCCTTTCTGACTCCATTTCCTCTTTCTGAGCCATGCAAGACCAACCCTATTGTTCAACGCATTCTCATTTTTTTGCACACCTTGACATCTTCTTTACCTTCAATCATCACTAATTACTTTTAATATATCTACATGAAATTTTAGAATCCACGGTTTGAAAATTTAGTGGTGAACGTGACAAGTAGCAATCGTTATTCTCTGCGGCTGACAGGGGTGAGCCGATTAAGCTTCCTCTATGGATTTTCTCTTACCGATAAATGGAGTAGATTCATGAATGAATTTAGTACTCTACCTTTTCAAGGTAAGAGTATATCACGATTCACGCGCAAGCATAGAAAGGCATTTCTTAGTTACTAAAGGGGTACCCACAAATTACGTGAAGCAATTAGGGAGTATGAAGCCGAATATCACAAAGACGTAATTTTTTTCTCACTGTAATCCAGTCCGAAATTACTTTCAATTTCGAGTGAAATATATTTTTTCTATCAAAATACGACTAACTATAAATTATTATTTATTTTTTATACGTGCTGGTAAAACTGGCAATTAATCAGCTGTTTTCGATAGGTAAACTAGCCATTTTAGTCACGGGGCGGACCAGTAGGTAAACTAGATGTTTTAGTCACAGGTAGCCATTTTCGGTAGATAAACTGGCTGGTTTAGCCACACGTTCAAGTTACGGGTTACATCCTGGGTACGAAATTTGCACGTAAATTGCACGTAATTTGAACGTATAAAAAAAAATTTTGTATTATACACGGTCCACCAGCTCGTGATAAGTCACTCGTCCTTTTACTTCACTCGCTTTCTGTTCGTTTCGTAAAACTCGGACTCGTGACTATATCACTCGGTTTAGGACCTTGTATAATAAATAACTAATTTTAATAAACCTAACACGACTGAACCTAAAATAGCGTATATTTTGAAAAATCTCACTTCAGAAGAGACAGTGGCGAGAGAGAGTGTCAACCTAAATATCGCAGCATCTTACGAAGGAGGTAGGGGGGGTTGAAAAATCGCAAAAATTGCCTCACGTAATAATGAACGCCCCATAAGTATGTAATTAACGGAATATTTTTATGTAATGTCAGAATACTACATCTCATTATTATTACTAATATAGTGTTTTTTTTGTTTTTTTTTTCTTCACTATTATTGATATTAATATTATTAATTATTATTATTATTTATATTTTAGAAGTGTCGTCCTATTATTGACTTCCGGCACTTTAAAACAATCTTTTAGATTGAATTAATTAATTAATTTTTTCTCATATTAATCGAATAACTCTATGTGAATGAGTACGATCAGGGATCAGTCTTACAACACAAGGGTGGAGAGGAGTAGGTCTCAAAAAAATTTCGTAGTCTACCTCTTTACGGAAGTCAACTTTTGATTTATCTTCCAACCTACTTTATAATGATGCATTTCTGGGAATACAGGAGAATTTCTTAAATCCACGTTTCTTCAACAATAAACTGTTTATAGACAGTTTTCATCAGGATAAATTTTACCTAGGTACATTCTATCCCGTCAGAAAAAATAATCCAAAGTTTTTGCGAGTCAGTTTTTTTTTTTTTTTTTTTTTTAATATAATATTTCCTTACGAAGTTAATTTAATCTCAATGTTATTCAATTTGCTTGTCGACTTTTTCTCAGATTCGATTAACTATATATACTTAAAACCAATATTGCAAGGTGATTATTCTGGCGGTGCGCCCGATGTGATACCAAAATTCTGCCATTTAACATCTTCTGATGGTATGGTTCTGCAAACAGTTACTCTCTCCCCAATACAAAACTCGGAAGGTGACACTTACTTCGGATTATTTAAGCATGCCAGCGTGAAAAAGGAATTCTATTTGCGAGTAAGATGATGAAATTTTCAAAGATAGTTATATAGAATGGAGATTTACAACCTACGAGTAATATAATAATTATATGCACCTTGATTGCACTTGCTATAGTGTTATGAAATAATTTCTCTCCATTTTCAGGTTCACGGTGAAACCAAACAAGGTTCATCTTTTCAACGAGTCGTATCTCCGTCTTTGCAGCCTGATCCTCGAGGTAAAAATTTTGGGGACAGATTTGTTCTGTTAATTCTATTAATGCAAATTTTTCTTATTCCACAGCGCTCGTTGTTTCGGTTCCTGAAAATCAAATTCTATATTTAAATACGACTTCAACGTTGAAGTGTCACGTAGAATCAACTCAACCCTATAATGCAAGTTGGTTCAAAAAAGGAACTGATTTGCTTGAGACTAAATTATTGAAGTTAGTTTGTAACAATTACGATCATTCATTTTGTTTCGTTTACTCGATGAAATTGATTTCACGAGTAGAGTCTATAATGAAATTAATTTTTATGTTCCAGTTATACAAATGACAATCTACTAGAAGTTCCTGGAGTTTCTTTAAAAGACGAAGGAAATTACTCGTGCGTAGTCACTCAATCAAATCTCACGATTGAAAGATGGACATACGTAGTAGTGTCCAGTAATTCTAATAGGTTTACAAGCGATTATTTTTCCATTTTCGTTATTCTGTGTACTTCGTATTTTAATTTTATACGTTGAAATTCAATACCGTATCATTGTTTATTTCCATCGAAAATTTTTTTAAAAAAGAAAAAAAATTAGCGTTTTATAAAATTTGTTGTCAAATAAGTAATTTGATTAAGTTAGTCTATTATCAAAGAAAATTACAAAATTCGAATATATTTATTTCTCAAGTTTTCGATAAACAAAGGTATCATCATCAGACAAACTAGGGAACAGCTTATGAAATAAATAAGTATAATACGTTCAAATTTTGTGGTAGAAAAGTTTTTTTTTTTTTTTTTTTTTTTTTTTCTAATTCAGAATCGTTGTGATTAGTGTACAAACTACAAAGAAGAGAAATGCACGGATAATTCTCTGAAAAATAAATCGTTTTCAATATCTTGGAGTGTGGGAAACATGGAAAAATTACCTTCATTTACTTCTTTTGTTTCAGTTTTTCGATACCTACAAAATACTCATCATATTTCAATTTTGTATTCAAATAAATTAAATTTTGAATCACATAGCTAGGTATCACATTTGTTTAATTTCCCTCCTTTTTGATCTCTGCATTTTTAGA
Organism: Aspidiotus rigidus; assembly: GCA_035079385.1. Taxonomy (NCBI): domain Eukaryota; kingdom Metazoa; phylum Arthropoda; class Insecta; order Hemiptera; family Diaspididae; genus Aspidiotus; species Aspidiotus rigidus. The sequence continues at coordinate 15,753,640 of JAVHKY010000013.1, forward strand.
TTTAAAATCGTTGAAATCGATAAAATTGGTCAAATGTGCCGCTGTTGAAACTGGAGAAAAAGAAAAATGTTACCTATCAAATGATCTTTTTAAAAAAGTCAGTTTTATCGATCGAAATTTTTATACTTTTGGAGATCGTTTACTTACCCTAATCAAATTGAAATCTTTTCTACTAGTTTTTCTTATACAATATTGCTATAGATATTATTGGATTATGACATACAATGTCGATTATAGAAAATATTTTTGAATCAGAGAAATTCTGAATAATTTTTTTTTCCCTCTCTTTATTTTAGAAGCATTATAGCGTGTAGTGTAATTCCACTTGTATCAATTTAAAAAATATATTTTCGAGTGTGAATTGTGTGGATCTACTTTCTTTTATTGTATGTGATAAATTTAAAACTGAAACAATATTTTGTCTTACAATCAAATCTGAATTTCTTTGAACTAATTCCAGATGATACTTGATCCCAATTTTCATTGTAATCTGTATACGAGACAAATTTCAAGATTGAAAACGTTATTCGGAAAAAAATATTTTCAGGGAAATAAAGTAAAAAATAAGGAAAGATTCTTTCTTCATTTCATGTACGACGGAATTGTTATAGAAAAAATGAATTTGTTTGGCCATACCATTGAAAAATTCACGAATTATTTTAAATAGACGTGTTTTGGAAGTTAAGTACCGGCACCACTGATTATCTTTCAGTTGAAAAGAATTGTGCGAGATAAGTTTTTTTTTTTCTTTTTCTCCTTATATCTACGTTTTAAAAAAATGCCGCAAATGTGCGCCGTCAGAATCCCGTCATGTGACGGCATTTTGCACAACGATATATAACTACTTCGTTTCTTCTATAGTTGTTTAATATTAATATTATTTATACGTACCTAAGATACGTATTGTGAGGAACGTTTCAATTACACTTTAATATCATTAAAAGCTGTGAGAAATGAATAAGAAATTAGAGGTCGATAGCTATTCAGAATTGTCGTGATCCAAGAACCATCGGCATACCACTACGCTAAATTTTACTGCTTTCGCTCTGTCGAAAGATGAGCATTGTTTCCTATATTCGAGAGTGTAAGAAAAGAAACGAAGATCGGAGGTCTTCAAGCTCACAGTCCCACTTGGAAATTCAACATCCCCGGACAGGGCGTGGTAACCTTGCTCCAATCCTCGGGTTGAATCTGCCTCAATACGGACAGGTCAAAACTCCCCTACACGATTGCCACCAAGCAAGGCGCAGTACACTAATGCTACTAACTAACACGACCAGCTAGCTCGCGGTAGTAGAGCGTGTCCAGTTTAGGGACGTGAAATCGCCAGGAAGGACATGTGCACAAAAAAATTTAGGCTGGACAGGGTTAAATTTCTCAGTAATCTTAGGACGAGTATCCGAACAAAATTCCGACACATTGACGAGAGGTATCAATTAGAGGCAAAGGAGATAAGAAATATCATCACACTCCCGACCCAAACACGAAGAGAAAACTAAAAAAAAATCTATTGAGTTCCCCTCCCCCCTTCCCTTACATCTGAGCGAGCGTCAAGGCACCACGCTTCGAAATACGAAGACTGCATCCCGTCTTACAATTCATTTCCGTTCTCAGTTCCCTCCTATAATTTACGCCATCATTGCTACAAGACAAATTCCATCCAGAGTCTCCAATCGGATTCATATCGCTCCGGACGTACTCGTATCAGATTAGTGATAACGACTCCCAACTCGATATTACTCACTGAGTAATTCGGAAATAATTACACTAACCTGGAGATTCAGATATTACATATGTGACCGCGTCTACAGAAACCCGGCTTAGTGTTCAATTACAATCAGGAGAAAAGGAATCTTCCTTCCTCGGTAAAAGATCCTTTCCTCCTGATCGATATTCAACGCTAAGCCGGGTTTCTGTAGACAGGGTCACATATATTTAAAAATAACAATACTTCTTGGTGCGTATTGTTATGACCGAATATAGACTGTCTGCACAATTTTAAGAAGAGAAATAAAAGTTCGTTTTTACACGTTATATTATTAATTAATATTGGACACTTTAGGCCTGTGAGTCTCTAGTCAAACCGTTCAACAGCAACGTGGGTTAGCAACAGGAACAACATTTGACTGAAGGAGAAATAAGACTGATTTTGTACATGGTATCTTGGGGTTTATATAGGGTAGTTCCTAGGCTTATGGAGTAGTACAAGTTATTCAAGAGAGAGTTCATAGTACAAGATATACGAGTAGAAAATACAGTGATATAGTTAATTTAGGTATTATATTGTAAGGTACAAAGATCAAAGAGGTATATAAGATTAAATAGTAGTAAGGATACTTGATAATAAGATGTATGAGTTTAAAGTACATGTAGGTTTGATAATAAGGATACCTAATAATAAAATATATAACAGAGTTTAGAGTACATGTAGGTTTGAATAAGGATACCTAATAATAAGATATACAAGAGTTTAAGATATATATAGGTTTGATAGTAAGGATGCCTAATAATAAGATATATAACAGAGTTTAAAGTACACGTAGGTTTCATAATAAGGGTACCTAATAATAAGATATACTACAAAGGTTAAAGTTTATGTATAAGGTAAGGGTGGCGATAGTCAGCCGTAACAGTATGGAGAATAGATAAAGGATCTTCTCGTCGCTACTGCAGATGACCGCGCAAAGATCGAATGAAGCACGTGGTGATTGGTGATAGTTCCGGAACTAAAGGTAACTGATATTAACGTTATTGATGGTACGATTTATGACTCCGGAGATCACGTCTCCGCAATTAGGTCTTAATTCTTAATTATTTACAATTCTTGAAAGTTGTGTCGATTCTCATCGTCACAATCTCCATAGCTCCCTATTCAGATGAGGAATTTGTGTGATTACTTGATCAGTGAAGCTATTTTGCATTTCTCAATAGTGTTGAGCCTTGAATTTTGCTTTGGCACTTAGCCTAGTATGTTCTCTTATTATTTTCGAATCATGATAAACTGTTATCAGTCATTAGAATAAGGCGCTTAATTAGAAGCCTTAATTAGAATAGGAGACTGTGAAAATAATGATGACGTAACGACTAAATATAGCGGTCCATGTCCTCACTCGTATTTATAGGGCTCTAGTGATAATAGTGTGTTATCACAATTCACACACTCGCACCAATTGTCCAAAAGATACAGTTTGCCTATCGTCGATTTGGATGTAGGTGCGTCAATTCAACTTTGTACGGCAGAATTTATAACAGGTACCTTTTCTTACTGTCACCATAAAGTGTCACAGTGTCATTCAATACCATCAATGTTGTGACGTCACGTGAGAAATGGTCCACTAACAGCTAGCAGAGTGAATTAATCGAGGTTGAAGGAAATTATTACTACTTATTGAATTTCAAAATTTAAGGAATCTGATTTTCTTCCAAACACTTTTCTGCTTTTGATTCTTTGTTCTTCCTGATACATACTTGATCGTTGTTCTGTAGATACGTCATAAAACTCATAGTCAAATAATATAATCAACTTTGTAGTGTCCGGCAGATTTGCCATGCAATAAAGTCGAGTAACTTAACGACTGACGTATCTGCAGAATCAAGGGTCTGTATAAAAGTAGGTACCTACGTAACTATATCTCATTTCCTTGGAAAATTCTTATGACTTGTGTAACAGTAGGTATAGATATAAAGTAAAGGCAAGTTTTGTGAATGATTTTCAACAAACAATTCGATATTTAAGACAGTTTTGGAATAATAATGTCCGTTTTTTCAAGTATTTCATGAACGTAGATACCTACGTCCAAATTTGGACGTTCTACAAATCGGTTAAATCATAAATACAAAGCATGATGACCTTCACACACACACACTGACACTTCAATCAGGCCGATGATCTCATTCTTTGGATCGGATCATTGATATACAGATTACGGATGCTTACAATTACGGTACCTTACAATTCTATTTTGTACAGCAGAGATCTTCATCTGTATTATCAACAATCTAGCACAGAGAATGAGATCTTCAGTTGAATCAAAGTATCAGTGTATGCGTGTATGTGAAGGAAATCACGGCTTGTATTTAGAACAGCGCTGCCGTACAAAGTTGAATTATTGACGTATATGTGAAAACAACAATCACGGAAAAGTATCAAAAAGAATATAAAAATGTATTCCAAAGATATTAAGATCGCATAAGTTGCTCACTCATACTTAGACCATACAACAGATAGACCAAGCATCGGCCATATAAGCGTGTACAACGCGTTGAACGGAAGACATGATAAGAAAATAGGGGGACTGGACCTCAATGAAGGCAACGCGGGTGAACGCGCGGAGCAGTGAAACGCACCGTACACCCGCGCCGCTCATCAAACTTGTAAACAAGGTCCAGTCCCCCTTATTTTCTTATGTGTATTCTTATCATGTTCTCCGTTCAAAGATTCATTACTATGCTCAGTCTAGCTGTTGTATGGTCTAAGACTCATAGCAATTTTCAACGCAGAATTCGATGATTATAATAATTTTCTGCAATAAGTGCTCAATCTTCAGATACGGTACCTTTTTTACCTCGCCATGCATATGTACGTTCAAAAAAGGGATGTATATACACTGATATGTAATCGACTGTGATAGTAGTGGTGTGTGAATACAAAGATTCGTTACCAACACACATACAGCCCATTGATCCGAACACCTTGGCTCGGTGATCGTTGTTTTCGCATATAGTGCCGTACATAGTAGAATGGACATATCTGCATATCCACGTTCCGCAGAGAAGAGGTTCTTCAACTCCACCAAAAATACCTCTTTTGCTCATCGTTGATGTGCAGATACGTCGATTCTATTTTGTACGGCAGTATACGGCAATTTAACTTTGTACGGCAGAGCGGATTCGCAACCACACTGAGCGTCCTGATAATCTGCACGTAAATATGTTTATGAAGTTTTTCTAAGAAATGAAATGAACATGATAATCAATCCCAAAACTGTAACTTCACAAGGTATCACATTGTTTCTTGGAAAATTGGAACTAGTCTTTTTAAAACTTGAATCTATCTCCATATTCATCGTTCTATCAAGGATTTTTTTGGGAAATGAGACCGTGACGTACTTTCATCATGATTTCAATATCCTATGTACAACAGCATACTTTATGAATCTGGAGAAATGGCTATGTGGCAACTTCCAGGAAGGAAGAGGTATTTTATCTTGAGTTGAAGGTTGAACCCAAAAATATTGCGAAATTGGCTACTACGCAGCGCTGTGTAAAGAAAACTAAGTTTTTTTTCGCAAAAATCAAAAAAGGCGGGAAACGAGCGAACGAATCACGTGCAGTGCAATCTTACCTTACCGGCATCTGCAAGTTGAAGCGTTTGAATTCGCGTCGTCTCGTTGCCTCTCAACGATACGCGTTCAGTAGCCGCTAGAAGCAGAAGGTACACTTCAGTGTGAAACGAGAAGCGCGTCGTTGGGTTCGTGCTCGATCGCGTTGCTTTTTCTTTTTTTTTTCCCTTTTTCAACATCTTACCTACACTTTTCGTTGTGCATCTTCTTATCCGTGTTTCGAAATTTCGATAATTTTTCTAGATTTTGGATTTTCGAAGCTCGTTTTTTTTTTTCTCTGTTTGTTGTTCGTTTATTATGAAAGGTTTTTCGGTAAAATAAATCGTTTCTTCTTTCGCCTGCTCGTTTCTCGATTTCGATTTTCGATTAAAGCGATTATTTTAATTGTGCTATCGCGCGATACGACGAATGCGGCGCGTATGAGATCCGTCTCTCTCGTGTTGTAGTCTACGTATATTTTTTTTCTTCTTGTCGAAGTTTTTTATGTAAGGTATATATCGCAAATTGTAATATTTTGGCGCGTTTCCAGTTCGTTTATTATTTCTGTTTGGTCACATGCCGTTGTTTTCATGGGATGCGTATCTGTTTTATTCTCGTTCTGGAGTATATATAAGGTAATTAAAGCATAATGCCAGATAATCACGTTCGAGTTAACCGGGTTTACCGTATCGACTATAATATACTAATTTTACATATACACAGCAGCAGGATTCAGAAGCTCCGTATCCCTTTTCACCCATTCGGACCGGTATCATTTCGACACGGAGGATCTGAAACGATTCGCGTAATCGGACGCTGAATTGTAAATTGCGAACCGCGGACGAGAGACGAATTTATTTCAGACGCGACAAAGAGCAATGACTGTATGGTGAAAAGGATGCGCTACACAGTAGTCAGTCGATGCACTTATTACTTTCTGTCTCTAGAGAATGATTAGTCGCGAATCGGATACCAAACGTATGTAAATTACCGAGGATATGAAATCGTTTCAACGAACTCTTTTTACAGGTGATTCGATATTAAAGTCGGATAATATTCGAATCGTTGCGAGAGATTAATTGGGAACGACAACGGGTGGTAAAAAGAAGTGTGAGTGCGCGAGTGTATGACGGCGTGTGCATTTTTGCGGATGCAATTTCTTAGAATGGGCAATATAGTAAATAATTACTGGTGTATGGCCATCGAAAGACTCGCTCGTAGTTGAATCATCGCGTTAATTTGTGGAGCGAACACATACGTATTCTCGCCACTCGCTTTCTAGTTGATAACTAGTTTTGGTAATATTCTTTGTATACCTACGGTAGTTTGTACTCCCATGTTCTGGTTACCGGATCATGCATCTTGTACCTCTCGAGTTTGAGCACCGATAATGTTATGTAGGAATTTGTGTGATCTTCTTATCTTTACCTGCGTCCTTCCACCTATTTGATGTGCAACGAATCGCGATCTGTGGAATGAGAAACCATATGGTGCGAGTATCGAACGAACGTTATAGATTTAACTCTTTGGGGTTCTATTTTCCTATGCGATGATAATTTAGCTCCTTTGAACAACTTACTTTTGCATCTAGAAGAGCCAAATGAAATAAGTCTGTAGTCGAGAGTTAGAGTGGGTGAGACGAACGGAATCATGCTAAAAAACGTAGGCGATACGTGATGGTTTCACCCCAAAGTGTAATCAATATTATTTTGTTCACGTTGCAAATCTAAACAAGGATGGACACGTATCAAAACAAAGAGTAAGAGGAATGATAAACACTGGTGAGCACTATCTAATATTTGATAATATTCTCAATGCTAATGGATAAATTTCCTACAACTACCTGATGATCGACGGTACGTCGCGGTTTCTGGCTTCTTCCAGATCCTGGTTATTAACGTTGAATTCCTCATTTATTTCTAACTTTTGAACACTCACAAATGATCAAAATGTTCCCTATGTATTGGGTATGGGAATCAGAGAACCGTCGCCATGATGATAAAGTCAAAGGAAGAGCAGTTTTAGCAGGTTTCAGGAGTGCCGTGTTAGAAATTTATTTATCAAACACCAAATTTCAATTATTATATTAGTGGAATGGAAAAAATAATTTTTTTGTCGCTAGAATTTTTGTATTTGATGTCTAATGTTGAAAATTCTCTTACGATGTTACTTAGATTGCTCCTCCTTTGACTTCATCAACACAGTGGCGGTCATATTCAGGCTATTCTTATCATTTGGACATACCTATCTCATAAAGTTCCTTAATGTAGGTAAAAATATATAATATAATACAGAGATTTTAGGTACAGAGATTAATATTAAAGGATAATATAATATAGTACAAAGATTAACTACAAGGGTTGTGAATTGGGCGAGTATACGAGTGTGAAGAAGTGCTCAATTATAACAGCACAATACTACTTTACATTGCAGAATGTTGCATACAGTATCAATCATAAATAGGGGTAGTTTTGCCTATGATCACACTCTGTTATCAGTTGGTGAGATCACAAGAATGAAGCCCATAAGGAATTCTTTAGATATTGCTCTCATTAACAAATTTTGAGAATTCTCTGGCTAATCAATACTTTTGATTTCTTATTCCAAATTCAATCACTTGTATGATGATCTTTGTTTTTTTTAGGTCCTTGTTGTCAAAACTTCCCCAAGCTCCAACATTGGGTCGTTTTCAGTGTTGCCAACTATGCATTAATGTGTCAATTTTGACTTGTAATTTATAACTTTTGCTAAAGGAAAATGTGCTATCATTGTCCCACTTTTTCTTCCGAATTTGTATCTTTTAAAGATTTTTGGTCGACAACACTGATAGTTTTGCTACTATGTCGTTACTGCTTGACAAATTGGAAATCCAATTGTCACACCAATTAATCAAGGTCTTCTTCAAATACCTGATAACATATCTTGATAATACACCAATTTTTCTGTGACATTATATCTATCGGTTACATGCATATTTTAGAAAATTTCTTTTTGACTTCTATAATAGACCTATTTTCCAATGACGTCACATAACTTCTCTGAATTGCTGTTGTTGCAGCTTTCCTCTCTCCTGCCTTCAAGCTGAGTGAACAAGCAAAATCTTAGATGTGAATTCTCATAAGAGAAAAATTGGGTTGTTTAGACTATCAATAGTTGGAAAATTTTTATTGATCTTTTAAGCCGGAATACTTTCCTTATTTTTTCACATCTTAAAAGTAACAATACTTGGAAAACAATCGAACTTTATCACTGTGTTAATTAAATGAAGAAAAAACTTTTTTGGGAAGGGACATTGCCCCCTATTTTTGGTCGGGAGGCATGTTGCCCCTACTGCCTCTGCCCCTATTCCGCCACCCATAAGTACAATCTTTCTTCGATTTTTCTCAGTCGAGTAATGGACCAAATGGTGTCAAAAATTGACCGATTTGCCAAAGTTCCGAAAGCTTGAATTGGAAAATTTCCTCTTTTTGAAACTTTGTCGGGTCATTGAAGTATTTTCTCGAAATTAGTGCTAAATTTCATAAGTGAATCGAGTAAAATTTAAAAGTTCAAGCGATTTGTCATCTTTGAGAAGCTTAAGAAAATTTGGCACATTTTGATCCATTACCCGGCTAAGAAAAGACGTAGAAAGTTCGTTCTAAACTTTAATTGTAGATGAAATTGAAATACATCTAACCATTTCCACGCTAGAAAAAATTTATCCCAAAATCGCATTATGATTTTGGTGGACCCAGAAAATTTTTTTCCAGTCAATTCTTCAATTTTGATTGGACTTGGTGGTTCTTCATGTTGAAGATATCGAAAAAAGTTTAAATGACAGAATTCTGGTTGAAAACCGAGTAAATAAAACATAGGCGAGACATCAGGTGGGGAGGGGCAAGGTGAATATTTATATTTGTTAGCTCATTAAACTGGAAAGTTTTCGAGCTCCCATATGTGCCTGAAAGTCAGCTTTAATGTCATGAACCCACTTTAGACACCAATTTAGTTTCTTTTGACGCAACGAGTTTCATTTGGCCACCACTCTTGAGCTCATCAATAGAAACATCTTTTATTCAGCCTTCAGTTTCCGAGGATTTCGTCATCTTCTGAGAGCGTGTCTTCTCTCCAATATATGTCAGTTCGAAAACAAAATCCATCAATTTCCCGATGGTCTTCTTATGGGCTCTCCTCTGGCTCCCTTAATTTCGGGAATGTAAAAAAAAAAAAAAAAATTGCTCGAGATCGCAGTTTTTCCTTTCTCTGTTCCTAATCTATTCCAGGACTAGAAGTTCAATTTCGAAGTTTTCATAAATTAAAAAATTTGATTCTCTATTATCTGTTTCTTTCATTTACCAGGAAGAAACCCGAAACTGGAATCCACGATGAGAGGTCTTTAATGAGCGAGTGGAAAATGAAAGTGATGCAGGCGTTTCACATTGTATGAGTTCGAGGCGAGATTCTAACCCTTTTTCTTCGACCGAACGTCAAATTTTGAGTTTCTTATATACTAACACACCGCTTTTTTCGTTTCTTTGGTCACTTTTTAATTGCATTCGTATCTATTATGAAATACGAGTGCGCTTCATTGTGGTCGATCTCTCACCGTCTTAATTATAAATTTTATTTCTCGATCTGCTTCTGTATCTTGTCTCAGTTGGTGTTCACCGAGAATCAATTCCCTCAAGGAGATCGGTCGTTGTCCATTATTTTAACATTCAGCGGTCCTTGATTCGCTCCATTACAGAAGCAACCGCAATTTTGACGTCTGTCCCGCTGTTTTGTCGCGAGACCCTCGACCTTTGTATAACTTCGCAAAACTTTGTCGAGCCAATAATTAGGTGTACAATATTTCAAACAAATTATACCAGCGTATGATGCATTGTTAATAATCTGTTTTTTCTTTTCTGTTTAATCTGTCGCTTATTAGAGAACACAAGAAGAACCGAAACAAGTTTCCACTTTCAACGTAGCTGTATCGAGAGCTCGAAGTTGCAACCGCAATCACGTTACAGTTTCTACCGATCGGATTATGTGATACCAAACATAAGCACGTTACGCCCCCGTGTCGCAAGAAGAATCTAATTTTCTCGTATTTGTATTATCGAAATGCCGTCCAAGAAACAATATAACCTAGTACAAAATGACGACTACGACACACGAATACCGCTGCATTCGGAAGAAGCTTTCCAACATGGCATTACATTCCAGGCTAAGGTAAATATCATTTTGAAAGTTCTTTTAATTCTATCCTAGGCGATTTGCGAGAAAATATATTATGTACGCATAAATTGTGGACTAGGATGCCCCCACTCGTGTAGGACGCGTCAGAAGATGTTCAAAGCGTTAATCTTTTTCCTTCGGTTGGCAGGGATTTAAATTTCTGCGTGTATCGTTTCCTTTGAGAAGTCTGTCGAGAATGCTAATGAAGGCTCGTCGCCCATCTCAGTTCTCTATACGAAAGGGGGTTATGAAAGGTCGCTGGTAGCAATAAGGAAACTATTTTCGGAAAATGGATCGCTTTTTCTCGTACACGTCTTATCGTCGGCTTCGAAATTAGATGGAAATCCTGGTGACATTGAGAAGAGCCTGATTGCGGGGAGTGACACGCGTAGATAGCGAGACAGTCATATATTGCGGGGATCAAGAGCTCGAGAACTTCTTATCCGCTGTAGGAGTATCGAGTGTTTGTTAGAAAATTTTTGCAGTATTTGTCCGCGTGGGATCGCTAATGAATTAACGTCGACCTGGCGAGTTTGACTCAATTTGCATAACTGTTGACGTTAACCCTTTCACGGATTCCAGTTAGGTAACTTTTTCTAAAAGCAACGCCTATCCGAGGGATGGATGACGCGTGAGCGTCGAAAAAATTTTACAATGTTCGCTCGCATCGAAAGAAAGTTGTATGGTGACATATATTAACGGTAATGTGATATTTTGGAAAAATGCGGTGAAGTGCGAGAGAGAGAGCCGAAACCGCGGGCGCTTATTATTTCCTCTTTTAATAACGTTAATCAATTTCGATGATAGTTTTTAGAATGCGGCGAACGTCGCATGCCAATATTCTGACGCGAGACGCATGTATACGAAATTATAGCCAGCGGACTCGCAGCAGTGCTCAGCATCACGAATCACTCTAATATACATACGAAATATTCGACGACTCTTTTCACCTGTCATTTTATACTTTTTTTTTTTTTTGCGAGTTTGTTGCGTGTGTCGCTGGAAGGATGTAAAAGTTTTGTATTCGTCTGCTTGCTAGATAGGAAACGGTTTAGCGAATTTATATAAAATTTTTCGTCGAACTTCGAGACACTAAATTTTATTCAGCATTAATTTGTGAACCATTTTACGACGTCAAGTTCGCGAACGACCAAGAAGTAATAAAAACATTAGACTGTGCAGTTTTTTTTTTCGTTCTTTCCCAATCTCGTCGTTCATCTTTTAGTATAAATAAACTTTAACTGCTGTGCAGTTTCGAGGTACAAAGTATAATATGTAGTTGACTAGCAAAGCGGAAATTTTTTTTTCTGATTAACTTCATCCGTTTTGTTCTCTACAACATTATTACAGCCAATTTCCCTCTTGGCATAGGATGTTGTCGTCGATAGGAAAAAAAAAAGTGTTATCGAGCTGATTTTTAATAGAGATATTTCTTTGTCTTTTGACTGGAACTCTAGAAGCCACAGGGAGTTGTGCTCTTATAAATTTCATTATTTTGACCTCTGAATTACACTTGGGATTTGCGGCCTATACTGAACTCCTGATAGACCATTTTGAAAGAAATTTCGTGTAGAACAATTCTTGTTTTCCACGACTGGCTTCTTCAAATATTCGTATCAGAAAACTGATTTTGAGACTTGCTTATTTTATTCACTAAAATAACGACCCTTGTGACTACGCTCAGTGTCAAGAGGCTCGAAGTGGGCAGATTGGGACGAGAAGGGTGAATATGAATTAGATGGTTTTGTAAAAATGGATAAATCACTGGTAGTTCATCATGATTGTTTTAGAGGGAGATGATGATGCAGAGGGAGACAGAGTGATGAAGCCGAATGTTTTAGAGAGCTGGGAAAGAGAAGAAGTGTTGAACGGACAGATCGTCAGCAGTGCAGAATATGCCTTCGGAACCTTCTGCAATGGTCTCCGATATTTGCAATCATCTATCTTGAATCATGTCGTCGAAATTTTTGAAAGTCCTGAAAATCCCTGAACTACCGTAATTTTTCTTGACATCACGTTTTTTTTGTAAGTCCCTCCACTGTAAGGATTTAAACCAAAAATTATTCCCTGATGACGTCACACTCTACTTTCCTCGTATCGAGGGATTTTTAGTGATGATGTCATACCCTCATGTTCAGTGTTTCTCCAAATCCGTCACCTGTCTCCTGCTGCTATTTCTTTTTAACCATCAATTGATCAAACTCGAACCCAGTTCATAATGAGAAATAGAGTCTCAATTTGGAGAGTCTTTAGTCCAAAATATTCTCTAGCTTATGTCGTAGCCCAGCTTTTAGGAATATAGGCCAAAAATCATTTCGTGATGACGTCATACTCTACTTTCCTCGTATTGAGTGATTTTTAGTGATGTCTGGACCTGATAATGTGATACCATCACGTTCCTAGTTTCTTCAAATCCGCCCTCTATTTCTTTCCAACCACTTGAGAACATCTTCTGCTGGTATTTTTTTATGACCACCAATTAATCAAACACGAACCTAGTTCATAGTAAGGAAGACGATCTCAACCTGAAGAGTCCTATTATAAAATCTTTCTCTGGGTCTAGACTATATTCGTTGTAGCATAGCTTTTGTGCCCGGATATGAAATCTAGCTCAAGGCTTCATAGTTACAGCCGAGCTTGTAAGTTCAGAGCTCAGTCTTCCCCTGGGCTCATCTCGATAAAGATCCATAGCTGCAAATTTGGTAAGTCCTTCCCCTATAGGGATTTAAGCCAAAACTCAATCCCTGATGATGTCTTACTCTACTTTTCTCGTATTGAGGGATTCTTGGTGATATCTGGACCTGATAATGTCATACCCTTCTGCTTGTAGTTTCTTCAAATCCGTCCTCCGTCTCCTTCTAACTACCTGAAAACGTGGATGACGTCATACTTTTCTTTCGCTGTCGATTAATCAAACTTGAACCTAGTTCATAATAAGAAAGAAAGGAGTCTTAGTTCAAAATCTTCGTCTTGGCCCAACTTCTATGTCAGTTGTCGCCTAGCTTTTATACTGAGAGGTAAAATTCAGCTCAAGACTTCTTAGTTACAACCTAGCTTGAATGTCGAAGCTCAACCTTCCTCTTAGCCCACCTCGATGATGGTTCGTAGCTCCAAATTTGGAAGTTTTTTCTCTGCAGGAATTTAAGCCAAAAATAATTCCCTGATGACGTCACCCTCTACTTACCTCGTCTCGAGGGATTTCTAGTGTTGTCTGGTCTTTAGAATGTCATACCATTATGTTGGTAGTTTCTTCAAATCCGTCCTTTGTCTCTTTCCAACCGTCCACTCTTCTTCCGCGGGTATTTTTTTTTTGACCATCAAATAATCTAACTCGAACCTGGGTCATATTGAGAAAGCGAGTCTCAACAGTCTTAGTTCAAAATCTTCCTCTGGGCCCAGCGTATGTTAGTTGTGGCCTAGCTTTTATGCAAAGTCCCAAATTTTTCAAATCTCTCTGTAGAAGGTTAAAACTCGAAATTTTTCCAAGTCTCTGAATTAGGTTAAGGCTATTGATAGCGTCACAATAATTGGATGCGGACGTTTCCTCAAGATGTATAATTTCTATGGCAGGGTTTCTCAAACGGTGTGCCGCAAAAGTTTTATCAAAAACATAAATTAACATGAACTAAAAAAAAAATTGTCTTTTTTCTTATAGTTTGACAAATTAATGTTTTTATTTTAACTGAATAAATTAAAAATATTTTATTATAATAAATGAATAATATTCAATTTCCAATTAGAAAATTTTATAAAATAATAATGATTTCGGTTCTTAGTACAAATTAAGATTTTGAAATTCAATTTATTAATTTAATTTAATTAAGAAAATAAATTTAAATAATTAAATCAATAATAATATCTTTGAGGATAAGAGGGTGATAAAATAAAATATATTTATGAAAAAAAAAGTAATAAAATTCAAGGCACTTTCGTTAAAAAAGCCTTGAATTTTATTAAATTTTTATCGTGATAATCTCGTCTGGACAAGTCCTTATTTTATTTTGAAAATATTCTCAATTTGTTACCTCAATGTTGAATTAATAAAATTTTAGTAAAAGAATTTATATCTATTTAATTGATTAGGGATACAATCTAATTTAATAATATTGATGGTAATGTTCATGAATTATTTACATGTGTTTAAATAGAATACCCCGACAATATGGGTATTATTTTCTCTGATTTTATTTTATTTTGAAATAATATATCAACAATAAATGATGAAATAAAAAATTCTATCAATAATAATACTGTATCATGAAAAAAAACTTTCATCTTTAAAAAATAAAATAATAAATTAATTAAATTTTTAATAATAATTTAGTGTTCGAAATTAATTAAAAACAAAGCTAATCGCTATTGAACTCATAATAAATTTAAAAATCAAACTTTTCGAAAGAAATTAAAAATTAAATTTCAAATTTAAAAATTGATATTCTTTATAATATAAAAATAATACTTGGAGTTAATAAAATAATTAGATTTATTAATGATGTAGAAAAATTAGATTTAAATATAATTGAATAAAATTTTTTACTAAAAAATGAATTAAAATATTTATTTGAATTATACATGAATAAATTTGAAATAGATAAAATTGATTGTATATTCTCCATTTTATTTAATTATTATAAATTAAATTCATAATTATTATTTAATAATTATTATTTTAATTTTAAATATAATCAAAATATTGATTATTAATTTCTTTCATATTAATTTATTAATGAATTTTTTTTTCAATTATTTCCCAATGATTTTTTTATTAATTTGATATTTTTAGTTTTTTAAAATTTATATCATTACTATTATTTTTTATTGATGAAATTACCCAAAAAAGTAATCATAAGCACTATCTGACCGATGTGTTCCAATTTTTGAATGATGTCAGCTCCAGTTATAATATTACTTGAACTTGAGTCCAAACGTGCAGTCACTGTCATAAAAATCAAGAACTTTCTGCGACTTGGCCAAAAATACAGATTATATTTCATATTTTCTCATAAATTTCGGAATTAGAAGAGCCCAGAGGGTTTCCAGTATGTGCAGGAAACATTCAGACACTCTTGCGTATATTGGTGGCAAAATTTTTTGAGTCCCGGTGAAAGTTCAGAGCTCTTGTTTCCCGGGGAAAGAAGGGTGAGGCCTCATCTAACCATCTTGTAGGTCACAAATTCTGAAATTAGGAGGAGGAAATCTGTAGAGACATGAACGTGTCAAAATGCACAAAAATTTTGGATACAATTTGGAGTTCTGGAAATGCTGTGCCATAGAAATATTATCTCATGGAAAAATGTGCCGCGATATAAGAAAGGTTGAAAAACACTGCTCTATAGTTCGGAAGTAGTCTGAACTTGAGAAGTCTCATCTTGAAATGCTCCTCCCTGGGCCTAGCTTATGTTTATCCTGAGACTCCATTCTAGCGTAAGACTTCATTGCTGCAGTCTAGCTCATAGGTTTATGGGTTGAAATTTTTCCTCCTTTAAACAGGTCAAGAGCTATTATCGGAACTCATAAAGAGTGAGTGAGGTGTAAGTAGAGCACTGATATTGAAAAAGGGTTTTCCAATTGTACAAATCTACTTTATTAGTTGCTTTTACAAGAGTACTTTCGGGTGTTATCCCATCATCAGTTGTGTCGCAACTGATGATGGGATAACACCCGAAAGTACTCTTGTAAAAGCAACTAATAAAGTAGATTTGTTCAATTGGAAAACCCTTTTTCAAGGTTAAGAGCTTCTCACATTTTTGGAGGTTCATAGGTCGAACTTTTCCCAATGCCACCATCTTCGATAGGGGCATTTACTCCGTCATCATCGCATATTTGTTCATTCTAAGCCTTTACCTATGATTTCCTTCATGTTCTGCTGATGTCCAACTGTCACCACCAGTCGCTAATATTCATAAGTACAATTCAGAAGAAAGACTTTCCGTGGTCTGGGTCGTCTGAACCCCGTATAGATGACGTTTTTTACGTTTAGAGCGGTTCCGACAACTACTCCTCCTCCTTGTTGATTCTAAGAATCTCAAACGGCAGTTCTTTCCGGAGATTGGTTGTTTCCTACTCAGTTTCTTCGATCTCATTGTCACTCTCAAACGTTTCTTCTACTTCACGTTGGTACCATCATTTACGGCTTCCCTTACACCCTCATTATCACAAATTCGCAGCTTACTCTTTAAAAATTCACGGCCTCATTTCAATCCATTTCCACAAAATACACCGTTGTCACCGAACCCTGATAACTGGGCCAGGACTTTGAACGTGATTTAATCTAAGTAAAATGAATAAGACACCAGTGACGTCCTACACATCCCGTATTAAAAAAGCACGAACATCTTTTTATCAACAATGCGATGTGAGCTTTCTCGGCTTTCTAATGGTACGCATAGATATAATTCTCGACTACAGCATTCCACAAAGGGTATCTGCTTATGTAATGCGTGGGTAAGTGGCGTACTGGTAGCGTTGTAAAATGAGAAAGAAATATAGGCGTGGATAGGAGTTACCTGATGGGCGATCGTTAGGATATTGCGAACACAAGTATCAGCCTTTTCAATACCGATTTCGTGCGCGAGACTATTTCACTTAAAAGCATTTTATCTGACCATCGCCAACCTATAAGCTTTCAGCGAGTTGTATACTTGATACATTGAATGCATGTATAATAGTGTAATTCATTCCTCGGGCGTTCAGGCTCATTCGAGCACGTGTAAACTTGTATCCGCGCTCGTCTCAGAATATTTACTGCGCGCATCTATTTCATACATCAGTACACAAT
Organism: Aspidiotus rigidus; assembly: GCA_035079385.1. Classification (NCBI taxonomy): domain Eukaryota; kingdom Metazoa; phylum Arthropoda; class Insecta; order Hemiptera; family Diaspididae; genus Aspidiotus; species Aspidiotus rigidus. The sequence goes on from JAVHKY010000013.1 coordinate 15,770,941, forward strand.
TATCGCGTGTGCATTGATACCTTATACATACGTATGTGTGAGTGTGTACGTGTAAATTTGAAAGGGTAAAAAAGCTGACACGCATCACTAGGCTCGGTCTCACCTATTGTACTCTGCGCCGGATAAGAATAATAATATTTCGAATAAAGGTTATTGTTCTGCGGCGCGATCCTAAAGGAGTGGTGGCACGTCGGCTATGTGTATACGTATAAATCGGAAATATTATTTACATAAATTCTTATACACACAGTATTGTAGTAGTTAGCCTTATGTACACACACGAACCTTCGTGAGAAAAGACTACAGGGGTGGTACGCCAAGAAAAGAACTCGCGGTTTGCCTCTCTCTCTTTCTCTACTAACAGAAAGAGTGGGCCAGCAAATATGTGCAGTAATAATCGAAAATGGCAACGGAAACGTGGGCAGAGACTACAAATTAAGTACAGATTGTTCAATGATGTACGTTCAAAGTTGAGTCGAAGGTAGTATAGTGTATGAAGTGAACGCACGCACTTATTACAGACCTAGGAGTTTGTTCAAGTTATATTAAATTGAATATTTTTCTAATTAGACCACCTAGAATTCTCACAGATCAAGGACAAAACCGCTTTAGAGAGACAAGAAACGATCTTCTGATGGAAAACTCAGTTTCATTTTCTTTCGACGTTGGTCGATACCAAAGTAATTCTTTCCTTCATTTATCCGTTCTCCGTCACAAGATCCTTGCGGTGAGAAGGAGGGTAACGGGGCTATCGCGCCAAACCCCTTCGAGGTCTTCCTAAAGACGTCGTGCGCTGAAAACATTACTTCGAGACTGAATAAGGAGTGTAAATATCAAATACTAAGAAACTATTTAATAAAGATAGGGAAGCAACCAATATTCTGACGGAGCCAAATATGAATAAAGGTAATTTTTGATGTCTTCTTATAGTTGCTGGGTCTAGCTACCAGTCAAGATAAAATAAAATTTTCGATAGCGAATAAAAGTACAGTAAAGACATCGACCAGCTTACGAAGCTCCTCGTGGCGTCATGAGCTTGGACCTGCTTGTGACTTTGTCAAATTAGTAACTTACTATTTCTTCTTTCTCTCTCTTTGAGGTAACAGCATAGAAACGGTGAACAGAGACATTTTGCAGTCCAGAAGCGCATTTTGTTGAAAAATTTCAGGCTAGGTGTCCGTAATAATTATAACTTGGAACGTCTTAGTCTAACATCCTCCACTAGGCGCAGTTAATGATAGTTGTAGCCTAGCTTTTATGGCCAGAAGAGAAATTTAGCTCAAGACTCTCTATTGCCTAGTTTGAAGATTTAAAGGTAAATCTTCTGCTGGGCCCCATAGGTTGGTACTCCAAGTCCTTCTCCCCTCCCTCCTCTATTTTTCAAAGTTTATGTATTGGGTCAAGGCTATTGATGTCGTCACAATGGTCGGATGCGGACGTTTTCTGAGGACATCAACCCCATAGCTCGAAATTAGTTTGAACAAGAAGAATCTTGACCTAACTCACAATGTTTTTCGAAACCCTCCTTGTTGAAAGATCAGAGTTTAGGTTTCAAGTCCTATAGATAGTGTCAATATTATTGAATGACGTCAGGAATGTCGCACACTTACCCTATCTGAGGACATCCTCTTAAGAATGATAGCGAGATCCCTGGCAGTAGAGAGGAAGAAAAAGTTCTGGCGGAGCGAAACGTTTTTTTGTAAATACAAAAGGATTTAACCGTGGAACGGCCATGTTCATCTGCATATCAGTACAGCTTGCAATTGGAATCATCGAGAAACGTTGGCCAGAACTAGCCGGCATTCATACGGCGCTGAGGAAGGAGATGTTTTTTGAGGTTTTGGAATTCTGTCTCGGCAACGGTTACTGTAGCTATGATGGTACTATATACAGCCAAATCGACGGCGTAGCAATGGGTAATCCTCTTTCACCGATTGTCACTGAGATTGTGATGGACCATCTCTTCGATCTCATCTTTGAAAAATTCTCATCTAATATTAAGATAGGAGTTAAATATGTTGACGACAGTATGTTTTATGTTCACCGTTCCATTTTTGATGACCTTTTTAAATTTTTTAACAATTTTCATGACCGTTTGAATTTTACTTTTGAAACTGAATCTGACTCTACTTTGAATTTTTTAGACATTAGTATCATTAAACTTCAGGACAAATTTATTTTTAGACATTTCGAAAAACCTACCCACACGGGCAGGTGTATCAACTTTTATTCTAATCAACCTTTTAAATTTAAATTGAATACAGCTGTTAATCTTAAGAATAACCTCATATCCAGTTCCGACTCTTGTTTTCATGACGACATGCTTAATCATTTACAATTTATCCTCAAAAATAATGGGTATCCTTTTTCTTTCATTAATAACGTAATTAAAACTCCTCTTGTTAGGTCTACTCGGATAACCCAAAAGAAAAGATTCTTCTCTATACCCTACATAGGAAAAAGCAGTACAATCATACGTAAGCACTTGCTTACTCTTGACCCTGATGTTAGTATATCTTTCGGTAACCACAACACCAGCAGAGAAATGTTTTTCTCCCACACTAAAGATAAAGTCCCTGTGGAAAAAAGATCTGGTGTTGTCTATTCTATCCCCTGTTCTGGATGCCCCAGTACTTATGTGGGTGAAACTCGCCAGTTGCTTAAATGTCGAGTTAACCAACATAAGAATGATGTCAAGAATCGTAGCGATTGTACGGCTTTATCCTCCCACTCTCTTGGCACTGGTCATCAGTTTGACTTTCCCAAGACAGTGATCGTAGGAAGAGAAGACAATGATAAAAAGAGGAAAATTTTGGAAATTGTCAATATTATTAAAAGTAAGAATACGGTCAACTTTAAAACCGATACAGGCGACCTAGCGAATGTTTATTCTAATGTCATCACATCGAACGGGTGAGTCAGCTACAATTTTCGTCTGGCTCATCTGTTCGTTGTGCTTTCACCTTTTTCTCTGTTTTTGCCTGTCAGTTTTATTCTAGTTTCTGATGAAGAAGCGTGAGCTTCGAAACGTCAAACTTCGATTTTATAAACTTATGTGGAGAATAAAGCCAGTCTTTTCTTGTTCCGTTTTTTTGTAGTTGCCCGATCCAGCTACCGGTTAAGAGAAAATAATTTTCGATATAGCGGATAAAGGTACAGTAGACTTATCACTCAGTTTAAAGCTCTTTGTGACGTCATTAGCTTGACTTTCCTGTGATGTCATCAGATTAGTGACTTTACCATTTCTTCTTTCTCTCTTTCTACTCACAGATTTCTGGATCAGAGGCAAGGGTAAGTTCATAAACAGGAGAGGGGGCTTGTATAATCTAATATATGTCCGCGAAACTGCTTCAAGCCCAGTATAGGCTGGTATTAGTGTAGCGTAGCCTAGGCATATGCTAGGCCTAGTCAAACGCTAGTATAGTCTAATCGAGTCTAGTCCAAGCCCATCCTGTATGCTAGGACTAGGAGACTCGAAGTTGGACTCACAGATTTATCGATTAGGTCGAGGATTTGACGATTTCAAGTCCATCAACGGGAGTGGGGTAACTCCAATTCGTGGATTTCCAATAGTAGGGTGGGATGCCGGTGAAGACATGAAAAATGTCAAAAATCATGATATGAGTCAACCATTGTCTATTTCGCTTCCATTTATTTTACAGAAACGTCAGGAATTCCGGATGCCTTTAACAACATGTCTTGATAACGTTCACACCTCAAAGAGTCCAAAACAATGAGTCCTTGTTAATTATAAATATGCCTACATGAAGAAAGTTCTCAGTAAAGCTCGTTTAATAAAATCAGAATTCAGAGAGCTATTTTGTAATTTATGACACGTTTGGTAGGAAGAGAGAAGAGGACTGTGGAACATTGAAAAACGCCCGACATTTGAACGCATAAGACGGTCGCCAAAAGTATTTCACCATTGAAAGCTGCTCTTTGAAAAAATAATCGTGAACTAAAATTTTCATTCTACGAAAAAAGGACCTTTAATACGAAGATTCCATGAAGTAAGTCTCTTGGAAGATGTGTGGGCGAGCGAGAGAAATGTAGGAGAGGAGTTCAAGTCTCTTGATAATGTCTTAATCCGAGTACGAAATCATCTGAAGCCCTCTTTTATGGGGATTTAAGCTCAACTTTGTAAGCGTTTAGGGGGCAGATATTTTCTAAGCTCTTCTTACACAATAAACGCGAAAGGACGAATACTCCGAAGGGAGAGTAAACCATTCAAACCGCAGAAAAAATTGAAACGACGAGCGCTTTCGGTTAATAAACCATCTTCAGGACTGAAATGAAAGCAACTGACAAACGGAAGAGGAGAACAAGGTATTAAGATTGGCCAAACGGGAAATCGCGGTGTGAATCATAGACCAATTCAATCAGGCCATCTTCCGGAATGTATGAGTCAAGCACAGTACTGTCATCGGTGTTGAGATGACGCATTATCTCTATATGCTCGAGAGCGATGATGGAGGGGCTTTTCTGATCCCTCACGGAAGCTGTGGCCACTGTTTATTAGATGATCAGCAGAAGCTGACTCCCCTAAGTGTACCCCCTTTCAAAGACTTCAGGTGCTCAGGTACTCTAACCTTCATTTGACGACTGGTCTCACCAATATAAAAGCCTCCACAATCCCTACATTCCAACTTATAAACACAACTCCTCTCATCAACGGGTATGGGATCCTTCAGCCTCACAAACAACCCTTTGACTGTGGTAGGGTTGTGAAACGCGGGTCTGAAGCCCAACAGCTGGAGGCCCCGACCCAATTGGAGGAAGAATTTCTCCAGGAAAGGGAGACTCTCGGGGGAGGGAGGTGGTGGAATCAAGATTGCTCCTCGTAACTTTCCTCCAAACCATTACGTCAACATCGACCCCATTCACTCTAGCCAGGTGTTTTATTGTGAGTAATTCTTTCTTGAAGACAGACTGAGTCAAGGGAATGTGAGTTAGTCTGTGAACTAGAAAGGCAGCTATCTTATAAGCAACAGGACAGAACGAACCTCCATGGACTAAAATATCGGTTGTAGTATCTTTCCTGTAAATTCCAAACTCATGAATACCGTCTATTACAGAGATCGACAAAATCCAAAATTGGGAAATACCCGAATTTCCAAAATAAACTTTATGGAAGGGTTCCAGGAATTGAGATACCTCAGAAACTCGCCGGGGGACCAGTCTAGGTGCATAGGACGTCATTAACATACCTGTGCCAGTAGTAGATATGATTAAGTAACACCGTTTTCGAGGAAAAGAGGTCAAGTTCAAACTTGGACATGAAAATTTCGGAGATGAGAGAGCCTAAAGGTGATCCAATGGGGATCCCTATTTCATCAGGGAACTCGAAAAATTTCCCTTCGAATTTACTATAGTTGGAGGACCAGCAAAGATTCAAGAGATCAAAAAATTCTTGGAACTCATTGTGAGGAATGTTGGCTTTGACAAGTAGCTCACCCATACGCTGGATAGTAGCAGCCTTTGGAATATTCGGGAACAAACCAACAACATCAAACGAGCAGGAGGCGTTCCCGGGGGAAGACTTACATCCTTCAGGACGTCAGTTGAAGAGGCCGAATTGAAGACCGAATGAGGAGATTCAAAATCAATGCGATTTTTGAACCAACGGTCCAGGAATTTGGCAAGGAGGTAGGTGGAGGAGGAGATGAATGAAACCACGGGTCATATCGAGGTATTGTTCTTATGCACTTTGTGCAGCCCTTAGAGGAGGGGGAGCGTGGGGTTAGGAACAAGGAGAATTGTAACAGGGAACCTGTTTTATGGGGTGCTTTTTAAGAAATTAGCCGTCCGCCGTCCAGGAAAAAGCTTGGAAAAATTTCGACCTTCGAGCTATATTATGATGAGAGGGGGACTTGGAAAAAATTTCGACTCTCATAGGAGAGGAACTTGGAATAATTTCGACTCTCCAGCTATATAGGCTAGACGGGGGTGGGACTTGGAAAAATGTCGACTCTCGAGCTATATATGATTGGAGGGGGACTTATAAAAATTTCGACTCTCAAGCCATATATGCCAGTGTGAGGGGAGGGGGACTTGAAAAAATGTCGACTCTCGAGCTATATTATGATGAGAGGGGGACTTAGAAAATTTTTCGACTCTCAAGCTATATGTGAGTGTGGGGGGACTTGGAAAAATTTCGACTCTCAAGCTATATAGGCTAGAGGGGGGGGGGGGCTCGAAAAAATGTCGACTATCGAGATATGTTTGATAGGAGAGGGACTTACAAAAATTTCGACTCTCAAGCTACCTATATGTGATGGGAGGGGGACTTGAAAAAATTTGGACCCTCAAGCTATATATGCTAGAGGGGGTGGGGGGGTGAAAAAATGTCGACTCTCGAGCTATATTATGATGAGAGGGGGACTTGGAAAAAATTTCGACTCTCAAGCTATATGTGACGGTAGGGGGACTTGAAAAATGTCGACTCTCATAGGAGAGGACTTGTAATAATTTCAACTCTCAAGCTATATATGCTAGAGGGGGGGGGGACTAAGAAAAAATTTCGACTATCGAGATATATATGATAGGAGAGGGACTTACAAAAATTTTGACTCTCAAGCTATATGTGAGTGTGGGGGGACTTGGAAAAATTTCGACTCTCATACGAGAGGACTTGTAATAATTTCGACTCTCAAGCTATATAGGCTAGAGGGGGGGGGGGGGGTCGAAAAAATGTCGACTATCGAGATATGTTTGATAGGAGAGGGACTTACAAAAATTTCGACTCTCAAGCTACCTATATGTGATGGGAGGGGGACTTGAAAAAATTTGGACTCTCAAGCTATATATGCTAGAGGGGGTGGGGGGGGTGAAAAAATGTCGACTCTCGAGCTATATTATGATGAGAGGGGGACTTGGAAAAAATTTCGACTCTCAAGCTATATGTGACGGTAGGGGGACTTGAAAAATGTCGACTCTCATAGGAGAGGACTTGTAATAATTTCAACTCTCAAGCTATATAAGCTAGAGGGGGGGGGGACTTAGAAAAATGTCGACTATCGGAATATATATGATAGGAGAGGAACTTACAAAAATTTCGACTCTCAAGCTATATATGCTAGAGGGGGGGGGGGGGAACTAAGAAAAAATTTCGACTATCGAGATATATATGATAGAAGAGGGACTTATAAAAATTTTGACTCTCAAGCTATATGTGATGGTAGGGGGACTTGAAAAAATTTAAACTCTCGAGCTACATAATATGATAGCTCGAGATTCGAGAAAAATGTAGACTCTCAAACTATATCATACTAGGCGTATAGTAGGTCTAGGCCTTCTATATACTAGCTTTCTCTAGGTCTAGGCTTCCTTGAATTTTCAATACCGAATCCCATTTTACTTATAAAACAGGTTCCCTGCGTTCCTCGTTTAACTTCGTTAAGAAGCCGTCGTTTTTGGAGTTTTGATAATAGCCTCACTCCTCTTGATGACACTCCTAACTTCTTTAACATGCTTAGGGAAGCTGAAATCCTCACTCTTTTTAGCACCACACTGCTGGAGCACTTCGTGAACCGTAGAAGAATAGGCGAATTTCTCCATCACCACAACAGAATTGCCCTTCTCAGCCTTCGTGACGATTAAATCTCCCTCTTTAATCTTCTTCTTTAAAGCTTGGGTCACTCCTCTCAATTTGTCACTCATGCGAGGGGGGGGAGTTGTTGTGGACTAATTCGGCACAGACTTTCTGGGTATTCGTCCTTTCGCGTTTATTATGGGTAGCCGTAACTTATAGGAACGTATTCGTTTAATCTTTTCTTACACACTTATAGATATTTAAGATAAGACTCTCTCTTGATGACGTTACGATTCGAGCTTGTAATTTTTCCAAGTCCCCACTTTATATGGATCGATTGGGAAATATCCTCAAGTTACTAGAGGGTTCAACGATCCGAGCATAAATTTTTTAAAACGCTGTGTTTAGGCCAAAAACTTTCCCCAGTCCCCAAATAAGGTCGAACTGAACTGTTTTGTCGATCGTTAGCTGAATTCTACTGTACTAAATTTTGCAGCATCCTCAGTTCGATCCTTCTCTGGAAAGAGGTCTATTTTCAATCATTGTTTGAGCGTTCCTTCTCCTCCTCCTTTTGACCTCTAATTATGATTGATTCAAACTGTGGTCTTTGCAGCTTGTTGGTGAAAACCATCGATTCAAGCGGAATTTCATTCTTAGAGCTGACACAGTTTGACTAGTACGATTTTATTTTCCTACATTCGACCTGAAATACCTATCATTATCATTTACGCCACGTTAGCTGTATGTTTCTCGATATTACGAGTTTATTCTAACAAATTTGCGGGTACGTATATGGTTTCCAAGCTCCGTGGTACTGTTTTCTTCTATTAGGAAGTCTGAAGAGGTTTTCTTCGTATAATATAGAGTTTGTGCCGTGATGTTCAGGTTCATATAATAGCGATACGAGTGCTTTTAACAAAAATTCTAGCGCTGATAATTACAGGTCTACCACAGTCCCGGTAGTTCGCGCGGAGTCAAGATTCTTTTTTTCTGTACTGCCTATAATATATGATAAGTATAGCCTGCGTAGAATGTATGATAGAACGGCAGTCGCGAAGGATGCATGATAGATACAGTGTAGTAAACTGTAGGTATATTTTTAGTGTCTCACTCTTTCTGTATAGATGGTGAGACTAGAGCTCTGTATAGAGCCGAACAAGTTTTTTTTTCCTTCTTTGTTCTAAATGATGCATTGTTTTCTATTTAGTAAAGGTATAGGTATAGTGAAAATAGAAGAGAGGTGAAGAAGAAATCGAGATAGCGAAGTGATGAGTCGATATCGATGCCGCGTATTGAATTAAATTGAATTAAAAAACCTTGAATCGCGATTATATAGGAAGAAGAGCTCCATAGTCTTGCAGCACCACGAGAGCTCATCTACATACTCGCCAGTACGTTTTTTCTATATCGAGTTTGGTCGCGTATACACGGCTCGGGTATAAATCTAGGATATGTATTATTATGATGTTTTATCATCAGCGCCGCAGAAGATTTTCGCGTCAAGTCTGTTCGTGAAAACAAAGAAGATTTATTCAAAAATCGAACTCCACGCGTTACCAGATTGTGCATTATAAATAATGTATACTGTACGCGAGAGCTATAGAGAGAGAGAGAGAGAGGAGCGTGCCATTTTTGCCCGAGTTATGAAATTGTCGCAGACAACGTATTATTATTTTGAACGTTCAAAAACGGCGCGTCGTGGTATACAGAGTTATATATGCTGTATGATTTATGAATTCTAATTTAGATCGAACGTATACCGTTGTAGTGGGTGGAGGAAGAGAGGAAGCGAAGTTCGTAAAAATACACTCATTCGAGATTACGCCCAAGACACGTTGGAAATTTCGTTTTACCGACGAGATGAGAATCTCGTGTAGAGAGCGGAGTCGAAAATTGGATCAAGCAAACCCTCTTCATCTAATTCCGATACCGATTTTTCGAAACGATGGAAGGTGGAAATGTTTCTCTCAGCTCTTAGGAGAAAATGATAATCCAGGGTGTCTACTAGCGAGTGAAATAACCAAAAGCAAGTAAATAGCAATTATTTACTTGAGGGGGCATCCGAGCATGTAAATAGCATCCTTTTGCACTAGGAGCAACCAAAAAACGGAAAAACGGGGGAAAAACTTCATTACTGCATATATATCAATAGAATTGTAAATTGAGCAATTGGGCACTGTCTGATCATTATTAAAATCTATAGTTCTGACTTCTGAGTTCACCTCAAAAGAAAGTTACTGTCATACTTGTAGATTAATAATTTCCTATACCTTTCTAATTTTGTTCTTATATAATAATAATTTTGGTGATTGGAAAGGTCGTGTTTCTTATCTATTGATATGTGGGTGATTCTACCGAGATAGTCATATTTTGTGTTCCAGTTAATATAGAGTACTCAAATGCGATTCTTCCAAAAAAAAAAACTTCCATCATGTAGAGGAAAGATTCCTCTACATACCCAATGTATCAAAATCCACCTAAAATATCAATTATTGTACGGAAAATGAGATTAAGTGGGTAAAATGTCCATCGTCGTGGATGTTTCAGCCTAAAATATAACTTTACTTAAATTTTTTCAGAAACAACGATCACAATTTCTTGGAGTTTGAATGAAAAATATATGAGAGTAAGACTTGTTCTCACATCCCTACTGAGTTTTTGGTCTAGAAACGTTTTCATTTCCTTAAAATCAAGTTATGTTGTTATCTTGTATCTGACAATTTGGTCCATCGTCGTGGACAACTTTCAGTGGTGTGTCTGCATTAATAATTTTTCATTCCGAACTTTTTAAAGAGGTCACACTGATAGATTCTGCTCCCCACTAATAGGTCCACACCTAAAAAAATCAATAATCTGTATAGTGAATGTTTCTACCTCATTTCAACTGTGTAAAATGAAACTTCCATTTTTAATTTAGTCCAACCGTCGTGGACCCTATTCTGTGGAATGCTTTATCAATTCTGACACCAAAATCGTGGTTAATGTTAGCTAAATCGTGTTACATTCCACTAACATTGTCAAATTTTCGATCTGGAGAATGGTACCTGGTAGGTAATGAAATGAACATGATTTTGTCTAACGCCGTGGTCGTTTTTTTTCTGTCTTTCGTCGTGGCTGAATCATCCATGGCGAAGGATATTAATCTATTGTCCATCGTCGTGGATAGAACAATTTTCAAAACCTCTTTACATCCCCCTCCGAAATTTTAAGCATGTTAATGATTACTAGCATTTTCTGCTACCTACCTCCTACCACTTTACATCAAAAAATTATTAAAAAATGATGCTTCAAAAAAAAAAAGAATTTCAAAATATGGCTATCTCGGTAGAATTACCCATGTAGTCTTGAATAAAAACTAAAAAAATCATCTTACGATTTGTCTGGGAGCTGCCCCTTTGTCAAGGCGCGCAACATCAAGGGTTTTCGCCTGACAATTGAGGATTTCTTTTGTGGTAAGCGAGGAGCAAGTAAATGGCATCCTTTTTCATTTCATTTTTCTAGTAGACACCCTATAATCACTTGTTGTCCAAGTTTCCTGCCCATTTCCATTGAAATTCGGCAGAATACCTCCCGATATTATTTTTATTTACGCTGAATACTTCAAGTATTCAAACGCAAAATGTCCGGGGTGATGAATATTGCTGAAGTGAACCGAATGACCAATAAATGACAATTTATTAAAACTTTCCGTCTAATCTACAGATCGTCGACTTCTACGGGTATACCTACATTTAAAGTTCACTCTCGTACGTATACAATTTCCGAAGTGTTCACCGTGAATAGATTCCTATCTCTTGTCTGTCGTCGGAAGCTCGTTCGCTCTATACAGTTCCGGAATATTGATCAGTATTCGTAAGACGAATGTATATATATCGTTACTATCATTGACTACGTTTTTCGTCTCTACCTATGCTCTATAACGTTTAACTGACTGGGTAACAAATATAGTGGGAGCCTATTATTCTTGTCTTCTCTGCTGTGTTGTCCTGGTTGTATATCGTTAGAAGTAAACGAACTGTTCAGATGACATTCCTATTTACAAGACGTCCTCTAAATAAGTTTATAACTACTCGATTTCCCGTTCGAGATGGAATAACAAGAGAGAGAGAGAGAGAGAGAGAGAGAGGGAAACATTTTATCAGATGAACTTCATCATGCCTTCTTCAGCTTCGTTACTTTGTGTATAAACATAGAAATTCGAAAATTGAGGAACTTTCTCAATACATGAGGGAGAGCTTTCGTAGTACAGTGACAAACTGTAGAAAGTAGCTATAAATGATAAAAACATGAAAATTAATTTGAACCGAAACTAAATTTTGGAGATGAAGAGCCTGTAGTGCAGGGGGTAGGTTTTTAGAAAAACAACTTCCCTTGTGACACGGGGCTAAGCATTGTCAGTGCTCTTGATCTCGCCGTCAGAGGGTACAGAGGATGGATTTTCGAGGCTCCAACTTCCATCGTAAAATAAGGGTCCTTGAAGTTGATTTCATGTCCTGAAAACCTCCTGAAATGTGCATAGGTGGTGGGGCAAGGGGTGGAAATGAGGGTAAGGATGTTAGCGTTCTTAGTGTCTAGTCTCCCGAATTGAACGTCTGTTAATTTATTTTGTCTGGTTTATTTGAAAGCACAAGAGAAGCATTTTTTGACGTACGAACTTTTCTGGTTTCATGGGGAAGGAGATGTCTGGGTTTTGGGGTTAATTTTATGTATTTGAGGATGAGGGCCTGCAGGAGCTTAATCTACAAGGTGCTAATCTGTTAGAAAAATGACGGTGAGCATTGTCAGCGTTTTTTAGATGATTTTATCATTTGTATGTGATTACGTTTTTTCAATATCCGACCCAAGCAGTACTCCTTATTTCCAATAGGCTGATTTATGCTGTGAACCAAACTACGCATCGTTGTTGCTAACGCACGCCATGACTCCCACAAGAAGAACACGTGGAGCAAAAATCATTCGGAAATAGGAAATTTCTTATATGCCAAAGATTTATCAACGAATACTAGGAAGTTCTTGGAATTCTTCGTTCACGAGGCTCTGGCATCTGAGAAATTTCTTATTTTTAATAAGTGACAAGATGATCTTTGCTCTTCGTGTCATTCCAAAGGAAGTCGATACGTGCGTTTGCACCAATTAGGTAGTTTATCTTTGTGACGTCCACGTTAGAATAAAACAGTGTATCGAAAAACGCGATCAAATTAATCGTACAAGATTTGGTTTTCGGTATGTTATTTGAGTGGTAAAGGTCGCTTTTCGAATCTATTTTGTACTCATACCAAATTTCGTTGAAATCTACCTAGACTTCATGAACAATCTTGTTAGTTGTAGTGCAGATGATGCTTGTCATGTGAAAAATAGCAAATTACTTTGAGAAAATTTGTGGTAGAAGCTAACATGTCGCCTCCAGAGAAAGATAGTGCAGCATTTCACATGCTCGCTTCATCTGGCAGGCTAGCTAGCTGACGGTCTCACCCACTCGGGACTCGTTCGCCTCTCCCTTTTCCAGAATTGTTTAGTCTAATTCAAGGTCAGTAATATATCAGTATCGTTTATAGCGATCTAGCCTAGCGAGATTGATGTATTTATCTGGGTCATAATCCCTCTACCAGTAACTCTTACCTCTAGTATATAAGGCTAGTATTCTGTGACTTACGCCAACTAGCTAATGGTAGGCTTGCTCGTTTCGCTTGTGCGCCTTCTCTTCACCCGCGGTTTCCTAGCTTGGTACTTGAATTCTCAGCTCAAACTCCGGGAGAAGTATTTCCGAGTCTCTCAATCAGGTCAAGGTTATTGTTGACGTCATTCTATGAAATCATGAAGGGCATCGAAACGAAACCGGTGTAGTATACTAGAGACTTCATAATACTGTATTTTGAGCTAGCTACCTCATTCTGTCCCCTTTATATAAAGACTCCATCAGGTCAAGGTCACTGATTACGTCATACCAGGGTAAAGTTCTTCTAAATTCCTTAATTACGTCCAAGTCATTGATGAGATCATCTATGACGTGTTTTTTCAATAAGGAACGTCATTGATAACGTGAAGTTATAATTGATGACGTCACAGCAAAAACACCGTCACGGTTTTGTTTTAAAAGTGTTGTAACGACGTCATACTACGGCCTTGGTGAAGTTCTTCTGAATCCTTATTTAGGTCAAAGTCGTCGATGACGTCATCCACAACGTGTCTTTTCAATTAAGGACGCGAACATTTTAATTGATGACGTTATAGTAACAAAACCGTGACGGTTTTATTTTGAAAGTAGTGTGATGACGTCATACTTATACTACGTCCTAGGTGAAGTTCTTCTAAATTCCTTAATTAGGTCAAAGTCATTGATGACGTGTCTTTTCAATTAAGGACGTCGTTGATGGCCAAACGTTTTCAATTAATGACGTCATAGTAAAGAACACAGTGACTATTTCGTTTTAAAAGTAGTGCGATGACGTCATACTACGCCTTGGGTAAAGTTTTTAAATCCTTTTATTCGGTCAAAGTCACTGATGACCTCATTAATGACGCGTCTTTTCAATTGAGGACGTCATTGATGAAGTCAATTCTTAATTGATGACGTCATAGTAACAAAACCTTACAGTTTTGTTTTAAAAGTAGTGTGATGACGTCATACTCAAACTACGTCCTGGGTGAAGTTCTTCCTTAATTAGGTCAAAGTTATTGAGGACGTGTCTTTTCAATTAAGGACGTCATTGATGGCGAAGTGTTTTAATTAATAACGTCATAGTAAGAATACCGTAACGGTTTTGTTTTAAAAGTTGTGCGATGACGTCATACTATGCCTTGGGTAAAGTTTTTTTAAATCCTTTCATTTGGTCAAAGTCATTGATGACCTCATTAATGACGCGTCTCTTCAATTGAGGACGTCATTGATGAAGTCAATTCTTAATTGATGACGTTATAGTGAGAACACCGTAAAGGTTTTGTTTCAAAAGTAGTCCCAGTGTTATGTTATAAGCATATGAAATGCTGAAAGCGTCCATTCTGTAACTTGCTTAAAATTTTTCCCCAATTTTCTTTTAATGCCTTGATAAACGTTAATCGCAAATGTACCTCTAATTTGAATTTATATTCTTTTTTTTTTCTTTTTTTTTTTTTTTTGAGAATTAGTTGCGTTGAAAAACTGAGCTTGAATGTTGAATCTATTAGCATCAACGCAACACTAGATGATCCATATTGACTTTAAATCGACTATAGTACTCAAAATGGTGTCGACGTCAACTTCGAGTAAATTAATTAGTTCCGCCCAATGTCGACCGCAAATCGATCCGAGAAAATCGATTGCTCTTCCTTACCATCAAATCATCGTCGATGTCGAGATCGAGTCGACTCCTCGATATTATAGATTGATGTCGACTAAAATCGACGTCGCTTTTGGGTCAATCTTACGTCACTCAATCGGCAAAAGACTTGCAATCGCGGAGTCGAAACGTGCAAAATTTGGTAGGGTTTTGAAACCAAGGTCAAAAAAAAACTCTACTTGCGACCTACGATTTTTAAGTCTACCTCAGGTCAGTTTTTGACGGACGGCGGATGAAGGGACGCCAAAATTTTCAAAAAGCCACCCCTTCCCACAGAACAGGTTTCCTGTTAAAACTGAACCAGTTTTCATTTTCTCCTTTTTTGTTCTATGTGTCTGTGTGTCTGTGTGTTTTTTATCTCCTCCATTTGTCCTCAAACTTAATTTATAATCATTTTTACTTCTTCTCACGTATAGTATAACCCTATTTTTTTCTCTGGATCGCTCCATCCATTTCACTGTAGTGACCTCCTGACGGACATTACAAAAAGGCTGGAGTCGTATTGAGGGCTATATACATTTTGCGCAAATGCAGACGAAAAACTTGCGGAAAGTGAGAAGCATTTTGCGCAAATGTAAGAAACAGTTTACACTGACAGTTTGCGCAAACGAAGTCAACAATAGCGGGCGAGGTGAATCAGGATGATGTAATAATTTTGTGAAACCATTTTCGTACTTCGAAGATTACTAAAAAGAATTCTGAAGTTGGTAAATGGCTGAAATGTTTCTCTGCCTTACCCTACCTTCGACCAAATGACGTTCCAACCAAAAAGGGTTCGCCGCCCTCATGAATATTGCTCCAACACCCAACATTTCTAAAGATTTCACCGATTACGTCTACCAAAATTATGTCAGTACAAACGCCAGATTCCCACCGTCTATGTGCGCATCTCCACCAAGTTTTGCTCCACGAACCAATAATGCCGCCGAATGTTTTCATCGTCATTACAATGCTTCATTCTAATCGCCTCATCCAAATATGCACACGGTGGTCACTTTTATTAGAAATACAGACCGAGACCGACCTGAAGTTCGCGTCAATATTCAATTATCAGTGGAAGAGCGTCTACAGTGATAAAGTCGACTTCCTCATACAGACTTACACTGGCTTCACCAGAAATGAAATTGACCTGCTAAAATACTTACGCACTATTGGTTACAGATACCACACAAAGCGTCGCCTCGTATAATTTTCGGTCAGTCATTGGTTTATATGCAATGCATAGCCATACTCTTTTAATCACGCATACACTTTTCGGTCTGTAAATTGACTACAGCCATACATTTTTAATCACGCATGTGATTGCAGACAGTCCTAAGCCTGTTCAAAGTGAGAAGAGAAAAGTGTGGCCAGTGTGTGCGCAAACTGTATGTCTTTTCTTGCGCAATATGTTTTTCTCTTTTGCGCAAAATGTCCGTCTATTTTTGCGGAAAACGTACGCGTTTTCGGTCCCATTTGCGCGAAGTGAATTTACCCATATTGAGGAGCCAGATTGCTCTCGATTCGTTTTCTCTAACCGAAATTGTTGATATGTATAAGTCAAAATCAGCCGTCTTCGCTTCGGACATAATCGTCTCCCTGTCCACCTCAAACGCATAAATCTCATAGAATCTGACGCATGCTTCTTCCATCCAGATAACCCTTTAAAAGCCGACATCAACCACTACTTTTTTGAATGCTCAGAATTACCAAATTTAAGACAAAAACTCTATTCAGAATGTATGAATTTAAATTTTCCAACCCCTCTCCGAGCTATTGACCTCTCATCCGAAGAATTATCCATTTTCCCTCATATCTT
Organism: Aspidiotus rigidus; assembly: GCA_035079385.1. Taxonomy (NCBI): domain Eukaryota; kingdom Metazoa; phylum Arthropoda; class Insecta; order Hemiptera; family Diaspididae; genus Aspidiotus; species Aspidiotus rigidus. The sequence goes on from JAVHKY010000013.1 coordinate 15,787,586, forward strand.
TCATTTCCTTAAACATCTTCCGGAATCCATAACAATTTGACTGACATAATTCATAACTAATTTGTTAAACGAGGTAAGGCCTAGTTGCCATCCTCCAACACCCTGTTTTTTTTTTTTTTTTTATTATCATTATTTTGTATTTTTGTATTTTTGTATTTTTTTTTTTTTTTTCTCTTCCTTCTAAATTTCTGTAATTTTGTTTTTCTCTTCCTTGTTTTGTAATGTTTCTCTTTTTATTTTCATCTTTATTTTTTATTTTGTTTATTTTTTTGTTTTTTTGTTTTTATTATTTTCACAATAAAGGGTGTATTAAAAGAAAAAAAAAAAAAAAAGAGCTGGAGTTTGAATGTTTTGGAGAGCGAGATTTGAAATATCATGTGATTCCTCGAAAGATTTCGTCCTCCTAGTCCGTTTTTGCCATACTCGGAGTAAGAGTGATGCCGCGGGACTTCGAAATATTTTTGTACTTCTTTGACTTGTAAAATTTTTCGTTTTCAATTTTTGGACTTAGAAATATTTTCATACTTCTTGGACTTAATATTTCGTTGTTGATTGTCTCCCACAGTTGAAAATATTTCCAAATCCAAGAATTGAAAATGAAAAATTTTACAAGTCCAAGAAGTATGAAAATATTTCAAAGTCCAACAATTGGAAAATAATTCCCAAGTCCAACACTTGAAAATACAGTATTATTGAAAACGAGAAACATTTTACAAGTCCAAATATTGAAAATATTTCAAAGTCTCACAATTCGAAAATAATTCTTAGTCCAACACTTGAGAGTATTTCAAAGTGCAACAGTTGAAAATATTTCCAAGTCCAAGGATTGAAAATGAAAAATTTTTCCAAGTCCAAGAAGTACAAAAATATTTCAACGTCCCGCGGCATCACTCTTACTCCGAGTATGGCAGTAACAGACTTGGAAAACGAAGTCTTTCGACGAATCACATGATCATTTCAAATCTCGCTTTGGGAGACCCCTTTGGTGTGTGTGTGTGCATTTTTGACGCTCGTTTTACCAGACCACACATACAGCCTACTCATAGAGCATTGCATTGACTTCCACGAACTGCTTCTTCATACATACATTTATTCGTAATTTCGTACATTTCTTTATCTCGTCCTTCTAAACATGAAGTTTTGTACCTTTCTTTAGGGTACAAAATCAACATGAATATTCCAAGAAATACTACGATAAAAATTTGACGAAATCCGAAATCAGGTGGATTTGCAATCCGACTTTCAATTTTTGTATCGTGTTGGAAAATTGAATTTACATTTTTTCCTTTGCTGTACGAAAAGTTGTCGTTCGACCGGGTGAGGGAACAGTAGATGGCGCTACCCGTATGAAAGGCACAGAGGGAGCAAAGATCATTTGATAATTAGGAATATCTTAGCTATCAGAAGTTTATTTTCAAATTCTAAGGAACTTCTATATTAAGAATCTACAACTTCAATCATTAAGATATTTCTATTTCTCAATTTATAACATAACGACCTCAGCCCCCTATGTTTAGAGTGCGTTTGGCTAAATCGACAGGATTTCTGCTAACGTAACTTGCTGAGTGACGTCATACGATACAGTTCCATTATCGAAGTCGAACTTCAGCTCACTCCTCACTCCGTAGTCTCTTCGTGAAACTTGTCTGCCACCAATCAGCCAAGACCTTTCAAGTTGGACTAATAAACGATGATAAGTCGGTGGAGGTATCGTAAATGGCGAGGATGATTATAGAATTCGCTCCATGATCTCTTCAAGAATTTTGGCTTCATTCTATCTCCACCATTCAGCCGAGATCTCTTATTAAATTCGTTATTTTTGACTCGCCTCGACTACTATATATAGTAGTAAGTCCGTTCATACATCTGTTCGTGTTTATACAAATAGTGGAAAACCAGTTTGAATATTATAACGAAACCTTGAATTTTTATTCGAGGAAAAAGAAATAGACATAATCTGAAATTTATATTATTTGTCATCATCGTCTAACAAATAATATACTCAAATAGAACGTCTTTAAATTTATAGTGATGTATTATTAGCTGTCTCTGATCTTTGGAGTCCAAAACGCGTCGATGTATTCTATAATGTATACTCGATCTGTGCACCGATACAGAAGGAAGATATTTAAAATATTCCACTCGTGCATTAAGAACATCCGATACACTGTATATCTGCCCACAAAATTACTGTATCGAACGTCGATGGTATGGCGACATGTTTGACAGCGTGGAGAAAGGAAGCTCTTTACCGGATTCATTCCAGATGGGAAAATGTAATACCGCGCGCGCCCATAGTGTACACTATTATACCGGACTATAGAGACTCGGTCAACATATTATGCAGATGTAGGTACGAATATACGTACTTAGCATAAGAATCACGACAGTCACGCTCAACCAGGAAATTCTCCAATTAAAATTAGAAGATTGGATGTCAAACGTTACACAGTGTACAGCCAGTAACGGCTTATCAGTAAAATTATTGGTACATACAATAGTGTGTGCGTGTGTGCGCTGATGCTGCGAACTTCAACTTGAAAACAAAGGCCACGAGTTCGCCTCACCATGTACTTTATTTTAACGAAGGCACCTGCGTTTCGTACGTTCTTTGTATCCAGTTACGGACCTTCTTCATGGCTCAGTATCGTGTTTTGCATAATTCTTCATCAATCGACACCGTATTCGTTGTTCATTGTTGTTATTAATAATGTCATTATTATTATTATTATCTAATAACATTTCTCATTATTCTCGTCATTATCGTTCGTCGTCATCTGTCTATAGAGCGGACGACTGATGATCGGTATTTATCTCTGATCGATGTGTTGTCAGTTTGTCGAGAAGAAAAAACTGAAAGAGAGGCTGATCATCAGACTATACAGATTTGGAGCACTGACGTTTATTTCTCGGAATCGTAACGGATTCCTCATTCGTTATTTATACATAATTTTTTTTTCTCCCGTGATAAAACAAGAGAAAAAATAAATTTCCGACAATCCTGTTTTTATGACGATGTAAACCGACATCATTGAACAGTGAGTTCAACTAATGGACGATGCGATGATAGCCGGGCGAGTGCTTTAAAATAGAGAAAGGGAGAGGTTTGAGAGAGAGAGAGAGATGAACTGATTCTCTAATTACGGGACGCTATTTAATACGTCTGGTGCAGACATGGTGCTTCGTCATCAGCTGTTGGTCTTCATAATGCTAGTCACTAGTAATTCTCTCTCGTTCGAAAGCACGTACCTAATATCGTTTCTGTTTTGTGTCGAGTATGGAGATAAGAGCCCAAATTTTGTTTGCGTACATCGAAAAATGTTGAATGTATTTTCAAACGTCCTTCTTCAAATCTGTTCTGGAATCGAGGATTATGAAAAAGTAGTGGCCACATAAGTAGTCGCTTGAATCTTCATAATTATTCTTCCTCATTCGACCAAAATAGAGATCACGTTGCTGTATCTCTCATCGGTCGAGTGCACATAATTATATGTCCGGACGACGGTCCCCAGGGGAGCATACAGAGATTTTTCCAGTGGGAAACCCGTTATCTGTTTTACTTGGAAACGTCCGCGTCTGACCTTCGTGACTTCATCTATGACCTTGACCTTATTTAGGAGCTTGAAAAAATTTCAAGCTTCGATCCTCTGTAGAGGGGACTTGAGAAAACTTTCGAGTTCTGAACCTCTAAATAGGAGAGACTAGTAAACCTCCTAGCCTAGGGAAATTACCATTTTTTCTGAAAATGAATCAGGCAAAGATGGAACTCTGCATATGTCCGAACCCACTGAAACCTCCACCTCCCTAACGTAAGTGCCACCGCGCCCAACACGATAGAGTATTTTCCTCTTAGCAGTTTTTTTACTAAGAATATCATCTCTGTAATCATTTGTCTTCTGTAGAAAATGAAAGGTCATGAAATTTCCTGAAAACTCTATTCCTCCAGCCAGCGTTTCGCCGTGTCTGGTGTCACTATATCTCCTCCGAATCATCTGACGTTGGCCATCGAGGGAATTTATCCGAACTCCTTCAACCCTCCTCCCTTAACAGGTCTGTAATGGTTAAAATTTAGGATGTGTCTATTTGCAGGTACTGTACCTACGCCTAAAACGCTATTTGCAGGTACTAATTATTTTATTTAAAAAATTGTATAACATAAAATTTTTGAGTCAGTAAGAACGAAATAGACTACAATATTGAAAAAAATACGAAATTAAACATTTGATATTACAAAATTAATTTTTCCTTCTGTGGCTTCGCCGAAGAGGTAATGAAGGGGGAGCGCTAACTACATCTTCTGTGGGGCAAACTTTACGTCTTTTTGGTGGAAGTATTGTGGAATCATGGGTGTTCTTGCGTTTTTCTGCTTGTCGGTCGCTCTGGGATTTATTGAAAGTGCATAACTGGCTCGCCACACGCTTTGGCCTCCCCCTTGCTTTAACTTTCTCCCTGTACTTCAAGATGCCTGAACTTGATTGGGGTTGTTCTTCAGGCATTGCAACATCTCCTGTTGACCCACTTGATGACTCCTTCAGAGAAGTTTCCGGAGGAGATTTTGCTTTCATTTCGAAGATGGACTGTGAAAAAAAACTAGCAATGCTGGTACCCGACCTGATGACGCCTCCAATATCTTTTAATGCCTTAAGGTAGGTCATGAATTGTTCGGTCCAATGGTCAGATGTAAGACTAGCAATGGTCAAAACAGTAGGCAAGACCGTATTATATTTGACTGTTTTACTCAGAATTTCAACGTCTAAAGGGTCTTCATCCATGAAATCATCTACAACATCGTCGATGCACTCATTTTCTATGTCACAGGGGGATGATGTTTCAAGGTTCTCGTTGTTTCGCTTATGATAACGAGGGTGGAATAGAAGAAGATCAAAAATTGAAGATAATGAGCCCTTCTCAACCACAATACTTCCACCAAAAAGACTCAAACTTTGCCCCACAGAAGATGTAGTTAGCGCTCCCCCTTCATTACCTCTTCGGCGAAGCCACAGAAGGAAGAATTAATTTTGTAATATCAAATGTTTAATTTCGTATTTTTTTCAATATTGTAGTCTATTTCGTTCTTACTGACTCAAAAATTTTATGTTATACAATTTTTTAAATAAAATAATTAGTACCTGCAAATAGCGTTTTACGCGTAGGTACAGTACCTGCAAATAGACACATCCTAAAATTTAAGACGAATCCTCTCCACCAACTCATCCGAAACAGGAGTTTGGAGTAGTCGCTGTAAATGACCTAATAAACAGTGGCAGTTTTCCTTACAAAATGCTTCACCCTACTGACCTCCAACCTCTAACGAGCAAAACCCTCAACAAAATCTCCTAATGGTCATTTGGCTGTGAATTTCGAATCGATTTGGTCCACTAGGTCATGGTCAGACACATACGAGTAGGAAAAAAACACTCCACAATACTCGGAAGATTTTGAGACAAGAAAACAGGCATGGTAGCATTTCAAAACAGGTACTCACCAAGAATAATATACGGAAGGTTAGTCCACTTTTCCAGGCGCAACACTGGGTCTACAGACAAAAACTGGGTAAAAAAAATGTAATTTCAAAATTTGGTAGAAAAATTTGGAAAGATACCACATCTGAAAGAAAATTTTAAATAGAATAAATTTCGTTCTTTTGACTTTTTCGAGAAAATCAATATTTCCCTGAATATTTTGGTTTTTTCATATGGCCGTTGTACGTGGAGGTCTACAGTGCATTATTATTGCGGGTTGCATCGCGAGTGGACTAACCTTCCCTTTATTTACCCTTGGGTACTCACGTTCTACGCCTCTTCCCTCTTTGCGTCTATAGAACTTCAAAACTACCCTCCAATCCTCTGCCGTGTTCCTGGATTCCAAAACTTCCTAGACTCTCCATATCAGAATCTTGAGAGCAATATGTCCGAATCCCTTCAACGTTCTGAAATACCTATCAGACCCCGGAACCGGCTGTTACCTCCGACTCCTCTCTACAATAGTCCAATCCGTTACAAACTTGATTACGGTTATCCGAATTGCACCCACTCCAACAGAACAAAAATGCTGGGCTCCATCCAATTTTTTGGGCTTCGATAGGTTCTTGACACTCTATTCACCAGTCTTTCACTCAGGCTATGCGCCGAGGCAGGTGTCCCTTCTCTCCTTTACCGCCCTCGTTCACTCACTCGTAACTTGCTGATATTGACAGCCCAATATCTTAATCTACCCATCCTTTCAAATGCACGTAATCCACCCCCTTTTGTCGCATCAATCCCATCTAGGCACTCATCTCAAATTTAAACCCCTACTTTCTATTTTTTTTTCCATCTCTTGTCTCTAGGTCAGCCCCTGTCTCTGACATCTGTCTCGATCTCACTGAAATTCCCAAAACAGGTAATTTTATCTATACAAAAGACTTATCAACAGAATTATTTCTTCAAAATTTCACTCCGATTTTCTCGCAGAAGGGTCCAAATCGGACTTCTCCAGGATAACGATCGCTTATCAAGTCCTTTGGTTGTGTGTTTTGACATGGCCAATGATGCCTATTTTGGATGTGATTTGCCTTCCGAAGACGTCGCAGATAAAGTGCTCCTGGGTTTCTCTCGTTCATCCTTCGTCCGGGCTTCGCTTCCTGAGTATTCTTTTGTTGAGAGAGCAGTATTGGCGCCATTCATTTCGATCTTCTGTAATTTCTTTCCATTTTCATATGTCACCGTAGGGATCCGACCAGTTCACGAAAAGATTTTTCACCGAGTAAGTCTTTTTGAAGAAATGTACAAATCATTGACAGGAAAGATCACCTGTCAGTTTTTTTTTTTTTTTTTCTCACCATCAGGAAAGTTCATCTTCCTTTTTCGAGTTCACCAACACCGACGACGAAATTCACCTTTTTCAATCAACTGTTCGACTTTTACTTGATGCTTTGATATACCAAATTTTATTTATAAAATTATTTGAACAAATAATAACCAATTTAATAAAGAAAAATATAATCAAGTTATTAATATTTATAAATTAAATTGATAAAATTATGTTTTATTATTTATAATTATAATTTTTAATTTGTTAAATCAATTTATTAATTATTTAAAATTTTGTTTAAAAATTTTAATAAATAGTTTTTATTTCAATAAAATATGAATATTTAAAAATTATATTAATTTAAATTATTTTATTTTATTTTTTTCATAAATTTAATTTTATTAAATAAAATATCAAAAATACAATTATTAAAATAATTTTTTATTAATATTAGACTTTAATTAAACAGATTAATCAACTTCATTAATAAAAATAATTATGATCGAATGTTGTCGGTGAACCTTTGTCACGTGGTGAACCACTACTTCTATCAGGTGAATTATCTGTAGGTGAACTTTCTGATGGTGAATCTCAATTGGTGAATTTTTTTAGGTGAAAAATCTTTCGGTGAAACACACCCTAATTCCATCACCATATTCCTGGTGATAGCTCTTGACATATCCCAATACCGTTTTCCCTATTCTCCCGCACTGCGTTTACCGCTCAGCAGTTCACTGCACAGAACCTGCTTGGGGAGGCGGACGTCCCCCATGCGTTTGACAAGCCCAAGCCAGTGTAAATGGCTCCGCGCGATGAGGTATTTGATTGTTGGACAGTCAGCACGATGGTATTGGATACAAGATCGTATCAGTGTATCGCCATCATGTCTGGTAGACTTCTTTGAAGGAATTCCTCTGATGCCTTTACCTGGTACCAATAGACGACCACGTCTCACTGCCATGAAGCAAGGCGGACAGCACAGTGGCCTATTATTAGAACAGTGATAGGAGCAAGTTCCTAGATAGGACTTTCAAAACGACATCGCACATATTTGCCCAGATCTTTACCATCCTCAGCCTACAGGCAAGGATAAGGAAACCTAACAAACAGGTTGCGGTGCCACTGGTATTAGCAATGCTGTCTGGAACAATGCTAGACTTGTACCTAGAGGTTTTGGATGTCGCAAGGGATGCTGTGATAAGGTTCCACGTAAACCCATGTATACCGACTTCAAAATGGTCACCATTAATGCAAATAGGCACATCTTCACACAAATTCTCGTATCAGCGTGCCTATTTTACTTACGCCAGATTGTGATGCCGGGCTGCAAACACAGTCGGTCGAACAATCAAAAGATTCACTCACGTGTTACTAGTTATAACATTCGTCCCAGAGGCGGATGTGTCAACCTTTTACACCGCACTTTGTTGTGAATGTCCAGAAGAACTCCGTCCTGTATTTGATGACTTCGAGAAATATTACATTAATGGCAAGCTAGCAAGAGGACAACGGGCAGGTACAGAGCCAAGGTACCTGGTATCCTTTTGGAACTAGTATGACACCGCACCGCCTTAAACCATTCAAACAATACAGAGGTAGCGTACTACCTTAGATTCAGATTTGTTATTGTGAAGCATCACGTGCAGTCGCGGATAGAAGCCATCGTGGATGAAAAAAAACTTGGCCAAACTTGAGATCGATTGCCGCAAATGTAAGCATCTTTTGAAGACGTGTTTTCCATAGTTTGCTTTTAAGATTGACCAAATATCATTAGCAAAGAATTGACTTGTAGAAATTAGGATATTTGTTTTTTACTGGTCATGAAACCCTGTCATAATCTCCGACTGACTCTGGATAGAGCAAATTCTACATCGATAAACGTTCACTTACAGCAAACTTATTATTCTGTCGAATCTTGTTCACCCACTTAAAACGAATGAACTCATCTTATAATACTCGTACTCGATATGAATCGCGGTAATTTTCAAGAATATTAACCCCCTGGACTTCAACATATCTTTTCACCATTTGTGGCGAACAGCCGTTTCAAAATCCGGATATCGCGACATCATTTTCGGTAATTTTATAACCTCGTTTTCTAGTGTAGGATTACGATCATCGGAAAACCATCAAATTTTAGTGGTTCGGACGATGGAGCCAAATATCGATAAGCCGTCCACGTATTTAAAAATTTGCGAACAAGAATTAATAAACGTCAGCATCTTGATTTTGCGGCGGCTCGTAAAACTACGAACATGACATAGGATTAAACGTGAATACCTATAACTGTATAATATTCTGTAATCGTAAAAAGTTCCAACTGCACTCTATAAGTGAACTGCATGCACGAACGAAGATTTCTGCTAATGATAAAATGGTTAACAGTGAGTCGTATAGGACATTAATGAAAGAAAAAGAGCATCTAAGTTCCTATATTATGGACTAACCTACGATAAAACACTGCCGTTTTTATCGCGAGACCAACCCGCTGGAGAAGAAGCCGAAGGTTGTCGAATCGAGCAGGTAATTCCTCCTAAAAAAAGACCTGGCAACGCAGCAATTTTGTTCAACTACGGTGCGGTGCACGTGTTCCGGACACGTTCAGTTTGTTCGAGGATTACTGCAGGATGTCCTGTAATGGGTGGATTCGTAATGAAAAAGAAAACCTATATTACGTATAGTGTTGTCGTTTCCAACCAATTTCGTACCGGCAATAACATCGAATATGACAATGGCACATACAGCGTATAAGTTTTCTCGTATTCCAACGCTATAACGTAATAATTGATTTTAAATTGGTTTCATTTTATTCTCTGCTCCATTTCTTCGTGCTGTATAGAAGCACTTTTATTTATCCTTGAAAAATACCATGCCTTATATGATTGATAAAAAAGTTGAGTACGCTGGTTTAGATTTCGAGTAAACGACAGTAACGTCTTACAACTGCGATAAGTTTTGGTAATTTGAAAGCAAATTTTGGGAAATTCAATGATTATATTAACAAGCCTTATAACTACGTACACGTCAGTTACAGGCTTGAGGACAATGAGGATGAATATGAATTCGATAGGTGTTGTAAAAATAGGTGGATCGGAAGTGGATGATTTTTTCATGATTGTTCGGGAGGTAATTGTGAAGCTGGATGTTTCCGAGAGCTGGACAAGAGAAGAATCAATAGTGAAAAGAGAAAAGAGTGGAAGAGGCATGTTAGGATACTTCTTGGCGTCAGAAAACGCGGTTCGAAGTAGATTGAGGAATCGAAGCTTTTCTAATAGATCGAAGGAGGACTAGATATCATACTAGGAGGAGAGGATGAGAGATCATTACAAGATCTTAACTTGTGTGGCTGTTCAAAACGAAGAGAAAATAAAACGAGAAGTCGCCAGACTGATTCTCGTATGGACCATGAGATTGTTTCGTCATATTGCCTCTTCTTTCCTTAACCTTCCTTACTAATCAAGGTCCTTCGAACTGGAGCTTATGGGCTCAAAGGGGACAGATGGGAACAATACTGATGAGTGTGAATTAGATATTATTGCAGACATGGATGGATGGGAGGAAGTTGATCGTGCTAATGATTTTCTCATGATTGTTTTTAGAGAGTGAAGAGAAGAAATGTTGAACGAATAGACCGTCAGCATTACAGTATTAAGGCATGCGGGGAGTGAGATGACTTCTTCGCGTCAGGAAGGGCGGTCCGAAGTAGGCTAAGGAATTGAAACTTTTTCAATATAGATCGCAGCTGAATTCTGTTCCCTAAATCACGGAACATAATTTGAGTTCGGAGCTTAATGGAGGATAACGAGAACCAGAAATCTTTCCACGAGAAGAGAATGAGGTAGTAGTGATAGGATTTGAGATGATACTGAGGAGAGAGATCAGTTGTAAGGCAGTACGGCAAGGTCCTTAGCGTCATGCTCCTTCAGGCGATTTGCTTTGGTATCTATATAGAAAAGAGATGAAGGAGAAGTAAAAACTTAACGAGAGTATAAGAATGAGGATTCGTTGGACGATATTATATATCAGTGTTTCTCAACCGGTGTGCTGCGGTACATCGCTGTGCCGCAAGCCCGCCTCAGGTGTGCCGCAAACGTTTTATCAAAAACATAAATCAAGATGAACTAAAAAAAGAATTGCCATTTTTTTTTATATTCTGACAAAAATTGATGTTATTATTTTAACTAAATAAATTGAAAATATTGTATTAATATACATAAACAATAAGTATTATATTTAATTTCCAATTAAAAAATTTTATAAAATAATAATAATTTCGATTCTTGGTACAAACTCAAATTTAATTTATTAATTTAATCACGAAAATAAATTTAAATAATTAAATTAATAATGTCTTTGATGATGACAGGATAATTTAATAAAATATTTTCAATTTGTTACCTCGATTATACTAAAAGAATTTATATAATTCAATCTGTAATTCTATCTAATTGATTAGGGATACAATCTATTTCAATATTTATTGATGGTAATGTACATGAATGAATCACATCTCGGTTTAAATAGAACACCCCGACAATATATTATTTTCTCTGATTTTATTTTATTTTGAAATAATTCATTTACAATAAATTACAAAATAAAAAATTCTATTAATAATATAATATAAAAAAATTTCTTATCTAAAAAATAAAATATTAAGTGAATTAAATTTTTAATAATAATTCAATATTCGAAATTAATTAAAAACAAAGCTAATCGCTATTGAACTCATAATAAATTTGAAAATCAAACTTTTCAAAAGAGATTGAAAATTAAATTTAAAATTTAAAAATTAATATTCTTTATAATATAAAAATTATAAAAAGAATACTTGAAGATAATGAAATAATTAGATTTATTAAAGATATCAGAAAAATCAAATTTAAATATAATTGAATGAAATTTTTTATTGAAAGATGAATTAAAATATCTATTTGAATTATACATGAATAAATTTGAAATAAATAATATTGATTGTGTATTTTCTATTAAATTTATTTATTATAAATTTAATTCATAATCATTTTATTTAATAATAATTATTTTGATTTTGAATATAATCAAAATATTAACTATTAATTTTCTTTTATATTAATTTACTAATTTTATTGAATCCGTTGTTTTGAATTTATTTTTTAATTTTCTTATTAATTGACATTTTTAATTTTTTAAAATTTAAATCAAATATTTATTAATGAAATTACTCGAAAAAGTAATCACAACTACTATCTGACCGATGTGTTCCAATTCTTGAATGATGTCAGTTCCAGTTATAATATTACTTGAACTTGAGTCCAAACGTGCATTCACTGTCATAAAAATCAAGAACTTTCTGCGTCTTGGCCAAAAATACAGATTATATTTCATGTTTTTTCATAAATTTCGGAATTAGAAGGATCCCACAGGGTTTCCAGTAAATGCAGGAAACATCTAGACACTTTTGCCTATATTGGTGACAAATTTTTTTTGAGTCCCGGTGGATGATCAAAGCTCTTGTTTCTCGTAACCGTAGTATAGAGAAAGAAGGATGAGGCCTTATATAGCCATCTTGTGGGCCACAAATTCTGGAATTAGGAGGAAATTAGTAGAGACATGAAAATGTCAAAACGCACAAAAATTTTCGATACAATTTGGAGTTCTGGAAATGCTGTGCCGCAGTAATATCATCTCATGGAAAAATGTGCCGCGATATAAGAAAGGTTGAGAAACTCTGTTATATATCGATTCATTCATACAGCTGTGGCAGGCAGACGGAATAAATCCAATAGCAATTCAATAAGTACGATAGTCCTCTTTCTGAACATATCTAAAAAATCCACCCTCCAGCACACTCACGCCTTGCTGGTCAAATCTCTCACCCCTTTCGAAGAGATCTGTGAGTTCATGAATCTCCTTCGCATCTGTTGGTCTTGTAACACCTGACTTTTCATACGGAAATTCTACTCCTTCGCAGAGAGGATCTGTATTCTTATCGGCTCTCCTCTGCATTTTACCATGTCCGAAATGTTTATGGACAAGTTCCAGTACGATCCATTTTCTTCGCCTTCCAACCACAGGTAAGTCGATGATGTCCGATGTCAATCCTCCTCCTATTCTTCAAAACTTTCTCTCTCATATAAAGAATTTTTGTACTACCATGAAGTTTACTACAGATGTAGGCGGCTTTGAGATTGATTTCCTTGATCTTAATATCTTCATAAAAAATGGGCGCCGTGTGTTTGGTATTTCCAGAACACAAGTCCATTGAGAGTATAATCCATGGTACTTCCTTTTGCCAAAAATCTCACCAATTTTCCGCAAAAATCCTGTCAACCCCCAAGACTTTCGGAAAGAGATTGCTTTCATGAAACACCTTGCCGTTTCTAATGACATTGACATGAACCGCCAGTTTATTGACTTTACCGCGTTCACCCGTCGTGATCATGGATCAAGCTTCTCTACTTAGGCCGATTCTCAAGCGCTCTTATTACGGCTCTCTGCCTTTTCAGCGTTAGACCTACATATCATAATTCCAACATCCTTAGCAATTTCCCGATAGTCAACTTTAAAAACGGCATCCCTAGTTATCAGAGAAGCGGTGTCTATCAGTTGGAGTGCAATGGTTGCCACCGCGTTTACATTGGTGAGACTAGCAGAAAACTAACCATCAGTAAGCTAGTCAGCCTAATATGCAGTAAGCTAGACGCCTAATAGATAAGAAGGGGCGAGTGTGCCCGACAGCTGAATAGCTTGACATACATTATACTAGGCTTTGACCTACTGTAGGACTTGGAAAAATTTCAGGTTCTCAGCCTATTATACCTTACCAGTACACCGAGCCCCCTTAATAAACCCCTAAGCTAGTCCAAGATTTCCACACGATGATGACGTGATGAGTTAAGCGTGGCACTGACTTACTTCAAGGACAAATATCAAAAGATGGTCTTCATTTCTGTGGCTCTGCTAGCACATTTTGTTCTTTGTACCCATGGCCTCTCATACTGAAAATCATGTGTATGTGAAGTTTTAAAACAGCAAGAATGAAATGTGAGCCCTAGAAGGTACATCGGTTTTTCTGTGTTTGGAGACCAAAGAAAATTTGAACGAGTATGAGTTTATGAGTACACAGCATTCATGTGAGTTTGGGTGGAGGTAATCGATTGACTAACTCTTTAGTCTTTGTCTACATAGCACGCTTTCCACTTGCACACATTGACACTGACCTCATAGAAATGGATCTTAGTAGAACAGGTGAATTCTCGCCGGAAATTTGTTCCCTTCGTTGTCTAGTTCAGTTGATGAATTGACTCAGATAAAAGAGGGAAGTGTAAATAAAATTCAGACTTACTCAAAATTGTCAGAATCAAACGACATCCACATTTTTTCGATAACAAAAGATCTTTTTAGGAAAACCGTTTTTATTAATGAGCTAATTATATTCTCCGTCTCACGAGTACGACGTGATTTTCACGAGGAATTGAGTACACGTCCGCGAAATTCAACAACCTTTGCCGCTGTCCGCTCACAATAGCCGAATTCAGAGCTCTTTATGAAAAATGAAAAGCTACAAAAATAATTACCGGATAATTTTTTCCCTTACTTCACTTTTCATAAACCTAACGACGACAGACACTCTACGGAGATGATGAATGGATACTCGCCGATGACGACGGTCCCATCTTCCAGAGATCAAAAATTTTACAAGTTTCTTCTAATGCCGTCCTACACAGAGAAATACATCACCAAAACTGTGCGCAACGTTATACGTCTGGTCCGTAGCTGCGGATTCAATTTTCGAATGGTTGGCAACGCCGGTACAATAAATTCTTGCGAAACAAAAGTTCTTCCGTTTTTCATCCGGCTAGACGTTCCATTTATTATCCAGCCAAACTCTATTCTTCGGCGCTTTTTAAGCTAATAAATACCGTATAATACAACCTTACGCGCTTGGAAGTGCTCTCAAATCGAAATCAAAGGGTGAATGTAGCGACAGAGATGAAATTTGGGGTACAATTGCGGAGCACATTTTCTGCTGCCGTCGGTAATATCTTCCGTATAATATATAAGATTGAAAATCTCGCGCGGCAATAAATATACGTTCTTCTGTGTGATACCGTTTTCATCCGCGCATTGCACTTTATGACAACATTACGGTAGTTATGTTCTTTATGACACTATATGAGGTCTCCGACTTCACCCTCTCCGATAGCGACGAAAACTCGTAATCGTGATGTGTATTAGTCGGCACCCACCCTGATCTAGTTTTTGCTACATGATAACATCATCGTAATTATTTCTTTCTCTCTTTTTTTTTTTAAATTTATTAAATCTCAGTCATCTATGACAGACCTATAAGCAGCAATGGCCTTGAGCCTTTTGATGTTTCTACGCACGAAGCCGTAGTTTGTAAGTGCCAACTTTAGTGTGTTCTGGATACACATTTCGCGCCTATGCGCATCAGTTATGATGACGGTTATAAATTGTTCGAGATTATGAATCATAATATAAGATGAAGAGAGAAGGAGGGAGATCAGCTTGACCTGTGAGATGTAAGTTTCTAACTACACTCGATGTACTCACGAACAGTTTCGAATACGTCATTCAAACGAAAGCTGCAGACGATTGAAGGCAACAAACTATAACGAGTGAGGATAATCTGGAATTATAAGTGAAATAGAAATCCATAATTTAAACAAAGGTTAATACGTTATTGAAGCGATTCTCAATTTCTTCGTAGTTTCATACAGCTATCAGCGAGATCTTTCCAAGTCCTGCGATTGGTACTAAGTGGTTCGAGAAAAACCTAACCAGATCGGAGTCCATACCTCTCGGATACTTATGGCGATCTCCGAAAATTCTCGAAGTTTCCTTTCCATCGGAAGGGACTAGGGTGTTTCACTGAAAGATTTTTCTACCTAAAAGAATTCACCGATTGAGATTCACCTTCAGAAAGTTCCCCTACAGATAATTCACCTGATAGAAGTAGTGGTTCACCACATGGTAAGTTCACTGTGACGAAAGTTCACCGACAAAATTCGATTATATTTTTGTTCATGAATTTAATTAATCATTTTAATTCAAGTTTAATAATATTAGAAAATTGATTTGATAATTTTATTTTTGATATATTTAAGTATTATTTATTTTTATATTTCAATTGAATTTAATTATGAAAAAAAAATATAAATAATCATATTTTATTGAAATGAAAATTACTTATTAAAATTTTTAAACAAAATTTTAAACAAATGAATCGATTTGATGAATTAAAAACTTTAATTATAAATAATAAAATACAATTTATTAATTTAATTTATAAATATTAATATTTCAATCAAATAAATTTTCTTTATTAAATTATCATTTGTTTAAATAATTTTATAAATAAAATTTGGTATATCAAAGCATCAAATAAAAGTCGAGCAAAAAAGGTGAATTTCGTCGTCGGTGTCGGGGAACACAAAGAAGGAAGATGAACTTTCCTGACAGTGAAAAAAAAACCTGACAGGTGAACTTTCCTGTCGGTGATCTTCCTTCAAAAAGACTAACTCGGTGAAAAATCTTCCGTCTTTCGGTGAACTGGTCGAATCCCCCATCGGAAAGCTTTACACAAATTCGAATGTCGTGTCAAGCTCTTGAGGTAGGCTGGAAACCCCGTTTCTTCGAATATCGAATTTCCCAAGCTAGGTCATAGCTTCCGTCTCCTATGATATCCAAATTTTCTGGACATACGCGTATATAATTAGGAATTCGAAACTTTCCTAAGTCACTGAATCAGGTCGAAGCCTCCTTCCCCGTTCCAGACCACAATTTCATGTTCCTCATATCTATACATAGCATAGCTAAAAATCCGAAATTTTTCAGAGTTTCTAAATTAGGTCAGAACTATCGTTCCTCGGCAAGATGGAAACTTTCGAACATTTTTTCAAGTCTCTAGAGGAAATTATGAAAAATTTGGTAAAAAACCCCCAAAAAATATAGTATTTTTAGGCAATTTTTTTCTTCATTTTCTTTGCTCAACTCGCTTAGTTTGAAAAAAAAGGTCAAATAAAAGTCAAGTATCTTCAGAATTTCTTGTCAGTAGACACCCTGTAACGGTCTGACATGGATACATATCGTAAATTGCTCTAGATTATGCAAATACAGGGTGTCTACCAGGTCAACTAAGTCAACTAAGTGAATTAAAGTCAACTTTTTTGAAACATGGTCAACTAAGTCAAGTAAAGTCAACTTTTCTATCCGTAGGTCAACTGAAAAGTCCAAAAATGCATAATTTTGTGTAAAGAAAGTTAATCACATGTCTTCCTATATGCACAATATCAAGGTATAATCAACAAACTTCTGACTTTTAAAATGACACATTTTTCAATTAAATATTAATTCTTGCAAAAGAATAAAAAAATACTGAAATTACGATATTAGTTTGGAGAGGGGGGAGGGGAGTTTAATATTTTGTAGGGTCAAATAAAATATCGGAAAAAAGGTCAACTAATGTCAACTATTTTCATTTTTTAATTCTGGTAGACAGCCTGAAATACGATAATTTACTAACGGATGAATTTTATCGTATATGGCAAAGAAAGGCAAGAGCAAGTGAGAGAGGATTATTCGACTGATAATACGAGTGTTCGCAATCGCTCGATTTACGTCATAAACAGTTTCATATCCATCATCTGAATGATGACTTTCGCGAGATTTGTGTCAACGAGAATACAGTAAACGGAGCAAAGAAACTCAGACGCACGCCCAATTACTGGGGATAACAATCTTTAATAATATTATTGTGGACGAAGACACGTCAATGTACGTCCAAAGTTGATTTTCTTCGTCGTCACCCCGAAAAGATATCAATTTCGCATTTGCATTTGAATACTATGCACCGCACTATGGCGCTATTACCATCGTGTTTCCTCGTCGTACACCGCCAGACCAGCATTGTCTGGTAGTATAACATCAAATTAATACCGAAAGTCCCCCAAAGCTACGTAATTAAAACACCTTTTCCGAGAGAGGTATAACCCAACGTATAGGAGTGTGAAATACAATGTCCGTGTGTGTATGTGTGCCAACGTGAAATTGACACGTTCGCAGAACCTCCGATATATAATCCTATTCCGCGAGTGAAATAATAGAATTGCCACGAAAATGTGCGCGTCCAGCGAAAACCATAATGCACGATTATGGAGGATTATATTGGTGAAGCGAGTCAGTAAAAACCGCACGAATATAATGTGAGAAAAAATCACAAGTCCGAGTAATTTTACACCGTTGGCATTTAGACGTTTTTGTGAAATTTGGACAACATCGAATAGTGCACGATGTACGAAGTAATCATCGTAGCGGTATGTGCTTCGGAAAATTAAATTCGGCGTTGTATTGGAATTTGGTGAATTTGATATCTTTTCCGTACCTGTGGTATATTGATCCAATAGGCTAACTACTCTTTTGCCTAAACCAGCCTCGAGAAGATACTAGTCTATAAACGACCTAATTCTAGAGGGACAGGGTCGAGGCTAGGTGCCGTCTTCTCTGTTTCTGACTTGTACGACACCTGGAACCGCACTCATTCCACCTAGAAGAACCACTATAGCAACCATTTCTGGTACTAGTTGGTAGCATCAGCCGGGGTATGATGGCAGTAAGCGCGCCGAGAAACGATACGAATAAGTTGGAACAGATTTTTCCTGGAACATGGGACTACAGAAGACCAACCAATTTACTCCGAGAATCACACTTACTCCACCTGGAAGACATCATAAGTTGGCAGGCTAACCACTATGGCAATCGCTCCTAGTACTAGTTGGTAGGGTAGCGATGGGTGCAGGAAAACGATTTTGACAAGTTGAACTTGACTCAGGCTGGAAAACGTGATAGAAAAGCCTTGAGGAACCTTTCCTCCCAAAACAATACTTGAGTATCTGTTAATGCTCATTTGTCCCTGATGCAGAGGCAGTGTACTGATATTACCTTAGGTCCATTATGAAACTAGCCTGGGTGAGATATGCTAGACTAGTCTGTGCGAGCTTGTACCAGAGGTAGGGGGACCTCTGGTTGGGGCTACTTGTTATTTCCTCTACTGGTTAAAGAGGGCAGCGATGACTTAGTTTATGAGCCTAGAATAGGCTATCCATGTAATGTCCTTGGGGCATGCCGGGCTAGAGCCAGACTTTTTTGATAGATTGCCTTCTTCTCCTACTCCGAGAGTTCTCTTAGATGAAGTCAACTTGGCCGCTGTTTGTGTCTCCCTGAGAAGTTGTATTCAAAGTGTCGAAAAAACTTCCGATTATGATGTTCTGGAAGAATAGCCCGAGAAAGAGACTAGAGAGAAACAGACAGACCGACCGATAGACTTACGCGAAAAAGTATCTTTTTTCATGGGACCGCAGAAGAGTAAGATACTTACTTGGCTGTCCAATTGTTCCTTTTATTTGTTTCGAATCAGTTAGTAAAACCAATTTCATGAAGACAGTGAAGACTTGTATAGGTTACGATAATCTTTTAGACTTCATTTGTGTGGAAACCGGTCACAGTCGCTGTCTGATGCTAGACAATGTATGTACTTTGAAATCTGGTAATGAATGTACAATGTTCGAAAAATCGACTCTGTTATGAAGCTCTGGTAGCTGGCGTCCCATCTGCTACTCCTAGCGTTTAGGAATTTCTATTGCGAACAACGTCAATTTCCGAGATCCCGTCTCAAGTGCGATAGTCGAGAGATCTTATCGCTAGATAACGTTGTCGTCACTTTCTTTAATTCTGCGTAAATCGTCTCTTATCTGAAGCTAAAGGTGTTTGAGAACGATTTAACATGTGCTATTTCTGATAACAATTTTATTCTGTGGTGCTAGCGCGAGTGGAAATGGAGGTTACAGCAGTTTGACCTCGTTCTGAATGTCGGACCGTGGAGATATTTTTTATTGAGACGAGCTTTCCCAACTTGTATGTCTTGTTTAGTGACCTTCCCCTTTCTGTTCCAAAGTCGAAGTAACCTTACTAAAATCTCAGAGAATTCAATACTTGTGCGTTATTTTTGTCCTGATGCGCTGAATCCATCTAGTGAGAGAAACAATTTGATTCTCTGACATGCCTTACATTGTCTGCATAGAATATGAATATCAGAAAAACTCGTTTTTTGAAATGATCCACGGTCTAGATTGATTTAACTCTGGTTTGAAGTCCTTGAAAGGTGATTTTCTACTCTTGAAATTTGGAATTCGCTCATTTTGAGGTTTAGGCCTGTATATTATCGCTCATTTATGATAAGATTAAGGTCAGGAATGCTCAAATTGATGAATGGTCACAGGCCCCGCCTCCAAGCTATATATGATAGAAAGGGAATTAGATGAGGACTTCGAAAATTGCCGACCTCCGAGCTTTGCCGGACGGAGGATGTTTTTTCTGACGACACTACCACCCTCACCTCCCGCCCCACCCGTTAAAAGAGGTTGCCTGTTGAAACAGTATTTTTATCCAATTTGACTTTCTTTCTAACGGGAACTTGTTTTATCGGGGGCTTTTCAGGAAGAACGTCCGCCGGCCGGCAAGCGCCCCTCCAAGTCCCTGTCCTATCATGTGTAGCTTGTGGGCGGCGCCTGTGACGTCACTATTTGATGACGTCATAGATCAGTTTTTTGAAGTTCCCTTCCCATTATGTATAGGTACAAAGTTCGGGACTGTGACGTCACTTTGATGACTTCATAGGTCAGCCTTGGGTCGTCACAATCTGATGACGTCATAGGTAAGTTTTTTTCAAGTTCCTCTCCTATTATGTTTAGCTCCAAAGTCTAGGGCTGTGACATCACAATTTGATGACTTCATACGTCAGCCTTGTAACGTCACAATCTACATTTTTCAGATCCCG
Organism: Aspidiotus rigidus; assembly: GCA_035079385.1. Classification (NCBI taxonomy): domain Eukaryota; kingdom Metazoa; phylum Arthropoda; class Insecta; order Hemiptera; family Diaspididae; genus Aspidiotus; species Aspidiotus rigidus. The sequence continues at coordinate 15,808,218 of JAVHKY010000013.1, forward strand.
CGTGCCCCATAAAACAGGTTCTCTGCCACCCCTCATTTATCGCCGTTAGAAAACCCTTGAAGTTTTTTTTTTTCTACTTCGTTGACTCGCTTACTTTCAAAAAAGGTCAATAAATGTCAAGTATTTTCAGAATTTCCTTCCAGTAGACACCCTGTATTAATTACAAGAGTACTTTCGGATGTTACCCCATCATCAGTTGTATCTCTACTGAGGAACAAGACCCTGTTTTTATTGTATAACACTGATCTGATTAGTTATAACAATACTGTATTGTGATTGATTCATTCGCCTATGTGTTAAGTTTCTATCAGCTACCAAGTCGGCTATAATCTTATTGGTTGGCCCTGTTCATCCTGTCTTGTCCAATGACCAAGCCGAATGATCTTTTGATGTAAAACGAGATCACATTGCCTATATGACTTCGAGTACTTCCTTTATCATTTTGCAGTTCTTCATTGCAAAGTTTGCCAAACATGTGACTCTCCTCATTCCTTCCCACTCTTTCTAAACGCAATAACAAATAAATGTATGTAGGAACGCTATACCCTTCTCACAAATTTTCGTGTTAGTAGCGTTGCATCGATTCTCGCAGCCGGATTTGGTAGTTGCATATGTTATAAGGTAGATAATAGTAGTAGGTAGTCATTTTTCCGATGTTAAATTTTCTCCCAGTCTAAAGAAGACGTCTTTGCACTGTTCGCAACTGAGCCGCCTAGTCGTTGCCTATGAGTGGGTTTCTATAGATGTCCACATTTACATCATAACTACTGAAAGCTTCCATCACCTTGTTTGTGTACTTTCCTATGTATGCTACTGATTCAGAGTATACTTTCTCACTCTGCTGTCTTGGGTTTTCTCCTTTGCCTCCATTTTCCCAATTACTCAGTTGCTGTTTACTGCTGCGGTCTGCTTAAATTACTTTCCTTTTCTCTTCATTGTCCTTTGGAAGAGAGATCACTCAGTGGCAGTAGTTGTGCCGTGCGTGCTGATAGGAGTCGGTTGGCATGATGATGTCGGTGTGCGTCGGCTTCCTGCAGATCTTGTATTCTTTCTCCAGTGTGAGTGTTAGGTCCAAATAGTTGATGGCCTCATTGCCCGATCGCAATGTACTTCGTGTTTATTAGAATATTTTTTATATGAATTTCCTGTTTTTGAAATTTTTTATAACGTATATTTTATCTTGTTTTGTTTTCCAGGTGAGTTTCAGTTATATCATTTATCTGGCGAGTCTCGTTGAGTACCAATCCGTATTCATGTAAGTTATTTGGATCTTATAAGATAGTCTACCGTATCAGCAGTCTGCACTTCTCTTTTCACGACGTAAGTTGTGCGACAGTTATTGTTGAACAATTACCATAAATAAGTCACAAAATAGAATCAGTGTTGAGCGTTTTCATCAATTTCTACATCACGTCAAGGCGATTAAACGTTCATCCACCTCTCTCTGATGCATTTCGCCTTCGTTCTTCTTAATTTATCGCTATGTTGCATAAAAATAATTTTTTAAAAAGTGAAACGGTAATAGAGCGAATATGCGGTAAAAGCGGAATCCATCACGCTCGCTCTATCATGAAGTCGTTAGGAAGTAACTTCGAGTCGTTATCTATTTTACGAACGAAAAGTTTTATTCGATTTGTGTACGGAAAAACTTTTATTTCTCCGTTTCGTACGCGGTTCATCCAATAAGCCTTTGAATTGAAGTTCATCGAGTTGAATTTTCGTTTCAAATTTTTTGTTGTACTCAAACGAAGTTGAAACTAGTAATTTTAACTTCGAATGCTGACGTTGCTAAAAATATACATTTTGGGCCATTAAAGGGGTTTGATGATGTCATAAGTGAGTGTAGATAAATAGTACACGAGAAGAGAATTCGCTACTCATATCGTTCGCGGGATCTCTTTCATATTAGCGAGCAGGAAACCTGTTCCATAAGGGGATTTTTTAATCTTGGCGAACAGAATAATTTATATTTTTGCGATGTCTTGGAGAATCTTCTCTTCAAATTCAAAGTTCGCTCATTTTGAGGTCAGGAATGCTCGAAATTGGATGAAGTTGAGGGATAGTTTTACTCTGCTGGCTGTGTGATCTACATCAAGGATACTTATGACTCTGAAAGTACTTGTATGATAAAATCATGGTGACAAAAAAAAAAAAAGATTTGGAAAAGCATTCGATAACGGTTCAAGGTATATCGATGGTGAAAAAATTATCAGCGATAAATCGTTTGCGACTTGCATGTAAATATGCGTAAACCATTAAAGAAGGTATTAATTTTCAAACGAGCGACCGGTTTCATGTTATAAAATGTTCACCGATCGTTAAATACGTACAAAGTGATTACAGAACATGATGTATGAGTGCGCGAAAGGTAAAAGCGAAGTACATACTCGTAGTATTTGAGCGCAGACGTGTAATCAAGCGCACCTCGTGTAATCGAAAGTGGTGTTCAGATTTTGTACTTCGTGAATTATCTCTTTTCAATGTCGTTCTCGCGCTCATCTTTGCGACTGTCTCAAATTCTTAGCCACGTATCTCGTACACTCCATTCTGCCTTTCCTCTGCCACCATGTCTAAAACTCCGTTGTGAATCTTTTGAGTGGATATAGAACAAGAGGACATCCGAGCCTCCAACCTTTCTCCTTTATGAAAAATTCCATACTATCATGCAGTCTTTCAGAATTCAAGACTTTTCTTGCCTTCGATTTGGTCAGTTCAAGATCTGTAAAAACTTCGACGGCTAACAAACTGAAAAGTAAGAGAAGTCCATGGCCCCAGCACGCCCATCTCAGTTCTTGAGGTGGCGGTCGGTGGATTCGTTTGTGATGGATTGCACCGTAGAGGTTTTCGTTTGTGCTGCTCTCCTTCCCCTCCAACTATCAAGTGTAGACAAGCAAGACTACCCCCCCCCCCCCTCCATTTCGATCTTTTGGGTGGGGGTGGGTAGATTCTTTTGTGCTTGATTGTGCCGTAGAGATTTTAACAGAAAACATGTTTTATATGGGGGGTTTTTAAGAAAAAACGTCCGCCATTCGGTCGGCCAGCAATGTTCGGAGCTCGAAAGTTTTCTAAGTCTGTCTCCTATCATATATAACGTGGCGGGCCCTATGACATCACAGTTTGATGAACTTATGACGTCACAGTCTGATGACGTCATAGATCGTTTTTTTTCTAAATCTCCCTCCTATCGCATATAGCTTGGCGAGACGGGGTCTGTGACGTCACAGTTTGACGACGTCATTATATCACTTTTTCAAAGTTTCCCTCCTTTTACATAGAGCTCCAGAGTTCAGGTCTGGGACGTCACAGTTTGATGACGTCATAGGTCAGCCTTGTGACATCACAATCTACTCGTTTCTAAAATTATACTCCAATTATATATGTGTGGTTTCAAAGTCCGGGCCTGTGACGTGACAATTTGATGACGTTATAGATCAGTTTTTTTTTCCCCAATCTCCCTCCTATTGTGACAGAGGCCTGAAACGTCACAGTGTGATGACGCCATAGGTCAGCCTGACAACGTCACAACCTGATGACGTTATAGATCAGTTTTTTCCTTCTAAATCTCCCTCTTATTGTATATAGGTTGGCGGAGCGGGGCCTGTGACTTCACAATTTGATAACGCCATAGGTCAGTCTTGTGACGTAACCTTCTATGCGTTTTTAAAATTTAACTCCAATTATATATGTGTCGCTCCAAAGTTTGGGCCTGTGAGGTCACAATTTGATAGCTTTATAGATCAGTTTTTTTTTCTAAATCACTCTTATCCATATATAGCTTGGCAGGGCGGGGCCTGTGACATCACATTTTGATAACGTCAGGTCAGCCTTGTGACGTCCTAATCTTATGTCGTCATAGATTAGTTTTTTTTCCTAATCTCCCTCCTATTGTGAGAGAGACCTATGACGTAATAGTTTGATAAGGCCGTAGGTCAGCCTTATGACATCACAATCTGATGACGTCACAGATCACTTTTTTTCTAAACCTCTTTCCCACTGTATATAGCTTGGAGGGGCGAGGCCTGTGACATAACAGTTTGATGACGTCATAGGTCAGCCTTGTGATGTAACCTTCTTGGCGTTTTTAAAATTACACCCGATTATATATGTGTGGTTGCAAAGTTCAGTTTTTTCCTAAATCACTCTCCTATCATATAGAGCTTGAAAGGGTGGGGCCTGTGACATCACAGTTTGATAAGCCTTGTAACGTCACAATCTGGTGACGTTATAGATCAGTTTATTTTCCTAATCTCCCTCCTATCGTGAGAGAAGCCTGTGACGTCACAGTGTGATGACGCTATAGGTCAGCTTCACGACGTCACAATCTGACGACGTCATAGATCAGGTTTTAGTTTGGCAGGGCGGGACCTGTGACATCACAGCTTGATGACGTCATACGTCAGCCTTGTGATGTCACAATTTGATCACATCATTGATCAATTTTTTTTTCTAAATCTTCCTCCTATCGTGGAAGGGGCTTGTAACGTCACAATCTGATTACGTCGTAGATCATTTTTTTTCAACATTTCTTCTTATCGTATATAGCTTGGTGGGGCGGGGCCTGTGACGCCACAATCTGATGACGTCGTAGGTCAACCTTGTGACGTCACAATCTACAATTTTCAGATCCCAAGCACCCCATAAAACCGGTTCCCTGTCAGCCCGCATTCAACTCTGTTGAAGCACCCGTGACTTTTTTTGTTTGCACTAGTCTCCTTCCCCTCCAACTGTGGGAGCAGGGTTGTAACCATGCAAGACGTAATTTAGACACTCAATGGATTTGTGGGAAAAGTATCGATTAAATCGTTTGTTTTATATTTGCTGGATTTTGCTGCATAGTTTTTTGTTTGTGCTGGTCTTCTTCCTCAGTAACCTTATGAGGGAGGTTGTAAATAAGCCCCTGGCCCTGTCGTATTCACTTTTTGGTGTGAAAACAGGCTAAATTGCTTGTGCTACGTTCTTGTTGTAGGGTGGGGGAGCCAGAAGACGTGCAGAACCCAATTTCGATAATTGGCAGTTTGTAGGATAAAAATGGATGGAATCGTCAGTGCTATATTTGTTCTGGTATCCTTATCCTCCAATCGTTGTCTTCTGAGATACGGTTGTAAGCTCACGGTGAGAGATAGATTGCGACTCCGTGTTTAATTGTTGTGAGCTTGTAGTGAGAGATCGGAGAATGCCTCGTGTTCAATTGATGCGGGCAAATGTGCAGAAATTCGCGTTGTGTCGAATGTCACCGAGAAATTTGCTTTCTGTTGAGAGGACTCGTGGCAAAAGGACCACACAAGCCCCGTGTTCGATCGAACCGGACGCGAATGTGCGAGAGTTGCTCGTTGTTTCAAGCACTGAAGTGTGCGTTACCTACAAGATCGTCCTACGGTGAGAGATTGGTCAAGGCCCCGAGTATGATGAAAGCGAGCTAATGTGCGGAGCATAAACGAATCTACCCACGCCAAGAATCGAGACGGTGGCTGAGAAGATAAACTTGAGAAAGATAGGAATTTCGAGAGCTCCGAGTACCGCACCCTGCATCGAGTCAGGGACAAAAATTCATGAATTTTGACGAGACTAGCATACGACGAGAAATGCGTGGTTCGCAAAGATGTGCCACCATAATAATTTTGGAAAACGCGAATGTCTCTACTCCTGTCTTCTCCTGAAGTGAAACGATTGCCTACCAGCCTATCAGACATTAGAGAAGTACAAACTTTTATGCCACTTCGTACCACCTGGCGGATGTCAACAATCGTATAAACCTAATAAGAATTCCATTCTTTTTTTCTTTTCTACTTTTTCATAATCCGATCGCGTTCAACCGAGCATTGACCTTATATCGTCGTCTACTTCTTAGATCATGCCACCTTTTTCAGATGCATTGCGTAAATGTATATAGGAGCACGACAGCTAGATGATTTTGGCTTTTAATATTTAATCTACGACGCTACTGTACCTGGTATGGAGATATCAATCTAAATACATCAACTACGCTGGCCACGCGACGAAAAATAATCAATTCTAGGTCCCTGCGATTATTGAGCGCCTTGTACTGTTGTATACGACGACTGTCGAGACCGCATGCTTAATACGAAATCGTAAAAAGTGTACCCTCCGAATGAGGAGTTCTGTGAACTCGTAAAACGCAATGCGTGCGTGCGTGCGTGCCATCATCGCAATCAGGAATCTAGTTAATTTTTCGGAACATTTTTTCTGTGCACGGAATGAAAATCTGGTGAATTCCTGTTACACTCGCAGGACTTACGAACGATTCTTCGGTTCACCATCTCGTACAGTATTCAAGGGCAGAAGCAATGAGGCCGAAAACCTGATTCGCTGACATTGAAACGAGTTTCTCGAAATATTCTATCCATACATCTCTACATTACGAGGCGACGTACGAATCCCAGCTACTTACAAGATACTCGGATTCTGCAATCAGCGGCCAAAAATACCGATATTACTCGATAACGCTCCGTTCGAAGATTATATAATACCTATATAGCGGTTGGCCTAATAACGTGGAAACTGAAACTGCAACATGCAACCGGTTGACCGACCAAATCGGCGAACTTCTAGCCCCTCTTCCACGAAAGTCGTTTCCAACAAGAGCCTTCAAATACCCATCGAACATTCGCGTTCTCTTTCGACACACAATACGTAGGACCTACGCTAGGTCGGATGATTATTATTAAGGTGCCATACTCTATTGTAAAAGTACGCTTCGGCGATATTTCCTAATTCGCTAAACACGATTACTCATTCCGCCGAAACAACTGTACCGTCCAAAACGAGTAAATTATAATTTCTAGCGTTCCATTTTCCATTATATAGGTAGAGCTATACTTATTATTTTAATCGCGGTATAATTGTGCAGAAAAACACTCGAGATAAAGTTCGTGCTGGGTAAGAAATCGAACGAGGTTACGCGAGATAAATTTCTTCCGCGCGGTCGGTGCCTGGAAACGATAAAAACTTTTTTTCATAGAAATGCGCGGATTTGAAATTATGATTGAAGAAAACAAATAGAGGATTGAATTCGTGTTTCCTAAAATAGTACTCGAGAACGACGACGATGAAAGGTATTCGGCGTTGGTATTCAGACTGATGTGGATGTGGCGAAGGTGAATGTCGAACCCCAGGCATTCCACATCAAATCTACTATAAAGAAACATGGAACGCGCACGGACACACGAAATGCTACGTGGAAGGCGAGGGTTAACTACATGTAATGAGGGTCCACCTTCTTCTATAATACGAGCAACAATGCACTTGCAGCTGTTCGACACAATATATATATATATATATATATATAAATATACTTAGTATACAGAAGTGGTTCTCGCTAGCAAACTGGACTTCGAACGCACGTCTTTATCGCTCTCTACGCTGATTTATAGATCTCACAGAGACACGGGCACGTACACACATATACTTCCAGAAAGGAGAAAAAAAATTAAGCCCCGAGTGACGCAAGCTGAAATTCTAGATCTCCTAGATGACGAAAAATTGCTATGACACTCCTCTCAAAACTTTGAAATACGACTCTAACGCGCTCGAGATTTATTCTGTAACGCCTTAGAATATTCATGGGACGTAATTTTTTTTCTTTTTTAATTTATGTTCATTTCACTTCATGAAACATTATTGAAGAATGCTTTGCACTTAAGACACGCTGCATCTGCATCTGCATGGTGTGTGTATGTGTGCGAGTACGAATGCGCTTTAGTATACTGTATAATACGTCATAAATAATAAACGCAGTCAACTCGTATAAGGAAAGTGTCGAACACTTGAAGTGCAAATTTCTTCGCACTTAAACAAGTGTGATAGCGAAAAAGAAGAATGTAGCATTTCTTCTACGTACTATCTAGTGACCTGTAGTCACTTTTAACTGCCACAGGAATGAAAAGAATAAAACTTATTTTCATTATTAGGAGGGAAAGTGTGATCAACAGTTGTAAACCTCAATGTCGGAGAAAAAGCTACAGCTTAAGTAAAAATATTCGCAGATGGATGGATAATGACTTCTAAGGGCCGGCGAAAGACTTCTCACTTTTATGTCAAGTTCGGAAAAGAGAAAGCCGTCTTCTCTCGTCCTTCCCAGATTTTTTTTTTTTTTTTTTTTTTGCCTTTTGTTCGCTGTCGCGAGCTGACAATTTATCGGGCATTGTTTTTTCATTGTTCGCTGTCATAAAAATGGCAAATGAACGAAAACAATGAGGAGCGTGAAACGATTTTCGTATTGTGTTGGGGTGGTAGCTTGCCCACTTGGAATCACGCGAAAGCAGATTTTTCCAGATGCTTTCTTGCAGCAATATTCATCTACTTATAACGTACCTACATTTTATATTACACACGTCTAAACACTCGTAAGAAACGCGTGATTTATTTCTCTTATTTCCGCTAATTTTTCTGAGAAAGCTCACTTGTTACACAAAGAGTCTATTGTGACTCAATGAGGAAACTCTGAAGCATTCGGAAGAAGCCCAGATGAATGAAGGGTCCTGTTAAATGTTACATAATTCGTTTACTACAAGAATACCGTCTAAAATGATTCGTGACTAAGATTTTGAGACGGGTTAAAATGACTTCTTCGCGTCACGAAGCTGAAGGGCGGTTCGAAGTAGACCACGGAATTGAAGCTTTTTGACATGTACCGTATCTCAAAGGTTATAAATTGCATAGCCCTTATATTAAAACAAACACAATTTGGATTTTTGTATCTGTTGATGGCAGTCATGCCAAAAACACTCATTTAATTTGATCTTTACTCGTTATATCGATTATTTAAGGACCTTGTATTTATTTTAATGTTCAGGCTGTGCAAGTTATAACCTGTGAGATTAAAATGTCCCGTAAAATACAAGTAGGTGTAATGTAAATGTCTTTGGTCTGCAGGTCCGTCAAAAATCTGCGTCACGTGACGTGATGATGACGTCATGAATGACCTTGACCTACTTTAGGGACTTTGAAATTTAGATGTCAAAAAATAAAATATACTCCAACTGTAACTAAAGTTGATCAATGAACTAAAGAAGAAATAAGTAAAGGAGCCATTATTGCTTTAGTCAATCATAAATTTAAAGGAAATTGAGATTTTTTAAAATAAAAAAGCAAAATATCAATAAATTAATAATTAATCTTATCGTTGAAATTTAATAATAAATTATTTTTAGAAAAAGAGAAAAAATTAAAAATTATCATAAAAATTAAAATGTGTCCTAATCGATTATTTTAATAATATAACTAAAATTCTTATTTTTATAATAATATAATTATTGTAAAAACATAAATTGAATATAAATAATTATCATTATTTAAATAAATAAAATTAGAATAAATAATTAAAATTCTAATTATTGATACATTCTATAGTTATAAATAAAAAATTAAATTTATCAAAATGAAATATTCTATTAAAATACGAAATAATTGTATAATGAATTTAAATTAAAAACTAATTTCATTTTTATTCCTAAAATTTATTATCATTTTAAAAATTGAATAATTTAATTAAATACATAACATAATGATCTTGTACATCATTAAATAATTATTAATTATAAAAAAAGATTTACTAATATTAAATTTAATTGATAAATATAATTATTTTTTCTATAAATTTTGTTTTATAAATTTTTATTTTAGGTTACTATTAATATTCTTAATTAAATTTTAAATTATTAATTAATAATATCATTTTCAAAAATTAAAGATCTTATTTAAATTTTATATTGAAAATAGAACGTTTTTTTCAAAACCTCATGCCGCCACTGGTGAATGCGTCTGTCATCCCTGGTTAGCATAACGAGAGTAGGGGTGATCGAGACTACTCCTGAAAAAACGGTCAGGAAAAACCGTCAAGGTTTCTCTTCACGCTTGATGACGTCATCAGTGGTCCTGGCTTACTTTAAGGACTTGGAAAAATGTTGGCCTCCCTCACTTCAGGAACTACAAAATCATACTAGGCCCAACATAGAGGATACTAGGCAATACTAAGAGCCATAAACAATACACCATCATCCTGCCCGATAAACTAGGCTTTCTCTGTACTAGGTCGAGATTTGGAAAAAACTTCGACCTGGGCTACTTCGTGATCATGAATTAACTTGCCCGAATTTTGTTCATTATATAGATTTTTGTACTAATAAATAAAAAATTGAAAATAACAATTTAATTAATATAAATAATGATAATAATAATCTTCATCTTTATAATGATAAAAACATTATTTCTTCTCAATAATAAATAATTTTAAAATAATCAATATTAAATAATAAAAATTAATTATCAAAATTTCAATTTTTAATAAATGAAAATAGACTATAACAAAATTGAATTATTCTTATTATTTTTCGTTCAATTAATGAAGAAAAAAAAAAAAAAAACATATCTCAATTTATATAAATGAAATTTAAATTATTCTTGATCTGATATAATAAGCTAACTATGTTGGGTAAAGTCAGTAATTCTTCGCAAATTTTCTGGAAGGAGAGATCAACTCAGACTTGGACTTGCAGATTGCCAATAGAGTTGAACCCACAGATTTTCAACGGATGGCTGGGGTGCCGATGCCGGTGAAGATATTAAAAAGAGAAAACCTAGTCCCTAGCTTGCAAATTTTCGATAGCTAATAAAGGTGCATTAAAAACATCAACCAGCCGTCATCACCATACATGACGTCATCAACATTCTCTCTTTTTTGTTTCGGGACTAGCTAATTTCCGAATTAGATTGCGAATAAACTTCATTGGGGCCAACTCGGCCTCGTAGTTTCTGATGGTGACCTAGTTTAAAGCTAGTGTAGCCCAACATACTATATTTTCGGACAGGGAAACTCAAATTCGGACTCGCAGATTTCTGGATTGGGACGAGGGTTCCAGATTCTAACCATGTGTCAATAAATTACGTGAGATATTTAAGAGGAGGGGAAGGAGGGTACAACTACAGACTTTTACACTATAAGGTTCGTGGGTATAACCGAATCTCAGCAAATCTCATGTGAGGAGGGGTTGAAAAATTACCTCACGTAATTTATGGAGTCTCCTAAATCCATCAATGAGGATAGGGGTTCCAACTTGACCTCGCGAATTTTCAACATTGGAATGGGGTGGGGTGCAGATGAGGAAATCCCGAAAATTCTTCTGCGTAAAATAGGATGTACTGTAGGCTATTCGAATAAAATTCTATGCAAAAACGGCAGTAGAGGTAGAAAAATCCAAGTTGAGACGATTTTTGACAATGTAGACTATGGTATTGCTGCCAGTATTCTTCCAGTTCTTCGAAAAGCTCGTATCTACCTCCATCAATTCTTGGTCAGTGCTCAAACTCTTAGGTACAGAATCGAGAAACTTCATTAACGCGTCTTCGTTCATCATTTTTCTTGGGCCGTGAACAGCCTCGCGGTATGAAAACCTTGGATTCGTATCTCATTAGCCTCGACAACGTCCACTACTTCATCTCTCTCTCTCTCTCTCTCTCTTTTCAACTCAATTTTCCGTTTGGGAATTGGCTATAATCTCTCCAATATTGGAACCTACTAAAGATCGCTCCTTCCCCGCATCTGATATCGATCTATCGCACTTACTTCTTCCTTTGTAAACTGTCCCAAAAAATACCGAACAGAAGACTATTATGGTTTATTGAAAGAATTGACATCCCTGACTTCCGCAAAGGCCTTAATAACCTCCAAACCATACTTGACTTAAACCTCCAAATTGAGGAAGCCCTTCGCTCAAGCTCAAAACCCGACTCCATTTTCTTCGACTTTGTTTACTGTCGAGGCAATTTACCCAATTTCTTACAAATCTCTCTTCATACCAATTCTCCTCCTTCCTTCTCATGTGCCCGAGGAGAAGTACGACCCAACAAATAGTTTTAGTACCATTGCGGATGACTTCAGTACCTCAAAATCTTCAAATAGTCATCTGACACCGTAGGTGAGCGAAAATTTTCCCCGACTCGCATTTCTATCAATATATTCTTGAACTTTGAGAGATAAATAGCAGCAGTGGCATTCAGTCAACAAATTAATCTCATTTCGTTCTCGCCATTCCTGCATACAAACAAATTTTGCGATGACTTCGCTCTTTCCGCGTCTTCATTAGCTTACTTTATCTCCGGCAATCAGAAATCAACTTCATCGCCTAGTTTAAGCATCGAGAGGCGTGAAAGAACGCTTAAAGTCGAACGCGACTGAAAATTTGCAATTCACTTCACTCATCATTCTCCTTTTGGTCTTCGTAAGAATGCGTCAAGGTCCTCTACGGCTTACTTCCTGTATAAGATCCTCTCTACCACGTAGGCTACGAATTATAATTGCAGAGAAAGCAAATTTTCATAGTTCTTCGGACGTGACCTCTTGTTTACCAGCTTAGCTTCGAAATAATCTCATAAAACATTGATATTGCAAAAAAACTTCAGAGATTTCTCATTTCGATGGATTTTCATCCGCGGTCTCTTTGTGTTTGTCGTAGTTCCACCGACATCTGCGTCATGTTTGTATTTGTATAATACTCGTTCATTCATTTCAAGGCAAAGTAAAACGAGAACACTTTACAAGGATTAAAAGCTGGATAGAGTATCCATCTTCCAAACGGAATGTCAACATTAAAACGGAGAATTAATGAGAAGTTTTCAAAGTTTTAAATTACTTCCAAGAGGATTACAGAAATAATCGGAAGACCGAAATAGCGCGCGAGAATCCGCGATCTTCCTAAAAATTCGATTTCATTTTCAAAAGATGTTCAGTTATTCGTAATACGACTAGCAACCGTAGATTGTCTAAGGCTGTCATCCGGGGTCACCTAGTACTTTGGGTTGTCCGCAAGATTCAGGAGTGAATTTATTTCGACCACTTTGTAGACGAGAGGTCTCACGAGTAGCGATTTGTGTGTTTCGTCCACTTGATTAGAGTCGATTTTTTATTTGGAGGGTAGTGCTAGACAAAGTTAGGGACTTTATACTTCTTTATCCTATCTCAGTTTTCACAGATCCAATTCATAGCATATCCTATCAATTTTGATCGCTCCTGCCTCCTGACAGACCCATGATAAATTCTCGCAAATTATGTAGATCTTACAAAATGAGCGCGATCAAATAAACGTACGCTTTTGATGAGTTTCCATTTGATGCATCCTAGTTTGAACAGGAACTCATTACACGGGCAAAGAATTTTCTACGATCGATGCATTATCATCGGCTCGCGCGTCTTTGTTGATCTGATCGAAGAATAAAAATGTACCTTTTTCCCCTAAGAAAATCGTTATTATCGCAAGCGTACGTTGAAATATGCGCACGCCTGGACCAGAATACGCGTTCTCATCACCAATCCAAATATGCCCCGCGAGAATTCAGGTGCGTCATGCCTGATTACGATAAAAATAATAATCATTCGCATTATTTAACAATGAAAACAGATCTTTTAAGACGGATTTGTTCTTCGGCCTCGTTGGAATCTTCGTCCTAATTCGATCTAATTAGCCGCTGCGGTTATTTTTATTTCATAATAAAATAAGACCGGAGTAAAAATATACATAGGTACATAATCTCATTACGTCGTGCAAAGCATAAATCGATATTACATGAATTATCTAGCATGCGTGCATAGTTTATATGTTTTGAATTACTATCTCATTCATGGTGACGTACAATGGACGACGATGATGCAACTACGAGCTCCATTCAGGTGCTTCCTTCGTCGTCAGCAATTGCAACGTAGATACTCGTACTGAACAAAAAAAGAAAATATTTTTCGCGTAACATTTTTATCGATATTTAATTGACAGTGACATTCAATATTACTCAATACTAAGATCATTGTTCTCTAAAAAGTCTGTCAGCCGATTATAACATTGGCACAGATGGCGAGATTGAGCGCATGAAACAAAATATAGCAGTTGACGAAGAGAGCGATTTGAAGAAAAGAAGGCGTAGTTCGTTCTACTATAGGAGTGTGTAATTTAGCCCAACGATGATTTTGTCGTAGTGAGGAACAGCTAGTGTCACCTAAGTAGTTTGATCTAACCTTCTTCAATCCTCCCTAATACCGATACTGCATCCTGAGGCATTATCTATCTCTTAATAAGTTGAAAACCGCGTATTGCACGTTTTTACCGCACGTCGTGGCTCTATGCGCTGAGGCTGGCATCCCTCCTCTACAATTTCGTTCATTGTCGCTTACCTCCACCTTTCTTGCGTCTATGAGTCTACCTTACTTCCATCCCTCGGTTCCCGAAACCCACTACTTCTTTCATTAGAATCCCATGCAGACAATCATCTCACATTTGAGTACCTTTCTTCTATCTACTCATCCACTTCGGCTCATATTCGCCTTGACCTGGCTAACTTACCAAAATCGCTTAAAACACATCGAAGCCATCATTGGTGATGATTTTCTCTTCCACAATCAGTCTTTACAGATGAATCCAAATCGGTTTTAAAAACTGGCCACGCTTTCTCTATCAATGGACAGGTCTTGCACTGACGTTCGCAAATCTCAGCCTGAATTTATTCTGAGCTATCTGCCTTCTAGTCTTGCCTCACTTACCTTTCTCTTCTCCCCTTCACCAGTAAATTCCTCCTCTTTCTTGTTTATTTCTCCTTTCTCCAAACCATGCGAGACACCTTCTCTTCGAAACCTCCTTCATGTCTTCTCTATCTTCAGTTGCCTTCCTCTCGATTCGGGGTCACATCGACCTTCCGGAACACGACGCAGTGAACTTAGCAAACCTTGCTCTCCTTCTCAATCACCAACCCCACCCCTTCAACGGCCTTTGAGTTGGAATCTTACTATCGTTCTCTAATTATTGCGTCGTGACACGAGCCTTAGTCGTCTCAATCCCACAATAAACTTTTTTGATTAAAAAATTCCCGATCCTCGCTCTTCATATTGCTCGACTAAGAATCGGGCACACCCGCCTTACCTACTTTTTTTCTTCTTTTTGGGCCTCATACCAATACTGCTATGCAGACAAATTCCATTCTCCTCCTGTTCATACTTTTGAAACCGCAGGAAATCTTTTATATCCCTCTTATGTCGCTACTTCCCTCTTCAACAACTCGGAGTCCATTACTAACACACTAAACTTCCTTATTACATATCCATTTAATTTCATGCGTCTTTCCGACCTTATAACTTCCTGTGTAGAAAAAAAAGGCTGGGTACGAGTTGCGTCCCGGGTAATTTTGACATGTTTGAGTTGCGTCCCATGGAAATGAAAGAGATATGTGAATTCCGTCCCGCCTGTAATAAAGGAAAACGACGAACGAGTCGCGTGCGTAACAATATCAAATATTATCTTGCTTCTTTTATGACTAATAAACGTACAAGATTGTACGTGAACTAAAATCGGAACTGAATGTTGCATGCAAAACTGAGTCACTCGAAAAGTGTACGCTCATCCTGATATCTACATGACGCAGCTGCAGAATCAGCAAATTACCCGATTTGATTTTGTTCATGATCTTTCGCGTAAATTTTTACCCACTAAAATGAAGAAGTGAAATTTACTGTAGTTCTTATGATTATTGATTTATTACATTACATTCCACATGTTCTCTCTATGTTTCATCATTTCTCTGGGACGCAACTCACCCAATATTCGGGACGGAATTTACACATCGTACTGTTTTGTGGTGGGACGCAATTGAACCATCTTTTTTTTTCCCCCAGGGCGCAACTGATTCGAAAACGCACTTTTGGGACGCAACTGGCATGTTGCCAAAAAAAAACATCAACTATAAGACGTAATGTAGACTACTAGCATTTTATATGCTTCCTTCCTACACTTCGATGTGATATATCGAATCTACCTATTAGATCGACTTTTGATAGGTCTATCTCGGTCATGATGACGAGTTTCCGAAAGCTAGGTACCTTGAAATATGTATATTAATCAGGGATTTTGATGACGTCACAAAAAGTTTTAAGCTGGTTCGTGTCTTCATTGTGCTTTTATCCCAGTATCGAAAAATATTTGGTCTCAACCGGTAGCTGAATCGAGCTACCATAAAACGTAAGCCTGGAGAGCCAGTGGTTTCTGGCTCCGGCCACCGCTTCCAGTTCCCGAGAATTGAGGAGCGAAGCCGAGTCGAAAAGTTGGACGTCGAGAATGGAATCGAAGCTGAAGGAGACTCAAGAAAAAAGAATAGCTAGCTCGGAGCAAGAGCTCAATTCCAGGGCTGCGGCTCCTCCGCTCTTTGGCCGAGAAGAATCCTTCAAGATATGTTCGACGATTTTTCTTGTTCAAAGTAGTCTTTTTCACGTTTCAGGACCGAGTTTTTCTCAATTATCTTAGAAAAAACGACTTTGAATAACTTTTTTTACTCGGTGTGGGCTTTCACGCAAAGTTCTCACTTCATTTATTTTTTACTTCATAGTCCATGGGCCATAATAGAAAATGGTGGTTTCTGGTACCACATGGGCGGACAAAGCGTCACTTTGGGATTTGTTGGTAAAGGTGATACTTGATATAAAAAATTATCTGAGAAGAGCAGCTTTTCAAAATGGCGAGTTGGTCTTGTGCTAAAAGGCGAGTAACTCATATTGTATTGGTCAAATTTTCTACTTTTTTTTTTTTTTTCAATAAAAAAAATAAGGGCTCCGATAACACATCCAACTTTCCGTCCCTCACATCCTGTAATACATTTTCTGTGGCACGTTCTAGCTCCCTAAAATCAATGTTTTGCAAATGTCTTGAAAAATTGGGCATCAATCATGAAAACAGGGTGGCCAGTTTCTGGAAAACCGGGAAAAGTCAGGGAATTTGAGTGTTCATGGAAAAGTCAGGGAAAAGTCAGGGAATTTTGGCTAAGGTCAGGGATTTTTTTGAGACTCGCGGCTAAATAATCTGAGATAGGCATACTCCAGACTCTTGTTTTAAAGGAATGTGAAATATATTATTTTGCTTCAAAAATCACGAAAGATTTTTTTCTTTTTTTTTTTTTGATCCGAAAAAGGAGAGATTTTAGTCTGGAAAAACCTGGAAAAGTCAGGGAATTTTTCTCGGTAAAAAACTGGCCACCCTCTAAAAGTTTTAGGTAAAAAATGTTCCTCGTGAAATTTGTTGTAGAAGATACCATTGAAACTTTGTATGCGTCCAATTATCAGCTTAAAAAGTTCGTCGAAAGTTGGGAATTTTGGGAAAAAGTCAATTTTTCAGCAATAAATATCTAAGAAATCAAACACTAATGAAATAAAATTTCAAACAAAAACTATTTATCGAAAAATTTCAACTGCAAAATAGATTGCCCAAACTATCTTAGAGTGTCCAGCTTGTCACTTTTTCATCCATAGTTGCAAATCACAAGTTTTTCCGGTGTTGCCATCACTTGGTATATGTTTGACCGCGGATCTTTTTTTTTTTATCTGGTGCCCTCGTATCTCGCTTCCCATGCCACTTAGAGCGTTTTTTTGTTTTGTTTTGTTTTTTTGTTGTTTTTTTTTTTGTTGATAATGCAGTTACTTTTTGTACCAATTGAGCGTTTTCTAGCGTTTTCTTCTTTTTATCAGTCCAATTATTATAATTCATCATTAACAAAAAAAATGTTTTGGGGACACATCGTTTGCATAGATACATTTTAACTAAAATCATGAAGTTGATGGAATTTACTTTATCATAACTGAACTAAAAGGAAAAAATCAAGATTTTATTCTTCTGACTGTAACTAGGCCACTGAACTGTTATCGGCATCACTTGCCAACAAAAATACTTTAAATAAATAAATAGAAGTATTTAATATGATTTTTACAGATTTTTTTTCAAGGTTGGAACTCACAATAGACTTCTTATGATGACCATTAGCTTTACGAATATTTTGGAACAATCACTTTCCTTTCAAACGCTCAGAACTTCCGACAATTTTTAAAAGGAAGTCGAGTGACAATATTTCAAAAAGAACATTTTGTTTGAAAGATTTTCTTATTGAAACTCAATTCCTCAAAATATTTATTATGAATCGATTTTTTCTAAAAGCTCACAACGTTTGGAAACTTTTCAAGATTATAACTAGACTGACAATAAAATTCAGATGGTCCGTCACATAGTAAATTTCATGAAAAATATTTTTTGTTTGGAACTTTTTCTCATTAGAACAGCTTATTTTTTTGTAATATTTAGAAACAATCGATTTCCTTCCAAAAGCTCAAAACTTTTGACAAACTTTGGAAGATTTAGGCAATCTATTTTGCAGTTGAAATTTTTCAATAAATAGTTTTTGTTTGAAATTTCATTTCATTAGTGTTTGATTTTCTAGAAATATTTTGCTGAAAAATTGACTGTTTCCCAAAGTTTCCGATTTTCGACGAACTTTTTAAGCTGATAATTGGACGCACAGCAAAGTTTGAATGGTATTTTCTATAACGAATTTCAAGAGGAACCATTTTTTATCTGAAACTTTTCATGATTGATATCCAATTTTTCGAGATATTTGCGAAACATTGATTTTAGGGAGCTAGAACGTGCCACAGAAAATTTATTACAGGATGTGAGGGACGGGAAGTAGGATATGTTATCCCATACAATATGAGTTATTCGCCTTTAGCACAAGACCGATCTGCCATTTTGAAATTGGCCACCATTTTGAAAAGCTGCTCATCTCAGATGTCTATCATCGTTTTTTATATCAAGTATCACCCTTACTAAAATACCCCAAAGTATCGCTTTGTCCCCTCGAATGGTATCCCATTTTCCTATGGCCCATGGACTATTCAAAATTTGTCAAATTTAATTTTCAACTCAAGAACAGCAGCTCGTTGAAAAAGAGGGAACGGAGCCATTCCGAAGGAGCTGCAGAGCTGACCACAGGAGCGGAGTTTTCTGGCTCGTTTCAAAATCAAATTACGCGCCCGGCTCCTGATTCCTACCCATCAAAATCTGGGGGAGCGCTTAAATTTAAAAGATATATTTGTTTGTCTCTGCAAAAACATTCTTTTTTCGAGTATTTGCCGCGCGAATCTATATTGACATCATCGCGACAACGTGGGTTTTCATTTCGAGAAAAGAAAATAAAGAAAGACAGAAAAAAGTGAACATTCCATCACGTATATAGGGAAAATAATCTTCAAATAAGCGATGAGTATTGTCGCCACAATTTTGTAACCGGAATCAAGTGTTGTCGAGTCATACATGTATACACCGAACAGGTTATCGAGCGAATAATTTACAACTGGTTTACCGTATTTGAACGAATGATCCATCCGATAAAAATACATACGATCGCATGAGTCACCGTTGCCTTTATCCTTGTAAACCTCCCAACATCAGCGTTTATATACGAAAAGTTGAAAGAGACTGTTTTCTCGTATTACCAAAGGTACTACTTAGTATATCTAAGCATGTAATTAAACACAATATTAAGTTCTTGTATAGTATGTGTATTTATGGATTAGATAGGAGCGCTTTACTCGTTTTACATATTCGTTCGCTCATTAACCTAAGATAATACGTAAGAGTTGTAGGTACACCCGAGTAGGATATTTTTTTCTTATATACGTGCGGTTTATATGCCCACTCGATAATTACAATACCGTATGATTGTTCGTTAATCGGAGATAGATTTTAATCGAACGTGTCATTTCTTATAATACCGATTACACAACAATAACACTACTGTCCTCGTAGAAGGCTGAAAAAGATCGTGCTTTACGTAGGCCAGCCATTAGCTTTGTTGTTTAAGAAATTAGAAAAAAATTTGTTTACAATATATTTGTACCGCAGGGACGAAGATTTATATTATTCTCGTTATGGGGGGTGCCGCATCCTCGTCGAGATTTTCGTACAAGAGCATTCTGGAATAATTACGGAACAAATTAATGTTACTTCCAACCAAGAAGGAAGTCGTAATTTCTCCTAACATTCTTACGCTTCCCGCGCCGTTTTTCCCTTGAAATATTTTCTGCGGTACTAAACTGCGATGGTGAGGTGTATTCGACTTAGTATCGTGCGCGCTTTCCTTATAAAAAAATGCTTGGATAGAGCAATATTTTCATGATTTTCGCATCGTTTTTTCGGACTCGAAACGTATTACGCTTCGCTAATTAGAATCTAATAGCTTTTTGCGAAATTTACTCGGATTATTAAGAAGACTCAACTTCGAAGGAAATGAAAGACTGTACCAGTACGAACAGTCGAAGTCGAAAACTTTTCTTTCCACGCGCGGAGAAGAAGTGAACTCCATGTTTTGAAAACGTCTTCATCGCACGGTTGACGAATATTTTCCCACGCGATCGAAAAGAATGAAGCAATTTTGCTCCGGAAAGTTGGGATTTTTGAAATAATTACGCGCGATGGGCCGGTAGCATTGAATTCTATTTTTTCTGCTCATTTTCATACAAAGTTGATGTGTTTAGATCTAAGTAAATCTTTCGCAATAATCATTTGACTTGAATTTTCAACAGAAATAGTCATCATAACCTTGAAGGTTTAAGTACTCATAGTTTTTTTTTTCCTATAAATAATTTATTTTGATGAAAGAAGGTAGCGGAATAACAAATCGACGAAAATAACTGAAATTTATTCAAACAGTTGGAAGCGTACCTACGTTCATTTATCTCCATGTTATTATTATACTTACAAATTTTTTCAGATTTTCGCTAACTGTCTCATCAATTTCCTCAGGAGAAAATATACATTATTTTTTCGTCCGAATCACATACATATATCCCAAGTCTCTCGAATAAGTTGACCATCTCTCTTCCCTTTTTCTACACTAGGTCTTTATAAAATAAAACTTTTCGAGGTTATCCTTCTCTCTTAGGATTGCCCTGGGAGCTTACGGTACTAGTCGAAAATACACAACAACTTGATTCCCTGTCACCCTTACTTATCTAAGACCCTCATTCCATCAATACTATCTCCAACCAATCCTTAATCTCTCTTCTGTGGGTACCGGGACACAGCGACCTAAGTATTATGACCTAATGGACCTTGCTCCAAAGAAATCAATGTGTCATCTTCCAAAACTAATCCCTTCTTCTCCTCATAAGATCTCAAATCCAACTTAATTAATATTTCTTTATCTTCTCTTCCTGGCATGATTTGTGGTCCTCCTCATCCTCCAACAAGCTACTATCTATATTATGTCAGGTTCATCAATTATGTACGTCATAAGGCGTAAGCCTTTGCGAAACGTACTATAAAACCTAGTTAACATAGTATACGGCATATTAGGCTTAGTATAATGAAGGCTAAACCTACTATAGCAGCCTAGTATACCATAAGTTCTTCTTCTTTTCACGCCGACCCCGTTACACGGAGGTTGTCAATTCGAATCATCGTTACCCTCTATATCGCTGCCCTCAAAATGTTTCCCAACGATCTTCCTACCCATCGACGTAGGAGTTGTGTCTCCTGCCCGGTTATCTTTTCCCTCGTATGCCTAATATATTGAAAGCTATGCTTAGTATAATACACGCTGAAGGTCGAAAATTGTCCAAGTTCCTATAGAAGATCAAGGTCCCGAGCACATGAAGCATCGCGAAACCTACAACAGCAATGTTGTTAGAGGAAGTCTAGTATACTGTATATTAGGCCTAGTATAATGGTGCCACAAGGGCAGGCTTATGCTAGGCTCCTACAGAGGTTCAGCCTGCATTGCACTAGGTATACACAAGCCTAGTATTAAACTGCGTAATAGGTCTAGTATAATGAAGGCAAAAGATTGAAAATACTATGTTAAAAAAAATAACACTATACAACAAAAAAAAATTGAAAATGCAAGAACAAAATTATACAATTTTAAAAGTATTTTCGACGCTAAACTTTTTGACGTGCACTGTATATCTCAAAAGTTATAAATTGGACAGCCCGTATATTAAAACAGACACAATTTGGATTTTTGTATCTGTTGATGGCAGTCATGCCGAAAACGCACATGTAATTTGATCTTTATTTATTATATCAAAGTTCGATCGCCACTCAATTCCATCAATACCGTACCTAATCTAACCTAATTTAAGTTCTAAAATAAGATTGTAACGCCGAGCAAATAACCCTTGTGCAGTTTATAATTCTCGTAAAAATAAAAAAAAAAAAAAATTATTTAAAGACCATGTATTTATTTTAATGTACTGGCTGTGCAATTTATAACCTCTGAGATTAAAATGTCCCGTAAAATACGTGGAACCATTGAAAGAATTAGGTGTACTATAAATGTCTTTGGTCTGTAGGTCAGTCAAAAATCTCCGTCACATAACGTAATGTTGACGTCATCAATGACCTTGACCTACTTTAAGGATTTTGAAATTTAAATATTGAAAAATAAAATATACTCCAACTGTAACTAAAGTTGATGAATGAACTAAAGAAGAAATAGGTAAACGAGCAATTATTCCTTTGGTCAATCATAAATTTAAAGGAAATTGTGATTTTTTTCATGAAAAAACAAAATGTCAATAAATAAATAAGGTTATAATATTTAATAATAAATTATTTTTGTAATATAATCAAAATTTGATGTATTAATACTATAGTGTTATGAATAAAAGATTAAATTTATCAAAATAAAATATTCTATTGAAATATGAATAATTATGATATTATATTGATAAATTTAAATTAAAAATAATTTTAATTTTCATTATTATAATTATTATATTGAATATAATATTATTCAAATTTTTAAATATTCTAAATCTAATAATTTAAACAAATAAAATAATGATCTTGTACATCATTGAATAATTATTAATAATTATAAAAATAGATTTACTAATTATATTATTTATTATTGTAATAAATTTTCTAATTTAATAATTATGTCTTTAAGAATAATAACACTGCATGACAAAACAAAAAAAAATTGAAAAATGCATGAACACAATTATACAATTCTAAAAGTATTTTTGACTCTGGTCACGATGCCGTTGACCGTTTTTGTTACCCAGCTATCAAACTTTGCAAGTACACAAACATACACAGCGCGTTGCTACAATTTGCGGGAACTTGATATGATTGTTTCTTGATAGCCAGAGCCAATTTTGAAAAACAGTCAACGGCATTGTGATCATCATCAAAAATACTTTTAGAATTGTATAATTTTTTTCATGCATTTTTCAATTTTGCTGTTGTTGTTGTTGTTGTTGTTGTTGTTGTTGTTGTTTAGTGTTATTATTCTTAAAGAAAGAATTATCAAATTGGAAAAATTCATTATAATAATAAAATGATATAAGTAGTAAATCTATTTTTGTAATTGATAATAATTCTTTAATGATGTACAGGGTCATTATGTTATGTATTTAATTAAATTATTCAATTTTTAAAATATTGATAAATTTTAATAATAAAAATTGAATTAGTTTTTATTAAAATTTATTAATATACAATTATTTTATATTTTAATAGAATATTTTATTTTGATAAATTTAATTTCTTATTCAATAACTATAGTATGTATTAATAATTGTAATTTTAATTATTAATTATAATTTTATTCATTTAACTAATAATATTATTAATTCACGATTAATGTTGGTCAATAATTCATTTATGAAATTTTAAATTAATTTCATTTTATTATATTTAAATTTTTCTTTAGAATTGATAGTCTAATATTTTAAGATTTTCTAGTAAAATTTATTTCTTCCCTTATTTTTGAATAACTTCTTTAAAAATATTTTAGAAATTCCTTTTTAAATATTATATAATGAAATTTTTTATATTTCAATTTAAATATCAAATTAATACAAATTATTATATCTAATAAATAAAATTTTTTTTTTTTTTTTAATAGAAGATGAATAATTTATTATTAAAATAGTTCGATGTAAAGCCAGTTAATTGAGCATATTTTTTTCTGATGAATGTAGGACCCACGATATCTTGAGGCCCAAAGCGTAGGCCTCAGTCGCTTTACCTTGCCGCTACCGCTGGCCCTTGCTACTTTTAGTCTAGTGTAGGTTAGTATCACAATTTATGGGACAATTTTCCAAGAGTAACCCGATAACTGAGGATAGAATTTTAACAGGGAACCTGTTTTATGGGTGCCTTTTTGAGAAATTTGCCGTGCGCCGTTCAGCAAAAAACTTGGAAAAATTTCGACTCTCGAGCCATATATGACAGTAGCGGGACTTGGAAAAATTTCGACTCTCAAGCCATATATGATAGGAGGGGGACTTAGAAAAATTTCGACTCTCAAGCTATACAATTATGATGGGAGGGGAACTTCGAAAAATGTCGACTATCGAGCTATATATGAGATGAGAGGGACTTAAAAAAATTTCAACTCTCGAGCTACCATATATAGCTCAAATTTAGACTCTCAAACTATACTATACTAGGCTAATAGTAGGTCTAGGCCTTCTTTATACTAGCTTTATCTAGGTCTAGGCTTCCTTGAATTTTGAATTCCAAATCCCATTTGACTCATGAAATAGGTTCCCTGCGTTCCTCGTTCAACTTCGTTAAGGAAGCTGTCGTCTTTCCAAATCCCGAGGTCACGCTACAGATTTTTGAGACAATTTTCCAAGAGTAATCCCAATTTCAGAAGTACGAGTATATAAAATTCTCACAAAAATAGTTCATGAAAATCTCAGCAATGATTGGTGAGAAACGTGAGTCCATCTCTGTTGATGAACTTATTTCATGAGGATTATAGCATGTAAATTTAGGAAGCTCTTTTAGAATTTTGTACCCTCATGCTTATAAGATTAGGACTACTCTTGAAAAAACCGTCACGGTTTTTTGACTGAAACTACTACTGAGAAAACGAGCGTGGTCTTTTGTCACGCATGGTAGCGTCATTAGTGACCTTGAACTACTGGAAAAATTTCGACCTTTACTCAATTGATCCTTTGACGATAATAATGGAACTCATAATGTATTCCGTGTATGTCCTTGCGTTTTATGAAAGTGGTCAGACTGCATTGGCTAAGCTTTAAAATGTTGTGCTCTGTGGATCCTTAACCTTGCCATTCTCAATCGCAGGGTCTTCTCGTGTCGATTCAATTCTCGAAATATCGTCTTTTCTGCCCTTGCCAAGAGAGTAATTCGAAGTTTCTTCGTATCAATGCGTGTTGCGTTACAATCACTAATTTTATCGTTTTCCTTCAGCACTCTGCAAATCTGTTAACGAGCGTATAATATAACGCCTGCCAAGGATGTAGTGGCTCGAGTAATTCGAGAAGATACGTGTAGGAAATGTAGAGCATTGAAAGAGCGCGGAAGTTGGCATTAGGGTTTCAGTCTAGAGAGGAACGCTCTTTTGTAACGATCAGCCGATTTCGAAAAATTGTTCGACGATGGGGAAAAAATGAAGACCTTTCAATTCACGATATACGGACCTTGTTATTCCTTTAGCGATGAAAAACGGTGTTTATATCTTTAAAAAATTCCTCTTCAGTTTGACAAATGGGGAAAACATTTCTTTTTTCTTAATAGTCCGATATCTGATATAGAGGTACGCGTACGCCATTATTTTTTGTAAAAAATACGACAGCAGTTATTTCCAGTGTTTACATTCGTTCCGTTAGTATTTCCTGTAGGCCTATATTTAGATTGGGGATGAAAGCTCGATTGTCAAATGTTGTACGTGTGGATGGGTAACCTTTGAGATGAGAGACGACGACAGTTATAAGGTGAAGGACGTTTATCCGTTTCCTATTTATCGGAAGCAAAATTATTCGTACGAAATTCGACGATAAAGTATTATTCGGTCGGCTATATTTGTAAATATGAATGATATTCAATACAAACAAAACGCTTTATTTTGCTCGTGCAACGTGTAACCGTTCATTTATCGAGACATAGGAACATAATATTTGTGCGATGGCTTCAATTTATCGGTATTCGATTTTAATGTGTTCTATTTGTACGCACGTACGGTGCAATGATGCAAAGTACAGCGGTTTGCCTTGAAAGTGACTCATGTGTTGGCTACCAAACGCATAAGTTTACTTCCCCGAACGATGTTAAGATGCGAACTTCTTCGCACGCTAAACCCGGAGAAGAGATATTTGAGAAAATATCTTTGATCTTTATCGTAAGTAAAATTTGACACCCGATCTGCGCGTAGTAATTTGACGTCGAGCTGCTTTGACGAAAGCTTGAAAATATCTTCTGTCGGTGCAGCCACGTGGAAAATACTCGAAAGTCTGGAATTTATGGAGTAGAAAAATGATGCAGGAAAAATTATCTCGAAGCTTGCTGAAACTTCAAAGTCGGGAAATTCTAATTACACATTATTTAGAACACTGATGCCTGTGTCTACAAGATATTCGCACCAACCCTTCCTTTGTTCTTTCTTTCTAAAAAAGTCGATTTAGTGATATTATTTTTCTGTTATTAAAAGTGACAATAATTGGGTACTTACATACTGCTGCAACCGCTTCAACATTATTATTAAAACGTTTCGCCAGATAAACTCCACTAATGAATGAGCATTCGACTAGTCTTAAAAGTATACCGCTACGAATGGAAGTTCCAGAAGGATTCGACCGTATGAAGAAAGAGAAATACTTGATTTTTATTACTTACCTTTAAGCAACTGGAAAAGTAGGAGTCAGATAAGCAGCACATTTACCGAGTCTTTGCGAAGAGACTCGTGCTTGCTTGTAGACTTTTTGTAAAGCTTTAGCATAATACTTTCGAAATCAGCGGGAGGGTGGGACGCGAAAATTGTGATCGTCTTCATTTTTCCTCGTAAAGAGCCGAAGATCTTGGGAATTTCGTCTTGTACCATTCCAAGAAACAGAATCTGTAATAGTGACAATTTATCAATTTGTTGACTCCTTATGAAGACTGATGACGTGAAAAAAAGAAAGATCAAGTGTTGGAAAGTTTGAAAGTCTATTTACTGATAGCTGAATTAGACTTCTTGATATTTCAGGTGTACCTAAGGAATTTTGGGCGGACTCCTGCTATTACTAAAAAGATGGATACTGATAATTATTTCCAACCCATGTTGAAGTGGAGAGGCGAAGTGTTTGGAGAAAAAAAACTTTCGCGGTTCATTTATCATCTTAAATTGAGAAAATTATTAATTTATGCTCGCACAACGGTGTATGATTTAAGATGAATAAGAACAATGAAGACAGGTGAGCTCAAATGAAGAAAGTTGAGGATAAATGAGGATAGACGAAGAGAAATGAGGACAAAAAAAAAACTAGGATAAATGAAGAGAAATTAAGAGAATACAAATGAGGATAGCTGAGGAGAAATAAAGATACATGAGGACAGATGAGGACAAATGAAGATAAATGATGACAAATAAGGATAGAAGAACACAAATGAGGACAGATGGCGACAAATAAAGATAAATGAGGACAATTAGGAAAAAATCCAGACAAGTGAAGACAGAAGGATGAAGACGAATTAAGACAAATCTTTGGGAGAGCCCAACTGCGTTCCCAAAGTTCGGAGTTTATAGTAGCTTACCCTAAATTTATAAGGCTTGGAAACCAATTTCCCCAGTTTGGCGAGGTGGATCTATTTTGTCCTCTCAGATGGAGACGAGGAGGAAGGGAAGTTAGCCGGCCAAGGTTCATGTATACGATTTTCTTCTGGACCAAACGATCAACTCCGGGTGGCGGAAACTTTCATGGTGTCAAGTTCACTCGGAAGGGACCCAGGGCGGTGGATCATAGCCATGCTTGGTGACTCTTGGTGTCGAGGGTGGAAATAAGAAGGAGAGTCGATGTATAAATCAGAGGAGGTAGGTTTCCTATAAATACCAAACGAGTGTCCTTGCAACGGGAGGGAAATGTGGAGGTCCAAGAAATTGATCTTAGTCCTCTCCATCTTCAACGTGAATTCCACACTCGGGTAGCGGCCATTGAGGAATAATTGAAACCTGTGCAGTGCAGTCTCCGAACCGTCCGACAGGCTGGGTACATCATCGACATAACAGTGCCAGTAAGTGACGTGCCCCGCGAGAGAGTGCCTTGTATCAAAGATTCTTTTCCTGTGGGGTGGGCAACTTTTCGAATTAGGGCCTAAAATTCAGGAAACTTCAGGAAAGATATGAAACCAGCCACAAATAGCGGCTTTTGTACCATCTGCAACGGCAGCCAGGAATTCGTGAAGTCCACTGCTTTCAATCATGTCACATGAATTATTTTTTTCCTCTTTCCACGTCGCTCCATGAAAGTCCAACTTCTTCATGTAACTATGGTAATATTTCTCATTTTTTAATGTCCTTCCTCTTTGAGGATTGAGCCCAAAAATCTTCTTCCGATGATGTCACACTCTCCTACTCGTCACGATTGGGGAAGCGATAAATAAATTTGTGAACGTCCTAGCATTTCAGAGAGCTTTTCATTAGCTGGAACGGGATACAAACTGGTGGCATCAAAGGATACAAGGATAGAGCCTTGGGGAACCTCATGATCTTTAATTTCACCGACCAGTTTGGCTGTATTTTTGACGGAATGCGTGGGTTGAAAATCCAGGTTTTTCGTAAACCAACTATCGACGTATGTAGATGGGCGATGAAATCAGCGGCGTAAATACGGGGGGTTGGGGTTCAACCCCCCAGAGCTCCGACAAAATTTGAATTAATGATTAACTAATCTACTGTTCATTTGTAAATACATACATGCATGCATAATGATACTTTTTTTCATTGGTCTCTTTTCAAAATTTCTAACTCCTCCCCCCCCCCTGAGGAAATTTCTTGGTTACGCCACTGGATGAAATTTAAAGAAACTATAGGTCTTGAGGGCATGCCCGCTTTATGGATTTTGGGAAGATCGTATAGTCTAAGAGGCCTAGGATTCCTGACTTCAAGAGGGTTGAGTGAAAAATTCACTAGTATCAATCTGTCTACAAACACGAGCATTAAATTTATTAAAATTTGCATTAGAGTCGGAATGCTATCATAGTAACTTGGAAATTTTTTCTTCATACTCACCTTGGCGCCAGATAACGAGTGAGTTTCCTTTATCGGTCTCTACCACACACAAACAGTGATATATTGAGACCGATGGTCCTTGATAACAGGATTAGAATTTATTATTCTTACGCATTCGCTTGTCACAGCCTCACGTGTCCGGGTTCCTATCATTAAATCGGGCACCAAACCATCCACCGCTTTCACCGTGTCGCAAGGTGGAACTGCGTCACAAATTTTATACTACATTTCGTATTTGGGGTGTATTGAAAGTTTTTGCGGATTTAGTATAATATGGTTCGCATGGTAGAGAACATATAATTATATATTCTTCTTTTTCAGTCGGTTGTAATCGACCATTGCTCCTCCAGGATGAGTCTTAAGATGCGAAATTGTGTTAATTTTGAATGTGATTATTCTGCAGCATGTGTGACATTCCAGTTGGTTCGCCGTGTTTGAAGACTCCCATTTTCTGTGGTCGCGTATTATTATCTTCTCTCATAAAAATTCATTCAGATCAAATTGAGGAAATCTTCCGCCCGTCACCCATCAATTGTCCCGCTTTAGTCGTGCGCGATACCAGCGCCGTACGGGCTATCACGAAAATATGGATTTTGAAAAATCTTTTATTCAATAAGAGGGGAGGAGGAAGTGAAGCGAAGTCTCACGATGTCTCACCGAGGGGTGGGAGAGCAGGCTCTTCACGTACTTCATGGATGCCCTCTAATTGTTCATGTTTGTGAACCTAATTCTGAGACTGAAGTCGTCAGAAAATCATTTATGATGCTAATTGTTTCTTCCCAAAATGAGGTATTACCGAAGAGTATGATCATAATTGGGATCTCATTAGTTATTCAATAATTATATTAAATTATCACCCTGTACTATTGTTTAACGAGTAAATAATTTTAAAGCTATCAACAACATGACACATACGATTGCACATCATTATGAGGGCCACTATACCGTGTCATCGTGGTACCGATGCTGGTACATGATGGGATCATCGTCCGCGAAATTAACGGTAACAATATTTCGCGGTTATAGACGTTAAAATATTTAATCTGTCGGTTTTCGTCGCATATTTTCGGTTATCGTGTTTTCCTCTTCCTAAATTTCTCTTTCGTTGAACAGGAAATATAATTCGATTCGCTCGCGGTCGTCGTTGTCAACTGATGAAGAAACGTGTGCGAGATTCGCGAGACTTGGTGTGCGATACGCGCCGAACTTCCGCGGCCGGTATTATTGAAAAATATACAGTTTCACGCTGATACAAGATCGCACAATGTGTGTGAATCGCCGTTTTATCACTTCTATATCACCGGGTAGACGATAAAGTAGTGTAGATTTTTACTTTCTAATCAAAAACATTAGAAAATAAATTTCGACTCGAACGAATCCGTGCGGCTTGGAACGCGAAAGCCGTCATCATATAGGCATCCCCGTTCTGTGAACGGCGTTAATTAAATCAATATAGAAGAGAATCTCGTCCCTCAAATGTTGGTAGAACTTTTCAACAAACAAGTCGAGCTCATACGGTTTCCTTTATATTTGTCGAGTTCTGATGCGAGCGCGAACGGCTGATGGTTAGAAGAAGAGAGAAATAACACTCGATTGTTTTTCTACGAGGTTTTTACGAGTATACTCGTATATACACATATACAGCCCCTGTCGACACTCGACAGCTAAACGAAGAGATTCCGGCGGTGAAATATACGTTTCTTCGTGAAATTTGCAACCTGGCTCTTAGCTTTCTACCCTTTTACCGATGCATACAAACAGTGGAAGTAAGGCCGTATAAGTCGACTGGAAACGTTTACTCGAAAATACTAATTTGATGCCGTAAACAATTCTGCCGGTCTTGACTACCATTTTCGCGAACTCGACAGCTAAATTCAACAATAGGAGTCAAATTTCAAATGAAAAACGTCTGCATTTTGCGTGGGAATAAGCGACCCGTAAAACTTACTAGGTTTTTTTCCCCGTTTTTCCTAATTTCAAGTGGAGGATCATTAGCTACTGTTCAATTAGCCATAAAAATTTATGAATATTGCGGCATCGTTGGCTTTTGTAATAACAACCATTTACGTTTATTACATGAGCACGTAATATGATATACCAATTCGTTCGGATCGACATATTCCACCATTTCTGTTTCGTTCTTCTATCTCGAAAGTTTTCAGGTTTGGGTTTAAGAAAAAAACTCACGGGTTCTTTAACGGAGTTGAGCGAGGGATGGCAGAGAACCTGTTTTATGGGACACGTGAGATTTGAAAAATGTTGACGTATCACATCTATGACGTCACCAAATTGTGACGTCACAGGTCCGAACTGTGGAGCTATATATAATAGGAGGGGGAAAATAGAAAAACCGCAAAAAATTTGAACACATCGAGCTTTATCAACTAAACAGCATCGGAAAAATGTCGACTTCCAAGCTATATGTGATTACACTTCCGAGCTACATATGATAGGAGGGGGACTTACTTTATCTACCTTAGAAGGACGTTCTGAGTCTTATGATGTTTGAAGCGTTGCATATCTAGCTCATTGAAGGGGTTATGTCAATTGGTATATAAAGAAATGCATATCTAGTTAGTCGAAGGGTTATCTTTCAAGCTATATACACCGACCACCGAGCTATGTATGATAGCAGAGGGGCTTAGAATATGAGGCACGTGGGATCCGTGCCTTTAAGGAGAAGGACTCAGAACCTCACATGATACGAGAGAATTGGGACTTGAGAAAACTGATCCATGACTTCATGAAATTGTGACGTCACAGGGCCAGACTTTGGAGCTATAATATAATGGGAAAGAGACTTAGAATAGATTGAATAGATTGTGACGTCATAGGCCCGGACTGTGGGGCTTTATAATAGTAGGGGAATTTGCAAAAGCTGATCTATGGCGTCATCAGATTGTGACATCACAAGGCTGACCTGTGACGTCACAATTTCCGAGCTATATATGATAGGAGAGGAGCTTGCCGGCCGTTTTTCCCGGAAGACCCCCCGATAAAACATGTTTTTGTTAAAAAACTCATGATCCCAGCCACTCCGAAATTTTTTTCCAACATTTTCAATTTCTTAACTGCACCCCCCTCTCCATCTCAGTATTCCAGAGTGTCCACTTGTCTGGAAAATCTGGAAGTCAGGGAAAAGTCAGGGAATTTTACTCAAAGTCAGGGAATTTTTGGAGATACGTCAAAAAAAGTAAGTTTGAGCTAAAAAGTTTTTCCTTTTTCCTTTTTTTTTTTTTTTTGCTTTTCAGTGGAGATTATGGTCTGGAAAAACCTGGAAAAGTCAGGGAATTTCATTTCAGAGAAAAAAAAAGGGCACCCTGTTATTGGAAATCTTGGAGTTTGAGTTCCCTTTCCTAGCATGCATTAATATTAGGTTACACTAGCTTTGCACTACATTAGGCTAAATTAGGCTACATTAGCTTTAAACTAGGCTTCCTTAGGCTGTAGCTTCAGACTAGTCCTACCATACGCCTATGCTACGCTAGACACTAAGCTCAAAGAAAAAAGGATCTGAAAAATATTGTGAGTTAAGCTATAAGAATCTTCTTTTTCAGACTAATTTCGAGCTATGGAGTTTACATTCTCAGAAAACGTCTGCATCCGACCATCCTGACAACATCAATATCAATGGCCTTGACTGAATTTTTAGGAACTTGAAAAAATGTTCAGTTCCGATTTGTTATAGAGGGAGGTACTTGGAAAAATTTGGTACTTTGGAACTTCCTCTAGGTAGGTCCAGAGGAAAATTAAGCTTTGAACCTTCAAAATAAGCAATATAAAGTTTCTCGAGCTAAATTTCTCGTCTGGGCATAAATGCTAGCCCAAGGATTTAAATTTAAGATGAGCGCCTAAATGGGATTGAAGCACATGGACTGAGGGCATTTGAACATGTGTGAAGATTTGGATGTTGTGCTCATGAGGCCAGAAAATCAACAGTGAGTGAAAGAGCGCGGTAACGGAGAGGAGGGACACTTGCCTCAGCGCTTAGAGGAGTGCAGGCGCCAAGGGCTAGTCGAAACCCGGAAGATTGAATAGAGTCCAGCAATTTTAAGGTTGTTTGGTGAGAGTGGATGTAAAGAAAGAATTTGGAGGAGTTTGCGGTTACAGCCTGCAGTCGGTAAGGGGTTTGATAGGTAGAAATTCAGACATTTTGCTCTCAAAATTTTGATATAGTGTGGAGATGCTTGGGTCAAAGGGGCGACCAAGAAACTTGGAAAAGGAATCATGATGTTCCGTTGAAGCCGACAAGAAAAAGGTGTTGGGCGTGGTACTATTCTAGTGAAACAGTTTGCGGATTCAGACGATTTTCACGCACGGAAAGGATTTGAAGAATATCTAGCCTAAAGGTTATCTCCCGAGAACGAAGTTTTAAACTCTTTTTGAATCTCTGATTACAAAACGATCCAGTTTTGATTGATCAATCAAGCATGATAAACTGGTTTTCATAGTTTGCTCTCAATTCTAGTGCAAGAAGAGGGCGAAAAGCTCCCAAAGTAGGTCAAGGTCATCAACAGGAGTGAGGGGTTGTCCTAGAGTCGCTCAAGGTCCCCTTTTTGTTCCAATAGCGGTCGCAAATTCTTTTCCTATTTTTCAATATATCGACAACTTCATACTGCATGAAGAGTCTCACCTACAGCTTCCAAGGTCGAAAGTTTGAAGAAGGAACCTAATCTATGCTTTTTCGCGGAGGCGGGGGACGTAGACCGTCTGCTTTTTCCGCGTTTTAACTTGGGACTTCGAAAAATTGCAACTTTCAAGTTGAAAATGTGGTGACTTAAGAGTACTTAGAAAATTAATATCGATCTCTAAACCCTCATAGAGGGGATACAGAAAAGTTTTAAGCTGTCAATCCATACAAAGGAGAGACTTGAAAAACTTTGAGCTCTGCACCGTTATAGAAGAGAAACTGAAGAATTTCGATCTCTAAACTCGAATGAAAGCGAGGAGAGGGGACTAAGAAAAATTGCGCTCTGATGGGCTGAAAGTGGAAAGGACTTCAACTCTTCTGTAAACTAAGCTGCCTTTCTCCAATTTCATGTACCTTTTATAGAACTGCTTTGCGCCCTATAGACTCGTCAATTTTTCCAAGACACTCTCTCCCCCTCCTTCATACATAGTTTGTTTTTCCTTTCGTTAAGTTCCAGTGTCAAAGTCAGAACTTTTCGAGTCACAAGGTTATCAGGTTCGAGGTCCTGACGAATCGGCGCAGGCATGCCAAAATTCTAAATGAGGTTTCACACAGAACTGGATAGATTTTCAAACGGGCGATGTCGAATTAAGTCCCAAATTATCTTTTTTAGCCAAATTGAGTCCCGAGTTGTCGGGGGGTGGTAGAATAATATCCGAATTGAGTCCCGTAGTGTCGGGGATAAGAAAAGGGAATGTCTTCATGTGTCGGCGGTAAACAAACGAATTGAGTCCCGAGTTCGCGAATGATTCTCATTTCCATTCTGCCTAAACGTTTCTTCAACTTACAAATGTCGATGACTTTGGCATAGATATCGCATTGGACTTCAAGAAGAGTACCTATGAGAATGAAAATATTGGAGTGTGCAGCGTAGAAGGAACCCAACAGAATCAACACGTTTTTTAATTTTACGGTCATCCATCATAGAGAAATATACTCAAAGAGAGTAACGAAACAATACAAGAACCGCACAATATTATAAACAGACCGAGCGCTTTCGACTAAACAGTCATTCTCACGGTATAGAAAGCGACTGAACCCAACACCAACGAGAACAAGAAACAACGAACGAGGAGGTCATGACTGAACCAGCGAGTCATCGAAATGTGAATCATTCTCATAGACTAATTCAATCAATCCCTCCTCAGGAACGTACCTGTTCACCACGGTAATGTCTTTAATATTTCGGTGACGATGAATTTCAATTTCTTCCAAAGCCAAGCGCCTAAAATAAGATTTTTCCCTGTGGAGGAGAACTTCGGATCCCTCTTTGAGGCTATGGCCGCATTCGATTAAGTGGTCAGCAAACGCCGACTCCCCTACTTTTCTTTTTTCCCATGCTTTTCTATGTTCATCAACTCTAATTTTGAATTGACGGCTAGTCATCCCTATGTACACACTCGGGCAATCACCACAGGCCACCCTATAAACACCCTCCCTCTCGGCCATCGGAATCGGATCCTTTAACTTGACCAAGAGGCTCTTCACCGTATTGGTACTATAAAACGCCGGTTGGAAACCAAAGGGACGGAGGACACGGCTCACCTCCGAAGAAAACTTCCCCAAAAACGGCATCCTAATCCACCGTTTACGCCTATCAAGATGCAACTGGCGGGGGAGGGAGGTAGTTGAGTCGAGACTTTTTCTTGTAAGTCTCCTACGGACCATGAGGTCAATGTCCACTTTCACCTGATTCACTCTAGCCAAGTGCTTTATCGTCACGAGTTCCTTATTAAACGCTACCTCACTCAAGGGGATCTGAGTGAGGCGATGTATTAAACTATTAAATGTGGCAACTTTATGGGCAAAAGTTACGAAAGACGACCCGTGGATAGTAATATCGGTCGAAGTACTTTTCCGGTAAATACCGAAATCATGGACACCGTCAATGACGGATATGGTTATGTCCAAAAAATTTATTGATGAGCCGCCAACTTCAAGAGTGAACTTGATGGACGGATATAAACTATTTAAATATGCTAAAAACTCACTAAGGAGCTCCGCGGGACCGGTCCACGCACACAATATGTCATCTACGTACCTATGCCAATAGAAAACGTGATTCAAAAACACCTGGCCCGAGGAAGTGAACAGGTACGTTCCTGAGGAGGGATTGATTGAATTAGTCTATGAGAATGATTCACATTTCGATGACTCGCTGGTTCAGTCATGACCTCCTCGTTCGTTGTTTCTTGTTCCCGTTGGTGTTGGGTTCAGTCGCTTTCTATACCGTGAGAATGACTGTTTAGTCGAAAGCGCTCGGTCTGTTTATAATATTGTGCGGTTCTTGTATTGTTTCGTTACTCTCTTTGAGTATATTTCTCTAGGAACCGAACAATTCCGAGGGTTCATTCTCCAAGGCGAGATTAATTATTTCATTTACAATATGTCGAAAGACTCTTTCATAGGATTCAATCGTCTTATTCGTCAGCAGACAAAATAATAGAGGAACATAAGCGTTGTATTTAAATCCATGAACTGTAAAAGGCTGGGACCAAGTTGCCTACAGCAGAGGATGAAGGAAAATGAACAAATTCACCCATCTTCTCGGACTTAGTGCCGCCGACACTTCGGGACTCAATTCGGACTGTACCGTTTTCTACCCCCGACACTATGGGACTCAATTCGGATATTATTTTACCGTCTCCTTTCCCTTTGGGACTCAATTCGGTTATGTACCCCCGACACTTCGGGACTCAATTCGGCTATCAAAAACAGTATCCCCGCCCCCGGGACTCAATTCGGTTACGCCCTTTCAAACCGTTGCCCAGGACCATCACACAATTTGTTAATACTGATGCTGGAGTTGATTCGAAGATGTGATGAATATTACCGGCCTTTTCGTGCGGAGACAATTCTCGGCAAGCAACAGTGCAGGTGAATTATCCAAAATCCTCGAAAAAACATTTCTTATACACATCGTCAGGATTGTTCTACACTGAGCAGTAGATTTTGACGATAAGACGGCCTCGGAATGCGTGAAACTTTATTCCCTTCAAGAGCAATTCAATAGTTCGAGGTCGAAGATAAAATACACGGAAAAAATTACACGGTACGAAACTAAAATGAAAGAAAAAAAAAATCGTTTTCGAAATTACGACATACATATTAGGCTAGGTAGCTTCTCAAATTTCTGCGCGATTATATGTACACAGTCTGGATACGAAAGATATGATCTTTCGAATGATTGATGAACCATTATCAGCGTCTTATTAGTACTGGCATTTGTCAGCGTACTCTCCCCACGACGAGGTGAGCGGACGGGAGTCGGTGTTCGGCGAAAGAGAACGCATTCCACAAACGCTGAAAATACACGGGAAATATACATACGAATAGCCTAATAACACGACGCGTCCTCCGCAGCCACCGCGCTGACTTTATTAAGTCGTCCGTCTCACAAACACGCCAGAAAGTGGCGGCGACCTTTTTTCGCTGATCGATGGGATGCGAATATAGGATTCGCCGTCCACCGGGGGCCGGAGGGCCCTACGTTCGAATTCAAAAATAGATTCTCGTTCATTCTCAATAAATCGTTAACGAGTCTCGTTTCGCGGCGTCGGTTTATTTATTTTGGGCCGACTCGGCTATATTTAGAATCATGATGTGTCCGCAGGATCACATTGTCAATACCGTACGGTACCGGGTATAACTGCAGTAGAAACTGTTCACTCGAATCTGGTACAGCGTACGTGTATAATAATAATTTACATTATCGAAGACTATCGCGATAATATTTTTCGCGGCGCGCACGAAATTTCGGGCAAATTACTACCAACGCGTAGAGAAGTGTACGTAACCATAAATTTGTACTACAAACGCGAATGATATTCGAACGAACGAAAGATGAGCGATAATTACGCGTTGTATATACGGGAAAAGAGACGATGCCCCGGCGTTTGTATATTTTTATGGCTAATTGAACTCGCGCTGGTGATTCTTCTCGTAAAATTAGTATAGAGAGAAACAGACTAAAAAACAAAATAATAATAGTAGTAATAAAAAAGCCTACATTAGGAAGTAAGTTTACGCGTCGCTTATTCCCGCACAAAATGCGGACGTGGTTTATTTAAAATTCGACCATCGTATTGTTGAACTGTATTTTATACATACGCTGCTGACTTCGCGATAAGAGTAGTTAGGACCAGCAGAATTTTGCTACAACTTGAAATTATTTGGACCTACAAAAGGACTGCGATCGAAAGTAAAGTCGCCGCAGGACAAAAGGACTGTAGAGTCTCAAGAACAAAATTAACGAAGAAATATCACAATTTTAATGATTAGAGGAAATCAAAGAGTATCCGTTGAAAAGTAAAGTCGCCGCAGGACAAAAGGACTGTAGAGTCTCAAGAACAAAATTAACGAAGAAATATCACAATTTTAATGATTAGAGGAAATCAAAGAGTATCCGTTGAACTGTGCGATTGCTTTAGGGCACCTTGACAACTGTTCTTGCCCATAAATAGACATTAACTTGCCCGAATGTCCCCTGTCATAATAAAGAAAACTTTAGAGGTGATTGCAAGCGTTTCAATGGCAGCGGGGAACTCGCAATAAGTTCCACCGCCCGGTAAAAATAGGGCAAATTCATGACGTCACTATCATCAAAGTCGGATGCGGGCATTTTCGAAGGATGCACAGTTTTCAGGTTCCCCGTTGAAAATGTCATATTTTTCAAGGGGAAGACGCGAACGTTTTGAAAAGCGAAATTAAGTCTTTTTAGTACAGGCAATAACTGTACAAAAACAATGAACAGAAATATTTTTATGGGTTCCATAGTTAGCCTGAGATCGTCAAGTGGTACACGAAAAGAGGTAGTGAACAGGTACGGCATTATCATGTTGACAATGATAGCAAGAGAGAGAGGAGAGAATATTTGTAGACATGGAAAAAGATAGAAATGGGTGAGACGTGTGTGATCAATTTTGAGGCGAGGGAGCATGATCCAGGGGACCGGCTTATAACAATTTTTCCAGAAGTTACGGTAGGACAAGAATTAGCAACAGTTATCGGAATTTTAGGCAGTAGTAATACAGGGTCAGAAATAGAGAATTTTCGACGGCGAGTCAACCGCGTCGTGTTTCGAGAAGTCGATGAGACCCGGAATACGATGGAAGGAAACTGTGAAACAGGGGTAAAGAAGGATGATGGTGTTTGCAGAAGTAAATAGAATGCCTTGCACGAAGATATTAATTGAATGGGGGTGCATAACCGACGCAGAGATGAGAGTGCATTAGTTCACAGCAGGGGTGTAAATTGAGAGTGAGGAGAGTGAAATGAGAAAGGCCTGAGCATATGGCGTCCTGTTGATCATGTGATCTCAAATCTAATTACTGCTCTGTCATCCTTTTCTTGTAGTATGATTTGTGGTCCTCTTTATCCTCCTGTATCAAGGAAGCTCCAAGTCCTTCGTCTTCTCCAAACCGCCTTTCCTGACGCGAAGAAGCCATCCTAACTTGTTTCACCCAGCGCTCTGTCTTATAACACTTTTCGCTCGCAATACTGCGGTTTTTCATAATTCCTGCCTTTAATAAGTGTAATTGTATACGTCATTACTTCTGATTCAATGTAGATCAACAGTTGGAAAAAGTGAAGAAACTAGACAATATTGAACAGTCGGTCAGAAAGAAATGTTATGACTTGTTTTCTCTCGCTCACTTTCCTGGATCGCTCTCCTCTATGCTGCTGCCACCTACTGCAACAAAAGAGCCTCAGCCGTCGTCTTCTCCTTCTTTGTATTCAGGGGTTCTCGTCTTTCACATTTGACATAGACATGTCTCAAAGCTGGGGTCATTCTGAAATTTCCTTAATGGAATTCTGGTGACCTGTTGACCTTCTGTAGGGACTTGAAAAATTCAAAGCTCTTTCCTCTAGTAAATAAACCAGCCTGGTATACGTTTTGACACGAAACTAGCCTATTATTTAAAAAAAAACTTGTGACTAGCCTATTATATGTTGGCCTAACGTAAGGCGTACCTGTTTTTTGCTATAGTAATTTTATTAATAAAAATTGATTTTTTTTTTAAATTTAAATTTACGTATTAATATAATATAATTATTTATATTTCAATTGAATATTTTATTTTGATAAATTTGATTTTTTATTTATAATTATTGTAGTTCAATAATCAGAATTGTAATTATTAATATAATTTTATTTATTTAATGATGATAATTTTTTATTTTTTTACTTTTTCTAAAATTAATTTATTATTCAATTTTAATTATGATATGAATTATTTGTTTATATATATATTTTTTAATAAAAAGATCACCATTTCCTTTAAATTTATGATTAACTAAAGCAATAATTGCTCCTTTACCAATTTCTTCTTTAGTTCATTCATCAACTTTACTTACTGTTGGAGTATTTTTTTTTTTTCAATATTTAAATTTTTTAAATATAAAATAAATTGAATATTATTTAATAATATTAGAATTTTTTATTACAGAATTCTAATATCATTCATTTTTGTTATAAAAAAATTAATAGCTTTATCAACAATAAATA
The DNA here is from genome assembly GCA_035079385.1 of Aspidiotus rigidus. Lineage (NCBI taxonomy): Eukaryota > Metazoa > Arthropoda > Insecta > Hemiptera > Diaspididae > Aspidiotus > Aspidiotus rigidus. The sequence goes on from JAVHKY010000013.1 coordinate 15,848,255, forward strand.
AATTGAGGTTAATAATTTTTTTTTATTAGTTAATTCGTATAATTATATATTTAGTTATATTATTATTTATGCTATGTTTAAATCAATAATGGTTTTTATGTATCGCATTAATACTTTATAATAATTATGATTGCCAAGATGTTTGAATTGTAATAATATTAATTAAATTAGATGGCCGTGATCGACACCATATTGTAGGTCAAATGATTTAAAAGTTGCTTCTATGTTCTCTTCAAACTCCTTCCTTTTTGGTATACTAGTGTTAATGTTTCTCGGAGGTTTTATCCGTCCATTGAAGAATAAGCCTTAGGTACCTTTTCGAGTGGTTATTCATAATGAGAAGAAAAAAAATGAAGTTAGGGATAATCGACTATAAACATCTTTATTATACGTAGGTTGAAGAAGTTGCTGCCATTTTTTGTCTTGAAAAGCCTCCGGAGGCCTTCTAGTGAAAGGCGATGAATCCTCAGTGCTGAGCATCGGAAAAGGACTCCCAAGTGTGAAAGGCGACGAACGTGTCCAGTTTTTCATAGAATCGCGAAAGATCATTAAAAATCTACCGACCGTTTAGATTCTGTTTTACAATTTGGGCAACTAGTCATAAAACATTCTCCCGCATTATTTATCGGAAGTCGTTAAAGAACTTCAGGCCGCGCGGGACAAGTTTTTTGTCCAAATTTAGCAAAGTATCTCGCCCTCCACGATTCTTAATTCTCGAACGTAGTTCGTTACCACGCTCGCGAACGCTACCGTAATTTTCCTAGACAAAATCGATTTTGTAGTTTTCGCCCTCGTAAATTTTCCGGTGAGTGGAGTCCGAGAAAATGATTCCGAACTTGAAGCACAGTAACGGTTTCCTTCCTTTACTTTTCTTATCAGAGGGTATACGAATTATTATAGCTACCCTTGATGAACCGGCAGTCGATTCGTGCGGTTTATCGGTATTTGTTTTTATTCGGCTCTGTGTTGATACAAGTTAGTTAACACTGAGCGTTGTTTTGAAAGTGAACTTAAAACTGAAGTATCTCGCGATAAATATTCTCCTTTCCGGCGTGAGTTCGAGAATTAATGCACAAACTGCGATATGTAGAGAAGCCGTTCACAGGGACAAAAACTTCTAAGGCGAATTATCTTAGCTGCTAATTTGTGTTTTTTACATTTGGAACTTTGAGCCAGATGGCGGCTCTAGGAAGGTGGGAATGAGTATGGGACAAGTTTCTCGGCGACAAATTTTTTAAAATTGCAAGAATTTGAGGAAAGAAATCCGTTGAGCCATGAATTCGCATTGAATTGCGAAGTCTGAAGGTCGAAGCAATGAGTTCTAGTAGAGTGCGCTAACAGTCCTCTGAACTTGAGGAAACATTTCGACCTTGGTTATGTGACAACAACGCGAAGGCTTTTTCCAGCAGCTTACCTTGAGATACTAAAGAAAGGAGATATGATGATGGACAGCCATGTTGTCTAGAATTAAGTCTCCAGCTGATGGCTGCATTACATTCGATTTTTCTGCTCTTTGATGACGCGAAACGTGCAGCCACCAACTGGAGACTTAATTCCAGACAACATAGCTGTTCATTGTACTTCCCTTCTTTAGCGTCTTACTTACCTATGAGAGGCTCTTTTCATCTTCATGAAGATCTAGAGCAGTTCATTACGTCTGTCGAGGGCTTTGATATGATCAAAGGTTTTACTGGGGTCACGACAATGCTCTTCGAATTTGCTAGACGAGTCTGAAAAACTCTTGACTCGCTGTGTTCGATCTAGAGGACAAGACTTCTGAGGGAGTCTAGAAAACTTTCAAATTTATGGCTGACCAACTCGGAAAGCAAGTCGAAAGTCAGAGTTTTTGAACATCGGCCATATTTTCCGTCGTACTATTTTATGCTGACTTTATTCTTTTCTGTTTTCATTTTTTAACGTATAAATTTTATTTTTTTGTTGCAGGTAAGTCTCAATGATCGCAATCCACCATTTCAAGATATTTTGAATCATCAAATGAAGGCCAATGAGTGCAAGGTGAAACTGGTAAAAACAAGCAATATTATTGTTTTAATCGAATGAAGTGAGAGTATCATAGGACACCCAACTTTGAAGATGATCTCACCTTCAATCTCGATCACGGTGCCTCTTGAAGTGCTGCTTGAGATCATGATAGATTGATGGCCTTCAAAATGGAGGCTTCGCTCTCGATCTCGATGGCAAATTTCTCGACCTTGTACGACAAGGCCTTATGAAGATTCTGTGCACTTTGTATAGTATGTCCTAGTTCTTTTATTTGACCAAAGTACATGACATTCGTAAGGCCCTGTATACACTCAGTTTAAATTGTCGTGTACACGAATTTCGAACGTTGTCGGTGCTGACCTAAACATATTATTTATCTCGTAATTTGTGCAATCTGCATGTTTTACCTAATTCGTCTGTTTGCACATTATGTACGACTATCTTATTTGCAGTGAATATCGTCTCCGTAAACTCTGTCTCTGCTTTCCTTTAACATCATTATTATTGTTCATGTGCGCTTTACACGTACGACATAGTATGTAAATATAGGACGACGAACTAAGTACGTTTAGTGCAGTGTAATAATATTTTAATACCCATTTCCTCTTTTCCCAATCGCGAGTCGTTTACATAATTTTATAATCTTGTTTATTCGTCTTGGTATAGTACATACTACATACAATGTACATCCTCTAATTTTTTTTTTCCTCTCCGTATTTCATAACATTCGATTTTCGCCTGAATTTCTATCTTTCGGGTTCAGTGGTTTTTCGTTCGGTTGGAACGTGTGGAATAATTTGTGGTACGAAAACAGAGCCTATCAGGCTAGTCGCGGGATGGCTACAAATATTGGAAGGGCTTGTTATTTAATTTTTCTTGGAGATCTGCTCGCAGAAAGTGATTTTGTCTGAAAGGAGAGTTGATGGTTTGGTGGAAAAATCAAGAAAGGTTTAGCCTAGTCTTACTTCTCAACGCATATGTGTCTTGCTGTGTGCTATTGTTCCTATTTTTCTCCACAGTTACCACATTCATTTTAGCTGGCTCAGGGGCAAACTGTCACTTATGGTTGTCTGCTGATTCTTTTCTTTATACTTCTCGATATTCCTCCTCGTGAGTCTTGCGGTCGTTAATCAAGCTGTGGCAGGTGTCGAACTTAAATTGGTCAGAGTCTCTTTTGCCATCTGTCAACTCACTACATAAGGTAATTTTTGGAAACTCTTTTTCAGCCATTCAGCATGCATGGCCAAATTATCGAAATTGGTTCTTTTCTGTGGTCAGTTCAATTGATGGCAGGCAACGTTGGGTGGTGAAAGATTTCTTGGTTGGAGATGAAGTATATTTCTGAGCTGCATAATGTTCGTTTTCGCACATAAAAGTTGGTAGTGCAGCAATTCTGCATACAGTTGAGCAATAGGCGCAGTAGGTGGTCTTGGAATAATTTTTATATAAAAATGTGAAAAATCTCTGTACTGAGGCTGAGCTTTACAACCTTGAAAAATTAATGTACTTTTATGAGATAGCTTAGAATTCCCATACTCAGTGTATGCATTGAAAGACAAAAATGGGTTAATAAAATCATTTGACTCGAGTATAAAGATATTGTGTCTAAACATAATATGTAGGCTAATTACCTTTTTCCATAATGATCCAATGTTTTTTTGGAAACATTTAGTTTCAACTAATTTTCATATTATGTGAAGCTTCAAATAATTCAATTCCATTGTCACTCGCTAATTTTCACCCGCTGGCTTAAAATTTTCCTCCACGCAGCATTCTTCTACAACTTGGAGGAACCACCTAATGTAAAATCAGCCAGGCCAGACTGTTCTACTGGACGGATTTGGGCTAATTTTACGGCTGTTTCATACGCCAGCTGTGGTACTTTTTTTCATACGCCAGCAGTGGTACTATTTTTCATATGCTAGCTGTGGTACTATTTTTCGTATGCCAGCAGTGGTACTATTTTTTAGACGCCAGCTGTGGTATTATTTTTCATACGCCAACTGTGGTACCATTTTCCATACATCAGCGTGGTACTATTTTTCATACGCCAGCTGTGGTACTATTTTTCATACGCCAGCTGTGGTATTATTTTTCATACGCCACCTGTGGTCCTTCTTTTCATACGCCAGCTGTGGTACTTTTTTTCATACGCCAGCTGTGGTACTTTTAACAGGGAACATGTTTTATGGGGGGCTATTTGAGGAATCTGGCGTGCGCCGTGCGCCGTCCAGCGAAAAACTTAGAAAAATTTCGACTCTCGAGAATATATGATAGGAGGGGGACTTGGAAAAAATTTCGACCCTCGAGCCATACATGATAGGAGAGGGACTTAGAAAAATTTCGACTCTCGAGCTATATATGATAGGAGGGGGACTTGGAAAAATTTCGACTCTCGAGCCATATATGACAGGAGAGGGACTTGGAAAAAATTTCGAATCTGAAGCTATATATGATAGAAGAGGGACTTGGAAAACTTTTGACTCTCGAGCTATATATGATAGGGGACAAATTTTCCCAAGTCTCCCTCCTATCATAAATAGCTCGAGATTTGAGAAAAACTTGGACTTTCAAACTACATTATACTAGGCTTATTTTACATCTAGGCCTTCTTTATACTAGCTTTATCTAGGTCTAGGCTTCCTTGAATTTTCAATACCAAATCCTATTTGACTCATAAAACAGGTTCCCTGCGTTCCTCGTTTAACTTCGTTAAGGAAGCCGTCGTTTTTTAATAGGGAACCTGTTTTATGGGGGGCTTTTTGAGAAATTGTCCGTGCGCCGTACGCCGTCCGGCCAAAAACTTGGAAAAATTTCGACTCTTGAGCTATATATGATATGAGGGGGACTTGGAAAAATTTTGACTCTCAAGCCTTATATGATAGTAGAAGGACTTGGAAAAAATTTCGACTCTTAAGCCTTATATGATAGGAGGGCGACTTGGAAAAAAAAAAATGACGGCTTCCTTAACAAAGTTAAAGAAGGAACGCAGGGAACCTGTTTTATGAGTCAAATTGGATTTGGTATTGAAAATTCAAGGAAGTCTAGACCTTGATAAAGCTGGTATAAAGGATTAGACCTACTATAAGTCTAGTATAATATAGTTTGAGAGTCTAAATTTTTCTCGAATTTCCAGCTATATATTCCAAGTCCCTTTTATATCATATATAGCTCAAGAGTCAAAATTTTTCCAAGTCCCCCTCCTATCATACATAGCTCGAGAGTCAAAATTTTTCCAAGTCCCTCTCCTATCATATATGGCTCGAGAGTCGAAATTTTTTCTAGTTTTTTGCTGGACAGCGCACGGCGCATGACAGATTTCTCAAAAAGCCCCCCATAAAACAGGTTCCCTGTTGAAAATTTCGACTCTTGAACTACGTATGATAGGAGGGGGACTTAGAAAAATTTCGACTTTCAAGGTATATATATGATGGGAGAAGGACTTTGAAAAATTTTGACTCTCGAGCTATATATGAGAGGAGGGGGACTTAGAAAAATTTCGACTTTCAAGGTATATATGATGGGAGGGGGACTTTCAGAAATTTTGACTCTCGAGCTATATATGAGAGGAGGGGGACTTGAAAAAATTTCAACTCTCGAGCTATCGTATATAGCTGGAGATTTGAGAAAAATTTAGACTCTCAAATTATACTATACTAGAAATTTTTTTTCTTTTTTTTTTTTTTTAAACAGGCTTCAATCACCACATTTCAAATTTACCACTCGAAGCGACGTTTTGATACCGCCGGGTATCATCTACGGTCACATCGGTATCGAAACGTCGCTTCGAGTGGTAAATTTGAAATGTGGTGATTAAAGCCTGTTTAAATAAAAAAAAAAAATATCTTGTTGATGTTTGTCACCAAGAAGAAAAAGTCTGCTTATTATATTATACTAGGCTGATAATAGGTCTAGGCCTTCTTTATACTAGCTTTATCTGGGTGTAGGCTTTCTTGAATTTTCAATACCAACTCCCATTTGACTCATAAAACAGGTTCCCTGCGTTCCTTGTTTACCTTTGTTAAGGAAGCCGTCGTTTTTTCATTCGCCAGCTGTGGTACTTTTTTTGATAGACCAGCTGTGGTTCCATTTTTCATACATCAGCTGTGGCACTATTTTTCAGACGCCGGCAGGGGTACTATTTATCGTACGCCAGCTGGGATACTATCTTTCATACGCCAGTTGTGGTACTATTTTTCATACGCCAGTCGTAGTACTATTTTTCATATGCCAGCTATGGTACTATTTTTCATATGCTAGCTGTGGTGCAATTTTTCATACGTCAGCTGTGGTACTTTTTTTCATACGCCAGCTATGGTACCATTTTTCTTACATCAGCTGTGGTACTATTTTTCAGACGCCAGCCGGGGTAATATTTTTCATATGCCAGCTATGGTACTATTTTTCATACCCCAGCTGTGATACTATTTTTCATATGCTAGCTGTGGTGCAATTTTTCATACATCAGCTGTGGTACCATTTTTCAGACGCCAGCCGAGTTAATATTTTTCATACGCCAGCTGTGGTACTTTTTTTCATAGACCAGCTGTGGTTCCATTTTTCATACATCAGCTATGGTACTATTTTTCATACCCCAGCTGTGGTACTTTTTTTCATATGCCAGCTGTGGTACTATTTTTCATACTCCAGCTAGGGTACTATTTTTCATATGCCATCTATGGTACTATTTTTCATACCCCAGCTGTGGTACTATTTTTCAGACGCCAGCCGGGGTAATATTTTTCATATGCCAGCTATGGTACTATTTTTCATACCCCAGCTGTGATACTATTTTTCATATGCTAGCTGTGGTGCAATTTTTCATACATCAGCTGTGGTACCATTTTTCAGACGCCAGCCGAGTTAATATTTTTCATATGCCAGCTGTGGTACTGTTTTTCATACGCCAGCTGTGGTACTTTTTTTCATAGACCAGCTGTGGTTCCATTTTTCATACATCAGCTATGGTACTATTTTTCATACCCCAGCTGTGGTACTTTTTTTCATATGCCAGCTGTGGTACTATTTTTCATACTCCAGCTAGGGTACTATTTTTCATATGCCATCTATGGTACTATTTTTCATACCCCAGCTGTGGTATTATTTTTCATACACACCCTGTGGTACTATTTTTTATATGTCTGCTTTGGTACTATTTTTCATACGCCAGCTGTGGTACCATTTTTCATACGTCAGCATATTTTGCCTTTAAATGGAAGTTTCACATTGTGAATGAAAGGGTCCAATGATCACAATATATTGAGCTCCACGCTTGGGCCAGGAGTTTTTTTTTGTCCTCTTTCCTCTTCTATCCTTTTGTATGATCCGAATCTATCTTAATGTGAAACCAAGAGATAGAAGACCTTGATTATATTTCCAAAGTCCGGCAAACTTGGCCTGGTCAATTGGAATCAGATCGTTAGTGACTTTGTCTGCCGTCAGAACGCCCTAGCAAATGGGGTGACGTACCAGGAAATGCTTTTTCTCGTCATTCTTCTTAGGTCTAGTTCATCCAGGTAAAAGTACAATGTCCTAACCTTACTAGTGTACACGCTCTACCGACGTTGTACTAGGTTCAATGACAACGTTCAAAAATTTTGCAAGTCCTTTAACATTGCCCAGGAAATAACACAAAGAGATCAACCTACTAGTCTGCCGCAGTTTGTCATAACTGTAAGGAACACAATTCTCAATGACCACCCATTTCAACTTCTAGAAGAGGTTTTCACCCATCTTCATGTTGTTGTGACGCAAGTGTCCAGAGCGTTGGATGTGAATATCCCAATTCGAGATAAAATCAGTGCTGGCTCCCCTTCACTCTGCGTTGTTTGTTCACGGTCCAGTCGATTTGAAACATGGTTGTCTTCCTCTGACCTCCAATGTAATTAGTTTCCACCAAAATCAACGCAGATCGTAAGAATTCATAGACACAGTCTTCCTGCTCCTAAAACCTTGGAACAATGTCATGCACTGGAAGAGAGGCCAGCGGGACTACACTATTTGGGTGTTTGTATTCCTTCTGCAGCCCCCATCCGCGAACTCGCTTTTGTATATCCCGCAAAAGATAAAATAAGCATCCTTTCACAGAATTTGACAGAAAAACATGATGATTTTCTTTGTTAATGGCCAAGGTTGTACCTTGTGTCCAGAGTTTGAACGTTTTCAAACAGTTCATACATTGTAAACGTTATCGAGATACCACTACTAGCATACGCGCTGTTCTTCATAAAAAAAGTATGCAGAATTAATAGGGCGGAAGGTTGGAACAATACCGCAATCTTGCTCAAAGACCTCGCACACGTCTCGTCGTCCCGCGCAATGTTGCGACGTCGTTCGAGCTTTTTGCCAGTCACTGTTAGGTTCGATACGACGGTCTGGTTTACACGAGTGAAACCATTGATTCTGCCCTAGTGAAATGGTGAATCACACTTTTTTTGGAGCATGTACAAAACAGAGCTACCAAAAACCAGATTGAGCGCGGGGGGGGGGGGGGGGGGGAATCTACTGAGTTCTCTGTATCTTCTCCCTCCTGATTTCCTTATAAATCCGTACCTATGGGAACCTTTTGTTGGCTCCAGGATTGTAGCTACTTTTTGGCGATCGAGGAGCAGAAGAGGAGATGCCTGATTTATTTGAGGAATTTGTGAAAATTTCGGTAGAGGAGATTTACACGTACCGTTTGGAACTTTTTCGGACCTCTCCCTATTGTGCCAACTGTCCTTAAGACACAACCAACCAATATTTCAATCGAAATTTTAGATCCAACAATGCAGATAATTGGTATTTCGGAGATCATCATAATTTGCACGATTTCAGATGTAGCATAAATGCTTCGTTCTTCGACTAGGAAGACAAGACAATATGTACACAGGAATTTTCTTCCGTTAACCTTCGTTCAAATACCGAGCATTGGATCAAAGTAAATGCAGCGGCTCGATGAATCTCAGATTAATAAATCGCAATTCAGAATCGCCTTCGATAGAATTCATTCGAAACACGTGTCACGATCATCTGTATGCAATCTATCAACAGAACGTAGCAAAAGTGTTGGATCATTCTACATCAGGTGTCGAGATCGACTACCGTAATACAAAGCTCACAATAAAATATGCGTACAAAGCTCGAAAAATGAACAGTTTTATCTCTCTCCCTTACATAAATAGAGCAGAGTGTACAGTATTTCAAACCGAATTAATTTTCTTATATCCATAAATTATTTGTTTCTACGCGACATCTGATGGGAGAAATGCTCGACCGAATTCGTATACATCGAGATAGCTTATTCACGTCAGAGTACGAGAGCGACACGGAAGATGCAGAGCAGATTTAATTTGCGACGAAGGAAAAAAGAAGAGACAAACGACGACGAACAACTCGAGACGCGATGTTGGATAATTTTCCTCGTATTCTCGAATGGACTCCGTTCACTCGCTAATTATGCGATGCATCGCAAGCCCTCGCAGACGAGAAATTTTTCCTTTCTGGAAAATACGCTCACATATTTATTTTTCGTACGAATCGCTTCTTGGAATGGAAACTTCATCGTCGAAAAGTTCTTCAAATAGAAAATGAACGATTATGTCATAGTATGTATCTGCACTCGTTTTCGCACCCGTCAATTACCATGGCGATACTGAACATCAAAAGAGAGTTGCTGCTCCCGACAAACTTCCTCTCGAACGAGAATATCACGTCCTCTCGGTATCTCGCGTCGCAGAAGATGCATATTGAATCTGGCAGCATAATATTAGGTTAATAACCTTTTTTTCCCCAAAAAGCTACAAAGAATATACACTTCGCACATTTGACGCTCTTTTACTGTTTTTCATCTGATGCGAGGTTAGAAAATGAACGTGGAGATCCTTTATTCCTCTGTACCTCGCATATGCATTTTAGATTTGACTTATCTTCGGGGCATTTTGCATTCTACTCAGGAAAACGACGAAATTTCTTCGTACGCGTTAACCCGTAACTACGCGGGAAGATAGAACAACGCTGCAATTGTTCTATTTTATTTTCTGCTCAAATATTGATAAAAAAAAACGGAAGGAAATGTGGAAGAGAAGAGAAACGAGATCGAAGGAAAGGCAAAAAATGAAATAAAGCGCGCGGAATAAAAGTAAATAATACGCCGAACAAATCTACCATCAGCGGGAGAAATGATGCGTTATAAAAGGAGAATCATATACTTTCCCCTGTAGTCTTATTTACCTTTCCGATATACGCTGGCGTTTGCGAAAAGCTAACTTTTATTACCATTAACGAATAGGAAATAATACACTCTCTGGAACCACGCAAATAGAATACCATAAAAAGTTTCTCCCGCTGTATCCGGTACGCGTAATCTTTTTCAAATGAGTTGTAAACGCGATCGCTATGCGCTGATTAGCGAGTATTTCGACCCTTGTACAGTTATTCAAAAAATTCTATAGATTGTGAGCACAATTTGACGTTACAGATGAAAGATGTTCTACCAAATATACCAGATTTTTGACGTCGGTTGATTTTGTCCAGAGTGAGAAGGAAGAAAAGAAGTCAGTACGAGACACAAGATAATTATCATCTTCATTTTAGGCACTCCCGTTGAAAGTTTTTCCGTTTTACTCTCGCGCGAATTGATTTCAGCTTCCACTATACACCTTGGCCACTCGATCTACATTATTTGAGCATATTTGGCATCTAATGGATTAAATTTCTCGTAAACAGCGTTTGAAAATTTTATTGATTGTGGAATTACATAAAACTAAAAAACATTCAATCCATAATTTGAGAAATTATAAGACAATTAGAAATTTTTGACGAGAACAAATCGATGGTGAAATTACTGAACGCAGAAACAAACTTTTGACTGATAAGCTGAAAGGAAAAAGAGGGAATTTCTGAAAACAAATGAAACAATAATGTACATGAAATACTTTCCAAGTTTTAAAAAATTAAGTTTGAAAAATATCCAAGTACGGTGGCCATCATGCTTTTTATATATATTTGTATGAATCAAAACTCCCGGACTAGACCATATACACGCTGCCATGCTAAAAAAGCTCCATCCTAACTCACTTTCCGCTCTCCTTTCCCTTTTCAACTCTATCTTTGCTCATAATACCTATCCACATTTTTGGAAAACAGTCATCATCCTTCCCATCCTGAAACCCGGCTCAGACCCCCTCCTTCCAGCATCATACCGCCCCATAGCATTATCTAGTGTCCTCGGCAAACTATTTCAAAAAATACTCAACAAAAGACTTCTTTGATATCTAGAATCAAATAATCTTCTTCTCTCACCCTTTCAATACGGCTTTAGAAAAGGGCGAAACACCACCCATAGTTGATCTTCAATCACAAATTAATAATTCTACACTCCGAAAATCCTGTCTTTACTCTCCAAGAGCCTTCCCCGGGTCTGGAGACACCTTATCTCAAACAAATTACCTACACGAAATTGGCCTCCGAGGTAATCTCTCGAATATACTCCAAAGTTTCCTTCATGACAGAACATTAATGGTACGAATTCAAAATACAACCTCTCCCCCTCTCCCTGTACAAAATGGTGTGCCCCAGGGAGAAGTATTTAGTGTCCTACTCTTCCTCATAGCCATCAACGACATTACAAAACTTGTTAATCCTCCCCTTACGTAACGTCTTTTTGCTGACGACTACAACATTTCCATCTGTTTTTCAAACCCTCAACGAGCCCACAGACTCCTACAGGAAACACTAAATCCAATCACTGCATGGTCAACAAAAAATGGCATCAAATTTTCTACTTCTAAAACCCACTTGGTGATTTAAAAAAAAAAAGACGCCCTATACCCTACTTTCAACCTCTCTTCCGCGATTCTGCTAAACTTCTCGGCCTCCATTTTGATCAGAAACTTTCTTGGACCCCCCCCCCCCCCCATATCAAATATTGAAAAGCAAAATGTATACGTGCTTTAAACGTCATTAAATTCATCTGACACCCCTCTAAAGGATGCTCCAGAAAATTACTACTAATACTTTACAAAAGTCTTATTCGATCTATATTAGATTACGGGGCACCAACATACAATTTAGCCAATAAATCTGTTCTCTCGTTACTTAATACCACAAACCTCCTCCTTGAGAATGGCCTTGGGTGCCTACGGCATAAGCCCTAAACTCAGTTTATGTGCAGAAGCCGCTGAACCTCCACTCTTCTTTCGTAGATTCATTCTAACTTCTAATCTCTTATCCTTTGTCTCCCAATTCTCTGATCTTCCTATATAATAACAAACTCAATCTTTTTACAAAACACTCACCTCCTTTCGAATCGCAATAAACATATCCTTCTCCAATTCAATCACTCCCTCAATAAGCCATTTCAAGCAAATCCCTTGCAACCCACTTACATTACCTCCCTACCTTGGATGCTCCCTGAACCAAACATACGTCTTGACCTCACACAATTCCCTAAATCTAACAACAACATGATAATCCAAAACATCCGACAGATGATACAAGAACATCCGAATTACACAATTTGCCTTTCAGACGGATCCAAAAAATTGAATAAAACTGCTCACGCTTATTCCATAAATGGATGCCTTACTTCTCACCGTATATGCAACATTGCATCCATATTCACAGCTGAAATGATTGCTATATTCTCCTGCCTTTCTCATCTCTCCTAATTCCCTCCAAAACGGCAAATTCCTTCTCCTCACCGACTCACTTTCTTCTGTACACTCCATACTAGACACATATAGCACTCACCCCCTTACTCAACGCATTCACCTCACATTACTTATCCTTAAGTCTATCAACACCCAAATCACATTCATATGGATCTGGTCATATCAATCTACCAGAACATGATGCAGTCGACAGAGCCGCCAAAAACGCCACTTCCTTACCTAAAATAACTGACTATAAAAATCAGTACTGTCTTCTCATTCTTCAAAAATGGAAATCATTCCGGTAAAACCGAATGGCTAACAAACTTCTCGCTATTAAACGAACTCCCGTACCCTGGTCCTAAGAAATACTAGACGCGGAGAGGTTGTTCTCACCCGTCTAAGAATTGGTCATACTCGAATCACACATTCCTACCTCACCAATTTCGATCTTCTAGCTCCCCCACCCTGTCCTTACTGCGAAGAAGAGACTCTAACAGTCAAACACTTCTTTTCCTGTCCTTCGCTCTTCCCTGAATGTACCCTCCTCCCACTCTCAAGCATTAATAAATAATTCAGATACAATAACCTCCTCCCACCAATACATACGCCTCACCCAATTCTACTCCTCAAGATTAAAAAAAAAGAAGAAAAAATACATTGATAAATATAGAAGTTTTTTTTTTTTTTTTTTTTTTTTTTTTTTTTTTTTTTTCTTTATTTAACAAGCATTGAAGCAACACTAATGGGCTATTTGCTTGATGTATAACATTATCAGTTAATTAGACAACTTATGTGAATATGGTAAGATGAACGAAAAATGAAAAAGGGAAAAGTAAATCTTATTTTAAATGTAGGTATATCATAAATACCTATACCTATTATAGCCATGAAAAGGAAAAAAGAAAGAATGTTTTAATAATAAATTGTAATGAAAAGTATAGGTGTTACAGGTTTTGTTCAGTTTGTCAAATGAGAAGGAAAATTTCGGAGTCAGTTAAGTATTGTATCAGTTGGTGAGTGAGTGAGGTGTCATTTGTTAGTGCTTGTATTCTGGAGTGGGGAATATTGTATGTGTTTCGTAGGGACGTTAGTTCAGTACATGTGAAAATATGATTTACGTCCATTGTGTCTAAGTGGCATATGTGGCATTCAGGCGGTTCGGAATTTGAAAAAAGATGTGAGTGGGTGAGACGTGTGTGGCCTATTCTGAGTCGTGAAAGAATGGATGTTTCTTTTCTGGATGATCTTGTTGAGATATTCTCTAAAGGATTATCTTTGATGGGGAGGAGTTTGTTGTTGGTTTGGTTGGACCAAAACTGAGACCATTTTGTGAGTATATAGGTGCGATGGTGATTTTTGATGTCTGATGAAGGAATTTTCCATGAGAGTGATATTCGGCCGAGCTTTGTTGAATCCTTGGCCGCTTGGTCTACTTCGTCACTTCGTGATAAGCCTATGTGTGCTGGGACCCAGACTAGTGTGACGGATGATGAGGCTTGTGTTATGGCGTGGATGATGGCGAGTATTCTTTGGATGATCGGATTATTTGAGAAAATATTTTGTATTCCTGAAAATGATGATAGTGAATCAGTGAGTATTAGATAGTGGTTATTTTGTGTGAGGGTTGATATTTCCTGAAGACATCTGAGAATGGCGAAAAGTTCTGCTGTGAAAATTGACGCCATGTTGCGTATGCGAAATTTGAAAAGTGAATTATTGATCGAGAATGCTATGCCTGTTTTATTGTTAAGTCGTGACCCGTCAGTGAAGCAGTGAATATGTGATTTGTAGTTGTTAAGCAAGTTTTGCACCTCTGTTCGGAGTTCTTTGTTTGGGGTAGATGAAGAGAATTTAGTAAGTTCGTCGTCGAAGTGTCCCGTGTGCAATGCCCAAGGGGGAACGGGTAATAATCCGCACACCATCAGCATCACCATACTCATCCCCAACCCATCATTCTAAGATGTAAATTACACCTATCTTTGTAATATTCGTCGAGCTAATAGACCGTTGCGTTGCTTCAATGCTCGTAAAAATAAATTTAAAAAAAACTTTGTTTTATCTCGATACCACGGCGAAATTAATTGAAAACTTCTTACTCTTATATCATATACGACTACCAACTTTGACTACGAGTGCCAAGGTAACGCAACCCACCCGAAAATTCGTGAAAACGGTAGAGCGTTCTTACGTCTTCCCCCCTCCCCTTCTGGAGGGCCGCCACAGGAATGAGGGTCGGCTTGATCGTCAGCTGAGCTGACCATTTACTGTTTTTCTATATTTTCAGATATTTTCTTTGCGGTATTCCGAAACTCCGATTGGCACGAGGTCAATTGATTCATAAAAATCGAATTCCGTTGTACCTCGATACCAGGTCTCTAATGCTCATCTGAGCGTCCTTATACCCTGATACCGAGTCTCCATTGTCCGTCTCAACGCAGGTACTAAATGTAAAATCAATTGACAACTTGCTACTACTATTCTCTATTTTATTACATACATGACTACCAACTTTGACTGCGAGTGCCAATGTGACGCTACCAACGCGAAAATTTGCGAAAAGGATAAAGCGTTCTTACATATAATTATTTTTTTTTCTTTATTTCTCTAACAATTTTTTCTCAAGACTTGAGATCCTAAATAACACCATTAACACCAAACGTAAGGACTTCATATTATAGCCTACTCACGCGCATATTGAGACTTGAATCATCAATTTCCGCAATTCGGACACATGCCCTGAGAATAAGAAAATGAAGTGGGTAGATGTTACTATCAAGAAAAAACTCGTAACATTTAGTAATTTTGTAAAATACGTCTTTTCCAAATGAAATTTCGATTTTTCTTTAATCAAGTGAAAGTGATGAATTCATAAGTAGATACTAACATAAGAGTCCGCCCAAATTTTGCGTTCTTCACTATGATGCAGAAATGTTCCTAGAAAAGAGCATAATATATAAGTATCTATCCAGGTGAATCGCATTTAAAAATCAATTAGGGCAATAGGGTTCCATTCTCTCCTCAACATAGGCTTAAGAAAATGCAAATCACTGTTGCCAGCACCTCGTGAGGAATCTTTAAAATAATATCACGCAGAAGTAATTTATAAGGATCAACACTCACCACAATTGAGGAATGCATGTATATGGTTTTCAGCCAGATTTTAGAATGTAAGCGGAAGTACGGATGTATACCGATAATCACAGAGAGAATATTGAATTAAATTTTGTAATAAATAATGGACAGAGAGGAACGTAGACTATTCATATTTAACCATGGCCGTCTTGAAGGAAGACCGGAACATGTACAGAACGGCAACGCTTTCGAAAGTTCTATAGGAATACAAGTAAAAATGGGGCCATTTTCAAAAATCATAAAAAAATAGAGAATTATTCTACCATCTTGAAACGTAGCCCAAATTTTAGATACCGCTCTTTGTGCGCCTCTCACAATGATTTTAGATTTTTATGTTTAATAGGTAGGTGCTTATCCCTTATTACTTTTCTAGATCTCTTTTCCTCATACAAATGCAAGGCCCTGTTACGTGGGTCCGGGGATTGATATGGAACCAAATTACTGATAACAAGACCTTTTATGAACATTGCCAAATCTGCACGTTGTGGCCTTATTATTAGCGAGGAAATGGCGACACGAGAGAAGGAAACAAAAGCCGAGAAGAAAACGGGAAGATATGCTTTTGGAAGTGAGAAAATGAGTGCTGATTAATTTTAACAAGGAAATTGTTTTATTGCGAGGGGAGAGGTAGATTGAAAAAAATGACGGGCGCCGGGCGCTGCCTGGCAAAACGCGAGACTTGGAAAAATTTTAACTAGTAGGGGTACTTGGGAAAATTTCTCCCTCCTCGGCTGTAGGTGATAGGAGGGGGACTTAATATTTTACTCCCCGAGCTATATATAATCATGAGAGGAGGACTTGGAAAAATTTCGACTTATAAGCTGGATTTTAAAAAAAATCGAATATTGAACTGTATCTGATGGGGGAAATTTGGAAAAATATGGATTTTTAAGCCTAAACGTCTAAAAAGGTGAGAATTAAAGTTTAATCTTTATTTAGAAATAGTATAGAAACCCCCATAAAACAGGTTCCCTGTTTGCCCCGTTTAACAAAGGTAATCCCGAGCAGCTGACCAAGTAAGCTGCGAGAAGGAAGAAGAGATACTTTTTGGTTATGAAAATTGGTGTCAGGAAATTTGTCCGAGCGAAAATTGACCGACAGAAAAAATAACACCGGAAATTGACCAACCGAAAAAAAGAACTCGAGAAATTAAGCAATGACGAAATTTATCCGTATGAAAATTTTCAGTGCGAAAAAACTCATTTGAGAAATTAGACAATGACGAAATCTTACATTTTAAAATAATTGAACTTCGTGTTATTCGTAATTAAACTCTCGATAAGCTTGAATGTTATATAAATCGAAAGTTCTTGTTACTGAATGACATACGAACTACTCTAGTTTTAATACATATGTACACAGGAAGGAGGATGATGATAATTCCACCATAAAGTATGAGTAATTTGTTTCTGTACTTCACAAGATCAGGCTAGGTCAAATCATTCACACGATTTTTTTGTGGCGGTTTGTCTTCTCTTGACCGTATCTTCGTCCTTTTGTCCTGTTATTAATGTATTCAGCACAGATGCCGCTGTTCGACTACATCGATCTGAATTAGCCATGTTGATGAAGAAGAAGATGACGTCGACAGTGGAGAAGACTACCTGTTAACTTATCTAAGGGGTACCACCCACAATTTCAGTTATTAACATGTGTACCTACACTACAGGATACTTTCTAATTTAGAACATGTCAATTTTCCAAAATTTATATTTTTTCTAACTTTCGAATTTTCATAATGTCTAAATTTCACACGATTAAATTTTGTGAAGCCTAAATTTCGTGCGTCCATTTTTCAGTCGGTCAATTTTCGGTGTTTTTTTTTTTCTGTCGGTCAATTTTCGCTTAGATGAATTTCATGAACTCATGAAAATTGTATGATCCTGTGTCCCGAATTGTCTCCATAGGTGTTAATTTGAAAGAAGCATTAAAAGTAACGATTAAGTCTTCAATTTGCTCCTTCTTCAATTCGATGAAAACTTTTTGGCCAATTTCATGCATTGTGAAATTAGTCAAAAAGTTTTCATCGAATTGAAAAAGAATTTTTTCACGGATAAATTAGTATCACTTAAAGTGAAAATTCGTACCAGGGTGTCCACTTGTCTGGAAAATCTGGAAGTCAGGGAAAAGTCACGAAATTTCATTTCAGAGAAAAAGTGGACACCCTGGAAAATTCGTACGTACGGCGATTGCTTGCAAATTAAACGAAAATCAATTTAATGATAATTTAACCTGTATTTGAAATAATTAAAATGAATACTTGAAGTTATAACTTGAACATACGATATCGATGGTGGTGGTGGCGGTGGTGGTGGTGGTTGGGCCCTGCGAATTGGACGAAAATAAGAAGAAAGTTATTTTCAATCATTTGAAAAGGTACTGAATAATCGAAAATACAAAAATATTGTGTATCGTAAGCACGGGGTTACTAACGAACCCGTGACACCAGCACGAGTGCAATGCATAAAATTTCAGACACAAGTGAAAAAATCATATATTGTACTCGTATTTTAAAAATCTGAAATATGAGAATTTTCGCGATAGATTTATACTTCATACTTACGGTGGTGGCTGTTGCCTGTATTCGAAAAAATATGAAATAGAATAAAATAATACAATAATTAATTAGTCAGTACGAAAGTTGGTCGTACGGTAATCTTCGAAAAATTGTGAACACCTACGCGAGAATGTCGAGAACGAAGTATGCCATAAGGATGGCGATTCCTAATAAATAAAACTTATTCATAGAGATGAATATGAAATTCGATTGAAAATAAAATTGAAGCAAATCGAGAACGGAATAATGAACTACGATCACTTTCACGATAACAAGGTGAGGGATGAACTGTTAGAACATTGAAAGTAGGGCCCTCCTTTTATACTCTTTTGAGAATGTACCTAGTTGTCGATGTAAGTAAATTTATCTACACAGCTGATGAATTCGCATACCGAGGTCGTCTCTCGATACTTGTTGTGCTCAATATTCTCGTCTTTTCTGTTGATTCGAATGATTTATAAAATCTTACATGAAGAGAAAAACCTTAACGCAAGATGCGTATGAAAAAGCTTTCGGTTTAATCCATATTTTCAAACAGAAAACAGTTCATCCAAATATTGTTCTTTTCGATCTGGATGCAATTGTACTAATCGTCAACTTTGATCAATTTTTTCGCCAAAAAAAATATTGAAAATGGAAGAAACTGTTTGTAAAGTTTTGTAGAAGTTATTCAGGTGATACAAATATCTTCCATACGCGCAAAATTTTCGTTGTAGAAAAAAATTATGAAGAAAAAATGCTTACTCAGCTGCGTAAGCAACACACGACTCTTCACCTCTACCTATAATCAAGTTTTTTGCTTAAACGCTAACTCTATTACTCCAACTCATTCAATAGATCGTTTGCTCAATAAAACACACACACACACATCCTCACCATCTCTCGCCCCTCTAATTCAATCTTGATCATCTCCGATTCTCTAGCATCTTTTAATGTTGGTTATTGTAGACTTACATACACACTTATCTCATCCCTCTTTCATACTCCCATTACGATTTTCCCCCAATCATTCAATATATCTTTCCTGTTCCAAATTAGTTTCTTTCCCGAACTCCTAACTTTCACAATCGTATAGATGCACTATCAGACGACTGTCCATTTGTCCTCAACATCTTTTAATTCTTCCATCAATCAAATTCCTTTTTCCACATCTGCACTTTTTGAAATCACTGAGCTCTGTGACTTTCTCTTGGCAACTTGTTAATTAAAAAAAAAAAAAAAAAAAAAAAAAAAAACTAAATGAAAATAAAAATAAAAAATGTTAACCTTTGCCTACAAGTAATCATTGCGCTCAAATCCTATCTTCATAACTCCAACTTATTCTATAAATCGTTCTCTCAATAAGGTTCACATGTATCCTCACCATCTCTCGCCCCTCTACTCATAACACTACATAACAAAATAAAAAAATTGAAAAATGCATGAACGAAATTATAGAATTCTAGAAGTATTTTCGACGCTGATCACGATGGTGTTGACCGTTTCTCAAAATTGGCTCTGGTTATTGAGAAATGAACATATTAAAATCCTGCAAATCGTAGCGACGCGCATTGTATGTTACCCAGCTATCGAATTTCGCGAGTACGAGAACGTTCACTGCGCGTCGCTACGATTCACGGGAACTAGATATGTTCATTTCTCAATAACCAGAGCCATTTTTGAGAAACGGTCAACGCCATCGTGATCAGCGTCGAAAATACTTCTAGAATCGTATGATGCACAGACTCGATATTAGACTATCCAATCAACATTTCCGGCTACAAAAATCTTGAGTGCAGCCTGTTCTACAATTTCTATTGTGGTTTCAGGGTAGGCTTCATGGGCCAGCCGTAGGGCATCGCTTGAGAAGGCCCGCAAGCCTTTTTTCTCTAGATTGTTGATGATGGAGCAGCTCCTTTCTTTGAAGAAATGCTAATTGTTGCTCCATGACTTCCGCAAGTTTTTCTCATCTGCTTCCAGCTGCGACGCTGGTCCTTGTGAGTTCACCGATAGATTAGCAGCTTTTTCATTCTCTTTCTATTTGTAGAATTTTGCGGCAGCTTCAAATTAACTTTGGTGCGATTTTCTCGAGATATCTTCATTAAGTGGCAGAACGTGGTTCTTGTGGACTGATGGTGGTTCTTCATAGCTTCCTGAATTACTAATGGATGATTGCAAGGCGATAATTGGAGCAGCTGCAGTTGATCTTTCTGTTTGTTATACCTGGCTCTTGTAGATTCTGTATCAGTTACCCCTCTTGTTACTGTATTTCTTGCCTTCTTTCTTCGAGTGCACCAAAGATCTCATTCCTTTGGATAGCAATATACATTTCGAACACCTTGGCCACATCTATTCACAGGGGTTGCTCCAATTAAGATTCTTTGTGGTTTCATCCTTCGGATCCCAGGTGCTACATTTCTGTCTGTCTTGAATTCACAATCTCCAGCATTGAGTCCGTCTTTTTCGAGAGCTTTTCGCAGACGCAAGACTAAATTGGCTTTGCTTCCACCAACTCATGATCCTCTTGATGACAGAGTATGTACAAAATTTGAACAGTGCAGAGCGCAACCTGTTTCGATTTGAACAACAGCCGATCAACAAGTGGACTGAAGAAGCTAGAGCCCTTGACAAGGAAATAAGAGAACGAAACGGTGGATCAACGAGTAAAGTCAAAACTTAATGTAAACCTAAATATGTAAGAGGGGGGAGGAGGATATTTTGTTGCCTGTTCTAAACTAAGCAAAGAGACGAGTTACACCTTCGAATTCTAATTACCTGCGCTAGCGGGGGCTGACTGGTTCTTTATATCATAAGCGATTCTTGTAAAACTAAAAATGGTTGAGCACTACTCCCATCGCGAATAATAAACTAGTCTAAAATTAATGACGAGCAGAACCCATGGAAACTCCAGTGGGAGTGTTGGTGGCCAAATAGTGCTGAAATCCAACCAATGAAAATCACGAGAAGACTACCACCAACTATCTCTTTTCTTTTTATGCATTCTCCGCACAAGTCCGATCCAATGGAAGATCCTCCCACTTCTACGAAGGCAGAGGTTGGCCAGCCTCTAAAAGAAGCGAATAAATGGGTTGATGAACGTTTAGTCTAAATCGTTGAAGAAGTTCAAGCCGACTGAAACTTAAGCAGCTGTAACTTCGGCTTCTTCTAGACGATTCATAAATGAACTTTTTTTCCCAAGTTTTACAGGGTCGTACCTCGTGGTTCTCTTCAGCGGGTTGAAATTCCGATATTTTTGCAGTCTCGCTAGTTTGTCCGGTGTAGACTGACGCGTACTCATCCTACGAAACTCGGTACCCACCAGCAGCTATTTAGAGACCCTGTGCGATAACCTAAGCGACGAAGCTCAGCAGCGAAAGATTGCGAAGGCTTACCCAGAAAGAAGAGCCGGACCCATTTTTCGTGGAGGAGATTCTGATTCAGCCAATAATCGTCACAAAAGTTTCCTTTTGATTAGAAGACGAACGTCGATGTTGAGGTCGTTCATCTTGGCAATGCGCTTGCTTCAGAATCGAAAGCTTGAGTTGAAAGAGGGACAGAAAGGAGCCGATGGATTGCAATAATTCTCTGTTCACCTGAAATAACGTCGTACTAAAGATTGATTCTGCAGAAGACGATTGAGTTACAATTTGTTTACATTCTATTAAGTAAATGTGCGTTTTTGTTTTTCCGTAAAATTTTAACTTGTACAATATTCATCAGCTGGATCAGCATAAAAACATTTTCTTGTGTTTCGATAATCTACTCTGTTAGACATTGTTTCGCGTCAACGTTGAAATAGTATAGTTTCCGCTTTGATTTCATTATCGCGATTATTTTGTTATTACTCACGTCGAAAATTTTGTCTCGCTCGACTACAATTTAGGCAGTACATCAATAGTTTTTTTCATCGTTATGTTTTGAAAATCGAGAATTCTAATTATTCGTCGAAGAATACGCGCGCGTCCCCCACCCTCGTGTTACTACTATTCAGGTGTCTGAAATTTTATCGACGGACGTTGGCGTATTTGCCATGCAGACCGTTATTATTTATTCGATTTTTTTTTTGTGAATGTACGAATAATTTGCAAGTTTAATGTGGGACACGTTAATTAGATGCGTCGATTCGTTAGTGTCACTTTATTTCGCGGTAGTACCGTTAAAGAGAGCCTTGATCATCGGCGAGAAATTTTGCGCAGAAAGTATCGTTAGCTCGAATTTCTTCGCGAAATGTAGACATCAACGAATTGAGTCGTAAAATCAGGCGGAAGATCGTAGTGTCAATTTTAACTCGACTGAGTACACCAGCATGTCATGCTGATGCTGGCAAATTCGTGAGAAAATTCTACGCGCTAGAGCGCGAGAAATGTAGTCCGAGCAGTAGAGTAATGATTCAATACGAAAATTGAAGTATGAGAAAAAGAAAGCCAGTATTTGGTTTGAAACTTACATTCCAACTCTTTCAGGAAATTTACGATAAAATGATGAATTTGATAAAAATATTATTTTTGTTGTAAGTAAATTTGTAAAGACTAAACTCTCAATTTCACGATTCCTTATTTTGCCTTTGGTGCTCTCTCCATCTACTTCGGGAATTCGTTATTTTGCTTTCGATTGGTGTTACTTGGAATGCCTGTAGAATTTCTTAGTTTCTGATTCGGTCGTTTAGAGTCCGATCTGCGGGTGATCCGACCAGTTCACCGAAAGATTTTTCACTGAGTATGTCTGTTTGAAGGAATGTACACATCATCGACAGGAAAGTTCACCTATCAGGGTTTTTTTTTACTGACAGGAAAGTTCATATTTTGTTTTTTGAGTTCATCGACACCGGCGACAAAATTCACCTTTTTCAATTAGCTGTTCGACTTTTATTTGATGCTTTGATATGCGGTACGTGCAGGAAAAAACAAGGTTATCACAAGCTTGCACTATAATATTAATTAATCGAATTTAAAAATGAAATTAATTTTTATTCATTTATTATGTATAAATATTTATTTAAAATTTTTAAATATTAAAATTGATTATTATTTAAATATATTTTATTATCGTTACTTTATTTCTTATTACTAATCAAAACATTTTTATTATCAATATTTTTTTTTTTTTTTTTCAAGTAATTTAAAATAAAGTAACAATTTTAAATATAATTAAGTTAATTAATATAGATTAAATTTTAAAATTTATTTAATAATAATTATTTTAATTTTTATTATAATCAAAATATTAATTATTATAATTAATAAATTAAATATTTAAAAATTTCTTATAATAGGTAGATTAGAATCTGGATTTTAAAATAGAAATAATTTTAAAATTAATTTTTCTATAAATTTTACCTATATTATATAAATTTAAATAAATAAATATATTTCAAGAAATTTTTTTTTAAATATTATTCATTCCAATATGTATTGAATATAAATTAATTATTATTATTAATAAATTAAATGAACAGAAAGTTATTGATTTAATATTTAAAATAAAAAAATTATTAATGATTATAATTGAAATGAATTATATAATTTTTAAAATGATCATTTCTATTGAAATGAAAATTTAAAAAATTAATAAAATTAAATTTATTGTTTCGTCACAGTGAACTTACCATGTGATGAACCACTACTCCTATCAGGTGAATTATCTGTAGGTGAGTCTTAATCGGTGAATTTTTTTAGGTGAAAAATCTTTCGGTGAAACACCCTAATCCCAATCTGGGATCTTCCTCTGTTGCTTCAATTCGTCTTATCTATTTTTCTTGGTGACCATGCTTTATATCTGAACGTCAGCTGCGGCACCGCCAATATTTCGTACACCCTGATTCTTGATTCCTTTCGCCCTCGATTTATCAAGCCTGCAGTCTGTTGGAGTTTACTCAACTTACATTTCATGAAGGTTTTAGGGCGTCTCAAGTAATAGGGTTTCACCTTTTCCAAGCCCAATTCGTTTTAGATTCAGTTATAACCATTCTCTGACTACGCTATCAACATGTAGTATGTTGAACGGTATACATTTCATTAGGAGCATTCTTTATTTATTTCTCGTGGTTATACTTTTCACTGTTCAGTTTCACAGTCGATGTTTCCAATGATTTTCAGGAGTTTGGCCAGTAACTTGAGCAGTAGATCTCGTTCTACTCAATCGTAAGTTTTTTCGCAATGGTTTGGCACATTGAAGTCTCTTCTTCTTTCCTCTAGGATTTTTGAGTTAAAGATGGCGTCAATGCATTCACTCCCTTGCCGTTAATAGTTGAGTGAAGATTTTGTACACAACTTTTAATAAGCTTATCCCTCCATAGTTATTATAGTATGATTTGTCTCCAATTTTAAAAATCGGAACTATCAATGCTCTCTCCATCCTTCTGGGATTCTTTATGAAGTTTAAAGGTTGAATTTGCCAATTTAAAAAAACTGTGCACTACCTGGCACCTTACCATTTCATTGGATAGGTTAATCCTGAAAGCTTTCTCCATCACCTATTCAAAATGGTGTCGAAAGCTGAGCTTATTGTCAAACTTGAGTATCTGCTTCGTCTCTATAACCACAGCTTGCAGGCAAAAGGCGGGGGGGGGGGGTGGTGGATTGAATTTCCGACGGCTCGTGAATAGGATGGCCTCCGTCTTCTCCACTGTCAAGCCTAATCTAGCTGACTCGATTCATCGAGTCACAACCGCGGTACATCACTGTGCCGCAAGCCCGCCTCAGATGTGCCGCAAAAGTTTTATCAAAAACATGAATTAACATGAACTAACAAAAGAATTACTATTTTTTTTTATAATTTGACAAATTATTGTTCTTATTTGGACTAAATAAATTGATAATATTTCATTAATATGAATAAATAATATTATATTTAATTTCTAATTAAAGAATTTTATAAAATAATAATAATTTCAATTCTTGGTACAAATTGAAATTTAATTTATTAATTTAATTAAGAAAATAAATTAAAATAATTGAATTGATAATATCTTTGATGATAACAGGATGATTTAATAAAATATTTTTAATTTGTTACCTCTCTGTTGAATTAATAAAATTATATTAGAAGAATTGATATAATTCAATCTGTAATTCTATTTAATTGATTAGGGATACAATCCATTTAATATTTATTGATTGTAATGTTCATGAATGAATTACATCTCGGTTTAAATAGGATACCCGGACGAGATATTATTTTCTCTGATTTTATTTTATTTTGAAATAATTTATTAACAATAAATTACAAAATAAAAAATTCTATTGATAATATATAATGAAAAAAAATTTCATATCCAAAAAATGAAATATTAAATAAATTGAATAAATTAAATTTCTAAAAAATAATAATTAATATTCGAATTTAATTGAAAATGAAAATTGGAAATAAAGCTAATCGCTATTGAACTCGTTATAAATTTAAAAATCAATTTTTTCAAAAGAGATAAAAAATTGAATTTCAAATTTAAAAATTCATATTCTCTATAATATAAAAATTATAATAAGAATACTTGAAGATAATGAAATAATTGGATTTATTAATGATATTCAAAAAATCCAATTTAAATATAATTGAATAAAATTTTTATTGAAAGATAAATTGAAATATATTCTATTTGAATTATACATGAATAAATTTGAAATAAATAAAATTGATTGTGTATTTTCTATGAAATTTAATTATTATAAATTGAATTCATAATTATTTCATTTAATAATAAAAATTTTAATTATAATGAAAATATTGACTATTAATTTTCTTTTATATTAATTTATTAGTTTTATTGAATCCATTTTTTAAAAATTATTTCTCAATTTTCTTATTAATTGATATTTTTAATTTTTTAACATTTAAATTAAATATTTTACTAATGAAATTACTCGAAAAAGTAATCACAACTATCTGAGCGATGTGTTCCAATTTTTGAATGATGTCAGTTCCAGTTATAATCACTTGAACATGAGTCCAAACCTGCGCATTCACTGTCATAAAAATCAAGAACTTGCTGCGTCTTGGCCAAAAATACAGATTATATTTCATATTTTTTCATAAATATTTTTCGGAATTAGAAGAGCCCAGAGGGTTTCCAGTAAATGCAGGAAACATCCAGACACTTTTGCGTATATTGGTGACGAATGTTTTTTGAGTCTCGGTGGATGATGAAAGCTCTTGTTTCTCGTAACCGTAGTATAGAGAAAGAAGGATGAGGCCTCATGTAGCCATCTTGTAGGCCACAAATTCTGGTATTAGGAGGAGGAAATCAGTAGAGACATGAAAATGTCAAAACGCACAAAAATTTTCGATACAATTTGGAGTTCTGGAAATGCTGTGCCGCAGTAATATCATCTCATGGAAAAATGTGCCGCGATATAAGAAAGGTTGAGAAACACTGCAGTTTAAAGCCTAGCTCACCTTGGTTTCCAACTCAGCGATACCATTGTGACGCATAAGCTGCAACTCTGCTGGCAGCTTTGTTTTGAATAAGTCATTGAATGCGATGTTCCTCAATGTAGGACCTGTGACAGCGCCCAAGAAACACTGCATGTTGCGCTTCTTCTCTTTGTGTCAGCAGACGTCTTTGTATAATGTCAATAGCTGCAGACTCTGTATGCTTGTAAAACTGGGACTACTTTTGAAAAAACCATCTCGTTTTCGGGACACATTTTTCTTACTCTCACGTCATCAATGACCTTGGCCTTATTAAAAAATTCAGAGTAATTTTTCACCCTGGAGCTTTGTATATAGATACAGAGGGAGCGGTGCGTAGTATGACGTCATCAATAAGCTTGATGTATCGGAAGTCTATATGGTCGGTACAATCGATTCAATAAAGTCCGTAAAATCGATATAATATTTACGTCGGTTCCTAATACGTCGATATTATTTCTTTGGTCGGGAACTTGTTCGGGCTAGTAGGGGTAGAGAACAAACGGAGCGAGTTACCTTGGCAACTGACTAACAGTATACTGGGTTCAAACTCAAGAATCAAGTGGAGTGAGTGAGCCAGTCCGCTGGTTATCCCAACATATAGGTCATTACATGAGGTATATATTAGGCTACGAAATACTGTTGGAAACGGACAAACCTTGATCGGGCTAGACCATCAGCTAGCAGACATATAAAATGTTACCCTTTGTCTCTGGAGGAGACATTTTAGGTTCTGCCTAGGGATTTTGTCGTTTGAACTGTGTCATATGATCATTGAGAGAGTGTCGAAGGTTTGCTACAGATCGTGTGGAGTGTCGTGCGCACAAGTCGAACGCAAATCTGGTTTTTCAAAAGGTGGATGGCGACCATGAGGTCAAGACAGTCTACGTTGGCTCCATCCTAATCCGTAAAGGAGTACAAAGATTCTAATTGTTTTCACTTTTTATAAACGAAAAAACGAATACTCCAAGGGGAGAGTAAACAAATGCAAACCGCAGAAAATATAGTTTAATTGTTTTCACTTTCCCGATACTGAAGAGTAATAGAATATCATTCCAAAGAAAATCGCAGCTGTGTGGATGAACGATGCGCCATTTAAATTTCGAGATTTTTCAGCTAGTTACGAAAAATTTGTTCAAAAGTTGAAGAAATCTTGAAAGTCTGGTGCTCTTTCACTATGTGTTCTCCGACTAAAGCATTCGTGTATTTTTGCCTCGAAGAAGAGCATAAAATCGACTAAGTTAAACGAGTTGAATTGGATGATGGGCCGGTTGCGTGTATTCGATAGGTACCGAGCCTGTCAGAATTAGTGACGCTCGACGACGAAGGTAATCAAAGGAACGGTTTTCGGCTCGATTCGCTTATTTGCCGACGACGACGATGACATTGGAGGGCGGCGCGGTGTGGGCGTCGTGCGAAGGAATTTGCCAGCGCAGTGATCGACGCCCGTGATCGTTGAACTGTGTCGCGTGTCGTCGCCGGCTAAAATCCGTCGAGTCAGTGGAATCGCTTTTTCCCCATCCACATGATGGTGTGAATGTGTATGCTGCCGCAAACTCGTATAGAAAGATTTTGAAGACGAAAAATATCGAGGAAATGTCATGAAAAGCAAAGAAAAGACGCCGATACATTTCCTCCGATTAATTGATAATCAACTGTATTAACAGCGTGTCGAATGTAATACGAGTCAATGTGCTCTGTCTCGTAAAATCGTACGTAACTGTTGTAGAGGAGATGATGAGAATTTTCAGTTAGTGGTGTAGCTCAAGGAAACGTAGTAGAAAAGATACACGTAGAATCTTGAAAGTATCCAACATCATGAGGGGTAAGGTGTAACAATTTTTATTATAGAGTAGGTACGAGATATAAATGCACAATACGAGGAGGCCACTCTTCACGCGACCGGGATATAAAACTTGTGATTGTTCTTTCTCACTTTTGTTCATAACGACAAGCCTAATTTGGTCTCCAGCCAAAATTCGTGTCCTTTTACCTTTCTCTTCCTGTCCCTCCTCGCAAAGTTCGTGTGGGACAGTGGCTCATCAAGAAGTACATAGTTAATAGATTCGGAACGTCGGAGCTGGAAGCTATCTTACAAAATATCCTACATAGTTCTGCCAATCGGCTCGCTCAAATCCTATACCAGAATGACTTCGCTCGCCTACAGCACACCATAAATCAAAAGGAAACTTTGTGACCGAAAACTTCGTAAACTACAATATCTGATCTTACGTAAGTCAAAAGCTAGTCAACATATTGACACTTCTCAGCTCGCTCCTTCCGTCGTCAACCTTTCACAGAAGCACCTCCCTGAGTCCCAGCCCCTTTTTCTTCGCCGAGACGAAAAATTTGCTCTTCCCCCCCGTCTTAAAGAAAGATAATAATATAAGATCCATCATCCTCTCCGATCTAGCTATGGGAATAAGGACCGATCTTCGATTAAATTCCGACCTCGTCACCTAATTGATCAGATGGTTGCTCCAGTTCACGAGCCTCTTTCCTCCGAACTCAGATCCTTTTTCTCATTACGGCGGTGTCTTCGCGAAAAGAATCTACTCATCGTTAAAGCAGATAAGGGTACTGTCTGACCGTAATTACGAAGAAAAGATTGTTACGTTCGTGCTTTTTCATGAAGATTCCATAGGTTTTAGGTATAATCCAAGTCTGTAGTGTGACTTTAGACTTAAATTCTGTTGTCTTTGTGTGCAGCTTCACTAGAGCGAGCTCAGGAAGGTACGAGAGAGAAATCTGATAAAAACTCCTAGAATTGCATCGTTTTAATGTTATATGTGTTGTAAATGAAACAAGTCTGATATATTTAATCAGCTATACTCTGACTTCAATGAAACAATAAATTTACATGTTACCACGACGTGACGAAAATTTCCATTGAATAGAAAAAAATAGTCAATAAAATTGATCGTCGTATTTGTGTTTCTGTAGGAATTACGAAAAAATTTCATCGTCGTGACGACAAAATCAATTGCTGTTCGCGTCACGAAATTGTGTGAGAGATTCTTTATATGCTCGGGCTACTACCACACTAAATTATCGTATACAGGTGACACACAGACGCGAACGAGAACGTAAATGTCTGCAATGCGTATGTTTACGTCTGTGAATAATAATAATAATGTAATCTGGACCCATCCTACTATTTTTGTATCCGCATATTATGGATACCGATGCACTATTTCTTACGTTTTTATACGCGCGCGAAGCTATGATATTACTAATTAATGTCGTCTAGATTCGACCGCGGTGGAACATATTTTATGCGAGCAAACGCATTACAGACGCGCCCATTGTGGCGAGCATTCTCTAATATCGCTCATTAAACACGTGTAGAGGCTGCTAATTAAGATAGTACGCGAACGTGCTCGAAAATTTCGGTCCTGCTCGCCATTAATAAAGGACTCATGCTCGTAGTGCGGGCCTTGAAACGCACATAATTCACATTCAAATACTGATATCGCGGTCAGCAGGGCTAACTTTGTATCAAGTCCAGAATGGTGATCGCAACAAGAGTGGTGTGGACCTTGAAATTAAAATTTTGTACGCGAGTTTTTCATCATGCTCTGTTCACCGCGTTGCAGTTAATGTGAAAACAAGGGGTTGGTTACAAATTGCGTACGCCTCGTTTGTTTGAGTACTGAAAGTAGATACTTTATCAAGTGAAAATATGTGAAACACGTGTAGAAGAGATACGCGCATGAAACACGAAGATGCGGTGTGATCATTCTTGAGTTATGGTTCCACTTCGAATCCCTCATTTATTCTCGAAGACGGGAGCTTATCAGTCTTGCTTGTTGACCCCTGGCTTGGAAACTTTATGGTGTTGTTTATGCGTGGTTTTTGAATGTGGAACTGCGTGTGAAATACACGTGCGAGTACAACGATCTTATCAAAAAAATTTTCAAACCGTTTGTCAAAAGTTAGGAATGTTGAATTCATCTTAAGCGGCTTAATAACTATGAAAAGACTAGAAGAGAGGTCGAGAAAACGTCAATTCTTATCAAAATAAGAAAACAACAAAATTATATTCACAGACCGTGTAGCAGTGTTGCTTCTTTATCACAATATTGAAATGTTTACCAATTTAAGATCGATGCCAAACACTCCCTATCCTGGTCATCAGCTGGCGTTAATTTTGGGAAAACATCTCAAAAATGAAAATTGAGAAACGCCGCCATAACGATCGAAAATCTGGAAGAGAGATCGAGAAAACATCTTTTCTTAATATATCAACAATTTACAATCGTGATTGTATAGAGGTAACAGGCCCATAGCCGAGATACGCTGACAGTTTCATTCGGATATGTTCATTTAAATTCTCATCTTGTATAAAATGTTTCGAACCGTTTCTCCCGCTTCAAAATTGTTCACGGTGGCAAGGGTCTTCACAAGCTCATCACATTTTCCTGTGCCTCCTAGTGGAGTTGAACAGCACCCGCACCCACCCACCAATTGATCCAGAAGATATTTTACGTCGAAATGTATTGACACCATCAAATCGTGGTACGATTGAATTATTTCTTCGTACGATTTTATAGTGTCTTCCTGATTTTTCACCTTTCTCATCAAATCCTCATAATTCAAACTCGAATTTGTACCGTCATTCGCGTTGATAGTTTGTAGTACATCCAGGGAGAAAAATGCCAATAATATGGATCTGGAAAAGAGGAAAACAATTCTACAACCTTGATATAGGGTTACCTGGTGTTACAGAATTTCGTCGATGAAATGTATGAGAAATACTCACAATAATCCTGTACGACGAAATCTTAGGCCAATTTTGAGATTATTCGCTTCTTGAGTCTGCATTTTCAAATATTAGCTTTCGGCAAGGCGGCTGAAGTTTAAAATGGAATCGAAAGTGGACGGAGATTCGCAATAAATTTCCATCGCCTTTGAAAGAGAGACGGGGGCGTATGAGCGTGCACGTACGCCCAAAGTGGTCCCCGAAAAACCGCACCTCCGGCACCGGTATCCACCCCTTAGGGTATTGCGTCGGTAGTCCAGAGGGCTCGAATTGAGAGTAGCCTGGCTCGATTTCTCCTGGGGTTCCGTGCGCTGTGCAATGTCCGTCAATGAGGCCACTACAGGGGTCTACCCTACTGACCGAGGGAGCGCTCAGCGCTCAACCTGGAATTCAGATAGTCCTGTACCATGGACGCGCGCGTATCAACTCCTCCACCAGAGCTTTCAGTCACCACTGGGAACTCACTAGAAGCTCACCAGCAATGTTTCGCGACTCTGGCTTTTCAGGTGGGGGTTTCTTCCTCCTCCTCTTCTTCTTCTTGGGTTGAATAAATTTCCATGTACCTCTAGATACTGCTTTCAATTGCATTACTTTTGAGGAGAAGCCATATCATTGCTGTTACCTTTTTAATTCGAATAATACAATCAGTGTTATGTAATGGAACTAGTCATGAAAAATTTGCTACAGGATTGTGAATTGGTTGATGATCTGTTCTTCATTTTTCAATATCGAATCAGGTATTCATTTTGCACAAAATTTTATCGCTTGTCACGCATCCATCGACGTTAAAACATAGATCAGGACGACAAACTCTACCGACGCACGGGTTGGAATCCTTTGTGTCTGTCTTCATTTCCATTTTTATCAGTCTTCTGACCGTTTTCCAACAAGGCTTTTAGCAGAATTTGAATCAGTCGATGTAAATTGAGGAGAGTTCTGGCCGAAGGGCCTCCGTCCCATAAGAAATACTCTGTGCGGAGGCCCTTTTGCCAGATACGTCCTCAATTTCTCATTTATCCTCCACATCTGTATTTCTTGCTCATAATCCCAGGTCCACTGTGTGTTTCTTTGAATCCAATAAACATTCTAAGATTCTGCACTCATTTCTGGATCGTTTGAGTTGAGAAGATTTTTATCTTTGCAATATTCCTCCTGTTATACCTCCCCTACTCTATTTCCTATATTGGTATCCGGGTACCCCTCAGGCCACTCTCTATAAGGTAGTGAAAAAGAGCGAGAGGAAGGCGATTGACCAAACCAGCTGCAGGAAGGAAGGTTACTATGACCTTGGAACTCGGAAACATTTCATTCTATGCGATATTGTTCTATCTGGAAGGACCTTTCGCCCCTCATGCCAATTAGATCTTGTTTTTGTGTGTCAATTAATGACTTGGAATAACAAGCTATGATATCGATCCACGATCTGGGAGAAGACTTTCTTGTGCAGTAACAGGGAAGGAACTTCGCCTCTCCAATTGCTAGGAAGCGTGAGAATAAGGTTAGAGATGCAAACAGGAAACACCTAAACTAGTCTAAATTATGGATTAGCCTAAGAAACAGAACACTGTCGAAGGGGAAGAGGGGGGGGAAGGTGAGTCTGTACCCGTTTTCTGGCTAATTTAAACGAGCG
Organism: Aspidiotus rigidus; assembly: GCA_035079385.1. Classification (NCBI taxonomy): domain Eukaryota; kingdom Metazoa; phylum Arthropoda; class Insecta; order Hemiptera; family Diaspididae; genus Aspidiotus; species Aspidiotus rigidus. Next base: position 15,881,359 of record JAVHKY010000013.1, read on the forward strand.
TTGTCCAAGCATTGTTGTTAACCAAGAAATGCACAAATTTCAGATTTCTCAAGGGGGGTAGGAGGATCATAAAAAATTGCGAATTTGAGAAGTATTGAGGAAATCGAGATCAACTTTCAGAAATCTTGACTTTTCTTAATGTTTCTATATTTTGAGAATTTTGTGCTTGGAAAAAATTCTTGGAAAGTCTTGTGACACCCAAAAAATTATAGATCTCAAGAAATTTCTTGAAAGTTGACAGCACTAGTCCCAAGTAAAATAACTGACAATTTGGATGTAAACCTGTTCTTGAATCGCTCTTGCTCACTGATTTCATCATCAAGTTGCTAAGAGTCTCAACTGAATTGATTTCCAACTGGCTAATCCTCGACCTACAACAAATTAAGGTCAGGAAAACTTCTGAAAAATGAAAATTAAGCTATGCTACCATAAAGAAAGAAAACCTGGAACAGAGATCGAGAAAACATCTTTTCTAAATTTATCAACAATTTACAATCGTGATTGTATAGAGGTAACAGGCCCATAGCCGAGATACGCTGACAGTTTCATTCGGATATGTTCATTGAATTCTCATCTTGTATAAAATGTTTCGAACCGTTTCTCCCGCTTCAAAATTGTTCACGGTGGCAAGGGTTTTCGTTAAAAGCCTTCTCATCATTAACGTGTTCCTATTCTATATCGTTTAGTTTGGAAGATACTGAGGACTCATTATGTCTCCTCGCGATATTTCTGCATCGCAATCCTAATCTTGGAAATACAAATTTACGTCTACTGTCTGTATTCTACATGTGTATAACTCATCCTTACCGACGGTTGTTGACAGTTGACAGCATATCTCGTTGTAAAAGTTGTATTTTCATTTTCGTCATCCGTATGGTAAAATTAGAAGCGTGAGCTTCGTGCGTATTGAAATTGACGACTAATGGGTTGCTGTTGACGTGCTTGTCATTCCTCTGTGGTCTTGCTCCAGTTCTCTAAAACCGGTAGTGTTGCTCTGGTTTTAGAAGTCGAATTACCAGAATTTTTCTCCAATACACGCTATATTTATAGTCATTCGTCAATGAATGTCGACTGTTTTCTGCGAGTGCTTCGAATTTATGCTCGACGTTGCTCTTCCAAGTTCGAATACAAAGAGAGTATCGAAGCAGAGGCTGATAAAAGCTAATTATTGGTTAGGAGCTATGTCCCTGTAAGATTCTTTGAGGTTCGGGAGGTTCCATTCCGGCTATAAATGATGGTTTTTAAATATCATATTACAGGATTTTTGAGTGTTGCGGAATTCACTTCGGTTCTCTTGCTCGTTTGAAGACCTGTGAGACGAGGGATACTTATGAAACTGACCTTGGTGGACTATCGCTTTCCGGTCTTTTCTATATAAGCTCTGAATTATCCACACATCCTCTTTTTTCTCGAAGATTTATCACGTTTTTGGGGTGGGCACTTTGATTAGAACTTTTCTCATAAGCAGTCCATGAAGTACGCATTAAACTGCCTTCTGGCGAAAAAACGGTCTGTACTAGTATTTTGAACGACATCGATATTTGTATTCGTCCTTCCATTATCCTCCACCCCCGCAGATTCAACACTTCGAAGCTACAGACGTGACGGTTCGGTCTGAATTTGAACTTTGATTGCTATGCCGGAAATTTAAGAGATTGAAGGTCGTTAGACGCCTGTCACTTTGATGACTTTCGGCAGACTCCAGCAAAAGAGATATCCAAACTGGTTTAACGGGAACGAAGCAGCAATTGCTGAAACTCTCAAGACCGCAAGAAACGGTTTCAAGGTGTACTTCTAAACGAATCTAACTGCGAGAAAGCCATGAGGTGCAACGTCTTACATGGCAACTAAACAACAAATGACACTTGGAGAAGACAAACGAGATGCAGCAGTTGGCTGATAGATACGACAGCGGTACTTCTTTCAAGACAGTAAGTGCCATTTGTGGCCATTTTGCCCAATGAAAAAATGTGCGAGGCACAATGCTCAAGCAGGGCACTGAAATAACGGAGAGCTGGAAGAGGTACTACCACGGCATTCTTCGCTAGACCCCCATCGTAAATTCGAGAGTGATTTAGGCCTTGCACCAATACCTAGAAAAATTTGAGCTAGCCCATAGTCCAACCTTTGCAGAAGTGGAGTCGGCCATCAAGAAGCTGGCTAATGGTAAACCTCCTGCGAGGAAAATTCGCGGCAGAAGTCTACAAGCATAAGGCGTTAAACTCACGAGAGCCCTTCAAAAGTTTTTTGTCCGGATCTGAAGGGTCGAAATGCCCTGCGATTTTCAATGTGCAACAATTGGAAGGCATCTGCAAGCAAACGGAAGACAGCGCAGAATATAGCAACTAACATGGCATCTCTCTTTGATATGTGGTCGGCAAAATACTAACACAACATATAACAGGTAGGTTGCTTTACCCACTCGAACCAATGTGGGCTTCCAAACAAAAACCTTGAACATCACATCTCCTTACATGCGGTTTTTGTTGATCTTGAGAGGACCTTTCACATGGTTTACCTGGTAGGTACTGGCCAAAGTCGAATGCCCTCATAAACTCATCCAAATGATCGCGAACATTCGTACAAGTAATATAATAAAAATCATTGTTTACCGTAGCATTATATACAGGCTTCAAATTGCCAATGGTGTATGACAGGGCTGCGTGATAGCGCCTCAGCTGTGCAACGTCTTCATGGCGACACTTGTCATTGTCCTGGATCGTAGACTGCGAGATCGAGGGATCGAAATTACATACCGCACCGATGAAGGCCTGCACAACCTAGCCAGGCTCAGAGGTCAAAAGAACATGCGTGAACGTCTCAGTAGTATCTCCCTGTTACAATATGTTGATGATGCAGTGATATTAGACCACACAGCGGACAAAGAATGATGGACCTTACTTGTTAATGGCTATCAAGATCTAAGAGTAGAGGTCAACTACAGAAAGAGTGAACTGCTAATAATGCGATATGATGCTTCTGTAGCTTTTGACTCTGTTATCAAGATTACTTAGGCAGCCTAGTGACTAGCCGAATCAAAATACTTGACGACATGAAGCATGGCACACTAGAAAACGCCGGAGTCGGGGAAGAGCTCTGCAGAGACAGAGAGCGTTTCAGCGGAGGGACGGAATGTCAGCCGTCTACAAAAACCCAAGGCTGTAAGACCTAGAGTCGCACCCATGCCCTATCCCGGCTGCCGCTGACTCATTGGATCAAAGATTGGGAGAACTCAGGGCGGCCAAACGAAGATACTTGAGGACGTGTAGTATGGCACACTAAAAAACTCCGGAAATAATTAAATTATTAAAATATAAATTTTTATAATATTAAATATTAAATTAATAAAAAAAATTATTATATATAAATTAATAAAATGATTAAATTTGATAATACTAAAAAATTATTTAATTTTTAAATTTAAAATTTAATTTGAAGTTGGTTTTTAAATGATATAAAAATTATACTCTCAAAATGATCAATAATTTATAATTTATTTATCAACAAATTTTTATTGATATATTATCAAAAATTAATCAATCAATTTAATTTAGGTTTAATAATAATAAAAAATTGATTTAATAATTTTGTTTATAATATTTTTTTAAATAAAATTTAATTTGTGTTACGAATTAAAATTTTATTTTATAATACAAATCATTCCAAATCTCCCTAATTTTCAAATAAATTAAAATAAATATTGGAAAATATGATTATCAATTGATTTACAATTATAATAATGTAAGGTTCTTTAGATGGTTTTGAACCATTAAAAGAAATTAAAATTATCAAGATGACTAAAATATAAATAAAAATTTATAAAAAATTCTATCTAATCATATTGAAATTAATTTTTTTTATATCACTGATAAATTTAATTATTTTATCACCTTCAAGAATTACATTTATATTTTTCTGTTTTTCATTGATTATTCAATATCACGAGTAAATCTCTTTTTCGATATATTTTTATAGTAATTCTATTTAATCGATTAGGAATACAATCTATTTTAATATTTATAGATTGTAGTCCTAATGTTCATGAATGAATTACCATCTAAAGATGAAAAGATTAATATTGTTTGGTAATTAAATGGGAATAATTAAATAAAAATACCAACTTAATTAATAAATTAATATGAAAAAAATTAATATAAATTAATTTTATAAAAATTGATTTATAAAAATCCAATATTTTTGTTAATAATTTTAATTTCAATTTTTATAATTATAAATAAATTTTGATAAATTAGAATTATAATTTCATTTCATTAAAATCATAACAATAATTAAATTATAATAATTGAATTTAAAATTGAAATCAAATAATATAAAATTAAAATTTCAATAATTATTATATTTATTAATTAAATGAAATATGAAATTTAAATTTAAATATTCAAATCAAAAGTTTATATTATAATTAATTGAAAAATTTAAATGAATTATATTTAATAATATTAAATGAAAACTGGGAAGAACTTTGCATTCACAGAAAGCGATTCAGTGGAGCGACGAAATGTTCACTCGTCAAGAGAAACCCAAAGCTGTGCGACCCAGAAAAGCACTCATCCCTTGCGCCGGCGGCCGACTCATTCGATCCAAAATTGGACTGATCAGCCGTAGGAGGTCTTACATACAACGTACATAATGGAAAGGGACCCTCGGAAACGAGGCCTGCCGTTGACGATGTTTCGCAATCGCTTCTGACCTGAGGACTAATAAACCTGTTACGAGTCTTCAACGCTACTTGACTTGGTATCAAAATTAATATCATGCAGAGCGCTTGGACACGTTGTATTCGTTGCTGGAATTAGTAGCGTTTCCTCGTCCTTTTCTCCCCAATTTTCATGATTGAGTACGTAAAAATAACGAGAAAGGTCGCGCTTTTCACTCGAAGAGAAATGAGCGAATGAAAAATTTACGTGGGCCAAACTTACGGTCATAATTTTCGAAGTCATTTAAGGATTTTCCGTGCGACAAGTCAACCTCCATGATTTATTCAGTTCGTATCGCTGTACCGAAAATTATAATAACAACAATTTTTAGTCTCATTTCATCGATTTAAGTGTCGCCGAGAATTTTCGCGAAGGTGAAATAGGTAGTCATTAATAAAAATCTTGCGGGTGGTAGGCGTTATCGCCGCTGATATCGCGCTTACAAGTAGCTAAATTGGAAAATAGAAGCGAGGACGCGGGACGTTGTGAATAGCGTCGTCGTCGACGTCGGTGAAAACCTGGGAAAAGCACTTTGAACCTGCGACGACGATGAAGAACAATATCGACGATAATAATTTATGTAGAGGATGCTCTCTCGCGCTTTATTATTATTATACTTCAGTTCATTCTTCTCTTAGATTATATCGTGTACCGTAAAAAGAAGTATTATGCAGCAGATATATACGCTAATAACTTGTTTCGCAAAAGTTATTAAAATTTTGAACGCGATCGACGAGAACGGTTTTTACGTATTATTATATTTTTCAAGTGTAATTCGTATCGGCGAGAGAGCGCATTGGTGTCTTTTTTCTGGTATTTTTTCGCTTTATGCTTTTGTTTTTTCCGCATTTTCGATATGCTTCGAAGAAGAATTTACGACTTTTTTTCACTATACTTTTCTGCCGGGTTCTACACAATAATAGATGAGGTCGAATGAGAGTCATTAGGTGGAAAAGAGCGAAGCATTATACCAAGAATATATTTATATTCCTTTTGAGAATTTATTCAAAGGAATGTAAAATGTTGTGTAGTAAATCTTTAGTCAGAACTGGGTTATTGTAAAGGTGCTTTGAGCAACCGGAACGAGGAAGGAAGGAGTGAAACGAGCGCGGCCTTCAAATTCCGTTGTTTCGGTACGGTTGAAGGACTGACTGCGTATTTTGGAAAAATTGCGTGGGATATACACAATTTTTACGATGCAATTATTATGATGAATCGGATAACGAATTCGATAGTGTGCTCTGGGTTGATAATTATTTCCAATTTTACTGCACACTACGAGAAAACGAGACCAGGAAGGACGTGCTAGAAGTCAAATAGAGGGTCCGAAAAAAATAGTTTTTTTTTTTATTTTTATTGTTCAGTGGCACTTGTATATTGAAGTCAATTTTCGATAAATTCATCCACTGCGTTTTGAAAAGGATACCACATATCGACCTGAAGAAAAAAATTGAGCCCAATAAATAAAGATAATTTTTAATGTTTTCTTTTAGTTGATCCATCCAGCTACCAGTTAGGACAAAATGATTTTCTATAGCGGATAAAAACACAGTGAGGAAATCAACGAGCTCAAACCTTTTTGTGACGTCATTGACTCGGACTCATTCAAATTAGTAACTTACTGTTGATTGAGCCTTTCTGAGATACATAGCTCCTCTTCCCGTACACCACGCCCATATTAATCCAAGAATGGGGCGCAAGCCTTTGTGACAAAAGTTCACAAGCTAGGCGACGATTTCATAACGAAGCAGGCGTGACCTTATAATATAAATGACGTCACACACGGGTTATTCTTTTAGGTCTGCCAGAGAATTTCTTTTTCTTTCCAACCCTCTAAAGACTCTCGACTCAATCCATGAACAGTAAAAAATGGCGTCAAATTTTTTATTTCCAGAACCAATTTAGTTATTTCAAAAAAAAAAAAGACATACTATTCTATATTTTCAACCTCTGTTCCCACAAAATTTCAAAATTCCATCCCGTGGTCCTGCAAAACTTCTCGGCCTCCTTCTTGGTCAAAAAATTTCTCGGATCCTTCCCATTAAATTTTTAAAAGTAAAATGCACACGTGCCTTGAACATTATTCACATCCCTCTGAAGGATGCTCCAAAAAATTACTTCTACACATCTATAAGAATCTTATCCGATCTAAACTAGATTCATACTTCCTCCCTGAGAATGACTTTAGGAGCCCATCGCTAAATTATGCGCAGAAGCCACTGAACTTCACTCTTCTTTCGTAGACTCTGTCTAACCTCCAATTCCTTACCCTCTGTTTCCCAATCTCCCGATCTTTTTTCCAAACACTGACACACTCTCCAATTCGACCACCCTCCTCAATGAGCCGCCATTCTCTCGCAATCAACAATCCGAAGTGCTGCAATGTATTTAACTTGCTATGTCGATCTAGTTGGACCATCAGACAGCCTCTCTTCCTTTGTACCTCATTAGCTGGTGACGTCATCAACCATGATCCCAAGCCTGATTCTAAAATCTGCCAGTTCAGTGACCCATCTCCTCTCATCCTTGTAATCTATAAGTGATTCAGTATTTAGGCCTAGTTTCATGAAGGCCAATAGTAAGCCTAGTATAGTTTAGTATAGCGTATAGCCTAATGTAGGCTAAAAGAGTACCCAATTCTCAAATCGGCAAGTTTGACCTGTTTTATCGGGGGATTTTTCGGCAAAAATGTTCTCCATGCGGCCGGCCAGCAACCTCAAGGTCGATCTTCTATCATATATAGCTCGGAAGTCGTAAATTTTTCCAAGTTCCCCTCCTACCCCCCCCCCCCCCCCCCTTAGCTTGGAGGTCGAAATTTTCCTAAGGCTGTTTCCTATCGTGTTCTTAACCCCGGCCTCTCTGTTATACTCAGCTTGGAAGTCGAAATTTGTACAAGTGCCCTTCCTATCACATGTAGCTCTAAAGTCCGGATCCGTGACGTCACAATTCGATGATGTCCCAGATTCCTCATAAAACAGGTTCCCTGTCACTCCTCGTTCAACTCCGTTAAAGAACCCCTGATTTTTTTTTTTTTTTTTTTTTTCGGTTCCTCATTCCTAATTTTCAGGTGGAGCGAACATCCAATGTAATGAAAAGAGCGAAGGTCGAAATTTTTCGAAGTAGCTCCACTAGATCAAGGTCACTGCAGAGCGTGACGGCTTTTCGTTACGATTTTCTTAGGAGAAGTCCCAGTTAAAAAACCTTGGAAAACCCGTCTGGCGAATATACTGCTAAATATTTTGAAGAAATTGCATCTGCGTGATTTCCTTTTGGATAATTCCAGTTCGTTCTGGATATTTAGGGGAAAATTTACAGGCTCTACTCGTTCTCTACAGTTGAATTCTATAACCTTGAATTTATATCGCATTACGTGAAACTTTTCTTTTTCGAACTAATGATCCACGTTTCTGAATGCAGTTATAGAATTAAAGAATGCTTCTCGTTTATTGAGTTCAAATTACAAAAAGCAGACTCTAATAACTCGGTGAAAACCAGGCGGAAGTAAAATATGATAGCTCTAATCAATTTTATTATAACATTATTTTATAGAGTTATCTCAGTTGCGTTTATGGTCGTGTGACGAAATGTTGTGTTTGATAATTTTAAAATGCGTTCTTCTGGTAACTTCGGTATCGCACGGACTAGAGGCTGAAGATAGTCCAGAAGTGAACGACGATTCTGAATCAAAAATATTCCTCGATAATATTCAGAAGAGTGTGGGTATATGCTTCGACGAAATTTTTGCCACAGCTTGCGGAGCTTCCATTTTCGAAGATTCGATCGAACATGATCTCGAGAAGCAGCAGATTGCCATCGCGAGTACGAAATTGTGGGTCAATTTAACCACCATGGTAACCATCCAGCAAATATTCCATAAGTCAGCTTTTTCCGCTCTGACTGAGGACAAGGTGGATAATCCTTCGAAAATCATTCGAGTGGTGTTCGATAATATTGACAGTACAATCTTGAACGATGCGGAACTGGCAATATATTATACTGAAGAAAAATTCAAAGCCAAAAGAGTACCCTTATCGAGTCTCGGCGGATATTCAAATGTGAGTACTTTGTTCGAAACAAATGCTTGCTTCAAAGAATTTATCGTGCGAATGAATATTTTGCTATACGCGTTCGGGTCTGTTAACGAATACCAATCATTGTGCCGGGCTATTTTGAAATTAGCCAAGACGAATAAACGGGATCGAATTCAGAAAATTTTTGACGAAGCTGTGAAAATAACGGCGGAGAAAAGTGATCTCGATGATTCACGCATGCAAGATATGACTTTCGTATCCGGAATTGCCAGAATTTTGTTCCCAACTATTGTAGAGTTGATAGAAGAAACTCCAAATATGGTGAATCTCTTCGTGGAACATGGAGTTGTAGATATACATTTAGGAGCAGAGAAAAAATTAATTGTTGAATAAGTTTACGTATTACATTTCCAATATAGAAGCGATTTTGATTCAATTCGAAAAATTTGTTCATTCTTCTGTCGTTGATCAATTTGAATACTGAAGTCATAGTTTGAATAGATACATTTTTAAAGACGTCAGATGGCTGGCTGATGGTTACTCTATTGGTTCATCCAACTAGATCGACAGAGCAAGATAAATATATTGCAGCACCTCTGATTTTTGATTGGGAGGGACTTGCGGCTCATTGGGGGTGGTCGAATTGCAGAATATTTCTTGGGAGTTGAAACTGGGTCAGCGTTTGGAAGGAAGATCGAGTTAAAGATTGAGAGATCGGGAGATTGGGAAACAGAGGGTAAGAAATTGGAGGTTAGAAAGAGTCTACGAAAGGATAGTGGAGTTCAGCGGCTTCTGCGCATGATTAACCGATGGACTCCTGAAGTCATGAATTTTGTTTAGATAGGATAAGACTCTTATAGAGTTATAGTAGTAATTTTTTGGAGCGTCATTCCGAGGGATGTGAGAAAAATTGAATAATGTTCAAGGAACGTGTGCATTTTGCTTTTGAAAATTTGATGGGGAGGATCCAAGAAATTTTTTGACCAACATGGAGGCCGAGAAGTTTTACAGGATCATAGGATAGAATTTTGAAATTTTGTGGGAACAGCGGTTGAAAAGAGAAAATAGTATGTCTTTTTTTTTTTTTTTTTGAAATAACTAAATAGGTCCTGGAGGTAGAAAATTTGAAGCCTTTTTTTACTGTTCATGGATTGAGTCTAGATTCTTTTGAGGGCTGGAGAGAAAAAGAGATTCTTTGGCAGACCTGAAAAAATAATCCATGAATGACCTCATCTATATTTTAAGGTCACACCTGCTTCGTTATAAAATCGTGGCCTAGCTTGTGAACTTTCCTCACAAAGGCCTTCCTGGATTAATATGGGCGTGGTATACAGAAAGATGAGCTATCAAGCTCAGAGGGGCTCAACCGTATTGATATAAAAACTATCCATGATAGCTTCTATTCTCTAGATCACTAATGGTTTGAATCTTCCTTTTACTGGGTCTCCGGGACACGGCTGATGACGTCAAGCTCGCAGTTTTCAGATTTGGGGTACTCTAATAGCCTACATTATACTGGACTATACGGTGTACTAAACTGTACTAGGCTTACTACTGGCCTTCATGAAACTAGGCGTAACATAAACCTAACATACAGCAATATAAAAGCCTATACTAAATCACTTATAGATTACGAGGATGAGAGGAGGCTGGTGGTTTAAACGCAGATTTCACCATCAGGCTTGGGGGTCATGATTGATGACGTCACCAGCTAATGACGTCATAGTACATTATAAAGGAAGAACAAGGACACCGTATGCAGGATTATTAGAGGATGGGGGCGAGGGTGGTGTGAACTCGCTATTACTCGCAATTTTTTGAATTAGGGGCTAGGATTGAAGACTTGCCGAACTCGGAAGACTTTCAGAATCATTTGTAAGGTTTCTTTCCGGGGGTGGAGGGCCAACTCGCAAATTTTGAAATTAGGGGGTGAGATTCAGGAAACATCAGGAAAGACATGAAACATACCAGAACTAATGGAAATGTTGGAGTCGTCAGCGAAATGACGTTGATGACTATGAGGAAAAGCAAGACACTAAATATCTTTCCCTAGAGCAAATTGTGTTATGGACGGGGGAGGGAAAGATGTCTCGTCTTGAATCCGTACCACTGATGCTCTTTCATAAGGGAAACTCTGGGAAATATTAGGAAGATTGCTTCGAAAGCTAATTTCGTGGGTGCCTTCAAACTCCAGGGAAAGGCTTCCTGGAGATCAAAGAGGATGGACAAAACAGGATTTTGGGAGTGTGGAATTATTAATTTGCGATTGGAGATCGATAAGATAATGGGTGGTGTTTCGCCCTTTCCTAAGCCGTATTGAAAGGGTGGGAGGAGGTTATTCAATTCTAGACACAAAATAAGTCTTTCGTTGAGAAGTTTTTGGAATAGTTTACCAAAAGTGATATAAAGCCGGGAAAAGGAAGTTTGAGCCCAGTTTCAGGAATGACGGTTTTCCAATAATGTGTGTAGGTATTATGAGCAAAGATGGAGGTGAAAAGGAAAAGCGAGTTAGGGTGGAGGTTTTTCAGCATGGCTGCGTGAATATTGTCCAGCCTGGAAGAGGTATTTTTTAGAATCTTCCCGAGGAATGTGGAAAGTCATTTTCAAAGTTTCATGTCAAGATAAGGAGGAAGGGTCCTAGTCTGAGTTAGAGGATACGGAAGTATGATGATTTGCTGGAAGTTCGGAAATATGGAGGGGATCAAAGATGATCGAATCGTTTGTTTTCAGGGTGTGATGAAGGGGACCATAGCCCGATAACTTCTTGATACCTCACCAGACACGAGTCGGTTCAAGCCGGCTATAAAGTGCCCCTTTTTGAAACAGTCAGAATCCTTACTTTGGCGCGGGCTGTTTTATAGGATACAAAGTTCAGGATAAGTTGTAAGTGCGGTAGGCTTCTTTGCAAGAATTCCTACTGATCACCACGAGACTTCGTGAGGTTTGTGAGTGGCTTTAGTGCGTTATACGGATGATTTTAGAGTTGTGAAGGGATCTGAGACGTTTGAGAGGGATGCAGTGTTTGAGGTGTGATTAGCTCGCTTTGTTGATGAGCCAGCGCGAGTGGGGAGTCAATTTGTAGTGTCTAAAAAAATTGAAAGGTGAGAAAACTTGATCTCAGGTCAACTTTTTCAACTCAGTAAGTCAGAGGGTTGAGCCTACTTTTCGAGAGGACTAGTATAGACCTAGTATAACCTAGATAAGCCTAGTATACTGTTGGTTAGGCCTGGTATACAAAAGTAGGGAAGTTCGAAATTTTTTCGCGTCTCTAAAGTAGGTCAAGGTCACCGATGATGTCGTCGAGCGTGTAGTTTGGCCTCATATACTGTTTGTTAGACCTAGTATTCGAAAGTAGGAACAGTCGAAATTTTTTTCAAGTCCCTAAAGTAGATCAAGATTACTGACGACGTCATCAACCGTGATCACTTTCCCTGACCGGAGTTGTCATTGGGTCGTGGTCACGTCACAATTGATCACGTGATAATGACCAGCACTTTTTTGTAGAGCGGTGATGAGCGCGGGCAAGAGCGAATCGGTCAGTCACAATTTCGTCACGTCACAAAATATTAGCTGTGACGGTCATTTTGACAAGTCAATCTGTGACTATTTCTTCAAGAGTTGTCCCAATCTTATATAATCATACCTATAAAATGCGATTAGAGTTACCATTCCTTCGCTTATAAAAAAGTCAGACAGAACGAATTAATCTAATTACTTATCAAACCGTTGAAAAATACTTGTAACATCATTTATTCTGTTCGAAGGACAAAACGTGCGTACTTCTTATTTTGTGTGGGGGAATATCGTAAAATCATGGACTTTTCGACAGAGGTCGATTTGAGTTAGCCCAACAATTTAGACCCGTTCGATAAAGAGGAACATTATTAAATTTTCTCTCGCGCGTCGCAGTTCTCTGTCGGACGAGTAATTTAATTAATTAGCTTTTCAACGTTGTTAAATTGGTACGGTTTTTTTTTTCTCCTAATGGCCTTTGCGATAGATATTTTAGTAAATTAATGACGAAACGAGCTTTGCCGAGTTCGTTATTTGAAACGCGAATTCCGACGAACATTCAGTAGCAATGCAAATTAATTATTGTACGTAGCATTCCGAATAATATGTATAATTATTATTTGTGTTCATTGTACTACAGAATATAAACAGTTTATTTGAACGAGAGTGAAGATGAAACGAGTTAGACATGTTCTTTCTCTCTTAATTCTCTCGTCATTCAATTAATATACTCGCAATATACTGGATGATGAAAGTGGCGTATATTCTCATGACTGTTTTTGGGGGACATGTGTAAAAGTGAAGTTGTACGATAAGTGCATACAAAATACGTACACACGAAAGTTTTACTATATTAACTACAATGGTTGGAAGCCACGACGAGAGAGCTTCCAATGTATACTTTCAATTTCTCGTCGACTTTTGAATACGCGAAAAGACGACATCGCCGCGCGGGTTGAGAAATTTGTAATTTTGTCGCAGACTCGTATGTTCCGCGAAAAGTTCGATGATAATGTTAGGTGTCTTTGGGAATAGTCGAGTTCTCTAAAGCGAATCCGAATGAAATTATAATTTGGGGTTGAACGAAGTTGTAAACGATTTTCATTTTGCGCCAGAACGTGACTCGTCTCAACCGCCGGATAACGTTTCCGTAAGCTTCTTGTTTAACGTTTATGTCTGACAATTCGTGAGAGCTTGTATAATATTTACGGGTGTGTTCGTGGGAAAGAGGAAAGGAAGAAAGTTTTGTAGCTCGGAAGTACTTCGTCCTATCAAGTGTTCGCGTGTATGTCGTACGATTGCCAGAAGTAAAAGAGAATGTGATAAGTTGGAAAACGAACATTAGCTTTCGTAAATTGAAGTCTGGTCTTGGCAGAAAAGAAGACACCAGCCAGAAGAATATTATTAAAAATGCATATGTGAAAGAGGAACAATTGGAAATTCATTTAGGAGGACCTGCTCGTCAATTAAGAATCGACTCTGTCAAAGTCTAGGTCAAAGTTGCGTCGATATATTATTAAAAAGAGTGTGCGTCGACGTCAGTATCAGATCAATGTATCGACAAACTTGTCACGTCGATTTCCAGTCTTTTGGACTATATGTTGGTTGATACGTCGACCTGGAAACTATGTACAATCGCACCGAGATAGCATTCTACCAGTTTGGTGACTTCGCTACTCGCAGACAAAATGTCTGGCAGTCATAATCATATGACGACCTCAATTCACCTTGCCGACGTTAATTTCCAGTCGATATACCAATCATCAACTCACTTTTGACCTCGATTCTAGACCCCTATCAGATTGTCCACTTACAATTTACTGGAATTTTCCATTTCAAGACGTATAAATTTGAAAATAATTGTTGGAAGGGATAACGACGATTGTCTCTTTCTACTTAATGAGACCTCTTTCTTTTTAAAAGACGTTCAACAAAACAGTTGTGAAGGATAACGAAGAAGAAATTGAAAAACTCGCGAAAAAAAAACGCGTTCTTAATTAATTAATAATGCGTTTTACTTCTTCGTATAAAGTGGGCTCGCGTAGGAGTTTCGTTGAAGTCGTTGGGTAGACCCGGAGCGCACTTCTTTGTTATCGACTTCGTATAATAAAAAGAAGGTAAAAAAGTCTGAGAAACTTTTGAGAACTTTCCGTCTCTCTTAATGATATTATTATAAATTGTACGTACTTTCGTATCGCAAGATCTCTCTTTGTGAAAGAAATTTCGGATGTGCATTAAGCTTTGAAAATTCAAGAAAATAGAGAAAATACTATTCGCCCTCGTTTAATGAACGTTTTAAATTCGCCGCCGTGCAGGGCGAATATTTTTCTCGGCAATTTTATCGATTTTTAAAAGTTGTTTCAAGTTCATATAATGTCTGTACTGTAATAATATTTGAGAGAACTTTCAATAGTAAATTTTTTATTCGTGTTTTTTGTTCTAGTATATTGGGACTCTGGATGTTCCACGACCAACTAGCCGAACTGAAATCGTTGCAGCGATGAGGAGGATAAGAGTGAGTACCAATAATGTTTTTATGTCTACTAAACCATTATTTTTAAGAGACTTAATATTTTAGTTGGGCTGAAAGTCTATTTTAGTTCTGGTTTTAAAAGAACGAATTGAACATAAATCAACTATCAAAATAATGAGGGTAGGGACAATAATGTAGCGATGGTGCTGTGTACCGAAGCGCTCTCTCTCTTTTCTTTTTTTTCTAAATATGGACCATTTACCTCTGTATATCATGATCGTGTGTAGTTATGGGGGAAGAAAGGAATAAACGAATGAGGAGGAGTAACTTTGCTTTGGATAAGTATTGGGAAACATTGTCGAGGTATGATGAGGAGTTTCTCAGAGCTTCAGGACAGAATATGGACAGGGGACTCGATGAGTATTCCGGAGGTCGGTAAGGGCTTGGCACGTGAACATAAATCAGACGGGTAATGATTTTCTTGTGTGTAGTATTGGCAGTCAAGTGAGAGGCCATGAGACTTTAGTAGGTAGCTGTGAGTAATGCGGAGTCAGGTTAACACAATACCTCAACGTCGAGATGCACAGTTGGCCTGTGACCATAGTTTGGGGTAGAAATTTGAAATATGCTGGTTTGTTTTCAAAATTTGTCAGTTTTGGATCCTTGATTGATGAGGTGGCAAAAATGGTGGTTTAGATCAGGTGTCTCTCAACTGTTGAGAAAGTTAGAGATTGGCGATTTGCGTGATTGACTGTCTCGTTCCCTGGGGCACCTCTGTGTGGTGTCAGTGAGAGGGTGAAGTAATGAGTAAAAGGGTCGAATTAGGGGATCTGCGTAATTACTAGTAGAAATGGACTGTGAGAATGAGAGATGGGAGCAGTGATTGTGGGTTGTTTTGAGACGGATGAAAACGGCCTGAAGTTCGACGGTGAAAATGGAGGATATGTCTTGGTATCGGTTAGAAATGGTTCGGTCTCCCACAGACTAGAGCAGATGGAGCCAGTTATGGGCTAATGTTTGGATCTGTTAATCGGACATGAAAGTGGTTCTGGGAATTTACTGATAATTATTTTGATTGCTTTTGGGAAGCTGGTTAGGTCAAAATTGCTGGGGAGGGTGGGTCATGGATAATGATCCGGAGAGTGTTCGATGAAATTCTCTAAATTTGCTCTCACATTGTGGTAATATTTCATGTTGACGGAAGCGAGGGGTGGGAGGTCGAATATGCAGTTATCCGTTAGGAATGAAGAGTAGCGACGTCATCAGTGAAGAATTTGGTAGGGCAGAAACGAGCGGTTGAGAGTTGGGCTTGTTTAGAATGCAACTCACTGAAGCGAGGTGGAGTGAAAGAGACGGAGACGCTAACCTACTTCAAGACGTTTATCCTATTTTTCAAAATTATGGTCATCATATCAAGAGAGAGAGAGAGAGAGAGAGAGAGAGAGAGAGAGAGAGAGAGAGAGAGAGAGAGAGAGAGAGAGAGAGAGAGAGAGAGAGAGAGAGAGAGAGAGAGAGAGAGAGAGAGAGAGAGAGAGAGAGAGAGAGAGAGAGAGAGAGAGAGAGAGAGAGAGAGAGAGAGAGAGAGAGAGAGAGAGAGAGAGAGAGAGAGAGAGAGAGAGAGAGAGAGAGAGAGAGAGAGAGAGAGAGACTCTATTCAAGTTGCAAACAACGCAGAAATTGAAATCAAGTAACGAGCCAGCATTTCCGGTTCAACGGCCATCACCAAACAAGATATGAGAGCGATTAACTCAACAACGTTTACATCTAAGAACGTCCAAAGAAATCAGGACTCAACTAGCAAGTCATCACAATTTACCCTTCATCAGGTGTTTATCTCAGTAAGATCATCACTATTCCGATGGCGAATTATTTAGCTCAAACGTGGTCAAGTTCTCCCTGTGAAGAAGAAGAGCTTCCGATCCCTCCCCAAAACTGTGACCCCTGGTGATTGAATCGTCCGCGAAGGCCGATTCTCCTATGTTTTCTTTTGGCCAAGTTTTCCTATGCTCAATCCTTTCTATCTCAAACTGACGGGACTAGTCTCCCTTACGCCTATATATTCCCCACAATCTCTACATCCAACCTTAGACACACCACTCCTCTCCACCAGCCGAACGGGGTCCTGTCACTTGTGCATCCTTTTTTCATTTTCTTAGTTTCAAGAGTAAATTGTAGGTAGCACTTATCGCCATAGAGCCTAATCCAACGCTTCTTACTACTACATTTTATTTCACGAGGGAGGAGGGTAGTAGAATCGGGGTATTTTTTCGTGATCTTCCAACGAACCATCATATCAATGTCCAGAAAATATTTTATGGTCATAAATTCCTTGTGGAAAGAAGACTGACTTAAGGGGATATGCGTCAGTCTATATGGACCAAGCTAATAAACGTAGCAATTTTGTGGGTAACGAGACAAAGTGACGACTTGTGAACTAAAATATTGGTCGAAGTATCTTTTGTATGAATCCCAAACTCTTTGAAACCATCTCAAACCCAGCCCGACTTCCAAAGTGCATATTCAGATACGCAAGAAGCTCACTCAAGGGATTATGAGGACAAGTCCACATACACAGAACGTCTTCTATGTTGTAAACATAACTCAACAACTTCTAACCCTAGGAGGTATTTGGACATGATTACTCCCAAATTGTTGGGTTAGTTGCTTTCATGTTCTTGATTAATTTTAATTTCTGCAATATTTGCAAATCAAGTATACCTCCATTTGGAACAACTTCGACCCTTCGCCATAATCACGTGGAAAGTGAGACATTTCGTGTTGACGGTTGTGAAGGATAATGGATCGAATAAGGTTGTACCTGGCGAATGGAAAGGTGTGAGCGAAGTAAGTGAGGAGTTTTGCGACGAGGAGAAGTCTTGGAAGGGATAGGAGATGAAGAGAGGCCTCTACATAGACGTTGAGAGTAATTTAAAATGAATAAATAAATAGAAATTTATGATTAATGTTTCTAGTTTTATTGATGAAGAAATGAACTTGAATTTTAATAAAGTGAAAGAATCAATTTATAATGAAATTTTTATAGCTAGTCCAACTTTTAAAAAATTTATTTATTTAGTAAATAAAATTAAATAAAAATTATTGAAAAAAATTTTAATTTATAAAATTATATGTATTAAGAAAAATGATATTTTTATTGAATATTGTTTTTAAATAAAATTATTTATTGAATTTTTTTTTTTTTTTTTGAAGTATTTCATACTGATTTTTTTATTAATTAATTTTTTAATTCATCAAAATTGAAATTAATTATTTCATGAATAAAAGTAGGAATATTGATGATAAATTTTTCTTCAATCATGCCGCCTCTCTCTTCTTGCTCCACCCCGCTTTAGGTGCGTTCTGAAGAATTAATAAAATTCAAAATGATTAAATTGAATAAAAATTCATCATTAATATACCTACTTTTATTCATGAAATAATTAATTTCAATTTTGATAAATGAAAAAAATTAATTAATGAAAAAAATAGTATGAAATACTTCAAAAAAAAAAAAAATCAATCAATAATTTTATTTAAAAACAATTCAGTAAAAATTTCAATTTTTCAATATAAATCTATCAATTGAAATTTTCATTAAATTTTATTTGCTAAATAAATAAATTCTTAGAGGTAGTAAACTAAAAAATTTCAATTTTTCAATAAAAATTTATCAATTAAAATTTTAAATAATTTTTATTTAAATCTTATTCACTAAATAAATAAATTCTTAAAGGTTAGACTAGCTATAATAATTTATTCATCAATTGATTCTTTCAATTTGTTGAATTTCAAGTTCATTTTTTCAATAATAAAATTAGAAACATCAATGATAAATTTCTGTTTATTCATTTTAAATTCCACTCTCAACCTCTATGTAGAGGCCTCCCTTCATCACCTATTCTTTCCAAGACTTCTTCTTGTCACAAAACTCCCCACTCAGGCAATAATGGTCGCAGAGCGATGACACTTGGAGATATTTTAGAAATTGTAGACATGCATCCATGGTATTTTTTTCAAGAAGTATCATTCATATTTTCCCTCGTTTCTAGCGATAACAAAACTTCATACTCATTTTTAAAAAAATCGGGGGGGAGGCACTTGGGGATATTTATTCAATTGATGCGCCATACCCTCCAGTACCGCCCTGGATGAGGTGGAACATTCCGAAAAAATCAATATTTTGTCAATTTCTGTGTTTTTTCCATCAATAGCGGGGAAAGTAATTACTGCTACCGCGATAGACCGCGTGAAATCAATAGTCAATTTTCGGGCTGAAAAATACGGACTAGCTACTGTCGGATGAAAAAAACATCTAACTGAGAAAAACATATTTTCAGTATTTTGTTTGTTGATTAGGTCAATTCTTATGTGAACACGTCCGCCGAGTTAAAATTCTCCTGTTGCTGGAAGGTCTGGAAATAGTAGAAAATTTTAAAAATACACTTTTTCAACCTGGAGAAATGATGGTTTGTTAGGATGGTGAAAGACTTTGGAGAGCGATTGCAGGAAACCATCAGTGCCAAAAACTGTTCTTCAACAATCAAAATAGACTAACTTTTAAATCTTTGAAGAGTGTGAAAAGTCGTCGTTGACATTCATTTCGATATTCTTCCTGTCACTCTTTACTCGTTAAAAATTCGTCGCACGTCCCGCGTATATTCATGCCCGATTCTTCCGACAGATACGCGAAAATTTCGCTCTGATTATTTACGAGCTAGAAGTAAAGCTGAATGTTACGATCCAGCTTAGAAGAAAACGACTGCATTATGTATATGGTTTATAGACAAGCTTTCGAAGTATCGCGAGTAAAAGAACACGCCTGACTCTTTTATGTCGGCCGCATTACAGCGAAAGCTCTTTCTACTTATGGGTGGAGCTACCTTCTATATACAAGAATCAAGTCGACTTTTATTATTTCTTTGTACATTTTACTTTTCTTTTCGAGATCCTTTCGATGTTTGTTAAAACGTTAGTTTCTTATTTTTTATTTCTTTTCTCGTTTCCTCTTATTTCAGTACGAATTCAAAGCGAAGGGTATCAAAAAGAAGAAAGTTATTTTAGAAGTTTCCGTCGATGGTGTCAGAGTATCGTTAAGGAAGAAGAAAAAAGTAAGTCAACACGAATTACATTTTTTTTTTTTAGCCGCGAGGGTTTACGTTTGAATGTTTTGAAAATTTTACCTCCCCTCTTTCTTTCTCTCTCTCTGTCGTACTTTTACTGTTAACCTTTCTGTTATTCCGATCTAATTTTGTTTCCTGTCGATTTGAGGAAACAGCGTGTGCCGGTAATTGACAGAATGGTTGCAGAAGCACGATCTGAAGGCTGTAGCGAGGGAAAAAGTTTACACGCCTCCGATACGCGAATCGTTCAAATTTTTACGAGTATTAGCTCGTGTACACGACGATGTTTGTTTTGAGAGGACAAAATATATTGTTCGAAACTGCATATGCACAGTCGAAATGAACTCGATGCTATAACGATAAATAATTACGACCTTTTTCTGTTGCAGAAAAAACAATGGATGGACGAAAATAGTCTTGTAATTATGCAACATCCTATTTATAGGTAAGTCGAAGTTTATTTCTGATGTTTTTCGTCTCGAGACGTTATTTTCTTCTCAAAATCACGGTAGCCGCGACGTCTATTTAGTCTACTTCGGTTGAGTTTTTTTTTTTTTTTTTTTCTTTTTTTCTCTCCCTCATATTCTATAACTCTTGGCGTGCGTCGCCGAATTACCTTTATTAATAAAATTTTATTTATTTCGAATCGCGAGCAAATGGTGCGGTGGCCTCTCGTTGACGACGTTATACTCAAGCCAGAAACGTTCGTCCCGCAAAGGTGGCACGGATTTCGCGCAAAGATGAGGCCGATAAAGCGTTGTCTTTTCCTTCTTCTCTACCTATAATATACGATTCCTGTGGGAGGAATTTTTCGATAATACGACGTTGCGATAAATTTCTTCCAACGAAATACTTATTACGTTTTTCGTCTTACGATTAGACACGCGGCGCTGAATGAAAGATCGACGCGTATTTTGTTGGCGATTTACGTACATGTATATTTTTTTCGTAGAAACTTTCTATATTATTCTTTTTTTTTACGTGTGTAGCGCCGGTAAAGCTCCGCGCAAGTACTTTTAAGAACCTGGTAATGATGGTTTTCGCGTCTTCGTTTTTTTCCTCTGCTCTTGTTTTGCTCTGTGTTTTCCTCGAAGATTACCCATTATTTACGAGAAAAATATAGAATAATCATCGACGACTATCGACGCTTCTCTCACGAATCGTAAAATTCACTCGGCGAAAGTTATTGACTGTGACCAGAAATGTGTAGAGTTTGGTGCGAACCAATTTACATTGCCAAATGCTATAATAATGTTATATTTACGCGGATATGGTAATTTATAAAATAATAAACAAATCGTAACCGCCGTTCCGGTGTGAAAATTTTTTAGATGATTTTGTCGTTCGTTCTTTGCGTTCTTAGAATATCCGGCCACAGATATCGCTTTTTTACTCTCTCGTCCTCCGCCTCAACCGTTATTCATCGAAAGCGCATTGTCGAATCTTATGAGAGTTGATAACCGCAGCATTCAGGGTCCTAATACTTGGGCACTAGGCTCAAACATTGTAATATTTGTATGAGCGAGCACATTCATACAAGATTGAATGAAGGAAAGTTCACCTTTCACTAGATAGGGGCAGAAGAGCGTCTACCGATCGTAGAAAATATGAAAAGTCACTAGTATGGAAACTAGGTCACGGGAACTTGCAGAAAGTCTCGGGTTGTCATTTGGAAAAACTGAAAAAAATTGACGGCTATTACAAACGTTCAGAAATGGCAGCAAGGAACCCGCAATCTCCTCTGTTTTCAATTATTGTTATTAATTACTTATCTTTTCTCTCCTCCTAGTTCAAATTTTTAAAGTTCTGAAAAACCCCTTCCTCATGTAACCACCATAATCTTTCTTGACATCGTGTTCTGCCTTTTGTAAGTCCCCTGAAGACTCCTACTAGTCACAATGCTCCTCTTTAGGGACATTAAAGTTGTCCTGCTTCATACTTATGATTTTTTCATATCTCTTCGGTAGTTATAGGGCCCCTTGGGAATTGTTCCAATGTCTGCCCAAAGTGTCCAAAACATCTGACGTATGTCCAAGCATGGTTGTTTTTGGTCAATTTTTGGAATAGTTCCTAAGGGGCCCTATTACGACTGTTCGTAGTAATAGAGCCCCTTGGGAACTGTTCCAAAAGTTGTCTAGAACTTACCAAAATTGACCAAAATATGCACCTGATATATGTCCAATTATGGTTAATTTTGGTCGTTTTTGGTTGATTCCTTGATTTTAATCAATTTTCAGAACTGTTGACTAGAATCGACCAAAAACAACAAAAAAATGTATCTGAGGTATGAGATGTCCAATTTTAGTAGTTTTTGGTCAATTCTAGTTGGATTTTGAAACAGTTTTGAAAATTGACTAGAATTGACCAATCAACTAAAAATTACCAAACTTGACCATAATTGGACATATGTCAGATGAATTTTTTGATTGATTTTAGTCAATTTTAGTCAATTTTTGGATGTTCTAAAAACTGTCCAAGGTATCTAATGCATGTGATGTATGTCCAAGCATGGTCGTTCGGTCAATTTCCGTCAATTTTAGTTGTTTTTGGTCAATTTTAGGAAAAATTCCCGAGGGGCCCTATTAATACTGTAGTTATAGGGCCCCTGGGGAACTGTTCCAAAAATTGCCCAAGGGGTCCACTGCATCTTACGTACGTCAAAGCATGGTTGTTTTGGTCAATTTTGGTCGATTTTTGGAACAGTTCCCAATGGGCCCTATTACTACTTGTAGCTCCTAATTTTTTCAAGTCCTACCCTATGTAGAGGATTAAAATCTGAAATTTTCCCAAGTCTCAAAATTAGGACCAGACCATAGATTTACTTTACAAAGATTGGTCGTAAATGCTGGAATTATCCAAGGATGTAATCCTCAAAGCTCAAAGTCAGTCTGAATTTTAAAGAATGGATTGTGAAGAAGTACAAATTTGCAAAAGTTTTTGCAAACGGTCATAGACATCATCAAGGCGTATAAACTGATAAATTGTCTGAACCTAAATTGATCATTAGGGATAACACTTGGCTTATAAGTTCATAGCTTGAAATTTAGTTCAGAGCCCAAAATTTTCTCAAATCCCCAAATAAAAGAATCAATTTGTTTTTTTAATTTTACGGTTGTCCATTATAGTTAAGAAGAAAAATGATGACATCCAAGGTCAGTGAAGGACACAAACGCAGATGTTCTCTGAGGCTAAATTTCAACTATGTTGAAAGAACAGAGATGTTAATGACAGATGATTGAAACCTACGGGGAGTGCGGGGTTTCCTCTGCTATTTTAACAAGGATAATTCTCTTTCGAGGAAGTATCCGTAAAACGTTTCAATCACACAATAAAGATTGATGACGTCACTAAGGTTGGATATGATGTCACGGGCTTATGACATCATCAAAATTGAGGTTGATGGCGTCACGGGTTGATGACATCACAAAAGTGTAAATGTCTCAAGCTTAGTGGTGATGACGTCCCAAAATTGTAAATGTCTTGAGGTTTGGATGATGACGTCAAAAAAAAAAATGCATATGTTTTAAAGATGAAAGATGGTGGTAATGACCTACCCCAAGTTGGAAGTGATGATGTTACGGGTCGATGACGTTATCAAGGTTGAGGTTAATGGTTTTATGCCTTGATGACGTCACAAAAGTGTATGTCTGAAGGATGATGGTATCATGGGTCGATAACGTCATAAAAGTGCATAGTTATGACTTCATCAAAGTTGAGGGGTGATGACGCCGAAAAGTGTATATGTTCCGAAGTTGGTAATGACATTCCTCAGTTACAAAAGTGTGAAGGAGGTTCAGGAATGATACGTCACAGAGGTGCGTGTATCCTAAATTCAGGGGTAATGACATCATCAAGGTTGAGGTAATGGTGTCATGGGTTGATGATGTTATTGAGGTTGAGGTTAATGGTTTCACGCGTTGATGACGTCACAATGAAAAGTGCATACATCCCAAAGTTATAGAGCCAGGAGTAATGACTTCATCAGGGTTGGGATTGTTGACGTCACCTGTTGATGACTTTACAACAGTATAATGACGTCACGAAAGTGTAAATGTCTCAAGGTTAGGAATGATACGTCACAGATTGATGGCGTCACAAAATGTTTGAAAGTTTGAACAATGACGGCTTTATGGTTGAAGGTGATGGTGGTATGGGTTGATGACGTCATTAAGGTTGAGGTTGGTAGCGTCACGGGTTGATGATGTCGTAAAAATGTATGTATCTTGATCGAGTAGTAGAGTTGTTCTTGAGAAGATATCCACCAAAAAATTATTTAGAAACGAGTGTCATCAGCATGCATTGAAGATAATCATTCTACATACTTACGAATCAGTATTGAAAGAGATTCAGATTGGTCCTCCGGGCGGCCGGATGTGATGGATTTTCGTGGAGAACATCAAAAATGAAAATTTCGAAATGACGCTTCAAAAAGAAGAATCGATGATGCCCCGCTCCAGCTACTCTACGGTAACCTCCACAGCTTCTTTTGAAGACTTCGGCTTAAGAAGATGTAGCGGGCGGGCGTGGTTTTAGGTATATCATTCTTTGGAAGAAGTCGAAACGCGATCGAGTTCAAGCAGAAGCTTGACACGGATTCATGAACCACGGTCTAGCTCCGCAGCTCTATAATATCGCAATGGCGAGCGAAGGCTAAATCGAGAGGATTTACTGTAAAAGGTCTTAGTTATATTGCTTAGGAATCTGCGTATCAAGACGTCGATTTCTTTTTTGATGTTGTACTTTGTCCGTCTTGGCTCTCGGAGTTCGAATGGATTTTTACGAGTTCTAGTACGAATCATTTTTTCGGAGAAGGCTGGGCAGTGATTCATCTCCTCCCTGCCAAAACGGCGAATATGAAAATAATATTCTTGTTCTGTTATTCGGAAATCGGATCCTTGGAGCGTCTACTAAAGGTCTCGAGCGTGCGTAGCAAATCTAAAGGTTGTAAATGATTTCATGAAAAGGAACGATCTACGAAGACTCATAAAAATTTTGACGAGTAAATGAATGCATTCTAAAATTCCGGAATTCATTACAATCTTAAGCGGTAATATTATCAATTAGTTCATCGATTAAAATTAGAATCTTCGTTCTCTTCATCCGAATTGGATTACTTTCTCTCGATATGGGATTCCATTCGACTTACGCGGCCCGAAGTGATATTTTATACAGTTTCATGCATCATCGAGCATCTTAAAATTAGCTCGATTCAATGAACGGTATTTAGGAGAAGAGCTATTAGTTATTCAAAATTTCTTATGCAAATTCAACCGACTCGACCTAGTATATCTGAAGTCGTGAAGTGTGCACGAAAATGGAGAAATATACCATTGTCTAAAGATAGAATGAAACTCCGTAAATTTTAAATCCGATCTTCTCGATAATTTGCAATTTCTCTATCCTTTCTAAATGCTGATGGTGATCTGATTCTCATCCTCCAGTTACTTTACAAAAATTGTGTTACATCCTCGAGATATGAGAATTGACGGAAAAAATAGGAAATGAACGACGTGATGTATCGAGAGAGATTCGATCAAATAGGAAAATTCAGTTGCAATACAAAGTAGAAAGAAAAATACGAACGAATTGCGCTCCGCACATGTATATAAATGTGCGTGTAAGTAAACGCCGCAACTTTCTTTTTCAGTCATGATCGATTATTCGAAATATATTCGACTTCAATTTGATTGATGAGCGGGGCCCAATGCTGGAACGTTCTCGGGTATTTGCGCTGAGAAAAAAGTACGAGTTTACGCGGCACTGCAGGTCGTAGAGAAGAGATATTTCTCGTTCGGGCTCGACGAACGAAAATTTAATAATTCATCGCGAATCTAGACGCGATTTGTAATTTTTTTTTCTTCCTTTCTGCTCGCGTACAATACAGATTGTATTGTACGTTTTTAACAACGCATTAGAGAGAGAGTATCAAATTATTGCCTATCTATCAAGACCCTAAACGATTCTCTCATCAATTCTTATTAAGTTCGACAATTCGCTTTCAAATCGTAAATGGTCGGTGGGGAAAAAATCAACGATTTCCGTGCCCCAGCAATATTCGCTGAGTACGATGAACAACAAAATCTGTAAGCCGGTGCGGTGGGTGGAAGGGAGCTTTCAGGATCAGGAAGATCACACAGCAGGAAACCCCTACAGAAGGAGATCTCTGAAAAATTTGGCTACGAAGTTGAACAGTTATATGAAACAAACATTGAATTTCCCGCTGAACATTGGGTCGTATTCGGTCTGCGACCTTCAAAATCCTAAAATTGATCTTTTTACAACTGATCATCTTCAAACATTTTTTTTTAATCCCACTTTATAATGGCAATATCCCATACATTTTGTAGAACATAAATTAGTATATGTGGAGTACGTTGTACCTACCAGGGAAAAATACGATTCGTTAGCCGCGGGTTAACGCGAGCCAAAACGTACCTTCTGGCACTAGATTCAAAAATGTGAGTGTGAATCTATTTCCGCGTTTTGCATACTCTACCTATTTCTTGGCAGTTTTTTTTTTGCGAATAGCAATACTGAATATTATTTTTTGATAGGTATGAAAATTTTTGATGCCTGTGATTTTTTACAAAAGTTGAATGGTGTAGAAAAAATTTTCAAGTTCTTTTCACATGTTTCATGTAAAGCCTGGAGTTTCCTGAATCCTAGCCGCCAACTCCTAAATTTTAGAGTTCACACCAGCCTCACAAGTTGCCCCCCAATCATGTCTTTCCTGAATTTTCGCAGATCCTAGCCACTGATTCCAAAATTTGTGGGTTCACACCACCCACGGCAGGTGAACCCTAAAAGAAGTCTTTCCTGAAGTTTACTGAACACTGGTAGACACGATTCTGAAAATCGGCAAGTTACAGGAGTCCTGAATCCTAGCCCTTGATTCCAGGTTTACTCCACCTCCAGAAATCACCTCCTCGCCCCTTAACAGTCCTATATACCTCCTCCTTTATAATGAACTATGACATCATCAGTAGTGACTCCGAGCCTGATCTGAAATCTGCGAGTTCAATCCACCTTCCTTCATCCTTGTAATATTTATGTTAAGCTTATGTTATGCCTGGTTTCATGAAGGCTAATGGTAGGCGTAGCATAATTCAGTATTCTGTGTAGGCCAATATGATGGAGGCTAAGGATTAGTACCCTAATTCTGCAATCTGCAAGTATGACGTCATCGGCCGTGACCCGTAGGCCCAGTATATTCGAGACTGTAGGGAGCCTTGACTCTTACCGGAGTGAAAGAGATCCGAAAATAGAAGGGTGTGTGTGTGTGTGTGTGTGTGTGAGAGAGAGAGAGAGAGAGAGAGAGAGAGAGAGAGAGAGAGAGAGAGAGAGAGAGAGAGAGAGAGAGAGAGAGAGAGAGAGAGAGAGAGAGAGAGAGAGAGAGAGAGAATATGGTTATGACGTCACGAGCTGATGACGTCACTAATATTGATATTCATATGGAAGCTCACTTAGCGAAATAGCATAATTTACAATTCACCACGCCTATATCAATCCCCGAACGGGGACAAATGAGTGGAGCGAATGAATTTTCCTAGACTAGCTACGCCATGATTTCATCGCAGAGTTGCGTGGCCATAGAATTTAACTGAAGTCACTCGCTAGAAGATATGAAACATGATCTTTATTTATACGGCTCTGCCAGAAAATCTCTCTTTTTGAGGAAATGCGACGACAGATTCACACTTGATCTTCTCACGATAGCGCGAGTAGGTAGGTTTTGGCTCGCGGTGACGCGCGGCTCTTGAACAGTGTTTTTCCCCGATGAGCCCAACGTACTCCACATTCACCTTCCTGCACTACTGAATTAGCTCTAAAAAGCAATTACACGTAAAGACTTGGTGAGTTTCTGAGGTATCTCAATTCCTGGTACCCTTCCATCAAATTTACGTTGGAAATAGGGGTATTTTCCATTAACTTTTTGGATTTATCGATCTCTATAATAGACGGTATCCATAAGTTTGGAATTTACAGGAAAGATACTACGACCGATGTTTTAGTCCACGGTGGTTCGTTCGGTCCTGTTGCTCACAAGATGGCTGCTTTTCATAGCCTAGTTCACAGACTGACTCGTATTCCTTTGAGTCAGTCTGCCTTCAAGAAAGAGTTAATCACAATAAAACACCTGGCCAGAGTGAATGGGGTCAATGTTGATGTTGACGTGATGGTTCGGAGGAAAGTTACGAGGGGCCTCCTGGATTCCACCACCTCCCTCCCCCGAGACACGATCCGTGATCGCCGTTTGCGTTGGATCAGTCTCCCTTTCTTGGGGAAGTTCTCCCAGCAATTGGGTCGGGCCCTTCGCCCGTTTGGCTTCAGACCCGCGTTTTACAACCCTACCACAGTCAAGAGGTTGTTTGTGAGACTGAAGGACCCCATACCTGTTGATGAGAGGAGTGGTGTGTATAAGTTGGAGTGTGAGGATTGTGGAGGCTTTTATATTGGTGAGACCAGCCGCCAAATGAAAGTTCGAGTAGCTGAGCACCTGAAGTCTTGGAAAAAGGGACACTTGGGGGAGTCAGCTTTCGCCGATCACTTAATAAACAGTGGCCACAGCTTCCGTGAGGGACCCGGAAAGCTCCTCCATAAGGAGAATTCCTACCGTAAGCGTATCGCCCTCGAGAATATAGAGATAATTCGTCATCTCAACACTGACGGTATCACTGTTCTTAATTCGTATATTCCGGAAGATGGCCTGATCGAACTTGTTTATGACTCACACCGTGATTTCTCGTTTGGACGATCTTTATACCTCGTTCTTCTCTTTTGTTCGTCAGTTGCTTTCATTTCAGGCTCGAAGATGGTTGTTTAACCGAAAGCGCTCGTCGTATTTTCATTTTTTCTGCGGTTTGCATTTTTTTACTCCACGTCGGAGTATTCCTCTTTATTGTTTACTCTAAAAAGCAACTTGTAAGTGCTATCGCGAGATTTTTGATATTTTCTCGAACCAAATATTCCAACAAAGTACAAACCGTATAGAAATGAACTTTTTCCACTTTAAGGTACAGAAGAATAGTTGAAAGTCATTTAAGTATATTCCATTCTGACATAGAGATGCGCTAGCTCATCAAATTGAAAACCGGAAGTAAGAGAAAATACATAAGTTCTTCAGACAATCTCTAAAGTCTCGTACATACAAAATAAGAATTTACTGTAATGAGAAACCTTTTTTCATCGAGCTATGTAGAGAGAAAATGCACAATACCTGCCCGAGGAAGTGCGAGTCGTAATTCATTCGTTACAATACCAGTCTTGCTGGAGCACGAACGCATAACGTTTAAGGATAAAATATTATCCTCTTATATTTTTTATAATGATTTTCGAGCGATTTAATTTGCTCGGTGCACTAAATTTATGCATACCGAGGATTTAAATAACACCGCTCGACAATATAGTTAAACATATACTAATTTCTCCCCCTCTCGTTCGAAAAATATATATATTATGCACTATTTATAAAAGATATACAAAACATAGAGAGTGTTTCTTGTTAAGCTATTTTCATAATAATTTTCCAAATCTGTCACGGACAGAAAAATATTCGGATTTAATTTGGGATGACAGTCGCCCGCCCATTCACAAACTCACGATACTGCCGTAAACATGAGAGGAAAAAAAAGAAAAAAAAAAAAAAAAAAAGGCCAGGCCACTTCACTTTAATCCGTGACGTTTACGTATCGGAACGTCACAGTACACAGTTTGAAAGTTTGTTCTTATGTTCTTCTATCATTATTACAAATACGACTCCCCTGTCATCGTCGTCGTTATTTCTTCATTATATTTTTCAAAAATAATTTTCTATATCGTTTTAATACTCTGTGTATAACTATACAGAAGAAATTATTTATAAACGCAACGTAACGCATTCGCCTCGTTTAGTCCAATTTATTTCGTAGAGCTTTTGCACCGAACCGCCGCCGCTGAATACAAAGAGCGCACGCATTAAGAAAATTTGGATTTGGGCGACGTCGTATTTAGAGGGCTCATACAGTGTATTCATTGCGGATGGGTGAATTTGACGAAATGCGAGAGAACGAAATCAAGTAGAAAATTAAATGGTCGGCGTTCCCGCATGAAGCTATCCGTACCCGTATCTATACACGTTCTCGAATTACAGAAATGACGTAAAAGAGGATACTGAACGAATGTAAGAGAAGTTTGAATTAAGTGTTTTTAATTGGAGTACAATCTAAGGAAGAGGCCTTCGATTGAATAGAAGAGGAAGTAGATAAAGCTACTCCCCTGAAATGAGTGCTGGGAGTGGAGCTTAAAAACCGTGCAAAGAAATAAAGTCGTGGAGGCAATTGAGAAATGCATACAATACTTTATTTTTCACGGGTACACAGTCATCAAGGTTTTTTCTAATGTTGTCGGGATTTGAAAAATTCCGTTGCTCCCTGAGTATTCGTGGACTGAGAGAAAAAGAAGGAGATGGGTGGGAGGAAGAAAAAGGGAAAAGAAAGGTACGCCTGCCTCCAACTAGTGGACGATCTAATAATCAGGCTCCAATCTAGTTCATCGAGAGGAAGGAAAGGAGGTCTCAACTTCCTTCTTATTTTTATTTTAGTCATTCTGGTACAGTACACTCGTCCGCCGCTGCCCGTCAAGCTTTTTAGCATCACTAACGTTGTCCAGTAGAATTATCGATTCACTATCGGGGTGCGGGTGAAGTTTAGCAACATTATCTTTTTGCAATCTGTTTTTAGTGGTTCTATTTCCAGTTCCGACTAGAGCTGTTTGCTACGTTACCACTCAAGCATGGTAGTTCTACTCAAACCAGGGAAAGAGCCCGGTGATCCTAAGTCCTCCCGGCTAATTTCGCTCTCGTCCACAGCAGCCATAATATTTGAGAAGATTCTGACATTCAGAATACAAACAGTACTTTCAGGGAAAAAACTGTTACCGGACATCCGATTTGGGTCCCCTTCCAAGGACTCGGCGACAGAGCAGATCCTATACAAAACTCACACGGCCTCAGAGGCCCTCGAAACTGAAGAATTTGCTCAAGCATCCTTCAGTTTCGAGGGCCTCTGAGGCCGTATACGATTAATAGTTCCTACAGTGCAGTGTAGTTAAGTAGGATTTTGATCCTTTGATTATCACGCGATGTGACAGTTTCAATGATGGGGGGGAGGGGACTTTCAACCTCCGAGCTATGAGTGATAGAAGGGGGACTTGAAGTTTATGGCGTACCTTAGAAGGGCGTTCTTATGGTGTTTGAAACCTTGCATGTCTGGTTTATCGAAGGGGGTAAGCCGATTGGTGTATTAAAACATTGCATATCTAATTACTTGAAGGGGCTATCTTTCAAGGCTATACACACCAATCTCGGAGCTATATATGATATGATACGAGAGGGATTAATACCTCAAAGGGACGCTCTGAGTCTTAAAGGATTTGAACAGTTGAATATCTAGCTTACTGAAGGGGCTAAGTCAATTGGTGTATGAAGTACTGCATATCTAGTAACTCGAAGGAGCAACCTTTCGGGTTTATACACCGCGCACCGAGCTGATGGGAGGGGGGCGTAGAAAATTTTCGAGCTCCGAGCTTTGCCGGCCGGCGAGACGGCGGACGTTTTCGCCGATCCCCCCAATAAAACAGGTTCCCTGTTGAAATCCGTAGAATTGTTCCTCCGAGCTCTTTATTGGGCCCTCCATTGTACCTGCTCTATATAAAAACGACGGCTTCCTTAACGAAGTTAAACAAGGAACGCAGGGAACCTGTTTTATGAGTCATATGAGATTTTAGAAGACGAGTCTACAGAAAAAAAAAGTCTATTTCCTCTTTTTAATTGGGATGAGCCGTTTTATGAAAATCAGCACTCTATTTTTATGAAAACGGTGAGCTGATCTTAAAAAAACGGAAAATTATTGAAATAAATTCTGTAATTAAAACTTGAAATAAATTTTATGATTAAAACAAAATCCATTCTCCCAACGCCCAAGAAGTCTAGCTCGAAAATAGAATATTTTACAAAATTTTACCCAGCTCTTGCTGCAGAATAGCTACTTTGAGGAAAATGTTTTAAAATACAAATTCCCACCTCCTTTTTCCCTGATAAATTTGAGGCTTGTTAGAAGACGAGTCTACAAAGAAAAAAAAATCTATTTCCTCTTTTTAATTGGAATGAGCCGTTTTATGAAAATCAGCACTCTGTTTTTATGAAAACCGTGAGCTGATCTTAAAAAAACAGGAAATTCTTGAAATAAATTCTATAATCGGAATTTGAAATAAATTTTATAATTAAAACAAAATCCATTCTCTCGACGCCCAAGAAATTTGAGCTCGAAAATAGGGTAGTTTATAGGTACAAAACTTTACCCAACTCTTGCTGCAGAATAGGTAGTTTCAGAAAAATATTTCAATATACAAACTCACACGTCCTCTTTCCCTGACAAGTTTGAGGCTTGTTAGAAAACGAGTCTACAGAAAAAAAAATATATTTTCTCTTTTTCATTGGGATGAGCCGTTTTATGAAAATTAGCACTCCCTGTTTTTATGAAAATGGTGAGCTGACCTTACAAGAACGGAAAATTCTTGAAATAAATTTTATAATTAAAAAAAAATCTATTCTTTCGACGCTCAAGAAGTCTTAGGAATATTTTGCTCGAAAATCAAATACTTTCCAAAGTTTTACCCAGCTCTTACTGCAGAATAGGTAGTTTGAGAAAAATATTTCGAAATAATTATAAATTCACACCTCCTTTTTTCCTGACAAGTTTGAGGCTTGTTAGAAGACAAGTCTACAGAAAAAAAAAGTCAATTTCCTCTTTTTAATTTGGATAAGCCGTTTTATGAAAACCAGCACTCTGATTTTATGAAAACGGTGAGCTGATCTTACAATTCATACTCACATTTTTGAAGCTAGCTCGAGAAGATACGTTTTGGCTTGCCGTGACTCGCCGCTAACGAATCGTATTGTCTCTTGGTAGGCCCAAGGTACTTCACATGCTATTCAGGAAATATTGCCATTATAAACTGTGATTAAAAAGAAATTGTTTGAAGATAATCAGTTGTAGAAAGATCAATTTTAGGATTTTGAAGGTCGCTGATCAAATACGACCCAATGTTCAGCAAGGAATTCAAAGTCCGTTTCATATAAGTGTTTAACTCATTAGCAAAATTCCAATTTTGGAATTAGTGGCTAGGATCTGCGAAAATTCAGGAAAGACATGTTTTGGGGGCAACTTGTGAGGCTGGTGTGAACTCTAAAATTTAGGAGTTGGTGGCTAGGATTCAGGAAACTCCAGGCTTTACATGAAACATGTGAAAAGAACTTGAAAATTTTTTCTACACCGTTCAACTTTTGTAAAAAATCACACGCATCAAAAATTTTCATACGTATCAAAAAATAATATTCAGTATTGTTATTCGCAAAGAAAAAAAACTCCCAAGAAATATGTAGAATATACAAAACGCAGAAATAGATTCATACTCACATTTTTGAATCTAGTACCAGAAGGTACGTTTTGGCTCGCGGTGACCCGCTGCTGACGAATCGTATTTTTCCCTGGTATGCACAACGTACTCCACATACTAATGAGGAAGCATGTTCTACGAAATGTATGGGATATTGCCATTATAAACTGTGATTAAAAAGAAAATATTTGAAAATAATCAGTTGTAAAAAGATCAATTTTAGGATTTTGAAGGTCACAGACCAAATACGACCCAGTGTTCAGCGGGGAATTCAATGTTTGTTTCATACTGTATAACTGTTTAACATGCTAGCCAATTTTTTCAGAGATCTCCTTCTGTAGGGGTTTCCGGCTGTGTGATCTTCCTGATCCTGAAAGCTTTTTTCTTTGTTAGCGGGGAACGGCTATCTCTTTTGTTGAGGGGTCCGAGCGGCCGACTTCGATGACGTCATCATTTTCAGAAAAATGTCCAGAGACTAGAAATGTTTACGACCACCGAGCAGAAGAACTTGAGAACGGGACTTCAGGATGACGTCGTCAACCCAAGTTTGAGGAAATTGTCTAGGCTAGATCTTATGGGAGAGATTTACTGTTCCGTATCGTACAACATGGTAGATATTTTATCGTATGGGTTGAGGTGTAGTACAGATGATACAGATTGCTAAGCGTAACAATATTTACTCTCTCCAGGCTGAAGCTTCCCTTACAGCAACTTTCTTTTTCAAAGGATAAACTCGCTTTCTTCGAACCTCGCGTTCTTCTTTCACCAAGGTAGTACAAATCAATCTCAATCGACTTAATATCCCTACTCGCTTGAAGATAAAGAAAACGAAAGTAAGATAAGCTGTTTTCCATAGGACCGGGAGATGTGCGGGTTCCCGCTACCATTGTAAAGTTTGCAATAGCCTCTAAATTGTTTTCCACGCATTAATTTCGTCAAGATACTGCCTTGCTTGTCATTAAAAAGTTCTACAAAGCTTTCTTTGTGACAGATCTATTACAGTCAGAATTGAAGACCGTCTTTCCTCTCACCGAATGATCCAAAATGGCGTCCCTCAAGGAGATGTCTGGAATGTTCGACTTTTTTTAATAGCTATCGACGATATCACCTCATACTTTTCTTTTCCCCTTAGACGACAAGGTCTTTCTCACTGACGGTTATCCCGTCTCTTTCCTGTCCTCAACCGTCAAAAAACTTTGAATAAAATCTCGTTACGAGCTTCAGATCGTGGCCATAGATTCTCCTCGGGTAAAATAGGACTCAGTCATCTTCCGAAAATACCTTCGTATCCAGCCTCGGCGCTAGGGGGAAGCAGGTAGCTGCTTGGAGCGCCAAGTTAAGTGGTGGCAATTTCATGATCAAAAAATGTTATAAAAATTATTGGGCTCACCATCTTCGGGAAAGCGCGGTAAAAACTAGTTCTTGCTTGCAGCGTCGAAGAACCTCGCGCCGGGGTTGCGTATTTCCTCTCTACTCCTTCAAAGCTTTTCTGTTTTATAAATTCCTAGGACTTATTTTCGATAAAACACTGTCTTGGACGCGACGTACCTGAATGCCACTAAGCTTTTCAAAGATCTATCTCACTCTAGCTTAGGATGCAACCTTGAACTACTCGTCTTGCTGTATGACAGGCTTATCCGTTCCCAACTAGATTATGGTTCCCCAATGTACCCTCAAACCAGTAAATCTACTGTCCCATCGTCAGCGTCCTTGGAGCATTCCGTACTAGTCCTCATCTCAGCCTCTGTGCTGAAACAGCAAAACTTTCTTATTATGAGTACGATAGCTGCTTTTTATATAAAACCCGAGTATTCCAGTCTTAGTACAGAGAGTAGAAGCAAAATCCCTTTGTGCCGATCACACATTCTTGTAGCAATCCAAGATTTTCGGCTTGATATACTTCCACATTCTTCGATCGTGATTAAATTTTTTGGGTGGGTCCCTTGCGGACCCTGAAAAAGACAGTCTGCAACACTGGCTCGATTTTATTTTCTTTGTCTGTGCCATGATGTTGATGTTTTTGATGTAGTTCGGCGAAACTTGTCCTCGAAAAAGCTCGTGACAAATACTCGAATCGTGTGGATTGATATTAGAAAAAAATACGTTCTTTCTAATGAGCGGAACGTTTGTCAAACGTCGTTTCTTTATTGTTTAGTAGTGTAAAAGAAACGTCGAAGAGAGAGAGAGAGAGAGTGAGGGCTGCAACCATTCGCAGAATTGTTTGAAAAATATTAGTCGCAAAGTTGTTTTGTAAAAATTAGCAGCGTGGAATCAGCAAATCGCCGAAGTGCACGCTGTCTGCTCATCACGCTAATCACGATGCATTCTACATTATCGTCATTCTTGTCAACTGGATAGAATACGAGTACGACAATCGAACGACCAAAAAGAGTCGTTTTCCCATGATTGGAAAATCAATACGAATTTCTAATTAAGTTAATTGAAACGTGATCATTGGTTGTTGTTGTTCTACATACGAGTGCATACAATTTATTATATACGCGACGAAAATAAAGTGTTAATAATTTATTATGTAGAAAGTACCCGCTACAAATATATTATATCCATACACGCGGTTGTTCGTAGTACACTCCTGAGCTGCTTCGTAAAACGCAGATGTGAAAGTCACGCCGCAGTTCACAAAGGTCAACTCACGTATAATTATTGTAAAGTTTTTCGAGTAATATGTTCGCGAAATGTCGCCACTGCGCTCGCGCTATATCGCAACCTTCTCGGCTGACGTTACCGCGGGAGTCGCGGTGCGGCGATGATTCTCTACGCGTAATTCTAATTGTAAACTTTTCTTACGTGTGTTGCAGAGTTTTTTATGTTTCTCATGATTCTCAAGATACGAAGATCTTCAGTTACATTGCCAGAGATGCTTCCACAAATGTGTTCAAATGTAATGTTTTCAAAACGAATAAAAAAGTAAGTACTGACAAGACAACTCGTCGACATGTAATTAGTGTACATCTTCTGACCTCTGCTCTTAGATAATCGATGATGTGGTTTATGACATCATGATTTTTCTTTTTTTCTCGAACATACGGTGTTAACTTGAACATTAGGAACTGTAAATACGTGGCCTCCTAAATCTATACATGATTTTAAATTTAGAGGGGATAGGATACTCGTAAGAGTGGAGAAATATAAAAACCACATGAAACAGCCGCCTAGCGCATTCGATAAACAACCATCTTCAAAGCGTGGACATCCTTCACCAGCGAAAACAAACCAGCGAGTCATCGAAATGTGAATTATTCTCATAGACTGATTTAATCAAACCTTGGTCAGGAATATACCTACCTGTTTTTAAGACGGTGATATCTTCGTTATTTCGGTCAATATTTTCGAGGGCCATACGTTTAAAATACGAATTCTCCTTGTGGAGGAGGGTCTCGGACCCTTCTTTGACCCTGTGGAATCTGCGGACACTTTCGATTAAATGATCGGCAAAGGCCGATTCACCCAAGTTACCCTTCTCCCACGCTTTTTCATGGTCAGCCACTCTAATTTAGAGCTGTCGGCCAGTCATCCCTTTCTAGACTCCACGGAAATAATTGTAGGCTATGCTGGACTATACCACTTTTCTCGGTCATGGGAATGTGATCACACTTTTCACTGTATCAGCATTGTAAAAGGCCGCCCCAAAAGAGCGAAGGATAAAGTCCAACTGCAAGGTAAACTTGCCCCTGAGAAAGAAATTCCAATCCAATGTTTTCTTCTATCTAGGTGCGTAAGCCTCCTCTGGACCATGAGGTCAATGTCCAACCTGACCTGAAACCTGATTCACTCTGGTCAGATGCTTAGTTGTCACCAGTTCCTTCTGGAAAGCAGCCTGACTGTCAACTGATGATCTAAACTTGTGAGCAGCAGGACAAAAAGACGACCCGTGGATTACAATATCGGTTGAAGTTTTTTTCCTGTAAATTCCCATGGGCGCCGTCTCTGACAGAGATGGAGAACTACTAACTTCCAGAGTGAATTTTATGGAAGGGTATTGGCTATTTAAATATGCAAGAAACTCGCTCAGGAGTTCTGCAGGAACGATCCAGGTACACAAAACATCGTCTACGTACCTGTGTCAATAAAGATGTGACTCAACAACACCTGGCCCGAGGAAAACAGATCAATCTCAAATTTAGACATATACACCTCTGAAATAAGCGAGCCCTAGGGAAAACCAAGAGGAAAGCAAGGCTTGGTTGGTTGCTAAGTCCACTGCGGTAATAGGCCACCGATATGATCAAGAATCTAGAGGAAGGCAATTGAAGATAGAGAGGATGAGAATGTGCTGAACGAAAAGGTTGCAAGAGTAAAGGTTCAGAGAGAAAAAGAGGAAGAATTTTGATTGTTGGGGGAGCAAAGAGGGGTGTGTGAGGCAGGATTAGATGACAGATAGTTCAGCGCCTTATTATAAGGATACTTCGAAATACTTCGACCTCAGAACTGCAGATCTGAGGTTATACAGGAAGCAACTGGAAGGAGTCATGATGTAAAAAGGGACGTGTACAGTCGGCTAGGAGACCGCAAAACTCCTCAAGCTAGACGAAGATTTTGACCCGTTGATGACGCCGTAAAGTGACCTCAGGAGCAAAATTCAAGTTACAAGTTCAAGATTTTAAACATGGATATTGTCAATTATCCTGCTAAAGATCGAAAGATGACCCACACAATCAGAATTTATTATTCGCTAACGCACAGGGGTGGGGTGATCTGGCAAATTTTGGAATTAGAAGCTAAGATTTAAGACACTATTCGGACATGTTTTTTGGGGGGGCAACTTGCGAGGATGGTGTGAACTTGCGAATTTTAACAGGGAACCTGTTTTATCGGGGGTTTTTCAGAAAAAATATCCCCCGTCCGCCAAACCTCGGAGCTCGAAAATTTTCCAAGTCCTCCTCCTATCATATACACTATACAGCTTGGGGTGGGGGGGCTTATGACGTCAAAGTATGATGACGTCATAGGTCAGCCTTGTGACGTCATAATCTGATGACGTCGTAGATCAGTTTTTTTCTAAGTGCTTCTCACATGGGGTTTATGACGTCACAGCCTGATGACGCCATAGGTCAGCCTTGTGGCGTCGCAATATGATGACTTCATAGATCAGTTTTTTCCCCAAGCCCTCCTCCCATCATATATAGCTTGGGGGACGTGAGGTCAGTCTTGTAACGTCACAATCTGAAGGGATGTCATCAGTTTTTTTCAAGTCCACTTCGGGTGGGGCTTAAGACGTCACAGTTTGATGACGCCATAGGTCAGCCTTGTAGCGTCACAACATGAAGAGACGTCATAGATCAGTTTTTTCCTAAGTCCGCTTGGGGGGGGGGGGAGACTTCACAGCCTGATGACGCCATAGCTTCGTTTTTTTTTCCAAAGTCTCTCCCGGGTGAAGCTTATGACGTCACAGTTTAATGACGCCACAAGTCAGCCTTGTAGCGTCTCAATCTGATGAGGTCATACATCAGTTTTTTTCCGAGTCCCCTCCCATCATATATAGCTTGATGGGGCGGGGCTTGTGACGTCACAGTCTGAAGAGATGTCATAGATCTGTTTTTTCCTAAGTCCGCTTCGGGGGGGGGGGGGGCTTAAGACGTCACAGCCTCATGACGCCATAGGTCAACCTTGTGACGTCACAATCTGATGACGTTATAGCTTAGTTTTTTTTTCCAAGACTCTCCCGAGTGGGGCTTACGACGTCACAGTTTGATGATGCCATAGTTAAGCTTTGTAGCGTCACAATCTGATGACGTCATAAATCAGTTTTTTTCCGAGCCCTCAGCCCTTCTAACATACATAGCTTGGTAGGGCGGGGCTTGTGACGTTACAGTCTGTGTGACGTCACAGTCTGATGACGTGAGGTCAGTCTTGTGACGTCACTATCTAAAGAGACGTCGTAGATCGTGTTTTTTTTTACGAGTCCCTCTCCTATCATATATAGCTTGATGAGGTAGGCTTTGTGACGTCACAGTCGAATGACGTTAGGTCAGTCCTGTAGAGTCACAATTTGAAAAAACGTCATAGATCAGGTTTTTCCTAAGTCCGCTGGGGGGGGGGGGCTTAAGACGTCACAGCCTGATGACGCTATAGCTTAGTTTTTTTTTTTCGAAGTCTCTCCCGGGTGGGGCTTATGACGTCACAGTTTGATGACGCCACAGGTCAGCCTTGTAGTGTCACAATTTGATGAGGTCATACATCAGTTTTTTTCCGGGTCCCCTCCCATCATATATAGCTTGATGGGGTGGGGCGTAAGACGTCACAGCTTGATGACGCCATAGGTCAACCTTGTGACGTCACAATCTGATGACGTCATAGCTTAGTTTTTTTCCAAGTCTCTCCTGAGTGGGGATTATGACGTCACAGATTGATGACGCCATAGGTGAGCCTTGGATGACGTCATAAATCAGTTTTTTTCCGAGGCTCCCGCCCTCCTATCATACATAGCATGGTAGAGCGGGGCTTGTAAAGTCACAGTCTGATGATGTGAGGTCAGTCTTGTAACGTCACAATCTGATGACGTCATAGACCGTTTTTTTTCATGTCCCTCTCCTATCATATAATTATAGCTTGGTAGGTCAGTCTTGTGACGTCACAATCTGAAGACGTCATATATTAGTTTTTTATTCAAGAGTTCCTCCTAATATCTAGTTCCAAAGTCAGGGCCCGCCCTGTGACGTCACAATTTTATGACGGTATAAGTCACGCTCGTTACGCGACAATCTACATTTTCCAGTTCCCTTGTGCCCCATAAAACAGTTCCCTTGCCACCCCTTCCTTAACTTCGCTAAAGAACCCGTGAGTTTTGGAATTGGGAGCTAGTATTCAGGAAACTTCGGGAAAGACATGAAACATGTCAAAAAAGTTTAACTTTTCCAAATAATCGCTTCCAGAATCGACCACTGAAATCAAAAAATCCCTCATGAAATTGATTTCCCGCTCGTCTCAATAAATGTAGTCAACAAAAAAGACGCCAGTCGCTGCGAACAAACAAAGCTGCGAGTTTTTGAGCAGAGAACTTTCCGTTTACAAAAAAAATAATAATTATTTGTACGTAAATTTTTCAAACAGCCACCAAAAATAGATTTGCGTGTCAAAATTGCAAAAACCAAAATTCGAGTGTTACGTTTTCTATGAAAATATTTGAGAGGAAGATCGCTTGCACAAGAATCCAAAAGCTAAGCTTTCGAGTCTTAACTTCCACATTTTCTCTTCAGACGATGAAAAGCAGCTCACAATAGCTTGAAAGAAGCCCACATTTTTTGCATGTACGTAGTTATGGTTGCGAACCTTTATTCGTACATTAATTTGCGAGAAAATTTCAACTCTTCCATCGCGCACGATAATGTGCCTATTAAAAATACTTTTCTATAGCTTTAATAGCGGGCTCAGATTCTGTATTGTCCTTTCGTGCGCGCTACATTTTCCATCAATAGGAAAATCGTGCGCGCAATTGCACAATTTGAGGAAAATAAAAATAAAAACGCTCTCGAATGCGGAAAAACTTGGGAATATAGTCATTTGTCGAATAATGAACGGTTCGATGTAACGCAACGCCGTGTATTTTTTCCGTCCCCTTCCTACAGCAAAAAAATTTGGACGATACGTACATTAGCCGTATAGATGAAAATGAAGGGTTGTCTGTATGCGGAGGCAGCGAGATGTGAAATTGGACAAGCCGCGGATCCGTTAAGTTTCATATGAGGTTAAAAATTTTGCTTTCCTTTCTCCTCCTCCCCCCCTTTCCTCGGAGTAGAAATTTTCGAAATACGATCGCTTTTATCGTATTGTATTTCCCTTATTCCAGGAAGAAGGAGGAAAAAAAAAAAAAAAAGGCACTGACTGTTGGCGTAAATATTACGTTAACACGATTAGTTTTTAACGAGAAACGACCGAGGTGGTTGAAGTAATTTCCACTCCGCGGTTTTTGTAACTGCAAATTTGGAAAGTGTTAATTGAATGAATGGCGGCGGGAGAGTGAAGAGGAGGCGAGCTCGTTTCGCATCGAAAGCCGGGGTGGGTAATTAAAAATTTATTTGATTAATGGGACGCAGCGAGGTGGCGACGATCGAGTCCGGATACTTTTCGTTTCTTCATCGATAAAAAAAGACCGCGCGACCGAAAGATCATTCGCCCAGCTGGTCGTCCACGGTCGATACGATATAAAAATTTACACGTCCGAAATTTCCAAAATAAAGAGCGAACATTATTAGTCCCCGTAATTACGTCACCGTAATGACGTAAGTATATCGTTTAAACTGTGTCATACTCGTACGCTTATAGTGCAAAGATGCTGTGCAGCAGCAGCGCACTGTCGAATTTATTTGAGAGGATTTTTGTCCGTTTTACTTGTCACCGTCATCGTCATTGACATCGTCAAATGCTGTACATTTGCTTCGCGTTATTTTACACCTGCCAAAGAGTAAATATTTTCAAACTTCTTGTGTATTTGCATAGGAGGACTTTTTTTTCTCTCTCTCTTTTTCGTTCTCAACCGTTGGCCATACGCATCAGGGTTAATGTCTAAAAATAATTATCGTCCGACGTGTACGCATTAATTGGCGAAATTGCGGCGGCCACGAGTGATACGACGCATAACTTTGGGACAGGAGCGAAATCGCGGGCGTGAGACTAAAACATGCTGTAGGTGTCTTTATCTTTGACGACCTCCGGCCACTCTGCGTTCGCAATAGTAAAATTTCGAGAGAAAGAGTGAGCGATGAAAACAGAGGAAAACTCGCAATCTACTTTGTTAGCTGCTCCGGATTATGAGAGTCTCTTTGTTTGCACTAAACTTTGTTCCTCGCCACCTTGAGAGTCGACATCTATCCTTCCGATGTTGTAGATCCCCTCGTATCATATATTATAACTCGAAGGTCTGACTTGACAACGAAAAAGTATAGCATCGACCATTGCTCAAATGTAGCACTGAATGCCCAGCAACATAGTCTTCGAGACGACTACTTAAGTATAACGAGAATATTCTTACAGCATCTGCCCCAACTTTTCATATTTTTCCGATAAGGTTACATTGAATAAATAATAAGTCCAAGATTTGCTCCTAAGACAGAAGATAAAAAAGTTATGAAGATTAGCATCGTAAAAAAGTTTGTCCGAAAAAGGCATGTAGGAGCAGCGATAAAAGCCAGAAAACGTTTAATGCAGAGGTGTTGAATTCTAGAAAATTTAATGTCGTTCTCGCAGGACGTGATGAGAGGGGGAAAAGAAAGTAGCGATAAAAATGGAAACGTTAAACGCTATAACGATATTCCAATGTAATACGAAATTAGTTACACACGAGCTCGAGTTTTCTCGAGAAGGGGGTCGTTACGACACCGTCGAAATGAAGAATTCGAAAATTTGCAGAAAATTTCAAGGAAAAAGCGCAGGCAGACTGAAACGATAAAGAACTCTCTTCCATGATTGCGGACTGGGGTGGGAAGCAGCAGAATTTCCATCGTAAACGAAATCTCTCCGTTGTCAAAACCAAAAAGAATAAACTGCGCCATACATCGATACTAAATCGCTGTAATATAATCGACTCTCTGGAACTGAGGATTATTTCGCGTGTGTGGGTGGGCGATGACAAAGTCTTCACGAGAAAATGTGAGATAAGTACGACTGTATTGGGCCAATATTTTCGCTACACGTAATTGACTCGTTCAAAAATCGAAACGCACCAGGTAATATAGCAGCAAAAAGTACTTACTTCACGAACACCATCACTATGAAATAGAGGCGGGTCATTGCAATGAAATCTCGCGAACGTTCAACTCGAAAAATAAGAAAATGTACTTCTCAAAATCGGCACGTGAAAATACAGTTTCAGATTTGATCGTCTGTAAATTCATTTATGCAAATCAAAATCGATACCTTTCCACATCGCAATCATCCATGGCTCGTTAGGAAGAAACTTCTCTGTGTGAGCGAAATATTAAAAGAATTCTTTCTTTCGTACTGCCACA
Organism: Aspidiotus rigidus; assembly: GCA_035079385.1. Classification (NCBI taxonomy): domain Eukaryota; kingdom Metazoa; phylum Arthropoda; class Insecta; order Hemiptera; family Diaspididae; genus Aspidiotus; species Aspidiotus rigidus. The sequence continues at coordinate 15,924,613 of JAVHKY010000013.1, forward strand.
CTCGTACTCCTTGTAGAATTCAGATCTCCTCTTCTTTTTCTCTCTCTCTAATAAAATCTCAATTACAAACGTACTGCTGCACTTGGTAACACTACATTCCCCTCTATATTGTTCGAAATAAGCCTTGAGGGCAATTTACCGTCCCTTGTACGGTCCTTTCTCACCAAATCCATAACTGTTACCATTCTCAACACCTAATTCAAAATGGCGTCCTCAGGGAGAGGTTCAAGGTGTTCTTCTCTCCCTAATAGTCATAAACGATCTAATAATCCTTCTCATTCTCTAAACAAATTTCTGTAGATATTTCAAGGTCTATTTCGGTTCTATAAATCCTCAACAAGACGCACGTCTACTCGAACTCACCCTCGATAAGGTCTCCTCGTCGCAAACCTCGAATCGTAGATTTCAGATAAAAACGCATGAGTTCTTTAGCGGATTTAAGCGAGGGGTGGCAGAGAACGTGTTTTATGGAGCACGGATTTCTCATATGCAGAGCCCGGATTTCTCGGCATTGAAAATGAATTTTTTCGGCACTCATACCTAACAATTTCGGCAGTTTTCGGCAAATGAAATAAAAACGTCATTTAAAAAATTGTTCACATCGGAAATGTTAAAAAAAGGATGTTACAGCAATTTCTGGTTGTCTAAAAAATTTTTACTCGTCGTCGGACATGTAAAAAAATAATATCTTACATAAATTTTTGGTTGTCAGGCTTTGTGATTTTGCTTTCTTTCACTTTTTTTCATTTTCCAATTTTTCTGTTTTTTTTTTTTTTTTTGTCTTTTTTCCATTTTTAAGATTTTTTTATTTATCTCCCGATTTTTTTTGCATTTTTGCCGGTTCATTTTCGAATTTTTCTCGATTTTTGAAGAAAGTGTGATTTTTGGCAACTTTTCGGCATTTACACCAAATTTTTTTTTTCTTTTATTTTTTTCTTTTTTTTTTTCTTTTTTTTTTTCTTTTTATTTTTTTTTATTTTATAGTGGTGCCACTTACAGTCCATGGACCAATTACAGGTGACACCACTTTTGAAATTACATAATTATAAAGATAATAGTAACAGTAATAAGTATTAATAATATTAATAATAATAATAATAATAATAATAATAATAATAATAATAATAATAATAATAATAATAATAATAATAATAATAATAATAATAATAATAATAATAATAATAATAATAATAATAATAATAATAATAATAATAATAATAATAATAATAATAATAATAATAATAATAATAATAATAATAATAATAATAATAATAATAATAATAATAATAATAATAATAATAATAATAATAATAATAATAATAATAATAATAATAATAATAATAATAATAATAATAATAATAATAATAATAATAATAATAATAATAATAATAATAATAATAATAATAATAATAATAATAATAATAATAATAATAATAATAATAATAATAATAATAATAATAATAATAATAATAATAATAATAATAATAATAATAATAATAATAATAATAATAATAATAATAATAATAATAATAATAATAATAATAATAATAATAATAATAATAATAAATAAATAAAAAATAAATAAACAAATAAAAAATAAAAAATAAACAAATAATAATAAGATTATAATTAGTAATAATAACAATGAGAATTAGTTGCCAACTGCTCTCTCGTCCCCCTCATGATATTGAGGACTGCTAACAGAGTAACGACGCTACCCAGTCCCACTGCACACAATATCCACAGCTCTGGCTACTTTTTCAGCGAAAGCTTTCCTCTTATCAAAAAAAATATCAATTGTATCATCAGCTATTGTGACTATTTGGTTGTAAAGACGCAGCGCACGATTGATGGGCGTAAGATTGAAGTGATTTGTGCGGCAGTGTGTAATGTAAAATAAGTTTTGACTTCTGCTGCGCCTAACTGGAGCATAGAGACCAATCTGACTCAATAGGATGGGGATTCTGTTTTTGACATTAGTAGGTCCCTAATAAATAGAATCAGTGACACTTCCCTCCGCACCTCTAGAGTGGTGTTTCATATCCCAAGACTAATTCCCCGTATGGCACGTCAAGGTCGTAATGCTGAAAGTCTTTGAAATACAGGTACCTTTAAAATCTTTTTGGAATTCGCTCGATAGCTTTTAGTTAGCCTTTGGCTGTTGGTCCCCATATCATACCCGCGAAGTCAAGATGTGCCCTCACCGGAGTGAAATATAGTACTTTTAATGTAGACGTGTTGTATTAACCCTAGATTTCGTTTGGCATTGTTTACTGAGTTGTTCAATTGCTTATTAAAGACAAGATTATGTTCAACTTGTATGCCCAGGTCCCTTACGTAATCAACATGCTGAAGTACCTCCCCCTTAATTTTATAATTTGTGTCAATGAAATTCGTTTTTTTTTTGGTTATTCTGATGAAGGCACATTTCTTGACATTTAGCATCAGTTGGTTTTCCTCACCCCATTCCACTAACGTGTTCAAATCACTCTGCAATGCGACTGCATCATTGGTGTTTTTTATTTCTCTGTATATTTTCATATCGTCGGCGTATAATAGGCTGTCAGAGTTTAATTTCTTATGGATATCAGACACGTATAGGAGGAACAGGTATGGTCCCAGATTAGATCCCTGGGGAACACCAGAAGGACTGACAAATGACTCCGAACGAACGCCTCTAAACATCACATACTGTTTTCTTTCCATTAGGTATGATTCCAACAATCTTATTAGATCATCAGAGAAACCAAGGTTATTCAACTTGAGTAATAATTTGTAGTGATCAACTTTGTTAAACGCCTTTGAGAAATCTGTATAAATGATATCAATTTGCGAGGACTGATCGAGGACCTTACCAACACGCTGGACCAATTCCATCACATTTGTAAGGATGGATCTATTTCTCACAAACCCATGCTGCTGAAGAGGTATGTTGCCACGCGTTTGGTGATGTAGCTTGTTAAAAAGAGCAGCTTCAAATATTTTCGCAAGGGACAGATATTATTGAGATTGGTCGATGGTTTGATATCTCCTGTGTGGAGTCACTTTTAGGGACCGGAGTAATTTTGGAAACAACCCAGGATCGTGGATATGTGTGCGTCTTCAGTATTAGGTTATAAATATATGTCAGGGGGGAATCAAAAATTCCTTGCATCCCATGTACGGTGGTACTCCATCAGGACCTGTACCTCTTTAAGCTCAGGCTTATGTCTTCACTAGTAAATTGTCGTAATGAGACTAGTTGTGTGTTCGAGATTTCCGGCTAAATTCGGCACCCCTGCTCATTTTCGGCAAGAAAAAATTTTGCCCAGAGCTTTCATTTCCCGCAAAACGTACTCATCGATGACACCCATACTTTTCGGACTCCCACAAATCATTCGGCAAAAGCCGAGAAATCCGGGCTTTGCTCATATACGAGAGGAAAGGGAACTTTCAAGAAACTGATCTATGACGTCATCAGATTTGGAGGCTAACGTATGACGTCATCACTTTGTGACTTCACAGACCCGGACTTTGGTGCTATATATGATAGGGGGGGGGGGGGAGTTGGAAGAAAAAACACGGGCTCTTCAACGCAATTAAAGAAGTGGTGAGAGGGGACTTGTTTTGTAGGGCACAGACTCAGAAACTCATATGATACAGGAGAATTGGGACTTAAGAAAACTGATCTAGGACATCATCAGATTGTGACGACACAAGGCTGAACTTTTGAGCTAAAGGTATACGATAAGAGAGGGACTTGGAAAAACTGACAAGTTCTAGAACGGAGTTGTACGAGGAACCTGTTTTATGGAGCACAGACTTAATAACTCATATGATAGGTACGACAGAATAGGGGACTTTGGAAAAACTGATCTATGACTTCATCAAATTGTGACATCACATACCTGCATTTTGGAGGTATTTATGATAGGAGGGGTACTTAGAAAAACTCACCGGTTTTTTAACGGAGTTGAACGAGGGGTGGCAGGAATTCGTTTTTGGGGCACGGACTTAGAATATCATACGATACGAGAGAATTGGGGCTCAGGAAAACTGATCTATAACGTCATCAGATTGTTAGGTCACAAGGCTGACTTATGATGTCATCAAATCGTGAGGTCACAGGCCCGGACTTTGGGGCTATATATAATAGGATGGGAACACGAAAAAAACTGATCTATGACGTCAACAGATTGTGACGTCACAAAGCTGACCTATTTCGTCATCAAATTGTGTCGCCACGGTTTCTGACTTTGGAGCTATAAATAACAGGAGGGGATTTAGAAAATACTCACGGCTTCTGTAACGGAGTTCAACAAGGGGTTGGAGTAAATGTCTGCCAGGTCGTTTAGAGGTCGACCTCTCATCTTATGTAACTCGGAGGTCGCCATTATAACAAGAAATCTATTTTTTGCGGAGAAAGGCTAACTCTACCCCTTCTTAAGCCACATTTTAGGTCTACTTTATTAGGGTAGGGGTCAGACATGAAACATTTCAATCTATCATAAACCTAGTATACCAGTAATTTACTGTATAGATCGAAGAGACATCTAGCCAATTCAGATCTAGTATGATGAAGGCTTAGCCTAGGTCTAGTATACTGTGTATTGAGCCTTTTTAGTATAGGCCTCGTTAGTGTAGAGTATACTATAATTATAATTATATTAAGCTACTAGCTTTTAAAGGGCCCAAGGTCATGCGACCGGACGCCCAGACGCATATTTTGGAGATTAGGGTAGGGGTAGACAAAAGACATGAACATGTTAATAATTGTGAATAATCGCTCTCTATTATTGCATTAGTCATAAAATGTAACAAATGTAACAATTCATGAGAAAGAAAATATATCTACTCGATACCATTTCAGTCGAACTTGACCGTATCTCTGTCTCAACGATCTTTCCTGTGTGAATCCTATTCCGCCTCCGATCCAGAATCGACAACTTAAGGTATTTGGTCGGCTCTTTTTTGAGCAGCTTGTTGTACGCGTTGCCACAACTCATAGGTCTTTTTATGTGTTTTACATTCGCCATAAATCGCTGAATTAGCCCTGCGTTCCGACAGTACCGTGTTTGCGTGATATGCGAGGCTTGACATTTGTGATTTCGTGAAGGAAAATTGTTGATGGTTCTCAGGGTCCTGGAAACACTTTATTGAAAATTTCAATACGTCGTGATATTTTACACAACCAGGGATAAATCCTCGCATGAATATCCAACTAATATACCCAGTTTTTGATTTTCTGAATTCGTCTCTAAACGTTTGCAGTAAATGGGGCTTCCTTCTTAGGAACTCTTCAAAGAACCTGACTTCTCCTCCAAATTCCACTAATTTGAAAGATGAAAAATCTTTTGGCGGAAGAGCCTGCTTCCTGAAACAGAGAAAAATCAAAGTCACATTAGTTCAGAGGCGGTTCAAGGAGTATTTTCATACGGTTGCGTTATTAGCCTTTTAAAATCAGTCGAGTTTTCGTACTTACAGATCATCTTCGTTCATTTTCGAGTGAAATGAACGGGTGGATTCAGTCATCAGAAGGACCGCCGATCGAATGATGATGATGATGCAATAATTATCGAACATCAGCCGACGATTGCTACGCAAAATTTTATTTTTGACCTTCTGTTCTCGGCTACGTGATTTTTCCGACGGGGCCTCATTCAAAGTAATTCGAGATTATCTTGTTTTTTTATTCTAAAGGAAATTTTGTAGCGATTGATATTCTTGCTAAAGTTTGATAAAGAAAGGATTAACGAAAAAGACGTACTCCATATTGAATTACCAAATATCGGAAATTGTCTTTTAGTCCAGGCAAATTAGCCATTTAAATGATCGAGAGAAGAATTAATTCTGGCAGAGATGGAACTTGGTATGAATGTTGGGGTATGTCATCGAATAACTTATCACCCAATGGGTAGATATGGGGGAAGGGGGCACTCGCAAAATTTCAAATTAGGGGTATGTGCAGAGTAAAGACATGAAACATGACAATATTACGTCATTAGTGACCTTGACCTACTTAAGGAAGAGATTTTTTGGTAGAGCGAAATAAATAAACATGTTCATATTTATCATAATTCATGTCCATCTTTACCAGTCACTTTTGAATTCGACCCGCTCTTTTGCAGAGTTAAGTCTAAGGTACTGTACATCTTAGCTCCTAGGATTCATGAAACATGTCGATATATAGGCCTAGTATGAGAAAGTACTAGTGAAGGCGTAGTATAGCCCAGTGAACTGTATATCACCACACCAACTTTATAAGCCACTTTCCCAATCCCAGGAATTAGCTAGGAGAAAGGCTAGCTCTGCCCCTTCTTAAGTCACTTTAGGTCTACTTTATTAGGGTTGGGGTCTGACATGAGACATTTCAATCTAGTATAAACCTAGTTTACTGTATAGATCGAAGAGGCATCTAGCCAATTCAGGTCTAGTATCATGAAGTCTTAGCCTAGTATATCTCTAGTATATTGTGTATTGAGCCTCCTTAGTATAGGCCTAGTAAACTATTTATTAAGCTGCTAACTTTTTTTTTGGGGGGGGGCGAAAAGGGGGGAATAGAGCTAGTATAATACAGTTAGTATAATATTGCATAGAGGGGTGGGAACTCGCAAAATTTTGAACCAGGTCCAGGAGGCTTGAACTTCGTGTTATCCCAGTATAGTACCTACCTAGTATAATATACTGCATGAAGTAGCACCAATAGGGAGGGAGCTAGTACAATACAGGTTCCGGGTACCAGTCGAAAATGGGGGAGGGTAGCTAAGGAGGAGAGAGCTAGTATAATACTTCATAGAGGGTATAAAGGAGTGAAGAGGTATACTCACGAAGAGTAAGAAAAGCAAGTACAAAAACCGCAATAAAATTACACAACCGAGCGCTTTCGGCTTAACAGCCATTCTCGAGGTTCAGAAAGCGACTGAACCCAAATCAGCGAATCATCGAAATGTGAATCATGCTCGTATACTAATTCAATCAGTCCCTCCTCAGGAATGTACCTGTTCAACACGGTAATATCTTTAAGCGTTTGGGATATGAATTCTCCCTGTGGAGAACTTCAGACTATGACCACTTTCAATTAAGTGGTCAGCAAAGGCCGACTCACCTACTTTTTTTTCCCCAGACTTTCCTGTGTTCATCAACTCTAACTTGGAGTTGACGGCTAGTCAAACCTATGTAAACACTAGGGCAATCACCACAAGCCACCCTATAGACGCCCCCCTCTCGGCCATCGGTATCGGATCTTTCAATTTAACCAGAAGGCTCTTAATAGTATTTGCACTGCAGAATGCTAGCCGAAAATCAAAAGAACAGAAGACACGGCTCAACTCCGAAGAAAACTTTCCCAGAAACGGCAGCCTGATCCACCGTTTTCGCCTATCGAGGTGCGGTTCTCGGGGGAGGGAGGTCGTAGGATCGAGACATTTTCTGATGAGTCTCCTACGGACCATCAGGTCAATGTCCACCTTTACCTGATTCACTCTAGCCAAGTGCTTTATCGTCACGAGTTCTTTTTGGAATGCAACCTCACTGAAAGGGAGTTGAGTGAGGCGCTAGATTAAGCTATTGAATGTAGCTAGTTTATGGGCAAAATGTACGAAAGACGACCCGTGGATGGCAATGCCGGTCGAAGTACTTTTTCGGTAAATACCGAATTCGTGGACACCGTCAATGACAGATATGGTTAAGTCCAGAAAGTTTTTTGAGGAGCTACCAACTTCCAGAGTAAACTCGATGGAAGGGTATAGGCTATTTGAATAAGCGAGAAACTCACTAAGGAGCTCCGCAGGACCGGTCCACGCGCACAGTATGTCATCCACGTACCTATGCCAATAGAAGACGTGTTTCAAAACTCCCGGCCCGAAGAGAATAGGTCAAACTCAAATTTGGACATGAAGACCTCCGAGATAAGAGAATCGGAAGGAGAACCAATAGGGATCCCCACTTCCTCGGGGAACTCAAAGAATATACCATCAATTAGGCAACCAACAGGCATTCAAAATATCAAAAAATTTGCCGAAATTCTTCATGAGGAGTACCAGATTTCACCAGCGAGTTTCCTATCTGTTGCCTAGTGGTAGCCTTAGGGATATTGGGAAAAAGCCCAACGACATCAAACGAGCATAAAATTGAACCTCGGGAAGGCATGTGTCCTTCAATTTTTCTGCCAGGGCACTCAAATTCCTAACTGAATAGGGAGACTCTACCACCACGGGAGCTTTGAACCATCTATCCAGGAACTTAGCGAGGGAGTAGGTCGGGGAGGAAAGAAACGAGACGACCGGCCGCATTGGCACATTTTCTTTGTGCACCTTGGGCAATCCGTAAAGGAAGGGAGAAACCGGATTCGGTTCCAAAGATTGTGACATCACAGTCTGATGATGCCGTAGACTTGTGACGACAGTACGTCAGATTTTTAACAGGGAACCTGTTTTGCGTTCACCGTGCGCCGTCCAACAAAAAACTTGGAAAAATTTCGACTCTCGAGCCGTATATGATATGGACATGGAAAAATTTTTAATTTCATCTCTCGAGCTATGTATGATAGGAGGGGGACTTGAAAAATTTTGACTCTCGAGCTATATATGATAGGAGAGGGACTTGGAAAAATTTCGTCTCTGGGACTTGGAAAAATTTCGTCTCTGGGACTTGGAAAAATGTCGACTCTGGGACTTGGAAAAATGTCGACTCTCGAGCTATATATATGATAGGAGGTGGACTTGAAAAAAAACGACGGCTTCCTTAACGAAGTTAAACGAGGAACGCAGCGAACCTGTTTTATGAGTCAAATGGGATTTGGTATTGAAAATTCAAGGAAGCCTAGACCTAGATAAAGGTAGTATAAAGAAGGCCTAGACCTACTATAAGCCTAGTATAATATAGTTCAAGAGTCTAAATTGTTCTCGAATCTCCAGCTATATATGATAGCTCGAGAGTTGAAATTTTTCCAAGTCCCTTTCATATCATATGTAGCTCGAGAGTCGAAATTTTTCTAAGTCCCCCTCCTATCATATATGGCTCGAGAGTCGAAATTTTTCTCAGTCCCCCTCCTATCATATGTAGCTCGAGAGTCAAAATTATAACAGGGAACCTGTTCTATGGGAGGCTTTTTCAGAAATTTGCCGTACGCCATCCGGCGAAAAACTTGGAAAAATTTCGACTCCCAAGCCATATATGATAGGAGAGGGACTTAGAAAAATTTCGACAATCGAGCCATATATGATAGGAGGAGGACTTAAGAAAATTTTAAATTTCGACTCTCGAGCTACATATGATAGGAGGGGACTTGGAAAAATTGCGACTCTCGAGCTATATATGATGGGGGGGGGGGGAACTCGGAAAAATTTCGACTTTCGAGCTACATACGATAGGAGAGGCCTACAAAACTTTCGACTCTCGAGCTATATATGATAGGAATTTTTCCAAGTCCCCCTCCTATCATATATCGAGATTCGAGAAATATTCAGACTCTCAAACTATATTATACCAGGCTTATAGTAGATCTAGGCCTTCTTTATACTAGCTTTATCTACGTCTAGGCTTCCTTGAATTTCTAATACCAAATCCCATATGACTCATAAAACAGGTCCCCTGCGTTCCTCATCTAACTTCGTTAAGGAAGCCGTCGTTTTTTACAAGTCCCCCTCCTGTCATATATAGCTTGGAAGTGGGGCCTTGACGTCACAGTTTGATGACGTTATGATCAGCCTTGTGACGTCATAATCTGATGACGTTGTAGATCAGTTTTTTCCAAATGCCCCTCGGGTCAGGCTTGTAACGTCACAGTCTGATGACGCCATAGGTCAGCTTTGTGACGTCACTAGATCAGTTTTCTTTCCAAGTCCGTCTCCTATCATATAAAGCTTGGGGGTGGGACTTATGACGTCAGTAGATTAATTTTTAACAGGGAACCTTTTGTATTGGAAGCTTTTTGAGAAATTTGCCGTCCGCCGTCCAACAAAAAACTTGGAAAAATTTCGACTTCCGAGCCGTGTATGATAGGAAGGGGACTTGAAAAAATTTCAACTCTCGAGCTATATATGATGAGAAGGGGACTTAGAAAACTTCTAACTCTCGAGCCATATATGATAGGAATTTTTCCATGTCCCCCTCCTATCATATATAGCTGGAGATTCGAGAAAAATTTAGACTGTCAAATTTTATTATACTAGGCTTATAGTCTATGCCTTCTTTATACTAGCCTCATCTAGGTCTAGGCTTCCTTGAATTCTCAATACCAAATCTCATGTGACTCATAAAACAGGTTTCCTCCTTTCCTCGTTTAACTTCGTTAAGGAAGCGGTCGTTTTTTCTTCTAAGTCCTCCTTCTTTCACATATAGCTCGAGAGGCAGCATTTTTCCAAGTCCCCCTCCTATCATATACCAGGTGGACCAGAAAGATGTTACCAGTTGAATGGGAAATTACGCTAAATTCACTCCAGCACAAAAACGCGAAACGTTAGATGTATATTTCAAATCTACAAAATTTTTATCTCAATTTTATCTTTAATTTGCACCGCTACCCAACTTTCTACAACTTTTTTGAGCCGAGTTATGGACCAAAATTTGCTAAGAATTGACAAATCTGCCAAAATTCTCAAAAATTAAAAATCGTTTAAATTTTCATATTTTACTTGATTTAAAAGTGAAATTTAACACTGATTCCGAAAAAATATCTGAACAACCGTACGAAGTTTGAAAGTGGTGGAATTTTCAATTTTTTATTTTGGAAATCTTGGAAAATTGGTATATTTTTGGCACATTTTCGTCCACAACTCAACTCAAAACAGTCGTAAAAAGTTGACTTGGGGCGCAAATTGAAGATAAAATTGAGATACACATTTCGTAGGTTTGAAGTATACATCTAACGTATCTCGTTTTTACGATAGAACAGATTTAGCGCAAACTCCCATTTAACTGGTAACATCTTTCTGGTCCATCCGGTATGGCTCGAGAGTCGACTCTTTTCTAAGTCCCCCTCCTATCATATATAGCTCAAGGGTCGAAATTTTTCTAAGCCTGCCTCTTATCCCATATAGCTCGAGAGTCAAGAAACATTTGGATACTCTCGAACTATATTATACACTAAGTCTAGGTCTCAATACAAAATTCAATTTGACTCATAAAACAGGTTCCCTGCGTTCCTTGTTTAACTTCGTTAAGGAAGCCGTTGTTTTCTTCTACTAGAAAGCCGTTCGGACGTTTGAACGCAAATTCCAAAATCAGAGGCGAGGCTGAGGTATATACTTCGACGATAAAAATCGTTCAAGTCCTAAAGTCATGGTCGTACGGACGCCCAGACGCCCGGAAGCGAATTCTGACATTAGGGTGAGGGTTCAGCAAAGACCTGAAACATGTCAGTATGCAGTATACAAGACTTACATTAGACTAAGATTGGTAGCGAAGGAGCGGAGCGTGTGAGCCCCTGAATGCTAGTTAGGTTAAAGAGAAGGAGGACGAACTAGTTAGTTCAATATATGGTTAGTTCATTCGCCCCTAAGATAGAAAGATTACCCTTCATATTTTTCTTCATTGATTATCGAAACGATTGACAATAAATTAATAATAAGATTCTCTTTACGTTTAGAATGACGTCCCTCTTCACTTTTGCACGCCGACGATACTAGGGGAGGAAATTTTAATAAGCGAAAAACATTCGAGAATTCAGTAGAAGATTTAATATTGTGTTTTGTTTCTGATGTAATAATTCCTCGTAAAAATTATAAGTGAAAAGTCGGAGTTGGAATTTGCGGAAATTTATACTATTAAGAATGACGACCGTGTGTCGTCAGGCATAAATGCATCAATTCTTTTAGAATTTTCGTCATCGTTATCTGTTGACGTCATTATTTCTGGCCGCTTTTCGGGCGAAGTTCCCGGTCCTGCCTCATGATCGCCCTCTCAAATGTACTTGCCCTCATCAATTATCTAAATTGTAGGCGACCCACCTCGTTGTATGATCTAGGAAATTTGAAAAATGCGTTAATTGACGACATTATCGTCACGCGGCGAATATTTCTACAGCATTCTATTACATCTGTGTTGGAACTTTTTCCTTCTTTTCCTACTCGTGTTTGATGAGTTTATTAAATCGGCGAACGATTCACGAGAAAAAAAAGAGCGTATTTTTCCCAGCCCAGACGTAAAACATCGTAATAAGTTGCACAGCTCCCTCGTATTGCCCGGTAAGTAGTTGGCTCGCAGCCGAGACATTCTGATCGCATCCTAAAACGTTACCCAGTTTTGTCGAGGACGACGGCAAAAACTGTCGCAAAATTCAAATAGCGATTTTCGCTCCTCTTCTTTTGTATAGACGACGCTTCTCATTTCTGTTTTTTTTTCCCTTCTCGATACGATCGCTCTATTTCACGCGCTAACGAAAACGCGGTTACTCGTATATTTTAATAAATAAATGAAATTTTTGTTACGATTCAATATCAGTGATTGTGCGTCGTGTAACAGTTTGAAGTGCGTTTGCTCCTTTCGGCTGGTGTGATGTTCGTCGCGAGTGACTTAGAGGAAGGAGCCTTCGTGAAAGGATTTTGATCGCCCTCGCGACATCGAGGGAGTTGATTAGTATGTTGAGAAACCGAGGTAACGCGAGTGACGTATTGAAATCGAATTTCGGTAGTTCTTCGTCGACGATGGTAGGTACATCGGAAACGGCCCTGTTGGAGCCGACCGAGAAGGCCAAGAAGAAACTGTCGTTCCGCGAGCCCGAAATCATCGGCTACTACATGCAGATGAAGCAGGGTGTCACTAATCGACTATCCAGGCGCATAAAGTCGCCTCGCAATGGTGGCTCGGGCAACAAGGCGACCTCCAGTCCCACGACCAAGAGTTGTATTTTCAAAAACTGCGCTAGCGAAGACAACGAGATCAACGCGCACAGCTTTTCCGGAAGTATGGAGGATTTGAATTTGGAGGTTTGCACTTTATACTAATCCGTATCCAGTTTAAAATAATGAGGGGTGGCAAAAATCGATACGCCGCTAATTAGTGCCTGCCGCATTCATTTCGAACGATTGATGATAATAATTGCAACCACGCCTCGAATTTTGTCGAGTACGCGCTTCCGACGACAATAAAGGAAAAGATGTGCGAGAAGCATCAATTTCGAATGTTTCGAATGAAGCGCGTGCTTTCGGTGTTAGTAGTATTAAAACGTCTTCATTAACGCCTTCCGCGTGTAAGATATTATAAAATATTATGGTTTAATGTGGGCTAGAGAAGGCCCACCACGACGAATTGTCGAGAACGACACGTGCACATCTTTGGCTGGAGATGTAGTTCGCGTGCGGATTCTCATTTTCGGATGTCATAAAAACTAAAAGGTCATCATTTTCAGAAGTAGAATGTAATCAAAAATTGAAGTTTAGGTGATCCTCAGTCTATAATAGTCTGGATGCCTGATCTAGAGTATCGTTCGTGCGCAATATATTTACGAGATGTCGGTTATGTAGAAGTTCGCGGTTTTCAGTCGGAGACTACACTAAACTCGCTATCCAAGATTCAATGAAGTATGAGTCACAAACTCAAGTTTATAGTCATCAGTACCTGGGTTACGGTTTCGAAAAGTTTAGCAAATTTTTTCCTCGGATAGAGGTCTTCATTACCAAAATTGAATGGGTTTTCTCAGTGGTGTTATTACTCATGTACCATGAGGTTCTTCAATGAGTGTCTCCACAAGAATAAGTTCATAGAGTCTTCCGATTTGATCGAAATATCAATCTAAAATATCATCTTATTCAAACTATCAGACTTAAATTACTTTCATCCGAAGAATTTTTGAACAGATTCTCTTCAGCGCAATTTTTTTCCTGATTTTTCCCGTCTCTTTCTTCCCGAGTAGACAGAAGAGAATGAGTGGATTGATAATGGAGGGTGCATACTGCATATGATAGTTTACAAGATAAACAGTGTCAGAATTTTAAATATCTATTTGATCTCTCAGTTGTAAAGTTTTTGGAGATTTTGTGTGGAAAGTATCGCCAAGTTTAAAGTCAGGCATGCTTTCTTCGGATTTTTTTCCAACGACGAAATAGCTACCACTTTAGATTGAAATGAGTAAAAATGGATTTCAAAGGTTTCCTTACGTTTTTGGGGAGCCCAAAGATAAGATTTATTTAGTGGTAGCGTTTGCTGCATCGTCGCTAGGCGTCTCATACTCAGTATCACCGGAATTTTTTGACCAATGCTCAACCCTGACGGTCAATTTTATAAATCAATAAGATTATTGTTACCGCCGTTCCATCTTTTGTCTACCTTTAAGTCCACCCTCACAAACAAAGATGAGTAAATAATGCTCGAAGTTTTCTTATAATGGATTTTGAATTTAATATCAAGGAATGTTCCCAAGTTAGGTATTGATTATTCTCGGAGTGCAAGTGTTGAGAGTACTATCACCATCATTAACGAACGTCCGCGTCCTTTCATCCTATTCAGCGCAAGAACTCGGTCTGTACCTTGCTAATTCGCAGCATACTATCCTAATTACTTGATAATATTCAATTCGAAAAACAGAATGTACTCCCACTGTAACTAAAGTTGGTAAATCAAAGTTTGGCACCAGTATTCACTAATTCATCATCTTTGGAGGACATAAAACTTGAAATTTCCCCTTGAATGACATAAATGTTGCTGCAGCACATAAAAAATTGAAAACAATGTTTTTAAGATGATATTATGTATGATTGTTGATAAAGCTATTAATTTTTTTTATATAAAAATAAATAACATTAAAATTCTATCAATAAATAATATTCAATTCATTTTAAATTTAAATATCGAAAAATTAAATATACTCCTACTATTTTTCAAGTTGATGAATCAAAGTTTGGTCCCCAGTATTCAGCAATTTATTATCTTCGAAGGACATGAAACTTGAAATTCCCCATTGAATGATAAATGGTGCTGCAACACATGAAAAATTGAGAACAATATTTTTAAGATAATATTATGTATGATTGTTGATAAAGCTATTAATTTTTTTATATAAAAAATAAATAACATTAAAATTCTGTGATAAAAAATTCTAATTAATGAATAATACTCAATTCATTTTAAATTAAAAAATTTTAATATCAAAAAATTAAATATACTCTCACTATAACTAAAGTTGATAAATCAAAATTTGAGCACCAGTATTCACCAATTTATTATCTTTGGAGGACATGAAACTTGAAATTTCCCATTGGATGAAAGATGATGCTGCAACACATGAAAAATTGAAAACAGTGTTTTCAAGTTGATATTACGTATGATTGTTGATAAAGCTATTAATTTCTTTATATAAAAGATAAATAATAAAAAATTCTAATTAATAAATAATACTCAATTCATTTTAAATTTCAAAAATTTTAATATCAAAAAATTAAATATACTCTCACTGTAACTAAAGTTGATAAATCAAAGTTTGGGCACCAGTATTCACCAATTTATTATCTTTGGAGGACATGAAACTTAAAATTTCCCATTGAATGACAGATGGTGGTGCAACAGATGTAAAATTGAGAACAATATTTTGAAGATAATATTATGTATGTTAGTTGATAAAGCTATTAATTTTTTCATATAAAAAATAAATAACATTGAAATTCTATAATGAAAAATTCTAATTAATAAATAATATTCAATTCATTTTAAATTTAAAAATTTAATTATCGAAAAATTAAATATACTCCTACTATTTCTAAAGTTGATGAATCAACGTTTAGGCAAGAGTAAGTATTTATCAATTCATTACCTCTGAAGGACTTGAAACTTGAAATTTCTCATGAATAACAGATGGTGGTGCAACAAAATTGAGAATAATGTTTTTAAAATAATATTATGTATGTCTTGTTTTCGTCTTGGGAGACGTACTTTGTCAATTTGAAATCAAGTTTTCAATTGAGGAACATCTCAAAAGATGAATACCTTATTCTTTTGCTACATCTTATATTATAAACACAACTCTGTTGAAATTTTGAAAAATTTTTTATAACCGTCTGGCAAAATCCCGTATCTGCGCATTTGTCAAGCATTATTCATACGGCAGAGTGTTATTGAGGGATAGATGATAAAAGTGGTTTTCCTAGAGGGAGCTAGTGTAGTCCTGATATAAAAGATAGGGCTCTATATTGATACGGGTTGTGCGCGAAAAGAATTCCTCCTCATAAGAGCCCGTGTCAAGTTCGTGTTTTTCAATGAAGGATAGCCCAAGATTGACTCGATAGATTTTTTTGAAATCACCTCGGTTGGAAAGGGAATTTAATGGACAATAAATCATCTGCTCTTCAATTTTTCGCTCAAAGCATTATTTTGTGAGATATCGATTAATAAATGGGACGTGTTTTTCCGCCCGCGACCACCACAGTAAGCAACAAACATTTGCAGAAACGGAAATCTAGATGAAAGCTGAAAGTTTGAAGCCAAAAGCGAGAGAGAAGTTCTAGGAAAAAAGCTGAAAGTGGAAAGTCAAAATTAAATCTCAAAAGACAGAATTTCAATATGAAAAACTGAAAGTCAAAAGCTAAAAGCCAAGACATTTTTGTCTTTAAAAAGATACAATGTTGAAAGCCTAAGTTTTATATCACAGAATTAAAGCTAAAAGCTCAAATTCTATTCTTTGGCTTTTTAACTCTGAACGTATGTCTTTGGACAAAAAGACGAGTTTTTTCTATGTTTCACTCATTAATTGATAAGTCCGAAAATAATGTTTTTAGCGGAAACTGAAGACAACATTAAAATTTCCTTTCTAACGGAGGTAATTCCAAAAAAATCCATCGAGTCAATCTCAAGTTGTCTTTCATTGAAAAACACGAATTTAACTTGGTCTTTTATGTGAAGATATAAACTTTTTGTGCACACAATGGTGGATGCGAATACCCATAATTATTGATATATAGTCTGTTCAAGCTAAGAAAAGAATAGATTTTTCTTTCGTCACAGCGGTCGTGTCCGGGGAGAGGAATAGGTAGGGATACATACTGAAGGCTAAAAGTAACTTGTGTGTGGTTGGTTGGTCGTTTATGCGTTTTAGCTGCAGCTGGCCGTTATGACAGATGGAAAAATTTGTTCCTAGCTGAGGCCCTTTAACAGATTGAGAAATGTTCCTCCATATGTAGTGCAAAAAAAAATGTCATTCGGCTTCCTAACCCTAACTAATCAGTATAAGCTGCCAAGTACACCCTTTGCAGAGATGGACAGGTATGGTTAGTTAGCCGTTTGCTTTTAGCTGTTAGCCGTAAGCTGTGTGATTTTTGCACAATTTTAGCTAGCTATTAGCTAGCCGATCAGGAAAAATTAAATATTACAGGGCGGGGAACAACCCACTTTTTCCACTTTGAGCCACTTTTTCTCATCCTAGCCACTTATTGCCACTTTATTTTTAAAAAGCCCTTTTGGCCACTTTTCTCCAAATTATATCTGAAATCACTAGAAATATTGCAGAATTGGGATCAAACGCTTACAGAAAAATGTAAAATTTATTAATCTGTTGAGAGGTATTAGGAAGAATTACAAGTCAAATTTCAACGAATCGACAAACTGTAAGAGAATAGATCTTTACTGGAATCACTTTTTCAAGAAGACAGTCAATAATGCCCCAAAGTATCCGACCGTTACCCGCGTGGTGAAAGCTGTACTTTCATTAGTGCAAGGAAGTGCCTATGTCGAACGACGTTTTTCCGAATCAAGTAATGTCCTCACTGAAGCACGTGCGTCTATGCATGAACGCACACTAGATAGTTTGCTTACCATCAAGGATTCTATCAACTTACACGACAAAAAAGTTTATACCATCAATGTATCTCAAAAGTTGATAAATTTGGCTCGCCATGCTGCTCAAAGTTACACCAATTATTTAGCGGAGGAAAAGGCTAAAAAGGAAGCCAAAGATAAAGATGATAATGAGAAGAAAGCCGAAAAGGAAGCCCTTCAGAAGAAGACAGTCACACTACAGCAAGAAATTGAAAATAAGAAAAAGAAGGTCTCAGAAAAAAAAAAAAGAAGAAACAATGAAGAGAGCTGCCTCTGATAAACTGTTTCAAGATGCCAATAAGAAACTCAAGGAAGCATTAAAAAAGAAAGATTTGACCGAAATTCAAATCGCGCAAGCGATGTTAGAATCTTGCAGCAATTTGAGACAAGAAGAAACAAGTTTGAAAAAAGAAATTGAGGAAGCCAGCAAAAAAATTGATTCCAGAAAAGATCAATTGACTAAATATTATAAAAAGAATATGTCGAAGTAGTATTTTATTTTCACTATTCCAATATAATTTTCTTTTTTCTTCCTAATAACTGAATTATTATTACATTACTCTGGTACTTCGTTGATTTTCGTTTTGAACGCCGAAACAAAGGATCTTATACATCACTTGTAAAATTGTAGATGCCAATACTTTTTTTTTTGGATTTGAAGACGATCATTTTTTAGTCCTTTTTCAGCCACTTTTCAGCCACTTATTAAATTTATCAAGCCACTTTTGCCACTAGAAAATATTTTTTTTTTGTTCCCCGCCCTGATATTAGCAGTTGCAGTAGCCAGCTGTTAGCCATTCAAAGTCAAACTTTTAACGGCTAACAAAAGAGACTATTTTCTTCCTATTGTCAGTTTCTAATTTCTATCATTATTAAGAAAAGCCACTGTTGAAATTTAAAAAAAAAAATAAGGAATTAATAATCTTAGCTTACTACTAGTAATTTCAGAAATAAATAGTAAAAAGTATGACTCCTACTCAAATATGGTCTTTATCAATTTGTCATTTTAACGCAAAATTCTGATATGATTTGACATACGTGAGAAAAAAATTCAATTAGCCGTTAGTCAGCAGTTAGCCAGCCGTTAAAAGGCTGTCAGCCATTAGCTGTCAGCGGAAACCATTGCAAAAATTTTTTTAGCTCAAGCCATTAGCGTAAGCTGTTGGGAACGATTTACCATCCCTGGGGATGGGTGTCTAAGGATGGTTCAGTGCAGTATTTCTAGAGGGCGCTAGTGTAAATCCTAGGGTTTGCAAAATAAGAGTTATTTAACTGTTATAACCAATAACCGAAACAAAAAAAAAGTTCGTTAACCGTTTGACCAATAACTGTTTTATATTAAAAAGTTTGTTGACCGTTTGACCGATAACCGTTTTCCGTAACGGTCAAACGGTCATAACAGTTATAACTGACCGTTTTCTTTTCAATCTTGTTTTGTTGGAAAACACGTTTTTTCCCGAAAAAAACGTGTTTCTCCCCCAAAAAATATTTTTTTTCTTCCAAAAAAATGTTTTTTTTAATTTTGACCGTTATGACGGAATCATTGCTCATGACAGTCATGACCGTTATAACACTTATGACCGTTTCAAAATTTTTCTCATCACCGCTAACCATGACCGTTCCAAAATTTTGAGCCACTTTGACCAATAACCGTTATAAAATTATTTAAATCAAATCCGTCTATTGTGACTGGCTGGGAAGCATACTTTGTTATTTATTGCAAAGAAAGGTATCATTTGGCTTTCAGAAGTCAGCATGAACTGTCTTGATGTCGGGATAGGAGAGCGCGGTTTTCCTAGAAAGCGCTAGTGTAGTTCGTCTGCTGTAACAGATTGAGACGCATACTTTTTACAAATATGAATTGCAAAAACGTCGTCGTTGGGCTTTTAGATTGAAGAAACAGTCTTGTTGCGGGGATAGGTGAAAGTGTTATTCCTAAAGGGCGCTAGTATAGACCTTCAGCCATAACAGCACTATAGTGTATTCACGTTAAGAAAGGACGGAACGGTAGATTAACATTACATGGAGAGTTCTCTTTTGGAGGTACATGCTTTGTACTACTTTCTATCCTTTCTTAACGTGAACAGACAATAGTGTAGTCTGCCTAGACTCTGGTGTAACAGATTGGGAAGCGTATTTTGCTATGTAATGAAAAAAATACATTTTTGGGCTTCCAGGTGAGTGTCATATGTCTAGAAAGCGCTAGTACAGCATTGCCTCAACAATATGTATAAAACTGTGAATCTCACCAAGATATCTTTTCATACCCAGAGGCACCCATTATGTCATTAAATCATGTCAAGGAGAGTCTGAGGTGACAAGTGATCAACATTTTCACTTGATGTTGTTACATATTTGAAAATTAATTATAGTTACTCGGTCGTCTATTCGAAATATGTTTCAAGTCTAACAGTGAATGGCGTAAATTCTTATCAGATACAATTTCACGTTCAAAACAATCTCTTCTTTTCAACGTACATCTTGAGTTTGAAATCGTGGTACTTAGCAGTAGTGTAGTCACTTTCCAAATTACTTGGAAAACAATCTCCGAAATTCGGGGGCGCGAATCTCCAAAAAAGATTGTGGTATTCTAATTTAGCATTGCCTCGAACATGTCCCTTTTATCGAGTTTTTCTTGGCAATTACCATGTAATCTGTGTAAATTAGATTCTGACTCCGACATTAACTTTCCTAACGTGTTTCCTGTGTATTAGACGGCTCATCGATCATACCGCGCTCACTCTGCTAATTAGTTGTTGGTTTTTGTAAAGAAAGAAAGAAAAAAAAAAGTAAACAACGTTGAAAATCCGCGAAAAATGATCAACGAACCGATGATGATTCTATAAATAGTTATAATTTAGATGTTTCAGCTATTTAGACGTTCATCTCAAATGTGGTATATTTGTATATAGACAGAAGAGAAGGGATTACGAGTAAAGTTTTGAATTTAAACGTTTTTCTTACGAGAATGATATTCGCTCGTATATTAAAAGAAAGATGAAAGGAAAGAAAATATTTTTTTATACGTATATTGCACAAGTC
Organism: Aspidiotus rigidus; assembly: GCA_035079385.1. NCBI lineage: Eukaryota > Metazoa > Arthropoda > Insecta > Hemiptera > Diaspididae > Aspidiotus > Aspidiotus rigidus. The sequence continues at coordinate 15,945,376 of JAVHKY010000013.1, forward strand.
GGAGACCTCAAAAAGCGATGAATTTTTGTGGTGGGAAGTCAATAAACTTGCATAACTAATATTAATGCGTGCTCTCCGGTTGATTTAATTTCTGGCGCGGCTTCTTCCGCTCTCTTCGGCGTATATTATTTACTTTCTGGAAGGGCGAAAAGACGTGTGAATATTCTTGAAGGAATACTCAAACGTAATGCGGTGAAACACATCGCATACAAAGTTGAATTCAGTAGCATTTACTTTTGCTGTTAATAAATTTTAAGAGACATCGTCGAGCGATGATAATATATGCTGCTCGTATATAGTTATAATGATATACTAAGATTGTAAAGCGTGAAATATCTCGTACAAGACGACTCTAATTTCTTGTCGCACTAACCCTCCACGCTCTAATAATCGTGTCGACGTCGAAAAATTTTGTATTACCTAACGATGCTAAAATTTAGGTTCCAATTATTCATTCCTTTCCCTCTTTTTTTTTTATCTTTAATGAAAATTACTACAGCGTCGAACAGATGTTCGAGAAAATAAATTAAAAAATATTGCTCGCGAAAGATGGTCATCTTCATGTACAATACCTTTATTTTCCATTAATTTATTTTTTTCTTTTTTTTTTTTTTTTGCTTTTAGAGTCAAGCAATGAGAGTTGTCAGAACCGTTGGCCAAGCATTCGAAGTTTGTCATAAGTTGTCGCTGAATTCGCCGACGGCGCACGAAGACGGCGACCACGATACTGAAACCGTGTTAAGCGAAAAAGATAGCGAAATACAGTTAGAAAAACTTAAAAAAGGTGAGTCTGCACTTGATTTTATCTTGCTGATGTAGCGACAGTGAACGAAAATTTCGAAAAAAGGAAAAAGAAAAAGTTGCGCATTGATTCGGAAAATGAACTTTAGAAAAGAAGAAGGGGAAAAAAAAAGTTTATCGCATTAGTTCGCCTCAACGTTGGAATTTTTTTCTCATTTGAATTCTTTACGGAAGAAATGAAATAACGTTCTACGAATGTATTCAACGTCTTGCGGCGATGAGAAGACAGACAGGAGAGAAAAAAAAAAAAAATACGCCCAAACGAAATATATTCGTGTATACAAAGACGCTCTACTATAAATTACATCTGTAACTCTTGACTGCTTTTTGACATACCTTAAAAGGAGCTTTAGAAAGTTCTGTTGATTTCATTTTTCAGCAAATCATCGAAAACTGTAAAAATAAACGAAAATGCGATTTCAAAAAGTCGCGAATCTTCGCCAAGCTGGGTTGAAAGATGGAAATTTGAATCTTGAGAATCAGTGGTAGGCCAGGACTGAACGATGAATGATGAGTCGAGAAAAGTCCGATTGAAATTTGATTGGCTTGTCGTGAATGTAGAGAAATAGTGGCGTACCCATCGAAAAATCGTGTCCTCATCAAAGCTATGAAATTGAACATCTGCGATAGTTGTAGGAGGACATGTACGTGGCTCCAAGGGAAAAAATTATTAGTGAAGAGCAAAACTCATTTGCCTGACTTAAGATTCCTTTCTCTCCATTTCAATTTTGAGAACAAATACATTTAGCGTGCCCTAATAAATTGGATCCAGTGTTATTAATAGACCAGTTTTGTGCTGACTTCGTTTTTGTTCATGTTATTGCTCGCATGTTTTCTCGACGAAAATTGTTTCCAAATGTTTTGATGACCTATGGGAATTTCAACATACCATTGCAAATTTTTAGGTTTTCAAATCCTCTTGATCACGTTACGCTATTCTCCAGTTTTTTTCCTCTCTAAAATTGAATCTTTTTTAATAATAATCGTTGTTTAGATTATTTATGGCTTATTAGGCTCTAAAGCAGGTCGATGGCTGCTGAAGGTCGAGCCTCATCTTACTAAGTAGGTCGAGGTCGTCTCGGACTTCGTAAACAACTCAAAAATCTAAATTTTTCTTAGGTCATCGTCCTTCGTTCTGTCTGCTCATTGTGGCTTCGAGAGAGCAGGAGCTCGGACCTACTCAAAGAATCTGAAAATCTGACCTAGTTTAAGAACGATTAGGTAATGAAGGACACACGAGAAGAAATGAGAACGTCTAAAAGAAACATTTTGGATAATTGCATTTGTTGCTTTGTAAGGTGACCGATTTTCAAGATTGTTTCCGATCTTCTTACACTTAGAAAAATTCAATTATCAGATCGTTTCTTTTGGACGTTCCCATCTTTCCCTGTACCCTCCGTATGTACGAGGAGTCGTGACCCGTCGTCCAGTTAGTGTGGTTCTCAGAGACAAAGGCAATGACCCCTCTAGGGATTTTCAAAAATTTTCAAAAATGGCGAGGGGAGGTGTTCTGACCTTAGTTCAGGAATTTCGATTGATTTTGAAGTAGTCGAGACTTGGAAATTTCTGACTTCATTCGCCGTCTGTTCAGAAAATTTTCATTCCGAGGAAGCGAGGGGCCTCGATTTAGTTTAGTGACTTTGACGAGATATCAACTTGCGAGCTATGAAATATATGAACAGCGAGCGACTCCGAAGGAGCCAGGCTCATCTAAAGATGACCGTAGATATCTGAGGGGCGTGGGGAGGCTTAGATGTAATTTAGAGTTTAAAAAAAAACCCTCTGCTCTTGATTGAATCAGTTGAAGAAAGCGTGGAATTTATATCACGGGTATCAATGAAATTTCTCGTGATACAATATAGTATTTTAGCCCAAGGGACGAAATTTTTCCAAGTCCTACCTCTATAAAGGTTCTTAGCAGAGTTTGAAAGCCAGAGAAAAGTTTAAATCCGTAAGTCGAGGAATTTCAAGGCTGTAAAGTCGAAATTGAAAAATTTTAGGCGCCAGTCTGAAGCCTAGTCGTTTCAACTTTTTGTGAATCGACTCTCAAATCTGTTACAACCCTTTTTTCTTGCTCGCTCGCTTCGACCAAATCAGAAAAAGTTGAAAGCTACGATCTTAAAGCTTGAGAATCTTGAGCTCACGAAGTTCATAATCCAAAAGTCGGAGAAAAAAATTGCAGACGGAAGGCAGAATTAGTACTTTTCAAGACAAAGATTCATCTTTCGGCTTTCCAATTCTGAATTCCGATTTAGAGAGCTAGCTGAAAGTTTAAAGCCAAGTGTCGAGCATCTCAACGCCAAAACTTCAAATTCAGAAAGCTCTAAAGAAATTTGAGGCTCCAGCCAAAAACCAAAAACTTTTTTTTTCGAAGGTCGTGCTCCCAAATGTAGCGGAAGAATTTTGAGCCTGAAAAGTTGGAGGTCAAAAGTCTAACAAAAAATCGTTGACAGAAGCCAGAAGTTTTATTGTTCAAAGTCGACGGTTAAATCCAAAAGCTCAACTTTTTTCTTCTAGTTTTTCTTAAAAGGTTACTTGAACGCCGAAAATTTAAAGCCGAAAATAGAAAGATTTCAAGTCCAAAAAGTCAGAAGCAGACAATTAGGAAAAAATTCGACGTTGAAGCCAGAAGCCATAAGCTTTATTTTTTGAACTACTCCGAGGTCGGCTCCCAAATATGTCGAAAGTTTTAAGAAAATAGATGAAATTCAAAGCTGAAGAATTTTGAACTTAGAAAGTTGACCAAAAATAATGTTTCCCAGGATCGAAAGTAAAATCCGAAAGCTGAAAGTTTTTCCTCCGACTTTCAAACTGGCTGAAAGTTTAAAGCCGGAAGAAGAATCTCGAGCCCGAAAAGTGAAAACAGTAAGTCGGAATGAAAAAATTAAAAACTCGAGTCAAACCCGGGAGATTTTTGAGGGTCGGCTGTCAAATCTCGCACCCTGTTTTCTTTTTCTCTTTTTGCGTGTTTGTTTTGAGGAAAGTTGAAAGCTAAAAAGTTAAAATTAGCGAGCTCAAAAATTAGAGAAAGCCGGAAAAAAATCTGCGCTCAAAAGATTTATTTTATTCAACTTCTTGAGGCTCGGCTCTCAAATATTGCAACACTTTTTTTTTTCCTTTCTTCTTTTTGCGTGTTCGTTTTGAAAAAGGTTGAAGGCTGAAGAATTTTTTATTCTAGAAAGTTGAAAGCAACGACGCCTAAAAGTTAAAGCAGAGAGCCGGAAAAAATGAAAATTAAGAAGCTTCATTTTAAGTAACTTCTTGAGGGTCGTCTCTCAAATCTTACAACTTTTTTTCTTGTTTACTCATTTCGAAAAGAATTAAAGAAATTTGTAAACCAAAGGATTTCGAGTCTAGTAAATTGAAGGCTGGAAGCTTGAAAAGTCAGAAGCAGAGAGCCAAAAAGATTTGAATCGCAAGTCAAAACCGGAAGCTTTATTTTTCAAACTTTTCTGAAGTTTCTTTCTAAATCTCGCAACCTCTTTTTTTTTTTTTTTTTTGTTCTTTTCTTCTACTCGCTCGTTTTGGAGAAAATGAGAGAAAGTTGAAAACTGAAGAAGTTTGAGTCGAAAAAGTTAAAAGCAACGAGCCAAGAACGTTAAAACTGAAAACCGAAAAAAAATCAAAGCTCAGAAGCTTCATTTTCTTGAATTTTGTGAGTGTCGGCTCTCAAATCTTGTAACCTGTTGTTTTTTTTTTCTTACTTCTTTTTGCGTGTTTTGAGGAAATTTGAAAGCTGAAAAGTTAAAAGCAGCGAGCTCAAAAAGTTGAAACAGAAGGTCGGAAAAAAAATCGGAGCTCAAAAGTTTTATTTTATTCAACTTCTTGAGGGTCGGCTCTCAAATATTGCAACAATTTTTTTTTCTTCTACTTTTTGCGTGTTTGTTAAAAATTTTTTACGCTAGAAAGTTGAAAGTAACGACCCCTAAAAGTTGAAACGGAAAGCCGGAAAAAATTAAAATTAAGAAGCTTTGAGGGTCGGCTCTCAAATCTTGCCATTTTTTTTCTCCTCATTACGAAAAGAATTGAAGGGAAATTGAAAACTAAAGGATTTTGAGTGTAAAAAGTTGAAACGAACGAACCCAGAAAGTTGAAATAGAAAGCAGGAAAAATATCAAAGCTCAGAAGCTTCAATGTATTCGTTGTTTTTTTTTTCTTCTTTTTTCTTCTTATTTTTTTAGGAAATTCGAAAGCTGACGAATTTTGACTCTTGTATGTTGAGAGCAATGACCGCTAGAAGTTGAAAAAAATATCAAAGCTCAGAAACTCAATTTTGTTCAATTTCGTGAGGGTCGGCTCTCAAATCTTGTAACCTGTTGTTTTTTTTTTTTTTTCTTCTTTTGCTGTGTGTTTGTTTTGAGAAAATTTGAAAGCTGAAGAATTTTTTGATCTTGCACGTTGAAAAAAATGACCGTTAAAAGTTGAAACAGGAAGCTGAAACAAAAAAAATGAAAATTAAGACGCTTTATTTTATGTAATTTCTTGAGGTGCTTTCAAATCTACAATTTTTTTTTTTTTTTTTGTTTGCTCGCTCAATTCAAAAATAATTGAACGAACTTGAAAACTGAAGGATTTTGAGTTTAGAAAATTGAAGGCCAAGAGCTCAAAAAGCTAGAAGCAGAGAGCCAGAAAAATTCCCAGATTAAGTTAGAACACGGAAGCTTTATTTCTAAAAATATTTTTAAGGTCTGTATCTGAATTTTACAACCTCTGTTTTCTTCTTCTGCTCGCTCGTTTTGGAGAAAATGAGAAGAAGTTGAAAGCTGAAAAATGTTGAGTCCAGAAAGTTGAAGAGGAAAGCTGGAGGAAAAAATTGGAGGTAAAAATCAAAAGTTGTTATGTCCGAGGTTGGGATAGCTAAAGTCTCATCTTTCGGTTTTCCAACTCTAGTTCGCAGCACGATACTTTCCAGGTCTCACTCCTCATATTTCTGAAGGTCAAAATTTGTTCAAGCTCTACTTTTACAGGAGTTCATCGTTCAAATTTTTCGCATTTTTCCATACGTCTCAAAGTTCAGACGTTGCAATTTTTCTTAAACCAACTTTCTAGGGGTTTAAAACTCACATTCTCTCTAGTCTCACATATCTATAGGAGTTCCCAGTTTCAAAATAAAAATTGAAAACACCTCCATGAAACGGGTTTCCTACTCACCTCACTTGGATTTACGAAAGAGTCTGCAACCCCCCCCCCTCCCCCCGTGAGCAACAAACCAGCTTTTTGATTTCCCGACGGAACCGATGAAAAAATTCTATGTTTTCAGTATTTGATTTAATGGTAATTTTAGAGGAACTATCATCAGAACTAGCGAAACCCAAAATACTATCCGTTGCTTACTCAGCTAGCGTCTTTAAATTATTGTATCCTATCGAACGTTTAATGTAAAATCAGAGCATATCCATTTTGTCTTATCCTTTTTCAAACAAATGACAAATACCTTTTCGAGCAAGCGATGTACGTATCATAAAAATAGTCTTATTATACTGCCTACAAAGATGAGGGCGAATTATGAATGGATAAACGAGAATCATTTCTGCTGAGATTGGAAGAAGAAGAAGAAAAAAAGAATAACAAACGTCGGCAATAAATCATACTGAAGTTGTAAAATAAGCAATATAGTAGTCATAAAGTGGCGTTATAGGTAAATCATACCCGCGCGCATTCTGACTGGATGCCAAAAAAATGAACGAAAGATGGGAAAGTAATTATATTTAAGTGTATATATCATAGAATAATTTATAGAACGCGAGCAGACCCGTTTTTTCTTCATCGGCACTCTCTCTAATCGGTATCTCGTTTTTATGGCGTACAAAATCTGGCCAGGTGATAACGCGTGGAATAAAATCGAAAGGATGGAATTAGAACGAGCTTTCGATACGAAGGTCATCTGATGAGTGTACTTGGGGTGGAAAGTTATATGAGGTGGTTGCACGAAAACGACGCCTGATGCTCGCGCTGCATTCCTCAAATCGGAAGAACTTACGTAGCGGCGAAAAGTGATACCGAATTTCTTTATCAGCATTAGAAAGTGATGAATGTATATAAACAATAGAGCGCAGTGGTAATTATTTTTGTTGTTACCCCCATTATTGGGTTGCCAAATAAACTATTTTAGTCTTCGAACTCTTACTGACGTCAAAATTATTGGGTCTCTGCCATTAATCTTTCTTGACCTTGCCAATTTTTATATTAATAAACGTCATAATTATGACATACTCGTAGTTAGGTGATACGTGCCACTATTTTTGGATTACCTGGACCGCAGTCGCTGGAATTTTGGGAAAGAAGTATCGACGAGGCTCTCTGGGGGCGTGCAGAAACTTTCGTAATAATTAATTCGCGTGTTCCCCCATGGCGAATGCACTCGGAGCTGTAAATATATAGGTAAAGCAGCGATTATCGTTTATATATCGTCGGTGCTTTTTCGCGCAGCCTCGAGCCTCTTCCGTTCGTCCTTATTTTCTGAAAAACTAATTAATTTGGAAACGAACCAAAAAGCCTGTACACATAATTCGGATGTGCTGATGTTGCGGTGTTCGCTCTTCTGTACTCGTTTCTCGCGGTAGTTTCTGGAGATTAGGAAACTTTCCATTAATTTACGGAATTTTCTGAAAACTATATTATTAGCCGGTGCGCGCGGGAGTCTTTTTCGCGCAATTTTATGATCTACAGCGTCACGGGATTTTATTCGAAATAATAATACGATGTTCACGATTTTCCGTTTTCGAAAATCGTATTAACTTTTATCTATGTCTCTCGAATTCGTAATACTTTTCATCTGCGCTCAGATAGAAAAAATAGGGTAATCTTTTTCTTTTTTTTTTTCACGTTTCTCTTATATTCTCGCAATGTCCTATTAAGATTATATGCGCGGAAATGGATGTTCTCGTATAAATTTTGTACATAGCGAGCGTGAGTGATATAAGAAGCACCGCGAAGTCATATGGGAAAACGTTATCGGATTGCGATTTTCGTGTGTTCGAATATGCCGGGCTGAGTTCTGGGTCGCGACCCTGGCGGCGTAACATGCGACTACCATCAAGAGATTTGTATTCTTGCCTAAAATTTACGTACGTATCAGCAGTACCGTGTTAGATAGAGTGAGAGGGATTTTTCGAGATGTAAAAAAGAACTCGATTTATTCACGGGTATAGAGACTGGATGTGTTCTGCGCTCGGTATGCTATCTTTTTTCAAATTGAAGATACGTCTCGAGAAGAAGGTAAACGAATGGATCGAACTTGCCTGCTTTAATGAACTAGCTCCTTCACCTTCGAACAGAATCCTTTCCAATATCGTTCAGCCATTAGAAATTCAGCTGCAATGGTATCGATCTCCGCTCATTGGAATCATTTGTCGTAAATTACATCTCTATTCTGTCTACGTATAGTTGAAATATTTCGAAGTCCGAAAAGTCTCCACTCTTGATGTGTTTGTCGTAATTTTTCTTGATCCTCTATAAAGACTTGGAACACCAAAAATCATCCGCTGATAACGTCACACCCTCGTGCTTGTACTTTCTTCGTCTTAGAGGGACTGTAAGTGATGTCCGGTCCTGGATATGTCATGCCTGTTTGTAATTTCGTCGAGTCCCATCTCTATCTCCTTCCAACCACCTCAGAATATTGATCACGTCCTTCTACAACATATTTGGTTTTCTTGGAAATCAATTAACGAAACGTGAACTTCGTCCATGGTGAAAAAGAGAGTTCGAACCTAAAAAGTCTTACACCTTAATAGAATTAACACGGTCCGATATGTTACGGCTCGACATAATTACAGAATACTCAAAGAGTAATCGAATAGAATGATTGCAATGACCGCTGATAAACAGAAGAAGATGCGAGATCTTTCGGTTAACAAACCATCATCAAGCTAAGATGCGACTCGTAAAACAGAATACCAACGAGATTTAGATTGAACGAGCGAGCCTTTGCGAGGTGACTCAAGCTCGTAGACCAATTCAACGAAACCTTCGTCGGGAAAATACCTGTTGAGTACAGTAACATCGTCACGGTTCAGATGACGCACTATTTCAATATTTTCCAGCGCATTACGCTTAAAGTAAGAGCTCTCTTTGTGGAGGAGGGTAGCTGACCCTTCCTTGAAACCGTGACTACTGGAGACAAGGTGGTCCGCAAAGGCTGAATCACCTAAATTTCCTTTTCTCCAGGCCTTAAAGTGTTCCTCTACTCGAATTCCAAGCTGGCGTCTACGCCGTTACATCTGTACACCCCACTCCTCTCCCCCCGCGGGATGGGGTCCTTTAGCCTAACAAGAGGTTATAAAAGGCAGGCATGAAGCCAAACGGGCGGAGGATGCGAGTCAGCTGGGATGAAATTCACCCAAAAACGGGAGCTTGATCCAAAGTAGTTTTTTATGATCATTATTACAACTCAGATCGCGGGGGTGGTAAAATCAAGGCCTTTCCTCGTAAGCTTTTTTGGGACCATACGGTCAATGTCCAAGTTGACCTCATTCACAGCGGCCAAGTGCTTAATGGTCGCAAGCTCCTCTTGGAAAGCTAATTGACTCAGCGGAATGCTGGTCAGTCGATTAATATAACTGTTAAAGGCAGCGATCTTATGAGAAAATGGACAGAAGGACGATCCGTGGACAACTGTATTGGTCAAAATATCCTTTCTGAATACAGCAAAATCATGATTCCCATCACTTTCAGAAATAGTGAGATCCAGAAAGGGGATCCCTTTTGTTGGGGGTACTTCCAGGAATTTTTCGTCCGCGATGTTGGTGACGTCACGGAAAGGGGAGAGGGACTTGGAAAAATTCTTACCTCCGAGCTATATATGATGGAAGGGGGACTTGGAAAAATTCCGATCTCCGAGCTATATATGATAAGAGGGGACTTGGAAAAATTTCGACCTTCTAGCCATATAGGAAGGGACTCGGAAAATTCCTACCTCCGAGCTATATATGATAGGAGGGGGACTTGGAAAGACGACGGCTTCCTTGAAATTGCAGCGCGTTCAAATTGTCACGTCTCGATTTTTTAAGACTTGGAAAACTTCAGGGTCCAGGGGACTCGGGACAGCGGGTTCCCCGCTGCCATTGCAGCACTTAAAACAAACGCGCTATCAATTCGACCTCTAGGGTAGTGTGGATATGAATTGAGAAAACACCAATTTTCCTAAATCTCCTATCATATATTAATATTAAAATTTTTCAAGTCCCTTCACACGTTTACTGTTTTAATGTTGACCTCCAAGATATAATATATGATAAGGGACTTGTCTTCCTATCATATAAATAAATAAAATAAATAAATAAATAAATAAATAAATAAATAAATAAATAAAGAAAGAAAGAAAGAAAGAAAGAAAGAAAGAAAGAAAGAAAAAGAGAGAGAGAGAGAGAGAGAGAGAGAGAGAGAGAGAGAGAGAGAGAGAGAGAGAGAGAGAGAGAGAGAGAGAGAGAGAGAGAGAGAGAGAGAGAGAGAGAGAGAGAGAGAGAGAGAGAGAGAGAGAGAGAGAGAGAGAGAGAGAGAGAGAGAGAGAGAGAGAGAGAGAGAGAGAGAGAGAGAGAGAGAGAGAGATTAATTAAATAAATAAATAAAATAAATGAAATAAATGAAAGCAAAAACTCACGGGTTCTTTAACGGAGTTAAACGAGGGGTGGTAGGAAACTTGTTTTATGGGGCACGCAGGATCTGGAAAATGTAGATTGTGACGTCACAGGCCCGAACTTGGGAGTTATATATAATAGGAGGGCAACTTGAAAAAAACACTGGATACATGTCATAATATACGGGATTTACCTTCCGACCAGAAAAAGAAAGAAAGTAAGAAACTAAAATAAATAAATGAATAAATAAAGTAAATGAATAAATGAACTATTAAATAAATAATAAATTAATTGATTGAGTAATTAATTAATTAAAAATAAATGAATAAATAAATAAATAAATAAATGAGTCGCGCTCAGCGAAACCATGTACTAAGTCAAAAAAAAAAAAATTCCGATTTTTGGTGAAATTTTCAGAAGAGGTCTTCTGCTTTCGAATAGAAAAAAATCAGAATTTTTTTTTCCCCCGACTTAGTACATGGTTTCGCTGAGCGCGACTCAAATAAATAAATAAATAAATAAATAAATAAATAAGTAAATTGAAAAATAAATGAAAAACTTTTTGATTAAGATAGATGGTTGAAAATCATCCAGTTCTTTGCTCATACGAAAGCCGCACACTTGAATTTGATGTTGATTGTTTTTGAGACCCGCAAAAAACATGAACGTGGCTAGCAGATGCACACGTTTGAAGCAGGGGCCCGACCGATTGGTGGTCGAATATCAGCCCAATAGATATTATAAATATCGTTGGCGTTGAAGACGTAGGATGCGATCGACATATCATCAAAGTTTGAAAAATTATAGACATTCTTTGTTGCAAGTACGTAACACTCACGAGGAAAAATTATAGTGTAACTTACTTTGTCTTCGAAACTTCATTTCCTTATTAATTCTTTCTCGAATTGAAGCGCTGCGTAGAAAAGGGGCCTCCGTCTAATGTATTTCTTATGGAACGGAGGCCCCTTTTCCACGCAGCGCTTCAATTTTGGGTTTTAAATCGGCTAAATAAACAAAGATTTTCAAAGACAACAGGAAAGCGACTAGTGCTGTTAAACGGAGAACCGGAGTCGGATTTTTTCCGTTTTTTTCAAGGAAAAATCGCGCTCCGAAACTTTTTTGACGCTCCGGTTGAAAATCCGGATTTCTAAGAGCCGCTCCAAAGCTCCATTTTCTACCCAAACAATGGATTTTTTCAAAAAAAAAATAAGAAAAAAATTTGGGGGAAAAAATATTTTTTTGATGTAAAAAACATGTTTTTAGTTGAAAAAATCATGTTTTTAGTCGAAAAAATCGTTAGTTTGGAACTCCGGTTTTCTCCGGTTTTTTGCTTGAGAGCTCCGGATCGTAAAATATTGGCGGATTCAAATCCGGAGCATAGAAAAACCGCTCCGTGATGTTAAACGGAGAACCGGAGTCGGATTTTCTCCGGTTTTTTTAAGAAAAAATCGCGCTCCAAAACCTTTTTGACGCTCCGGTTGAAAACCCGGATTCTTAAGAGCCGCTCCAAAGCTCCGTTTTTTATCCAAAAAATGGATTTTTTCAAAAAAAATCCTTTTTTTTCTGGAAAAAAACATTTAAAAAAAAAAATAATAAAATCGTTTTGATGTAAAAAACATGTTTTCAGTTGAAAAAAACATATTTTTAGTCGAAAAAAGCGTTGATTCGGAACTCCGGTTTTCTCCGTTTTTTTGCTTGAGAGCTCCGGATTGTAAAACATTGGCGGATTCAAATCCGGAGCATAAAAAAAACCGCTCTGTAATGTTAAACGGAGAACCGGAGTCGGATTTCCTCCGGTTTTTTTAAGGAAAGATCGCGCTCCGAAACTTTTTTGACGCTCCAGTTGAAAACCCGGGCTTTTAAGAGCCGCTCCAAAGCTCCGTTTTTTATCCAAAAAAATTGATTTTTTCAAAAAAAAATCTTTTTTTTTAAGATTTTTTCTTAGTCGAAAAAAAACGTTAGTTCGGAGCCTTGGTTTTCTCGGGTTTGTTAGTTTGCTTCAGAGCTCCGGATCGTAAAATTTTGGCGGATTCAAATCCGGAGCATAAAAAGCCGCTCCGTTAACAGCACTAAAAGCGACTGAACCCAACACCAACAAGAAACAGTAATATCCTACGAGTTCATGATTGAACTAGCGAGTCATCAAAATGTGAGTCAGTCTCATAAACTAATTCAATTAATCCCTCATCAGGTATATGTACCTGTTCAACACGATGACGTCGTGATTATTCTGATGTCGAATAATTTCAAGTTCTTTGAGAGCTACACGCCTAGAATACGAATGCTTCCTGTGGCGAAGGACTTCGGACCCCTCCCTAAAACTGTGACCACTACTAATTAAATGGTCAGCAAAGGCTGACAAACCTAACTTTCCTTCCCGCACGCCTTTTTATGTTTAGCCGCTCGAATTTGAAACTGACGGTCAGTCATCCCTATATAAACTCCAGGGCAATCTCTACAAGCCAACCCATGGACTTCCCCTTTATCATCCAAAGGGATAGGATCTTTTAACTTCCAAACCAAATTTTATGAAAGGGTATATAGGCTGTTCAAATATGTAAGAAACTCACTAAGGAGATCTGCAGGACTGTTCCACGCACACAAATCATCGTCAACGTACCTGTGCCAATAATGGACGTGACTCAAAAAGACCTGGCCGAAGGAGAACAGATCAAGCTCAAATTTAGACATAAATACCTCCGAGATGAGAAAACCCAACGAAGAATCAATAGGGACCCTCTTTTCTCAAAGAGCTCGACAAATTTGCCAGTTTTTAGGATCTGGATAAACGTTCCCAAACCTTGTGTTAACATTGTAGAACTTTCCTAATTACTCAGACTGATAGCCCGAAAGAAACTCACCGCTTACCTCCCTCCACCCACTGGTTCTGGATCTACTATCATGGTAGATTGATGTCAAGGGTTTGTCCTCAATTTGCGGTAGTTTGGTTATGGTTATCAAAGTGTTGGTTGATCGCAACTAATAACTGAAGGATTCGAGGAGATGGTAGGTAGCTAGATGACGAGGTTTTGGTCCATTCTTGAATATGAGAAACGTATTTTTGGAGGCCATCATGGAACATTTTCAAGACTGAAACGTTTAATTCTACATGCACCGACTCATTTAGACGTCAAGAGTTCAATTACTTTTGAAGAATGGACAGTCACTCCGCGTTGTAAAAACTCATCACGACGCGGCGGTATAATTCAAAATCCACTCTGAATTGTTGATTTTGTGAACGACGTTTCAAATGCCGGGCATTCAACTCACGAAAAACTTCATTAGAAATTAAAATGAATTCTACAAAAAATATTGATATACAGCGCGAGCTCGATGAGAAAATATTGAACAATGGTTTTTCGTATAAGGCGTTCCGTATAAATCGGAAATATTTTGAAATAGGCTTTATTTTTTTTCTGACATCTAGGAAAACATACTTTCGCTCGGACCTTGTCAAGCTCGAAGCGGGTACAGAGGTATACTTTTCCTCTTCCTTTCGATAATCGAAAACGGAATCCATGAATAAATTCAAGGGTTGATGGAGCGTTCAGTCCAACTAATTTCATAAAAAAAAACTTCGTGCGTATAAATCGCGCTTTTACGAGTAGGTCACGAAGAAAACGAATATGATATTTTCATGTATGTATACGAAAGTGTATGGACTCTTGTTTTTGCCCCGCCGGCAGCCGAACGAATGAAGGATGTAGAAAAATTATTTTTAAAACTGATATTTGGGGCAAAATATTCATCTTTCGAAGCAGATACATACAAACGACAGCGATGCGATGACTGTGCGAATGAAATCGCGAGTTCGAGGAAGACGACGGCGGCGGCGGTGGTGGTGGTGGCGGACCAATGAATGCAAAATTAATGACGCGCGGCTAATCTAACGTTGTAGAACAGCCGTCAGGGTTCCTGAGGGGGAGAACGTGTTGGCGATAACCGATTCACGCATTGACGTCATTAATTACCTCTGGATAGGCTCCAAGTTATCAAAAGAGCACGTCTTTTCTCATTTTTATGAGCACACATCTAGCCGGGCGACTCCCGAATCGACGCAGCCCTAGTACGGAGTACGTGAACTCATTTTCCAATCGGAGTACATCGAACGTTGGCACTTTTTTTAAAAACTTATTCGTTCAATATTCATAATGGAGTCAAATTTTTTGTCGGTATGAGGTGTTGACAGGATCACAGTAGATTATTTAGAAGCTCCATTTTTAAAGCAAAATGTAACGACATGCGAGCAGAAATGGGCCAACCGAATGCATCTAGAGGAGCTTTAAGGACAAATACGTAAATGACGTTTTATGTTGATGTTTGGGTTTAGAAGGAGAAAACATACAGAGGCTAACAATATATCTCCTCCAAAGACAAATGGTGTAGCATTTTATACGCTTGTTTCCTACACTTCAATGTAATACAGTATATTGAATCGCTGCTATCTGTTATATCGACTTTTGATAAGTTGGTTGTGCTAATGTCATAATAACGTGCCTCTTCGTCAATATTTTTTAGTTTAGTATAAACCTAGTATTCTGCTAAGATATGCTAACTAGCTGACGGGCTCACTCGCGCATTAGCCTTACTTTAATTCAGGCACTCGTTCACCTGAACAGCCTAGTATGGGCTTGTGGAATTGAGAATGTGAAATGGGCGACTCAATGTTACCATCAAGCTTTCCTTGTCCTTTTGTTCCGTCTGGTCGTTGCTGATTCTCTTCACTTTGGGTTGGTATTCTAGATACCCACATTTACATCGTAGCCATGTTTGTGTACTTTCCTATGTATGGTATTGATCCGGAGTACTTTCTCACTATACCATCATGGGTTCCTTTCTTTGTTTCCATTTTCCCAAAGACTCTATCCACCACGCCTCTATGGTAGCCATTGGCTTCTGCGATCTGCTTTACTATCTCGATCTCTTTCCTCTTCTCTCTGTTGTTCCCGAGGACAGAAATTGCTCGATAGCAGTAGTTCTGGATTGCTGCTAACTTGTACCTGGGGTGGTGGTAGGAGTCATTTGGGATGATGGTGTCAGTCTGCGTCGGCTTCCTGTAGATTTTGTATTCTATCCTGTTGTTCTCCGGTCCAACTAGTCGATGGTCTCATTCCAGGGTGTCTATCGGTCAAGTAAGTCCAGTAAATCAAGTAAAAGTTAGGTATTTGATAAGAGGTCAAGTAAACAAGTAAAAGTCAAGTATCTTCGGGAAAAATGACAAATCTTTTGAAAAAATAAAACTCATAGGTTCTCTAACGGAATTGAACGAGGGGTGGCAGGAAATGTGTTGTATGGGGCACGTGGATCTGAAAAATGTAGATTGTGACGTAACAGGCCTCGCCCCCAAGCTATATATGACAGGAGGGGACTTGGAGAAGTACTTGAAATTGTCGAGCTCCGAGCTTTGCCGAATGGTGGACGTTTTTTGTGACCTCCTCCGGATAAAACAAGTTGCCTGTTGAAACAGTATTTTTAGCCAATATGACTTTTTTTTTTTTTAGCGAGGAACCTGTTTTATAGGGAGTTTTTCGAATAAAACGTCCGCTTTCCGGCCGGTCGGCAAAACTTGGAGCTCGAAAATGTTCTAAGCGCACCTCCCAGTCCCTCTCCTATCACGTATAGCTTGTGGGCGGAGCCTGTGACGTCACCACCTGATGACGTCATAGATCTAGTTTTTTCAAGTTCCCTTCCTATTATAAATAACTCCAAAGTCCGGGACTGTGACGACACAATTTGATGACTTTATACGTCAATTTGCTGACGTCACAGTCTGATGACATTATCAGTTTGTTCAAGTTCCTCTCCTATTACGTATAGCTACAATGTCTGGGTTTGTGACGTTATAATTTGATGACTTCATACGTCAACCTTGTGACGTCACAATCTGATGACGTCATAGATCAATGTTTTTCAAGTTCCCTTCCTATTATAAATAGCTCCAAAATCCGGGACTGTGACGTCCCAATTTGATGACTTCATACGTCAACCTTGTGACGTCACAATCTGATGACTTCATCAGTTTTGTTCAAGTTCTTCTCCTGTATGTCTATCTTCAAAGTCCGGGTTTGTGACGTCACAATCTAATGACGTTATCAGCCTTTTTCAAGTTCCTCTCCTATTATGTAGACCTACAAAAGTCTGGGACTGTGACCTCATAATTTGCTGACTCCACAGGTCAGCCTTGTGACGTCACAATCTACATTTTTCAAATCTCACGTGCGCCAGAAAATAGGTTCGTTCAACTTTGTTAAAGAACTCGTGAGTTTTTTTTTTTCCTTGCTCGTCAACTCGTTTACTTTCTAAAAAGGTCAAGTATTTTCAGAATTTCCTTTCTGTAGACACCCTGCATTCTCTTTTTCTACTGTGAATTTGATGCTCTCATTCATCGCGTTCATTTCCGAAAGGAATAGGTCCACCGGTCTATCAGTGCCTGACCACACAATTAGGATATCATCTACATATCTGGCCCAGTGTTTGATCAAGTTTCTGAACTTTCTGCCCTTCAATATCTTGTTTTCCATATCATTCATGAATATCTCTGCCAGTATTCGTGACAGCAATGATCCCATCGCAAGTCCCCTTTCCTGACTGTATAACCTGTCATTAAAGCGGCAGTAGTTCCAGCTCAAGATCTCTTCCACTATGTTGGTGTACTTCGGCCCATGGGGGTTCCCATGGTATCTGTTGTTTTTGAGCAGAGTGAGAAATTCCTCCTTCGGGGTGTGGTACCAAACATGTTTGCCACATCAAAGGATATCAGCTTGTCGTTACTCTTGATTTCCAACTTGTCCAGTTGCTCAATCAGCTCTCCGATGTTTCTGATACTTCGTCCGGCTGCATACAGATAGTTTTCTTTCAGGAATATGGCTACGATTTCACCATCTTGTAGCATGGTTATTAAGTGCTGTTGACCAGGGGTCTCATCGGACAGTTCGCTTCGTGGAGTTTTACAAGCCTCTTGAGTTTCGGTGCAACCGGGTTCATCTCAAGCGTCCTTCCATTGCCGGGTACATTGTTCCATTTCAACACAGCTTTCAGGTCATCTTGGTATTTCTGTGTTGGGTCCTTTGTCAGCTCTTGGTATCCATTCACTGCGATGTACGACTCCACTTTTTGGGTGTAGTCCTCCCTTCTCCATTACCACAACCGTGTTGCCTTTGTCCGTCTCTGTCAAAATCAGGTCGTTCTGTCGATCTTCTTTTGTAGATTTGTGACCTTCCTCTGCATTACTTGTGTTCTGTCATTGGTTTGGCTCATATTCTCTTTGATGTCCAACAGCACTTTCCCGATTTTGGTTCGGGCTTCTGGTCTCACGTCGTGTTCATGGTTTGGATTACTTGTTCGCAGCTAATGGCCATGCTTTCAAGCTCACACTGGATCAGTCTCTTTGGCTGCACGTACTTGATGCTTTTGTCCAACAGCCTTTTTTCTTCTTCTGTGAAGGTGGGAACAAAGTTGTGCTCAGCTCTCGCTTTCTCTTCCTTTCTTCTCATTTCTTTCGGGTCAGTTCGGCAAGCCTCTTCTCGATCTGTTTTGTTTGGGCTTCCTCTTCTTTCTTCTCCTGTCCTTTTTCGAACATGATTTCTTCAAATTCTAGCGGGTGCAGTAACCTGGACAGATACAGATGGAAATACCATTCAGCCTGGTGATTTTCTTGTAGAATAATTCACTCTCAATCTTTCGGCTTGCATCTTGGTGCGTTTCACTGCTGCGCTGTTTCCTGGTAGCCTGATGGTCGCATACTTAGAAATAATGGCCTCGTCTCAAGCATTCGTTATTGAACCAAATCTTCACATGTGTCACTCTTAGTTTGGCCTTGGTCTTCAGAAACTTAAAAACCTCGTTAACCACGTCTGGTGCGCTATTATTGGAACTCATAAAGAGTGAGTAAGGTGTAAGTAGAGAACTGATAAGAAAAAGTTTTCCAAATGTACAAATCCGCTTTATTGGTTGCTTTTACAAGAGGCATTATTCAGCAATTCCAGCCGCGTATTTTAAAATAATAGTGGAACTGAGTTGACTCACCTGGAGAAGGATGTGAAGTTTGGGCTACCTCCTCTTAAAAATTACGAGACCCTGGCTAATGTTGTGGCCGATCTGACGGTGAAAATCGGCCCTGGCGAGGATATTCAAAACAAGTACGCCGAAATGGTATGCATCACCTCCCCCTCCCCGCACAGGTAATGCTGCTGCGAGTGATTTGGCTTGAAAAGGAAAGTCATGGAGGAGGGGTTTATACTTACCAAGGCTGACAAGGGTAATGCCGTTTTGGTCATGGAGACGTCCTCTTACGTCTCCAAAGTTTATCACGTCTTGAAACACAGACGTATACTCATAAAAAACTCGAGAACGCATTGATTCTACATCCAACATGTGTATTCCAAATGATGGAACGTCTCTAATTGGAGAATTGAATGAAACAAATGCAGCGATTGTAAGTTTTTGATCCGTTTTCCATTGTGAAACTTTATAAAGGTTTATTTTAACCCAAAAGTCGACAACCAGCCGTTGTAATCTAATTTTTAGGTGAGAATTTACATAATTAAGACTTTGTTGTTATCTACTTCCTCGCATTGCCTGTTGAGACAGAGAACAAAATGGAATTTCCAAACGAGGCAATACTTGGGAAAAGAGTTTTCTCTAAAAACTCGTTTTTATGCTGGTATTCGACGGAAGAAGATAAAACCGCTCAAACAAACTGATCATCCCTTTCCGTCGTCGCCAACTTTTCACCCCCTACCCTTGGGCGTATCAAAGAGGTCGTTAACGAAAATTTTGTTTCAGTTTCGATATAAACTTAAATCATCGCGCAAAATGTAGACCAGAAATTCGGCGAAATCCTCGAGATCGCCGAGATACTGCGGTACGTCGCGACACCTTTCTTAGCGAAGGGAAAAGCACCGAAATTTCTGCGAGAGCACAAATATTTCTTATTTGATGTATACGACCCGAACCCGGAGAAGGCAAACAAAGTAAAGTAGAAGGAAAATAATGTCGTTTGTATATATATACACGTATACGCTTTGGCGGTATAAATTCTTTCGCGTTTTTGTGCCGCACACATTATGCTGTATATAGACGGTATACGTATACTAAAGGGAAGCTTACGATATGAATTTTCCTCTAAAAGAGAACTACTTTTTTCACGCTTCATTCTGCGCGCACAATATGCCCTAGAAAATAATTTATCGCCATAAAAAACCATTTCACCCACTTCATAAGTTACCGATCCTAGGCCAGGATGCTCGGAGCACGCATTCCTGTTATGCTGCATAGACTACGCAATTTATATACCAGCAAAGGCAGAACACACACTGCAATCCGTAAAATATTCGAATAAATTTACGGCGACGAAAAGAATATAAAATTCGATTCGTCGAATTTAAGCTGTAGAGTAATGCCTCCAAATTGGCGTCCGTGAAAATTTGTTGCGGAACAAGTTTTTTCGAATAATAAATTTGTACTATACTCGAACGGTCTCCTTCGTTTTCCTGCAGCATTGTAATCGCGTGGAATTTTCTTTGTTTTTGTTCTAGATTTAATATCCGGACCTACGAGTACAGAAACGTTAGCGATGCAGGATCATTCCGGCACGTCGGAAGATCAAGTTCCGGTGAAAAATTCACCTCAGAGACCCGTAAGACTGGATATTATTCCTCCTCCTCCGCTAATTTCGAAGGCTAGTAATTCGAATGGAACAAGGAGATCTCCTATGGTAAGAACTTTACTTTTTCTTGTACGAGGATCTAATATCCCTTGTTCCCACGTTGTAGTCAAAGAATCCGAATCCATCCCCTTGAACTCTACGAATATTATTTCTCAGTCAGGTAGGGTGATAAGCCAGCAAAAATGTCCGGAAAGCATTTCGGGGTATCAGTCGTAGGTATCGTGTATCTCAGATTAGATTTTTAGTGGTGCAAGCAGGGGGAGAAAGTCAGGAGATATAAGACTCGAAATGCACAGGAAGGAAAAAAAAGAGGGGCCTCTACTTTGCTTTCCAACTGCAGAATTTGGGCTCGATATGATCCAACAGTCTTACGGCTGTGCCCCTAAACGCTCCAATTTCTTAGAATCCATAAAAATTTCAAAGTGAGCTTCCTCGCAGCCGGGTGGTTTACTTTTCTTCTCGAGCAACGCCAGCCTGGCTTTCTTCCAGCGCCCAAAGAGCAGTTTTCCAGCTACTGCCGTGTATCAACAAGCATTGCCTGGTCAACTGAATGTATTGCACTCCAGACTGGGTTCGGGATCTCATCAGGACCCGGAGCTATCGAATGCTTACCCACTGGAATTCCAAATTTTCAAAAATTCTTCATAGCCGTTCCACTACCTTCACACCGCTTGGAACGACAATATAACACGACCAAAATCGGAAATTGTCTGCCAAAAAACCTCCTGTAAAACAAGAAGTCTTCCACATCATTTTTAGCAGCGTTTGGGGAAAGTACATCATCAGAAAACTTCCGCATCCGACTTTGATGACGTTATCAACGTTAGTTAGGTCAGTAATGTTGCATAGAACGGTGGCATCCTCAAATGACTTTTATCACGTCATTAACCCAAGATATGTAGGGTTGCATCATCAAAAGACTTTTATGACGTCTTGTGGCACCATCACCAAAGACAGGTTAGTTTATGTCGTGTAAAAGGGTGGTATCCTCAGAAGACTTTTGTGACGTCATTAACGTGCGACGTCACCAATCTGAGATAGGTTAGGTTATGTTGCATCATCAACTAAGATATGTTGGATAAAAGGGTGGCATCCTAAGAAGACTTTTATGACGTAATCCACCTTAGTTAGGTTAGATTATTTTGCATAAAAGGGTGGATTCTTTATAAGACTTTAGTGACGTAGGTGAGGTTATGTTGCGTAAAATATGAGAGGATATGCGAAGTACTAATTGAAAGTCTCCTCGTGCCTTATCAATTTGTTTCGTTCGCCGTATGCCATACTCGGAGTAAGAGACGAAGTGATGCCACGGGACTTCGAAATATTTTCGTAATTCTTGGACTTGTAAAATTTTTCATTTTCAATTCTTGGACTTGGAAATATTTTCAAGTGTTGAACTTGGAATTATTTTCAAACTGTGGGACTTTGAGAAAATATTTCAGAGCCCCACACTTTGAAAATAATTTCAAGTCCAAAAATTGAAAATGAAAAATTTTACAAGTCCAAAAAGTATGAAAATATTTCAAAGTCCAACAATTGGAAAGTAATTCGAAGTCCAACAGTTGAAAGTATTTCCCAGTCCAAGAATTGAAAATGAAAAATTTTACAAGTTCAAGAAGTATGAAAATATTTCGAAGTCCAACAATTGGAAAATAATTCTAAATCCAGCAGTTGAAAATAATTCCAAGTCCAAAAATTGAAAATGAAAAATTTTACAAGTTCAAGAAGTATAAAAATATTTCGAAGTCCAACAATTGAAAATATTTCAAAGTCCAACAATTGAAAATAATTCTAAATGCAACAGTTGAAATTATTTCAAAGCCCCACAATTTGAAAATAAATTCAAGTCCAAGAATAGAAAAGGAAAAATTTTACAAGTCCAAGAAGTATGAAGATATTTCAAAGTCCAACAAATGGAAAATAATTATAAATCCAACAGTTGAAAATATTTCAAAGCCCCACAATTTGAAAATAATTTCAAGTCCAAAAATTGAAAATGAAAAATTTTACAAGTCTAAAAAGTATGAAAATAATTTCAAAGTCCAACAATTGGAAAGTAATTCGAAGTCCAACAGTTGAAAGTATTTCCCAGTCCAAGAATTGAAAATGAAAAATTTTACAAGTCCAAGAAGTATGAAGATATTTCAAAGTCCAACAATTGGAAAATAATTCTAAATCCAACAGTTGAAAATATTTCAAAGCCCCACAATTTGAAAATAATTTCAAGTCCAAGAATTGAAAAGG
The DNA here is from genome assembly GCA_035079385.1 of Aspidiotus rigidus. Lineage (NCBI taxonomy): Eukaryota > Metazoa > Arthropoda > Insecta > Hemiptera > Diaspididae > Aspidiotus > Aspidiotus rigidus. The sequence goes on from JAVHKY010000013.1 coordinate 15,967,666, forward strand.
ACAAATTTTACAAATTCAAGAAGTATGAAGATATTTCAAATTCCAATAATTGAAAATATGTCGAAGTACAACAATTACAAAATAATTCTAAATCCAGCAGTTGAAAATAATTCCAAGTCCAAAAATTGAAAATGAAAAATTTTAAAAGGCTAAAAAGTATGAAAATATTTCAAAGTCCAACAATTGGAAAATAATTTGAAGTCCAACAGTTGAAAGTATTTCCCAGTCCAAGAATTGAAAGTGAAAAATTTTACAAGTTCAAGAAGTATAAAAATATTTCGAAGTCCAACAATTGAAAATATTTCAAAGTCCAACAATTGGAAAATAATTCTAAATCCAACAGTTGAAAATATTTCAATGTCCCACAATTTGAAAATAATTCCAAGTCCAAGAATTGAAAATGAAAAATTTTACAAGTTCAAGAAGTACGAAAATATTTCAAAGTTCCGCGGCATCACTGTTACTCGCCTCTTACTCCGAGTATGGCATGAGGCACGAGGAGACTTTCGATTAGTACTTCGCGTATCCTCTCGTGCATAAAACGTTGGCTTTCTCGGAAGTTTTTTATGACGTCATCATTATCAATTTGTGATGTCATCAACCTTAGTTAGGTCAAGTTATGTTGCATAAAAGGGTAGCTTCTTCAAAAGAGTTTTGTGACGTCGTCAACCTGTGATAGGTGAGGTTATGTTGCATAAAAGGGTTGCAGAAGACTTTTATGACGTCATCATTATCAAATTATGACGTTATCTACCTGAGTTAGATTAGGTTACGTGGATTGAAACTATTTGTCTAGGCTGAATTGTAGGAATTTTCCTATGTTAGATTATAGAAATTTGTCCAGGCCAGAGTATAAAAATAAACTTGAAGATGTGACCTGCTTCACCTTTAAGAATATTGTCGTAGGCTTAGCATGCGTTTTCAAAGTAGATCAAGAAAAAGTGTTTTCCTGATCCGAAAGAAGGCGCGGAAACGCGTCTTCATAGAGTGTTGAGCATTTTGGGATTTTAAAAACGTGCGTAGTCTTAGACAAGCTGTTTTTTAGGGGGCAAAGGAGCGTGCGGGTTCCCCGCTGCCATTGCAAACTGGCAATAGCCTCTAAATTTCATACAGCACGAAGTACAACATTTTTCTCAATCTCCCTCAATAACCCTCACCTATATGTGAATCAATATTCAACAGGGAGGCTGTGGACATTAAGCTATCGCTCAACAGACTTTGGTTTTAATAATTTTTCTCATCAGCAAATAGGGTATGAAGAAACGAAAAAAATATGAGAACGTAAGAAATCCGTTGTTCCCGAATTGGTCTTGAAAAACTGCAGGGGAAACAGCAAGAGAGAATGCAGACTAAGCAGTTCGGTCCATGAACGTTTCGAAGATACCATCTTGAACAATCCTCTCACGATGATGCACGTATATGTTATAAAAAATTCGCGATCTCTCTCGGGTTCTTAAATTCTCGGTAGAACGAGAGTAAAATTTTAGAAAATTATGGAAAAGGCTACAGGCAATTCAAAAGAGGGGAGATATTAACTTCTTAAATATCGTAGGCGTCGACAATTTTGCGCGTAAACGTTACTGAAATGGGCTATTTCAAGCAATCGGAGTATAAAACGAATCGAAGTCGTAAAATTTGTGGTTTTAGCACTTCCAAGAACTTACACACGACTCATGTATGCAAACGAAAACTCATTAAAAAAAAGAGAGTCACGTAGCCCTTTGAAAAACTCCGAACAATGGTTACAAGAGTACGAAAATGTAATAAATTACTACCGTAAAAATGTCTGAGGATTTCGAATGTTCCATTAATTCTTCATTCGATAACAGCGAAAACTTGCTATAAAACTCGAAAAGGATATCACGACCTCAAAACGCGGTGCGGCGTGCGTGGGTGTCGAGTATTCTTGCGAAAATCTGATTAGGTAAATCCTGTAAATTGCCTCGAAAAGACCTATGGATGAAAATGAAATAAAAAAAAAACCCCTCCGAACTGCCCTTTGTCCGCAAGTTTGAATTTTTATAGTACGTATAGAAGTGAAAAGAAACGTGCGGTAAAGTTCACAATGTACATCGTCTAATGGTCTTTTGATTTCGAAAAATGAGGGGGAAATGGAGGACGGGAATTACTAGAACGTATTTTGTCGGTGAAGGACGGTCATTTATACGCTTCAACTTTCAGTCTTATCTTCTTGGTCAAAAAATGAAATTTTTTCCCTTCACATACTAGGATGTGCACTGGCAATTTGCCCTTAGTTTACGATGTTGTAAAGTTCGCGAAACGCTGCATTTTTCAAATTTTGTCATATTTACGTCCCCTTAATCAGATCAAAGCTCTAACCATGGTTGAAGAATGCAATATCCATCTTTCAAAGTTTCGGGCCAAGGACTGATTAGAAGTTACTATATATTGTACAAGTTGTCATCCTGACCAAAGCAAAGAAGTCTATCAATCAACCAACGTTGAAATTTTTAAGAGACCTCATCGACTTGAACTCGGAATGGTAAACGCCGCACGCTGCAAAGCGTCGCGATTTGCGAAGTCTTTTGGCACGTATCGCTAGAGCAAAATCGAATACACGCAAGAGATTAGTTTCGTATCCTTTACAACGATGATGATTAAAGAACTTCACCCTTTAACGCTGACAAGAAATCGTAACTTTGAAAGCTTTAGAATTATGTATACGTATCAGTAAATTAAACGAACGAACAAAGAGGCTGAATTTGCTTTTCAAGTCATACTTGACCTTCATCTTACTCGTGATGAGGCTTTACCGATGAATATAATGATAACAAACTATTCAAGTCGTAAATCAATAAATTCGCTCGAAAGGGGTGCGCTGCGCTCTGTATCCGTCTCTGTCTTCCTGATGGATTTTACGAGAAGTCGTAGCTTTTATGATTATCCTATATTGTTCGATACTTCAAAAATAGAAGCCAATCCAGAATTTCATTGACCTATTTCGATATTTAAATATTTTCGCTCGACAGGAGGAACGTCCGAAACGGTAGTTCTCAGCCCATACTTCGTATTTTAAGGTCATTATTTTGAAACGTTGTTTTTCCTCATCTCGTGGGCGTTTCAAGCCTTCCGAAAAATGTGCGAAAAATCTTACCCTTAAAAATCTCTACTTCAAGTTTTTGTAGCACATTTTAGCACCTCAAAATCGTGTTTTTCGTCGTCGCCGGTAACATGGTGGGCCTAGTGGCCTGTCGTTGTAGCAGCTACGGATGGATCGGATATGTATCACGTATTCTATTTGGGGTCCGTACAAAAACTGGGTGCCGAGATAATGACTTGAAATTCTTGTGGAAGCTGTGCTACACCTTAGTAAATTGCTCCTGAATCCTTTTTTTTTTTTTTTCTTTTACTGAAATTTGACGCGCCAAACTAGCACCATAATTATAATATTGAATATTTACAATGCTTGAAAACTCCAACTACAGCTCCCCATGAGCCCATTACGAAAATTTGAAGTCCGTACTAAAACTGGGAGTCGAGATAATGACTTAAAATTCTTATGAAAGTTCTGCACCACCTTAGTAAATTTCTTTTGAAACTTTTTTTTCCCTTTTATTTGAAATTCGACGCACAAAACAACCACCCATATGACCCTGAATATCTACAATGGTCGTAAACCTCAACTACAGTCCCCCATGAGCCCATTACGAATATTTGAGGTCTGTACAAAAACTGGGAGCCGAGATAATGATTTGAAATCCTTGTGAAAGTTGTGCACCACCTTGGTAAATTTCTCCTGAATCATTTTTGTTTACTGAAATTTGATGCACAAAAGTAGCGCCATATCATCCTGACCATTTACAATGGTTGTAAACCTCAACTACAGTCCCCAATGAGCCCATTACGAATATTTGAGGTCTGTACAAAAACTGGGAGCGGAGATGATGATTTGAAATCCTTGTGAAAGTTGTGCACCACCTTGGTAAATTTGTCCTGAATATTTTTTTGTTTTACTGAAATTTGATGCATTAAAGTAGCGCCATATCATCCTGAGCTTGTACAATGGTTGTAAACCCCAACTATAGCCCCTCATGAGCCCATTACGAACATTTTTGGTCCGTAGAAACACCGAGAGCCGAGAAAATCCTTGTGAAAGTTGTGCACCACCTTAGCAAATTTGTCCTGAATATTTTTTTTTACTGAAATTTGATGCACAAACCTAGCGCTATATGATCCTGAATATTTACAATGGTCGTAAACCTCAACTACAGTCCCCAATAAGCCCATTACAAATATTTGACGTCTGTACAAAAACAGGGAGCCGAGATGATGATTTGAAATCCTTGTGAAAGTTGTGCACCACCATGGTAAATTTCTCCTGAATCCTTTTTGTTTACTGAAATTTTTTGTACAAAAGTAGCGCCATATGATCCTGAGCATTTACAATGGTTGTAAACCTCAACTACAGCCCCTCATGAGCCCATTACGAAAATTTTGGTCCGTACAAACACCCAGAGCCGAGAAAATCCTTGTGAAAGTTGTGCACCACCTTAGCAAATTTGTCCTGAATATTTTTTTTTACTGAAATTTGATGCACAAACCTAGTGCTATATGATCCTGAATATTTACAATGGTCGTAAACCTCAACTACAGTCCCCCATGAGCCCATTATGAATATTTGAGGTCTGTACAAAAACTGGGAGCCGAGATAATGATTTGAAATCCTTGTGAAAGTTGTGCACCACCTTGGTAAATTTCTCCTGAATCCTTTTTGTTTACTGAAATTTGATGCACAAAAGTAGCGCCATATCATCCTGAGCATGTACAATGGTTGTAAACCCCAACTACAGCCCCTCATGAGCCCATTACAAAAGTTTTTGGTCCGTAGAAACAGCGAGAGCCGAGAAAATTCTTGTGAAAGTTGTGCATCACCTTGGTAAATTTCTCCTGAATCCTTTTTGTTTTACTGAAATTTGACGCACAAAACAAGCTATGATCCTGAATATTTACAATGGTTGTAAACCCCAACTACAGCCCCTCATGAGCCCATTACGAATATTTGAGGTCTGTATAAAAACTGGGCGCCGAGGTAATGATTTGAAATCCTTGTGAAAGTTGTGCACCACCTTGGTAAATTTCTCCTGAATCCTTTTTGTTTACTGAAATTTGATGCATGGTTGTAAACCCGAACTACAGCCCCTCATGAGCCCATTACGAAAATTTTGGTCCGTACAAACACCGAGAGCCGAGAAAATCCTTGTGAAAGTTTTGCACCACCTTAGCAAATTTGTCCTGAATATTTTTTTTTTACTGAAATTTGACGCACAAAACTAGCGCTATATGATCCTGAATATTTACAATGGTCGTAAACCTCAACTACAGTCCCCCATGAGCCCATTACGAATATTTGAGGTCTGTACAAAAACTGGGAGCCGAGATGATGACTTGAAATCCTGGTGAAAGTTATGCACTACCTTAGTAAATTTCTCCTGAATCCTTTTTTTTCCCCTGCAGTCTCTTTCCCTCAGGCGTATAGTTTCGGGTTAGTTCTGGTAACCGGATCTCCTACATTTTGTCGATTTTTCAAAAGTATTTTGAAAAGTTATGTTTTAGAGGAAAATTTCTCACACAATAAATATTTGATGTCCAATACAGTCTATGACGTCATCAATAATATCAGGAAATTCCCAACTTAAGTTCATTGTATTCCTCAAAAATTTACCCTCCTCAACCCTGAATTCCCAGCATCTTACTTTACGAGTATCTTCAAATATATTAGAGAACGTGGTCAAGGTCCTTCAGAGCCGAAAAGACTTTATTCGTAATCCAGGTAGTACTTGATCCTACAGATGTTAGTTCTGGTATAGGGATAGATATCAAGTAGAGATACGGGATATGATGTCAAAACTTCGACTTGAATTCCCCAGCGTCGTTGCTCGAGCATCAGTCCTCTTGATTTTGTCCAACTTGTCCTCCACAAATTAATTTTTAATCAAAAGTATAAATTTTTCATTCCAATCCTCCACCTTTCTCGTTGTCGAACCCCGAAGATTTTTGTCATCTATTGATGTTGATTCCTTTTTGAGAGATAATCCGATCGTTGGACTATCGCTCTACAAATACAAAATATTATAGTTTTATTGATGAAGAAAATTACTATAATCGTTTGTACTCTTATTCCAGAATGGAGGCGAAATGTATTCTTCTCCGTTGACGGAGCCGTTGAAAAATGTTAGTGATATTCCTTTGCCAGCCGCTGGCACGCCATTAAGTACCCACCACGAATTACAGTTACTCCGAGAGCAACTCGAACAACAATGTCAGCAAACGCAAGCCGCCGTAGCTCAGGTGCATTTACTGAGGGATCAACTGACCGCTGAGACTACTGCCAGACTCGAAGCGCAGGTAAGAGTTTACGATAGAACTTTCTCACTTTGTCAAAGTGCCACGAGGCTCGGTTAACGAATATGATATTATGTTTTTGACAGGCACGAACTCATCAGTTACTGGTCCACAATAAAGAATTGCTCGATCATATAGCGTCGCTAGTTGGTTTGCTACAGCAACAAGAAAAATTACATTCTCATCAGCAACAGCAGCCGCTTCAGCAACAGTTTCAATATCAATCCTCGTACCAAGAACCGCGACAGCAATTCCAGAATATGCAACACATTTCATCCGTACCTCAGGTTAGTGTCTCTTTAGCGTGATGCTCGTGAAATTGTGTGTGTTTTTTCTTCCGTTATTAATGAATAATTGTTTATGCTCTGAGATTGTTTTGCATGGACGATACTCGCTTGACGCTTATAAAAGTATAACGAGAGTAGTATTTTAACAGTTTGCGGGTAGACTTTCTTGAGAGTATACTAATTTCAAAATGGACTGGCAAATACCTACCGCTCAAAAGTTGACCCGAGTTTTGCACGAAAACTTTTGCCTTCGTTTTCGGCGGATTTCGTTTCCACTGCTGTGTAGAGTGCGAGTTGCTACACGAGTTTTGTTTTTGACGAGGAAAACGGTGCGGAAGTTTTTCCCCATCTAATGCCGAATGAGCTTTAAATGCCAGGTATATTATTCGAGACTCATCGAAGCCTGCCAAATTTGCGATAAAATTTGTTTCTCCGTAGCTAGTTTACGTTTTTCTTTCTTTTTTACTAAAACAAAATCGATAACACAGGTAAGTAAAGAATTTGAATTTTTTTCTTTCGCTGTATCTGTATGGTTTTATTTTAACATCTGATTGCGCGTCGTATTTTGATTTCCATTTTTAAATTTTCTTGTGCGCGTCTTTCTATTGTTATTGTTGATTTCATGTACTAAATTACTTGTTTTTTTCTTTGTTTTTTTGATAGTTCTGAGCTTGAGCGTCATAGAATTGTAGACTAATATAAATGCGTTTGCGGTGCATGCGTTATTGAATAGATATTTTTTCTTGCGAATGTTTCGTCGAGGTAAACCCGTTTGTTTTATTTCTCTTTATACTCGATTATTATTTTCGTGATATTGCATGCAAAGAAAAATAACGAAGATTGTGGAGCGAAAATTTAGATTCGATATTCCTTCGTTTACGTTTGTGCTGTAGAAGTATTCAGAAACTAGCGAAAAGCGATCAGGAATTGTTTCCAGTGGGGTCCTAGTCTAGTGTGTAGATACTAGCGTAAATGAGCCTTTATACGCTCAAAAGTTGCGCTAAAACTATGCATACTCATGTCATACCTAGGTAGATAAGATAAGCCAACTTCAAGTTTTGAGAGAAACCAGGATACTAGGCTGTGAGCACCCTATTACTTGGAAGTAAAAGGAAGTCTCACTTCCTTCCCTCCAGAAGACGGGACACTTCCCTTTTATTGTTCCTAAAAATTAAAACCAGGACACTTCACCATTTGTTATCACCAAGATAAAGATTAGATCTTAACAAAGGTGACGAAAAAAGTTCCTCTAGGTCTTCTTCAGACCGCCCACTTGAATTGTCGATATTCATCGCAGAAACAGGGTGCCTACTTCTTTTTCCTTGCCAAAGCTAACCATGTGTTTCATTTGCAATGGTAAAGTTTGGTGAGAAGGATATAAATACCATACCAAGCAACATATCTGTGAGGGAAAATCCATTGGTCCTTCAAATTATCAACCTGTAGACTCCAAACTCAGAATATATGCTCCATATCACCCCACGAGCCCATTACAAAAATTTGGGGTCCGTACAAAAACTGGGAGCCGAGATGATAACTTGGAATCCTGGTGAAAGTTGTGCACCACCTTAGTAAATTTCACTTGAATTCTTTTTTTTTACAGAAATTTGACGCACAAAACTAGCGCCATATGATCCTGAATATTTACAATGGTTGGAAACCCGAACTACAGCCCCCCATGAGACCACCACAAAAATTTGAGGTCCTTACAAAAACTAGGAGCCGAGATAATGACTTGAAATACTTGTGCAAGTTATGCACCACCTTAGTAAATTTCTCCTGAATACTCCTTTTTTTTTACTGAAATTTGACGCACAAAACTAGCGCTGTATGACCCTGAATATCTACAATGGTCGTAAACATCAACTACAGGCCCCTATGAGCACATTACGAAAATTTGGAGCCCGTACAAAAACTGGGAGCCAAGATAATCACTTGAGATCCCTGTGAAAGTTGTGCACTACCTTAGTAAATTTCTCCTGAGTCTTTTTTTCTATTCTAATTCGATGCATAAAATGGCGCCATATGTTCCTGAATATTTACAATGAACGTAAACCCCAACTACGTCCCCCATGAGCCCATTACGAAAATTTGGAGTCTGTCCAAAAACTGGAAGCCGAGATAATGACTTTAAATCCTTGTGAAAGTTGTGCACTACCTTAGTAAATTTCTCCTCAATATTTATTATTTTTTTTTCAACTGAAATTTGATGCACAAAACTAACGCCTTCTGATCCTGAGCATTTACAATGGTCGTAAACTCTAATTACAGGTCCCCCGAGCCCTTTACAAAAATTTTGGGACCGTACGAAAACTGGGAACCGAGATTTGAAATTCTTGTGAAAGTTGTGCACCACTTAGGTAATTTTTTTTTCTTTCTAATGAAATTTGATTCACAAAACTAGCGCCATATGATCCTGAATATTTATAATTATAATGGTCGTAAACCTCAACTACAGCCTGCCCGCGTGCCTTGATTCATATCATGGACTAAATGACAGATTAATAGACAACATAAAAAACTGGAAGAAATTACCAAATTGGCTTCATGTTCTCAGAATATGTGGCCACATAAACTTATTACAAGCCCCAATAACTCGAACGTATTTCATTCTATTAATTAAGGACTGAGTTTACGGGCATACACATAATTATCTCACTCTACAAACAAATTGCTTACTTTCCTGCTTTGGCTACTTAATGAAGTATCATCCTCAGATCAGGGCTGAGATCCCAAATGAAAAATTTGTTCCGGATCTCGCAGAAAAACAAAATAAGGGATCTTTTAGAAACTACTTGGAAAAATAACGAATATCCTTTTAAAAAATAGCGGATATCCGTTATTTTTTTGACAGATCCTCTATTTTTGGGCGTTTTAAAGGATATCCTCTATCTCAGTTGGGTCTTGAAATGAAGAATCTTTTCCAGTCCGAATCTCACATAAAAAAAAAACGTGGTCTTTTTGGATCCGGATTCAGATACGGGTTTCGGATCTCAGCCCTGCCTTACATATAAAGTATTTTATATTCCAACAGGGCCGTAGAAACCCATCGTCATAGGAAGGGCGTTCGTGGGGTCATCAGAGAGACTTCTGTCTCGGTTTTTGTTCACGAAGAGGGGGATCGCAATCTTTAATATTCATCCTCGTTCACTTCCAAATCTTCTTTTTTCTCGTACGACTCACGTTTGCCACAAAGTTAGCAGACCTAGTGGATTTTTTCCGAAGTGTGAACGTTTCAAACTGCGAAGCTCTAATGTCGAATAAGAGATTGTGGAACTTCCCATTCAAATATTCCGTCGAGGAAATAGCATCAATATTTTTAAATTTTCCAAAATTGTTGCAAATTTACGAGTGCAACAACAAACGAATCGTTCATCGTGCTTATTTGCGAATTTTCAGTCAGTTCGCGTTTACTTCAGATACATTTTCGTCCCCCTTTCGCAGTCGTTCTTCCAAGTTCTGCTTTAAGGCACTTGAAATATTTAGAAGTTTGAATGGGCAGTTTGTGATGTCATCAAACTCTAGTCCTCGTTATAGAATAGATGTAGAATTTCAAGAGACCTTATCCAAGCTATAAGGTTAACTAAAGGTATGAGGCTTCGCTGTTGGGGAGGAAACTGGAAGAATTTGTGACGTCTTCAAAGGGGGACAGACATTTCATGATCTTCGATTTAGAGCTAGAGGCTCCAAGACTTTCTGATTTTTTTCCCCCAAGTTCAAACTCATTAATCATAAAAGTACCGCATTTCTCCATCCTCTTCTCTCTCTTTTTTTCTCGGCATTTCGTGGTTTGAGTCTCCTTCCCTCCTTCCAGCAAGAACTGTAAGATTATGGGCTTATCTTTCGCCTGAGACCGAAGTCTTTAGTGTTTCAGCCCGAATTCATCCTTCTTTTAAGTCTCATTTTCGTGGATGATACTTGAAGGTCCAAACTTGTTCAATTTCTTAGGTCGAGCTCATTGTGTCCCAATCCCTCTCCACATCCACTCTTCCTGTAACCAACTCGGAAGTCTTTCTTTCTATTTAGCTTTTCCCAGAATAGGACCAAATTTGTCGACCTTATTAAGCTCAATTGTGAAACTTGGTCTAGCTTCTTCTACAAATATACGGTCGTGCGTTCGCGTCCCAGAGATAAAGGATGTGTAGAGAAGAAGAAGCGGTTGAAAAGGAGGGACTCGAAAGAAAGATGAAGAACAGGTCGAACAATTTGGTGGAAGCGAACCTGAAAGGTCCATAGAAGCCGAGGACCGAAATTTTTCCAAGCCCTTGAAGTAGATCAAGGTTAAGCATCCCGTAATGAAGGAATGGAATTAGCTCCTCCCCGAGGCTCATCTGTTTGAGAGTTCTTGAGCAGAAGTGTTTTCAAACGCGAATTCCCTACTACCCCCCAAGCCAAAGGAGAAAAGAATTTGAAGTAATTATTTTAACTGTAGTGAAGAAGCATACGATCTTACTATAAAAAATGGTAAACTTTCTAATTTTGTATAATGACTTGAACCATCTTTTGGCTGATTGAAACGTAGTAATTCCAATTTCCTTGGGAGCTAAAAACAAGGACTCCTCTTCATATGGTCTATTTTGCTCATTCTCTTTTTGCCTGAATATTTCTACAGAACAAGCTTAACATTCGCTTGCGCGCGTTTATGCGTCATCGAAATAAGAATATGATTGACGATTTTTCACTGCTGAAGCGGAAAAGTCAATACTTCCTTCGCTCTTGAAAAAAAAAATCGTATGTTATGCCAATATTTGGCCCTTTCTCGCTCTACTTAGGCATTCGTAAGTCACTGTATTGAATATCTTTCATTGTACTTCCGGTTTCAACAAAATCTATCGCTTATTTACAGATCGGCAACATCTTATGCGACGTACAAACGCCAACCAACGGTCCAGCATTGTTACCTGATTTCCAAGAACTAGAAGCATTCCGACACCTTTCAGGTCAGCAACCGGCGCCGACGATCGAAAATCGTAATCTATCATCCACGTACATACCCAGCTCGCCTATAACTCGACAGCCCAATCAAGCGGGTAACGTTTTCAATTTCGGCGGGTTCAACTCGACGCCCAACGATCAATTTCAAGCGCAACTCATCCAGCAGTTACAGAATCTGAACAACACGTATCACAATCAGAAGTGCAATAATTTGTACGGTCAGCAGCTGGGTGGAGGACTGTACGTGCCGCAGCAAAATAACGCCAGCTCGCCTTCCTTTCGCCTCTCTCAAGCCTCTTCGTATTCGAGTTCGCCCATCCTGAGTCACGGCTCGAACGAGTCGCCGAACAAGGGATCGCGAAACGATAAGGACGACTCGCATTTGATAAAGCCGTTATCGCAAGGCGAGACGATCACGACGACAGACAGCGACGGCCGAATAAAAGTTATAGTTCCTATTAACGAAGACGATATTCCAGTACCTCGTTTAGAGCCGCCACCATCCGGACACAGACGTAGTAAAGAAGCATCGCCGACAAAATTAGGTACGTGCGTATCCTGCTGCCCTTATCGTAAGTGTTGATTAGTTTTTAGAGTCTCTTCGAGAGTTCGCGACCGTATACGCGCGAAAGGTCGAGCACGCGTTCGTGAATATTTTTCTTACCATCCCTTGATAGTTCGTGTCAGGTGTAATAATGTTAGTAGTCTGGTCGAGAACGTAGTTTCGGTAGCTGTCTGTTGAACGTGGGAAATGTAATTTGTTTGTCGTCGAAAAAAGAATGTTGAACGTGACGGAAATCGAGATTAATTTGAGTCTCACGCAGGTTTACCCCTTTTTTTCACGCAGAGGTTAAACATCTAATCGAGTTTGTGTGGAATAAATGATGCGAGTTCTTCATTACCGAAGGGCGATTCTATTTCACCATTAAGCTCGAGGACAAAGTTCTTAGTTCAGAATTGAGTAGAGAATTGAATTGGAATTTTTCCCCCAAGTTTACTCCTCGACATCTCATCTAACTTCTTCGCTAAATAGTGTTTTCCTGTATCTCATGAGATTCTGCTTCGTTAAAATCACCAGATTCAATTTTTTCCATGAAAATCCCAACTCTAAGTGCATCTTTTATGACTCCAGGATTTTGTTCCAGCGTTTCACTCGGAAGATTCTTTCAAATTGAGTCGGTGAAGGTTTGAAAAAACAATGGAAAATCATGGGACAATCTCTCGAACTTTCATCTTGATAATTCGTTTTTAAGAACAATCGTTAATGACTGAAAGACTTTCTCAGGTTTGAGGCGTACATTCGAAATGGGCGGCGGTACTTCATATACAAATACAAAGTTTCGAAACTGCGCAAAATTCAGATTTCAAAAAAGCCTCGAGCCTACCTCAGAAGCAGGAAATGAAGTGATTTCGCGATGGTCAGGTCAAAGTTGGTCCGGCTTAGGAAGCTTACAAAATAACGAATGCCGCGTAAAAGAACAATTTTTCAACTTGAATTAATTTTTCGAGCGTAGAAGACCTGCTTCTGATTCGAGATGCTGCTAGGTCTCGAGTTTGCCCCAGTTTGAAACGAAAAACACCTGTTACCGGTCAAATTCGCCGTGAACGCAAAAAATAGACTGTAATCGTCGGACTGCGTAAGGCGAGAAAATAATGGTTCATACAGCTTTAAATCCCTTTTCGCTATCAACTCGAGCGTATATAAGCCGTCGGAGAGAAGGAAAAAGATTCGGCACAATCCAAATTTTCGGTTCGCCGAGAACTTTAATGGACCTTTTGAGAGTTCGTCTCGGTGAAAGAAATAGAAAAAAACTATTTTACGTGCATTCTCGAAACTGACGTCCGATAAAAATGGTTCCACTATTTCCGTCTTAATTCGTCGTAGAAGATGAGATTTTTATTCCGTCGTGCAGCACTTTTTCGCCGAGGTATTGTAAAAAATTCTTCTCACTTCTGCCTACTTCGTTGTCGCCATACGTGTAAAGGTCAAATTGAACAGTTTTGCGCAATATTTATCTTTCCGTAGTACTTTCTAATCTTGTAAGGTATTCTTTTAAATCACGCTCCTGGCATTTAGAACGCAATTCGGAAGGGAGTACGGTACGACCGGCGCAAAAATAAAGCCTTTCTAAGTCTTTCTTTCCTTGGCTGCTGTTTGTAGAAAAGTCCACGGAGTACTGATAAGCCAGCTTTATTTTTAGAGAGCAGGGTAAGAGTTATAGATGCTGGAAAATTGTCCACAGTGAAGAAGGGATGAGAATCACCTTACTACCGTATTTTTTCGATTATAACACGCACACAGGCAAGATTTGAAGAAGTAAATTCAGAATTTTTTTTATTACGCGAATATAACACGCAGGCGTAAAAATGAAATATGTAGGGTAAACAGGTGCATAATGAACAAAAAGGTACATATCACATTGAAGATTAGGTACTATTCTTCGTCGTCTGTGGGATCATCAATATCATTTTCACTCTCTTCTTCTGATGTACCATCACTATCATTGTCCTCGCCACCACTGTGATTCCAAATAACGTCGTCTTCAGTACCATCCAGATGTTTCAGGTTTTATTTTGCTCTCTCGCCCATCTTAAATATTCTCGTTCCAAAATTTTTCTGTTCTTACTTGAATATAACACGCACACGTATATAACACGCACCCCATATTTTGAATTCAAAAATTGGTATAAAAAGTGCGTGTTATATTCGAAAAAATACGGTATATAGATGAAGCGTAGGTATCTTTAGGGTTCTTGGATACAAATAGTTTAAATTTGCTAGAAAGTTGGCTTTTGTAGAATTCCGACTGTTTGAAACTTCAATTATGAAATTGGATGTTGATCAACGCAACCAAGCTGTCAATTTTACATCGATAACCACTTCGAAGAAGTTGACTTGAAATAGAGGACTTGAAATAGAGGTGACAAATGAGTCGACATTTCAACAATGTATCAGAAAAATCCCTATCAAGGCGTTGAAAGAAGTAAATAAGAGCATAATCTGATGGGCGAGGACAATTTCTGGGAGTCATACTTGTAATGACTTCCAAGTGTTTATCAGAACTGTAAAATGGTTTTTAGGATTTCTTTGAGACCTAAATTTCTTCTTTAGTGAACGTCTGATCACAACAATTTCTTTTGCCACAAAGTGTTTTTTAATTCATATAAAAATTACAATTTCAATACGGTTTTTTGGAGTCATTGGAAGAAATTCCGGAGTATTTTGGGATTCTGAGCCTATTTTGTGAAATCGGACTTTTTCGGGATTTTCCGGGAGCGATTCAAATTTTATTCAATCTAAATTGTCCTCAATAATGTGTCATCAATAGACAACTTATGTATTAATTTGAATCGTTCATCTATGGAGAATTTTCGTTAGTTAAAACTATTCACCAAAGGACAATTTTTGTTAATTTGAATTGTCCATCAAGGGAAAGTTGTTTATTCAAATCGTCCATTTATGGATGATTTTATTTATTTAAATTGTCCATCAATTGTCAGTTACTGAATTCAAAATTTCTATTATGGACAATTATTTTTATTTACATTGACCATCATCCTCAATATGAATTGTCCATCAATAGATAATTTTTTTCAACTCTATCAATGAACGATTTTTTTTTACTTGAAATTGTCCTCCAATGGACAACTTTTCTTAATTTAAATTGTCTATAATAATGAACAACTTTCTACTCATAGACAATTTTTCTCAATTTCTTATTATCCATTATTGGACTTTTTTTTTTTTTTTTTTTTTTTTTTTTTTTTTTTTTTTTTTTTTGAATTTAAAATTATCTATCTATGGCCAATTTTTGTTAATTAAAATTGTCCATCGATGAACAATTTTTGTTGATTTAAATTGTCCGTCAATAGACAGATTTTTGCAATTTCCAATTGTCCTTCAATATGGACAATTTTTCTCAATTTGAATATTGTCCATTATTGAAAAAAAAATCAATTTGAAATTGTCCTTTAATGAATATTTTTTGTTGATTTCAACTGTCTATCAATAGGCAATTTTTGTCAATTTGAATTATCCACCAAGGAACAGTTATAATTATTTAAATTGTCCATCTATGGACAATGGACAATTTATGTTAATTCAAAGTACCTACTAATAGACAATTATTTTTCTCAATTCTTATTGTCCATTATTAATTTTTTTTTTCTTTTTTTTTTTTGAATTTAAACTTGTCTACTTATGACAAATTTTTGTTAATTCAAAGTACCCACTGAGGAACGATTTTTCTCAATTTCTTATTGTCCAATATATTGTCCATTATTGGACTTCTTTTTTTTTTTTTTTTTTTTAATTATCTAGCTATGGCTAATTTCTATTAATTCACCAATTGTCCATCAATATAGACAATTTTTCTCAATTTGAATACTGTCCATTATTGAAAAAAACATTAATTTGAAATTGTCCTTTAATGAAAATTTTTTGTTGATTCAATGTACCTACTAATAGACAATTTTTCTCAACTCTTATTGTCCATTATTAGATTTTTTTTTTTTTTTTTGAATTTAAAATTGTCTATTTAGCCACAAATAGACAATTTTTGTTGATTTAAATCAATAGAGAATGTTTCTCAACTTTTGTTCTCTATTTATATTGTCTATCAATATTAATAATTTTTCTCTATTTGAGTATTATGCTTCATTTAAAATTGCCCCTCAGTGAACAAATTTTGCCAATTTCAGTTTTTATTTAATGGACAATTTAAAAAAAATTCAAGTCTATCATTGGACAATCTTAATTATTTCTTTATCAATAGACAATTTTTGTTGATTTTAATTGTTCGTCACTTATCATTTTTCTAATTCAAATTGTCCATTATAGAAAATTATTTTTATTTAGATTGTTTATCATTCTTAATATGAATATTGTCAATCAATGGACAATTTTTCTTCATTTAAATTTTTTATTATGGACTTTTTTTTTTAATTGTCCATCAATGACCAATTTATGTTTATTCAAATTGTCCCTGCGTGAACAATTTTTGTTGATTTAAATTTTCCATCAATGGAAATTTTTATTATTCAAATTGTTCACCAATGGACAATATTATTTATTTAAATAGTTCATCATTCTTAATATGAATTGTCCATCATTGGACAATATTAATTATTTTCACTGCCCATCAATATTTAAACTATGCCCATACATTGTCGGTTATAAATTTTCCATCACTGGAGAATTTTTCCCAGTTTTTGTTCTCAGTTCCTATTGTCCATCAATATGTTCAATTTTTCTCGATTCGAGTATTGTCCACATTTGGAAAAATTTTCTATTTAAAATTGTCTTTCAGTGAATGGCTTTTGCTAATTTCAACTGCCTGTCAATGGAAAATTCTTGTTCATTTGAATTGTCCATCGATGTTAAATTTTTATTGCTTTAAATTGTCCAAAACAATTATTCTTAATCTCAATTGTCCATCAATGAACAATCTTTTCCAATTCAATTTGTCCATTAATGGAAAAAAGAAAATTTTATTCAAAATTGTCCATCAATGGACAGTTTTTTCAATTCAAAATGTCCGTTATAGACAATATATGTACTCCTTGAGAAAGTTTCTCAACTTCTCAAACTTTGATGTGAGTGGCTAGCCAAGTAGTTTCTGTTTTTGTACCTCCTCTTACTCTGCCCGGCCCAGTGTACTTTCGCTGAGAGTGGTTTTCTTATGAGTTAGATTTTCAACATCCTAGGTTTTACTTTTCAGAGAAAGCGGTGCCCTTCAGAGCATGGACTCCTAGTGGATCACTTATCATATTCTCCTGTTTCTATCATTTCCCCATATTATGATAGTGGTTAATGGCACATTATTATTGTTTCTTCATCATTGGGTCCTCTTTCTTTAAAGTATGTGTTTTGGGGCCTAACCCAATCTTACTCGACTTATGGACTAGAAGAAGGATTTGAAAAAATTCAGGCTTTGGAGTTATGGTAGAAGGGGAACTTTGAATATTCTCGACCATGGTGCTTGGAATTTTTAACAATATAATATGATGAGGTAGGAGAAGATCTTACAATATTTTCGATCATCGAGCTCGTTTTTCATTCTTTCTCGTCTCGATTATTGCTTAGAGAGGAAAACTTGTGCAGCCTATATTCAAGACGAGAGAAAACAACTAAGTAGGTTGGCATGCGTAGGAAGTAACTAGAGAATAAAAATTACACACATCACGTTGTTCAAGCTAGTTGGAGAAACAAGAAAAATGTATTACAGTTGTAAAGATAAAATAGCGCATTCACTCGAAAAGATAGGAAAAATGATGAGCGTATGAACCGGTGTGCGAACAAGGGTGCTCTATAACAGTTCCGCCATAGTTATTTTAGGACATAAAATTTCGTGTGCTTGACGACGTCAATACGTTTTAAAAGAATTTCACCAACGCGATGATGGTAACTCGTAATACGATAAGGACGAAATAAAACAAAGATCGTAAAAATATTTCGTATTAACGGTTTTTTATATTGCTTCGATTTTCTAGGTAGCCGATCAGACGATCTGAATTCGTTCGAGATGGAGGATAGTCATAGACACAATTCTCAGTACCTTCCAAACGGGCCGTACATAACCAGGTCGACCAGCGAGAAGGTGCCGAATCGTAGCGAGCTTATGCTGCAGGTGCAGAGGACGGCTTGGGCCAGGCATACCACCAAATAAAAATGGAGGAGGAAGAGGAATCGTAAAGATGATTAAAAACAAAGAACAGTCTCGCGAGTGCGAAGATGATGTATGGCCACGATACTTAATGGTCGTTGAGCAAGAAGATAGGCGGGCTTGGGCTACCTCGAGGGCAAAATGCTGCGAAAGCCACGAATACGTCTGTCGAGTTTGTTAGAAAATAGGGCACGTGCTTCTCTTCCATTTTTTTGTTCGAGCTTAAAAATATATCGTACGATTTGTAGACAGGGACAGAGAGAAAACAAAAATCTACTTCTTTTATATATCTGAAGAGAAGCTATATTTTATTTATCTTTCAGGGCTACACTCGTGAGAAAGCAAACAAGTGAAATAATAATAAAGAAGAGAAAGAAAGCTCCTAGCAGCGGAAAATTTTCGTCTCGTTAATAAAAAATAAAACAGGCATATCTTTTTCTTGGAATATTTATTATATTCGTGTAGGTACACGAACGAAAAAGAAGTATAAAAATAAAAGAAGAGGATTTATTTTCGACGATTGTGTGTAACAAAAAAGAGAAAAACTCTAATCTGTTGAATAGTCGCGAGATTTTTCTTCCACTTTTTTGAAAAATATTATTTATTCGACGGATGATAGTCTGTGGACTGAGAATAATTCTATAACCTAAATTAATGGTTGTAAATTATTCATTCAAATTAGGTACGTGTTTTGTTTTCTCGACCTATTTTTGTATCACAATTTTACGACTGACTCGATTTTATGTGTTAAATTACGTACGAACGTGTATCGAAACCCTTACCCTCAACTCCCCGAGTTATATTTTGTTATGTTTTAGTTTTAGAAAAAAAAAATAATAAATATTTTTCATTTGTTAAACCTTTTTTTTCAGTGAAGACTGAAGAGTGTTGACGAATTATTCTGATTTCGCGAACGAAACGGACTGGAATATATTATTGTAAAATAAAAACTTCTTATGCGTATTTTTTTATGATGAATGTAGTCGTATGAAAATTGCGGATCATGCAAAATGAAAACAGTTTTAGTCGTGTATCTGTAAGGATTTTTGAACGAATGAAAAAATGTACCATGAACTAACTACCCTAGCCGACTGAAGAAGGTGAGTGTGAACTTCAGTTGGATGTTAAAGATCTAATGACTATTTAGATTTTTGAGTAAGCCAAGATAAGAAACCTATGATCTGCCCATAGGAGTTTCTTCGTTTTCCTACTAACTATCAAATTCAGATAAAATAGTTTGTTCAGGATCCTGTGAATCAGATCAACTTGTTTAAAACCTGCAACTCACTCAAGTCCCGGCCGAAAATTGCGCCTCAGATTTCATGACGACCTCTCCGCCATTCATCCAAATAATCAGAAGAAATCGACGTTCGCGGATCACTGCAGAACCACAGGGCACAACATATGGACTGCTGAGTGTGAACTCATTCATACGTGCAACAAAGGGCGTCTTCTAAACAGATTGGAAGAAAACGAGACGATAAAAGCAGCAGTTGCAGCAAGCTCCAACTTGCTAAATGACTTACACTCCACCTTCGTTAACCCATTCATCCGATTCTATCATCATCTTTCTACTTCTTTCGCCTCGACGTCATTACCTGATGATGACCTCAACGTGTAGGTCGAAACCGGTCGTGCTCGCTATGATATGGAGAAGATTCCAACTATAATTTAACATTAAATTTATTCAATTTTTCGTTTTCTTTTCTTTCAACTTCCAAATTATTTTTATTCGTTTTTCGTTCTTTCGTTCATGTTCCTGTACTACGATAATCGTATGCAAAACATAATTTCAAAATTTTAATCGACTCGTATTCTTGACCATTCGTATTTTGTCCTTCGTTTTATTTATTTATTTATTTTATTTTATATTCCATATCATATTAAAAACGTTATGTTCCTGTGGACTTTACTATACTCTAATCATTATGGATCGTACCCATCAGGACACCGTTAAATTGCTTGAAAAAAGTTGGATGAGAACAATTAATTGAACGAGGAAATCTGGTCACGTTTTTTGGCAAAATAAAGATGTTGAGCGTACTGAAAATTGATATGTAAAAGTGGAGAATTTTTGGAGCCTTTAAAAGTGGAGAAAGTTGAATGAAAAGTTAAGGAATCCATATTTGTCCTAGAACATGAAACTTGAGTAGGTAATTTTGTGAATTGATTAAAAGTGGTGAAATATGAGTGAAAAGTAAAAAATTTGACAGCTTGTAGCTCATAAATAGGAACTTGAGGATCGATGAAAAGTGAAGAAAAAATGAGTAAAAAAGTGCGAAATTCATAACTGTCCTAGAAATCCAGAACTGTCTTAGAAATCCAAGACTGTCATAGAAATCCAGAACTCTTCGAAATTCAGAAGTATCTTAGAAATCCAGAACTGTCCTAGAAATCCAGAACTATCCTAGAAATCTAGAAATGTCTTAGAAATCCAGAACTGTCCTAGAACATACATTACCACTCTACTTCTTCCTTCATCAGGTAACTAAGTAAGTAATCCATGAAAAGTTCAGAAAGATCAATATTATTTAGTTGCAATCTTCTAGAACCGTACCTAATGATAATAACACTATCAAAACACATGTTCCACAAGATTCCAAATTATTTATTTGAAGAATATTGAATCCTTCTGAACTATTAGTTTGTGATAAAAAAAGATTCAGAAGTATACTATATTTATTTTTATGAGTGTTTTTATAGATTTAGGTCTTGCATATTATGTATAATTAAATAAAACAATTAATAATTTTGTAAATTATTATTTATAAAAAAAAGTATTATAAAAATTGATAAAGGAAAATAATAAAGAAACTAAATAAAAAAAAATTGATAGAATTCGCAAAATTATCAACAAATAAACCTTATTTTAATAAATAAATTATTTAAGAACATTAATTTTATTGATAATATAAGTAGTAACTGTTATTAGTGTTCCTATAATTATATAAGTTACATGAAATAATGTCATTAAATAAAAAATTGAAAAATAAATTGAATTTGTTGAATAATTAATAAAAAAAGATAATAAACTTAATAAATCTCATCAAATTATCATTAAATTTATTCTAAAAATTAATATTTATATTGTAAAAACAAAAAATTTGATTAAATATGAATAATTGGTCATCATTTAATTTAAATGAATAAAACTATAATAAATTATTAGAAAACTAATAAATTTTTTTCTTTTTTTTCAATTTTTGATATAAATTTTTTTATATATTATATCTATAGATACCTAAAAGAGACAAGATAGCTAACTTTGTTAGTTCTAGTGTTCCACCGCACGCCAACACAGCGACACAGTATTCTTGGGCTAAATTAACATTGCGCTTATGGATGTTTTTCAGTTTTCATCAATTATCTCGGAAACCGTTCATTTTTTTGAAAAAATGAAGAGAACAAAATTTATTCCCCTTGTAATTTCCTATCAAATGAGACCTACTTTGAATTTTTTTTTCCAAAATATGAAATAGGTCTCATACGATAGGAAATTACAAGGCGAATAAATTTTGTTCTTTTCATTTTTTCGTAAAAATAAACGGTTTCCGAGATAATTGATGAATACTGAAAAACGTCCATAAGCGCAATGTTAACTTAGCCCTACAATACAGTGGCGCTATCTCTCGGCACGTAAATTAGCTCGACAAAAATCGGGTACCGGATTTCAACACAGCGCATATGGAGAGTTGGCTATCTTGTCTCTTTTAGGTATCTATAATTATATCATTAATAATAAATTTATTTATTTTATTAATTTATGTGATGATCTTTTTGATCAATATTGGAGTATAATGAAAAAAATTAGTTACATTTTCAGAATGTGAGGCTTATATCATATTGAGAACAAAATAAGATAATAAGATAAACTCATAATTTAGCTTGAAACTTCTTTTGTCCCATAGCCTTTCAAAGGTTGAAAAAAGATTCAAGAAGTGCTCTTCAAGCAAATAACCCGAATTTTTTGGGAACCATGATGTTGATAACTTCACCTATCAAAACACAATGTTACCCACAATTGTGGATTACCTATTCATTGAAAGAAATTTTCTGAACTGTTGATAAGTGATAAAGGAAGATTTGAATGGTAGATTTTCATATTTGAGTTTATCTAATTATCATATTTTATTTTCTTTCAATATGATGTGAAAAACAGACAATTTTTCATTACATGTAGGTATGTAATTGCTCAGAAATGTACCGCGAGAAAAACACAGAAAAAGATTTTAATTCAGTATTGAAAACACTTCTAGAGTTGACAACAAACTACCTACCATTATTTTATCATATGGCTTTTAAAAAGTTCAGAAAGAATCAGTATTCTTTAAACAAGTATCTAATTTGCAATTTTCTAGAACTACATTGATAATAACACTATCAAGACGCTATGTTCCTTAATATTACAAACTACTGGGGTATTCATTTAAAGAATAAGTTGAATCTTTCTCTCATTTCTGATAGATGAAGGAAAATTTCATATTCAAGTTCATCAAAGTGTACCTAATCATTTATTTTGAGTGTGATAATAATGTTCTGAAAAATAGAACAATTCAAAAACATGAAAGGATAGCGGAAAACAGTCGTTCTAACCGATTTGAATTTGACATTGAAAATACCTACTTCTACAATCAACAATAGACTAGTATTCTACCAGACTTCTGTTTGGTAGTAATACAAAGAATCTTTCCTCATCTGACACTTAGCTTTTGAATAATTGAGAAAGATTCAATATTCTTTCAACAAGTTGGTAATTTATAATTTTCTGGAACCATTATAATTATCGCCGTGCCAAAACTTAATGTTCTGAAAGATTCCAAATTATTCATGTGTAGAATATTGCATATTTTTGAACTGTCGACATTTGATGAAGGACTATTTCAGACATATTTCATATTTGAGTTTATCTAATGCCTATCATATTTTGTTTTCAATTTGATAAGATATTCTAAAGATATACCCATTACCCATTACAATTTTTCATATTTCACATTAAGTATTACTAAAAAATACGACCCGATAGCATGAATTGGATTTGAATTAGCGTTGATACTTTTATGAACTAGGTACTAGAAATATTGGTATTTTAAAGGTCAATAGGTAGCTGTTCAGTAATGTTATATTTGACCAATATTGGTAGTGGTCAGCAATTTTTGAGGCTGAAGTACGATAAATTGTCGCAACCTCAATTCAACTCATTTTTATTTTTCAATTCTAAATTTTTTCCAGATTGTTCATTTGAACTTGACGCCTTTTTTGACATTGATTTCAATGCAAAATATAATCGATGTCGATTTTTCGTTGACCTTGAAGTTTAATATCAGAGGTCGACTCAATTCCGACATCCACAAGAAGATTGGCGGTCATTTTTGAATAAAATTTCGATCATTTCTATGGTTTCCTAAAGTTGACATGGTTCCACAGGGATGATTTTTGAAGATATAACGCTTTGCTATAAAAAACGTGGTGGAAGTTGAAAGCGTGAATGAGGGATGATCAATGATCGATTTTGGCGAGAGTTCTATTGTGGCAGTGTGAATAACTAAAAGAAATTATGTATATTGGTAATGATATGAACGTAATTGGAAGGCATGTGAGATTGATACCCGAATGGGCGAAAACGATTTTTCTCGACTCAAAGGTTAAATGAGGTGATGTTCAATCGTTCTTTAGACAGACAGAGAGAGAGAGAGAGAGAGAGAGAGAGAGAGAGGGGGGGCTGATGTATCATAATTATGAACGCCCTGTGTGATGACAAGTGCAGAGCGATAATCATTAAAACGATAAGAAATATCTTCCTGGTCGTATGAAAAAGGGGAAAAAATCAATTGATTTGCAATTCCACCTGCTGATGAATTTCTTAGATTGTGCTTTTTTCATCGGTTCTAGAGACTAGTGGGTTACCCAATGTCATGAAAAATTGGTATCGAATATACCTCTGTACCTCTATTGACTAATCGTTTTCGACTTATTCGATGCGTCTCACTCTTGTGTTTCACATAGTTTTAAAAATCCGTTCCAATCCTTGTACCAAAAGCTTACATGACTGTTATCGAACGCTGAAAACAAGCTGATCAAATATTTTTTCTATTTTCATAACAATGAAGAAAGATTTTGTATATCCATCGCGATTCATACATTTAACCTTGATCGCGTGTACATTTTTCGACAGATTTCTTCAAGACACGTCTGTTTCTCTAATTCAAAATTCCTATCAATCTCTTAGCGATGAAAAATATTAGGAATTTATCCTTGGTTTTGATTATTGCCTTCTTCAGTTGCGGAAGAGTAGATGCTAGATGGAAAATTCACCACCTCTACTTAAAATATGCTGGTTTGAGTAAGTGTTAGCCGTTTCAAACGAAGACAATGAGCGTTTTTACAAAAAATCGATACACCTTATCTTCTTCATTTACCGTCTCTTAACTTCTACCAGTGCCGCTTCCGGAGGAAATCAAACCAGATAGATACAATTTAATCGGAATGAATTTGGAAGAGCGACGGGAAATTTGCTTACGAGTTCAACGACGATCTAGATTCGGATTCTCGATCGATAACGGCGATTTTTACGTGCCGAAAGCGCATCTCTACCGTTTTAGCTCGGATGATGAATGGACTGCGATACGTTGTCCGTTCGTACCAGCAATATACATCTCAAGGGGGGCAGAAAGAGTTCCAGATTTGTGGTACGTTATTTCGATCAATTCCGTCATGGACCAAATGGACTATCACTATTGGTTCGAATTAGAGACGGCTACGTCGGTATCTTTCTGTAAGTTTGTGGGTGAACTTATTAATTCACTGATCAATCTGAAGGAAAATTCTGTAGAAAAGAAATACCTTCGAGCTTAAGAAGTACAAATGTATTCAAGAATACAAAGTCTAGAAGCCAAATAGGGTTAAGTTCTGGGTTTGGTACACCATAGTGAGTGAAGATTTTAATTTTTGAGATTCGTTTAAGACTGTTCTTCTTGTAATCAGTCGAGTTAGTGATAGGAGGAAGCATTTCGATGTCGTGCTGAGTTCACAATGTTTAACTAGTAGCGATCCCACGAGTTTTTTCTCGTTTGAACAATTGTGATGCAAGAAAACGAAAACTTTGGCGTGTTTTAATCACGTATCGATATCTCAGAATCAAGACATGTGCCTATATGCTAGTGTTTTGGGTATTATTTTGGATGAATCATTTTCTTCTAGAAGGTTTAAATAGCCAATAGCCTCCTGGAGATATAATAGTCCTGTTATAAGGTTTTTCCAGTGTTCCATATTGCATACTTATCCTCCTACAAGTACAGGCTTCTCAAATATTACTGGGTAGTGGGTTTCATTCTTGTTTTCATTCCAAAGAGTTCGCAATGTTAGAATCGCTACCAGATTTATTACACGTATAAGAATAAGTTTGCAATATGGAATATTGGGGAAATCTTCTTCAAGTTGACGAGGAACTTTGAATTTGTCAGCTGCCAATCCTTTTTCAAATCTACCCAATTTTGCTTCGGAAGCAACAATTCGGCAATCTTTACTTAATTTATTAGAAAAACCTTTCCGATAAGCTACGTCGATTTGACGTAGACCGAGAATTTATGTCTTTCAAAGTCTTGGTCGGAACTGCGTTGGTATATTGTCGAGATCGACCTTACGTCGACGTCGATATCAGATTGATATGGAGTTGACGAATGTCGACTCTTTTTCTACTTATTTGCCACTTCGATCTCAGCTCGATTTTTTATTGACAGTAAAGAGCAGGCTCTGTTGGGTCGATTCCAAGTCAATTTATATTCTCTGGTAAGGCTGGTAGACTCTGAATCGACCTCATAGATTGTAAGGAATATGCTTGTTGACTTCAAATTGACCTCTAACCGACATCGGTCTGGAGACTTTTACAGTCATACACCTGTAGCATTCTGTCTGATTGGTGACTTCGCTTCTCGCAAACAGAATGTATTGAGTTATGCTTGACACAGTCGAATTGACGCAATATCAACATCAACTTTTGGCCGGCATTAAAAATATCTGACATCTAGACGTCGATTCATTTATTTTACCTCGATTCTGAATAAACCCTATCGGGTTGTGCACTCGGAATCTACGGAATCGCGATGAGTGACGTATAATAGACCCAAAAGCGATATCGATTTTCAGTCGACATTAGTCTATAATACCGCCGTCGGCAGTCGAATCAATTTCGATGTTGATGATTAGTGGATGGTGAGGAAGTGCGGTCGATTTTGAGTCGATTTTTTGTCATTTTGGGTCGATTCTCAGACGACAATGCGTGGAAATGAATCTACATCGATTTTGAGTCGACTTTTGATTCAAATAGCGAGTCGATTTGAAGTCAATATGGTTTATCAGGGTTGGTCGACGGATGGAATGGATTGCAAGAGTGGATGGTCTATAATCGGATACACTATATGACCATCGACGAATCGATGGAATTCAATCCTTCTGAGAGTAAAAAATAGAGATCATATTTCATGTCTCTATAGTCAAAAAATTTGGATCCATAAACGTCAATTACAACCATATCGAATTAGCTTTCGGGGCGGAAAGGGAGAGGTAAACAATACTTGTACATTGGAAAAACTATCCTGAAGAAGGAAAGAAAGTCGTATCCTTCCTAGCTGATTCTAGGTCCTTCAGGACAGCCTTCTTCTTTAATACACGCCCAAGTTATGACGTCATCAGGGTAGCCCATATCCAGCTTTTAATTAACCGGTATCGATTTTCAATCGATGTCGATCTGTAGTAGCGCAAGTCAAATCAATTTCGACGTCGAAGATGAGAGCGTTCGATTTTAAGTTGATTTCCAGTCATTTTTGGTCGATATGCGGTTGACAATGAGCGGAAATAGACTGCAAGATCCGAGTCTTTCAAGTTGGGTAAATTCTGAAGAATTTCAAACCTCAAGTCTAGCCAGTTGCTTGAGTTTTGGATTGCATCAGAAAGAGCTTCCGACCGTGGTAGACCCTCACGTGTCAAGTTTGAAATGATTCCAAAAGCATAGGCTCTGACCTTCATAGGAAGAGAGTGATAAATCTGAACTGTCTGGAGAACGTGGATCACAAAAATTTTAAAACTGTAAAATTCATGGGGATATTTCCTTCTTCTCCTCCTCTTCTAGGTCGGCCATCGTCCCTGAAATTAGTTGAAAATCTCCATTCTCTCCTCGGTCTTCATTTGAAATTCTTACGATATTGTGACCCTTCTCCCTGTTAGAGCTTGTATTAAGCTTGGGTGACGTCACCTCTCTGCGTCCTCCTGGTCAATATCATCTCCTTCCTCGGCCCTTCGATCGAAATTTCTTGAATTTTCCTGATGTCGTCCTTGAGGTCAGACTCCCTTTCTTCTGTTGAAGTTTCCCGACGTTCAACTGATGACGTCATGCTGATACGCCTCCCTGACTTCTCGTCTTCTGGTTTTCAAGCCAAACGCTAGAGTAGAAGCTGTATTTTTCAAGGTCGTAAGTTTGGGCCAGCTAAGGGTTTTTTTCATTCTTTTAAAATTCTCCTTGATCATTTCATACCCCTTTCTCATGGAACGCTAATAACGCCATATCCTGATGATTTCTCATGCTCTGGTCATTTGGAAGTCACTCTCCTAATACCTATTCAGCCATTTTGTATATGGCTTACTTTTCGGAATTTCTTCATCCTCCTCCTTCTCCTCAGGTCTTCACTAGTTTCTGAACTGAGTGCCAATGTCTCACCCACCGTTAGGGACTCAGCACTTGCCCCTCCTCAGTCTTTTTCTGTACCCACTACAATGAAGAGAAATCAGATTGCATCACTGCAACTCCTTGCTATCCTTCCTGTACCTTCTTCCTCAGTGATCATAAGCGGACGGTGATAAACTCAAGACTTTTTTTGGAATGAATATTTGCCTCATGGAATTAGTTCTCCATTGACAAATCTTGGAATTGATGCTAGTGAACTCCTCCAAATTGAAGGTGCGAGCAAACCGAAGTTCGCATATTGATGAAAAAGGATGAAAAAAACAGAAAAACTCACTCTAGTAAGAATTCTGCCCATTTATCACATGTTTTGGATGAGCAAAAACTTCCCAAGTTCTACCCGTAACACTTTTTTCTGATGGCATACTCTTCAATATCAAAGTTGGTTTGATATCCGTAAGGCTTCCAGTTTCATTTATTTTTTTTCTTTTCGAATGAGACAATCCTGATAAGAATTTCTATTAAAATGGTGAGATTCATGACATCTTGTCTTGAAGGATTATACAAGCAACAAATAGTTTATGAGAACTTCTTTAATATTATACATTTTGTCTAAAACAATTGCACTTCTTCAGCTCCAATCGACTCAGAAGAATATTCTGAGGAAGAATCCGGAATTCCAGACCTACTCAATAGTTTCTCTCAAGACCAACGTTTGGAGTTTTGCTGGCGTGCTTCTCGTTTGATTCGATATAATATTTCGTTGGTCAGTAATAAGGGTGAATTCGCTCGCAAACCACGTGTGTACGAATTTCAGTATCCGTACGGAGCCGAAGAGCATTACGCATTCAAATGTCCCACCTCTCCATCCCTGTATCTAAGTATCAAAAACAGAAAATCGATGCCCGATTATCACATCAATGAACGAATAGTGACCATCACTCTCGAAACCAAGGATGGTAAAGATATTGACAGAGAACCGTCAAGCAGAAAAGTTTCACTAGATGATAGCGTCGACGACTTTGATGATGATGACGAAGAGGACGACGACGACGATGATGATGAGGAGGAGGAGGATGATGATGATAGCGAAGACGACGATGATGAAGAGGAAGATGAAGATGGAGATGAAAACATCAAAGGGGAGTACGTGTACGTTAGTGGTGAGGATGAGTCTGAAGAGGAAGATAAAAACCTGGGAACTGAGGACGTTGAAAAATCTGGAGCGTATAAAAGTCAAAATGATGAAGTTAGCGCGAAAGAACGAGATGGCGAAAACCTAGAAACTGAAAAACAACAAGATGTAGAAAAAACTGTAAAGCCTGATAGTGATGAAAAATCGCGAAACAATAAGGATTGATCAGAAAAAAATTTAGTTAATCTAAAAAATTGGAAAAAAAAAGCTCTGAGGCTTCACAAATCCACAGTGTTTGTAACTACCTAGACTATAACTATTTTATGAGTAAAATCCAGATATTCCTATCAATTTGTGAACACACATTATTGTTTGAATAATGTTATGGATTTTGTCAATTACCATTTTTTCCAAATCTTTCTTTTTATGGTATCTTTTTTGTTTGATAAAATTTTACTGCAGGAGATTTTCCAAAATCCTGGAAAAACTATTGGAGCAACATCCTTAAAAACCTTTCTAGTCGCTCTTTATAGCCTGGACATTTCTAGTCATTACTCATTGTCTTATTATTGATGATCATTGAAATTTTTTCGAAGGCAATCCCCCACTCCTGCAATGAGAGTGTTTCTTGAAGAAGATATCTGGTAGAAATTTCCTTTGTTAGGGTATCTGTCCACATTATTTACATTGCTGATCTTGTAAAACCGAATTTTTTCAATGTCAAGAGACGAATTCTAAACATCGCCGATCTATTTTGGAAACTGAGAACAACTTTCGTTAGCAAGCCCAGCTTCTTTCATCAAAATCATAATAATGCAGAATGGTCTCTAAATGTATCAAGTTTGGCTTTTTGTGGACCACGATTCTTGATAACTTTATGCCACTGAAATCGAATTCGTTGAGCTGCTGATTGGTTCAATTCAACAACAATGACTCGAAAAGTTTTCATATCAAGAAAACTAGGTCATAATTTTGATCTCTCTCTCCCTTTCTCTCATTTCATCTATATGAAGAATTTCTAAAACTCAGCTAGTTACATTTAGAAATTTTGACGGAATAAATTTCCAAGTTTAGCAGGCCTCGAGAGCACTATGAAAGTGGAGGAGGAAACGGAGCTTGGTTTTTGCTCAAAAGTTATCGCCAGTGGACGACCTAGGCGTATCAGAGAGATAGGAATGTCCCTTAGGACTTTGAAATACCAAATTCCCGTTCATCAAAAGAGAAGAAGAATCTAATAAGAATAACAGCTTCCACAAAGGCTGTAACACTCTCAGAGCCATACCTGACTTGAACATTCAAATTGAGGGAGTCCTTACTCGAACTCAAAACTCTACTCCATTTTGTTCGACCTCTGGGTAGCTTTTTGTCACCACATCTTCTTCAAACCTATGCCATTGGCCTTCAAGCTAATTAATCCAAAGTCCTTCAATCCTCCCTCCATGACAAATCTCTAACTATTAAAATTCGAAACCAAAATACCCGTCACACAAATCCATCCACAACGGTGTCCCCAGGGAGAAGTGTGGAGTGTTTCTCACCTCCTAATAGCTATAAATGATCTTGACAAGTAGTTTCAGCCTTTCCCTCTTGAACAACTTTAATACCTTCCTACTAACCTGGCTAACTTACCAAAATCGCCCAACGTGATCTACATTAGACCCATCAAAGCCTAGATAACTAATTATTTCTTCTTCTACAACCTGTGCGTTACCAATGGACCCAAGTTGGATTCATAAGTTGAATAAAAGTTTCAGCTCTTCCCTTTCAAACGCCTTTTTGCAAGTGACTTCAGTATCTCCCCATTAACTGGGCAACTCACAGACAACCTTCATGATCTACATTAGACAGATTGAGGCCATTATTGCTAATCATTTTCCCTTCCACATCATCAACCTTTGCTTTATAAATGGTTATGATTTATATTGGCTCATCAGAATTGCTCAAATGAACAATAAAATTGGTGGTAAAGACTGTAATTAAATAAATTGAACATGTGGAAATGTAAAAACTGTATTAAAGAACATTGTTTGTTGAATAATTAAATTGCACAATGAAAATAAAGAGTTAATGATGAGAAATTAATTAACCGATAAATAAATACATCACACACGGAAAATGTAGACATTGGATATAAAGATGTCCAAGGGGATCAAAATTCCAATCTTTAAATCCAATCTATTGTTAAAAGCGATAGGAATTAAGCTTTTTCTATAGCAACCAGGACTTGCTAATTTGATCGTTGTAAACGGTAAATCGCTAAAAGAGGTATTGTTATTTGCAATTTCTTCCTGTAGAAATCGGATATAACGACGTCCAAGGGGATCAAAATTTCAATCGTTAAAAACGATAGGAATTATGCTTTTTCTATAGCAGCCAGGACTCGCTAAGTTGATCGTTGTAAACGGTAAATCGCTAAAAGAGGTATTATTATTTGCAATTTCTTCCTGTAGAAATCGGATATAACGATGTCCAAGAGGATCAAAATTTCAATCGTTAAATCCAATTTATCGTTAAAAACGATAGGAATTATGCTTTTTCTATAGCAGCCAGGACTCGCTAATTTGATCGTTGTAAACAGTAAATCGCTAAAAGCAGTATCGTTATTTGTAATACGTTGTTACACAAGAAGTGTTTGCCACGATTTTGCCGGTCTACCGCGCTTTCTCTTCCTCCCCAGCGGCATCAATTTTGCTTCCTCAAGTGCATTTACAAGCTTTAAGCATATTTGCATCCCAAGTAAATGCTTACAGATTGTATGATTGACAAAAACAGGGCATATGTACAGGACAAGTTTTTGAGGTAGTCTTGACATATGGTTATAATCCAATTTCCAAACGCGTGAGCGATCGAATGATTCTGCAACAATATTGTGTCTCAAAACAAAAACTTCGTCTTCATCAGATATTGCTGTCTTCAAGATGCACCTAGCACGTAATTCCTGGCCAGAAATCATTGGTGAACCATACTTTGCAATATAGAGCTGTTGGAGGTACGGAATGAGCTTCGACTTGGGGGGCTCAGTCATTCTTTTTTTTGGCGGAGAACAGCTAATATATAAAACAAATCACTCATTCCTGCCTGCAACTAATACAGTCAGCAAGAAGCGGGTGGTTTTACTTTATCCTGTGATTACCAGAAAATTATTGCCAACACGACCAAAATAAGCCTAGCAAAGTTATTGTCACCCATTACATAAATGCTCACACCTAGGCAAATAAGGAAAAAAAACATCTTGCTGGAGCAAAAATTTCTTTGCTGAAAATGCTTCAGGATGTGATTCTGAACAACATACTAAAAATCCCGCGTTTTACCCCAGTAGCTTATTTTTTTATGGGGGTTCAAACCCCCCAAAAATTAGTTTTTCGCCTATATCGCGCGAAATTGAATTTTCATTAAAAAATGTTTCAAACAAAAGTTGTTCCTCGTTAAATTTCATACCAAATAACATATTCAACTTTCAGGCTATACCAATTAGCGCCTTTGCAAAGGCCGTCCAAAAGAGGACCAAAATAAGTTTTTCCATATATCACACAAAATTGAAATTTTATTAAAAAATATTTCAAACAAAAGTTGTTCCTCGTTAAATTTGCTATAAAATGAGTTATTAAGCCTTCAGGAGGTTCTTTTTTTATAGGGGTTTAAACCCCCTAAGATTTAGTCTTTTGCTTATATTTTGTCGAATTGTAATTTTATTAAAAAATGTTTCAAACAAAAGTTATTCCTCGTTAAATTCCGTACTAAATAACGTATTCATTGTTCAGCCTAGGTCAATTAGTGCAGATTTTATACTGCAATGACCTAAAGTGAGAATGTTTTTTTCTAAGCGTGCATTTTATTTATTACCTTTATAAATGGATCCAATTGGGTTTCAAAACTGACTACGCCCTTTTTGTCGATGGGGAAGTCTCGCTATTCCCTAGAAAAAAATCTGCCTTCATATATTCTGTTTAACGATCTGCCATCTATCCTTGCCTTATTCCCTTCTCTCTTCTCCCCCCCCTTAAATTTCTCCTCTCTAACTTTATTTTCTCTCTCCAAGCCATGCGACTAGACTCCTTCCCTTCCAACCTTACCGTTCTGTGACTTTCCATTCATTGGCACGACTCAACATCTTCTCTATCTTCAATTGCCTCCCACCGGATTATGACGCAGTGGACCTAGTAGCCATGCAAGTCCTGCTCTCTTCGTCAGTCACTGATTCCTTCCCTCTTCCGATCTATGACTCAAAATCTCTTTGTTGTTCTCTGATCATCTCATTATGGTACAAACTTTAGTCCTCTCGATCTCACTCCGGTTTTGCTCAATAAGTTTCTCACGCTCTGACAAAATAGTCGCAGCACGACTAAGAATTGGGTGCACCTACGGGCTCTCTTCTCCACCCTCTTGCCACTACTGCCATGCTGAGGAATTATCCGTTTCCCAATTGGACGGCAGTATGCAAAAACCGACGAAGTGCCAATAATACACTCTACAATAAAGTACTTCTTGTTCACGTAACAAAGTTACTCTTCTCCAGATTGTGGCATTGGCACTCCCTATTTCCTCTCCTGTCCATACTTCCTAAAGTTCAGAAAATCACTGTTCCCTCTCGAGCCTCCTTTGCCCTCCCCAACAATTCAGAATCCCCTACTAAGAATCTAAACTTCCTCCGGTCCATACTTTTAGAAATTCATTCAACTCCAATTCTTCTTACCGAGTTAATAATCTCCTGTGTGATTGTGATTCTCGTAATAAAGAGCTCCTCTTCAGCACCGGTACGAATTTCAATTCTTGAATCTTATTCGTCCTTAGACCCCCTCTATTTGAGTTTCTAGTGAAGGTTGTGAGAATTCGTTCCCGTTTCAAAAGTTACTCGGTTTTTTCCAAAATGAAAAACTCCGCTCGAACTGCAGCAATTCCTTACGAAAGAAGAATGAAAAAAGTTGAGTTGTTAAAGATTTCTAATGAAATCTAACGAAGTCGTCGACATAAATTTATTACAACACAATGTGGGCCAAACAAGGTACGTATTCTTCGGTCTGCATAAATGAATAAAAATTCATCTACAACATCAGGAGGCTTGTACTTTTTTTTATCAGAGCCTATAAATATACGCAAAACTTTCGCTCGCATTTTATTGATCACGTTTTACGGAAAAGTATTCGGAAATAAAAGTGTTTTGCTTTTTTTTTTTCAGCCTTCATTTTTCACGCCACTAGTGTCCCGTAAGCGCCTTTCTCAGATCGAAATTTTTTTTCATTCTGAGCGTTTTTCTATCGTACCTCGCTAATGTTTCTGACCCCATTTTAATAAAGCATTAATAACGAATCAAACGGAAGTTTTTCCTTCTCATCTCTTGTACGTAGAGTACAGCTCGAATTTAATTTTCGCGATAGAACCTTCTTTCCATTCTTGATACGGTAACCAAAGTACCTGTAGCCATTCTTTTTCGCGCGTTGAACGTGACCGATTTAAAAGCGTATGATGGGGGACGATGCGAAAAGTTCGATTAAAAGAGAAATGATAATCCACAGCGCAATTTTTTGAAAATGAACGTAAAAATAGGAAAATCTGAATACCATTATAACTTCTAATGAATTCGAGCTGGAAACTTCTCTTTTCTACCTCGTTATTTTAATTAAAAATTTTGTTTAAAAATCTCGCGTCGGCAAACATTTGCGGGGTGGAATATTTCGCGTAGATTTCCAGATCGCATTAGTCGAATAAGGCAATTTTGACGACGACTACCGCAGAATGCAGTTTTTCAGCTCACTGGTCACAGATTGCAACGCTAAATTGTAAACAATACGAGTACTTTAAAACGGGGAAATTTGCATTTCTTATTTGACAAAAGGGAACTTGTGTTGCTACTAAATTCATTTTCTGTGGTCACAGTATATTTTTGTAATCAATTCAAATGAAGTTCCCAGTTACAATTTTTCATAGTCTCTATGTTTGTAAGAATCTCAGTCTTGCTCTGTCTTCCTGCTCTTTTCAGGCTTGATTTCAGATTAATAATTCCTATCTGTGATATTTTCTACGTACTTCCATCGAGTTTCCCCACTGATGACTGATCAGATGGAAATCAAATTGCAATATTTATGAGATTCAAAAATTCGACGGACTAAAAGTACTTGTAAGAGAAGTAATTCTGAGGGGTCTTTTATAAAAATTACAGAAACAATTACAAGTTCAAAGCAGTGACTCATAAAGTCATAGAGATATTGTTTCCTTGTCCAAAGAAATCTAGATTAATTGACCCTCAAAAACTTGAACCTCACTTTGTTTCTTATTCTGATTCAAACTAATTGATGCAAATGGAATCTTTGACTATACATTTTATGTGTATTGCGTTAGTATGTGCTAACGCACGTTCAAAAGTAGTAGTAAGATCTATAAGTCGTTCAAGTCACTTTGGCCAGAACTGCGCGTTTTTAAATAAGAAAGATCTCACTACCACTTTTTCACGCACTTAGCACAGTCCATATACGAGTACAAAGTACTATAATATAATCCAATTTGCCAGTCACGTCACATAACACTGCTGCTAAACTACTGTTGCTGTTCCTCTTTCCGCTCAAGTCTGTACAAAGTGAACGAGCTAAATGTGAACAAGTGATTTTGCATACAAATTCCCATGAGATTGAAATTGAGGAACAGGGTCTTTTCATACACACATAACAAAAGATAACAACCAAAATAATAACAAGCGACGAATTTAATTTAAACATTAAATACAAAATGAAAATAAATAATGTCGACAAAGGTGAAATTTTTATAATTAATAATTCCAATCAACAATTTAAAAAAATTCTAATAAACAGAACAAAAAGGAACATTTTTTAAGGTCAAAATAAGGAATAAAAATAAGCTAAATAAAAACAACTGACTCGTCATAACCAATCGCGCGTATCGCAATCCATTTCTCTCATATTTCCTTATTTGGTATTAATAATTGTGATAATTAATCTCCAATCACAATCCTCGATTATTACATAATTTGAAGAACGTAGGGACAAACGCCTCGTATAGTCTAGGCAAATTAGACAATAAAAAATAATTTTTTGGTAGAGAACGAGTGTTTGCTGGAATGTGTAGAGGAAGGTATCGAAAAGCACCAAAATGAAACCCCACCCCCTAAAGGCTGGGGAAAATTTTTTGTGGCACGTTTTAGCCCCCCAAAGTCAGTTTTTGGACTATTTCTCAAAAACTAAGCGTTTTACAAGAAAATGTTTCGAACAAAAGATGTTCCTTTTTGAGAACGACAAATACCACAATGAGTAAATGAACGAAAACCGACAAATACTACAAAGAGTAAATGTACGTAGGGAAATTGCAAAAAGCCGCAGAAATAAAACAAACAGAGTACCGCAAGCACTTTCGGCTAAGAAGCCATCAACGGGCGGAGAATAAAAAGCGACTGACAGAGGAACAGTCGACGACAGAAAACAACGGTGAGATCATGATTGAAACCTGTTAAGTACGGTTACGTTATCGCTGTTCGTGTGGCGAATGATTTCGATATTTTCTAACGCCATTCTTTTTAAATACGATCTTTCTCCATGGAGGAGGGTCTCTGACCCCTCTCTGAAACTGTGGCCACAGGTGATCAAATGGTCCGCGAAGGCCGATTCCCCCAATTTGCCCTTTTTCCAGGCCCTTAAGTGCTCAGCCACTCTTATTTGGAGCTGGCGACCGTTCTCACCTATGTAAATTCCGTCACAGTCGTTGCACCTTATACTATAAATCCCACTCCTCTGTAAAGGTGGTGTAGAGTCTTTCAATCTAACGAACAGGCCTTTTAATGTGTTAAAATTATAGAAAACCGGCCGGAACCCAAAAGGCCGAAGGACGCGACTCAATTTCGACGAAAAGTGACCCAGGAAGGGGAGCTTAATCCACCGCTTTCTGCCTTCACGACTCCCCTCCCGAGGGAGGGAGGTAGTAGAGTCAAGGCATTGTCGCGTGATTTTCCTACGGACCATCAGGTCAATGTCCAGGTTGACCTCGTTTACCCGAGCCAAGTATTTGATTGTACGTAATTCTTTCTGGAATGCTGCTTGACTCAAAGGGATATTAGTGAGTCGATGGATGAAACTATTAAAAGCAGCTATTTTGTAGGCGACAGGGCAGAATGACGCGCCGTGGACAACAATATCGGTCGAAGTATCTTTTCTGTATATTGCGAACTCATGGGCCCCATCTCTTTCGGAGATGGTAAGGTCCAGGAAGTTGATAGTAGAATTACCTACCTCCAAAGTAAACTTTATGGAGGGGAACTGAGCATTGAGATACTTGAGAAACTCACCAAGGAGTTCTTGGGGACCTGTCCACGCACATAGCACGTCATCTACATATCTGTGCCAATAGTGAACATGATTTAAGAAAGACTGGCCCGAGGAAAAGAGGTCAGCCTCGAATCTCGACATAAAGACCTCCGAAACGAGGGAACCCAACGGGGATCCAATTGGAATGCCCACTTCCTCCGGGAATTCAAAATATTTATCGTTAAATTTACAAAAGTTAGGAGACCAGCAAACGGTAAGGATTACTCTCCGGCATTCTTCCATTATCATTATCAGAAACATCTTCCCGTTTCTTCTCTTCTGGATATTTCTTCTCCGGCATGCTTCCATTATCATTATCAGAAACATCTTCCCGTTTCTTCGTTTGTAAAGGTAGTAATCCTTCTATGTTGGCCTTTTTTATGCGTTTAAATGAAATGACATTCGTTATAGTAGTCTTCTTAGGTTTTTTGATAGCATGACCAACGCCTGTAAATATTTTTTCATTTCTTTTAGGAGCCATCCTTAAATTTCAAATCTCTAGTGAAATTGATCGCCAACCTTCCCGATAACTTCCCTGCCACCAGGGAAAGATTTTGGTGCAGGGGGTGAGGTCTGCTGTCGACAGAAGATAATAGTTTGTTAGAAGGTGCGAGGAACAACGGAGGTGCAACAAGTAAGGCCTGGAAAAGGGGGAAGCACGGCTGGCCAGTCCAGTAGGGGATCACCAAAA
This sequence comes from Aspidiotus rigidus, assembly GCA_035079385.1. Classification (NCBI taxonomy): domain Eukaryota; kingdom Metazoa; phylum Arthropoda; class Insecta; order Hemiptera; family Diaspididae; genus Aspidiotus; species Aspidiotus rigidus. The sequence goes on from JAVHKY010000013.1 coordinate 16,005,721, forward strand.
TTCCTTCTGCCTCATCTGATTGGATTTTTTGGAGTGTACGGAGAATAAGGTTGAAGGGAGGAAAAGCGTAGAAGAAATATTCCGTCCAGGGTATGACGAAGGCATCGATAGGCAGTGCTGCTGGGTCTGGTTTCCAGGAACAGTAGGCCTGGCATTTCTTGTTCGCTTTGGAGTCAATTTGAGGCTGGCTCAAATTGCTGGCATCGTACGATAAAGTATACTCGCTGGCATCGTACAATAAAGTATACTCGCTGACATCGTACCTAGAAGTATATTTGCTGGCATCGTCCATAAAAGTATATTTGCTGGCATCGTCTATGGAAGTATACTCGCTGGCATCGTCTATGGAAGTATACTCGCTGGCATTGTACAATAAAGTATACTCGCTGACATCGTACAATAAAGTATACTCGCTGACATTGTACCTAAAAGTATATTTGCTGGCATCGTCTATGAAAGTATACTCGCTGACATCGTACAATAAAGTATACTCGCTGACATTGTACCTAAAAGTATATTTGCTGGCATCGTCTATGAAAGTATACTCGCTGACATCGTACAATAAAGTATACTCGCTGACATTGTACCTAAAAGTATATTTGCTGGCATCGTCTATGGAAGTATACTCGCTGATATTGTACAATAAAGTATACTCGCTAACATTGTACCTAAAATCTCGACATAAAGACCTCCGAAACGAGGGAACCCAACGGGGATCCAATTGGAATGCCCACTTCCTCCGGGAATTCAAAATATTTATCGTTAAATTTACAAAAGTTAGGAGACCAGCAAACGGTAAGGATTACTCTTTGTAGTATTTGTCGGTTTTTGTTCATTTACTCATTGTGGTATTTGTTGTCCTCAATATGTCGGGCCGTAACTTGCAGGAACGAATCGATTCAAAAGATGTTCCTCTTGAAATTTCAAATAAAATGATGCATAGAAAGTCCAGTTTAGACCGAATAGTCAGCTCAAAAATTCCCTCGAAGTAATATAGTTTTCAAAATTTAGACGAAATTTATCGCATTTTTGCTGATATCTCGGAAAAATCAACTTCTAGAAGAAAATGTATAGGAAGGAAAAATTTTCTTTATAGTATTTCTTATAAAATAAGTTCACTCTTGAACAAATGTAATAATATCTTCTGTAGAACAAGCGGAAACAGAGGAAATTTGTAGAATTTCTTATACTGTAGAATGTTTTCTTCTTATACTGTATCTAGCCAAGAATGTTAAAATCTAGGTATCGAGACTTACAACAGGATAAAGATGGAATTAATCATCCATATCTTCAGATGAATAATCTTCAAGTTTGTTATCTTCGTCTTCTTCTTTATCGCCTTCGTCAGCGTCTACAGAAGAATTCATGCATGAAACACCCAAACAATGAGTGCACAGCTTCGAACATTTCAGACCTTCGAAAACAAAAAAATGTAGGTTTACACTAGATAATTATTTTATGTTTCATGGTGAACGAGAACGGTAATTACCTGCTTTCCTACAGCTGCATACACTTGTACACCCTCTCTGGCAACCACACGATATTAAATTCAGGAGATGATCAAGAGCTGCAGCGACAATTGTTGGAACAGGGGTTAAAATTCCCTCTTCAATGCGCCAACCCCAGTCCAATGGTGACTTCAGTTCTCCTCTCCATTTTTGAATTTGGTGCTACACTCGCCAGCTATGTTGTTGAATTGCTTCCAGTGTAGGTGGGAGTGACGCCAAATATACAGTACTTTTTGCCGCGCTCTTGATAAAACAATTATATCTGTAATCGGAAAGTGATGTATCCGTTTTTCTTGCCCCGTATAAGGCGAGTATGTAGTTATAGGCTGCCGCATAAATTTTCTCTTTCGACGAATTTCCGTCGTTGAATGTATCTACTACCTTTCCTAATCCTTTCTGCTTCAGGATTTTCAAACAAGATACCTTCCCTTTCCTGTACATTGCAGAGGTGGTATCGCAACCACTCATTGCGTGCGCAAATAATATGTTTTTTTGGAGGTCAGGGTTCTCGGCATGAATTTGTTGTATCGAATAGAATCTTGTCGATACGCTTCCTTTTGAAGGTTCCATGAATGTAACAAATTCATTGCACGAAGGAGGAGTAGTTCCAACCAGCAACACGAGGAGATCAATGTCCTCACCTACAACGACTACTTCCCTTCTTTGAACGTACACATAACTCATGAGTCATATACACGAGTCTGCAGATAACCCCCTTGAGTCCGTCTTGAAGTTACCTAACACAGTTTTTATCTTTAATAATATTGACTACTTCTAATATCTTACCTTCTTTTACAATTAGACTCTCAACCTACAATAGAGACATTCTCGAAATCAAACTTTTGACCTTAGTTTAAAGAATGAGAGGCTAAAGCAGTATGATCACTGCCACGCCAATTCTAGGCCAGTTAAACTCCAGTTAACTTTAAACATTGTTGGTAAAACAAATTTCCAGAGTTAAAATGAATTTCACATTTCAAACTTTGGTTAAATAGTTGGTACATTTGGCCCTGAAAGTTGACTTATCAAATAGGCTCAACTGACATTTAAATCACTGTACTGATTCACTGACAGTTAAATCATCAAACAGGTTCAACTAACAATTAAATCATCAAATGGTTTGAATTAACAGTTAAATCACCAAATGGATTCAACTGATAGTTAAATCATACACAAGATTTAGTTAATAATTAAATCATCAAGTGGATTCAACTAACAGTTGAAATGGGTTTGAGTAAAAGTTGAATTATCAAATAGATTCCACTGACAATTGAATTAGGTATCAAATGGATTAAAATGAAAGTTGAATCATCAAATGGTTTTGACTGACAGTTAAATCACCAAATAGATTCAACTGAGAAATGAATCATGAAATAATTCTAAGTGACAGTCAAATCATATTATATGGTTCCTGCTGACAGTTAAATAATTGAATGTGTTCAACTAGCAGTTGAATCTGACAATTAAATTATCAAATGAATTAAACTCACAGTTGAATTATCAAATGGTTTTGACTGAGGGTTAAACCATCAAATGGATTCTACTAATAGTTAAATCATCCACAAGATTTAATTAATATGTAATTAAATCAAGTGGATTCAACTAGGTAACAGTGGAATCATCAAATGGGTTTGAGCAAAAGGTGAATTATCAAATGGATTCCACTGACAATTGAATTATCAAATGGATTAAAATGAAAGTTGAATCATCAAATGGTTTTGACTGACAGTTAAATCACCAAATAGATTCAACTGAGAAATGAATCATGAAATAATTCTAAGTGACAGTCAAATCATATTATATGGTTCCTGCTGACACTTAAATGATTGAATGTGTTCAACTAGCAGTTGAATCATCATACTGATTCAACTGACAATTAAATTATGAAATTAATTTAACTCATAGTTGAGTTATCAAATGGTTTTGACTGACAGTTAAACTATCAAATGGATTCTACTGATAGTTAAATCATCCACAAGATTTAATTAATAACTAAATCATCAAGTGGATTCAACTAACAGATGAATCATCAAATGGGTTTGAGTAAAAGTTGAATTAGGTATCAAATAGAATCCACTGACAATTGAATCATCAAATGGATTAAAATGAAAGTTGAATCATCAAATGGTTTTGACTGACAGTTAAATTACCAAATAGATTCAACTGAGAAATGAATCATGAAATAATTCTAAGTGACAGTCAAATCATATTATCTGGTTCCTGTTGACAGTTGAATGATTGAATGTGTTCAACTAGCAGTTGAATCATCATACTGATTCACCTGACAATTAAATCATGAAATTAATTTAACTCATAGTTGAATTATCAAATGGTTTTGACTGACAGTTAAACTATCAAATGGATTCTACTGATAGTTAAATCATCCACAAGATTTAATTAATAATTAAATCATCAAGTGGATTCAACCAACAGTTGAATCATCAAATGGGTTTGAGTAAAAGTTGAATTAGGTATCAAATAGAGTCCATTGACAATTGAATCATCAAATGGATTAAAATGAAAGTGAATCATCAAATGGTTTTGACTGACAGTTAAATTACCAAATAGATTCAACTGAGAAATGAATCATGAAATAATTCTAAGTGACAGTCAAATTATATTATATGGTTCCTGCTGACAGTTAAATGATTGAATGTGTTCAACTAGCAGTTGAATCATCATACTGATTCAACTGACAATTAAATCATCAAATGAATTAAACTCACAGTTGAATTATCAAATGGTTTTGACTGACAGTTAAACCATCAAATGGATTCTACTGATAGGTGAATGATAAAATAAATTCAACTGACAATTAATTAAATCATTGAATGTATTCAATCAACAGTTGAATCATCATACTAATTCAATTGACAACTAAATCATCAAATGGATTAACTAACAGTTAAACAATCAAATGGTTTCAACTGACTTTTAAATCATCAAATGGATTGAACTCATAATTGAATTATCAAATGGATTACACCACCAGTTGAATCATCAAATGATTTTGACTGACAGTTAAATAGGTAATTAAATACATTCAACTAACAGTTGAATCATCAAACAAATTCAACTGTGAATTAAATCATCAAATAGTTTCAACTGACAGTTAAATCTTCAAATAGATTCAATTACAATCAAATAGTTTCAAGTAATTGTTGAATTATATCAAATGCTTTCAACTGATAGTTAAATAATTGAATTTGTTCAACTGACAATTAAATCCTGAAATGGTTTAAACTGACAGTTGAATCTTCAAATAGATTCAATTGACAGTTGAATAATCTAATGGTTTTGACTGACAGTTAAAACATTGAATGGCAATCGTGAAAATTAAATCATTAAATGGATTTAACTGACATCAATAAATGGTTTCAAGTGACAATTAAATGATATCAAATGCTTTCAACTGACAGTTAAATCACATATACCGTAGTCGAATCTTCAAACAGATTTAAATCATGTAGAAATCAACGCAGAAAGCTGGAACTTGGGAACAAAAGTTATTTTTAATCAGGATTTTCAATATTCATCAACTAAGTGAGTTTCTCAAGCTCTCCTTTTGGTGTTTTGGTCTGAACTCTGATGTAAAAGTGTAAAATGGTGAGAGTTATGTCTAAGAATAACATGAATTAAGAAATGTGGAGCAAAGCAGAAGGAATTGAAAGATTTGACCAGAATACTTGTACAAAACAAGCACCAACTGCGTTGTAGGTGAGTCCAAGCACAAGAACGGGTACCCTAAGCTCTCCTCCTTATTCAACGAACAACATTTTGCCCGCTCAAAGCATGATCACGTATGTGCGCCGTAGACCTTGTGTGTTACAGGGCAAGCACAAGCTTATGTACCCTAAGCTGTCCCCGATCTCGGGAGTTTGACGCTATTTTGACTACAAATTTTGACACTTTAACGCTATGTTTTTTAAAAGGAGCTGGACACATTTTTGATGTAACTGCCCACGCCCCACCTATAAGAATGTGGGCATTTTGTCAAAAATGCGTCAATTTTGCGAATTTTGACAATAAAAGTGTATCAATTGACATTAATTTCCGAGATCGGGTCCTCATTATCAAACTAATAACATTTTGCGAAACACTAACTTCTCACAGCGAGTGAAAAGCACGAGCTCTTGTCAGCGCCGCAGGCGTGATCGGTAACTAGTATTTTATAATCAAACCTGACTGGAAAATAGAGTGTACTCGGAAATACCAAATAAAATATCCTCTCTTATTCTACAGCAGCAATATAGCCCTGTGCACCCTCTCTCCCTTAAGGTGAATTTTAAAATCTGAAGTGCGCTCGCCTTCTGCCAAACGTTGCACAAATTGTGCGATTATCGTTTTTGAGATATCCGTATAATTGAAACCTATTTTTTCGGAAGGTGGGCCAACAGACAGTCGCTCTCTCCCAAGTCAAAGTTTGAATTGTGCTCAAACTGTATCGTATTGTGTTGTAAGCATTTTGCATTGGGTTGCGCCTGCTCACTGTCCAAGAACAGAATACCCCTCCCGCCCTCAAATACATGTATTTGTATTCAATAACGAGAGTGCCTCTCATTTTTTATTTCTTTGAAGAGTATTTAATCCAAGTGCCATCTTCGGAAAAGTTCGCCTCCGAGGTGATTAAATGTTTCAACCTTTTACATTTGTCCCACCATGTAAAAAATACGAGTCGAAAGATTCAACGACGATACTCTCTCGACAAAGAGAAAAGATTGTTAGAAAATTGCGATTTATCTGTAGCCGACAATCTCCTAATCGTTTTACTCTGTTCTCTTGTTTCAGTTGAGTCCGAATTCCAAAGTCGCTCGATGGTTCGAAGCGCTGAATCCGGCCGTGTTGCCATTGTCGCGTCCGGAAAGCGGATTTGTTGATTTTGGCGGCGATACGGATATCAGTCGAGAGTCCTTGCTCCGGTTGTCGAATCGCAAGCAGAAAAAATTGCCGCTCAGGCTGAAATTGCGCAGGGCGACCACTTTCTGACTAGGATATCGAAAATCCGTCGTATCGTCTCGGATTAGAAGATACGTCAATTTTGGACCCGCATGGCGTAGCGTTCGTCGAAACAAAAGAACAAAACTGCTGACGTGAAAGCTAAAACTTGAAATTGTGGACTATTTTTCGTGATGAAGAACTTATCGGACAAATTTTCTGTTCGCATTTAAATACATTTGAAAAATTTTCGATTTCTTAAAATTATTTTGTAGAAGTAGTTGGACTGTATGAGTCTTTTCAAATTCGTTATTCAGTTACCTATACCGATTTACGAGTACAGTAATTTTGCAGAAAAAAAAAATAAAAGACAATTTGGGTGTTCTTAATATTATTGTAAGTGTAAATCATAAATTTAAGGTCCCTGTAATGTTAGAATTTGTAGGCTGTAGAAGGAATCCTTTTTTTTCGCTGTACAAAATATGTTCGTATCCTACCATGTGGGCATTTATGTACTTAGTTTCATGTTTTAAGTACGTAAAATTGCGTTCAAACGGCATACGTAACATTTTTCTCCCCTTTCAAAATAATGTATAGTATGTAAACGAATTTCACGATTACATTTTTGTATTTAAAATGCCGATAATCGATTGAGATTACGTTTAATTGTTACTTGGTTTTTTTTTATACCTACTCATTATTTTATTGGATTATACTTGGCAATACTCATTATATTCCTCGTCTCTCTCCATGATTTTTCTATACTACTTTCAACAAAATGACATTATTTTAACGAAATTTGTATTTAAATAATGCGGAAGTCATTTTAATATCTATCTCTCTGTATCCCTATCGAGTGCAAATAATTTTCGATGACATTCGAGAAATTTCTGTATTTTTTTTTTTTACAATAAATTTCTTGTGAAAAGTGCGACTCTACAACTAAGATAAATTCTCACTTATATGCAAGAAGTACTAATCCTGCAGGTGCAAATATTCAAACCCATTGAATAAGTTTATATTTTTTCATTTACAAACCAGGAATGGATTTTCATTCTGCTGTTCGATCAATAAGTGTTTCTTTATTGTTATGTCAGTTGTCTGTACCATACCTGTTATTGTTAGAATATTTGAATTTTTGTTCATCTTTTCTTTTTCAATTTATTTTAATTTCGATTCTAGCTAATTTTTTAAATAAAAATTTCTTCTTTTTCAACCAATTTTTGGGTCATTACCAGAGAAATGTGTGAGTAGAATTTACAATAAAAAAAACAAATCAACAGAGATATATGAAGTGACTACAACCAAAATATATTTTGAGATTTTCAGTTCTTGACAATTTTCCTTCAAAAATCTTTGGCATCAGTCCTTCGGGTCTAAAATCACCAAAGAACAGTCTAACTCTAAGTAGACAGGTTGATGAGATTAAATGATGAACCATACGCTTACAAAAATCATTTTTCTAAATTTAAATGCACCAAAATCAGTACTTTTGTTTCCACATACAGTTGAACCCCTATAATTCGAACTCCCATGATTGAAAAATCTCTATTTAAATACAAAAGAATTGAAATCGCTTCATTTTGAAGAAAATAAAAGTCTTCAACGCCCCTCAATTTTTCGAACTTTTTAGACGGTTATATCAAAGCTTGAAGCTCAGGGCTTGCTTGACACCCCTGATTTACAGTGATTCACTGTGTGACGTCATCATTGAAGCATTCTACTGTAAATTAGTGATGGGCATTTGTTGGTTATTTCCAAATAGGGTCTACCGTTTAAACGGTTATTTGGAGATCATTGTAACCGCTTAACTGGTTAAAAACTGCCAAACAAACCGGATAACTATCAATTATTCAAATCCTATGACTAACGGCATGACATAAGTAACAATGTTTAGGCAATTAGACGTACTCTGTGGCCGCAACCTAATGCTAGGTAATGCTATTAAATGACTACTGCCTTATCCCCACCAGTTATCGATTATTCTTCTTTGTGTGATATTTTCAACATGGTTGTACAGGTGACTGCGACCATAATGTAGTCAAAGTAGCCTACCTCAGCACTTTCATCTAACAGACAAAAACTTGACACTGCGCTTACAGCGTGCGCCAGCCATATTCGGACCCAACAGCGCTAGCGTCGCTGATAACGCAACCGGGTACATAATAGACATTGCGGGTATTTAGGTGAGCGGGCAGTAACCGGTTTCATAAAATTTCAATGTATTTCAAAACTGATAATTTCACTTGAAAGGAAATTTTATGATTAGCAAATTTAGTTCTTTCAATTTTTTCAAAAAATTGCTTGTTTCCAAAGATATTTCAAATTGAAATTACATTGAGACAAATGGAATCTTCTCCTTTACCCCGGTTCCATTTTCGCGACTACAGCGAACCTAGCGGTTGTAGGGCCCGAATTATATAATAGTCAAAGTTCAACTTGCTTTCAAAAATGTTCACTAGGAGCGCTCAGTCTTCCACTTTTTTGCTCTCAAGAACCCAAATTGGAAAAAAAGAGAGAAGACCCTTTATACATTAGTATCAGAGATGTCGCACAAAATTCCTTGAATTTTGTTTTAGTATTTACTTCGTTATCTTGCAATTTTCTGTTAAAACGGAATTACTTTTGTTTTTGTTACTGAATTTTGTTTCTTTATTTCCACCCAATACGTTACTCTCTTGAGTACAAACCTTTCTAATAATATGTTCAACCATAAAATTGGGGAACGAGTTAACTCCGTAAAATTTCGTTATTTTTGTTATTTTTGTTTTCATTTTTGTGCAAAATGCATTGATTTTGCTCAGACATCTCTAATTTTCTTTCGGTATTTTCTTTCTTCAAAATTTTCTGTTGGAACAAAATTATTTTTGTTTTTGTTACTGCATTTTGTTTCGTTATTTCAGCCCAAAACTTTTTGTTAATTTTATGATTTGTTTTTGTTTCATTTTTGTGTAACATCTCTGGTTAGTATTGCAGTGTTAATTAAACAATTTTAAATTTTGGCAGTCGACTGGTTTCTACACTTGTAATGACCGGTTTCTCAGTTTAACTGGTAATCAATAATAAATCGGTACCTATAGGCCTATTTCGCTTAATTTTATAAAAGAATTAACCGGTTAGTCGGTCAATAACCAATAACCGCCCATCACTATTGAAAATTTACTTACTTTCAAGTCGTGATCGAAAATGGCGTCAATAATAATTGTCATAATTGACTTTATACAGATATATATCAGTATCAATTCAATAAAAGTTCAGATTACGTCGTTCAATTTAAAGTTGATTTCTAAAGTTTTGATCACGTTTTAATCATACTAACCACTTGCAAATTTGGAATCTAGTAGAAGCGCTAGTGGCGATATCTATAATGCACTAAAAGGTGAACATGATATTTTCAACTATGAGAGGTGATACATGTGAAATCAACTCTACTACCCTAAATATTGTTTTATGCAGAAAAAAGTAAAAATTGAAAGTTTTATCCTCATAATTCTCTTCTAGCGGATGAATTCAACTTTAGATTTTTTGCAGAACTTTTTTCACATTTCCACCTTTTTGACCAAATTGCACCAATCATCTAACTGTATTTCTTTTGCCGATAGAAGGCGCGCGGACTGTTTGCCCAAATTTGCAAAGTGCGTTGATTAGTTCTCAGTGCAGACCTCTACAAACATAAGATTCGGACCGGGCATATTGTAGGATCGCTAACGTCACCCATGTAAAATACTCGGAAAGTACTGATAAGCAAACGGTAATCATGACTTGAAACTAAAGGTGATTTTTTAGTTTTTCTTAAATTTCTCCAAAAATAATGAATTTAGGCGTGTAGTCGTGAGGAACAAAATTGAAGAGCGGAAAATTTTCTTTCAGATGAAAATATTTTGGAGAGATTTTAAAAAATTCAAAAATTTTGCGCGATGCTAGCGCTGCCCGGTCCAAATCACTAACTCGCCATCCTCGTTATCTACACTATGTTAAATTTTGGTACCCTGAAATCGTTACAATAATTCATCCCACCAGATGTCGCAGAGCTGTATTCAATGTATTCTTATGGGGAAAAAAATGTTTACCAATTTACTCATACGTACATGCATCTGTAAGTAAATTTTATGTGAGATAAATTCACATCTCTTTATTAAAAAAAAAAAAACTGAATATTTGTGGAGAAAAATAAGTTTTAGTGTCAACTCTCCATGAAAGCATATGTTAAACTGCTGAAGATTGACTGCAGCGAGTTTTGTACGTGCGGCAGAACCAACAATCTATCGAAATTGGCGATCTTGTGTTTTTAGAGTCCAGATAGTGTTCTCAGTTTATCTATCCTCTTTGTTCATGTGACGTCATTAACTGATGACAGTGAGTGATTGTGATCGATAGTGCGCAATATTATCGCAGAATTTTGCGATAGTATCATGCGATGGTGCTTAGAACATTATTTGCCTGTGAAAGCTCTGCTAGGAGCACCACTTTCCACGCTACATTCAAAGGTGATGATGTGTAGTAGTCTCATATAAATAACACAGGAATGATTTTTAGAAGTTCCTCACTACTTCATTGATCAATCAATTTTAAAAAATGAGATATACAAAAGTTCAAGCCGAGTCTACTCTACCAATTTCAAAACTCTTTTAGGGGGCTTTCTACTTGAATTTTGCAAGAAAAAAGAGTAAAAAGAAAATTTATTGTTTATAGTCTGATCGCAAATAGGATGGAGCACTGTAAACAAATCCATAAATTGCTTCCTCCCACTGTAATCAATTTTGTCCTAAGGACGCGGGTCGTGGATCGCGGGTTTGTTTACGTGACCCATTCTATTTGCGATCAGACTATAGTCATTTGAACCGGGTACACTAGAACTAAAACAAAATTTTTTGATTTCTTGAAACCTCTTGAAAATAGACTCATTTGAAAGAAAATTTTACGCTCTTTCTACCTTTTTCCCTACACTTTTCTCCGAAATCGACTATTTCTGGAAAAATTAAAGGAAAATTGATGTTTGCCATGTATTTTCGTGTTACAATCACCGTTGGATTTTTGCATCACCGTTTGCTTATCAGTACTTTTAATGTATTTTATACATAGACACTAGCGCTCCCTCAATGTGTCCGGTCCGAATTAACACTCATCATCATTTTCGACAGGGTTGCAAAAATTTAGGTTTTTCTAAAAAGAACAAAAACCGTGTTTTTTATTTAGTTCAAAAAGTTTTTTTTTTGTTTAAAACGTGTTGGAAATTGATATTTTTTCTTCAGACTCACATTTTTGTGCGTGAGTACGCGTGACTTTGAATTCATGACGTACCGTCCATGTTTAAAACTTTTTTCTCAAATTCCAATGCTTAAAACATGTTTAAAACACTGTTTAAAACGATTTTGTTTAAAACATCGCAACCCTGATTTTTGAGTGCAAGCTTCGGAGAAATTCCGCATAGCGGCGCACACTCCGCCCTTATTGGCGAATCAACCCCCATAAGAATACACGGGGAACAATTCGATCAGTTGTCAAAATTAGGAAGTATGAAATAAATTCGCGTCCGGCCCCAAAAGAGTCGCCCTCTACATTTACTATAGCGGCCATTTGTGGAAACTGGTCGAGAAGGTGATGTTTCAGATAATTGGTGAAATTTTTATTCTTATGAGTTTCATAATATTCTACTAGTCAAGAGAGTCAAAAAAGGGTACTTTTTTTTTCAGTATTAACAGAGGTATAGCTAGTTGAAATAACATACGCTCTTATGTAAATTTTCATGTGATCACCTTTTCGTCCACGACAATAGCGCGTCTACAGTAGTGGCCTGATGCGAATAAGGAATCCAACACTGATAATGAGGATGTGGAAATACCCAAGTAGGTAAGTATTTGAAAATGTATTTTTGTTTCGAACTTATATATTACTTTTTTTAAGTTTGAATGAATGATCAAATTCAACTTTTGTTCTTGTGGAAAAGTCCACATAAAAAAGGTTCGTTTACTTTTCTCAAGCACTATCAAATTCAAATCTTGAAAGCCAGTTTTTTCTTGAGTCACTGTGGACAAAAAGGATTGCTCTGGAAATGTAGCCTATGCAGGTTGATACTTAAATGCCCTCAAATTGATATTGAAATTTTCAATTCCAATTTGAAACCAACCAGTCGCCGATGTCGATCTTGAGTCGATATGAAGTCAGGTTATAGTTGACCAGACTTTTGACTGGTTGAATGACTTCTGACTATTTCAATCTGCAGTCAATTTTGAATCAGGCTCTCTCCCTGTGCTTGATGAACTTCAAATCAATTGTTGATCAACGTCAAATCAACAACATTGTAGTGCTCGACATTTGTAAGTCGGTTGTCTTTGAATCGACCTAAAATTGAAATCAAAATCACTATCTCAAACCTAAATCAATGTTTGTCAACTTCATAATGATACAATTCTTTGACTCTCCGGAGTTTAATAGAACTATGGTATTCTGTGTGTTCACCTTGGTGACCTTGCCTCTCGCAGATAGAATGCTTAGTCATAATTATGTACGCGTATAATGAGGTTCATTATACAAGGTGGTGCCAACATGGTTGGGTGTAGCCGAATCAAAAAATGTCTGAAGGGAGTCAAAATCACTGATTCAGATTGAGTTTTGTTTTGAAACGATCAAATCACATTTTTTCAAAGAATAGATGAACTTCTTTTTTCAAAGAGTCTGATTATAATATTAGGTACATCTTATTATTTCCTATTTGTTTAAAAATAATGATAATAAACCAGAATTCAGTTTAAAACCGCCAATCTATTAGCATAGTAATGTACGTAGGTAACGGTCGACGATCCTGTTTGTGTTTTCTCAGTTTCCGTTTGCGCCACAAAAACTCGATCCTTTCCGTAACCCTGGAACAGATGATATGCCATGCCGCCTCTGGCGTTACAGGTTATAATATATTCATAATGACTGTGATTCTCCTGTCCTTCTTTGATAGAAATTTTCCGTAACTTGCAGACTGCATTCATGTTGTACATTGTTGGATAAAATTCTACGTGCATTTGGTCGTGAACTTTGTTTTCTATTCCGTTCATTACCGACGAACAAAGTCTGACTTTCTGACCAGGCGACAACCCGCAGAGAGGATCGTTATCCAAATTTAGTGCTGCAAGAAAATAAGTTGAACGTGGCTGATAGAATGTTGAAATAAATTTGCACTTATAAAAGTCTAGATCGTTTTCGCGACATGCGTTTAAGAAACTGATGAGTACAAAATAACATTCTATATACATGCATCCACAAGCTTCAACTTCCACAATAGTTTGTCCAAACTTTCTTTTTATCCTTGTCCAATGCTAAAACTGTCAGACAGCCTTTTCACTATTTACAATTGATCACACTCATTTCGTACCACAGCCCTTTACTCTCCATCCCCTCAGACTTTCTGTAAAAAACTAAGCTCAGTGGGGTAGGGAATAAGACCCGCATTGTTATGGAAGAAGCTACAAACTAAATGAATCGCAGATTTTTTGTTTAAGGACCCTCCACTCTGTTTGAAGATAGTAGGATAGTAATCTCTGACTTTCCTCTCTCGAGTCGAGTCTTCTTCAACTCCTAAAGTCTATTATCCCTCCCTGGTATTTGACTGGGCTGCACTCAAATTTCTGAAACGAATACAAAGATCACTGAAGGGTCAAGGAGGAGCCTAAAAACGGGAGGAGAATTTCAAACTCATTGAGCTCTGATTGCCGTTGCAATAGTTGCAGACGCTTACTTAAGCTAGGATCCTTTTTCAGTTGTGCATAAAAGGACTCCGCATTTTCCGAAATGATAAGTGCAGGCTCCTCCGCTAGCGCTGATAGTTCAATTCTATTGTCTTCGTGGTCGAACCAGAAAATGAATCGACCGGCGATATTTTCCATTCTATTTCCACTGACGTTGTATTCACGATCTGAAACATAAAACTCGTCGAGTTTCTTTTTAGATCCTTCTCGATCTATGCACCTGAATGTGCGCTCCATATGAGGATGGTTTCCTATATAGACTTCTCGTTCTTTGGATTGTTTCATTTCGTGATGGTATTGCGGCATCATATGTTTTTTCTCGTCTTTAACCATCGCAAAAAGATGCGAAAAAATTATCGGATGTTGAATCATTAACGATTTCTTAGGCATGTGTTTCTTATTTAACGGCGAATATGGATAACGAGAATTCAAGAAGAAGAAGCCACTGCTCGAAATAGTTGTGCAAATTTCTTCTTTGGTTACCGCATCTAAAGCGGATTCAGAATTTGTGTGCGTTTCCGCTTCGTTTTGTGACTCTTTCGGCTCGAGTGGAGACGCGGGCTTGAGTTCTGTAATGTAAGTAAAGACAGAAAGTTTTAGGGCCTTCATCAACTCTTAATCAAAGATCATGGAAATTTCTTCGTTTGCGTTAATTACTAGGTTATCAAAATTTTCGAACTCCTTGAAGTAATTCAGAGCCGCGCCAACCTTATGACGTCGTCATATAGGTTGAAATCTCAGCCGAGCTTGAGTGCCTGTAGTGTAGACCCTCCTTTGCTTAGTGTCTGAAGTGTTACAGATTTTTCATATTGGCTCAAAACTCAACATTTTGTCAGGTTCTTGAATTAGGTCGAAGCCTAGTATACTTTATTTTAGGCTAACTAACTTGATAGTCGAAAATAAGTCTATTTCAAGTTTCAAAAAAATAGAAGAAGAATGTGTCAGAAAACTCATGATCAGCTTCCAGCCAATAGAACGCCAAGAGGGGAATAGATTTGAAAGAGGTCCACTGTTTGAAAAATAGAAAATGAAAATTCATCTATCAACTTACTGTGATCATGTAATTCCAAGAATAGTATTTCTACTTCCGGGATATTGAAAACAGATGTCAATTCTTTCGTAATTTCTTGTGGACACCGGATATTATTTGTACAAATGATTAACCAGATGAGGACACACAGTTTCATGATTATGGTTTTAGATCGTGATACGCTCGAATAATATTGAGCACCCTAGTATTTTCGATGATCCAAGTTTTTCAGAACGTCGAATAATTTTTGTAAAAACAGAACCGTAAAATTGACAAACTTGTTGAAATGTGGGTTGTATTTGTGTACACTAATGCGTGCTTGAGAAAAATGTTTGCGCAGTGTTTATCGAATTTTTAAACATGAACTACTTATTACTAATCCCGTGTAAAGTATATCAGGTGGATTTAGACGGGGTTCCAGAGATAGAAGACTTCAGGGATCGAACGTTTATTCAAATTAGAATCCTCATTAATCACATATAGGCTTATTGAAGTTGTAAAAATATCATTTCAAAATATGCAAAAGTACTTCATCCCAGTTTCAAAACTGAGTATAAATGAGTGACAATATTCTAGTTGAATGAGATCTTAAGCTTTGAAACTCTGTACCAGGTACTTCATTTCTATGAGGACATTCTCAGGTGTAAAGCCTCGATGATTTCTTTTAAGACAGATTTTAATACTTGATAGACACGTACGTTTCTGAAATTACGCTCTTCTTGCGGAAGGGTATACTATTTTGTAATCGAGCAGGTTTTGTTTCTTCAGGACGAAGGTTGAGATGAGGGCTAGCGAGGGACATTTTGACTGTTGGTGATTGGATTTATGGTTTCGCTAGATTGGGTACAAATTGAAGTACCAATCTAGTCAAGGGTGGATAAGGCGTCTGCAGTTGGTTCAAGAGGTTCTCCGAATTCGATCCTGAGTATCATCTTGATAATTACAGAGACCTTTTACCCCTCCTCATGAATTTTCATCTACTTTGATGGGGTCAATATCACTATGGATATTATGTGCAGAGACGCCAGGTTGGAGGAAGGCACCATAACTAAGTTCCCCAAACTCCTTTCTTCATGCTTCAAATTTAACATTTGTACCTTCTGGGAACAAGTCTATATAGGTACTTGGTTTTTAAGATGGCCTTCAGATTGGGTCGCCTCTGTCTTCCCTAGTAGCTGAGGTTCACTTAAATAAATTTGAGAATGATATTTTTAATGGTGATAATAGTTGCTGGACCAGTACGTGGATGGCGTGTTTTGCATTTGGGATGGTAATCTCGAGTTACTGGATGAATTCCTTGTTAGATTAAATTTTTATCACCGTAATATTAAGTTCAGAAGGTTTCTGATATCAACCTACAAGCTTCTGATAACCAACAGATCCTCCTCACGAAAAAGCGGCTCATTCTTTCATGACCACCAACTCATTACCAAAAATTTGGAAACCAGGCCAGTCTCTTCCATCACTTAACGTCTAATAATAATAATAATAATATAAAATTTGAAATTCAGGACCTTATCCGTAAAAAAGTTCTCCTCGTGAGAAAACAAAGTGAATCCATTTCTGTGCAACATCTCACATAAGATTGCTGGCATCCTTAAGAACATACGGGTACAGTACAGCCTTATATACCTTCAATACTCTACGCAATTTATCTCGCACTAAAGATCCCGGGAAGGATGGTGTCGACCGCTTAAAGTGCCGGGGGTGCGATTTCGTCTACCTAGTCCAAACAGGCAGATGCTCAGCCGATCAGTTGAAGAACATTACGATGTAGCTATCAAAACCAAGTCTCAAAAATCGGCCTTTGTCGGGCTTCTCTCGCAAAGGCAAGATTTTAAATAAGCTCGAGGCAATCGAAATCGTGGCTGGCGACATGCGCAGGACTCAATGTGGGGAAGGTGTAGGTAGAATTCTGATATGGAGAAGTTGCGGCGGTGTTAAAGCGTGTAAATGTTTGATTTTTTGTGGAGACTCTGAATTGGAGTGGAGCGTAGGGGATCCGTGCATAGTCGGAGTGCCGTATTTTGTGTGGAGTTCAAGGGTTGGAGTGTGCGGTCGCTGGCGGAAGTGTAAACTGTGGGCGCATAATCCATCTTGGAGCGAATTCGCGTGTTGAACAACAAAAGTGGTATTTTCGGCTCCCCAGGTCGTTCCTTTGACGACCTTTAATATTAGTGTAGGCGATAAGCGTCAAAAATAAGGCCAACCCTGCACTTTTTGATAAAAGCATGAAATGTGGTATACTTCTTTATCTCATTGTCAATAACCAAATTCGATCGGGAGACACGCTCGCAGACCCCTAGGACCCCCTCAGGGGCCACTTTCCCCATAAAACTTTAATTTTTTCGAGATATTGGACAAAATAACACAGATGCGGTAAAAATACCTCAGTTCAAAATTATTCTACGTAAAATTTTCCATGTAATTGAATACCATATATTTCATGTTGACTAATAAAAAGCCCCTAGCAAGGTGTTTCCAAATTATGACTTTTTTGATTTCCAACACTTTTCGTCGAAATTATCAGAATTTTGTAGCTTCTATTGAATTATTTCGCGACAAAATCCTCTCATAACGGACTGTCTACAAAATAATGTCATTGAAGCGAAATTTCAGCATGATTGGCGACGAAGGGGGGGGGGGCTGCTAAATTTGGTACGGCGCTTATTGCGCGTTTAATCATAGGTTTCAACAGAATTACAAGAAAATTTGGTATGATTCTTAATCTAACTCCTACTACTATCGAATTCGATCGAGAGACATGCTTGCGAACCCTCAGAACCTCCTCAGGGGGCAACCTCAAAAAATGTCAATTTTTTCGAAATATTGGTTGATACGGTAAAAATACGTTAATTCGTAACTATTGTACGTACAGATTTCACGAAAATAGAGCAACCACTCTACAGTCAAGGAGGGTACTTAAATATTAAACTTGGCAGTTTCTCTTAATTAGTTTATCATCATTGATTGGACCTAAAACCTACAATTAGATAGTTGCCTATTACTTTCCCACCCACGTTTTGAAATATGGAATATACTCGAAGTTTAAATGCAATCAAACTAACTTCTAATTTTCGTGACCACACATCGCATCACATCCAGCCCCTACTTGAGTGCATGGTAATGCCAGATTTGCGCATTTAGAACGTAAAGGGGAGCAATTCGACTTGCATCCATATTTCCGATGCATCAGGGACGGTAGTCCACAATGGTACCCATTGCTCACCCGCACCCTTCTCCTAATCCCACTCAGTAGGGTCAAGGTGAAGAGAACTTGCACGTGTTGCATTTCCCCAAATCTGAACTGATGTTAATAATAATTGAAGAATGGATAAAGTTATAACCTTTTGCTGAGGGCTTTTTATTCATCAATATCAAATACGTGGTACTCAATTTTATAGTAAATTTTACCCAGAATAATTTTTAACTGAGGTATTTTTACCGTATACATGTTATTTTGACCAATATTTTTAATAAATTGAATTTTTGGGGGGAAATTTCCCCCTGAGGAGGTTCTGGGGGCCCACAAGCATGTCCTTCGATCGAATTCAATAGTAGTAGGAGTTAAATTAAGAATTATACCAAATTTCCTTGTAATTGTGTTGAAACCTATGATTAAACGCGCAATAAGCGGCATACCAAATTTAGCACCTTCCCCCTTTGTCGCCAATCATGCTGAGATTTCGCTTCAATGTCAATATTTTGCAGACAGTCCGTTATGAGAGGATTTTGTCGCGGAATAATTCAATAAAATCCACAAAGTTCTGATAATTTGGACCCCTTCCTATCATATATAGCTCGAGGGTCGAAATTTTTCCACGTGCCCCTCATCCTCACATCATGTATAGCTCGAGAGTCAAAGTTTTTCCAAGTCCCCCTCCTATCCTATGTAGCTCGAGAGTCGAAATTTTTCCCCCCTCCAATCGTATATAGCTCGAGGGTCGAAATTCTTCCAAGTCCCCCCTCTCCGTGACGTCATCAACCTCGCTCGTGCCCGCGGACGAAAATTTCCTGAAAATACCCCCCAACAAAAGGGATAGCAGGTTCCCCGCTAAAAAGTCAAATTTGGAAAGTTGACCATTGATTCGAACTTGAAATTTTCTATTGTTCAGAAAGTCACTTATAAAGCTTAGAAGATTCTTCGAACACTTTTTCAATACCAAAAAAGACGCTGACGGTATACTGTTTTGCTGAAAATCCTCGGAGGATTTCGCCTTGTAACATCATGAGGTTGTCTAAGGTGGTGCGGGAGGTTCGGAATCCACTCTAGAATTTATCGAATAATTCCTTCTCTTCAAGTATGTGTTTCATCCTCTCAACTATCGTCTTCTCCAGTACCTTACATAGGGAGTTGGTGAGCGATATTGGTCTGTAACTGATGATAGCTTGCGAATTTCTGTGGTCTGAGTATTGGTAGGATTTGGTCTTTTTTCCAACTTCCTGCATTCCTTCCTGCTTTCCAAATTTGGTTGTATAGGTGAAGTACACTCTTGCGATGAGGTTTCCTTAGTTTTTTAATCATTCGGGTGTGGATTGTATCAGGTCCGGCTGCTGAATGACGGAGTCGTATTATGACAGACGAGAGGTTGTAAAGCTCTGGTTGTGGGATGACTTCCTTATTTGGTTGACTATTGATTGGAGGAGCAGGAGTTTGTGTGGTTGGTACTTGCTTCATTGTTGTGGTGAGATAGTAGTGACGTAGCCAATAATGAACAAAACGAGAAAAAAAGTAGAGATGTAGGAAAATAAGAAAGAGAAAGTCGGTTATGTTCTCGAGCTGCGAAAGCTTTTTTGAATTGCGCTAGTTTCACATTAACGTCGAGTATTCAAACTGAAAATAAAATATTTAAACAATTGTTAACATCAGTATAAAGTTTTCCAAACGTTCTTTTGGACTATATCGTAAAAATGTAACGAAAACTTGATTGTAGTTTCGTAGAGATTCCCTTTTAATACAAATACTCGTAGTATGTTGCTCAGTTTACTCATATGTGAAGAAGGATGCATCAATTTATGATAGTAAAATAAAGTGGATAGGCCTATGCCTGCAGCGAAAAACTTGTCTCAAATAGTAGAAAATCATACCAATAATTATTGTAAACGCGTTAGAATTACCGTACCCATATTACACGTAGTTTTGTACTTCATCAGTTTATGTAAAAATGTCTCGCAGACTTCTTTATTTCGTTATGTTGCGTTGGTTTCTCTTATCCGAAGGTTGTAACGATAATAACGCACAAGGAAGCCAACAGGATCAAAAGTTGGATAGGCAATCATCTTTCGGTGATTGGCTGCGAGATCAATCGGCCGCTGATCCATCATCTGATCCAATGGATGGGATTCAACAGTCGTTTAGAGGACTATCAATAAAGACGGACAAAGAAAATTAGATGAGTAGTTGAGTGTCGATGAATTTTGTGAAAATAATGAATAAATAACTTCACCCTCATCTTCTGGTGAATAAAATATTTAATGAACATTTTCATAAGTTCTTTCTTTTTCTAAGACTGTTTTCTTTTTTTTTTTTTTTTTTCCTTTCCTTTTCCTTTTTTCTAAGAATGTATCTCTTTTTCGTCGACGCTCATAAGCAATGACCTTGATGCGTCGTTAAACATTAACAAATAAAAAAAAAGTTTTTGAAAGTTTGAATTTCCTCTCTCATACCACATTGTGGGTACTTGGAAAGGAAATTAAAATTTATGTCTGAAGCAAAATATAAAAAATAAAATAAAAATAAAAATCGTTCGTTTTCTTTGTGTAAAAGTGTACCGACAATATATCAGCTTTCCATTCCACCTAATAGTACTGATTCGAGATTACGTGTCCTACCCAGAGATATCAAGGCAATCGTCAATGACTAATACTTCAGCATAAAGTTTTCAGTCAATTATTGCATCAACTTAAACTTACAGTCATCATCATCAAGTACCTGCGCATATCTTTTATTCGTTTTGAATCGCTTGTGTGTCGCATGTGCAGCACCGCCCGTCATCCATAATGGAATAGGTGCGGGTTGCGTATGCATTTAATATTGTTTCCTCCAACACCGGAATCGACCCTTTCGGGTATAACTTCAGTGAAGGAGGAACTTCAGTGAAGGAGGAATATTCGTTTTGAATGTAATCATGAGCTGTTTTCCAAGTTGAGTGAAAGTTTAATACGCGCGCAGCGGATCTTATGGTCCAAAGAAATTATCAGGTCCTCGAACCTTATTTGCAGCCTCTGTCCTGATACGGCTGAATCACTGTCTAACCCTGATCATCAACAAGTCAATTCCTTCAATAATTCCACTTCCCACCTTGATGTGCTCTCCATCACACACTCTTGTACTTCCTTTCGAATCTCATTTTCGTGAATACCTTGATTAAAGTTGCGATTTACACCTGATGATGAAATATTTGTATTTTAACAGCGGCCGTTACGAAATTTAATATTTTAGGGACCTGTTGTTTTCCTCCCTCTGTTTACTTCTTCGTTATTAATTCTTATTGTCTCAAATTTCGGCGTCCTTTGCAGAATAGAATTTCTTTGATCTTCTCGTACTTCCTATTAGATCGTCGTAAAAATATTCCATTGATGATCAACCATCCTTTAAGGGGTACAAAGGGACCGTTTCCTGTCCTCCCCGACTCGCTGACTCTTCCGCGTATCATTCAACTATACGGCACCTCGATTTTGAGCCAATTTGGTAGTCTGGATTTCCCCACAGTTGACGTTAATCTACAGTCGTGCGGTGATGCTACTCTCACCTCTTCGTAAGTAATTTTTTTTAGGGGGGGAGGAGAGCCAGATTTTGCCATCTCAGCCATACAAAGTTGAATTGACGTATCTGCAAAACTACGATCCGGAAAATGAGATAGGTGACTGATAAATGAAAGAGTTAAATATTTTAGTCACGAATAAATCTTCTTCTTTTTTTAGGCTGATGACATTGACTACTGCAGGCGAAAAGAAATCTTATTCCGCTGATCGTTATTTTGCAGATACGCCAGTTGGGGGCTCTCGTCGTAGGTCAAAAGAAGTCACCGCACCTTTGATCAATGATGATATCAGTCTTTTTTCTTCAAACTCTGGAGCCCGTTGATCTCTCGGAACTTCACCTGGTTGGCGCTCTGTCATCAACTCATTACTTTTCCAAAAAATTTCTGATTTTCATTCTCCTCCACATACGACCTACTTTCCTCTTTGAGAAAAAGCAGATAGCTGCCCTCAATTCAGATTAAGCCCAGTGGGGTCATTACCAATTCCCTTCAACCGTATTTCTTGACATAAGAAAGTAATCCTCCAACGCCTTAGAATTGTTCGAATTCGCCTCGGTTTCTCCTCTCGCCCCTCTTCATGTACTACTATCACCTCTTTTACAACTTATAAAATTTGTGTTTCCACAACGGTTGCCCCTGCTCGGTTATGGTTCTTGCAATCGGTTTATTTTCGACCTATAAAAAAAACACCTCTTGAGGAGGAACAGAAATTGTGCGTTTCCTCTTGTTTCATAACTCTATCAAACAATCGCTGGAAAGTTTCCTTCGCGACAGCTTCTCCGCGGTCACGTATTCTCGGATACGATACACCGCCTCCGGTTCATAATAACCTACAACCAAGCATGAGTATACAAATTATCCCCGACAGTCCAAAAGTCGTAAAATATACAGCGAATGATATAGGTCTAGGGCAGTGTCACACTGAATCATTTCGGCACGCATTCCCAGATGAATACTTACTTTCAATTTCCGGAAGCTCGCCAAAAAAAAAAAAAAATCGTAAAAAATAAAACTGCTTTACGGAGAATTTTTTATTGGGACGATCAACCCCGATACGTGAGGGCTAAATCGATACTTAATTAAGTGGAATGCGTGATCGCCAAAGAGTGTCACTTCCATCTGCGTATAACAAACATCACTCTAATCAACTGGTGGTTTCGTTATTTGTATGCACAGTAAAGAGAGTGCTGGCATATATACGAAGTACCTACATTTTAATAAAAAGTTAATTATCCGGGCCACGCCGTACGCTAAATATAAGGGGGCTATTATTTATGCGAAACTATTCCGTTTGCACGCCATTATTATTCGCCAGGGAGTTCTGGGTAGAAAGTATCGCGCAGTGCTAGTCGTAATCAAAATGATCACTCAAAGTTCCCGTCTATTTTTTTTTTCTTCCCAACCTTTTCGAAAGGACGTCGGTAAAAATTTTCTGGAATAAACAGGTTAATCGACGTGAGGAAATATGTACGCGACGAACGTATAATTCTTCGTGCGATGACAGGGACGCGCGTGTTTTAATTTTTATTTAATTCGTCTGCTATTGTGAAAATATTGTTCCTCTTTTCCAGCTATGGAACCGCCGACGATAAGTACCGGTATCTTGAGATGGTCGCCCGAATCGCGTAGAGACTCGCAGCTGCAATATCCTTTTTCCGAGGTGAGTTATCTTATTCCTTTTTATTGACAGCCAATCGGAGTCGATTTATTGTTTTCACGATCATTGAAGATAACTTTCGAAATATTATTTAATTTTTATCGAATATTTTGGACCATCATAATTTTCGTTTCCTCAGACCTTATTGATCGAAAAAATAGAGCATTGATTCAAACTTACGAGAACATATTATCGTATCTCCTTATCTATAGGTTTTTATTGTTTTACTTTTTTTTTTCTCTCTTTTTTCTGTGAGAATATTTAATACTTTAGGACTTTGGTTCACTATCAAATTACCTAAACGATTGCATATTGAATTGAAAACAGTGGGCGGAATTAATTATAATTTTTATTTGCACGAATGTTAGTCGAAGCTTCTTCAGTCTCCGAGGACTTCTTTATAAATTATAGTTAGTTCAAATGATATAATTCGACTTGTTGAACATTCATATACGTAGATACCTACAATCTATATGCTGAAAAATCGCAGTATCATTAAACTGACAAAAATGACGTTGAACATTTTTGAATTTTTCCAATCATCTTTGACTTTTATTTTCACATGCTACATAATATAGTTACTGGTGTTAGTAATTTGAGTTTTAATACCTTTGATTTTTTTTTTATTTGAAGTACCTAGGTACCTAACTTCCTGATAATGTAGGCAATAATGGTCAGAAATTAATTCAATACTTGCCTACTCATCTATTTTATTGAATATTGTTTCTATTTTTGAGAGTCGACAGTTATGACAATCGAATTACTTATATAAGTATTCGACACTTGAATTATATTTTGATGTTCTAAAATGGCTGAGGCAGGCTGTGTTTTCATGACATCACTCTAAAGGTAGGATTTAAGAAACTATATAGTTTGATAGAATGTGATTGATCTTCATTTGTAAGACTCCCATAAGAATAAGTACACGGGGAATATTTCGATCGTACGTTGATTACGTTGATATCTGAAAGATGAAAGTACCTGAGAGATGAGAAATAAATAAGATATCAGAGTCCTTGATCATCACATGTCTCTGTTTAGAACAAGGAAGTTTCAAATAACTTTTCTGAAACTTCATCTTTGGTTCCCTAGTACCTACTCTCAATTATCAAGGTAGACCTAAGAACCAATCGCCCCAATAACGAGGCTATCGGTTACACGGTACTTTTGTTCAATTACTTATGGTCACTTGCTAAGTTACTCTTTCTTATAGCTAGGTTGCTGGACAAAGTTTTGATTTGACGTGTATATCCAAATAACGCTCAGAAAGAAATTATACTTTTCTCTGGATACGGTCATTTGAACCAGGCTCTGTTAAAGATGGCTGAGCGACGAGCCAATGATTCCTAGAATAAGGTTTATCGCACGACTATACTCAGTTCATGTTAAGAAAGGATAGAAAGTAGTAGGAAGTTTGTATCATGAGAACGGAACGTAAGGAACTATGATAGGTATGCGCAAGTGATAAGAAGAGGACCGTCGCCATGTTGATAAAGTCGAAGGAGGAGCAGTTTTGGGAGGTTTCAGGAGGGCCGTGAGGAAAGTTTGAATACCAAACATTAAATTTTGTTGAATTAGAAAGATTATATTGATGAAAACAAAAAATGAGTGAAATATTTCCTTCATTTTTTATAGTTTGAATTCTTGTATTCGCTGTTTGATGTTTCAAATTCTCTTCGGAGTTTTAGGAACTACTCAGATTGCTCCTCCTTCAAAATTATCAACATGATCACGATCCTATTCTTATCACTTGCGCATACCTATCTTATATAGTTCCTTACGGAACGGTAGATGAAAATTACCTGGAGCGTTCCGTTCTTGAGGCTCGTACTTTGCACTACTTTAATCCTTTCTGCCGTACAAAGTTGAATTGACGTATATGCGAAAACAACGATCACGGAAAAGTATCAAAAAGAATATAAAAATGTATTCGAAAGATATTAAGATCGCATAAGTTGCTCACTCATAGCAATTTCCAGCGCAGAATTCGATGATTATAATAATTTTCTTCAATAAGTGCTCAATCTTCAGATACGGTACATTTTTCACCATCGCGATGCATATACGTCCAAAAGGGACGTATATGCACTGATTTGCAATGGACTGTGATAGTAGTGGTGTGTGAATATGAAGCTTCGTTACCAACACACATACAGCCCATTGATCCGAACACCTTGTCTGGGTGATCATTATTTTCGCATATACGTCAATTTAACTTTGTACGGCAGCTTTCTTAACGTGAATAGACTATACAGGAGATCCTCTCCTCCAAACTGCTGGCTTGTCGCTTGGCGCCTGGCGGGCGTTCAAAAGGAGCTCGAGGGCAGGTAAAATGGGTATCCATCTTGTTTTTTAAGTGAACTTGACTTACGTGATTCATGCGAAGGTACGACGGGACATCCATCTTGTTTTCTAACTTTCTAAGAAACCAAATATTTATCAAAGGGGTGTAATGTTGGTACACTTGAAAAACAAAATGGATGTCCATTTTACCTGCTCTCGAGCTCCTCAGCGTTTACTGAACGTGGTCAATTTTTTTGTACATTGATGACGTCAATCGATTCTTTGGAAAGCCAATCAGGCCCTAGAGAGTGGAGCAGTTGAACTTGAAAGTTGAACACTCAAGGCTCAAGTAGTGCATTTCCCTACTTTGTAGGAATCAGGAAAGCTAGAAAAAAGCTGAACAAATTTGGCTTGTTTCGGCTTTCAGCTTAGGAAGTTTTGTAGAGCTGGCTTTCAGCTTTGCTCTTATCATTAAAAATTCGGCTGAATTTGGCTTTCGGCTTTCAGCTAGCTGTGATATTCTGTTTTGAACATAAGTGCAGCCATCAGCTGGAGACTGGATCCTTTAAAACATAGACCGTGAAACAAAAACTGTGAGTAACTTCTTTTGTTTTGCTGAATTTATAATCTGGAGGCCTCTTAGAATATGCTACAGACTCGCTGCTGTAGCTTAGAAATTTCTTATTCCCAATTATAGGAACACAATTATGATCTTTGTTCCCTGTAGCGTGTTGATATTATGGGAGCATATATGTGCGATATGCAAACGTGGTATTATATAATTGATTTGCGACTTGATTCAAAAATCCCATTCAGAAAAAGATACAAATCACGAATCACAAATTGCAAAAAAAGTATTGCGGCCAAAAATTTCATCTTCGGCTTCCGCCTTATACACATAACCAGGGCTGCTTAGCTAAGACAAAGCCATTATCCATTAGCAGTCACTCGTTAGCCACGCAATTTTCATCAAACTTTATTTAGCCGTTAGCTAGGTAATGAAATCACGTTAGCCATTCAAATTGGAATTGCCAACGGCTAATATTTTCTCTTCACCACACCTCACCCCTCCTCATTGGAGTGACCCACTCCCCTACTTACAGCCGTTAGCTTTTCGCTCTCAGTCGTTGGCCATTCTATTTTGACCCGAAATTAGCTAGCTGTTAGCTGATAGCCAAAGCCAATCAATTTGAAGGGTTAGCTTTTAGCTAAGTTTTTAGCCAATACCATTGGCTAAGCAGCCCCGCTCACAACCTTGAGAAATTTGGCTTTCGGCTTTTAGCTTCTGGCTTGAAAAAAAATCAGATGGCATAGTTCAGCTGCTTTTTGCTGATCAATTTTATAAAAAAATGTGAGTCCAGATAAAACGATCAGAAGGATTGGTGCTTTGTTGTGGAAGATACCTATTCTCCAGTTTATGTTCATCTCCATTGGACAACTACATGACAGACTTCGACTATTCCGAGGTGAATGCTACAGGCTTCTGTACTGAATGGCTGAAAAACTCACCTTAATTATGATTCTTATCTTTGTCAAATCTTTGGCAAAACCAATCCTGCCTATGAAACAGTTGAACTTGAAATTCCAACACCGAGGCAGTGCATTTTCCTATTTTGTAAGAGTTAGAAAAGCTGGAAAAATTTGGATCATCTTGACTTTTGCTTCACAAAAGCATAAATAAAGCTAGCTTTCAACTTCTCTCTTAGTGTTATCATCCAATAAAAATTTAGCTGAATTCGGCGTTTTGCTTTTGGTTTTCAGCTGGCTGCAATACTTTGGCAAAAATGTGATTTATGATTTGCAATTTGTACCCATTGTGCAATTTGTACCCATCAGTCAATAGGGGATTTTGCTCCTGAAGATCGATAGTTACGCGGACAAACAAACCTAGATCTTTCTTGGAATAATCAGCTATTTAAAATTTTTGAAATGAGCTAAAAATTAAAGAAGGCCGAGTTTTATAAAAAATAGACGTTTTGAGAAATTACCTACTTGAAAATATTTTAAATGCTTACACAAGTATTACATGAATAGGAAAATTATGATCACGATCAGCGTGTTGGTGTATACAAATCACGGTAGAGGCTAGAAAATTACAAATCATAATTATGGTATATTTTTGTCTGTGCAGTTGTATATTGGGCCGACAGCGCTAGTATCGCACACAACAAAAACGAGACAACTGATGGGCAGTGCGAGTGACGGGCGGAGGGTTTCCTCAAATCGATCTGAATGAGTTTTTATGGGAGAAGATGCCGTGTAGGAAATTTTACATTCTAAAAATTTAGGTCTCTTAATTTTCCTTCAAAACTGTTTTACACCTCACCCTCCACATTGAAGTGACCCCCTCCCCTACTTTCAGCCGTTAGCTTTTAGCTCTTAGCCATTAGCCAATCTATTTTAGTCCAAAATTACCTAGCTGTTTGCCAGCCAATGAGACTGGGTTAGCTGTTAGCTGATAGCCGAAGCTAATCAATTTGGAGGGTTACCTTTTAGCTAAGTTTTTAGCCAATGCAATTGGCTGAGCACCCCTAGTTTTTTTGAATTCATTTAATTGGGCAATCACCCTCATCTCGTTATCAATTTTGATAATAGTGTCGCTTCTATTAATTCGCCTCTTCTTTTTATTGTTGAATACAATGTGAAGAAATTAAAGTGTGAATAAAAATGAGAAGCCTACCTATGAAAAAAAGATTTTATAAATGAAATAGGTGGAGGGAAATTAAAGCGTATCACATTTAAGATTCAAATAAATCCAAGCCTATTTTTTACTCGATTACCATACCTGTCGACTACGCGATCATGAAGAGTTACGTTGTAGGGTGCGTTACATTTGGTAGCCGTGAACTTGGGCAGCACTTTGTATATCTCTTGGTTGAAACTTTTTACGTAATTCGATGTTGATCGCATTTGAACCGTACGACCCTCTCCGTCTTCGTAATTTCGATGGAGACAAGTGAGGACGTCCATTTGAATTGATGCACAATTTTGTGATTCAAGTACTATATCTACTTCACTGGAAATGCTCGCTGCCAATACATTCCAGTCGGCTGATGGGAGCAACAACTCGCAAGAAATTCTCGGCGAATCCCATTTTGATAAAGCTATTCCTTTTAAATGGGGAAAGAGAATGATAATAAGAGGTTGATGCTTGAAAATCGAGTCTCTTACCATCACATATAATATGGTTATGCTTACTTTCTCGATTATCGTAAAACAATTTTTCGATTTCGGAAAGATCTATGAAATTGCTTTTACCCTTATGAGCGCATGTTTCGATAACAAAAGTCTCTTGCTCGTCATCAGGGGTCTTCTCTTTTGACAGCAGCTTGTAAACTTCACCATTCGCTCCTCTCACGAAACGATCGAATTTTGATCTTTTGTCTGTTATCTGACCTTCACGTGGGAGATTGTGGTAAATACATGTGAGAATTTCCATCTGGATTCGGGGACGATTCTTTAGCAATTCGAGCTCAATACTTCCTATTTTTACCTCGAACTTCTTGATGATATGAAAACCTGTGTATATTTGCCAACATATAGAGTTCGGATTTTTCCACTTCCATACGTATCCGCCCACATCTGAGAACAGGGTAGAATAGAGGTTTCTGTACTATAGGTGAAAGTTTACTTTCAAAGAGGGAGAGGAAGGATCCTCCAATTAGTTTTTCAACAGTAATTAGATTCGGAATAATTTCATCTAATTGATTTATTCGCGTTCCTTATGACTTACAATTATAATATTCAAAAAGCGATTTTTCTACTTCGGATTTCCAAGTCTCTTGGAATATTCCATCCACACTCCAGCGAATGCTAGTGTTGAAAAAAATTATGAATTTCAGAACCAAAGTATTGTTTGATTGTATCCACTTGAACATTTCGACCTAACTTGGGTACCGCATGTACGAACACGTATAGTAATTTGGTAACATTGTCGTGGTCTGTTTGTTCAGCTTTATAATTCTTTTCAAATAAGATTTGGGAGTGAATACTAAACACAATTCGCAAATCAAATGAACAGAATTTAATAGATTAAAATGTACAAACACAGATATCAGGTCGAGAAACTAAGAACAAAGATGTGAACCAAATAAAATAAAATCAAAAGTAAGTTTAAAAATTAAGGTCAACTTGAAAAAATTTAAAATCGAGACTGTACCTACGGTTTAGGTACCGGTATGGATTGAATTAATCATTTATCCTCGATTGATCCAGCTCAAACATGCCAAACAAATTTGTTCTGAGAATTTCTATCTTAGAATGTACGTAGGAGACATGCTTCTCCTCTTCTTTAGAATCTACCGTATGTAGGAAGATGAGAATGCGCTGAACGACGAGAGTGGAAGCGGAGAGGTCTTGTATGGCTTGGAGAGCGGAAAGAAAGAAGAATTTACGGGGAGAGGGAGAAGAGAGAAATGAGAAATGAGAAAGGCAGGAATAAATTGCAGATAGTTCAGCGCAATATATGGAAGTGTGGATCTCACCATTGATAGAGAAGGCGTAGCCAGTCT
The DNA here is from genome assembly GCA_035079385.1 of Aspidiotus rigidus. Lineage (NCBI taxonomy): Eukaryota > Metazoa > Arthropoda > Insecta > Hemiptera > Diaspididae > Aspidiotus > Aspidiotus rigidus. The sequence goes on from JAVHKY010000013.1 coordinate 16,036,145, forward strand.
TGGAACTCGATTTGGATCCATGTGTAAAGTTCAGATTGTGGAAGGGAAAATCATTAGCAATGATAGCTTTGATGTGTTCTAAGTAAATCAACTTAATCGATTGTGATAAATCAACCTCGTCGAGGCGAACATGAGGCGTTGTGGATGTCCAAGGACGGGTGGATAAGTAGAGGCTTAAATTTATTATGATTGTCTGTGTAGGATTCTGATGAAAGAAGTATTATGTTTTAAAAATTGAGGGAGGAAAGAAAAATAGAGAGTCGGGGAAACTGGGCCGTGGCGCATAAGTTGAACGAAGCACCAAGAGCTAAATATAGGCCGGTAGATTGTATTGCATCCAATGATTTAAGAGAAGTTTTATTGGTCTGTAGATTGGGGTTCTGTTGTCTATTTGAGAGCACTACCTCAATAACATTTGCTTTCATTCTATTGAGGACACAAAGGTTCCACAACCTTTCCTTCGTCATCGATAACGCGACGCGCAATTACGAGGCCTCCGTCTCCACCACATCTTCTTGTTTCGTGTGACGGAAGTATTTCGTACACATCGTTGCCAGTACCCTTCACAAAATCTATGTGTAGACCGTAGTAGTTTACATACCGATTCGGGATTAGATTTTTATAATAACATGTGAGTACTTCCATCGGTATTTGGGTGCAGTTTTGTGATTCTAATACTACATAGAGTTTCTCCGCATCCATTTTGAAGAACTGGAGACCCTTAGGACCCAATAATTCACACGTTTTTATAGAATCTTGGAGACCTGGCCACACTTTATGAGCAATATCTAAAATTGGAACGAGAAGAAACGTACGTATGAAGATTATTATATTTTTTATAAATGCGGTATCAAAATGTCGTCACTAACTTTCACGGTTATCGTAAAAATATTTTTCAATGTCCGAGATATCGAGGCGGAGGTTTCTACCTTGGTGAACACATCGCTCGATGATGAGAGGTGGAGAATCGGGAAAACGTCGAGGGTCTCTTGTGGACGACGAAACTTCGTAGATCTCACCGTTGACGCCTCGCACGTATATAAATGAAAATTTAATTCGCAGAGTAATATCTTCTTCGGCGTGTAACTCGTAGAAACATCTGAGAACTTCCATACGAATTTTCGCGTCGTCATGCGTCTCCAGTATAACATCCCTTATCTCAAGTTCCGACCCATCGAAATGAAACAATCTAGAGCGTAGGCGATTACAAATTTTTTCAGGAAAATTCCATTTCCATATCGCTCCACTTAAACCTGCACGTAAGATTTAAAAAAAATCTCTATAACCTTTGATGGAACGCCGATGGAATTCGTTGTGGATTTAATGGGAAACTACGAATAATTTGCCTAACAATGTTCAATTGACGTGTGGAATTAGATTTATTTTAGCCCGCAGTAGACAACGTCATGAGTCCCAATCTTCTAACTTTGTTCTACATGTTACTCTGCACGACAGTAATGCATCAAAATCATCACTTTCTTGAGAATTTAATGTTAGGAAAAATAGAAAATGGAACGGGCCAAGGTACAAAAAGAGATACCTGGCACAGAGCAGTGTCGCAAGAGGAACGCGTGGGTGACCACAAAGATAGTGGATCATGTGAATTATGAGAAGACTGAAAAAAGGTGATAAGGATGCGTACACGAAACTAAAAAAAATTATTCGCAGAAAGATCCGAGAAGCCAAAGACAGGTGGCTGAAGGAGAAACGTGAAGAAATTGAAGAGCTTCAAACCAGACACTATCATTTTAACATACCTAAGAATGTGTAAGAGTTTACTGGACAGCGTCGGAAGCTGACACTAGGCACCCTCGAAGATAGAAATGGTCAGCTGATACTGGGAAAGGAAGCCAGACTCGCTAGATAGAAAGAATATATCGGCGAGCTATTCAAGGATGAAAGGGAAGAGGATAATAAATAGCCAAGGTGAAAACCGTGTCGAAGATATGGAGGATGAAGATAAAATAACAGAGGAGAAAGTGTCGCTCGCAATTAAGGGAATGAAGAATGGTAAGGCGGTCGGACCCGACGAAGTGCATTGCGAATTGTTAAAATTATTATAGAATGAAGGATCATCAACTGCGTTTCTAGCCAGGTTCTTCAATAATTAAGATATTAATATCTTAAGGTATACCAGCAGATTGGTTGAAATCGGTGTTTATCGCGCTGGCAAAAAAGAGCGCGGAGATTACAGGTTAATTAGCTTGATGTCACACGTCTTGAAACTATTTCTTAAAGTAATTCATGACCGAGAGGAAAACTCTTGCACTCAGCAGTTTGGGTTCAAAGGTGATTATGGATACCGAGAAGCCTTATGCGCCATAAACGTTTTAGTGCAAAGATGCAGGGACGTGAATCGGGAGCAATACCTCTGTTTCATCGATTACAAGAAGGCTTTCGACTGTCTAAAACACAAAAGTGTGATCAAAGCTTTGGAAGATGTCGGGATCGGACCTGGTATAAGGAAATTTGTGTACAAGCTCTATTGGAACCAAACGGCAAAAATTTGCTGAGAAGGAGACGAATCAAAGGAGGTGTCTATTCAGAAAGGTGTGAGACAAGGATGCATCCAGTCACCGGCATTTTTCAACGTTTACTCAGAGGCCATTTTCAGACAGGCAATCAGGGAGGAAGATGGTTTCAGAATAGATGTATGCCGAAGATACCGCTCTCACTGCCGAATCATTGCCTGAGTTACAGGATATGCTCGCAAGAGTAGCGGGGAGTATGGATTAGAAATAAACGCCAAGAAAACCAAATGGATGGTGATACATGAGAAACGAGACAAACCCGAGATAGAAGACCAACGATTGAAGCTAAACGATAAACCCATAGAAAGAGTTACTAAATTTCAGTATCGTGGTACCTGGCTGCAGGAGGAGACAAATCAGATTGTGGAAATACTAGCCAGAAAAGCCTTCCTTAACATGAGAAGCCTGATGACGAGTAAAGATTTGTCTCTGGAATTGCACACGAGATGCCTGGTCCACGCTTTTATATGGTATGGAGAGCTGGATTCTAACTCGTACATTGGAAAAGAGAAAAGGGCTCTAGAGATGTCCGTATACCGACGCATGCTAAAAATTTTGTATCAAAACCACAACACTAACGTGGAAGTACTGCGGAGAATGTCCAAGGAACTGGAATTGCTCAGAACCATCCAGCAAAGAAAACTGGAATATTACGAGACGTGAGCAGAAACGCGGAAAAATACTCGGTTTGGAAAATAAACGGCAAAAGAAGTGTTGGACGAAGAATATTGTCAGATCTCAGAAGATGGCTCAAGTGCTCTCCGAAGGAGCTATGCAAAGCGGGCATGGATAAAGTCAAATTGAGCATGTTGATCACCAAACTTCGGAGGGAGACGGTGTAATCAAGAAAAAGAAGAATCATTGCCATTTATTTTAAAGCTATACATAATAAAGAATTGCAATCTGTATCAAGGGCGGGAGATCCCACGTGCCCCATAAAACAAGCTCCCTGCCACCCTTCGTTTAACTTCGTTAAAGAACCCGTGAGTTTTTTAGGTATTATTCGCAAAGTTTTACCAAACTTCTGAAATTGGAGAAAGTTACGGAAGTACCTTACACCAAAATACTCGAGAGATTTCATCAATTTAAGAATTTGCACCGTAATTACTCTTGCTTCTGAAAAGTTTTAAGCTCACCAGTGCTCTCCGCTAGGGTGGGAGCGCAGCCCTACAAAGTATCATGTATTAGCAACTTTCTTCTGAGACAAGAGAGTATACGAGTATTTGATGTAGCGCAGCGTTCATGAAAGAAGCTTTAAATTACTCATAAAAACGTATAAGTCACAACTTACGTTTACTGTAATTGTAAAGGGAATCCTCGACAAGTAATTTTTCGAAAGGCATTAGAAATCCATCTGCTCTTACCGATGATAGAAACATGTTACTCAACACAGTCAATCTGAGAATATCAATACAATTCCTGTACTCCAAACTACTCATGGTACGACAATTTTGAAGATAATTTTTTATGAGATTCGTGGAGTATTTCCAAAGATAATTTTTTATGAGATTCGTGGAGTATTTCCAATGTACCTATTCCTCATCGCAATAGAAGTACAATGTGGAAATGAAATTGTTATTCTCGTTGAATTTCAGCTGTGCCAATATTCTCTTACTTTCACTGGAAAACATCTTTACAAATATTTTTTTATTTTATTGTAACGAGCTGTCACCTACATTTTGGCTATTTAGCTTGGTGTACAAAATCATTGATATTGTTAAATTAGAGAGGCAGTAAGGAAGGTGGACTTTTTTAGAGATTAATGGTGAGGGGAATTGGTGCAGACAGTTGAGTTTGTCTAGTGATGTTGAAGAAAAAGTTAATTAATTATTTTATTGTAGGGCAGTGTTTCTCAACCGGTGTGCCGCGGTACATCACTGTACCGCAAGCCCGCCTCAGGTGTGCCGCAATAGTTTTATCAAAAACATAAATTAACATAAACTAAAAAAAGAATTACCATTCTTTTTTTTCATAATTTGACAAATTAATGATATTATTCAACTAAATAAATTGAAAATATTTTATTAGTATAAAAAAATATAATATTTAATTTCGAATTTAAAAATGTTATAAAATAAAAATAATTTCAATTCTTCGTGCAAAGTAAATTTTTGAAATTCAATTTATTAATTTAAATAAGAAAATAAATTTAAATAATTAAATTAATAATTATATCGTTAAAGATAACAGGATGATTAAATAAAATATTTTTAATTTGTTACCTCGATGTTGAATTAATAGAATTATATTAAAATAATTAATATAATTTAATCTGTAATTCTATTTAATTGATTAGGGATACAATCTATTTTTATTTTTATTGATAGTAATGTGCATGAATGAATTACATCTCAATTTAAATGGAATACCCCGACGATATATCATTTTCTCTGATTTTATTCTATTTTGAAATAATTTATCAATATTAAATTATAAACTAAAAAAAATCTAATAATAATAATATAAAAGTAAATTCAATTTAAATATAATTGAATAAAATTTTTTATTAAAAAATAAAACATAAATAAAATTGAAAATAAATATAATTAATTGTATATTTTGTATTCAGTTTAATTGATATAAATTAAATTTATAATTTATTTAATAATTATTATTTTCACTTTTATTATGATCAAAATATTGATTATTAATTTTTTTCATATTAATTCATTATTAAATTTTTTTTAAATCATTTTTTAAATAATTGTTTTGATATTTTGAATTTTTTTTCAATTTGAATTATTTATTAATGAAATTACACGAAAAAGTAATCATAAGCACTATCGGACCGATGTGTTCCAATTTTTTAATGCCGTCAGTTCCAGTTATAATCACTTGAACTTGAGTCCACTGTGATAAAAATCAAGAAATTTCTGCGACTTGGCCAAAAATACAGATTTTATTTCATGTTTCTTGATAAATTTCGAAATTAGAAGAGCCCAGAGGGTTTCCAGTAAATACAGGAAACATCCAGACACTTTTGTGTACATTGATGGCAAAATTTTTTTAGTCCCGGTGGAAGATCGCTTGTTTCCCGGAACTGTAGTATAGAGAAAGAAGGGTGAAGCCTCATACAGCCATCTTGTAGGCCACAAATTCTGAAATTAGGAGGAAGAAATCTGTAGAAACATGCAAATATCAAAACGCACTAAAATGTTCGCTACAATTTAAAGTTCTGGAAATGCTGTGCCGCAGAAATATCGTCTCATGGAAAAATGTGCCGCGATATAAGAAAGGTTGAGAAACTCTGTTGTAGGGTACCACAAATGTTTTCGGAGTTGTTTTTGAGTGCTTGAATGTGGAACGAGGGTGTATTTGTGGAAGAGTTGGGGGCAGGAGAAAAAAATGATCAGCTGTTGAATTGTTTTGTTGGCGCATGAGGGGTAAGATTAAGGGGTTAGTTATGTGGAAGTGTGTAATCTTTGTGTGGCCGATTCTTAGACGAGAAAGAATGATTTCTTCTCGTGTAGTGTTCCTAACAGATGATGACCAAGGGACGGGGATTTTTTCAATACGAAGGATTTGTTGTTGGATTCACTTTTTTAAAAGTGTGTTCCATGATTGGGTATTGAGTGAAAGGTAGTGGTTTTCATACGGACAAAGAAGACCGCATGGTTGGCGGCTATGTGCCCGACGATCCATATGAAAGTAATTTATATGTTAATTGAGTCTAGAGCGCGAGTGTGAAGTGAAGTGTGAGGAGAATGCATCATGTGATTGGGTTAGAGTTGTGTGGATTTGTAGTGAAGAGAGAGAGAGAGAGAGAGAGAGAGAGAGAGAGAGAGAGAGAGAGAGAGAGAGAGAGAGAGAGAGAGAGAGAGAGAGAGAGAGAGAGAGAGAGAGAGAGAGAGAGAGAGAGAGAGAGAGAGAGAGAGAGAGAGAGAGAGAGAGAGAGAGAGAGAGAGAGAGAGAGAGAGAGAGAGAGAGAGAGAGGAGAGAGAGAGAGAGAGAGAGAGAGAGAGAGAGAGAGAGAGAGAGAGAGAGAGAGAGAGAGAGAGAGAGAGAGAGAGAGAGAGAGAGAGAGAGAGAGAGAGAGAGAGAGGAGAGAGAGAGAGAGAGAGAGAGACGATGAGGAGAAGGAATTCACCGGGAAAGGCAGGCGAATATGCCCATAAGTTCGGCTGTAAATATGGAATTTGCCCGTTAACGAGTACGTGTAAGCTGCTTTATTGGATATTTTAAACCCATCGAAGAGGCTCAATGTGTAGTGGGGATATTCTTGAAGTAGTTCCCTGATGTGTTAGGTGTAAACCATTTGTAAAATGTGGGCTGTGAGATCGAGACGATGAGTTGAAAGGAGGGTAGAGGTCGAATGTATGGATTGTAGTGGATTTGCTATGAGCAGTTTATCAGGAAGGTGATTGAATTGGAGGCGACTATGATTGGGGGAGGGGTTGGTAGTAGTGAAAGAGGAAGATTCGTTTGTAAATTGGAAGTTGCAGAATGTGTGAGACAGAGGATAACAAGTCGGAAATTAGGGTGAGTCTACGAAAGTGGAGGGGAGGTTCTGAGGCCGCTGCTCATAGGCTAAGTTTGGGGCTAGCACGATAAGCTCCGAGGGCAATCCTGAGAGGAGGTTCCTGGGTCGAGTAAGGCGAGGTCAGTTTTGTTTGCTGAGTTCCGCACCTTAGGGGTCGAGTAAAGCAAGGGGGGCATTGTTGGCTAGGTTATACATTGGGGCGGCGTAGTCCAATGTAAAGCAGATGTGGTTTTTGTATTGTTTAAGGAGAAGTTTTCTGTCGCAGCCTTTTGAGGTGTGAGAAAGGAATTTTATAATATTGAGAGCGCGTGTGCAATTGGCTTTGACAATTTTAATGTAAAGGGCTCAAGTAAGTTTTTGATCGAAATGTAATCCAAGGAGTTTTCCACAGTTTCAAGATAGAATTTGGAAGTTTTGTAAAATCAAGGGTTGGATAGCAGGAGAGGATTTCTTTTTTTAAAAATGACAGAATAGATTTCAGAAGAAAAAAATGTGAAGCTGTTTTTCGATGTCCATGCAGTAAATAAATTGAGGGTTTCTTGAAAAAGTCTGTGGGATCTTTGGGAATTAGCGGAACAATGAGAGATGTTGTAGTCGTAGGTGAAAATGAATCGGGAGAGAGGGGGATGGGCGTGTTTCGTGATGTCGTTGATAGCAACTGAGAAAAGTAAAACGCTGAAAACATCCCCTGGGGGGCTCTTTTTTTGACAAGGAGGGGCGAGAAGATTATGTTATAAATGCTTACCATGAGGGTTTTATTGTGGAGGAAACTTCCGAGAATTTTTGGGAGGAGGCCTCGGATGTAATTTGGTAGAGATGAGCTATCTCCAGACTCTGGGAAAGACTTCCTGGAGATCAAAGAAGATGGAATATAAGGCGGATTTGATGAATGTTTATTAGGAAAAGCACAGAAAGTGAGTTCTTCTCCTTAGGGAATTCTCTTTTGAACTGGAAGGGGTGGAAAAGGAGGAAACTTGGACGTACGTTTGGGAAGTTATTTCGAAGTCCGATTTCATAAAATATCACTAAGACAAAATGCCTACTTATCTGAGGGAGGTTTCTTGAAAGTTAAAAAGAAGCGGAGTATCGACACGATTCGTGGGTTTGTGTGGTGTTGCGAGCGAGAACGGAGAAAGAAGATTGTTGAAACCAAATAGGAAAAATGTACAAATAATAAAAAGTAATATTCCAAAAAATAAATTTATTAAATGAAATTAATAAGAATATGAGAATAGAATTTTTAACATTGTGTAACTATCATTCTTATTGAATACAGTTAGTGTCGTCCCATAATTAATTCGGACGGCACTTTAAATTAATTTTTAAATAAATAATTATTTTAATTTAATAGCATTGATTGTGTTCATTCTATTGAGGACACAAAGGTACCACAACCTTACCTTCGTCGTCGATAACGCGACGCGCAATTACAAGATTTTGGTCCCCGTCACATATTTCTGTTTCGAGTGACGGCAGTATTTCATACACATCGTTACCATCACCCTTCGCAAAGTCAAGATGTGGAACGTAGTAGTTCACAAACCGATTTGAGATTTGATTTTGATAATGACATGTGAGTACTTCTATCGATATTCGGGTGCAGTTTTGTGACTCTAATACTACATCCAGTCTTCCCACACCCATTTCGGAGAACTGGAGACCCGTGGGACCCAATAATTCACACGTTTTTGTTTTTCTAGAATCTAAGACACCCCACGCTCTATGGGTGATACCTAAAATTAAAACGAAAAGAAATATACGTAGAATATGAAGAGTACAACATTTTTTAGACTTCTTACGCGAGTATCAATAATACATCGCATTACTCACTTTTACGATTATCGTAAAAATATTTTTCAATGTCCGAAACATCGAAGCGGAGTTTGCTACCTGGGTGAACGCATCGTGTGACGGTGAGTGGTGGAGAATCGTCAGGACGTTGAGGGTCTTGTGCGGGCAATGAGACTTCGTAGATTTCACCGTTGACGCCCCGCACGTACGTCAATGAAAATTTGATTTGCAAAGAAATATTAGTTTTGGCGTATAATTTGTAGAAACATTTGAGAACTTCCATGCGAATTTTCGTGTCATCCTGCGTCTCCAGCAAGACATCCCTTATTTCAAGTTCGGAGCGATCGAAATATAACAATTTATAGCAGAGGCGATCACAAATTTTTTCCGGAAAATTCCATTTCCATATCGCTCCATCTAAACCTAAACATAGAATTAAAAGGTGTATCTCCAATTAGCGATCGAACACGGATGGAATTTGTTATTATGAGGAACGACGATCAGTGCAGACATCTGCGCTTATTTGAACGTTAAAAATGATAGATTGTTCACACTATAGTGTAAAAAACAATATTTTTCAATCTGTGACTCATTTTCGATTATTTTATACTTCATTTTATTTTTTTCTCGACCAAAATTTTCTTTATTTTATTTTTTATTTTTTACTTAGTATTCATCTTTCCCAAACTCGAACTCTCGGTTTGTGTTCTGTCAATAAATTGACTATCTGAGCCTAAAGATTCTTTGTTATGTGCCAATGTGGCAACTTCCCCTTACAAATAATAACATGTGGCTGGAAGTTTTGAGAATACTATAATCACCATTCCGTTGGGCATTTGATAGATGTCAATCATAGTCTGCCATATTTTTTGCTACTTCATGAAAGTACGCAACAAAGGATTCACAGCACCGTTACAATTTCTAAGTTCAGGCCTTTAACTATATACCTCTTATGGACTGAGCTTTGTCCATACTGCAATGTTAAACGAGCGTGGAAACATGTATAGCGTGCGGAGGCAGTGCGGGTAAGTGCGTGGAGGAGTAACAGCTTCTCCTCCCTCCGCAATCAACCGCGTCGCCTATGTTGAGTCCTCCGCATTTTATTTTCTTATCATATCTTTCCACGGGTAAACGTCGTCTTAGCTCAGTCCATACGAGGTATGTAGTCAAAGGTTCAGGCACTACAGGACAACAGCAGAAGTGCGTTTTCCATTGTTTCATAATCCTCCCCTTCTTCCATATAGAATTTCTGTGAGTTTCCGCACTCGTATTTGAAGTTGAACAAAAACTTTTGGAATTTGAAAAACTTGCAGAAGCTAGATACGCCAAATGTTTGCAGAAATTTTATCTTTTGAAAAATTTGTACCAAAATTTCTCACGCTGATGACAAGTTTTCGGCTCGTTTAATACTCTCCGGCAAGATTGGGCCGGGCGCAACCCTACAAAGTATCATTAGCGATTTGTTTCGGAAGCGGAAATTGCAAATTCCATAATTAATGTACTTGATATTTCACTGAGAGAAGAGAATAGTCTTGGTGACTACAAAAGAAATGTTAATTTAAGACATGTCACCTATTTTTATTCACTATGACTAGATTTTACAGTTAAAATAACTGGAAAAACTGATCAAATTGACAAAAAAAAAGACGGCTGTCTTAAGTTAACACTTTTTTCTAGTCACCAAGACTATTCTCTTCTCTCAGTGTTGATGTTGCGTACAGTACAGAATCTTTTATGAAGAGTCCAGTGTTCTGTGAAAGAACCTCAGATTCACTTGTCACAACTTACCTTTACTATATCTGTAAAGGGAATCCTCGATCAGTGCTTTTTCGTAATCCATGAGAAATCCCTCCGCTCTTACCGATGATAAAAACAATTCACTCATCACAGTTAATCCAATAATATTTATACGATTCCAATACTTCAAACGACCCATGGTAATTTACGATAACTTTCCGAAAAAATAGGACCTGAAGGTAATGATGAAATTTTAAGAGAATTAATTTTTCAATGCCTCTATTCAATTTTTTCTCATCAGAATTCATGTACAATCAAACTGATTGTTATCTTCGATGAATTTCAGCTGTACCAATATTTTCTTACGTTCACTGGAAAACAGCTATGCAAAATTAAGACACTTGTACAACCTTTGACTAGACAAACTGCACAACAGTTTTCGTGAAGAATTCAAGTAATGACTCATAACTTTTGTTGGGGCCAGGAGGGGTACATACGCGATTTGGTCCGGCTAGAGAAAGGGCTTAAAGAAACACTCAGAGGTGACTATCGTCATCAGAGGCAGCGTATCAGAAAAAGTCGTCCCATTCTCTAAGGACTTAGAAAAACTTACCTCATTCAAATAATGTTTTGGAAGAGTTACGGCTGAGACCTTGTTTAAAGACTTGAAATATTCATCTCCCGAGCTTCATGTATGAGGTGTGAGACTTTAATAAATAACCTGTTTTATGAGGGACCTATACGGAAAGAATGTCTGCTGTCCTTCTGCCAAACTGTGGTTCCAAAAGGATGAGATCTTTGACTTACTTCAAGTACTTGCAAAAAAACCGATTATCGAGCTATTATAATATCAATAAAACATTGTAGTCAACCAAAAGTCGAGGACTAGATCAATGCGTCACTACCTCTAGGGCCCGGTTTACCCTGTGTTTCGGCAGTCAGTGCATACCACCAGTGTGTCATCCGCATAACAGATAGGTTTAACACCCGGTGGCAACTTCACCTTAAAGATCCCGTTAAATGCGAGACACCACAACAGCGGCTCAAGTACCGACCCTGCAGCACCCGACAAGTAACTGGGCGCTTTACTGTACCAGCAGACGTCTCTGCTTGGACTTCGCGATAGCTAAGGTAGCTGCTGGTCATCCTGAGCAGGTACGCGGACACTTTTGCGTCCACGAGGTTCCCAATATCCTCTCCCATGGTATTGATTTGGACGCATCTCTAATGTTGAGGCTGATGACTGTGCAAAACTGACGCGTAGCTATCTATGCTCTTCAGACGGATTCCAGCATCTGATATACAGCGTTCAGTTTTAAAACTGTACTGACTACTAGAAAATTAGAAATTATATCTTTTTCCTTCAAATAGCTCTCAAGTTGATTGGCTATCACTCTCTCCAGGAGTTTCCCAATATTTCCCAACAAACAAAGTGGTCGATAAGAAGATGGCAGGCCAGGTGGTTTATCCTTCTTATCAATCAACGCTAGCCTGGCATTTTACCTCCGCGCAGGGTGCCGTCCCCCAGTAACCGCCGCATTGAATGCATCAACAAGAAGTGTTGCGTCAACTGAATGTATGGCGCTGCAGACTGGATTTGGAATCTCATCCGGTCCAGCCTTCCAATACTTACCCCGCAGTCATCCACCTCCTCGGTACCTAGAAAAAGAGCTCATGAATTTAAAATAAAAACAAATCTACTTACTTGATTTTTTTACTCTTGAGTCAAGATTAGCAAGATAGGATGTCTAATATTATATCACATGATCTGACTTGGAAAGCGAGAAGCTGAAACTTTAACGTTCGGTTTTTAGCTTCTATCAACATTTTTTGCCGGCTTTTGACTTTGAACTTTCTAAGCTCAAAACTCTTCATCTTTCAATCTTAAAATTTCAGATTCAAACATATTTTTGAGCTTTCATTTTTTCCCGTTTTCTCCAGAACCAAGGGTGGAAATGGCTCGCGAAATTGCGAGGCACGAGCGTGAGCGGGTTAGCTCGATCGCGTTCATCGGTTGCGAGCCTGGTTCGTTCGCGAAATGTACGCTCGCTCGCGGGGAAAGGCAAGCCAGCGGTGCCATGAGGCTACTTCTTGATTCTAAAGCAGGAATGTTGACCAATATCAGGGTAAAGATGATCAAGGAGGAAAGGAGAAATTGAAAAATCGTTAGAAACGCTCGCTCGTGTGCTGATGCTCATTTTAGCTTGCGAGCCGGCTCGCCAATAGCGCTCGCGTTTGCTCTCCAGCTCGGTTACTAAGAGAAACGCCGCTCGCGCTCACTCACAATATTCATTGAAATCGCTCGTTTTGCGAGCGATTGCCACTAAATCGGAACTAGAGGTGATAAGTTAATTATAATATTGACTTTTGACTGGCTCTTTGCTTCCAAGTCTTTTATACCGTTGGCTCAAATTTTTTGTATCTTTTGGTTCTGCTGCTACAAAAATCGGAAAATATAGAAAAATTTTACAGCTATTAAACAATTAGTTGGTGGCTTTTGCTGAATTGCTGATTCCACGGCTGGCTACTGGCTGGCTTGAATGCCGTTGAGGAAATGACTACTAGCGCTCCCTTGAACTTCACAAGTAGTAGCTCCAAACTTATCAGTTAACACCCCTGTTCAGAAAAAACAAACAAAAAGAAGAAAAAAAGAAAAAAAGAGTGGTTGCAATGTGGTCGAGAGCCGACTTTCAAATGGCTCAAACAATAAAGCTTTAGGCTTTTAGCTTGCACTTCGAATTTTTTCCAGCCTTCTGCTTTTGAATTCTTGTTCTTGAAATTCTTCAACTTTTGGCTTCAAACTTTCAGCTCCCCGCTAGCTTCCCACTCTGCATTTTTTTATCCAAGTATATCGGGATTTTGACTTGGAAAAATTTCGACCAAATAATCGTTCAATACATAGAACTTGTTCAAGAATTACCCGTTGGCCATAAATAGAAAGACCTTGCGGGTTTCAAGTTCTTAAGGAATAACCTTACTTTGAAGGTAGTCTACACTCTATTGGGATTTAAACTTAGAGTTGGGGTACATGAATGAGTAGGTCGTTCGTTCACGGTGCAAATTACGGAAGGGTGTGCCTAGATGCGTTCACACTGAAAGTCGCTGTGCCTATTGTCACCTTCACCAACCGACCATGCGTGCATTGCGCGTTGAAGCAACCTCTTTTGCCCTTTAAAATTTGTTTAAAGGTTAGTCCGAACAGACTGCACAACAAATTGAACAAAAGGCTATAAGCCTTTCACGGGTTCATAATGCGGATAGTATAAGCGTTTGCCTGATTTGTTATCAAACTTGTAGTCAAACAAAATTTATTTTCAAATACTTTTTGTAATTTTGTGGATTATATTTACATTTTACCGTCTGGTAAAGAAACAAAAATAAAAATTTTTCAAAACTTTCAAGAATTTTGTCAATATTACCAATTTTTCAATCTGGATTTTCTCATTTTGATAATATGACTTTGTGTATGATAAGAAAAATGTAAACAAACGCCAATGTGTGAATGTGAAAGGCTTATATTATGAAAAATTAAATAGAGGAATTACACGCACGTAACTTTTATTCTTCGTTAATCGAACACAGATCACAGATTTTCCATAAAATCACAAATTTTTCTTAAAAACAAATTTTGAGAAGTAAATACTCGTAAAATAAAATAATCAAAACAAAACAAATCGGAATGTGAGTCGAGAGGTAGAAAATTAAAATGATTAGAATTGAATCACAAGAAATATAAGTCAACAGGTTGGAAAAAACAAAATTCCAACCTGTTGACTTATATTTCTTGTGATTCAATTCTATTCATTTTAATTTTCTACCTCTCGACTCACATTCCGATTTGTTTTGTTTTGATTATTTTATTTTACGAGTATTTACTTCTCAAAATTTATCAAAATTTGTTTTTAAGAAAAATTTGTGATTTTAAGGAAAATCTGTGATCTGTGTTCGATTAACGAAGAATAAAAGTTACGTGCGTTTAATTCTTCTATTTAATTGTACTAATGGCTTTGTAGTCAGGAAGAAAACATTCTACTTATATTATGAAGCTTAGCTTACAGCCAGACAGCTGGCTTATAGGCTGTCGATATCCAGCCTCTTAGCAATTCATTTTTGTCTCCGCATGTTACAAGTGATAACGTCAATCTCTTAATTGAGGGAGGAATTGATGCACCAATGGTTGTTTCTTGATTATTTCTGACCCAGTTCTGCCCACCGGGCTGAGCCTTCAAGCCATAAAATTACTACTGAAATCAGCTGTTTATAGTTTCTAGTCAGTCTTCTTCTCTCCTTAGGCAATTTCAAAAGTCAGTCCGGATAGCTCCAGGCATGGCAAACATAGCGAAAATGTAACGTTATTCAACAAAACAAATGATATTTTTGGGAAATATAACAAAACAAAAACAAAACTTTGAATTCAGAAATAACAAAACAAAACCAAAAACAAAAAATCTTCTACAAATTGAAACGTGAACAAACAGAAGACAATTTTCCTGAAAAAACATATTTTTACACAAAAAAAAAATCATATTTTTATCAGGAAAAACATATTATTTTTATAAGGAAGATGATATGTTTTTTTCAAAACGAAATTTATTCTGGTTATCAAAACAAAAACAAACGAAAAATCAGTCGAATTTCAACAAAAACCAAAACAAAAGCAAAAAATTTATCGTTTGCATTCCCACCCCTGGGTAGCTCTCTAATCTCCAAAGTTGAACACCGATGTTTCCAACCATATAAATTCGCTTTCTTCTTCAAAATGTTCCAGCGTGGAGAATATTTTTTAATTCTAAATCATTATTCGTTCACATCAAGGTGGTCGTTTAGTATCAACTCTCATAAGTACTTCATTTCCTCGCAAGGATGACGTTTGAGTAATTGCTATCACTACCACAACTCAAGCGAAAAAAAAACAAATATCGATTTACTCACCGTTTCAAAATAATATGAGTTTCTGGTATCCTAGAAAAATTTCATTACCTATCATGGAAATGATCATAGTGATTGCATACCTAACAGCTTTAATGGTGCCACTTGTCGTTTTCTCGTATACTTTCATAGAATAAGTAGATATCATAGCATCTGCTGTAACTCATGAAGTATAAAATGGATTTGAACTTAATCATACGTATATATATGAAAGATCAAGAGAATGTAATTGACTTATAACTGAGGAAACTTGAGTACAATTCAGGGAAAGAATTCGGTGAAGTACTTTCAAAAATTTTTCCTGCGAATTTCGGGCTAGGATTTCTATTCCTGCGCTTCATCGCATTGTTAGCGCTTTAGGCAGCGGGCTCATTTTTCACTCAATTAAAATACTACCCCGAAAAATGCGTTAACGATACTTTACCTAGGTATTCCTTCGTTACGTGTGTCAACACTAGCGGTCTAGTCTCCAATTCGATGGTGAAGGTCTCGTGTATGAATTTAAGTTCGCAATGTGTACCATTCGCTTGTTTAACGAAGTAGAACTTGAACCCACGTAACTAGGTCTCTCATTCTCTGTCTCTCCAGTCATAAAAATGTTCTTAAAATTTCAACTACACGAATGAAAATACGTTTCCTAAGGGGTTGGAACGAGTGCACAAGAAAAAAAAAAAAAGCTTACCTATCCAACGGAGAAACAGCGCTAAAATCACCTACTGTCGATGTTTTAATCAATGTAAGTGCGTGATAATTGTAGTAAATACCAATACACAGTTGTTCAACAAAAGGATAGAATTCGTTTACAACAGTACCGATGTACGTGTGCGAGAGAGAAAGAGGAACACAAAACCACCCTGTTGCATGCCGTAGGTGTACGAAAAGCTAGAAGAGTACAGTAATTTGTAATACTTGATTTATAAGATCGCGTTTACGACGACTATCAATTGTTACACTCCTCTTTTGGTCCCCCCTCACGCTCATTATCTTCTACTCGTTCTAATTCGATATCCGTGGGAATTTAGAAATCGTCTTCGCCTACGGATCCACATTACAGTTACTCTTTTGGGTGTGGCAATACGTGTATTCTACGAGTATCTTAATTTTGTTTTCCTTGTCTACTGATGTTACGTGTTGTTTGAACTCTCGATAAAAGATAAGAGTAATGTGGACGATGTAATTTTTCATCTTCGTAGATCGGACAATCATCACCCCCGTACCAAGATAGGACCTCGGTCAGATTTGTAGATGAAGAAAATATGAGTTCAAGGTTACTCGAAACGACGCCGTCGGAGAAAGTGCGTTTTTTTCACGAGCGGAATGATAACGATAATGGTAAGTGATAATCTCATACTACTTCATCTTCACTAATGAGAATGTCTTTGAATTCTCAAACGTTGAATTTGCAGTGGATGAGGAAATTGACGAAGACTATTCGGCCAGCGTTAGCGCGATTCTACAGAGACGAGCATCTTCTCGACGGAGCAAACAACGAAGGTCATCCTCTCCATTTTCACACGAAGAGCTTAGCGCACCAAGCTCTCCAAGACGAAGATCTTCTGCTTTTACCACTACTTCCGAGTAAGTTCATCGTCTTATAAGTTTACCTACGAATATCTCGCAATTATCTTTATAAACGGTGGACGTAATTCTTTAAGGATCGCTATCTCGGTTGACGATCCAAATTTCAAAGAGGAGCAAATATTCGAGAATATTCGCCTTCACAAAGAGGTGATTGCTAATGTGAAACACCAACCGTGGCCAATTCGTCGAAAATTGCGGCTCATCCAGCAAGCTAAATCCTATATCAAACGTCACGAAGGGGAATTACAAGTACGACTGAAGAAAAGTCGAAGCACCAGGGACATATGGACCCGTTTCAAAATAGTTTTAGTAAAAGTAAGTAGGTAGTCAAGAATTGATCCCGCGAGTTCTCAACATCTAATCGTCCGGCTTTTATTATTATTTTTTTTTTCAGAAATGGAATCATACAAAACGAGAATTGATAAATTTCATGAATCTTTTGATTCCGTGGGAACTGAGGATCAAAGAAATTGAATCGCATTTTGGTACGGTCGTTGCATCATATTTCACGTTCCTACGGTGGTTATTCTGGGTGAATTTAGTTACCTCGATTGTCTTGACGGCGTTTGTGATCGTGCCAGAGGTGAGCATACAAAAGTAGACTAATCATGTTTTGATTCTATTTTAAAATTCGCGATGTTTAAATAAGTAATCGAAACCAGCGTATGAAAGAGGCGAAAAAGTTCTTCTTTTCCTCGCACGATCTGCGCATTTGTTACCTATAAGGTTGATAAGTGGAACTCAAGCGTATCCTGGTAGAATATTGGAAACAGTTCTTCTTGTCGGGTGAAGGCATAGGGAAAATTTATTTTTTACAAAAATTAGGAGCCTGTAAAATTAACATTCCGCAATAAAAATACAAAAAAATTATGTAATCCAAGATTTTATTTTTTTTTTTAGAAAATTACTATAACGATTGAGAGTTGGATGAATTTAAAAATTGAAAACTCAACCAACAGAAATACTTTCAGGCATTGGTATTATTAATTAATAAGAGAAAACAAAATTTAAAAAAAGTGAATAGATATTAGACTGACAAGTTTTTAAAACTAATACCGACTTTAAACATTTTGATACAACTTCAAAAGTTATTCAGGTGTAAGCACGCACACATACATAATTTGAAAATTTTTCTGGCGTAAACACGCCTTCATACCTGAACGATAATTATCGTACCACCAACAAAACTATCATAATAATCACTTACTACTAAATTAGAAGAAAACTTTTAGAGTGTCTTGGTATTGACTCATACAAAGGGGGCATTTGGCAAAACCTATCTTGTACGAAGGTAAACATGAATCGCACAAACAAACGTGGCCGCAAGGGATAAAAGCTACAGTCGCCTCACTATTCATACAAATTACGCAGTCAATAGCGTTGAATAGTTCATCATTCCCAACATTTGCTACCTGAAAACCAATAAGAAGACTCAATAATGCGGTAATGTACGTGAGGGAGAGGAAAAAGTTGGTATATTTATTTTAAAATGTATAAGTCTAAGCTGATTCAAGTCTGTTTGATTGATGAAGGAAAGTAGGCTACTTAGCAAGTATATTTGCATCAATTTACCAACTCACAAACATAACTTCAAAACCAAAGACTAATCTTTAGAGGAAAGTTGGACTTTTGAATGGATAACTATGTAAAGGGAAATAAATCTTCCGATTTATATCAGTTACTAGAGAAGTAACAACTTTGAAAATTACGGGGAGATAAAGTTTAGAGATCTGATTTCTGTACAAATTAAGTCCTTTAGAATAAAGGTAAGTAGGTGAAGAACATTCATTCAGCGTGTGTTTTCATCTTAGTTCATATTATTCATATTTTCATCACTGCAGAGGCAGACGCCAATTTTAAATTGTTTAAATGATTTGTTTATCTATTTTGGAAAATTATTATAGGTAAGTAATATATTTTGTGTAGCCTAGACTAATGCAATGAAAACTACCTACCTCTTTTTTATTTGACCGGATCAATGATGGAATCTCCAGCGATAATACATTGCATATTGCTCGATCTGCCCACAAGGGTCGCACATCACAGAACATACAAATCCAGCCACCATCCATATAATTTTTCGATTCGAGTGCAGTCTTCTTAACTTTTTTCACGCAACCCTGGAGATGACATAAGATTGATTGTAAAGTAGCTATCTCTCTCTCTAATCACATCAAAGTAATTAAAATCAATAGGCTGTATAGGTATATGACTGATCAGCAGGACAGAATGTTCACACTTTTCAACATAGAGCTTCCAGTAAAATATCCTAGAAAACAATAGCTTACCTCACAGATTTTCTGCTGACAATTTCGGCAGGGAATTAATTTCAAACTGGGACGTTCCTCTCTTCCACACCACATGCAACAATGATCGGACATAGGAGCGTTAGTTCGTTTGGCACAATTCTGCAATCAAGATAAGTCATCACCCACGAATCGTGCGACAATCAATTTTTGAAACCAATACTCGGGTTTGATATCTACCTTGCATACGACGACTTTCAGTTCAGAGTAGAAGTTCTCATAGCTTATTTCATTTCTTTGAATTCCTCCGCTGCATATAGCACACGCAACTCTAAATTGAGCACCAAAAATTTTACATCCACATTTTCTCAACTCTGAAAATAAAATTAATTGTTAAGAGAAAAATAGAAATATGATAGGTAAATTGGCATCTTCAGAACTGTTCAATCAATGATATCCGACTTGTGATGCGAATCTCAAGCTTGCAATCAGCAAATTCATTCGTAATTTTGTAAACTTTCAAAACATGATTTCAAAGTATATAATGAAATAGAGGTTTTACTCACGAGCTAAGAATTTCTCTCGGTAAATTCTTTCTTCATTTGATACCGGATTCAACATTTGGGCGTAATCACTGGATGTGGCCATAATTATTAGCTTATGTGTATTCAACTTGATTCAGATTAGAACATTTGACTCTTGATTGAGTATACCGTTGTAGGTTGACATCGAATAGAAATTAATACTGATAAATTGTGGGACTCTGGAGAGTTATTAATAAGAAGACTAGAATAATTATTATGAACATTAAACAGAAGTCAACAACATTCTGACCTACAAGAGGTTTGAGGACGTGTCGACGTGTCGTTGTTTGTGAATTCGTGAAATCGTGATGGCGATCATTCATCGTAATAGTCGAAAATTACCGGTGGCGATCAAGTGGCGATAGACCTATGTTTTTGAGAATAGGGTCTACTGGTCCGCCGTACAAAATAGAATGGATGTATCTGCCCAATCGCGTTTAGCAAAAAAGGTATGTTTATTCGAGTTGAAGGAACTCTTTTTCGCAAATCATGGATATGTAGATACGTCCATTCTACTTTGTAGGGCAGAGTGGCCGCGCACCGTGCAGTATGTATCTGCATATCTGCGATCTGGAGAATGAGTTCTTCGGTTTAATCGAAGTAGGTATTAGACTGCGAAAGTGAGCGCGAGTTCGAAGAGAGTATAAAAGAAAATCAACTTACTATAATCACGCTTTTAAATACATCAAAATAATTTGGACGTAGGCCCTGTCTACATCTGCATTCATGAAGTTTTTCGAGAAATGAGCTTTGTTTTCGCTAAGCCAAAACATTCTATAGGGCATTACCAAACTAAAAGAGCTTGCAAAAATGTAACCTAATCCTAAACGAGTTTAGTTGAAACGGCCGTCAACCGGTCAAAGGTTATCGTTCATATTCATGACGGTCAGTTCGCAACGCTGATCAGTCAAACGGCTAACAAATTTTGTTTCGTGTTGTTACCGGTCAACAGACTCAACAGTTAGGCTATCTCTAACTCGAATTTAAAGAGAACTCAACACATCGTATTATATTCAAAATCAATGCGAAGCACTTTAAAGTTTAAGCCACTACTGGTTATTTTCTGGCCAACATATACCGGCACTAAGTGAATAGGTATTGACATAGAAAATCGTAAACGTCGACGTACCTGCGTAGGTATGGAACATAAAAAATCAAAGAGTTGGGCCTACACTCATCATTAGATCGTTTAGTCCACTGATATAAAGTAAACTGCATCAGCAAGTTTAGAAGAGGGGAGTATCTCGTTTACTACAGAGGTTTACTAAGTAGATACTTGAAAATTGTGTGAAGCTATAGTAATTCTATTGTAATGCGATGCCTTCTCTCATGAGGCTTTCCTGATGTAAGAGGCGGACATTTCCACGCTTTTGAAAACTTGTATATAGGATAGGTAGTAATCGTTTTTTTGAACTTTGTTTTCAGATACTTTTCAATAAAGATACTCAGAGCGATAGAAAAAAAGTGCGAATACCAGACGAGAAGACGCCTTCGTGGGATATGCTACTAAACTTCGATGGTTTCCTAATTCACTCTCCTATTTTTTACGGATGGTATTCGGATTGTGCATTTGCCGGCAAATACCAAGTTCCAACAGCGTATTTCATGATCGGTATCGGTGTTTACATTTATTGCTTCATCGCTACTCTACGAAAGTACGTGGATTCATTTTTGTTTAAAATATCTTGTACCAGTGCGGCGGTGCCTATAATGTAAATCATAAAATCGGGCTGATCAGAGTGGCTGAGAGATATGATATTTTATATCTACATTTCGCTCGCATAGTCATGTAGTGGCAAATTGCTCGAAATCCAATACAAATGAATTGATATAATCGGTTGCCCAGATTCTAATTCCATTTACTTACCTACCAATTACTATTACTATTATTATTTTTCAACTCATGAAGAAGAGAGTGTTGAAGAAACTGATACGCTAAATCGATAGGTAGCACTACATGTATTGTGCTGTTTTCTAGTTAGGCCTTATAGGGCGTAAGCACACAATCAGGTTGACGAATCGTGTTCCGTTGAATGACACTCAAATGATGAAATGTGTCTCTAATTTCAGGATGGCAGTGAATTTTCGACTGAGTAAGCTGTCGGAAAAGGAAGACGAATGCATATTCACCTGGAAATTGTTTACCGGATGGGATTACATGATCGGAAACGAGGAGACAAGTCATAATCGTACTTCGTCGATCGTGCTTGGATTCAAGGAAGCTCTACTGGAGGAAGCTGAAAAGAAAAAGGAAAAGAGGAGGTACTGACACATAGTCGGCTTGATTTTTCCTTCTTCAGGCAGTTTCGTAGTAGATGTAGTGCGGAGTATCGTGTCAACAATCCCGCGTAATCTGTTTATATTCACGGCGTCTCGCGTAGGCAATTTCATCAACAAAATTCAAGCGGGACGACAGAAAAATTTGTCGAACCTAGCCTCCTTTTAAAATTTTTCAAGTACTATGTGATCGCAAAAAAAAAAAAAAAACAATTTTTACCATGGAGAGATACAAATATCTTTACAGTTGAATGAGAATAACGGGTGACTGAAATATCATACAGTTTGAAAATGATAAGAGCTACGTCGTTTTAGTTATAAGTTAATCCAATATATTTTGATTTTTTCATCATCTAGATGTTTATATTTTTATCTTTCCTGGATTTGAAATATTATATTACGAATTATAAATCAAGGAACTAATACAATTAAAAATTTTAGTGAAGTAAACATAATTTTTGCTACCGGTATATAAACAATTAGATGACAAAACTACCCACGCCTACTCAATTTATTTTCTTGGCCTTTATTCGATGAAATGCCTGTTTGCTCGAAGTTCTAGAGTCAAAGAAAAGAACTTAGATTACTCGAATTACCTGATTATTATACTTTCATTCAATTTGCAGTTGGAAAATAATTTCGATTCGAGTATTCGTCAACTTAAACGTCGTATGGATGTTGATATTTTCTGCTCGAGCAGTCATTCGCGCGTCGAATGAAGATCAAAAGGGCAATTCCAGCGATTCTTTCTTTGTAAATTGGTGGTACCAGAACGAGACCACAGTAACAATGACCGTCATTAGCAACATATTTCCATTCATATTCGAACTGTTTGGTTTCATCGAGAAATATCATCCGAGAAAAACGTTACGTATCCAACTTGCCAGGTATGTTGATAGAAACATTTATTGAAAAATATGCTGTCGTGTTCGGATCTCATACGCATCCCTTTAAATCAAGGTCTCAATATAACCTCAGAAGTCACTGTTTGTTTCGTGCCCTCTTTATTTTTTGACTTGACGATATAGACGTTACCTTATGAGTTTCGACTGTACCTAGACATGCATTTCAAACTCTAGATCGTTTTTTTTTTCTTTCTTTCTTTCTTTCTTTCTTTTTTTTTTTGAAGCCTACATTTGAACAGTCATACTGTTTCAAACAACAAATTCCTGGTGTATTTATTTATACAATAAATTTTGAAGATTTTTCTGAAAAAAAAAAAAAAAGATACTTGAAAGGTGTACTTACGATTTACCATAATTGTTTCAGGATCATGGTTTTGAATCTGTTGAACTTATATACTTTGACATTCACACAATTCGGTCAAATTAACAATATGGTAAGTTTGTAGGTACCTAACTAAATAGATTATCGTACCGGTTTTTTCGAATTTTACTTGTTTTGAGGACTGAGTTCCAAACTACTGAGAATGAATCGATTGTCATATTCAAGAATATACAATACCTATCGTAATACTGATTTGATACCAACGATAAAAATTACGAGAATATTTATGAGTGACTTTCATCTGTATTAAAATTATGAACTCGTTGATTTCGACATTCTTATCATCTTTTTTGTTCTAATTTGATTTTTATGATACCCTTTTATCTACGTCCGAGAGTTCTCGTAAATAACTCTTAGCTACTTACATTAATGCACAAAAATTAAAATAATTAGTATTCATACACGACTGTTCTATCGAAGGTATCAACCGCTAGTATCATTCTTCTCAATCTCAAATCTCTTCCATAAACTATCGAATGAAGATAACTGAATCTATACTTCTTATTTTTTGATTTAGACAAAAGAATTACTCGAGATCAAAGGGAACGTGACTAGGTACACACCAATCGCCAACGAACAACCGATCCCAGTTTCAGCACCACATACTAACGTGCTAGTAGACATGATTTATTCGAATAATAGAGAGTCAATTACCTATCCTCTCGTACAGGAAAGTTCTCCCGGAATAAGAAGAAAACGTGCCGCCGAGTACAACGATAACAGAACACCGAGTAACAATGAAATAACAAACTCATCGTTGAAAGATAAATATTTGAAGGGGGTGTTCCCAGATCCAGCTACGGGTAAATACGATAAACCTTTACCAAGTACAAGGAGAGTACCCTATCCAATTTCACTCATCAGGAGTTCAAGACGGGAAGAATCGAACGTTACAATTTTGTACACAAGTACTTCTCCGCAGGGAACAAGAGATTCAAATGACACCCTTTTTGAAACGATTCTAAACACTCAAACGGAGCCCGATTCCGAAACAACGTCATCTCCAGTAGCTAATTCTACTTTTGATTCTGTCACAACGGAGGACGACGATTTACTGAACAACGACAACAGTACCGACTCAAATTCGTATGCGTTTGAAAACGACTTTTCAACAGATTATGAAAATTTTACAACAAGCGAAGATATAACGGAAGATCCGTCTAATTTTACAACAGAAATGAACTTCGACAACACCGAATCAACAAGTTCTTCAAATCCGACAGAGGAAACGGAGACTCTTTCAACGAGTGTAATGAGAATTACCTCTTCAACGCCAACAACACTCAGTACTCCGATTCCCAGCAGTATTTTACCAGAGGTTAGCACAATCAACAATTCAACAACGATCGTAATTACGAAGAGTACTACCCCAACAACAACAACAACAACAGAGATGACCACTACGACAATACATGCGGTTTCTTCAACAACGCCTAGCCCAACTTTAGAGAAAAATCCAGTCAATCTATGTCCGACGGCGATACCGAGCTCTAACGGTAAGCTTTTGTGAGAAGCGAGAGGAAGAGTATGAAGACGTGTACAGAAATTAATTATTTGCGCTCACATGGAACAGGTACTAAAAAGAGTAAAACATTTTGCACCAAGTTACCAATTATAGATAACCCAAATCGATTACGACTGAGAAGACTGTGCTGGGAAACAATGTTTGGCCAGGAATTGGTGAAATTAACGATCATGGATTTGGTGAGTATAGTGTGAGATTAGATCCTGCTATTGGCGTAAACTCAAGAGCTTCTGTATAGATCTCTTTTACTGTCTTGCCGTACGTGTTGCAAAATCAATCCAATCATCTTCTCTTATTCGCAGGTATCAAACTTCTTTTCAACCTTTTTTGGTGACTTCATCAGAGCGCTGTTGGTTCGTTACATGAATAAAATTTGGTGCTGGGATTTGGAGAAGAAATTCCCAAAATACGCGGACTTCAAAATAGCTGAAAATATTCTACATTTAGTCTATAATCAGGGTTTAGTATGGATGGGAATGTTCTTTTCGCCAGGTTTACCTCTGATAAACGTAGCCAAATTGATGATTATGATGTATTTGCGTTCTTGGGCTGTGCTCACTTGTAATGTTCCGCACGAGGTGGTGTTCCGTGCATCCAGATCGAATAATTTCTACCTGGCACTATTATTAACTATGTTGTTCTTGTGCGTGCTACCAGTCTGTTACGCGATCGTATGGTTGCAACCTTCTTGGCATTGTGGACCATTTTCGGCCCAAACACATATCTACGAAATTTTTGTCACAACTTTGGAGAATATTGTACCAAAGAGACTGCATAACATCATGAGCTATATGGCATCCCCTGGCACAGTCATTCCATTAATTATCGTACTTCTTCTGGTAATATATTATCTCGCTTCCTTAACGTCTGCTTTACGAGAAGCTAACATCGATTTGAAAGTGGGTTCTCATTCGATTTCAATCATAATCAGCTGGTAAAAATTCTGAATACCTGTATACGACTTTTCTGAATTTTAGGTCCAGCTTCGGCGAGAAAGAACAGAAGAAAGGAAGAAGATGTTCCAAATGGCGAACAGAAGAAAACGTGGAGGTAGCGATATAGACTCGACGTTCGTCAAGTGGAAAAAAATTCTACAAGAAGTACCTAGCATCAAGATGTCAGAAGACATAGCTTACCCCGATTTTCTAGACGGTAATTGTCATCATTTGCTCGACATATCATTCTTGTCACGAGTAAATTTTTCCATTACATTTGTATAGATCATAGAAAAGATGACACGGACGTGGATAATAGTTATTTGAAAGACGACGAAGAGGAGAAAGTGCGACGAGTTTTGAGAATGAAGAAAAAGAAATCAACACCCGATGACAAATGGGACACCTTATTGAAGCAGATGGTACCCAAAACGCCTACGAAAATAACCGTGAAGGACAGTTCTTCCACAACCTCGTCGCTCAAAGATGACTCGTCTGCTCCCTCCGAAACCATACCCGAGATTAAAATAAGTCGAGTTCAAACGGTGGAAAATATTCTGAAATCCACAAAAAATCAACAAAAAACAGCTCAATCATTCTCCGAAAGAAGCAAAGAAAAAGGTAATAAAAGAATCACATTTGAACAGAAATTACATCACAAAACTTGACTATTAAAATCTGAAAGTTTTTCTCGATCGAAATTCTGAAAAATGATCTATAATCCTCAAATAATTTATTATCGTATTTTTCGTTATTTCACACATTCTTTTGTTTTCATTCGGCTATCAGGCTGCGAACTTCTCAACTCGATAGTCGTGTAACAGAAATACGAATCATTTTCTCCCTTTTTCACACAGATACACAAATCAAATCGAAACCTTCGACTCCGGAAAAATGGCAACAAAAACATAAGGAAACCGTCGAACAAACCACAGAACCAACGACTCCCGAACTTACGGAACTAGCAGACCAACTAACGGACGAACTACCGGACATTGATCTCGATGACGTATTTCTCCAGAACGTAATAGTCGATGTACCCGAATTACCAGAAATTCAGGATAGCATCAGCAATCGCATCAAACGTCGTCTACGTAAAGTAATCTCAGTTGGAAGTAGCAGTGATACCCCAACGTCTCCAGAATATGAACAGCAAAGCGTAGAACCAAATTCTTCTCAATCGTGGGATACGGTCAAGGAAATTACAAAATCAACCGACGACCTGTCGGAGTCTACACGACTACGGCAAACCTTATTATTGGAAGAAAACCCACAACTAAGGTTACTCAAATCGGATAGCTGGCATACGGTGCCCGTAGAAAAGTTACCAGCTAGGCTGGAAAAACGAAGACGTTCTTCACTCAGCGATCTGCATACAAACCAAAGATAAGAAGCAAATCCGGTAGTCTGTAATTAAAAAAAAAAGAAAACAATAATTATTTACGAAATAACATTATTAAACTTACAATTATTATTTTCGAACAAACTTGTAATACTGTTTAAGCGAACGTAATCTTCGTTTTGTTTGCTTAATAACGAGAAATGTAATTCTTGGTAATTATCACATAGTGGATTTAAAGTGAGTTCTCGGAGCACGTAATGTTTTATAGAACCATTTTCGCCGGATTCTACTTCATACGGTCGCCAAATCTTATCAGGTAATAAAATAAAGTTTATAGTATTTAGTTTGTCCGTGTCGAATATGGAAGAGATGATAAGATGGGCCTGGTTATCGTGAGCACGAGAACACATGTGCGCGGTATTTTTTAGATACGAACACAGCAGAAGGAATTCAGCTTCGGACGCGTTCTCCGCAAAACTGGTAATATTTTCTACAACCAGTGCTTTGGGCAGGCGCGATGTTTGACGTAAGCCGACCATAAAGTCGAGGAAATCCTTGACCGTGGGTGCCGATCTGCAATGAAATCAAGATTGTTAAAATGACGATATACGCAGTTCTGAGAAATATTTCCAATTTTATACGCACACGAATAAGATTTGCATGAATTCCGCGCACGCAGCTTCGTCTGAATTTGATGATCGAATGCCTTGTAGGGTAGGAGGTAAACTTTCTTGAGGATGTTTTGATATGTAGTGAACGAGACAGCCTTCTGAAGCCATATACCTTGAACACTAGACCAGACGATGAAAACGGTAAATAAAACTCTCTTGAAGGAAGATAAATAGCAAGCTTTTATACAGATAACCCACTTCGAATAGAAATGTTCTCGATATTTTGGATTCTATGAAGATGGTAACTTTGGTTCCGTTCATGATTCGAGATTATGATGGAACCGGTGATGAGTGATGACGAAAAGAAACGGGATCTTTAACTAGCTCACTCGACGACAGGAATCATATTATTCGTAATAAGTTGCTCTCCCGACATTCTCTTGTTGAAGTATTCCTCTGAAATGAAGTAAAATGAATAAAATAATAGTGTTCTTCTTGTTCTTTCGGAAGCTAGTTTATTCGTGTTCGAAATTCGCGTGTATTTTTTATTATCAGGAAAACAGCACGCAAAAACAAGAATGAGAATATGCGCATGCGTTGACGACACTGCAACCATCAATGGCAATGCTAAAACTCGTTTTCATTCGAACGTTTCGTATGATTTCGCATTTGCAGTGTTGTTAAACAAAATATACAAAAAGTATTAGCGAAGAAGAATCTTGGAGGTTATCAAAATGTAACAATCGTGACGTCATTTATTACTCACGACTGCAGCAGCGGAATGAACTTTCTTCTTTCTTCTTCTTCAGTAAAAACTTCGATAATTACGAGAATTTTCTCTATCATTCGGTAGTGATTTCGTGTTCGCGGAAAAATTATTGTTTCCTAAATTCGGTATTAGGAATTATTCTATTCGTTTTACGTAGGAATGAAACTCGTGTGAACCATTTTTCGCGTCGTTTTAGGCACTGCAGAAATTGCAGCAACTAGGTAATCTAGAAAACCGATCCATAGTATGTGTACTCGGGTGTTTTATGGTGCCAATAATTACGCGATATTTCGGTACCAGTTCGTGAACAACGGTTTCGATTCAGAAGTATTTTGCGTTACTTCTGTTCTTCTTGATTAATATCGATTTTGGGTAAGTTCAAGTTGTGTCCTATACAATTAGAAATCCGTATGTCTGGTCAATCTTATTTACCTACTACTTTAGGACAAGAAAATTGCTCAAATTTTGTACTCTGTATTTTCATTTTACAGTATAAGCTTCGAAGGTTGGTCCAGAATATGCATAGATTCGTAATAGCGTAAAGTCTCGAACGTACTCTAATCTAACAAAAAGTCCAACAGATGTCTATTTATTGATACGGTGATAATCGGCTTTGCATTCATGTGTCGGAGCTTCGACTAGACGAAATCGATAGTCTTAAAGAAGATATGTCGTTTGATCGTACCTACCACCTTTAACAATTAAGGAGAATCTATTCGCGAGTCTTGCCGTTTAATGTCTCGTACGCCACTTTGCAGATCCGCTCCAATTTTTCACCTTAATTCGTTCACTCGCTCATGTTGACAGAATAAATAATTAGGTGAGAATACAGCATTAAACGACCGAGTGCAGTCGAGATTTATGACTGGCATTATTCATTTAATGCGTTAAACTCCTGACAAACATTATTCGCTTAAACATACATGATATAATATATTTATAATCTTCGCGTATGAGATGAAAAAAAGTGATGGATAACTTTTATGTCGATTTTTTGTGGTACATATGGTAAGGAACTAACCGTTATAAACTATCCTACGGTTCTTACGGTCCCTCTTCTAGTTCTCTTTTATCCGTTTCATACTGTTCAACAGGTCATAATTAATCTGAGATCGATAACCGTTCTTAGGGATGAAATTTTTTGTTTTTTTCCCAGATAGAAGAAGACACGATACCGGTAACTGTGTTAGTCCGGTTACGAGAACTAGATTCGTCTGATTTCGTTTATTTAAAATTCAAATTCTATAAGTTACTGCTGATATTTGGCGTTAATTTTTCCTTTCCTATGGTGTGATTTCTACAATCGGTCCAATTTCGACCAATTAAAATTACCTGTGAGAACGTATCTAAAATCGATTTTACTTTACTTTGTGTGTGAAAGTGTTCGTCTGGTGCCAATGACATACTCGGCAGCTCAGGTGTAAATAATAAACCATGTGCAGACGGATAAGGCGCGTGCTAAATTACGATTTGAGTAAAAATGTACTTAGCGGTATTTGAACCTGTTTGAAATTTTAATTTGTTACTCGGCGAGAGGTCAAACTTGCATCTCGTAGTTGGGCGAACACCGTAGGAAAGAAGAACATAAAACTAGTCGAAAGACCTTGACTGCGAAGCTGCGAATATAATATGCGTTACGCCAGACGTATCAATTTGAGAAGGAACAATCGAACCAGTTATGTTTACATTATTTACTTTGATTGAGAAATTCTAAAGGCTTCCTTATAGAAAGATGAGGGGAAGAAAATTAGATATTCGATCAATATCAAAAATTTTCGTTGATGAAGTTTATCTTCGCGTTTGCATAACGATTTTGAAATGGTTATCTCTGTGTTTAATGTGTTCCGATTTTTTATGTGAGATAATCGAATGATTTGTTGAACAGAAATATGTGTGTGGAGTACGTACTCAGTTTTAACTTTCGAATTCGGAATGAGGTAAATTATGATGTAACTGGAGGAATATTTGCCGGAAGATGAGGTGGGTGAGCTGCACTCGAATCAAGCATATGGCGACCAAACAAATTAAGTTGAGAAACTAGAGCGGATGTAAAGAAATACATGACATGAAACGGCAAGGCTTGTTTTCGTATCCATAAAAACTTATTTCTCTCTATTCTTATAATTGTTGGTGAATGAGAATGGAGTCATCTGTTTTGATTTTTTATCCCATTTTTATTTCTGAGAATTTTCGTCGTGCACGTGGTGTATCTCTGCCGGAAAAGATAGAATGATTGTAAACTGCACAAGTGGCTATCAGAAACTTGAATAGATTTTTGCAGAAGAGTCTGCAAACATTCTGGCAAGCCTTATCTTTTGAAAGTAATTTTTTTGTCTTTCATGAGTCGCTATCGATGATTGCACAGAGTTTATGGTGCCCATCTGGGTAGGATGTACCCGGTTATCGAAATTTAATCTTCTCCACATCCTGTTTGATTTCCTTTCTGAAATAGACTTCCACTTATTGAGTGTACATCAACGCTCGAGTAGTAAGTTTGCTACGTCAAAATTTAGGAGAATAATTTCAAAAGTAATCCTCGTCGGACTGATCAGGTACAAAATTATGTTTTAATGCAATAATTCGTATCGAGGAGTACAAGTACGGTGCTCACTACTGATTTCGTTTTATTACTATGACACCCGTTTCGGATGGACGAATATTTATTCAAGAATCTCGGCAATAAAAACAGAGAAAGAGGGAGACAGAAGAGAAAAAAGTGAGGCCAAATTATCTTCAATCAAATTTTAGTGCAATGATGAAAGAGAAGATAGATGGGAATTATTACGCTGAGGAGATATATCAATTAATGCTTGTATGTTACTTTGATAAGTGTACCCTTGTAGAGGTTTTTTTGCTGCGATGATAATGTTTGAAGTCCGCTTTACTGGCGCAAGGTAGGTAGGACTGTACATTCCACAACGAAAAAATACTTGTACGTCTATAAAAATTGCGCTATAATAAGTGGATTTAATTTAAAGTTGGAAAGATGGGAGAAAAAACTTGGTCGAGATTATCTTTTGAATTCAGCGCTTGACATAGATCGATGTTACGACGAACCGTTGTAATTTGCTGTTTTTGGGTCGTTTTATTCCATATCTCCCAAGTGAGGAATGACTGGATTTTGTTGCGTAGATACCATCTCGAAGGTAATTTCTGTATGTAGAAGTAATTGGACACACAATTCCGAAGATTATGACTGAAATTTTCAATTGTTCTTCTGAATGCGTCAGAAACCAAAGTTTTGTGATTTTGTTTTTCAAGAGGAACATTGAATCAGCATGGATGCTTCAGACTCCAAAGGTATTTTTGTCGAGCCCAATAGACTGTATGTGTAGATACAAAGAGCCTAGTACGGGGGAAGGATGACCTGGTTAGCCTAAGATCCAGTATGTGAAGCCCTGTATATCAAGAGACATCCTAGTATACTGCATGTTAAGCCTATGTCTGACCTAGATTGATGGAGGCTATTGTTGGGCCTAGTATAGCCTAGTGTACTGTACGTTGGGCCAAGTATAGTGAAGATCAACGATACAGGTGTCGAAGTAGCAACAAAGGTCGACATTTTATTAGTCCCTAGCACGATATCAGCTCGTGACACGTCATTTTCGTCTCGCGATCTTGTGACGCGAATTTCAGAAGGATCTCTAGTCTATAAACTCATCCATATATGCATAAACTCTTGAGTTTCAGTACTGATGAGAAAATTTTTCTCAAAAATATTTCAAGCTTGGTAATAGGTGGGGGGAGAGGGGTGTACTCGCAGATTTTTAGATTGGGGGGTATGAAACATGTCAAAAGGGAAAATTATGAAATGCGTGGAAGAGTACTCCGAACTTTTTTCCTGGAAAATTGACGCTCATTGTTTAATTTTTACGAAAAAATTATTCCAAGTTTCTTCCTTCTTTCCTATCTCTTCTCAAATTGCCTGCAAAGTCAAACTTTTTTAAAATTTCCTCGTTAAGATATTTTTAAAAATCCGAATTTTAGCCGCTCGTCTCTGGTTTCACTGATCCAAAATCCTCTTGTTCTCTGACTAATCTATCGCCCGATAATCTTTTCATTGATCGAAAATTTTTCTTCTATCGTATAGATTTCAAAAAATCTCCAAGTTTTCATCCTTTTACTGCTTTCCCATTTCCAATGACAAACTTAGGTGAAAGACGACGAACATTTTTAATCATCAAAGGTCTTCTCAGCAGACCGCACAATAATATCGCATATTAAGGATCGCTCCTTTGTGATTCGAAATTTCAAATTCCCGATCGTCACTCTTCGTTCAGCGACCTTCAACTTTGAGGTAACATCAATCAAGATAAAGAGAGCTCGAACTAAATTCATTTTCTCGAAGGGAATCTGTTTTATTTGAAAGAAATATTCGTCTTTTGCTGTCTTTTAGGCAAATTGAGGTTCCGAGAGGACGAGGGCTATCACCCACTTTAGGAACTTCGAAGAAGTGCGACCATCGAGCTATGTAAAGTATATCAAAAGGGAAATTTGGAAAAATTCGACCTTCAAACCATACATCAGATGGAGGAAAGGACATGGAAAGATCCCAACCATTCAGCAGTCTATATACTGGGGATTGGAGAAATCATAGTTATTGAGCTCATGTGTGTCGCAAACTTACGTCGGCAGTAGGTGTAAATGTGAGGTATGGGGACGTGATGAGTTTGACAGGTCAAGGTCATTGACCTTTCCGTTTGACATCTCGTCAGTCCGCACCTGCACGTGTAGCTACTTGGACATGACAATTTTTCTAGCCTAAAATAAATAAATAAATAAAATAATTATATTCGCTAGCCTAGGTTTTGAACCTTGTAACTTTGACTCGGAAAGTCGGCGCCCTACTTGTTTGGCCGCTTGGCTATGGTTAAATAGTAAAGACCTGAAGTTCTATGAGCTACAGTATTTTTTAGCCTAGTCAAGCTATGGTCTTGGCCCAGTTTACTGCATATTAGGAGTATGTCAGGTTGTGACGTTGACAGGCTCACTCGTTAGCCCCCCAACCTTGAGTATATCTAGTATAGGAGCTTTTTATACTGTATGTTAGCCTGACTACCTTACTCCACTCTTTCTATTTATGTGGTGTGATCCTATATCTATGTAAGACTCAAAGGTTTGTCATGCAAACTTGTTCTTTACCAGTTTTAAAATGGCTCAGAGGTGACCATAACTTGTCTATATGGGAACCAAAGTGCTAAACAGAGTAGCACCCTTTTAGAGATAGGCGCCGTCACGTCGCCAATGCGCCGCAATCAGGTCTACAGGAGTGTATCGGCACCAGCCATGTTTCTATCAGAAATGTTACCGACATGTGGGCAAACACGTTGCCAACAATGTTGCCAATATGTGGCCGACATTTTGTGGACATTGTTGACATGTTGCCGACATGTGGTCAATATGTTGCCAACAAATGTTGCCCACATATGTTTTCAACAAATGTTGCTAACATGTTGACCATATGTTGCTGAGAAATGAAGCCAACATGTTGACCACATGTTGCCGACAATTATTGCCAACAAGTTGATCATATTGCCGACATGTTGCGGACAAATGTTGCCAACAAATATTTGTTACCAACAAATGTTTCCAACAAATGTTGCTGACATGTAAACTATATGTTGCCAACATGTTGACCATATGTTGCTGACAGGTTGACCACATGTTGCTAACAAAGTTGCTGACATAGTTGCCAACAAGTTGACCATATGTTGCTGACAAGTTGACCACATGTTGCTAACAAAGTTGCTGACATAGTTGCCGACAAGTTGACCACATATTGCCAACAAATGTGGCCAATATGTTGACCACAATGACCCCGTCTACAGAAATCCGCCTTAGCGTTGAATATTGGTCAGGAGAAAAGAATCTCCTACAGAGGGAGGAAGATTCTTTTTCTCCTGATTGTAATTGAAAACTAAGGCAGGTTCCTGTAGACGGGGTCACACATGTTGCCGACAAATGTTGCCAACACATTGCCGGCCAAAAAGTTGACTATTTGTTGCCAACAAGTGTTTCCGAGAAATGTTGCTAACATGTTGACTATATGTTGCTGACAAATGTTGCCAACATGTTGACCATATGTTGCTGACAAATGTTGCCAACATGTTGACCATATGTTGCCGACAAATGTCGCCAACATGTTGACCATATGTTACCGACATCATTTGCACGCGCACACGGGTTGTACTCGCAAATTTTTGAATCATCCACGGGGTATACATTTGGACGCGCACGCGCACGTTCCATCTCGGGTGGGGGAGGGGAAGGTCTACTCCCGAATTTTCAAATTAGGGGTACGGTGAGACAAAAGACATGAAACATGTCAAAATCAATTGTCCTTCTGACTGTGTACCTCGACTTCCTAATCGGTCTTTCCAAACACTTCAACGAATACAAGTACGCTTTACCCAGCAAATGATATTATTTTGCGCTGCTTTGTAAGCTCTTTCTTCTTTGGGAGTGAAGCTCTTGTTCAATAGTGGACACTACAGTATTCATATTGAACTCTATCCAACCGAGCTTTTCCATTCCTAGATATACCGTAGTATCTCTTTCGACAATTTTGCTCAAGCGATGAGAATTTCGATATGGTTGATAACCAACGAATCGTCGGAGAGAGCGAATAAACAGTCTCTTTGTCTTAAGCCCTGTACCGAATTCAACTAATGTTAGAACGACCAGAGTGTCCTAGATGACATAATATGTATTCAGCTTGTGAGACAATTCGCCGCTTGAATGCGTCCGTTAACGAAGATACAAGACTAATTGTCGTATTGCAGGGCTTAATTAACGTATTCAGAAGAACATAAAAGATATTATAAACGATGTATGGTGAATGCTTCGAAGACGCATCGTTTCAATTGATTTTTTCCGCATATTTGCCCGTTATATGCGTGGAATGTTGGCGTTCGCGCTTTCTTTCGTAAATGATATAGAAATTTACCCGTCAGATTCGCGATTGTTTATGGTAGTTGTGGGCTCGTTCAACCTTATACGCTAGAAGAAGAAAAAAGGAAGACGATTCTCGCGCGTCTAAGAAAATAATACGACGATTATTATCGTACGTGTATACTTTCGATAGTATAGGTAAAGCGTTTTGCGCGAGTGCAAGAATGAGTATGAATTGTTGAATGCACGTGAATGCTGTGCAATTGAAACGAATGGAAAAAATGATGATGGGTTCGTGTTACCGATGTATGACGCGCGTGCTCGGAAATCACCCTATGCTGGAAGAATTTCCGCGATTTGTCGTCGTCCGACGTGTTGATGAGCATCGTCGTCGTCCTCCTCGTGTCAGTTGTGCCCGAGTCCCTTTTCCGATATCGCATTAGGCGACGAACCGCATTTGTTCGGTATTCACAAACGCGAATAAATGGTGTCCGCGTCGAAGGTGCAAAAATCGGCATCTTTCACGTCCAAGAAGAATACGAGGTACGTGTTTGGGTGCTATAATTTATTGTGACGTCGCTGAGCCGAAGGAGCGGTATCTCGTAATGTTATTCTATAGAGGTGTCTTATAAATCACTAGTGATTATCGTGTGCCTACGAGTGCCTACTTCTTGATGTGTGGTGACTGGTGATCGGAATAGTGGAAATTGCGAGTTAGATCCACGTGAAGAATTTTGAAACTCTTTCGCGAACTTATTCGATTGTGTGTGTGTGTGACCCGATTATGAGGATTTTGCTGATATCGTAGACTAGAAGAGTGGGTATAGGTTTCGGAGGAGCAGTCCCCCTGCAGGAAGTCAAAATGCTTGTAAACTGTGACTCATCGCAACAAGCTGGATCGTTAGGCGACCGGATTGGGGCTGTGTATGGAGAGGAGGTCTATTAGCATTTATTTATTTAATGAGCCGTTGGCCACACTGGTGCTATTTAGTTCAATACAGGTACAGTGGATATATTTAATTAGAAAGATGGCTTAAACTGGTGTAGTGGAGTTGGGACCTAGATATTGTGAGCAAAGTGTGACAGTATCGTGATCATTCTTGAGTGCTTGGAGGGCACTTGTGAAGAGCCACGAAGGAAAGGAGTTGAAGGTATCAGAAGATGTGTTTAGTTGTAGTGACAGTGTGGGCGAAAAGAGGAGACAGTATGTATGTAAAGGTCGCTGGTGTGATTCGTTTATGATCTATCCTTAGCCTGGAGAGGATGACTTTTCCTCGTCTGGGATTGTGTTAGAGGTGACCAAAGGATGGAAATCCGCTCAGTAATGAGGAGCTGATTTTACCAAGACAATTGGAGAACGTAAGTGATTCTTATAGTCTAAAGCAGGTACGACAGATTTGTCTGTAATTTTTTCATGGTAATGGCTTGTGTAGCAGTATTGTCAACGACGTCATGCTTTGGGAGATCACTATGTTCAGGTATCCATACAAGTGTTATGCTGCTACGTGAATTCTTTAGATGAGAGGATGGAAGCTATAGGGGTCTAATATTGAGTGGGGGGGGGGTCGATAATGAAGCCAGTAAGAAGTAGGAAATTACTGTCTGGTGGAAATTGAATGGGATGAGAAAGACAGGCGAGGATGGCCATAAGTTCAAGGGGTAAATAAAGAGGTTATATTGTGAACTCCATGGGCCATTAGAGGACCGTCTCCGGAATAAGCGTCGGCAATTCTATTTGCAGGTTCAGATCCGTGTATGATTGGGATATTCCTAAACCAAATGCCTGATGCGTTGGATGTAGGGGAATTTTTCGAGATTGAGGATTTGGTGATATCCAGTCGAATGGAAGGTTCATTTTGAGTAGGCGGGAACGTGAATATATGTAGTAAGGGGTTAATTAAAAACTCATAGGTTCTTTAACGGAGTTGAACGAGGGGTGGCAGGGAACCTGTTTTATGGGGTACGTGGGGTTGAAAAATAGAAAGCTGTCGATCTCTGAGCTATGAAGCAGGGGTGCCGTGAAGCTACTTTTTTGAAGACAATTCTTCGTAGGAAATTTTTTTTTTTTTTGGGGGGGGGGCGGTTTTTTCCTTTGTTCTCGTAAAATTATAGGGGGGCATTTTTTTTGTTTTGCTTGTTAAAATTTTTTGGGGATCGAAATATTCGTAAGCTTTGGGGGATCACGGCACCCCTGCTGTGAGGGGTTTGGAACATCAGATTGTGACGTCACAGGCCCCGCCTCAAGCTATACATATGAGAAGGGTGACTTAGAAAAAAACTGATCTATGACGTCATCAAAGTGTGACGTCACAGGCCCCGCCCCCAAGCTATGTAAGATAGGACGGAGACTTGGAAAATTTTCGAGTTCCGAGCTTTGCCGGACGGCGATCGCCCCCCGTTTCCCTGTCAAAACGCTTTGTCGAGGGATTGTTCAAATCGGACATGGATTTTTTTGTTAGTAAGGACCGGAAGGTGATCACTTTTTGTGGGCAGAATTGAAGGTGTGGAAATTGAAAAACGGGGACCAAGAAATTGAAAGTTAGGATGAGTCGACGATAGAGGAGAGGCGTTTGCCGGCTTCTGTGTGTAGTCTGAATTTGGTTTTCGTGTGGAAAAGTGGGGTGAGGGAGTGGGTTTGAATGTAATCTTTAAGTTTGAGAATCTTATTCGCCATGCAAAGGGAGAATTAGGAAATTATTCGAAACGTTCAAACAGAATTTAACTGAAATTGTGAGATATGATGAAAAAAAATTTTGAGGCCATTGCAAGCGGGCAGTCCGCAAGCACCACTGCCCTTAAATAATAACTACAGTCTGAAATTATGCAGTTTTAAATCTCGAATTACTCTAAATTTGATTATTTATTTATTTTTTTTTTCTTCAATCAAGCTTTCGATCTATTTCATCTTTTTTCTGTTACCCTCCTTGAAAGCACTTGTAAAAAAATATTTTCAGGGGTGAAATAGGTCACATATTTTATCAAACTTGAGTTTTTTCAGGATCTAGGCCTACACAAATTCCTCTAGGCAAACCGTAACCTAACCCAGCTTTGATTGACGACGTCATCAAACTCGAACGCGGACGTTTTCTGAGGATGTCCCAAACATAACCTAACCTAAGTTCGTTTGATGACATCACAAGTTGATGACGTCATCAAAGTCGGACGCGGACGTTTTCGGAAGATATGCCCCTCTTTTCCATGGGATTTGAACTCACAACCCCCTACATTCGAGGCGGTTGTTTGGACCAAAAATTGTGAATTAGAGATAGATGGAAATATTCTCTAAAATTTTTGCATATCTTCTAGGCGATTTCGCTGAGAATCGCCTCAAACATAGGCAGTCGTGTGTTGAATTTCCCTGGAATTTGGGCATTTTTTTGACATGTTTATTACATCTCACTATTCCCTCCTTGAAAAGCGATAGGGAACTATATTTTAGAGCGAAGAGGGTCAGAGCCCCAGGTCGTAACTCCGTCATATTTCTTGTTAAATTGTTTGTATCCACTCCAAATACGAAAAAACGAATAATCATTGCCAATTTCGCGGGGAGAGGTACGGTGAATTTT
Source organism: Aspidiotus rigidus (assembly GCA_035079385.1). Lineage (NCBI taxonomy): Eukaryota > Metazoa > Arthropoda > Insecta > Hemiptera > Diaspididae > Aspidiotus > Aspidiotus rigidus. The sequence continues at coordinate 16,075,227 of JAVHKY010000013.1, forward strand.
CCATGGACTCCAAAAGTCAGTAATCGTTGTCGATGTAACGAAAAAAAAGCTGGGAGTTTTCAAATTTCTTGTTAGGATATGAGACTTCTACCGAAAATTTTAGGTCTCATCCTCACAAGAGCCCAATACGGACCTTCTCAATCAGTGAATTTTGAACTAAGGACCACAGATCGCCGCGGAGTCGCGGAAATCAAGTCGATAAGTTGTGGAGAGTGTACCAGTATCTCCAAAAAAAAGGGAAGTCTGAAAACGATCTATGGCCTATCAGCTCGCGTGGAGTCATGACAATGAAACTGACGAGTAGAAGTGGGTAGATCACTAGTGGTTGAGGGATCTAAGCAATCATGTTCTTTAGTCGTTACATAAGAAGGCTTACATGAAGAAGGATGCACGGTGGAGTACAAAGTACAAGAAAAAATGTTGACGTTAAACTATCTCAATGTCAGTCACTACAAAAGGGAGGATAATAGGGACCCAGGAGGAGATGTGAATGGATGAAATACGCGTGGCTAGTTCTGAATTCGAGAAAGGATCATTTCCTCCTGGTGGGATTTACTGTTTGAGAAGGTGCAAGCGATCTAAGTCTGTTATTGGTTTGATTTTTTTCAAGGTCATGTCAGTCAGCAAAGATTAGGGAACGATAATTGTTTTTAATGAAGTTTGGGTAGTTTTAGAGAGAAGAGTATAGGTTTCGGCCGTATAGTCAACCAAATCATATTTGCGAAGGGGTTCGATATGACTCGAGATCTAAATTAACGGAGGCTGAGTGACGGTAATCAGCATTCAGAGATAGAAGAGAGGAAAGTGAGTCATCTAGCTCAATCTGATTTGAGTCCAGAAGATAGCGAATACGATATTCTTATTTTCCACGTTCTAGGAATTGATAAAATAACAACTGCAAAGACGTCGAATTATAGAAATTAAGTGGAGTCGAGTCTAACAAGACTCGTAAGACCAGAAAAAATAGCGATAAATGCGAAATCCTCCGAGCTCATTGATCTATAAATTATTTTCTTTCCGACGTTTTTAAAAGGGTGCGTATCGTTATTGAATGGCGGTACGTCGCAGTCGTAAAAATGATATCTTCATGAAAATCTAACCGGTTCAATGCCGCATTCGCTCTTTTCCCCCTGTAGTTCATCCCATTTTTTTCTTTTATTCATTACGATACCATCATATAGCTTAAAAACATGTTTTATCTCGCGCTTCTAAAAATTTCATTCGGTCGATTACGTGATGTTCGCGTGCATTTTCATTATGAAATACTGGAACCGAGAGTCAAATAAAAAATATTGACGGCGAAAAAAAAAAAAGACCGTTAGGCGTATCAGGTCTAATACAGGCTCATTTTTATTGTCGTTTATTATCGTATCGTCGTCTTCTTCCATAAGTGTATGCGTGTATATATAGGACAGAAAATGCACAGCATTATCATACCGCGCCGGCGAGCTACTATACGTTATTATAATATTTTTCTGTGATCAATATTTTCTACACAGCGAGAAACGAGTTCTGAAAAGTCAACGATCGTTAATAACAAACAAACAGCCGACGTGTTCGCGGGACGCGACGCGGCGGCGGTGCCCAGAATCCGATCAGGTCGACGACGACGGTCGCCGATATTTTTGCGATCGAGTGACGGAGGAATGAATGTACCGAGGACTGACTGAAGACTCATTTTAGAGTCGGATTGGAAAAGGTCCAAATTTCTTGTGTATAACGAAATTCCCACGTGTGTAACGTTCTTAGCACACGTTTACAACCGGAAAACGATAAGTTCGGTGTTTTGCAGAGAAAGTATTCATTACTGAAGGAGTTTTCGACGTTCCAGAATTACAAAGATAGTCACTCACAAGAGCTTAGAAATTGTTTAACGGTACGTTAGAATTGGGTTGCAAGACTGATTCGCACTCCTCAATTTTTTCGTTCTACGTTTTCCCGTCAAACCAAGCCTACACGCAAAAGGTTACAGAATTTCCCCTAAATCATGATATCCTCATAGGGCAGAAAGACTTGTTCAAGAAAATCTAGACAACGTCTGCGCTTCTCTCAATTCATATGAGTGGTCATCACCTGACGAAAATACTGCCGCTCTCAAACCATTTCTAAAATTCCTACAAATTACTCCAGCTTATTTCCGATCGCGAAAACTTTTGCAGATTCCTCACATCAATGAAATTGAAGAAATTTTCTTCTTCCATATAACAAATAATAACTGCGAGAGAAACTCGATTATACGGAGGAAAAATTACAGGCCCGTAAAATTTTGAAGCTACGACCGGTTTTAAAATGAATGGTCAACGTTCCATCATCTCTCATCAGGTAATCGCAACTTGAGAATATCGAACAGAAAGGAGAGAGAAATACTGATTCGAGTATCAACCGAATCTGCCAAGTACAATATGCCTGGTGTGGTTCAGTAATTCGTAATTATTGGAATCATCTTTATGTTTGTAATTTCTGTCTCTTCCAATTTGTTATAAACCCTGCCTTTTAGCTAGCTGTGGAGAAGAGATATCTTCTTGAGGAAGAGTGGCTCGTAGGATATGCCGAGCGAAGACGTAATTTGAATACGAAATCATTATAGTGCTCCATCAACTAGCGTATGAATCCAGTCCGCTGAAGAAGATAATATAATGAACCCGAGTTCCACTCAGATAGACCTATGAATATTAAAAAGCAAACATCATGTCCACAAATCCGTGTGAAGCTCAACTGACTAATAATTTGCCTCACATTAGACGACTTCCCGAGGTTTAGTTGTACGTATTATTAAGAAAAAAATATTTATTTTCCTTATACGATCATAACTTTTGATGAAAGTTGAGCCATCAGTGATAAGATTTGTAAGAATTTTCGCTAAGACATTTGAAAAGGAAACACCCGAAAGTACTCTTGTAAAACCGACTAATGAAGTAGAATTGTACACTTGAAAAACTTTTTCAATATTAGTGCACTACTTACACCTTACCCACTCAATATGAGTTCCTTCTCCAGTCGCTGGAACGTTCTGGAAGTGACAAATAATCGAGAAAGTCCAGTTTTTCAACCTGGAAGACCATGATTTTTGGTATTTTATTTATCAACTTATGTAAATACATCCACCAAGTTGAAAAAAAAGTAGTCAAGAAATTCTCCAGTCGCTGGAACGGTTTTGAAATTGTAAGAAATACAGAGGATCCACTTTTTCAACTTACCGAACTGCAATTTTTTATATTTCATCAATCAATTAGGTCAATTCTTATGTAAACACGTCCGCCGAGTCGGAAGAACTTGGTGGACGTGTTTACATTATAATCGACCTAATTGATGAACGAAATACCAAAAGTCACAGTCCTCCAGGGTGAAAAAGTGGATTTTACCAATTATTTATCATTTCCTAAACGTTCCAGTGGCTGGAGAATTATTCGACAATTTTTTTCAAACTCGACGGATATGTTTACATTATAATTGACCTAAATGATGAACGAAATACCAAAACTCGCGGTCCTGTAGGGTGAAAAAGTTGGGTTTCCCGATTATTCGTCATTCCCAAAACGTTCCAGCGACTGGAGAATTTTTTTACTATCATTTTCTAACTCGGTAGACGTATTTACATTATAATTGACCTAATTGATGAACGAAATACAAAAACTCACGGTCCTACAGGGTGAAAAACTGGATTTTCTTGATTATTTGTCGTTTCCAGAACGTTCCAGCGGCTGGAGAATTTTTTGACCATTTTTCTCATACTCAACGGATATGTTTACTTAAGAATTGACCTAATTGATGAATGAAATACCAAAACTCAGGGTCCTCCAGGGCAGGGCTGCAAAAAAACACGTTTAAAACAAAAATTTGTTTAAAATGTTTAAAACATTCTCATAAGAGCCAATGAAAATTTCTCAAATTTGCCTGTTTCAAACATGTTTTAAACATTGTTTGCGTAAAACATCGCAACCCTGCTCCAGGGTGAAAAAGTGGATTTTTTCACTTCTTCACTGTTTTCAGACTGTTCCAGTGACTGGAGAATTTTTCAACTATTTTTCTCAATCTAACGCACTCGTGGATGTGTTTACATAAAAATTGACCAAATCGATAAACGAAATACTGAAAATATATTTTTGGTCTAACTACATTCCCATTTCATCCCACGGAGGAGTGCGTATCTTTTAGCTCGAACATTGACTATCGATTTCACGCGGTATATTGCGGTAGCAGTCGTAGTTCACCCCGCTATTGATGGAAAAATCCGGAAATTCATTAAATATTGATTTTTTTGGGAATGTTCCACCTCACCGAGGACTGTGGTACTAATGCATGTTGTAGTACATGGTATGGCGCTTCGAATGAATTTTTTTCCCCAGGTGCCTCCCCCCGATTTTTTTTTAAATATTCGAGTTTGAAGTTTTGTTATTGCTAGAAACTGAGGAAAATATGAATGATTTTTTTTGAAAAAAAAAAACAAAATATGGTTGAACGTTCACATAATTATACTGAAATGTCCCCAAGTTACATTGCTATGCGATCATTATTGCCTGAGATACAGCCATTTGGATTTCAGGCCTAAAAATGACTCTGCAGCCCATGTAGATGAGCGGATGGGTCCAATATTTTGGGTTTCGAGTTCTCTCATTGGGGACAACATTTTGACGAACATTTGAAACATTTTTCGACCAAGGCCATTTTCCCCTCGCTTACCCGGCTAAAGCCTTTGTGACGCGTTTCGGTCGAAAACCATCATATTCGCCTCAATGTGTCTGACTCATCAAAATCGACCAACTTAATTTACTTAAAACAGATCAAAGCCGTATCATTGCTGATGATTTTCCCTTCTTCACCTTAGCTTCACATATGAATCGGACAAAACCAATCTATAAAATAGAACAGTATGAAGAAATCAAGAAGATGAATGTTTCTGATGCGATAATTGCGGGCAATATTTTCACACTGGTGACTGTCCCAATCCGGGAAAACAGTGGGAATTGGGCTTCAAGACGCGCTCCGCCTGCTCTATATCAATGGTGAGATCCGCACTTCCGCATAAAGAATTCGGATTCCATAAATTCTGCTGGACTATTTGCCGATTATTTCTGCCTCACTCACCTCTTTCTCTTCTCTCCACGTCCGTTTTTCTGACCCTCTCTCTAAGCCATAAAGAAATCCTGCTTTTCTAACCCCATCGTTCAACGCATTCTTATCCTCCTGTACCGGATGAGGCCAAAAGATGTTACCAGTTAAAACTAAATTTGTTGTAGCGCGAAAACGCGTAACGTTGGACGTAAACAGCTTCAAATCTACGAAATTTGTATCTCAATTTTATCTTCACTTCGCGCCCCTACCCAACTTTCGACGACCTTTCTGAGCCGATTTATCGACCAAAATGTGCCAAAAATTGACCAATTTGCCAACATTTTGAAAAATGAAAAATTCTTGAAAATTCCGAAAATAATACTTGAAGAACCATACGAAACTTAAAAATTGGGGAATTTTCAGTTTCTTGTTCCGAAAATCTTGGTAAAATTGTCAATTTTTGACTTATTTTGGTACATAACTAGGCTCAGAAAAGTTTTCGAAAGTTGGGTAGGGGCGCAAATTGAAGATAAAATTAAGATAAAAATTTCGTAGACTTGAAGTTTCCGTCTTGCATTTCGCGTTTTTACGCTACAACAGATTTAGTGCAAACTCCCAATTTTTTAACTGGTAACATCTTTTGGCCTTACCCGGTATACTTCAATATCTTTTATATCTTCAACTGCCTTCTTATGGATTCCTGGCCTTATCGCCCTCTCAGAACACGGGGCAGAAGACCAAGCTACCAAGCAAGCCTTGCTCTCCTCATCAATCACTGACCCTGCCCCTTCCCCGGCCTATGACTTAAATTCTTATAATCGCACATGATACAAGTTTTGGTCCTCTCAACCCTCGATGAGAAAAATTTTCGAACCATTGCATTTGTCCTCTTTAATTCGTTCCTAACGTCATAAAGAAATTAGTAAGAGCTCCTCTACGAATTGGGCATATCGGCCTTCTTCTTTGGCTCTCCGCTCTTTCCTCGAGCCTAATTTGCGATGCTGACAAATTATCCATCTCCCATTTCTTCTCCTGTCTGTACCTCCTGAACCTCAAAAAATCATTTTCTGTCCCCTCTCAAATTTCGTCTGCCCTCTACAGCAAACTAGGAATTCATTATCACACTCTAAACTTACTCCGTTCCACATCCTCGTGCTTCTTCCCCGACTGATAATTCCCCGTTTGCATCCAATATTATCATGATACAAGCCTTTTCAATTCTTAAGCAAACCTCTCCCCGTTGCTTCACATACTCAACAATTACAGCAAATTGAGAGGAGAAAAGTATAGAAATGAACACCGTTATTCACACCATCGGATATAGAAGCAAAAAATAGGAACTACGTGCTTCTAAAATCTATTCTGAAGCGCGTTATACATTTGTATACGAAGTTTTTGAATTTTTCATGTCAGTCGAAGGGGAGAGACCGTCTCTCATTTATCATTTCGGAACGAGCGATACATCTTCATTTATTTGTACTCCGTTTCCTATACTCTTTTCCCAGTTCAATTTTTATTGCCCAATACTCTCTTAGTATCTCTTTGTGCAATTTGTTAATGTATCTCTCGTGCATTATCGTTATTATTTACTTTGGCGCAAAAAGATTGTATCGCTCTTTAACGAGACCAGACAACTATACAGGTTAACAAGCGTCAAGTATATTATATATCGTACATTCGCTCGTACTCTTCATTGAGGAGGATTCTTCCAAGTTAATTCGCTACTTAGCTGTATTATTTTACCGTAAAAAATTCGTTAATTTTCTACACGAAGTATTTATAAAGCACTCGGAAGAAGTCGTTTAAAAATTTAATTTGTTGTAAAATTCCGACAAATTCTAGCTCGGTTCTTTGTCTTTTCGATGCAGGGCTAATTTTGAAGTCGAAGCAACAATTTTTTTTTCTTCTTCTTTCGTGTACGGTATTTATAATTTCGTGTAATTAGTTACGCCCGAAAATACAGCGATAATGTTCCTACCGAGCGGACGTCGTATGCTCATAGTATGGATGTGTCGTTTGTACATGTGGTACCCACAAGAGAGAAATTGTTTTACTGCTAATTGAGTTGATTTCTTACAGTTGACTATCTAGTTTTCAAACTTACATTATTCTTCATATTGATTATTTATGAACGGAATACAACGGAATTTTAAATGATGCCGTAAGATAAAGCAGGACTGAGACTTTAAGACAGTCATGAACTTCGAGTGTACGGAAATTCATTCATTCAGTTAAATTAGAAGAATCGAGGTCGCTAATATCATAAAATAATGGCGTGTCTCAACTCGAGTGAACTTTCTCGAGATGTTCTAATCAATTAAGAATATATCTCGTGTCTCGTGTCATTTTGTATCTTTATTAGCTGTAAAAATGAAACGTTCTTGAAGAAGAGTTATTCATGTCAGTTGGAAACAACTTCTCCATATTTGGAGCGGTCAAAATTTCATTCATTGAAGAAAAAAACAAAAACAAATAATGACCTACTGTACGGCGTCTTCAGTCCTCTCTGAAACTGAATGTATCCTTAACCTTCCTCCTTATAAGAAAAGATGGTCACGCGATCACTTGAGGAGCATTCAACTCCTGCAATGAAAATGTTCGTGTAAAGAAGTTCTACACACTAGAGCCATAAGAAAAGGGATTGCTATCAGTTTGAGCGCGGACATTAGGCGCCATGGGTACTGTTTCTGAGCTGGACGCTGTACTTCGGAAGTCTTAATCAAACTGAAGAAGATAGCGGATGACAGTGAGTGCGGACGTTCACAAGGATCCTCACAAATGAGGATATAAGAGGAAATATGATGGAAAATCTCTAGACCCGAGCGGGAAACGAACCCGTGATCTATCGTTTTCATGACGCATCGCTCGAGCCAGGAGATTTTTTCGTCATATTTCCTCTTCTATCCTCACCTAAAGAAGATAGCCTCTGTGGCAGCGCCAGTTCTGCACAGCTGTCAACCTCAACGTAAAGAATGCGGTTTATTTCAATACAGGACACTGGTTACCTTCTGAGGATCATCTGCAGTTACTTAAGTTGCAGAGAGATCGAACCAGAGACGTCTGCTAATCACAGTGAGAAGAACTCTAGCACGCGGTTTCCTATCAGGGCTCTGTCTTCAGCCCTACTTTGTGGAAGATCGCATTTAATGGCCTATTCAAGACGAAGCTGCCACCAAGAGTGCAGCTCATATGCTGAGCCGACGACACACTGGTGGTTGGCTCAACCGACATTGTTGCCGAGGTGGAGACCAAGCTAAACCAGGCCTTGGAGGCTGTGACCGAGCTTGGCAGTTGACGAGACAGAGGGTATCGTTTTCACGACCCGTCGAAAGTTCAATCCACTCAGGTGTGGACATCAAGACTGAGAAGACAGGGCTCTGGTTCGACAGCAAACTCAGCTTACGCCACTATTTTGAGAAAGTAGCGGAGAAAGCTTCCAGGGTGGCGACTCGTTTGTCCCCCCTGATGGTAAACCAAGGAGCACCAAGAGAAGCTATAAGAAGACTTTACATGAATGTAGCATTGTCAATCCTCCTTCATGGAGCCCCAGTGTGAGCTGACTCTACATAGGTTGAGTTCAGAAGAAGAGAAATGGAAAGAATCCAACGAAGAGCTGCGCTTAGGTTTCTCAGTGCCTACCGTACTGTGTCGACGGACGCTTGTCGCGGATTACCACGAACACCACCAATTGATCTGCTGACAGGAGAGCGAGCAGTTGTGTTCGAAGCAAAGAAGCAGACAAGGACCGTCCGACAAGCTTTAGGCGTCAAGCAAGAGGCCGGACGTTCCTTGCTTGCCTAGTGGAAAGAGCGACTTGCTCAGACAGGAAAGGGTGAGTGGACCAGCGCACTGATACTTGACGAGTGGATGTACCGAGACCATGGTCAGCCGAATTTTCATCTCACACAAATGATGAGCGGCCGTGGGTGTTTCAACAAGTACCTACACAAAATGGGAAAAGTTGAGCAACAGTCGTGTTCATACTGTCATCAGGAGCGGGATTATGGGCCATAGCACACCTTCTCTGGGGCGTGGAGACGTGAGTGGGGTGAGCTCGATGGGTCTCGCTCGATAAACTTGGAATCAAACGGGCATCTTCCGTCGAGTAAATTTATCATGTCTTAAAATCGATCTTGATGAAGCTCTTGTTGTGGCTGCTGTTGATGAAGATTCGAACAATTCAAACGTCATCCAGGACGTCGCCGATACGCGCAAAATAGTTCACACATGTTTGGACTTCGCCTATAATTTCGATCGGTCGCGGCAAGAGTGGGCGGAAGACTTAGATTCGAGGGTGTTAGCGTAGTTCACCATTTCAGAGAACACAAAGGTCCACGTTGTTATTGAAATGGTATAAATGTAATGGCTGCAAATGGCGCAGTAAGAGGCTTCATAATACGAGGAGGAGTCTTCGCAAAATTGGCGGCCCCGTGCGTCAATATGCTGTGGATAAGGAGGATCCACGTGGAACTCAACTCGACGTTCTTCCAGAAGATCTCACCTTGAGATCGGGGAAGATGAGGAATTCACGCCATTGTTCCCGATATGCTCAGAGCAACGCAGATGAACGCAGAATGGGTGCGGCAGATGTGGAGTCACGTCATAGCCTCCCACATCCCCATGCTGATTCTGCTCCGATGTCAGCACAACCAAACACAGGGCGTTCAGTAAAGTGCGCCAAAAAAAGACGCCGAACAAAAGAAGAAGAAGAAGAAGAAGAGGAGGAAGAAACTTCCACCTGAGAAGCCAAAGTCGCGAAGTACTACTGGTGAGCTTCTAGTGAGCTCCTAGTGGAGGCTGAAAGCCCTGGTGGAGGATAGATACGCGTGCGTCCATGGTACAGGACTACCTAAATTCCAGATTGAGTGGTGAGCGCTCCCTCGGTCAGTAACGTAACTCCTGTAATAGCCTCATTGACGGGCATTGCACAGCGCGCGGACCTCAAAAGGAGAAAATGGATCCAGACCACTCTCAATTCGAGCCCTCCAAACTACCGAAGCAATGCCCTAAAGGGTGAATAACGGCGCAATATTTTTTCCTTAATAATAAGTACAACTAAACCTCGGGAAATGTGAGCCTGTGTCCTCGTCTAATGTGAAACAAATTGTCAGTCAGTTGAGCTTTACACGGATGTATCGACATAATAATATTTGCTTTTTAATATTATTCGTAGGTCTACGTATGTCTCAATTTCTATTAATACGCGCTGAGTGAAACTTTGGTTTATTATAATTTCTTCCTCAGTGGACTTGATTCACACGTTAGTTGAATTTCGTATTCAAATTATCATCGCGCAACATCGTGGGAAGTGTCGAATTTTCCTCTCTTTTTTTTGGGAGGGGGGGGGGAGGGATTCTCACACAACATCTAAACGGGCCTCCTAAGTAACTACTCGTGTATACGATTGAGCCAAAAAAAAAAGATACGCATAGATAATGCATAAAATGTATACCTCGTCATGAAAATTGTGTAGAAACAAAATGTCAATATTTTCTCACTTCGCTAAGTTACTGCTCGCGAACAGTTAATCGATTATTCAAAATCGTATGATGCGTGCTCGAGATTAACGTAATTAGAATCAAGAGCAGCCGATCGGAAACTACTTTTTAAATACTACTTCGTGCGATCGAACAAAGTAAGATTTATGAAAAAAACGCGTCAGCCTCGAGCGTCAAAATATTGTAAGGAAAAATATGAAATTACTCGTATATTGGAAGAAGATAAGTAAATTTATAAAAGTACAGAGCAAGTACAAGGCGAGAGAGAGAAGAAACAATTTTTTCGATATACTTTTCTTACAGTAGTAGTTTTTCCTTTCTCCTCCACGTCCGTCGTTAATTATATCATTAATGTCATAAATTATTATTTTACACTATTAATCTTTCGTAATGCCTCAAAACTACGTGGAAGAAATAAATTTCTAATTATTACACGTAATAAGTGGTGGTGGTGCTGCAAATTTTTCTGGAGGGCGTTTCACAAACCTCGGAAACAGTTATTCGCAATTTCTGAATACCTACGTAAAAATATTATTTAATACGTAGGTACTTGAACGTACGTAGTTATGACGAGGAAAGGCATTTTTTGCCTTCTGGTGTAACAGCAAGACACGAGGAAGAGGTTTATTTGCCGAATTTTAGCGATAAAAAAATTCTTAGGACTTAGGCTAAGATAATTATCTTTCAAATGATATATGAATACGTAACGCAAAACAAATTCACAGAAGAAATTCCGAGGACGGAAAATTTGAGAAGTATTTTTGAAAGGACTTGCGACAGAGACGATAATTGAGAACGTACGATGTAAAGATTATGGAGAATGAAGCGACGATAAAACAGAGGCCTATTGCACCTTCTGCAATGGCAGCCTCCGCTATTACTTCTCTCTTTTTTCTATGTAGGTAGTTGCAAGTTCGGGAATTCCTGAGAGTCCCTTTCCTCTGTGTGACCACCGTAATTTTCTTGGCCGATAATCAGCCCGTAATGTCGTCACACTCTCCTGCTTGTACTTTTCTGGTCGTTGGGGCCCTGTTGATGTCATACCCTCATGCTTGTAATTTTTCAAGTCCATCCTGCATCTCTTTTCAACCACTGACGCAAAGCTGTTCCTCAGCTTGCATTTTTTCTTGGCAATCAATCAATCGAGTTTGAACCTAGTCCAGAGTGAGAAAAATGGTCTTATTTTAAAGAGTTGTGGCAATCCTCTTCTGAGCTTAGCTCATGTTAGTTGTCGCCTTGTCTAGTTTTTATGCTCCGTGGAGAAATTCAGCTTGGGACTATACTTCCGGCTTAGATTAGAGGTTTAGAGCTCACTTTTTTCTGGACGTATCTTGACAGAAGATCATAACTCGAAATTTTCCAAGCCCCCCCCCCCCCAGAGGATTAGAACTAAAAATTAGTCTCTGAATCAGGTCAAAGCCATTGCTGATGCGACGAGAATCGTAAGCTTCACCCGTTTCCTATAGCTTGAAATTAGTCTAAAGCTAAGGAGTCTTAGTCTAGAATACTCTTCTGGGCATATTCTAGTGTGATACTCCGTCCTAGCCTAAGACTTCATAGTTACAGCCTGATAGCCTAGCTGAAAGGTTCATAGCTTGGAATTTTCTTCCCTTTGCAGAAGTCCAGAGTTCAACATTTTTTTAAGTGCCTCTTTTTTTAGAGGTTCATAGCCAGAGCCCGGATTCTTCGGCATTTGTCGAATCATTCTGCTAAGGGCGGGAAGCTAGAAAATCAAATAAAAATTCATTTTAGGGATAATGGGGCCTGTAAAACAAATTTTATTCTGCCGAAAAATGCTGAAAATGGATTAAATGCCGAAAACGGGGTTCAAGGCCGAAAATAACATTTTTTAAATATCGTCCAAAATTATAAGATTTCGGACAAAATTAGCTGAATTTTGCTTAAAATTCAGCAAATGTGGTGAAAATTGGACGTATTTTTTGAAAATATTATTTTTAGTCCAAAGTTGAAAAATGAAAAATTTTGATTGAAAGATTGCTAAAATTTTTTTTTAATGAGTTTAATCCCCAAAATTAGTTTATTTTGGTCAAAATCACGTAATTTTGGTTGTAAATTTAATAATTCTGGGCGTGAATTTGTAAAAATACTAAGAACAAATGTTTGCCAAATAATGCCAAAAATGCAACATTAAGTGCCGAAACTTTTCTTTTTTAGTGCCGAAAAATCCGGGCTCTGTTCATAGCTCTCAAATCCTTTTTATAGAAAGTCGGCGCTGTAAATGTTCTCAAGTCACTGAACAAGGTCAAGGTCATTGATGACGTCACGGAAGGTTGAATGTGGACGGATGGTCATCGCCAGAAATCTTGGAAAAGGTTTCTGTATCCTTCAGCTTCGGCTGATCTATTCTCTAGGTCAGAAAAATGTCGATATTCCTTGAAGTTTGAAAGCATCCCGATTCTCAAGTTTATTTCCCAGGTGTGGGCCTCGATAAGTGTTCAGTCTTTTAGCTGTACTTTCGAAAAGAAGGGTTAGAGTGAATTGAAAGAATTTCCAGCTCTGAGTCCTCAAAGAGAAGAACGAGAAAATTCTCAGCTTAATCCCATAGAGAAGGGGCTGCAATATCTTGATTTCATCTGAGGACTCGGAACGATGAACTTTGGCTCCTAGAGACAGCAAGAATTGCCCCAGAAAAATTTCAAGCGAGAGGGTGTAGCATCACCATTGACCTTAACCTTGTTTGAAGACTCACGAAAATTGGGTTTGATATCAGAAAGTGACGTCATCTGAGGGTAAATTTTTGTCTAAAGAAGGACTTGAGAGAATTAGGGCGCGATGTTGAGAATGTTTACGAGCTCGAATGGCATTTTATATTACGAGGTTGTGACGTCATCAGTGGTATTAAAACAGATGTCGATTGAGGGTCTGATCTTTTTTGAGGGGCCCAAATGACCTCAGCAATGAGGAAGGAGATATTCGAAATCCTCAACGTATAGCGGAGTTCTAACACGGAACCTGTTTTATGGGGGGGAGGGTAAATTGAAGAAGAATGTCCGTCCGGACAACTTGGGACTTGGAAAAAGTTTGACTTTCAAACTATATAATGTGATGGGGAAGGGACTTGAAAAAATTCGAACATTGAGCTGTATTTGATGAGGGGGGGGGGGGGCGGTTTGGAAAAATCGGGCCCCAGGGTGGTGAAAAACAAAGTTTCATCTTTATTTAGAAATTGTATAAACCAGGGCCGGATGCGATGCAAAAAAAAATTGTGGGGGCCAAAAAAGAAATGCATTTACAAAATTTTTAGTTCTGCAGTCAGACTGCATTGACGGAAAACTTTGAAAAAACGTGTTTTTTTTTTTATTTCTTTGAAGAAGAAGGAGCATGCGACCCATGGAACTGTGAGTGCCATTAAATATCTTTCTCTTTCCGCGGACCGTACTTTCGCCACCACTGGTGTAAACAAACAAACCCCTCTATAAAACAGATTCCCTTTTTGCCTCGACTAAGACGTTAATGAAGGCAATAATCCCGAGCAGCTAACGAAGTAGGCTGCAAGTTTTTTTTCCTTTTCTACGGAGGTTCAGGACGCAACATTTTTTCAAGTTTTTCCTTTTCGGAGATTCATGGCCAAAACTTTTCTCAAGTCTTCTCTACGGAGGATCGGAGCTCTAAATGTTTCCAAGTCTTTAAATAAGATCGAGATTATCGATGACGCCGACGTCATAAAGGTCGAACGCGGACGTTTTCCAAGGACCCCCGTCTCTTACAAAACAGCTATAGGGTTCTCAGTTAGAAAAACGAAGAAACTCTCAATCGAGTGATGCAATATTTGGGGGCGTCTATAAATTACGTGAGACGAATTTCTTACAAAGGGAAGAGTAGAAAGAAAACACAATTGAATGAGACTCAATACATACTTGCAGAGATCATGGATTCCCGTTAAAGGTGCAATAATCGTTGGTTCTTCTGTACCAATTGAGGAAGGAGTTGCACGACCAAAATTTTCAGTCCTCTGATGAGAGTAGACGTGGCGTGGCCTTGATCTAGTTCAGGGACTTGGATGAATTTCGAATTCTGAGCGAATTTAATAATTCGGTATGTAGACGAAACTAGCCAAGTGTATAGATACTAGTCTGTGGTGTTTTTGAAGGCGCACAAGCTATAGGCCGGAATTCTGAAGGCTTGGCCGGTGCAAAAGCACAAAATAAGCGAAGACCCTGCAGACTATAGATAACTTAGCTTAGTTCTTGTATAAGTGATATTGGACTAAGAGTGGAAGTTCATCTAATGACGTCATCAGAAGGACTATCGATTGTGTCATTGAGTAGGCCTTGCCTCGAGCTAATTCGGGAGTTTCTTGAAAAACCAAGCTACGTACATTAGGGAGTGTGCCTTGGGTGAGCCAAAGATGAAGAGGAGGCAGCTGGAGGAGGCTCTGATGTCATTGGAAGAAGTTTATTGTTTTATTTTGAAGGAGAGGTATCGTGAAGTGATTCAGAGTAAATCTGGATGGGAGAGGCAGACAATTCTTTCATTTAGTAAGGTCTCTTCATGAACTTGGGAAGAATGGTCAAAGAACCAACAATCAAATTTGAGGTCTCTATCCCATTCTTTACCCTAGTGTAAGGATTACGCAATAGATTTGCGAAAACTACGTACAATAAAATTTCATTCAAAAGAATTACTAGACACTCGGACCTGAAATTGTATCACTTTGATGTCGTTTTCTCTACGCATACTAATAAAAATCGATTTCCTTCTTCTTTTCTAGATTACGGATTCGATACGTAATGCCTTCTGCCCACCTCACTCTTCGAGAGGAGGACATACTTCGATTAACTTTGGAATTTCTGCAGAATCGCGGCCTCCATATCTCGCAACTGGGTATCGAACGTGAAACTGGCGTCATAAATGGTTACTATTCGGACGACGTACTCTTTCTACGTCAACTCATACTCGATGGCCAGTGGGACGACGTCCTCGAGTTCATACAGCCTATGGAGGCGTTACAGGAATTCGATATAAAAGGTTTCCGTTTCATTATACTACAGCACAAATACGTTGAATTGTTGTGCATAAAATCCGAAGCAGCGTGCGTGATGGGTACGAGTACCGCCAATTTGGACAGTGCGGTCGAAGAGGTGGTCAAGGTACTCCAGGAACTGGAAAAGGTGGCTCCCTCCAAAGAGGACTACTCGAATCTATGTCTTATGCTGACGCTACCGCGGCTTTCGGATCATCTCAGTTACAAAGACTGGAATCCGAGTAGCGCTCGAGTGCAATGCTTTCGCGACATCTACCCTCTAGTCGAAAAATATTTACCACCTATCAAGAAGCCGAACGAAAAAGAATCAGCTATCTCGAAGAACGACAGGCTGATCCAATTAGTGATCAAAGGTATGCTGTACGAGTCGTGTGTACGTTACTGTCAGTCGAAAGCGACAGGGTCCAAAGATCATTTGTTGCAGGAAATAAACTTTTCGCGCTTGCTCGACGGCAGCATCGGTTTTGGCGATTCCGACCTGAGTTTACTTTCGTGGTTGCAAAATATACCGCCGGATACGTTCGCGATTCCTTTCGAACAAAAAACGTTGAATATCGACGTCGAACAAATCGAAAGGCCGTCTTTGGAGACCTCGTGGACTGAGCATATGTTGATCACGCCGATCAAACCGAAAACATTCCCACATTCGGCGATGCCGTTCACGAGGCCACGATCGGCCGCCGACATAATGTCCAGATCTTTGTTACCGTCGTTAGATATCCTACCGAACGGTATGAATAGTAGTCAAGATATTTCTAGTCAAAGTAAGATGTTGATGGCGTTGTCCGCGGCCGATCTTAATACCGGCCCCATGGTCAAGTCGTCTTTCGCTAGTTTCCACCTATCCGGACTGAAGCCGAATAATAAATCGATGAACGCATCCGTAGATAAACTTTTCGAGAACGAAAACGACGTCTTCTTGAGCGGTAATTTCAACGAGACGTTACCGGCGATCACGGAAACCCAACTCACCCCGCCCAAAGCGATCACGTCGTCGGGATCACAGAGTGGCGCTGACAAAAAAAACAGTAACGACTCTTCGGCTTCTTCGACCCCCGACGTTCGCAGTCGAGATGCGTCGAACTCGACGACGGCCAGATCTTCGAGACGGGATTCACTCTCGGACAAGATGCCGATGTCCAATGCGAACGCGATGACTCAGTCTCAGAATTACGATCAGGGTGATCTGATGAAGGAGTTTCAGCGACAGAAACAGAAATTCCACGATACGATCGTGAAACAAGACAGAGAAAGGCAGGAGTTGTGGCGACAGTTGCAGAGTACCGAGTGTAAATTACATGAGGACAGGTAAGGGATTTTCATTTTTATTATTGCTTTTAGTTGCAAAGGTAGGAAGTATTTAAAAATTTCTAGATTATGTGTACCATCTATGAAAAATTCACTTCGTTGACCACTGGGAAGAAGCTTTTCGATTAGGTAAATTATACGTCATATACGTGATACGGAGAGTGACCGGGTATCGAACTTTCCTTTCAAGCCTCTGTTATTTCTGAATGCATTATGTTCTAACAACGTTGACAAATGAATTTCATAACGCCTCGTTGGCGTCAAACTATGGTGGAATAAAACGTGCCTCAAGTTCAATAGCCTGGAGCAAGACCTTCGAAATTAACTTCGTAAAAAGCCTCGATGTATGAATATAAAAGCAAATCGATAGCTATTCAAGTTCCTTTAGACAACTCGATAAAATTCGTGTAAATAATAGACGAGTCTAAAATCTTTTTTTATTCTTGTTAAACTATGGGCTCGACGGTGTTGTTAATTCGTGAGCTGAATTTTAGGTATTCTACGAAGAGATTCCTTTCTGATAGAAGTTTTTCTATATTATAAAATTAAAAAATTTATCAAAATTAGATACTTTATGGAAATTTTAGGTGCTGTGGAATATTTAAGTTTACGCTGAAGCTTATTTTGTATACTCAGTTTCCATACGTAATACGTATACTATTTGAGGTCAATGAACCTCATATTGTCGCTTGGCAGTTTATTTTTTTTGCACGGGTGTCTATTTTGAGCTTTATTACTCGTACCACCTCCTCCTCGTACTTGGTTTACAATACTTGCAAGGTGCTACGTCGACGACTATTTCTTGAGTACTCAAGTGTAAAAGAGAAGTTACATAAGACGGAAATCTTAAGATAACAATTTAGTGTGAATATTGCCTAAGCCTATTTCAAAAGCCGTTAATATTTTTCGTCTCAAAAACATTGTTTAAAATTGAGAATTTTTCGGAGTTCTATTTTGATACCGCTCATGGTCGAAATTGTTTGAAGTTCACCTTCCGATATCTCGAAAATGAACATTTCTTGTGGTTTCCTAGGGAAGTCTAGACCCCGCACTTCTTCAAACCAAAATTGACCCCCTCCTCACTTCATTTACAGCTCAATGGTCGAAATTTCTGTAAATTCTGCTGGAGCAAGGAGCTCGCAATCTTCCGAAGTCCCGCGACAGTTGAAATTTCAACGGGGAATCTATTCTATAGTTGCTTCTTTTGAAATTAGGTGTCTGGGAGGTAGCAGAAAAACTCGTAGCCTACTTCGTTAGCTGCTCGGGGTTGCCGTCGTTAACTGCGTTAATGGGGGCAAACAGGAAACCGGTTTTAGCGGGGAACCCGCTATTCATTTTGTTGGGGGTACTTTCAGGAAATTTTCGTCCGCGGCCGAGATTGATGACTTCACGGAGCGAGGTGGGACTTGGAAAAATTTCCACTGTTGAGCTATATATGACAGGAGGGGGACTTGGAAAAACGACGGCTTCCTTGAAATTGGAGCTTGTTGAAGTTGTCACGTCATCATTTTCGGGACTTAGAAAAACTTCAGGCTCTTATCTTTACATGATAGGAGGGGGACTTCGAAAAATTTTCGGGACAGCTGTCATTGCAGTCCTGCAATGGCATCTAATTTTTATTGGCCTCTCTCCGTTTATACTTTTTCTCAAATAAGATTAAACTTTGTTCCTCGCCTCCATGAGAGTTTAGGCTCGAAAGTTTAAATTTTTTCAAGTTTCCTCCCATCAGAAAGAGCTCAATATTCAAGGTTGTTCCAATTCCCTATCCCATTATATATAGCTCGAAATTCAAAATTTTTTCAATTTCCTCCGTCATATTATAGCTTGAAAGTCGACATTTTTCCAAATTCCCCTCCTCCCCCTCCCCCCCCGTAAACAACCCCTTTGTTGAAACATTTCTAGAAGGGGATGGTTCGTGCTTCACGACTCCGGGTCTGCAGCAGTCTGTCGGGGAAAAGGAGGACAAAGAAGAGGACAATCGTCGGGAAACTATGTGTATCAATTTTAGCCCAAACAGTCTAAGAGTCCTCTGTGGTTCTTTAACAGAACTTCCAGGCCAGCGCACTTTTCAGAGTATTTTCGAGTGCTACCCCATCAAAAGTTGTGTAACTACTGAAAAACAAGGCCTTGAAAATTAGTTTTTATAGTGTAACAATGTGATCCTTTTGGCTACGACAATACTGACGATACTGCGTTGTGATTGGTTCATTTGTCTATGGCCTACATTTCAATTGGCTACCAGGTTTCCTGTCATCATATGGGTCGGTTCTGTTCTTTTTGTCTCGTCTAATCACCGAGCTGAACATCTTTCCTTGTCAGACGTTATCACATTGTTTTAGAGGATGACTTGCTTCCTCATCGCCTTTGAAATCTCCATCTGTCCCCAGAGTGCCGTTTTCTTTGTGTATGACTTCAAATATTCCTTCAACCTTTATTGCAGTGTTTGCCGAACAGCGACTTCCCATCTTATTTTTCTGTGCCCCTTTTTCCTGATAATGAATTTCCTCCCAGTCTCACTAATGTATTCACTTTTTTCGCAACCAATCTTTTACACTCCATTCAAGTACCCCTCGATGTTTCCTTCCTCCTGGCCATAGCCCATTTTCTCCACCATTGATGGGTTTTTATCTATGCTCACATTCACATTTATCACCTTGTTCTTGTACTTCCCTATGTGTGGTACTGCTCCGTACTTTCTCCCTGTGTTGTCATTGCTTCCATTTTCTCAAAGACTCCCTCAGCCACGCCTCTAAAGTAGGTATTGGCTGCTGTGATCTGCTCTTCTTCTTTTCATTGTTCCACTGGACAGAGATTGCTCGGTAGCTGTTCTGAATCGCCGTCAATTTGTACCCGGGGTAGTGGTAGGAGTCCCCTGGGACGATGGTGTCGGTGTACATTGGCTTCTATCTTGTTATTTTTCGGTGTGTATGTGTGTCCGATCCATGTATAGTTGATGGTCTCATTGCCCTTCTCCTCTATGGATTTGGTGCTCTCATTCATAGCGTTCGTTTCCAAAAGGAATTGTTCCACTTGCCCATTAGTGCCTGGCCACACAATCAGGATATCATCACCGACCACCATAATTAGACCACTTCTGACGAAAAAGATCCGTCGATTTCTGGTCAATATAGACAGTATAAAATAGTCTGTCGTAGTTTATACTTAAGCAATATTAACAGACCACTTTCGACGGGAAAAACCCTGGAAGAGAAGAATGAAGATACCAATCTTGTTAGCAAGGTTATATTGAGACGAGTGCAATTTCAGTCTGCGAGTTTTGCAAGCAACATGACATGACAGTTGATTCATTCTGAATATCTGCTCAGAAATCGACTAGAAATTTTGGTCAAAATTGAGTAAGTGTGCGGCTCATCCAATAATACTCATTTTTGATGAAAAAAAAAAAAAAAAGAGAGTAAAAATATTGGTAGACATTGAGGGCAAATCGCCTGAGAATGGACTACAATATGATCTAGGGA
The DNA here is from genome assembly GCA_035079385.1 of Aspidiotus rigidus. NCBI lineage: Eukaryota > Metazoa > Arthropoda > Insecta > Hemiptera > Diaspididae > Aspidiotus > Aspidiotus rigidus. Next base: position 16,095,569 of record JAVHKY010000013.1, read on the forward strand.
TATCTGCCCAGAAATCGACTGGAAATGTTGGTCAAAATGGAGTGATTGTTTGGCCTACCCGCCATTACTCATTTTAGACCGAAAAAGAGAAGAAAAATATTGATGGATGTTGAGGAAAAATCAACTAAAAATGGACCAAGGTATCTCCCAGAATATCTGCCCAGAAATCGATTAAAAATTTTAATCGAAATTGAGTAGTAAAAAAATCTGATGGCACCATAATATTTGGTCCATTTTTAGTCGTACGACCAAAAACCGACGAACATAGATCATACATTGATGGTCGATTTGGTTTGGGGGAATTTTCAAAAAGCTCCTTTGCGGGTGGTTGAAGGTAAAAATTTTCAGAAGATTCTTGTTGAAATTCCGGCCACCAAGGCAAGCTCCATGTATCAAGAAAGGACTCTGAAGAATCTTCACCATGAAGGACCGGCACCTACTTTGACTCCAAAAAAATCTTGACCTTCAACCTGAGTGATGAGGGAAGAGGAGTGGAGTTCCGAATAGATCCCGACCACCTAAGAGATTCTTGAGTCCATTCTCAATTGTTACAGCCACAATTTTCATTACCTTATCTATTAGTCCTTTTTCAAATTTTTCAAGATCAAGTGGTCCAGTTGACTGGACGGGGGTGGGAGGTATCAAGTCTTAGGAGCATATTCCTTTGTACAGCTGTAATTCATCTCTGAGCTGCATGACCTGCTTCTCGAGTTTGACTATGTCTTCATTCTTCTTTTTGAGCGCTGATTAATAATAAATTTTTTAATAATATTTCTTTTTGTGTATTTTATGAGTTTCAATATTATAGTGATTTCGAGACTATTCTTGTTTTGTTACGTGCCTATGTGCCATCCAACCCTCAATTATATAATGGCTCGTACCTTTGAGGAATCAATCTTATTCATTTCTCTGTTGTTTATAGTCAGCTACGTCATTTTCCGTCATCCGTAGTTTTTCCTCGAGGATTTCGTTTTCTTTTTTATAAGTTCAATTCTTTCTTGTGCTCTATTGATATATGTGTATCATTCTGCTTTTTAAGTTGCGGCGTATTTGAGGCAGAGTCATCGCTCCTTTGACTAGTTTTTTTAGTTCTTGTATTGCCAGTGGGGGTTTCTACTATTTTGCCCCCGAGTGGGGAGCTAAACACGTCTTCTTCGGAATCAGAGACTCTGTCACTGGTCTTCTTTGTGCCCTTGGGGCATAGTTTTCGATGCATTGACCCTTGTTGTCTTCTTAGGACTCTACTCTTGTCTTGCAGTTGGGTACCTTTATTCAGCACTTCTGCTCGCTCAATATGATCTCATCCTAGGGTGTTGACCGACGAAAGCTGAGTTCGTAGCTCCACGCCTGCCGGGTTTGAGAATCCTAACCCACCAGTTTGATCTATCGTTTGTTCTGCCGTACAATCAATGTCTCTGGAAATGCCATGGAGACAGTAGCGCAGTTCAAGTATCTAGGGAACTGTAGCTTGGACTCGAAGATCAACCAACGGATAAAGAATGCTGGAAATGCGGCGTTCAAGGACTGCAGAGATCTGAGGAGCAAACCAAAATTGCCGTATACAGGGCTGTGGTATTACCTACTCCTCTGTATGGGAGTGAATGCTGGACCCTATACAAAAACACGTTCAAAACCTCGAAAAATTCCAACAAAGGCAGCTGGCAGCTGAGAATCATTCTGCGGATCAAACACTCAAGTACTAGAATTAGCCAGACCCAATCGAGCGAATCCTGGTCAGGAACCACCTGAAGTGGATAGGTCATATTTTAAGGATGCCCGATGAATGCTTTCCCAAGCAAGGCATATCGGGCTGGGTTGGAGAACATCGGGCGAACAAACGAAGCTCTACAAAGATATGCTGCACGCAACTCTATCCACGAGAGAGGCCGCGCCAAATGGAGAAATATAGCCCAGCTGAACAATGGCATCTTTGGCCAGCAGAAGCGCACGGGAGCCGGAAACACACAGAATACACTGGTGAGGATCAAGAATTGGAATGGTCAGTCACGAGAGAATGCATGGATGGGATCCTTCGGACCGAAGCCATACATATTGAAATGTGTTTTCTTAAGAGTAATCAATCTTCCATCTATGAGTCACCACCAGAAACAAGCTGCTTGGTCCTTGTTGTGTGGTTGTGTGCGAAGCCGCGTAAGAGTAGATGTAGAAGATGAACGGGGGATTCCCTTCCAGCTTTGGTTACAGGAGGGCGCGAGATCTCCACTCCCAAACGAGACCCCAACGAAGCTGAAGTGGAATTGATTCGGTTCTCCAAATTATGACCAAAGACATCAAACGACGACATACTCAAAGGAGTAAAACAGACGGAGTAATTTAATTAAAGCCACAGAAATACAAAATACACCGAAGCGCTTTCGATTAAAGAACCATTGTCAACGGGTGACATGAAAGCAACTAAACCAACACCGGCCGGCAACAAATACTACCGAGGAAATCATGACTGAAGTAGTGAGTCATCACAATGTGAAAATCATACTCATAAACTAGTTTAATCGACCCCTCATCAGGTATGTACCTGCGTTGAGCATATTTAGGTTGTCGTTATTCAGATGGCGAATAATTTCAATACGTTCTAACGCGGTACGTTTGAAAACCGAGGACTCTCTATGGAGGAGGGACTCAGATCCCTCTATGAAACCATGGCCAGTGGTAATAAGATGGTCCGCAAATACCGAATCACCCAATTTCTTCTTTTCCCACGCCTTCCTATACTCATCTATTCTAATTTTGAGCTGACGTCCAGTCTCGCCTATGTAGATTCCATTACAGTCGGCCATTACACTCCATTTTGTAAACCCCACTTCTTTCGACCAGTGGGATGGGGTCCTTCAGCTTGACGAACAGACTTTTTACAGTGTTAAGATTGTAATACACTGGGCGAAACCCAAATGGGCGGAGGACACGGCCTAACTGGGAAGAGAATTTTCCCAAAAAGGGGAGCCTAATCCAACGTTTTCTACTATTTGATGCCGGATTGCGGGGGAGGGAGGTAGTGGAATCAAGGCTTTTCCGAGTCAATTTTCTATGGACCATCAAGTCAATATCTAAGCTGACCTCATTCACTCTGGCTAAGTGCTTTATAGTCAAAAGCACCTGTTGAAAAGCGAGGTGACCCAATGGAATACTAGTCAACCGGTGGATATAACTATTGAAACCGGCAATTTTGTGGGCAACAGGGCAAAAAGATCTTCCTTGGACGGTAATATCGGTCAAGGTATCTTTTCTATATATGGCGAATTCATAGACACATTCTCTATTAGAGATAGTAAGGTCCAAAAAATTTATAGATGAACCGCCTACTTCCAACGTGAATTTGATGGAAGGGTACAAACTATTGAGATACCTAAGAAACTCCAAAAGGAGATCTCGGTGATCGGTCCACATGCACAACACATCATCAACATACCTGTGCCAATAATGTATATGACCTAAAAGCCCCTGACCAGAGGAAAAAAGATCGAGCTCAAATCTAGACATGAAAACCTCCGAAATGAGGGAACCCAGAGGAGAGCCAATAGGGATACCTACCTCCTCTGGAAATTCGAAAAATTTCCCTGCAAATTTGCACAAATTGGGAGACCAACAAATATTGAGTAAATCGAAAAATTCTGCCAGTTCTTCGTGACAGATATTAGATTGTACCAAGAGGTCTCCCATATGCTGCATGGCAGTAGCTCTAGGGATACTCGGAAATAAGCCGACTACGTCAAAAGAGCATAGGGTAGAATCAGGCGGAAGAATGTCCTTTAAGCTTATCAGCCAGAGAGACCGAATTCTTCGCAGAGCAGGATGACTCAAATTCTACTCTAGATTTAAACCAACGGTCCAAAAATTTTGCCAAGAAGTACGTGGGGGGAGACACAAAGGAAACGACCGGCCGCATCGGAGTTTCCTTCTTATGAACCTTAGGTAGCCCGTACAATAAAGGCGGCACAGGGTTGGGCTCAAGGAGAAATCTTTTAAGCGAAGAGGTTTTGATAATAAATTCACTATTGTTTATAACACGTCTAACTTCTTTAACGTGATTTGGAAAGTTAAAATCCACATTTACCTTGGCGCCACACTGGTCGAGAACGTCATAGACCTTGGAGACATAAGAGGACTTCTCCATAACTACAATGGCATTCCCTTTATCAGCCTTAGTAATGGTTAAGCCCTCCTCCCTAACCTTCCCCTTATTCGTCTTAATCACCTCCAAAGCAAGATCATTTATCCGAGGGAGGGGGGTATGACGAACAAAGGCAGCACAAGCTTTCTGAGTATTGACCCCAGGCCCAATTTTTATTTCGAGGTCCGCAACGACATTGGCCAAAGTGTCAGCATTATTAAGAGGGGGTAACCCAAATTTTAAGCCCTTTTCCTAGAGATTCAACTCATCGCTCTCAAACTCAACATTACTACAATTTATAATCCGCGGTAAAATTTTTTTTTTTTTCTTCTTAGAAAAGGTACTTCGACCGATATTACCGTCCACGGAAGATTTTTTTGCCCTGTTGCCCACAAAATTGCCGGTTTTAATAGTTATATTCACCGGTTGACTAGTATTCCATTGGGTCACCTCGATTTTCAACAGGAGCTTTTGATAATAAAGCACTTAGCCAGAGTGAATGAGGTCAGCTTAGATATTGACTTGATGGTCCATAGAAAATTGACTCGGAAAAGCCTTGATTCCACTACCTCCCTCCCCCGCAATCCGGCATCAAATAGTAGAAAACGTTGGATTAGGCTCCCCTTTTTGGGAAAATTCTCTTCCCAGTTAGGTCATGTCCTCCGCCCATTTGGGTTTCCCCAGTGTATTACAATCTTAACACTGTAAAAAGTCTGTTCGTCAAGCTGAAGGACGCCATCCCACTGGTCGAAAGAAGTGGGGTTTACAAAATGGAGTGTAATGACTGTGATGGAATCTACATAGGCGAGACTGGACGTCAGCTCAAAATTAGAATAGGTGAGCATAGGAAGGCGTGGGAAAAGAAGAAATTGGGTGATTCAGCATTTGCGGACCATCTTATTACCACTGGCCATAGTTTCAAAGAGGGATCCGAGTCCCTCCTCCATAGAGAGTCCTCGGTTTTCAAACGTACCGCGTTAGAACGTATTGAAATTATTCACCATCTGAATAACGACGACCTAAATGTGCTCAACGCAGGTACATACCTGATGAGGGGTTGATTGAACTAGTTTATGAGTATGACTTTCACATTGTGATGACTCACTAGTTCAATCATGATTTCCTCGGTAGTATTTGTTGCCGGCCGGTGTTGGTTCAGTTGCTTTCATGTCACCCGTTGACAATGGTTCTTTAATCGAAAACGCTCCGGAGTATTTTGTATTTCTGTGGCTTGAATTAAATTACTCCGTCTGTTTTACTCCTTTGAGTATGTCGTCGTTTGAAGCTCAAGTGGTTGTGACTCTCCAGTTGCTGGGAGGGAAGATATGACGGAAGGGATGATAAGAATAGAGTCATAGGCAATGGGACTGCTGCAGGAGCACGCTGCATGACCTGCGTCTCATGCCCAGCAGACCAGTTTCCAGGGAAGCTCTCATGACAGAGGGTGGTTACGACCCACCGGGGTTAAGAATCATACTCGCCCCCGAGTCAACTCAGCATATGAGGTACAACAAGCCAAGTCGTAAGCTTTCTCAACACGGCAAGGTAGCAGATAGACGTGATATAGACACAATTACGAGTGCACACTTTGTGTGCCTCCCCCTGTGGCTATGCACTCGAGGAGGTTTTTTTCCCTTTAAATGTGGAACGCTTCGTGATTTTGCGTGTCATCCTTGCGCAGATGTCCTCGTATCGTTCCAATTTTAGCATATGTACCGCTGAAGCGAATACAGCTGTAATCAACCGAACTGATTATCGAAATCGAAAGATGAACCATGCAAACAGGTTCCTGTTTGTTTCAGTTAAGGCAGTCAATAAACGGACCCCACGTGCGTGCTGCGAGTTTTTCTGAATTGTATATATATTTCAAATTTATGATACGCAACTATTTCTGATACACATAGTTATTTTTTTTTTTGCCGGCTTCGTTCTTTTAATCAATGTCGTAAACTATATTGGGACACATAACTTACCAAGTATTTCGCCGCGACTTTAAGGCGAAAGTGGTATTCGCGTTGATGATCTAGTATGCGTATATATACAGTATAGGATATATCTAATAATATTATTTCTAACGATGTTATTTCGTTTTAGAAACCAATAAATATTTAATTATTTGAGAAAGTAGTCCGAGTACCTAAATAGGAGTACTTACTCAGCTTATATGTATAAATATGGGAGAAAAGTGTAGTGATATCATGGTTGAACGAATAGAAAAAGAGAGAAGAAGAGAAAAATCTTCACTGAAACATAAGGTAGATTAAATACGTAAGTTTCATTGTATACATCTTATTATTACAGGACAAGAGTGATGATATTTTTAATGATGATGGTCATATACTTTGTATGTACGTACTGTACTTGTTTAGCTGTTGTTTTAGACATACCCGACTCTCGTACGATGGTATGAGTGACTGTTCTGGTTTACGAAACTATTCGAGCTAATAGGTTGGGAGATATTATTGAACTTGGCCTTAAGGTTTCACTTGTTGGTGAGCGGGGCTCGTCTCAGTGTGTTATGAGTTTTCGTTGGTCGCACGTCGTCGCGAATTTCGATCGAGGGTGCCGCCACAAAATGATGATCGATTCACGAGCGTAAAATTATTTAAAATAATAGTAATCATCGAATTACGGTACATATACACGCGTATAGTCCGTCGTCGTAACAACATCGAAATTTTAATACACATTGAGAAAGTTACGTTTAGTCATATATTCAGTTACATGTGTACAATATAGCCGATGGGGCGATGGTGTTTTTTTTTCCTCGTGTTATGCGTCTGTAAAAAATATGATGAAAAATGCCCGATACTTGGGATTTGAGTTTCACTTTCTTTATTTTATTATTTATCGTTATCGCCGGTACCCGGTCGGCTGGCGCAATATAAACAAGTATTCGTCGTTCGTACGTGTTGACATAGACTGCTGCTAGTTCTTGTAATATGCAGCAGCAGTGCAGTATGTGAAATAAAGAGTCGCGAATCGAGTACCTCACATTGTAGAAGAGGAGAAGAAGACGTATTGGAAATTCTTCTCGTGAATTCGTACTCTTCAGTACCATAGTGTATAATGATTGTGTATGTGGTGTAATATTAATACGTGTCATCGGTGAATATTTCGATACCCTGGTCATATTCGCAGTTCTCATTGTCCGTTGCGGTTTCGATATGCGTTCTATTCGAAATGTGTCCGCTGATCGTCATCAAGTGTTGTATGTGAACGTTTTTCACGAGGATTATTATCCGCATTCGTACGAAAATTTACGTGGGTAAGATGAAATTGACGATATTCTGTTTGTAAGAAAATGTACAAAGTCTGGAGATGGTGCGAGAGTTGAACTTCTTGCGGTGGCTTTGAGCATTCTTGGTCCTTTCGTATGAGTCGGCTGAAAATAAGATGCTAGGATGCTAGGCCTCCAAAGGTGAGAAAACTTTCTAACGTGAGCTATAACGTCGATAGAAAGCTTAGGGACTTTCACGGGTACGTTTTTATTGAAGATGGACTCCAACGATAGAGAATTGTGATTGAGAATTACTGAAGTACCTTCGAAGCTGAAATCCATCTGTATTCAAAATTATCGGTTGAGGTGAGGTTTCGGAAGTGCCCGGTCGCTGTCCTTACTTCTGAACGATGAAGTCTTGCATCTTCTTATTTTTTTTGTCTTTTTCATTTTGAAATATAAAGCAGTCTTGAGTCTTGCAACTACACTTAGGATTATGGGCTCGGAATGGGCAGTTGGGGACAATAGGGGTGAGTGTTGTAGAAGTAGGTGGTTCGGAGGTAGTTATCATATTAATGATTTCCTCACGATCGTTTTGAGAGGGAGTTTGTGATGTAGAACGAGAGGAAGAGAGAAGGGTGAGGCAAGATGTTTTCGAGGGCTGGACAAGAGAAGAAACGTTGAACGGATAGATCATCAGCTTTGCAGTAATGGGAGGCGTAAAATGAGAAAGGAGTGGATGAGAGGGGTACGGCCCCTTCTGAGACGTGTTAGGATTCATGCCGGAAAGCGCAGTTTGAAGTAGACCAAAGGATTGGAACTATTTAGGGGAAAACCCTCTATTTGTTTTGTTGGGGTGGGATACATTCTCAGAGAATGTCAATGTCTGACTTCGATGACGTCATCAACCTGAGTTGGGTTAGGTTATGTTGTTTGGAACGGAAGTAGCCTCAGAAAACGTCTGTATCTGACTTTCAGGACGTCAGTAACTCAAGTTACGTAGATTGGGTAGAAAACTCGTGGTTGCGTTGTTTGAAAGAATTTGTCTATGTTAGATTAGAGAAATTTTTCCAGGCTAGATTATGAGAAGACTAAGCTTGCCGAAAGATGTGATCTACTTGACCTCTCATAATATTTTTGTAGGCTCAGCATGCTTCTCCAAGGAGGGAGACGAAAGAATGTTGAAGTAGATTGAGGTCTTGCAGAAATACTTTATGCCAGGTCTCCGTTTGTTTGCCCCCATCATTAGACTAGTAAAAAACTGTGTGTTAAGCTAACTAGCTCCCCGAGAGTCACTTGCTCCGCTTTTTCGCCCTTATTAACGTAGAAAAAATCTGGTATACTGTATATTCGGCTGATTGGCTCACGGATCACTTGCTTACAGCCTTGCCTACTGAATGTTAGGCTGATTAGCTTCCTGGGACTCACTCGGTCCACTCACTCTCCCCGTTCTTGGTCTGGTATAAGTCTAGTATCACACTGACTCCTTAATAGTATAGGCTCGTTGAACCGTAATACAGAATTAGCTATGGACGTCCCAAGTCCCTAGAATAGGCTTATGAACCTGCTAGCAACCATAGAACCCTGGTAAAAGGTTAGTGTTGAAATCAACATTTTCAGTCTCAAGATATGGCCTCTGATTTGAAGGGGACCAGAAATCATGCTAGGAGAAGAGGATGGTAGAGCAATCGTACGATTTGAGATTATACGAGGAGGAGGGGGGATCAGTCATGGAAAATGAACGCAGTGTCCACTGTGTCATGTCCCCTAAGGTCGATGTGTCCCGGCATCCATAAAAAGGAGATAGAGGATGAGGAAGAATTAGACAAGTGTATAAGAATGAGGATTTGTTGGACGACAGAATTGGTAAAGAGTCTTATATAACAAATTCGAGTCAGGTGTTAGGAACAGCTTAGCCCGGGGAGAGTGAAATAAAGATGAGAAGTAAGGGCCCAAGTTTGAGGTGGTGCCTAGATTGGATTCGAAAAATTGATATCGCTGTCAGCTCTGGGTCGATTATTCGTCACTCGACGTCGATATTTTTTAAATCCCGAGTGCACAACTCGATGTGGTTTGAGAATCGATGTCTTGCATTTGAAAATTGACGTTGCGTCGATTCGACTATTGCTGCACTGGTCAACAAGCTATGATTCTCAGTGGTCCTTTTTGTATATTTACGCATTCTGTCTGCGAGTAGTAAAGCGACCAAACGCACAGAACGCCTCGAGGGGTTTACTTTAAAATTGTGAGGTTGATTTCAAATCGACCAGCATAAATATCCAAAGAACTAAAAATTCACTGTTAATCGACGCAACGGAGCCGTCGACTTTAGGTCGATAAAAAAATTTAGAGAAGTCGACTCGAAATCGACCTGATATTGACGTTGGCGTGAGATCGATATATCGACTTTAAGTTAATGCAGTGACCGCTAAAGTCCAAAAAGTTAACATTGGATAAAAGAGCACAGTGATGGAAAGGAAGAACATCTGAACATCTGAACACCTGCCTCTGTGCATAGGCTAAGTGAAGGGGTGGTGTGTCAAGTGTCAAGAACCAAACGAAGCCTGGAAGATTGATTAGAGTCCAGCATTACTAAGGCTCTCTGTTGGAGTTGGTGTAAATTGGAGAACCGTAATCAAGTTGGTAACAGATTGGACTGTAGTACAGTTCGAGGAGGAGTTTGTGGTGACAACCGTAAATGGATGTGAAAGGCATGTGAGAATGTTTGCGGCTCTCAAGATTTTGATATGGTGGGGGGTCCAGGAGGTTTTAAAGACGACGGCCATGGCAGAGGAGTGGGAAGGGTAGTTGAATAAATGTTGACTCCCATAGCATTAATAAGTAGATGGATTCACAAGAATTTAGGCATGTGAGAATATTGAATCTTTGAGGAATTTCCGTCATTTGGGGGACCCGAATCTTGAATTCAGTTCTCACTATCGAAATCAAATTTGAAAACAGGTTCCCTGCCTCGTTTGACTTCGAACGTTCTCCCTTCTCCTCGCATTCTTTTTCTCTTTCTCTTCTTTAGGTCCTCGGATGCTCATAATCAACCTTTGAAAATTTTTCCACGCTCCTGAAGTAGGTGACAGCTTCCATCCCTTTCGGAAGCACAATTTTTCCGTTCTGTATGCCACCGATCTACATAATATTTTTCCAAAATGAACACTGCAGTGTCCGGTCCAACTTGCCTTTCGTGTGACCAGAAACAATGCTCTTGCCTTCATCAATGCTGGGCGACAAGTTGTGCACAACTCTACCCAAGAGAGATTTCTCCAAAATGTGAAGATTGCAGTGGCAAAAAAGAACGTTATGGAAAAACATTGGGTCCAAGTTTTCAACCCAAGTCGCTTACATAGCTCTCTATTGATATTTTCATACCACGCCCCTGGTAAAATTTTCCCTAGTCCTTAAATTAGTTGACTTGAAGTATAAATTCAAAATAAAATCTATCCAAATTCTACATAATTATTACACTTTCCTAAATCAAGGTTATTGATAACGTCATCGATGACATCTTGCGTCTCGCAAAAAGTGCCTAGCAAATTTCCGACTGACCCTCACCTCAAAGAATTATTATACGTGTCACATCCCGTAATTTGTGAATCGGTTTCATGCGAGCTTTTCTTCATGATACGTCTGCTGTTGACTTGGAAATTAAACTTAGGACAATAGAAAACAGCATCAATTCCATCTCCTATATCGCCCAAGACTTGTCTTAAACAATAAAGAGGAATACTCCGACGTGGAGTAAAAAACGGATTCGTGTACTTGTCTATGTCTTTATTTGCCCCTTATGGTGGACCAAAGGGAAATATTTCTTGCAGCGATATCGAAGGGCTCTTCTTTCAATTCGTCAGAATATTTTCTTTCTTTTCCGAAACCTCATTCATGTATTTCTTAGCTTTCTACTGTTTGCATCTACCTATGTTAGAAAAACAGATTAAGAGCGCAAATCGAGTAAGATGATTATGCCATAAATATTATTCTGACAGATGAAACGTTTGCTATTCACCGTTAAGGGATCACAGTGCACCCACAATCTTCGAATTTTCATTACGTTTAGGAATTTCATGGAGAAAATGCTCGATCATCGTGACGTTGTTGTTTTGAATTGTAAAAATTATATATAGCTAGGTTCTGGTAAGATAGTGTTATGCCATTAACCTCCCCTCATCGAAAATTAGCTCGAATTGTTTTCACAATAATTATACGTTAATGACTCTATTTTAAATTGTTGTGCGGTTCCTTACGTGTCTGATAAGTGGTTCACGGAAATTACATCATCATGGTCAGAATTATTTTGTATGTCCGGCGATGCAGTGCCTTGTGCCTTTTTTAGCGTCATAATAGGTTTAAATAAAGTTCCCCAAATGTTCGCTCTACTTCATGAACGCAAAAGCGGTTCAAAAGGTCATGGATATTGGACTTCATAAAAAGCGTTGAGGTTGTAGTTTGAAAGCACATTGCACTGACTCTTGGTTGGATCAATTTTATCATCCTATGCTTGCTAAAGCCAGCAGTCAGTAAAAATGTACTCGTATATCAGTCAGCTTTTGCGATGATTCTCTTAAGACTTGTCTCGCAACAATTACTGTAACTCCTGGCACTCAATTTTCTCACCCAGAATATGTCCATTTCGTCATGAAAAAAAGCTTAGCCGTGCTAGCTTATAGAAAAGAATGTACGGCCATAAAAGTTCATGTGCATTAAGTGAGAACTAAAACCGTGAATTATGGTTTGCAATTTTCTATGCCTATATTGTTCTCGCTGTAACTACCTTACGTGATGTGGTCTCATAATAACCGCAGAAAGTAGAGTCGAAAGCCTCGTACGCGAACAATGCGCGAGTGAGTATAAAATTTCACGAATATTATGACCAACATAAAACGTCTAACTAGGTGCCATATTCTGCGCGTAATTTCCAACTGTCGTGTCATGTTTATAGTTGAAATTGTCACTGTCATGGTCGTCGTTCTCCTCATCCTTATTCCTTATCTCGTTTATTCTCTCGTATGTTTTTTGGTGACCCCTTTTCAAGAAAAAATCATCTTTTCCCTGTAGGTACTCGTACGCTGTACTCTTGGGTATAAGAGTGTTGTACTGTGTAGATGCTGTTTTTCTCTTCTTCGATGATCTTGTCATACAAGACGTGTACATGAGAATTATCTTTGGGACGATGGTCGACTTAAAGATAAGTCTTCGATTCCGTACACTTCAGTGCAGGAAACGCGGTTTTATTCTTTATTCAAGCTATTCAGGATACGCGTTTGTGTCGCATTTGCAAAACACTGCCCGTCTTCCATGATGGTAGGTGCGGGTTTGCGTATTCATTTAATTTTGTTTCCTCCGTCATCAAAATCGACCTTTTCGGGTATAACGTCAGTGTTGGAAGAATTTCCTTACGAACCCCCTCTTCTATTTGGCAACCGCCATGCTGCAGTGCCCCCCTGGTACGCCAAAAGCGTAAAGATCGCTGGTGGAGTTTCTTCATCTTCTTCCATCTTCAGGGATGATCTTCCTTATCTTCTTCCTTTGAATCTGGATGTTGATGGTACACAGGTGTCGAGTAGACCATAGAGTGGTTCTGCATTTCCCTGTTCCATTCCCGGTCCATCTTCCTCTTCATGACAATGGCCGCCAATTCTTTTCATCTTGAATATTACTCTATTAATGAATTTATTAATAATATTGTTTAACCGCTTATGCTTACACAATATGATAATTAACTAAATTTAAATATTAAAATTAATTTTAATTAATTTTATTGACTATAAATATTTATTTTAAATTTATTAAATTTAAGTGAAAAATGAATTATAATTTAAATATATTGTATTAATATTATTTTATTATTATTAAATTTTTTTTTTCGAGTTTAATTTTTTAAATTAAGTATGAATTAATTTCCTTAAAATTATATTGTTTAATTAATTAAATTACAGTGGAAACTCTCTATAACGAATCTGAAGGGACCGCCAAAAAAATTCGTTATATAGAAATTTTATTTTTTCATTCTGTTTTACAGTAAATTTAAAGCACATACAGTATGTAATGAGCAAAACATAGTTTTCATTACTTTTGTTACCTTTAGATGATAATAATCCCCACCGCCCTCGCTCAGTGTGTTTTTTATTGAACATGCGGTGGGTTAAATTTTTAATTTTTGTTAAATGTCGATATAAAAATGATTACAATCAAGAAAGAAGGGAAAAAAGTTGGTCAAATAACACGTTACCATTTTTCTTAGCCTCATTTAGTGTCAAAAATACGCAATTTTTCTTCGAAATCTCGAAAAAAAAATTCGTTATATAGAGTAAAATTGTTCGTTATAAAGAGATTTTTTCATAGGTAAAACTCGTTGAAGGGGGAGGAACCACGGAAAAATTCGTAAAATAGAGGAATTCGTTATATAGGAGTTCGTTATAGAGAGTTTCCACTGTATTGTGAATAATTTATTATTATAATTGAAAATTTTAATCAATAATTTCAATTTCTTCATTTTATTCAATTTTATTATTAATTAAAATATTAAATAATAATAGTTAAATTTTTTATATTTTTACAAATAATTCTTTCAATAAATCTTTTATCATAAATGATTCTTTTATCTTTAATATTGAATTAATAATCATTTTTTGTTCATTTATTTCATTATTAATAAAAATTATTTAGTGCCCAATAAATATTCGAATAATTAATATTCCAAAAACCATTACTAATAAAATATTTATAAAAATATAAATTATGCAGAAAATTAATGAAATTATAATATTTTCAATATATTATTAATTGATAGATTACATATTATTAAATTTAAATTATTTAAATTAATCTATTAATAATATAAATAAAAAATATGGATTATTAATATTATAAATAATATTTTTTTAAATAATTAATGTAGGAATTTCATAAATGAAATTTAAATGAACATTAACTCATCAAATTATTATAAAATTAATTATTTAAGTAATATTAAAATTTAAAAATTCGAGTTTATATTTTAATTTTTAATTTCATTTCAATTCCATGCTTCTTCAGAACCTAGGATGGTGGATACAAGGCTACTCAGAGCCCCGATCTTTCGGAGGCCGACTAAGCTTGCCCCATTCACGCCTACACGCTTTACACTCAAATAAGGTGTGTTGTGGTCCATCCTCCCGCTCTTGGTTGCAGTGTGACTCATGGAGGTACTTGTTGAAGCAGCCATGGCCGCTTAATACCTGCGTCAGGTGAAAGTTCAGCTGACCATGAACTCGGTTTGTCCACTCACTAAGGTGCGTATTGACGCATGGCTCGCTCTGGGCAATTCTTGCTTTCCATTTTACAAGCAAGGAGCGCCTGGCCTCCTGCTTAACCCGTAAAGCCTCTCGATTGGTCGTTGTCGTATTTTTTGCTTTGAACACCACCGCTGTCTCCTCAGCAAGGAGCTCGATTGGTGAGGACGCACGAGATAGTGCGGCAGGCACCGACATACCTCAGCGCAGCTCTTTGTTGGATCTTTACCATCTCTCTCCTTCTGTATGGTATCTTCATCAAGTTGACCCATTCTGGTGCACCATATATGAGGATAGACAAGGCGGTGCTCATCATGATCCTTCTTCTTGCTTCTCTCTGTCCTCCTAGGTTCCTCAACAGGTGGCTAAGGTATCCAACTACCCGACGCGCCTTTTCCGCTGCCATCAGTAGATGGTGCCTGAAGCTCAGCGTTGAGTCAAACCAGATACCCAAGTACATACTTCATTCGCTTCTTGGTTGCTATTTCCACACTTGCAGGCCAAAGGTGGGTGGACTGAACTTCCGACAGGTCGTAATTAAAATAGCATCCGTCTTACCAGCTGCAAGTTCGAGTCCAACCAACTCGATCCAACGCGTCACTACCTCTACAGCCAGCTTAACCCTCGATGGCAGCTTCACCTTAAATATCCCTTTAAATGGAACACATTACAAAAGCGGCCCAAAGACCGACCCCTGCGGCACTCCACAAGTAACAGGGCGCTTTACTGTACCAGCAGACGTCTCTACTTGGATTTCACGACAGCTAAGATAGCTGCTGATCATCCTGTGCAGGTACGCGGGCAGTTCTGCGTTCACGAGAGCCTCCAATATCTTCTTCCATGGAATCGATATGAACGCATTTCTTATCTCGAGGCTGACGGCTGCGCAAAATTGACGCGTATCAATCGCTGATTCGGCTATCCTCTTCAGCCGGATCCCAACATCTGATGTACAGCGTCCAGTTTGAAAACCTTCTTGACTACTAGAGATTGTATCTCTTTCCTTCAGATAGCTCTCTAGCCGATTGGCTGTCGCTCTCTCCAGGAGTTTCCCAACATTGTCCAAGTCGTCGACCAGGTGGTTTATCCTTCTTATCAACCAACGCTGGCCTGGCTTTCTTCCATCGCACAGGGAAAAGTTCCCCAGCAATTGCCGCATTGAATGTATCAACAAGCAGTTCCGGGTCAATTGAAAATATGGCGCTCCAGACTGGACTTGAAATCTGATCCGGACCCTATCCCGCAGTCTATTGACTGCTGCATCCACCTCCTCGGTACCGAGGAGGGACATGCCATCCTCCTTTACTATTGGTAGCGTTACAATTGTTGGTGGCTGCTGTGGGAACAAGCCATCAATGATTTGAGCCACCATATCCGGCTCCATTCGTCTCATTGCTGAGAGGCCCTTTAGCTTCTTCAGCGCTATATTAAAGCCATTCAGAATTATCAAATACATAAAAATCTTTCGGAAATTGTCGTTAGCAGTGGCAATCGAATTAAGAACATAAAAAAGAACTTGCGAACCACTTCACCCGTTGCGTGCGGGCATTGTTTCGTGAACTGCGTTAATTGGAGTAATCAGATAGTCTATTTTGATTTCAGACCGGTTATGTGGTACGGACTTTTTCCAAATTCTCCTTCTCTCCCCGTACAGCTCAATGGTCGCAATTGTTTTTAGTCTCTGTCTCGATACATAGAGGTCGAAATTTTTCTAAGCCCTTAGAGTAGATAAAATCTTCGCCTCTTTCATTCACTCCCTTCTTCATGTAATTCAGTGATCAAAACTTCCACAAGTCCCGATGTACACCTATAGCGCGGACTCGGTACTTCTGGAATGGGACAGAGCCCATACCTCTTCGGAACCACGAGTACCCGTCGCTCACATACGATTCAGCTAATTAATATCCGGAATTTTTTTCAAGTCTGATTTATACTGTATGATGCTTCATGGTAGAAATTCCTTCAAGGTCGCTCCTCATTCTTCTTGTATATCGAATTCTTACACGTTTCCTGGTTGGAATTTTTCCAGGTCTCCCACCCGCACCTCCTTAAATTCCTCAGATCTATAGCTCGATGGTCGAAATTTTTCCAAATTAAGCGAGGACTTGGAATTATTTCTAGTCAGATCGGCGCTCTAATGCAGTAAGTGGTTTGATTCTAGGATCCATTTAAGAGGTCTAAAGATGGCTTCGGTGGAAACAATCATGGGCCAGAAATTCAAGCTATTAAAATACAGAGTATCATAGAAAAGAGATTTCGAGCCGTATAAGGTTGATGAATTTTGAAATTCATAGTCATACATTATCAGTAATGAGTGCTATTGGGCCCAACAGAGAGACTTGAAAAGGCTGTAATAGTACCTATTTTGGAACCATGTCAACCCTCGATTTGACATCGATTATCGGTCAACGCTTTGTATTTCCCCAAAATCGTCGTCGAATCGACCGAGCATTCACCCCTTTCAAAGTCTTGGTCGAAATTGCGTCGATATATTGTTGGTATCGACCTCAAGTCGACGCGACATCGATTTGGTCGTTATGACGTGGACAAATGATTTCGTCATATTTTCTGTTTCGAATTTTGCGAGCTTTTGATGCGAAATATTTTAGAAATCATCTAAAAGGAGGAAACTATAAACGTTATGATCGTCTTCTTTTCCTCCTCAAGGAATTTTGGTAGGTCGCCATTCGATGAACATCTTTTCTAAAAATCAGCCTAAGTAAGAATTAAATTCTTTCACTCTCAATTTCGCTGTACTAAATATATTCAGTTTTAAGGCTCGTACGTTGGCATTTCAATTCACTGATGGCTGTGATGTGTGTTTTCTTGTTTTAGTATGGCACGTACGAACAACTCCACTCCACGTGATAATGTAACCGCTTTGTCATCGCAAGTTGCCGGAAATGTAAGCGGTGCCAATAATAACGGCCAGAATATTTACGGCGCTGACGTTCGAAATCCGGCTAATCAAACACCTCGAACGAACGTGATGAATGGGCCCAAACAACTTCCACCGACGACAAACGGCGCTAAACACGATCACGTGGAGAACCACGTCCACGATATGAAGGTAAGTGTGTGTTCATATTCGTAAATCGTGGCGACTCCTCGAACGATACCGTCACGCAAGAGGCTCAACGCTTAGGTCATGTTGATTGCATACTTCAGCTATAACAGGCAGTGACTGCATTTTTAATTTCGCTGGAGTACTCGTGAAAATTTATAGTTTGTTGATGAATCCTAGTAGTTTAATGGGATCGGGTATTTTATATCGTGTACCGGTTATTTAATGGAAATTCTTCCATCCTTTTATTCTCACTCGCGAGAACGTACATCAATAATGTGTTGTGCTACACAATACAGATTGTACGTGATAATCTATGATCTAGGTCGTCGTGAGTACGTATTCTCATAACTATATAGTGTAGGTGGCATCTTGTAGCATTCAGTAGCGCTGATGATAAAGAAATTAATTATTCAAGAGAAAAATGACAGGCGAACTAATGGTGTATATCATTTACTATGTATAAATACCGCGAAGGAAAATGAGCGTTCTTTATTTTCAGCGTGTAGTTCCTTTATAAATATTGTGCATGAGATATACGGGCGTATAGACCTACACTGCCTGCACTATCCTACTACTGGTGTATAATATAAGTTCAAAGTGAACACCTTTGATGGTTGTCAATTTCTCGCGTATATACGAGGCTATTGTAGACCTACTCCGCGTCCTACACGATTCTAAATTGTTTATACAAGTCGTAAATTACTACCTATTGGATGAACCGGGATATCATAGTATTAATCTATTGTTTTAATTATTACTCGGTCCTCGGATGGTGTGTGAACCGCGAGCTTGTAAAACCCACCATTCTCTTAAAGATCATGATTATCGGACCAACTTTGATGGTAGGTTGGCGTGTTAGAAGTGTGAATTTTCTTGGCGAGAAATCACGCGAATATTGTTCTTTGTGTTATTATAGTTTTCCGACTACTGTTTGCAAACTAGGTCTGATTCGAGCTCGTTCATCGATAGAATGAGGGACAGAAGTGAACACACTGCACTGTTATTTGTTCTAAGATGTATACATGAACGATAAAATTCTTTAGTCGATGACAAGATGCATACGTACACATACGTGAAATTCCCTGGCTTTTTCTCACCGATATTAATAACACAGTCATGCGGTGCGTATTCGTACTTTCTTACCAGCACAATGTAAAGAATTGTTAGTGCCTACGTTCTAGTTCCGACTTTTTTCGTTTTGAATACAAATAGAAGTATGAATTTTTCATAAGGGAGAGTCGGCGTGATTAACCTAGAACTTCACTTCGTACGTATGGTAAAGGTGTCTATAATGTGATTTAGACGTGTTCAACGTTCCCAAGCTACAGTGTGTCGCCTCTTGTTACCAAGTTGAAGAAACTAGGGTCATTTGTGAAAATGGCGATGAATTTAGGATTTGAGCGCCCTGACCTAAGCAAATCTCTCTTATCATGCTGATCGAATATACCGAAAGCTCGGAATAAATAAATTATAACATTCAGAAGTTTCTGTTTCTGATCTGGAAGAGAGTGCTCTAATGGTTAGTTGTAACAATAGCTCTAGAAAAAAAAAATTGTAATTTTGCAAAGATTTGTACCTTGTGCGCGTGCTTTCGAGTGTTTCTAGCTTCGAAAGGAATTCTCTCCGATTCCGATATGATTTATGTAGAGCCTGTTCTAAGGATAATCATCGTGAACCAATTTTTCTCTGGATGATTTTTGAGATTTTGTAGGATGTTTGTTTTATGTTTTTCTTTTGGCAACCATGACATATCCGAAAATTTTAAGCAAGATCCTCCCACCCCTTCCTACAACATATTGAAAAATTTTAAACAGGAAACCAGTTTTATCGTGTTTTTTTTTTGGGGGGGGGGGACGACCGTTGTCCGACCGGCTGGCAAAGTTCGGAGCTCGGAACGGTCGTCGGTGTATATGTATAGCCTAAAAGATGGCCCCTTCGAGTAACTAGGTATGCAATGCTCCATACGCCAATAGATTCAGCCCCTTCAGTAAGCCAGATATGCAACGCTTCAAACACCATAAGACTTAGAACGCCCTTTTAAGGTATTCCAAGTCCCCCTATTATCATAAATAGCTCGGAAGTCGGAATTTTTCCAAGTGCCCCTCCTATATAATAATATATAGGCTGTGCTGTCAGAAGTTTTAGATCTGGTACATCAACATTTTTCAGATCCCATGTGCCCCATAAAACAGGTTCCCTACCGCTCCTCGTTCAACTCCGTTGAAGAACCCGTGTGTTTTTTGATTTTCCTGTCATATTGGAACTGACCTGTGCAGACGCTACCCAACCATAGATTCTACTTGTGATTGGTATTGAAGAATGCCTCTTGTATCCTCCTGTTGACAACCATTAGTCAGACCCAGAGGCTATTTACAAGATCTGCCCTACTCCCTTCTCGCATCTGATTTTACGCAGACCTGGTAGCTTTCCAAACGGTATTTCTTCAGTCCCGTGAAATTTAGAAGAACTCTCGATTGGTATCGAAGAATTTTTTTGTCGTGTGCTCCTTTTAGCAACCTCTGACGAGGTCAAGAACGAGAATATCGGATTCTGAAAGTATTTTTCACGCTGAATTCGATGCCGTTATTCGTTTTCCGTGATTCCCTCGTTATCTTTTGCAATCTTGATGTTTAGTTGTGGAAGCGCGTTGAACACTGAAGGGTAGTCGCGCTTCGCAACGAGCCGCGGCAACTAAACGTTAAGCTTGCAGAAGACAACGAGGTTACCGCGAAAAACGAATAACGCCGTCGAATTCAGCGTGAAAAATACTTTCAGAATCGGAGATTTTCGTTCTTGACCTCTTTGAAAAGCTTCCCTTTGTTGAGTTGTGCTACTTATATCCAGAAGTTAGTTGCAAGATCCTTTCTTCCCCTCCTCTATTTCTTCTTCTCTACGTAATGGGTGTAATTTTTCGCAGGTCTTCTTTATTTTCATTTCATATTTGATGCGGAAGCTGCCCAATAAATGAGACTTGATTTTGTATAGATTGAGATTCTACTCAAAATATGTCTTTTCTGTGCTCATTCTGGTGACCATGACTTACATCCAAAAGTCAGTTGCAAGATCTCTCGCTTCTCACCTACCTCATCGTGATACTTTCAATTCTTCCCAGGTTGAATGTTTGTAGTGTCCTTCTCTTGGCAACCGTGATTTATATTCAAAAGTTAGTTGTCAGACCTCCCTCTGCCACGCCTTCCTGCCTCATTTTGTGGTGCATTTAATTCTTCTCAACTCTTGCTTAATTTTTCTGGCGGATTTGAACGAATGTATGCAAAGGTTCCCAGCTATTCAAAGGTTTCTAGTATACGAGAAAATTTGAGTATATGAAACAGAGAGCTGAGAAGAAATTTCTTCATTTCATGGAAAAACATTGACTCATGTCTAGGTCTTTGAGCGCTCGCAAAAAAATAAAAAAAAGGTAAAAGAATGACCTGGACTCTGTCTGGCTTAGCCTGGCCTAGGGCCGGGCTGTTGAAGGTTTGCACTTTATAACATCATCTAACAGACTAAACTTATGTAGTAAAATGAGAAATATTTTTGTTTGGAACCTTTTCCTATTGAAGCTCGATTTTGGTTTTTTTGATGTGATTTCCTTCCAAAAGCTCAGAAGTTGTGTGAAAGTTTTGAAGACTTCAATCGGTCTACTTTGTAGTAAACTTCATGACCAACATTTTTTGTTTGAAACTTTAACCTCGATTTTTTGAGATATTTGCAAAAAATTTACTCTTTTCCAAAAGATCTCAACAATAAACAAACTTTTTAAGCTAATAATTGGACATAGTATAGTTGAAATTGTTTTTTCTGTAGCAAATTGTACAAGGAATATTTTTTGTTCAAAACTGTTTTAATTGGAGGCCAATTAACCCTACTTTTCGAGTTATTAGCAAAAAATTTATTTCGGGGGGCTAAATTTAGCACAAGATCTGAGGCGGAACTCTACTTTCTTTCATTGAAAAAAAAAAAAAAAAAAAAAAAAAAAAAAAAAAAAAAAAATCGACTCATACAACATGAGATACAATAATTTAATTAATTAAAATAAAAAATTTTCAAGGAAATTAAATTCATAATTTGGTTAAAAATACTAATACTTTATTTTATGTTACTTAAAAAAATATATATGTAATATAATAATTATGAATGTATTTTAATTTGTGATAAAAAATAAATAATATTAATAAAAATATTTAAATAGTAATTAATTTCAATTGGTCCAAATTTATTTAAAAAATATATAAAATTATTATAATAAAAATTATATTATCTACGACGAAATTTTTCAATATATTTATAAAAAATTTAAACTAATAATTTAGAAATAAAAGATTAGATACCCTAAAATATAATTCAATTAAATGACGTTTTATAGGACGCTTTTCATACAAATAAAAAAATTTTTAATTTTTAATTCAATTATTCTAATAATAATTATATTAATTCAAATTTCAAGACTAATTTTTATTATTACAATTTTAATAATAAATTATTATTCATTTTATATTGAAATTAAAAAATTTAATATTCAATCATTAAAAAATAATAATAATTTGTATTAGTTTAAATTAATTAATGATGTACAAAATCATTATTCTATTTCAATATTAAATTTAATTTTGATATTTTTTTTAATTATAATAATTTTAATGATTAAAATTAAATTAATTTTTAATTTAGATTTGTTAATAATATATAATTATTTATTATTTAGATAAATATAATATTATTTGCTTTCTACCACAAAGCCAATCCGCCATTTTGAAATCGGCCGCTTTTTAAATGGCTACTCTTCTCACATGTCTACCATTGTCTTGTTTACTTACTATTATCTCTACTCATACATAGTGAAGTGACGTTTTGTCTTCGTGTGGTACCAAAAACTTTCATCATGGCCCATGGACTAGCAAAAATTGTAACGATACAAGGCCCTGGAGGTGGTGACCCGTCCGATCGAATCGGCCAGACTAGTAGAAAAAACAGAGGCCATATTTATGAACCGTCGAAGTTTCACTCCATCCACCTTTCGCGTGCAAGGTGGGGAAATATTTTTGATTCAAAGCCAAACGTCAGGCAATATTTCCTGATGACCGCGGAAAAGGCGGACTCCAAGCCACCTGATAACGAACCTAGAAAGGCCCAAGGAAGCCAGAAGAAGGGTCGTGATGAGCTTCGCATTGTCGATCTTCCTATATGGTGCTCCAGTATGGGCCGACTCCATAAAGATAGCCTACAGAAGGAAAGAGATGGAAAAGATCCAACGAAGAGTTGCGCTGAGGTGTGTTGGTGCCTACCGCACACGTAGTAGCATGTTCAGCATCACTCGAGCTCCTCGTTGAACAGCGGTGATATCCAAAGCAAAGAATACGACAACGACTGATCAAAACAGAAAGGCCACGCGCTCCTCGCTTCAGAGATGGAAAGCGAGAAAATATTTAAGTCAGTCAGGGAAATAGACGACCCGTGTGTTAATACGTGACCTTGGTAAGTGGATGAACGGAGACCATGGTCAGCTGAACTTCCACCTGACGCAGATGTTGAGTGGCCATACTTCATCATTGCGAAGTTAAGGAAAGTTGAACATCAACAGGCAAGGTATTCGCATTGCGATCAAAGGCGGGATGTGGGACCACAGCACACTTTAATTGAGTATAAGGTGTGGAGGCGTGAGAGGGGCAAGCTTAGTCGATTGCTGCGAGAGCTTAGGTTCAATAAAGCGTGTGCTCCAAGTAGCCGGGGAGGTACTGTGCTACAGTTAAGAAAAAGAAGATGGGCACGGAATGAATAGGCTAATACAGAGCCACGCTGTGGCTTACTCAACACCTGTGTGTCACTTACCTCCAGGAAGAAGACCAAGCATAGAGACTTGAAGAGGTAAGAAGAAGAGACTTCAACTGCAATTTAGTGTACGTTGCGTCTGGTCACAGCGTTGCTTAGCCAATCGCATTGGCTAAAAACTAACCCTTCAAATTGGTTGGCTTTGGCTATCAGCTAACGGCTAACCCAATCTCATTGGCTAGCTAACGACGAAAGAGCAAAATCATTTTATAGGTCTTTGACCGACTGTATCGGATATCATAGATGTTTAGTCAAGAGAATAAATTATGAGATGTGTGCTGTAAATGTAAACACTGTGAACGTGCTCATTGCATGAATGACGTCATGGGTCAGAAGCAGAACGTAGCTCATGAGAGGGATCACCTGATTAGAGAGCTGATTGTTGGTGCTCAGTACTTAGTAGGAGCTGTTAAGCTAATGTCTTTATTTATCAACTTTCCCTGCAGCATTCGGTAGCACTAACAAGCAGCCATTCAGCTATCAAGCAATCAATTGTGAAGCAATCTAGAGAAATGGTCTTCTTTTATTAGAACAGAAAAACTAATTTCCCGGATCGTTCCTTTGTCGCTTCAACATCTATTGCATGAAGCGGCTCCTTGGTTTATTTAAGAATTCGAGAGGCGCGGCGACTGGAGGCAGCGTTAGTGTTGATGATCAAAAGGGGTATAAAAATTGCAAAGCTCTATCTTTGTTAGTATTGAGAATAAAATACTAGTTGTGATACCTTTTTTACATCTACGGTCGGAGAATAAAAAATGAACAAAATGAAGATCTCATTTCGTCTACTTTCTAGATATAGCCACAAGGCAAAGATAGAGGAAACGTTACTAGATAAGGAGTGCAGGGTCGATTTCATGAGCTAAAGGTTTGGCTAAAAGCTAACTTGAATTCATTGGCTAGCTAATTTTGAAAAAGATCCCTCAGCGAACGGCTGAAAGCTAGAAGCTTCGGCTAAGCTGAGTATTTCTGTTGGTGAGTGTATTCAAGTTCTGCATGACACCCACTCCAATGTGGAGTACGGTCGACTGCGTATGCGGGACTAGCGATCTCTTAAAGCGTGTGTGAGGGTGGAAATTGCCGATGATAAATTTGATGGCTAATATAGGCTTCGAAGACGTCTGGTCTTACGTATATTTTACCTCGATAATTGAGTTTGCCTTCGAAGGGGGGGGGGGCGAGTCGAAATAAATTAGCTTTCATCGGTTTAACGAGAACTAATCATCATTTCTTGGATTAATGTTCATTTTTTGATATCGAAGACCTTATGATTGATGCAGGTTTATGCGATTTCTAAAATCGTGACTTCACCTACAGACGCTATCTCTTCCGAGTGATCACGGTTTTCTGTTATTTGAGGATGTACAAAGATTATAGAGAGTCTGGTACGTATACTATGCGTACAGTTCGTGCCATTCATTTCAATTTTTCGAACGATGGACGGAAAAAGGAGTAAGGTTGAATCGTGAGTGTTGTGTGAGATATGAATTCGGTCTGGAAGATTTGATGTATCTATAAGGTAATCGTGTTTTGTTGAGTTTACCCCTATGAAGCTAATTACGAAGCACGATTGTTCTCCATTGATGATTTGTACGAAGTGTTATGATGTTGAAGATGTTGCCGATCTTGCGCCTTCTTCACGTAGGGCCAAGACGATCGTTTCACTGTACGTCGTGGATCGAGAGGGTACTTCTCCTCATCAGGTACTAGAATTGGCAGAAGAAAATGTTTGCGTGAAATTCGTGAAGTCTTCTCTCCCTACCCAACGGTACAGCTTGCTCTACGAACCTCGATATCCCTAATCTACGAGTACAATAAGAAATTCTGGAAATGAAGTTGTTTGACGATATCGATTGGTAAAATTTCTGCAAATATCCCCTCTTCTGGAAAGATGAGTCATTCATGTTCGTCGTCAGATAACATCAACGCGGTCTCCGTCTATCAATCATCATCATGTTGTCACTTCATTATACCGATATATCATTTCAATTATGTCAATAAATTCATCATCAGCTAAATGGCAAACATTGTTGAATGCAATCGATGTGCTCGTAATCGTGTGTCAGTGCCGAACGAAAAGTACAAAATCAAAGACAACAGGTAGAGAGAAGATGAAAAAAAAACAACTATAGTCGCGAAAGAAAATTCCTATAGCCCCGACGACCTCTATTTACTCTCGTATATATCATGGCAATTATCTGTACGTTTACAAATTCTAAAACACAATGCTAACAACAGCGCAAGAGAATATTATAGAGAAACTACCGTACGATTTTAAAACAATTCTACACGTCGTTCTCTCTCCCTTTTCATTTTGTTATAATATGTACGCGCTTGATAGCCGGTCAAAAGTGATTTAAATGTAAACATTGCGCTCTCTTCCAAGCTCTAACTACCGTAAGTTGACGCCGGAGTGAGCCAACTTGGATGAAATTGTGGCAAACACAACCTTGGCGTTGTCGCCGGCAATGGAACACGATGCATTTATTCCCTTCTGACCGAGTACAATTACGACGAAGCTCTCTCTGTTTCCATAAACGGGTACTCGTGGCCAAGTGGGTGTCCCGTGCGTATGTATCGAAGCTCACTCTTTCCATAATATTCTCAAGTTCTCTTTCCGACGCTCGACGAGTCGAGGAGAATTTAAACAAAATACGCCGAATAAAATATAGGCTATACGAACCCACTTACGATATCATCATCGTCCTCTATGAGCATTATCAATGATATATACAATAAAATGTAAAATATGTAAATCGTGTACTTCTCGTTGGAACAAAGACCTCACGTCGAGCTCATTTTGCGCAGAATATTTTTATTTTCGCCGCGCTGCTACGGACGTGTCAACATTTATCCATCCATCAATCAATCAAGCCGAGAGCATAATATTCAGACAAGTTTTTTTTTTGGTGAAACAAAAAACCTCGTGTCATTGGAATTTACATTGAAATATTTGCTTATACAAGCATTAAAAAAAGAAATATAATGTAACCACCTGAAAATCTATGTGTAATTTGACGCAATTCGTAGGTGTACAACGTTCTAATTCATCAATATTTATTTTTCTACAATTCTAGACATAAGAATTATTAATTTCGCTTAGGTTTGCGAGGAAAAGTTCTGCATTGCTTGTAAGGTCGAAATAAGTAGAAAATCAACTTGCTGAAGAGTATAAATGACGTGATGTCAAAATAGTTACTCGTTTCAGATCTACACAATTTGACGAATACACGTGCTCTCCTATGTGATAATTAATTTTATTTTTATCGCACACTCTGCCAGCTAAATGCGATAAACAGATAAAGATTAGGAATTTCCTATTATTTTGTTTACCATTTCGTGGAATTCTATACGAGTACCATAGCCATCACTGCAAGATCCAAGGGGAGTTCTTAGGGACGGAACGCGGAACATAGTTAGGCCTTCGCCGATTTCGTTAATAATATTCGCGATTTTGGCCGAGTATTCCGGTAATTCGAACGACAACTGGTTTAAATTCTGGGTCAAAGATGAGCATATTCTTCGTCGCGTGTTCTTTTTGCAACATTTGTCATCGCTATCTCTCTATCCTCGTCGTCGTCGTCAAATAAAACGCAGATATTTTGATGGTATACTGCGCACTGCATGCGTTCGAGTCGAAAAGACAATGATACTGTACTTTATTATGACGAGTGCTGTTTCATTGAGAGAAATAAAAAAAATAATAATTAGCATATTTGACGCATTAGCGTGGTGAGTCGTCACATCGTCAACGGGACTCCACTCGGCAAATGTCTACACCGTGTCACCGTTTTTCACGCGAATTCACTACAGTCAACACCCGCCTCAAATTCGTCACACGTCGTACTCGGCAATACGATATAGAAGTCACTAATTTGACTGTCTTTCCTTTTATCATTGCAGACGATCAGTACTGCATCTCATATAAGTATTGACTCAAATCTTGAGAGACATTAGAGGTGAGGATTGTCTCGACCATGGCTGTTTGGTAAAGGATACAGAAACCCATTGCTGTGCATTTCTCCGGATGGGTTTTACCTCCTCGGTTCACTATTCCGAATAGCCCATGCCCTCTCTCGAATGACAATTTGTCGGAATAACGGCAGACACCTGCTTCTCTTCAAATAACACTCTTACAAAGAGAAAAAGAGATTTCCTGGCAAAGCCAAATAAATACCAGATAAATTCATATCCTCATTTATACGTATTTCAAGGCTATGCCTGCTTTTTTGATGAAATCATAGCCAAGCTTGCGGATTTTTCCCCCTGAGGCGAAGGCCCTGTTCTTGGATTAATATAGGCGTAGTGTGCTGTAAGACAAGCTATTTAGTCCACGGGGGACTCACTCGCCACTTATGGATATCGACATTCACTGTGTCGCATGTGCAACGCCACCCGTCCTCCATAATGGAATGGGTGCGAGTTGCGTATGCATTTAATTTCGTTTCCTGCAACACCGGAATTGACCCTATTGAGTATAACTTCAGTGTTGGTAGAATCTCCTCGGTGACCCGCCTCTTCTACTCGGCAACCGCCAAGCTACTTTGGTAACCACCAAGCTGTAGTACCCCCTTAGCACGCATAACATTAGAAAACATAACAACAACACCACCTTAGATATAGTAGATCGCTGTTGGAGTCTCTTCACCTTCTTCTTTCTTCAGGGATGATGTGCCTCTGGTTGCCACTTTTCTGTAAAAACCGGAAGTCAGGGAAAAGTTAGGGAAATTCTTACTTTTGATTCGATTTCCACGCGATTTGCGAAAAAGAAAAAAAAAAGAGAAGTTTATTCATCAAGAATGAGCAAATGAAGTTGCAAAAAAAGTCATGGAAAAATATTAAAAATACCTGGAAAAGTCAGGGAATTTCGTGATTGAAAAAAAGTGGCAATCCTGTATACAGGTGTCGAGTAGGCCATAACTTTGCCTATTTCATTTCTGGCTCATATTTTTCATGACGGTGGCCGCGAATGCATTTTATCTTAAGTAATAAAATTTATTACTTTATTAATACATTTATTATATTGTTTAATTGCTTAAGCTTGCACAATATAATAATTAACTAAAATTTAGATACCTATTAAAATTAATTTTAAATAATTTTATTAATATTAAATATTTACTTTTAATTTATTAAGTATTAAATTAAAATGAAAAATTAAATATAATTTAAATATAATATTATATTATCAATATTATTTAAACACAAGGAACTCTTCCAGATTTATAACACTGAACAGAAAACAAGGAAGGGAGGGGGAGTAACTGCAAATTACCCTTTCTGAACTAATATGCATTCCAGACAGCAAGCGAGGTATCAAGGCTATAAAATATTTAACGGAGACTGTCGTCATACAAAAGAGCAATAAGAGTATTATTAGATTCTAAACAAATTTAAGGAACTCAAAATTAGGGTGGGGGGTCGTTCCCGGTGGTTTCCAAATTTTAATTTCATGTAGATTAAAGAATTAAAATACCCTAATAATAGTAATTTTAATTGGATTTCCATTCAGTTTTATTTTATTTTGTTTCAAGATTTTTTATTTTATTTATTCTTTTTAGTTGTCCTGTTTCTCTACGGTACTGGTTTGAGGTCCCTGAATTCCAGGTGGACCTCCCGCGTGTATCTGGGAAACGGGACTAAATGAGAAGATTATTATTATTATTATTTTTTTTTAATTATTTTTATTTTACATATTTTATATTTTATTTATTTATTTATCTTTATTGTATTTTTATTCATTTTTTTTCCTATTGCTTGTTTCTTTTCTTCAATCTTTTGTAAGATAATAGTAATCCTCCTCTGCTCGCCCACCTGTGGGCATAAGGGGAGTATTCAAGAAGTGTATGTCTTTTATTTGTATATTGATATTGATTTACATAATCAACTTCTTTGAAATTGAAATTGAAATTATTTTATTATTATTTAAAATATTTTTTATCAAGTTGAATTTTTTAAATTAATTATGAATCAATTTCCTTAAAACTAGATCGTTTAATTAATTGAATATTACTGTTAATAATAATTTATCATTATAATTAAAAATTTTAATCAATAACTTCAATTTATTTATTTTATTCAATTTTATTATTAAATGAAATAATTGATTAATAATTCGAATTCTTATAGAAATATTTAGATTTATTATTTTTTCATTATTAATTAAAATATTAAATAATGTAATTAAATTTTTCATTTTACAAATAATTCTTTCAATGAATTTTTTATTGATTATAATCATGAATAATTCTTTTATCTTTAATATTGAGTTAATAATAATTTTTTGTTCATTTATTTTATTAATAATAAAAATTAATGTATATCCAATAAATATTTGAATAATTAATATTCCAAAAACCATTATTAATAAAATATTCATGAAAATATAATTTATTCAAAAAATTGATGAAATATTAAAATGTCATCAGAGGATGAGTTTTGATTCAAATCCTCATAGATAAGGGACTTACAAGAATTGGAGCGTTGTGTGAAGAAAAATTAAGATAATTATATTATAGAAAAATAGGATTTACGAGACTCTAGTGTAGAAAGAAAAGAGAAGTAATTCATAGAGGATGATTGAAATTTTTAAATTTCTTTTTCCCATTTTCTAACATGATTCACTACTTTAGAGGCGTAGAGAAGAATTTCGGCCTTTGCTACTTCAGGACCTACATCCTCCGTCATCCTTGTACACTAGGGTGTAATTTTAGGAGGGGCTGCTTGGAATTTTTTATGCTAGCCTTACAATAGGAGGCCTTTATGGATGCACTAGGCCCATGCAATTTACGAGTACTACCTACTTGTACACGAGCAGAATCCGCGGGTACCCTTCTCTTTCTCCATCGTTGGATGTGGAAAATTTTCGAAAAACCTGCAAGTTGATTTAGTAATCCGCGATTCAACTCCTTCTATAGTGGGAACCAGTCAGCTTACCATACAGAAAATTAAGACTCATACTAACCTAAGAACCGAGTGAGCACCTGGAGCCAGTCATCTTAATATACAGTATAATACACTTATACGCGAATGAGCGAAGCGACTGAGCCCGTGAGCTCATTTCAAATACGTAGAGCAAAAAGACTAGAAACAAGATCTTCACTTATTTGGCTCTGCCGAGACATTGTTTTTTTCTAAATCGTTATAGTCGAGCAACAAAATCACGAATCCAGAATAATAATTATAAATTTTCAACTATGATAAATACATAGAAAACAGAGATTGAAATTTTCTTTGGATCATGGCCTAAGAACCATCAAAAATAGGAAGCCTAAATCGTCAAGCTCTTCACCGAAAAATTATCGATATGGACAGCAAAGAGAATGCATGGATGACCTGAATGACATCTGCGGTGGCAAGAGACAAACACGAGTTGATAAATATTTTCGGATAGCTGTAATGACGAAGAAGCCGAATTAAGTAATTCACTGATATTATGTCCACATAATCATGATTCACAACATATTTCCGTTTCGCAAACGCCCAGATCGTACACGTCAAGTCAATTTTTCATCTACATTGTGATTGTATTTATTAGTCCTCCGAATACAACTTGCAGTAGGTATTTTTCGCGATCGTGTCATTAATGCTGTTTTTTCGAGCCTCTCGTTGACTCGTTTGCTACGATGTCTAATTTTTATTCTTATTTTCCCAAATTCAGTGAGCGCTCTAAAACACGTATTTAGATGAGTTCGAATTTTTCAGTAGGTTGTAACCAAAACTTGTATAGCTTCCTCTATGATGACCGCCAAACATTTCCGTCAACCTCCTCATACTATTCGAAGACACTCGTACTCTATTTTTGAAAATTATTTTCTAGACCGAATGATAATAGAGTCGCTTATTACATGATTCGCTCGATCGCGTAATTTGTACTTCTTCAAAAATTGTGGAGAAGGTCAAGTTTTCACCACGTATATCGAGCAAATCGTACTCATAGATTGAGAAAATTCACCTGCGAAAGATCGCTGCTCTTTATCAAAGACCGAGTCGCTAAAAAGTGGCCAGGTTGGCTAGCCTGAGTGATGGAGGATTATTCGGAAAAAATATTCACCGTCTTTCGGCAAATTGGAGTTCCGAGGATTAAAATTACAAACTTCGAGACATGCATAGGCAAGTATTAGAAGGAGACTTGTAAAAGTAGTGACCGACAAGTTACGTACTCGTACATGAGTAGGGGCACTGGTAAAAAATGAGCAGTCAGGAAGCTGAATAGTGACCGTCCAAAGGCTAGCTAACTTGCTCTCACGTGGGCCAAGGACAAGAGGAAGAAGGTAATGCAGGATAAAGACTGTCACCAAAGCATGCGATGTAGGCATACATCCCCAGACAAAGGCCACCAAAGAAGAGCAGAGCTGTTTACTGATGGGCCAATAATATTGCCGAGTGCAACCGTCAGCGACGGATATACTAGCGTAATACAGGCCGCGAAGGAGCGCGGACGGTTGCACCTGAATTCCAGCGGCTCGTACGAGGCTGAAGAAAGCCATAAAAGACAGCAAGAATGCTGCCATAGAAAGAGCTGTGCAAGATGGCAGAGGGTGACCCGATTGGCAAGCCCTTTAAGATAGTGCTGAAGAAGTTGAAAGGCTTCTCAGCAATGAGCCAAATGGGGCCGGATGTTGTGGGGCAAATCATTGATGGTGTTCCTACAGCAGTCGCCGCCAATGGCGCCGCTACCAATAGTGGAAGAGGGTGCCGGCTGGACTAGAACTCGCAGTTGGTAAGACGACCCGTTGGAAGTTCAGTCCTCCCACTTTCCGCCTACAAGGTGTGGGAATAGCAACCAAGAAGCGAATGTTATGTCACCTTGCATAGAAAAACTCGTCTAGGCTAGTTAAAGCGAGTAACAGCAAATTAATAGATGGCAGCGGGTTCCCGGTGCCATTGAACTTCTGCAATTGCATCTAATTTCCTGCGGGGCACCCGCTATCCCTTGTGTTGGGGGTACTTTCAGAAAACTTTCATCTGCGGGCGCGAGCGGCCCGAGGTTGATGACGTCACGGAGAGGGCGGGGGGAGGCCTTGGAAAAATTTAGACTCTCGAGCTAGGGACGTGAAAAAATTTCCTTTGTCGATCTACGTATAACAAAGTTTCTCAACCTTTCTTATATTGCGGCACATTTTTCCATGAGACGATATTCCTGCGGCACAGCATTTCCAGAACTTTACATTGTAGCGAAAATTTTAGTGCGTTTTGATATTTGCATGTTTCTACAGATTTCCTCCTCCTAATTTCAGAATTTGTGGCCTACAAGATGGCTTCACCCTTCTTTCTCTGTACTACAGTTCCGGGAAACAAGCGATCTTCCACCGGGACTAAAAATATTTTGACATCAATGTACACAAAAGTGTCTGGATGTTTCCTGCATTCACTGGAAACCCTCTGGGCTCTTGTAATTTCGAAATTTATCAAGAAACATGAAATAAAATCTGTATTTTTGGCCAAGTCGCAGAAATTTCTTGATTTTTATGACAGTGGACTCAAGTTTAAGTAATTATAACTGGAACTGACGGCATTAAAAAATTGGAACACATCGGTCCGATAGTGCTTATGATTACTTTTTCGTGTAATTTCATTAATAAATAATTCAAATTAAAAAAAAATTCAAAATATCAAAAAAATTATTTTAAAAATTATTTTTAAAAAATTTAATAATGAATTAATATGAAAAAAATTAATAATCAATATTTTTATCATAATAAAAGTGAAAATAATAATTATTAAATAGATTATAAATTTAATTTATATCAATTAAATTGAATACAAAATATACAATTAATTCTATTTATTTCAATTTTATTTATGTTTCATTTTTTAATAAAAAATTTTATTCAATTATATCTAAATTGATTTTTTTTATATATTATATTATCATTAGAATTTTTTTATTCTATAATTTATTGTTGATAAATTATTTCAAAATAGAATAAAATCAGAGAAAATGATATATCGTCGGGGTATTCCATTTAAATTAAGATGTAATTCATTCATGAACATTACCAACAATAAAATATTAAAATGGATTTTATCCCTAATCAATTAAATAGAATTACAGATTAAATTATATTAATTATTTTAATATAATTCTATTAATTCAACATCGAGGTAACAAATTAAAAATATTTCATTTAATCATCCTGTTATCTTTAACGATATAATTATGTATTAATTTAATTATTTAAATTCATTTTCTTATTTAAATTAATAAATTGAATTTCAAAAATTTACTTTGCACGAAGAATTGAAATTATTTTTATTTTATAACATTTTTAAATTCAAAATTCCCTCTTTCTCATCGCCATCAACAACATAACAAAAATCATAAAATCTCCGATTCAAACCCTCCTATTCTCTGATGACCTAAGCATCCATTTACGTTCCACTAACACAACTCGCGCCCATCGTCTGCTACAAAAAACAATCAATAAAGTACACGCTTGGCTTTCCCTCCTAGGATTCCGCATTTCTTACCCCAAAACCAAACTCGTCATTTTCCAAAAACCACGCCAGAGAACTATTACATTTCCCCCTCTCACAATAGCTAACTACCCGATCCCACAAGTCAAAACTACTAAAGTTCTTGGCCTCAATTTCCACAACCGTCACTCTTGGATCCCCCATATCAAACTAATTAAATCAAAATGCATTCGAGCACTCAATGTCCTAAAATTCCTCTCCCACCCTAAAGAAGGTTGTAACCGAAAAAACCTTCTCCACCTCTACCAGAGCTTAATCCGATCCATCCTCGATTATGGATCACCCATTTACGGTCTCGCCCCTCCCTCTCATTTAAAACTACTCGACACCATCCAAAATTCTTCACTCAGAATAGCTACTGGAGCATTCCGAATCAGTCCCGCTGAAAGCCTCTGTGCAGACACTGGCTTCCCCCCACTTCACTATCGACGCCTCAAACTGACAACCAACTTCCTCACAACTGTCCTACAATATCCGCAAACCCCCGTCCACCATCGCATATTCCCAACCTAGAACTCCAACTAGCACGCCCCTTCATGTTCCATTGCCTAACCACATCGTTCCCTCAACCCCTCCTTGGCTCTTTATTCCACCCAAAATCATTCGCGACCTAAAACGCCTCCCTCGTCTTTCAACTTCTCCCGAAGAATACCAAGCACAGTTTAACAAAATCCTTAACAACTTTCACAACCCTATACTATGTTTCACCGATGGATCTAAATATCAAAACAAAACCGGCTTTGCTTACTCAATAGATCACATCACAGTCTCTCACCGACACCGCAACACCGCATCCGTCTTTACCACTGAACTACAAGCAATCTTTAGCTGTTTAGAACACATCCTCACCAACCTACCCTCCCGTCTTCCTCTCAACCCATTTGTAGTCATTTCCGACTCCCTATCATCACTCGACGCCATATCCAACCACACTTCCTCCCACCCACTCATAAGTCGTATACACACTCTCATTAACGCCTTCCATACCATCCCCATCCCATTATTCTTCATCTGGGTACCTGGTCACAAGGGTATCCCAGGAAACGAAAATATCGACAAAGCAGCCAAACTAGCAACCCATAACCCATCAGTCAACCGCTCTTTAATCCCCTCACGCTCAGATCTCTCCAAACACATCAACAAATTCATCACTCAAGCATGGTTCACCAATTGGTCTGATCTCAAATCACACTCAAACAAACTAGTCCAAATTAAAAATATTCCCACCGCATGGGGCTCTTCAAATCTGTCAACACGCAGAGAAGAAATAGTCATCACCCGTCTCAGAATCGGCCACACCAGACTCACTCACTCACACCCATCTCATCTCTCATCTTATGCCTCTCTCATGCCCTCACTGCGAATCTGAACACCCCCTATCCGTTCAACACATCTTCTGCTGCCCCAACTTGACCCAACTCCGTAATTCCTTATCCATCCCCCACAACCATACAGAAGCACTTTCAGATCTCTTTCCCTCCATCCCTAACATATTCAACTTTTTACAACAAGCCAACTTCCTCTCACGCATATAATCATACAATCTAGCCGAGCTCATAGCCCTGAAGACAGGCTGCTAGTAGCTCGTTAATTAAAATAAAAAAAAAAAAAAAAAATTCGAAATTAGATATTATATTTTTTTATACTAATAAAATATTTTCAATTTATTTAGTTAAATAATATCATTAATTTGTCAAATTATGAAAAAAAAAAATGGCAATTCTTTTTTTAGTTCATGTTAATTTATGTTTTTGATAAAACTTTTGCGGCACACCTGAGGCGAGCTTGCGGCACTGTGATGTACCGCGGCACACCGGTTGAGAAACACTGATCTATAAATTGGGGGACTTGGAAAAACGACGGCTTCCTTGAAATCGCAGCGCGTTGTAAGTTGTCACGTCATCATTTTCGAAACTTAGAAAAACTTCAGGCTCCAAGTTTTATATGATAGGAGGGGGACTTCGAAAAATTCTCGGGACAGGGGGTTCCCCGCTGCCATTACAGTCCTACAATGGCATCTAATTTTTTGATTTAGAATCGATATTTAGCTTATAATCTGGAGTCCTCTCAATCTCGTGGAACAAAATGAGCGTTCGAGTTTGAGTCGATTTCCAGGTATTTTGAGTCCCTTAGCAGTCGATATTTAGTGGAATTCGATTTTAAGTCGACTTTCGGGTTGAAGAATGAGTTGATTTGGTTTATCGGTAAGAGAAGGAGGTTTCCTCCAGCCCTCTTGTAAATTCATGCTTGGAACATATACCGAGAATCAAGTACAAAATTAATTCAAAACCCCGAGCTGAAGGTTAGGTAATATGAAGTAATGGAAAATGTTTTTGTATTTGAGGTAGCATGAAGTGTGATAAACAACAGCCTCTTTGGTGACAAAGTTGAACTCTTACATGAGGTAGACTTGACACAACTCTGACAGGAGAGTAGGCTTTCGCTTCCAAGTTCGGAAAGAATTCTTGAACCTATAATTTACATCAGTTGGTCGTGGTTTTATTAGTTTTCCGGCTATAGTATAAACGATCTGCAACACGTACGGAATTCGTTATTATTTTCTCGGAAGAACGAGTGGTATGAGAGAGAGAAGCACCTGTAATTACGCTGTATCGAAAATAATTTTTATTATGTCAATAGGCTCGCGAGGTAATAATGGGGACAACTCGTTCGCGATTTCGTGCAGGCCGCACGAAAATGCGGAATTTCGTACTTTTCCATAGATCTTTCGCATTCGTAATTAATTTTTATTTGTATTAGTCTCGTCGAATCCTCGGTATAATTACGCACGCGTATCTTCCTTCACTCCCACTTCGACGATGAACCGAATAAGGCAGGCGGTTGCCGATCTCGGCCGTGTGTATGGCGCAAGCAACGCTGCCAGCTAACTTGGGAAACGAGAGACGCGTTAGCCGACTGCATCTACTCTTTTGAGTTTAGTTAGCGTTTTCGTGCGAATACGGTCAACCGGTTGCATTGCGCGTTCGTTCCGATATTCTCTAGTGCGTCGAGAGCCGTAATTTTCGCCTTCGATAGCGCATCCGAATAGAGTATAATACTCATATTTCGCGAGTATTCGCGTGTACCGTTATTCCTTCTCCGACGTGTACGCAGTTTATATTTTTGTATTATGCGATTTCGTAATACGTCCAGTTCTATACAGTGCAAGATTTTTATTCTCGTTCCAATATATTATTGATTTGCGAGCTAACTCGACCAACATGACGGCTACGGCGGCCGCGATCAAACGGCTCGACGACTTATTTCAAAATATTCGTCTGGAGGAGCAGACGAAACAGCAAAATGGACGTAAGAATAACGGCGAGAGGGTGCACTTCAATCCGATCGTGCTGACCAAGAATTGCGATATACACGGCCGACGAACTTTGAACGGCCGCTCCAGCACGATGGGTCCACGTCGCGAGTCGATGCCATCGAGCCTGAATTCGTTATCGAAACGACCGGCCGCGTTACGCGATCCTCTCTGCCATCCGGCGCAGTTCGCCTCCACGTTACGCAAGGACTCGTCCAGCATTTCGATGAATTCGCTGAAACGTGAATCGAATTTCGCCAAAAAGGATTCGTTCGGCACGTTGAATTCGGCGATAAAGCGAGATCCAACGGCGGCCGGTCGGAACACGCACACCAAAAGTACGCTAAACGGTAACCCGAAACGGGACTACGTGAACGAGGGAGGTAGAAATTGTACCGTAACTTCGCGCCCCAAGGACAGCACGCTGTTGTCGAGACGTTTTTCGACGGATTCTTTGGATTCGGTCAAACGTAACTCGTGGGATCCGGCGAGACGTGAATCTTCCGGCAGTTCCGCCGGTTTCGACGACCCGATTTGGGAGGAAACTAATACGAACGAGGTATATGTAGAATAATTGCATTCTTTTTTTTTTTTTTTTTGCGAGTTTATTCAGTTCGCGAGATAGCCACTCTAACTTTATAATTATGAGTTTCTGTATATCGC
Organism: Aspidiotus rigidus; assembly: GCA_035079385.1. Taxonomy (NCBI): domain Eukaryota; kingdom Metazoa; phylum Arthropoda; class Insecta; order Hemiptera; family Diaspididae; genus Aspidiotus; species Aspidiotus rigidus. The sequence goes on from JAVHKY010000013.1 coordinate 16,133,546, forward strand.
GTGTACGACGTATTTCCGGCCAAGATATAGAGAAGAGGACGATATATAGTGGTAATGTACTTAACATATACAAAACACGAAGACGTGACATTGATCTTTTTTCTCTCTCTCTCGTGTAATCATCGGCCCTCAAATTCGACGGAACCGGTTTTGTTGAACTCGCGCCTTTTTAATGGATACTAGAATTTACGCGAATATGAAAACGTAATGCGGTCTAATTTACTGCCCCGTTCTCCGGTTCTTCTATAGTTCACCAACAGAATTCGTAACAGTATCGGTGCTTGCATGTACGAGTGTTGTTTCAAATTTTATACGCACGTATTTGTGGCTGAGGCAACGATGGAGAAAAAAGTCTATTTCATACTGCCAGGCTATGAGAAAGGTTTGACTGAAGAGAATGACAAGAAATTTTTGCGGAATCAAGTTGATGGGAGTCGATATAACGAGTCGAATGAAAAATATCATTTACCAGGCCCACAGTTTTTCTTAGGTCACCTCAACCAGTAGTATAATAAAAATGAATCATTCCTTTACGACTTGTTATCAAGAAGAAGATATTGGCTTTCTGTCTAGCTAATTCCCCTGATCCATTCTCTTAGGTTCTTCTATCTGTTTCTTTTGTGACCATTTGCTTTCTGAGTCATCGTCAATACGTGACGCATTGTGCAGCATTTTAGTTCCAAGTCCATCCTCTCTCGGCTGTACTTGGAGTCCAAGTTCAGGATTTGTTATGAATCAATGTCCATATCGTTTTGATATCAGTGGTTTCGGACAAATTTTAATTGAACCAGCATGGGTGGTATCATATTTCGTTTACAGTCTACCTCAAAATTGTGAAGAATGTGACCTCTAGTATGTGATCGGCACAACCTTACAACGTAGTAAGTGATCTATCGAAGACATCTGCTCAAGCCGAGTTTTTTCCCATGAGCAAGTAGATGACATAGATTACGCAGACTGTGCAATAGTTGAAAGCCAGTGTTGACTTGATTGCAATGTATAACAATAAGGCTTCTATCGGTGAACATCATCCGTGTTTTTTAAGAAAGAAATGCAAGGTCCAGGCTGTGTTTACAACTTGGATTGAATTTATATTGATTTTTCGATCTCTACCCTTTGGTCCGAGAGACCTAGAAAAATGGTGTCCAGATTAACCATGTCGTCTTTAAATCGACGTAGATTTTGAGTCGATTTAGTTTAGCCCAATGTCGACCGCAATCGACCCTAAATCACTGGGAGTCGACTCAAAATCGATCGCTCATTTTTACTACAGACTCATCGGGGACATCGAACTTGAGTCGACTCCCGGTATTGTGGACCGATGTTGACCTAAAATTGACTTCAATTTTGATTCAATTATTTGTCGTTCATCGGTAAAAGACAAATTGCAATCGACGTCGAAATTTCGTCAAGATCGAGTGCACCATTTGATAGGGTCTATCGACATCGACATTGCATCGATTTGGTCCTTTCACGACTAGAAATACACGAACCCATCATTTAAAAAAATGAGTGTTTATTTTCACGCGGGTGAGGTCACAGAATGACATAAATAAAATTGAAGTACTTGCGATTCAAACTATTGAAAAAATTGGGATACCGTTGCAAGTTAGTGTGTGGGGAACTCGCAAGACCCTTTACCACTGCGGAAGGCCTAGCGCCTTCAAAGAGCCCGATATGTAACACCATAAGACTGAAAAGGCTCTTTCAAGGTGCTCCGTAAAACAGGTTCTCTGCGTCCCCTCGTCCCTCCTATCATATTAGACTCGAGAGTCTAGGTTTTTCCAAGTCTTCTTCTTATCATATAAAGCTCAAGAGTCGAAATTTGTCTAATCCCCCCCCCCCTCTCGTCGTCAACCTCGGACCGCGAGTCGAAATTTTTTTATAGCTCAAGAGTCGACATTTTTCCAATTCCCCTCCTCTCCGTGACGTCATCAATCTCGGACCGCAAGTCGAAATGTTTTTGTAGCTCAAGAGTCGAAATTTTTTTAATTCCCCTCCCCCCTCTCCGTGACGTCATCAACCTCGTACCGCAAGTCAAAATGTTTTTATAACTCAAGAGTCGAAATTTTTCTAATTTCCCTCCCCCCTCTCCGTGACGTCGTCAGCCTCGGACCACAAGTCGAAATTTTTTTATAGCTCAAGAGTCGAAGTTTTTCCGATTTCCCCCCCTCCCCTCACCGTGACGTCATCGACCTTGGACCACGAGTCGAAATCTTTTTATAGCTCAAGAGTCGACTTTTTTCAGTTCCCCCCCCCCCCCCCCTCTCTCTCTCCATTCCGTCATCAATCTCGGACCGCAACTCAAAATTTTTTTATAGCTCAAGAGTCGAAATTTTTCCAATTCCCCTCCCCCCTCTCCGTGACTTCATCAACCTCGGACCGCAAGTCGAAATGTTTTTATGGCTTAAGAGTCGAAATTTTTATGGAAATTCAGATGAAATAAAAATACAATTCCCGTATAAAACTATACTGCGCGAGCGCTTTCGGCGTGAGCCATTGACGAGCGAACAAACTGAACTAAGAAAAATAAAGAGTGCAAAAACTACATAAAGCGATATCAGAAAGGTCAACTCAATTTCGGCGTTGATGATAGTAATTCTATTTAGAGTTCACAGGGTTGTTGAGAATGGAAAATCGTAAATCGAGGATTTCAAAGGGCAGAGGAGGTAACGAAGGTGAGATTCGAGAGAAAGGAGCAAGAAATTATGTGAAGAGAGTAGAGAGACTTTAGGAAATTGACCCGATGAAACGAGGGAAGTAACAGTTGAAATACATTGGAAAAGTAGAGAAAAGGTTCGGCAGTCTCGGCGCAATGATTGAGGTTGGGACCAATGCGGAAAGCTCAATGGGCAATTCTGATAGACGATGATATCAAATCATCTTGGGTGGATTTGTTCCTTCAACTATAGATTAGGGCACTGTAGTCTCGAGTTGTAAGCCGATAAGATCGAGTAGTTTACGGTTACATCCTATCCAAATGTGGAATCGACTTGCGGTCAGCATTGGTTGGAACTAAATTCAAAATTGACGTCGATTTAGAGTCAATTTTTGGTCGAAATAGCCAGTCGATTTGAATTCGACAGAGTTCATCGGGTACACAAAGCTATGCCGTCGTTCTTGTAGGTGTCAAACGTACGCAAATCTTTGAAATTCTGGGAAAAGGGTATCTTCTGGGTCACGATCGTGCTTTCGGACTTATTGAACTAGTTTCAATGGTCAAATCCAACTCAAAATTCTGTTAATCTAAGAGGAGAAAAAACTAGTGAATTCAGGCCTCTACTCCTGTTTTTGCAGTCGGAAATGGCTCGCGCAATGACCACATCAACTTCCCGTGATTTGTTGCGACGCGTAGTGTATCTTCTCGCACCCGCTGCACTGTTAATATAAGAGAAAAAAAAACTATTGCATTCAGGTGAACATGACATTCTTCAGACCTCTCCATAAAGAGCTGCTGTTGCTCCCTGTTTTTGGAGTCGGAATTGGCTCGCGCAATGATCGCATCACTTTCTCGCGACTCGTTAAGACGCGTAGCCTATCTTCTCGCACCAGTCAAATTCGGTAGCTCGAGAAGGTAAGTCACGCGTCGTAACGAATCGCGGGAAGTGGATGAGATTATTGCATGATGACCGTACACGAAGCTATTTCGTCGTTTTTGTAAGTGTCGAGCATACACAAATCACAGAAATTTTGTGAAAAGGATATCTGTAGTGTCGCGATCAATTTCAATTGTCAAATTCAGCTCAAAATTCTGTTAATCTAAGAGAAGAGAAAACTATCGAAGTCGGGTATTAAATTTATCTCGTTACGTCAGCAATTTGAAATGTGAAGCTTTAATGAGTTCGAGAGGTATGAATCATATTTTGAAACAGCAACTGTTTGTCTGATTGGTTTGAGTTAATCGAGCGTAGGCTTCGGAGCGCATTCATTTCGCACCGGCGCATGGAAAAGAACAACAACAATTTACTCGACAAACAAAGAGCCTCTATTATCATTCCCTTTGTTATTATTTTTCTCGCCGATTACGAACATTATCGACCAAATATTTCGCCTGTTCCATATTAAGGCTAAACTTTGTAAGCTGCTAACAGTAGGCTTCTATGTAAATTATAGGAACTCGTTTTCAGTATGAATGTATCGTTAAGGTGACTATCTTGGACAGTTTTGAATAAACAATCATGAAAATGATCGTGATACGATTAGAAGGGATAAGTCACCACATTTCTTCAATCTAAGCACTAAATAATTTACGACTTCAATCTCGTGTATAGAGTAGGAGGAACTAATCTTCAAACAATGTGGTAACATTTTCACGTGCAGGATTACGACAGCGAAATCGCTACTTCTCTTTCATCGAAGTTATTTTGGTTTTTCTGTCGAAATAAAACTCTTTTAATGTCACAAAAACATACGGTCGTTTTCGCGTTCGAATGTACATATAGTGATTAGAAAGTGTAGAAATCTATGAATATACAATAGTTTCCATCATGTGGTACTGCGGTAAAAAACGCATGCGGGTGACCAAAACACGGAAAATATTCCGTGACTAGATTTCAATTCCCATACTATTATATTGTTGAGCTTACGGATACCAGTCTTAAGTTCATGAAATTTGATTTCACTTCGTAATATTTTTTCTCATAAAATTCTTTCACAGCGTTTTGTCCATCGATCGTCTTGCTGAAAGTTAGGACCTTGTTGAAGTAGAAGGGAATCGAGAGTAATTCGAAATATTTCCCAAACGAGATATCTAATATCGCTATGAATTTACCCTCGTTGAATATTAAAATAGCTTCGAAAAGGGTTTGGTAGGGATGGATGCTGGTGTACATGAACGATGAAAATTATCATCGTCATTTTTTCCGTCTGTCTTATTGGCGCCAGCTCGACGATTACGCTTCTAAAAGCATATCTCCATGATTATGTCGTATTATATTACTATGTCAACGTCACAGAAAAGTATTCGTATTCGTGGTAATGGAAGAGAGTAACGACATCATCGCACCAAACCTGTTTGATATTGCATAGCCCCGAATTCGAATTATTTGAAATCTTTCTCTTTCTGTAAATTTCGAGCTTCGATTCTGCTCATCTCGCCGTATAGATGAAAATTTTCCTTCTCGAAATCATTCTAAGTCCCTCTTCTGCTGTGGAGCTCCAATTTCACCATTGTTCCAAACCGTCGTCCCCTTTATCAGTTGGTCCTCAAATCAAATTACTTGAAGTTGAATATCTAAGGACAACAAACATCCTTAAATATTTACTCCACCCTTGAGAAGGATAGTCCCACGACTCGAATACGGTGCCCAAATCTATAGCCAGACTCTAGCAAATCCACTCAAAATTATTCAACAATCATCGCTCAGATACCTTTGGAGCTATCCGGATTAACCGCAGTCTCAATATTTGCACCCAAACAACCGAACCCCTTTCATAATATCTCGGTGGTGAATGTCCACCCTAGCATTAGCAGAGATTTTATATCGCTCCTGAGGATATACCTTTTGCCCGATTTCGGTAACTTCAACGGCGAAATCTTTCAATTTCCTGAGGGTATCGGAGTTCCCATAGACCCCTCATGGGAGATCTTTGCATGGACCTGTTGAGTTCCCTTGATAGGCGTGTCGTTCACTAGTGCTGTTACGTCGATAATGTGCTGTGCTTGCGGATGGGTCTGAGGATGTCTTATTCGAGTTCCTCTAGTACCTTATTAGTTGCTAACCAATCATAAAATTCACCTTGGAAGTGGGGAAGGCAAACTCATCTTTCTCGATCTGAGCATATCCCTTTTCTCCTCATGGTTTTGAATATGCTGTTTACGGGAACCTTACTTGTACGGATCCTCATATCGATCCCACTTCCTATTGTCATCCGAGGCACAAATAATCTCCTTACAACTCCATGATACCCTCTTGATTTTGTGTCCTTTTATTATGAATTACGCCAGAAAAAAAACAAATTTGGTTAGTTCTGCACATTGACCCCATGGTCTGAAAGAAGCTCATCATAGTAGTTTAACTTCTCTCTCCAAGCAGATCACCTCTCCAAGAAAAAACTTCAAGTGGATACGCCTTCCTACTTCTCCAAAGGCTTAGTCAAAATCCTCAAATCCCACATGCTAAATCAGTGTTTCTCAACCGGTGTGCCACGGTACATCACTATGCCGCAAGCCCGCCTCGGGTGTGCCGCAAAAGTTTTATCAAAAACATAAATAAACATGAAGTAAGAAAAAGAATTGCCACTTTTTTTTCATAATTTGACATATTAATGATATTATTTATCTAAATAAATTGAAAATATTTTATTAGTATAAAAAAATATAATATTTAATTTCGAATTTAAAAATGTTATAAAATAAAAATAATTTCAATTCTTAATGCAAAGTAAATTTTTGAAATTCAAATTATTAATTTAAATAAGAAAATGAATTTAAATAATGGAATTAATAATTATATCTTCAAGGATAACAGGATGATTAAATAAAATATTTTCAATTTTTTATCTCGATGTTGAATTAATAGAATTATATTGAAAAAATTTATATAATTTAATCTGTAATTCTATTTAATTGATTAGAGATACAATCCATTTTAATATTTTATTGTTGGTAATGTTTATGAATGAATTACATCTTAATTTAAATGGAATACCCCGACGACATATCATTTTCTCTTATTTTATTCTACTGTATTTTGAAATAATTTATCAACAATAAATTATAGAATAAAAAAATTCTAATGATAATATAATATATTAAAAAAAAAATCAATTTAAATATAATTACTTAAATAAAATTTTTTATTAAAAAATAAAACAAATAAAATTGAAATAAATAGAATTAATTGTATATTTTGTATTCAATTTAATTGATATAAATTAAATTTATAATTTATTTAATAAGAATTATTTCAACTTTTATTATGATCGAAATATTGATTAATAATTTTTTTCATATTAATTTACTATTAAAATTTTTTTTAAATCATTTTTTGAATAATTGTTTTGATATTTTGAATTTTTTTTTAATTTGAATTATTTATTAATGAAATTACTTGAAAAAGTAATCATAAGCACTATTAGACCGATGTGTTCCAATTTTTTAATGCCATCAGTTCCAGTTGTAATTACTTAAACTTGAGTCCATTGTCATAAAAATCAAGAAATTTCTGCGACTTGGCCAAAAATACAGATTTTATTTCATGTTTCCTGATAAATTTCGAATTTAGAAGAGCCCAGAGGGTTTCCAGTAAATGCAGGAAACATAATTTATTTAATAATAATTATTTCAACTTTTATTATGATCGAAATATTGATTAATAATTTTTTTCATATTAATTTACTATTAAAATTTTTTTAAAATCATTTTTTGAATAATTGTTTTGATATTTTGAATTTTTTTTAATTTGAATTATTTATTAATGAAATTACTTGAAAAAGTAATCATAAGCACTATTAGACCGATGTGTTCCAATTTTTTAATGCCGTCAGTTCCAGTTGTAATTACTTAAACTTGAGTCCATTGTCATAAAAATCAAGAAATTTCTGCGACTTGGCTAAAAATACAGATTTTATTTTATGTTTCCTGATAAATTTCGAAATTAGAAGAGCCCAGAGGGTTTCCAGTAAATACAGGAAACATCCAGACACTTTTGTGTACATTGATGTCAAAATATTTTTTAGTCCCGGTGGACGATCTCTTGTTTCCCGGAACTGTAGTATAGAGAAAGAAGGGTGAAGCCTCATATAGCCATCTTGTAGGCCACAAATTCTGAAATTAGGGGGAGGAAATCTGTAGAGATATGCAAATGTCAAAACGCACAAAAATTTTCGCTACAATTTGAAGTTCTGGAAATGCTGTGCCGCAGGAATATCGTCTCATGGAAAAATATGCCGCGATATAAGAAAGGTTGGGAAACTCCGCTGTATACATTATAAATGAATTTTTCTCTGTATTGGGATTGTAAAAGGCTGGCCAAAATTCAAAAGAGTGGAGGACACGGCCCAACTGCGAAGGAACCTTATGCCTAAGAAAGGAAGCCTACTCCAACGTTTTCTACTCTCTCTGTATGAATCCCTAGGGAGGGAGGTGGTAGAGTCGAGGCACTTCCTTGTAAGCCTCCTGTGGACCATTGAGTCGATGTCCAACCTCACTCTGGCCAGGTGCTTAATTGTCACCAGTTCCATCTGGAAAGCAACCTAACTCAGATGAGTATGAGTGAACCGATGAATTAAGCTATTGAAAGTCGTAATCTTGTGGGCAGCGGAACAAGAAGACGACCCATGGATCACAATATCGGTCGAAGTTTCTTTCCTACAAATTCCGAACTCATGGACGGTGTCTCTAACAGAGGTGGGCCAATCCAAGAAGTTAATTAATGACCCACAAACTACTACAGGGAATCTTATGGAAGGGTATTGGCTGTTTAAATATCGGCAGGTAAGCACCGATCCACGCACACAAAACGGCTTCTACGTTCCTGTGCCAGAAAAACTCACAGCTTCTTTAACGGAGTTGAATGAGCGGTGGTAGGGAACCTGTCTTATGGGACACGTGGGGTTTGAAGAAGTACTGTAGATTGACGTCGATGCGTCGGGCGTTTGTAAAGCATATTTAGACCCTTAATAGCCTTTAGTGCAAAAGTTTCATATTCTAAATGATGCATACTCGACTAATAACTTTTATCATCCACACCATAGTACCGAGGTCCACGACGACGACGACCTCGGAAAAGAATTGCATGATGATAAGAAAACGATCGCGAGAATTCTCGTTGTTGTTGTTCATCGCATCAAAAAGTTGTAGGTCAGAAAGTTCCACGAGTCCGCGTGTTTCGTCGTACATTCGATCCATAAAAATTGAACTTGCGGACCTTCATCTGTTTGCTCGTGTCAACGAAGTTTATCAACGCGTCATCTTTCGCAGCAAAGAAGTTCCTTACGCGAACTAACTCGACCCTCGTTTCACACTATGAGCACCGCGGTTTACGCAACTAACTCATCATCCATTTAATCGCAATCAATTACGTGCATCTCTCGTCAATACCAACGACACACGAGTCGCATCTAAATCGCCTAACAATTACGCACCGTTATTGTCATAAAAAACGACCCCGTCATCTGGTGTCCTATGGCTAGCATTCCGAAAAGCGTACAAGCATCCCATCCAATATCGTTCCGATCTCGTTGACCAACAGCTATAAGAAAATTTTCATCGAGAAAAAAGAAAGTTCTACGATACACATAAAGCACACAATAACCAATATCCAAATCATTCGCGCGAGCATCGAATAAGAGGTCGAAAACGTGAGGTTCAAACCTTTTCCGAAGAATAATCGCGAACTTCTGATGGCTCACACTGTATACCAAAAGAGAGTTGGTATAACGAGTTGGTACTTCAAAAACAGCACATGCACGCGTATTCTCTCGGGTAGACCTCGTCATCTGCGACGTGTATGCGTTTAAATTATATCTTTCTACAATCCTACACAATCTAACCTCTATGCAGATTTCATTTTCTTTCTTTCCCTCCCTCCCCCTTTCTTGCATTTCTTTTTATTTTGTCTCGCACGCACGTTGCACTCGGGAGTATATAATTATGATGCCTTTAATACGCTCGCGTACAGCAGCACCCGTACAATATTGAGGAAAAAAGAGCTTGCAACTTATCATCAATCATACAACAACAACTCGAACTCGTTTACCTCGATGTCTTTTCTTTTTCTTTCCAAATTCAAACCGAAAGCAGAGTAGGTACTTGTCTTCAGTACAGAATAGTCGCGCTAATTATATCCTGAAGGAGTTTTCTTGGTGATCTTGACGCAATTCGTGTACAGAGCGTAATAATGTATACAAATTCGAAAACCTTGTTCGTAGTGTACGTAATAAAAATATGAAACTGGGAAAAGTTCATTGTGACGAGATGTAGTGTCCAAGAACGTATACATTCTATCCTCCTTCTTATTTCCTTCAAGTCTTCCTTTTTTTCTCGAGTAAACCCTGCTACTCGTCTGATAATTAGCATAAAATTTTTCCAAAAAAAAAAAAAGGAAATAACAATAGAACAAAATTATACGATTCTAGAACTATTTTCCCCCGTTTTTTAGATTAGCCACGGTCATCGTGTAATGATCTCATCCAGTTTCCGCGATTCGTTGCGACGCGTGACATACCTTCTCGTGCTACTGAGTTTGGCGGGTGCGAGAAGATACACTACGAGTCGCAACGAATCGCGGGAAGTTGATATGGTCATTGCGCGAGCTAATTCCGACTCCGAAAACAGGGAGTATAGAGACTTTTCATGGAGAGGTTCGAAAAATGGCATGTTCACCGGAATTCAATAGTTTTTTCTCCTCTTAGATTAACAGAATTTTGAGTTGGGTGTGTGAGTCTCGTGTGCCCGATTCTGAGACGGGTGATGACTATTTCTTCTCTGCGTTGTGAAGACTCCCATGGCATGGGAATATTTTTAATTCGGACTAGTTTGTTTGTGTGTGATTTGAGATTAGACCTATAATCAATTAAATAGAATTGCAAATTACATTATATAAATTATTTTAATATAATTCTATTAATTCAATATCGAGGTAACAATTAAAAATATTTTATTTAATCATCGTGTTATCTTTAAGGATATAATTATTAATTTAATTATTTAAATTTATTTTCTTGTTTAAATTAATAAATTGAATTTCAAAAATTTACTTTGCACTAAGAATTGAAATTATTTTTCTTTTATAAAATTTTTAAATTCGAAATTAAATATTATATTCATTTATATTAATAAAATATTTTCAATTTATTTAGTTAAATAATATCATTAATTTGTCAAAATAATTATGAAAAAAAATGGCAATTCTTTTTTTAGTCCATATTAATTTATATTTTCGATAAAACTATTGCAGCACACCTGAGGCGGGCTTGCGGCACAGTGATGTACCGCGGTACACCTGTTGAGAAACACTGACCTAATCCATTAAATAGAATTGCAGATTAAATTATATAAATTATTTTAATATAATTCTATCAATTTTACATCGATGTAACAAATTGAAAATATCATCCTGTTATCCTCAAGGACAGTGTTTCTCAACCGGTGTGCCGCGGTACATCACTATGCGGCAAGCCCGCCTCAGGTGTGCCGCAATCGTATTATCAAAAATAAATTAACATGAACTCAGAAAAGAATTGCCATTTTTTTTTTCATAATTTGACAAATTAATGATATCATTTAACTAAATAAATTGAAAAATTTTATAAAATGAAAAAATTTCAATTCTTACTGCAAAGTAAATTTTTGAAATTCAATTTATTAATTTAAATAAAAAAGTAAATTTAAATAATTAAATTAATAATTATACTCTTAAGGATAACAGGTTGATTAAATAGGATTAAATGAATTTTTTAATTTGTTACCTCGATGTTGAAATAATAGAATTACATAGAAATATATAATATAATTTAATCTGTAATTTTATTTAATTGATTAGGAATACAATCTATTTTAATATTTATTGATGGTAATGTTCATGAATAAATTACATCTTAATTTAAATGGAATATCCTGACGATATATCATTTTCTCTGACTTTATTCCATTTCAATAAATTATAGAATAAAAAAATTCTAATAATAATATTATAATATATAAAAAAATTCAATTTAAATGTAATTAAATGAAATTTTTTATTACAAAATGAAACAGGAATAAAATTGGAATAAATAAAATGAATTGTATATTTTGTTATTTAGAAGGTCGAATATGTCCGGCACTGCCGTCCAAAATTTGAAGAAAAAAGATAAACAAATAAATGATTTATTTATTTATTTACTTATTAAGAACCCGACGTTTCGATAGTACAACTATCATTATCAAGGGTTAAAACGTGAATAAATAAATAAATCATTTATTTGTTTATCTTTTTTCTTCAAATTTTGGACGGCAGTGCCGGACATATTCGACCTTCTAATTATATAATCCGTCCGGACAAAGTAATTAATTCTTATGTATATTTTGTGTCCAATTTAATTGATATAAATTAGATTTATAATTCATTATTAAAATTTTTTTTAAATAATTTTTTAAATAATTTTTTTGTTATTTTGTATTTTTTTTTTAAATTTAAATTATTTATTAATGAAATTACTCGAAAAAGTAATCATAAGCACTATCGGACCGATGTGTTCCAATTTTAGTTCCAGTTATAATTACTCAAACTTGAGTCCACATAAAAATCAAGAAATTTCTGCGACTTGGCCAAAAATACAGATTTTATTTCATGTTTCCTGATGAATTTCGAAATTGGAAGTGCCCAGAGGGTTTCCAGTAAATGCAGGAAACATCCAGACTATTTTGTGTACATTGATGTCAAAATATTTTTTAGTCCCGGTGGACGATCTCTTGTTTCCCGGAACAGTAGTATAGAGAATGAAGGGTGAAGCTTCATATAGCCATCTTGTAGGCCACAAACTCTGAAATTAGGAGGAGGAAATCTGTAGAAACATGCAAATATTAAAATGCACAAAAATTGTCGCTACAATTTGAAGTTCTGGAAGTGCTGTGCCGCAGGAATACCGTCTCTTGGAAAAATATGCCGCGTTATAAGAAAGGTTGAGAAACTCTGATGTAGAGAAATGCTTCATCTCAACACCGATGGCATTACTGTACTCAAGTCGTACATTCCGGAAAATGGCCTGATTGAACTGGTCTATGATTCACACCGCGATTTCTCGTTTGGGCAATCGTAATACCTTGTTCTACTCTTCGGTTCGTCAGTTGCTTTCATTTCAGTCCTGAAGATGGTTTATTAATGGAAAGCGCTCGTCGTTTTAATTTTCTGCGGTTTTGTTGTGTTTACTGTCCCTTCGGAGTATTCTTTCTTTCGCTTTCCTTTTCCTACCACATGTAGCTTCAAAGTCCAAGCCTGTGATGTCACAATTTGATGACGTTATACATTTCTCAGATGCCACGTGCCTCAAAAACAGGTTCCCTGCCACCCCTCGCTTAACTCTGTTAAAGAACTCGTGAGTTTTTTTTCGCCCCCCCCCTGATAAAACAGGTTCCCTATTGAAATCCGTCCTCACGAGTCGCCCCCCTCCACTTTCCGGAAGTTTCTTGAATCTTGGCCCAAATTTTGTTCCCTTATCTTCTTTTATTATCAACTGTGACGTCATCAGCCGTAACCTTGAGTCTAATTCTGAAATCTGCGGATTGAATCCCCCCCCCCCTCAAACTCATGTTAGCCCTGGTTACATGGAGGCTAATAGTAGGCCTGATGGAGGCAAAGGGGTAGTATTCCAAATCTGAACTCTGCAGGTATGACGTCATCAGGCGGGACCCGGAGGCCTAGTACAGAGGAGGCTCGAGCAGTATTACTATATTAGGCTTAGTATAATGGATACTGTTGGGAGGTTTAAGCGGAGTGGGTGATCTCGGGAATAGAAGAGAGTAAGGAAGAGAGAGAGTCCAAGTTGTGCTGATGACGTCACAGGTAGTCATCATGATTATGACGTCACGAGCTAATAAGGTCACTAATATTGATATCCATACGTGAGCTAGGTAGCTTGACTTACAGTTCACCACGCCGTCGTAAGCTCGCTTACTAGTAAAGATAAAACATGATCTTTATTTTTTGAGCTTTGCCAGAAAATCTCTTCTTTTCATGGAATAAGGGTGATAAAGTGAAAATGGGAATTGACTATTTACCCAGGAATTTAGCAAGCATATGAGATGTAGAACCGACATAACAAACCTGCACTTGGCGCACAGGAATGCCGGTTTAACGTACTTTGGGCAGACTATACAAAACCTGGCACAGCGTTAAGAATGAGGATGTTTCAAAGGTAGCTCCGATAATTTTTTTTAACTGTAAAAACTTGGTTCATGTTTCTCTACGACCTGCAAAACTGCAATAACCATTCTTTCTATCTTCATCGAACTTGAGGATTACGGTTCTTATTAGACAGCAACAGTTAAAATTGATAATATAGTTACAAAATATGAGAAAATACAATCTTGCGACTTTCGAAATACTCGCAGCTACAACACGAAAATTAGGTAGCTGAGAAACGTATGTATAGCCAGCCAACCAATCTAATCAATCTGCGTTGGTACAAATCAACCAAGAGGAGAAAAGAAAACTCGTACGTGATAAGGCGTTTTCTCGAACCAATATACAACACACATACCTAGATATAATGTTCGGGAAAGGTCATTCTCGAAGAAGAACTGTAGAGCACGACGTTACCGTTGAGACCATTTAATAAATTACGGTACGGTACTGGAAAAGCGTGTTCCATTGTGTCGAGATAGACAGAAGAAAGAGACGCTGCGTAGATGGAAGCACTACACGATACTGCTATTCCATAATCTTTCGCGCTCTGGAGCACGGTTTCGAGAAATCGAAATATAATTCGCGCTCTAACCAGTTTTCACACATTCAAAAATTACGTTTACTCTCGCGGAACCGAACATGAAAACCTGTATAGCTAAACGTAGTAAGGTGCGGAATGCATTCACGTCTAGCCCATTCACCTGGCTTACTCACATGACTATGTCTTTGAAGTAAAACACCACAGATAGTAAACCTTCGATCGTATCGAACCGTGATCTACATAACGTATATATTCCGAAAACCACACGCTACCAAAATTACGATCACGAGTCACTGTGCATCCGAAAGAAGAAAAGAACGTTCGGGTCAAGTACGTTTGAAATATTCGCGAAACACGACTCGTTCTGTAGAATGGTTAACGAAAAAAAAAAGAAAGAAATATATATCTTCAATTTTGCATAATCGTAAGCGCGAAAATTTCTATACTCAATACTCATATTATCATTAAGTCATCGCCACGCGAGATGAAACTCCTGCAAAAAACATCGTGAGCGCGTGGAAGGAAGAGTGAGAAGAGGAATAAATTAGAAAGAGTAAGCGACTTGCGTTTCATGTACTGAACAATTTGCGTATGGATGGTGTAAGTGAAAAATTTCAACTGCCTTCAAGTGAAATCGTAAATACAGCGACCGAAGCAGACGAGGATCATTAACTATTTGTTGGCGCGTATACTCGTGTTACTTTTGAAAAAATTTGTACACGGGAGCGCATATTCTTCGAGATTTGAGTCTCACAATGGACATAACGCGCGTTATAGTGCATCTTTTAATATACGTTCGCATTTCTTGGACATAACGGATTACCATTTCCTGATCTTCGCGAACAATAGGCTGGACAACGCGCGCTCCAACTTCGAGTATGAGAATTCTTCGCTCGTTAACGACGATTCGTGATCCAAAGAGTGCGAATGCGATCATCCAAAAGTAGGATGACCTCTTCGTCTGTAGGTGCTCCGACGAAATTCAGATTGACGAGCGAAACTGTCACTAACAAAATTCAGGAGTCCGTATGGGATTGCTGGAAAGCAGCTATAATTCTCCGTACATCTGTATGTTGAGAAGTTCATCATTTATTTTGTAAAATCTGGCTTTTTTGCATCGCCATTTGTGTGATGGGAGGGAAAAATTCTAATGTATCCACCGACGAGCGAAGAGACAAGGGCCACACAGTAGTTCTTGCTGTCCCAAGATAAATCACCCAAGAAGTACAGTACGAGAGCTTAATAATAATACTTGTAGTTCGTCTTCAAACATTGGACTCCTATTCTTCTCGAATCCAGGTGGATCCGATCAATCCTATACGGGATGTGATCTATTTTTAGCCGTCGTTGCATGTGACGATGGGAGGTTCCGATGCTTTCCTTTTCGGTTTCAGTGCATCCAGCCCCTGAAACTCACAAGCAGTTTTTCTTCAGGCATTCTTGTCCGATTCCTATTTATACAGAAGCAATGGCAACAGAACAGCCTCAAATACCGCGACTCTGGTTGTGGATTGTCAAATATCCTTTGCCTGAGACGGTAGTAAACCTTTGTAGCACTGGTGATTCGGTTTTTGATTTCTTTATCCAATGTGATATCTTGAGTCACAGCGCTTCCGAGACAACAGAACTTGTCAGCTACAGTATTTAAATATCTGTATTATTAATCAGCAAGGGTTCTCTGAGCAGCATTTTGGTTTTTGACTAGTTGTTGCTCTAAAGGGAGAGTGGACAGGCCTGCCCTACCACTCTAATCCTTAGCCTATCAGACAATCCACAGGCCTCAAATTAGCCTACTCGGACAAAATTCCCTGTATCGCCACAGTTTTTGACGCATTCATTGAAAGTCCAAACCTATTGTACACTTGGATGAATACATTTGCTATTTCTTCGGCTTCAGGGGCTCTGTGGGTCACTAGGGCGCAGTCAGCGTCGTATTGAAGTCTGGTGGTATACGTCTATCGATATTTTGTGTTAGTGTTAATGTTTAATCTACTTTTTTTGAACAGGGTGCTGTCTTTTTAGTACTTCAGTTGCACGCTTTTGTCGCTTAGTTTGCCATCAACTGCATACAGGACTGCTTCATTGGACGATGAAAAGTGTAGGAGCGAGCACGCATATCTGTCTTACTCCACATAGCACATTAAATAGGTCGCTTACGTTTCCTTTCAGAAGTACCTGAGCGCCAATTATTCTGACCATTTGTTTAGGTCAACCAAATTTCTCAAGCATCTACAATCAAGGTGTTGAAGCCAGGCTTTCAGCTGAAGCTGATGACCTTGAAAAATACGGCTTAGGCTTTCGGCTTTCCATCAGCCGAAACAATGAAGCTGGCTTTTGGCTGATCGTTGAGTTTGGTATCCTTTAAAAGGTTTTTAGCAGTAGAATATCCTTATCCTATTAGAATTTCATTAAATTCGATTGCCAGATCAGGAACCGACAATTTCTCAACAGAGGGAAAAAAGAATAGGTGAGACAAAAATCAGAAATACAGTCGCCAGCCACTAGCCAACTGCCAGATACCCTGGACACCGATTAGGATTTAGGAACGTCAAACGGGAAAACCGGAAAAGGGGAAAATTGATTTCTTCTTCTTGTATTGATTCATTGATTTGATATAAGCAGAGGCCAGATTTTTCGACACTAGAAATGAAAAGTTTTGGCACTTATTGTTGCATTTTCGGCATTATTTGGCATTTAAAAAAAAAATGAAAAAAACATGCGTTCTCAGTGCTTTTACAAATTCACGATCAGAATTATTCGATTCACGATCATGACCAAAATAAAACGATTTTTGGAGATCAAACTCATCAATAAAAAATCCTAGCAATTTTTCAATCAGAATTTTTATTTTTTCGACTTCGAACTAAAAATAATATTTTCAAAAAAAACTGTTCAACTGTCATCAAAGTTGCTGAATTTCAAGCAAAATTAAGCAAATTTTGTCTGAGATTTTATAAGTTTGCACGATATTTAACAAAATGGTCATTTTCGGTCTTATTCGGCTATGAACCCCGTTTTCGGCATTTATTCCTTTTTTGGCAATTTTCGGCAAAATAATTTTTTTCCCCCCTAGCCTCTATTACCCCCAGTACGCATTTCTATATCATTTTCATGCTTTTCAGACGTACTAAAATAATTCGGCAAATGCTGAGAAATCCGGGCTCTGGGTATAAGAGGAATATAAAAAATGAAACGAAAATATTGAAAAATTCTGTCGATTGATTCTTTCAAAAAGTCCAATAATTACAATTGGGCTTATAATTACATGTCAAAAAAACCATAAATTGAAATTTTTGTGAAAATCATCGTCAGCCGAAAGAAGCCAAAAATTGGGCTCGATTCAGCTTTTGGCTGACAGCCAAAAGTATACGGCTTTGAAAAGCTAAAGCCAAATACCACGAAAATACGGCTGAATACGGCTTTTGGCTTTCGGCTGGCTGCAAGACCCTGACGACAAAAGCGTTCTCCTGTCCATTGCGTCACATCAAGGCGAGATTTGAAATATCATGTGATTCGTTGAAAGACTTTGTCCTCCGAGTCCATTACTGCGATACTCGGAGTAAGAGTGATGCTGCGGGACTTCGAAATATTTTCATACTTCTTGGACTTGTTAAATTTTTCATTTTCAATTCTTCAACTGTGGGAGACAATCAAAAATGGAAAATTTTACAAGTCCAACAGTTGAAAATATTTTAAATTCGCACAATTTGAAAATAATTCCAAGTCCAAGATGTACAAAAATATTTCAAAGTCCCGCGGCATCACTCTTACTCCGAGTATGGCAGTAACGGACTCGGAGGACGAAGTCTCTTGACGAATCACATGATATTTCAAATCTCGCTGAGTGGAGATCAACAAAAATAACCTTCTGTTCCACCATTTTCCCCATCAGCTGTCTCAACGTGAAAATCATTTCCGCCGCACCTGTATGTTTCCTGAAGCCCAATTGCGAGTCCAGCGACGTTAACTCTTCGAACTGCACCAATCCTTTGTTGATGATTTTTGAGAACAGTTTGTCGGCCTATGTGAGCAATGAGATTCCCCGATAGTTCCCGCAGTCCATTGTGTACTTTTTTCTTTGAAAATCTTCAAAACTTTGGCCATTTGTAACCTCGTCTACAGAAACCCGCCTTAGTGTTCAATTACAATCAGGAGAAATGGAATTTTCCTCGCGTTGTAAAAGATCCTTCTCTCCTGATCGATATTCAACGCTAAAGCGGGTTTCTGTAGACGGGGTGACATTTTAAAATTTTTTGTTTTTTTTCTGTGTCCCATATACTGAGTATTGATATGAAGAGTTTTTTTGAAGTCGTTGGCTGCTGTATTTGGAAATTTTAGTGGGTACATTGTTTTCTCTAGAAGTCTCACTGCCTATTCAAATTCTTCCCAAATTGGGGGCTCGTCCGAGTCCTCGAGCACGGATTGTGGTGGGGGAAGTACCATGGTTTAATATTTCTTCAGAGTGCTCCCGCCATCGTTCGTTCATATCCGTTCTGTTCTTCCGCACTTGTCCATCACAACTTTTGATTGGGTGAGTGAGAGTCATAGATCTCCTTATTTCTTCGGAGTCATCAAACCAGTCCGGTGGCCACCTAAACGAGTATCCAAACTCCAGCACGCATTCTCTGATGCGACTCTGCTGGCCTTCTGCATTCGCTTGGTTAGTGCTTCATCCGATGCACACTTATTTTCTTTTTCTACTGGTCCGTCTCGCAGTTTTGATATATCAACTGTTTCAGGGCTCTTGGTTTTTGTCTTTCTGTTTGATCTGTGTCGCGATAGATCAGTCTTCTAACTTGTGTTTTTTCGTTAGTCGTCTCTCCTTGTACGTATAAAATACTCTTAAATTTTATCCAAAGTTCGTCTGAGGAGTCGTGATGCTCGATGAGGGTTTGAAGATTGAAGAGAAATGTTATAGTCACCGGCGAAAAGGCGACCTGTAATGGAAAAGGAGGTGCAAGTTGTGCATAAAATACGAGATTGAAAAATCTTTCCATAGTGAGGTTACTCTTGTACATGCTCGCGTCTCCAACGTGGGATTCGTAAAAATTGGTCTCTTTTGCAGGAAGTCCCGCTGCAATTGATGAAATCTTGTGTTTCCTGTTTTTTGCTCATTTCATCCCGATACCTTATGTCTGGAGCCTTGAAAAGCTCGATTTAATCTTTGC
Source organism: Aspidiotus rigidus (assembly GCA_035079385.1). Classification (NCBI taxonomy): domain Eukaryota; kingdom Metazoa; phylum Arthropoda; class Insecta; order Hemiptera; family Diaspididae; genus Aspidiotus; species Aspidiotus rigidus. Next base: position 16,153,084 of record JAVHKY010000013.1, read on the forward strand.
TCGAATATATTTTTGATCTCGAAATTTCGATGAGCTTACTCATCAGCTAATATCTGTATTTCAGTTTTATCTGATGTGAGTAATCGTGAAAATATTATATCCTAGATTTCTAACAATGTTCTATTTTGTGTTCTTTGTTGCAGGTGAGTTTCAATCTATCGTACTTGTTGTAATTTTAGGCGGTTATCTCACGGGTAAATCCGTTTCAATTATTGTAAGTACATACTTTATCTGCCTTTTTAATTTTGACCTCCGTACCGACTGAAGGTAGTTCAAAAATTGATTTTCTGCTGTTCGGATGAACGAATTGGAAATTTCACAATTTCGTGTATCTGAAATAAATTTTATAGATTCCCTCGCTCGCTAGTTTTCAATGTCATTCATTCTTCTATACCTTCTGTCGTAACACATTAGTATTTCACTACCATCTTTTTTTTTTTTTTTTCGTTCTTTTATTCCAAAGAACCTGCGCTCGATTCACTTGTCTAATCAGGAGCATAAACTTGATGGCTTGACAAACGAGTATAGAATTGACTGACAGAATACGAGTTGTAATTTGTGTCATGAGATCGTACGTTCTATGGAATTCTAATCAATATAGTAGTCTGTATGTGCGTATTTTTTTTTTGCGCGCGCCTTTATGCTCTTTTGTACGTGTGCAGTTGAAACGCACTTTATGCGAAAGAAGGCGAGAACTACGTATATAAATCTATCGCGGGCGTCGATCATTTTTGGGTACGGTACGGAACGATTTTTCTCGCATCGATGACAAAACACTCGTTGGCCAATCCTGTGTCGCGGATCTCCGGAACAAACGTCGTATTCTTACTTACTTCTCGTTATCGCGAGTGCGCGGAGAAATATTTTCCCATTTTTTTTTTTTTTTTTTTTACTCGCTTGAGCTGACTTGAGTACGGTACACAAATATAATGTTATACATGTAACGTGTGAACGGTATTAGGACCGTGTAAATTAATAACGATTATCGTTTTCGAAATCGATTAAAAGTACGTGAGAAGGCTCGTATACGTAGATAATCATCGGTTCGTTACGCTTGAGTTGGGAAACTCAAATACGAGAACCCACCCTGTCCCTCCTCTTTTTCTTTCGCTGAATTGTCATTATTGACTTGTCTCGATTAAGACGGCGTGGTACGAGATAGTTTAGAGCGAAAGAAGAGAAGGCTTGCGTAACCACTCGGCATCTGTTCGATAATTCTCATGTCTAACGATAGTAGGCTATTTAGCGTAGCATTTTCAACTGATTGTATGAAAATGTTTCTCAAAAATATTTATAATGACACGGAGATTTGCATGAGTATCTGCCTAGATATATTATGCTATCAACATCATTGAACTGTGCAACAGGGATATAAGGTCGCGTATGGTTGAACTGAAGCTTGCTTAACCACATTTTACGACCTTTTTTTGATCTCTCGCCCTTTTGTTCTGATGCTCTTTCATTCTCCCGTGAAACATAGTGATCTATCATGAAATTTTGGTTTAGTTACCTTGTTACCATCCAGTATCCGTTCTAGCGGCCCATAAATTTACAGAAAAATACTTGTTACTGAATTTCTGCCGGTTAAAAACTGATGAGACTTCCCTCACCTCTAATTCCTTGTTTCAAATTCTAAAAATTGTTACGATAAGAACCTTGAGAAGATCTCATTGGCCTAAACTAGATAAAGAAAAACATATTTGGCCAATTTTTGGGGGGCAAGTTCACGTTGAATATTGGAGCTCTGAATTCTACGAAGGAGTCTTTTTGGCTCTAAAATTTTGCTAGGATATTTTCTATTAACAGAAGTTTCTTGTTATAATGTCGAGTTTTGATGGGCCTTGAGCGGTACACGACGCATATTTACAAGTGTGGGAGCCTCGCGGAGGGCGCATGCTATGGGAGGAAGAGGAAGAGTAAGACTTTACCAATTGAGGACTTTTCTTTTTTAACCTTCTAAACCAGTGTTTCTCAACCGGTGTGCCGCAAAAGTTTCATCAAAAACATAAATTAACATGAACTAAAAAAAGAAGTGCCATTTTTTTTTTCATAATTTGACAAATTAATGATATTATTTCACTAAATAAATTAAAAATATTTTATTAATATAAATAAATATAATATTTAATTTCGAATTTGAAAATTTTATAAAATAAAAATAATTTCAATTCTTAGTGCAAAGTAAATTTTTGAAATTCAATAATTTATTAATTTAAATGAGAAAATAAATTTAAATAATTAAATTAATAATTATATTATCCTTAAGGATAACAGGATGATTAAATGAAATATTTTTAATTTGTGACCTCGATGTGGAATTAATAGAATTATATTAAAATAATTTATATAATTTAATCTGTAATTCTATTTAATTGATTAGGGATAAAATCTATTTTAATATTTATTGATGGTAATGTTCATGAATGAATTACATCTTAATTTAAATGGAATATCCCGACGATATATCATTTTCTCTGATTTTATTCCATTTTGAAATAATTTATCAACAATAAATTATGGAATAAAAAAAATTCATTAAAAAAAATTCAATTTAAATATAATTAAATAAAATTTTTTATTAAAAAATAAAACATAAATAAAATCATTTGTGTATTTTGTATTCAATTTAATTGATATAAATAAAATTTATAATCTATTTAATAATTATTATTTTCACTTTTATTATGATAAAAATATTGATTATTAATTTTTTTCATATTAATTTATTGTTAAAATTTTTTAAAATCATTTTTTAAATAATTTCTTTGATATTTTGAATTTTTTTTAAATTTGAATTATTTATTAATGCAATTACTCCGAAAAGTAATCATAAGCACTATCGGACCGATGGGTTTCAATTTTTTAATGCCGTCAGTTCCAGTTATAATCACTTAAACTTGAGTCCACTGTCATAAAAATCGAGAAATTTCTGCGACTTGGCCAAAAATACAGATTTTATTTCATGTTTCCTGATAAATTTCGAATTTGGAAGAGCCCAGTGGGTTTCCAGTAAATGCAGGAAACATCCAGACACTTTTGTATACATTGATGGCAAAATTTTCTTTAGTCCCGGTGGAAGATCTCTTGTTTCCCGGAACTGTAGTATAGAGAAAGAAGCGTGAAGCCTCATATAGCCATCTTGTAGGCCACAAATTCTGAAATTAGGAGGAGGAAATCTGTAGAGACATGCAAATGTCAAAACGCGCAAAAATGTTCGCTATAATTTGACGTTCTGAAAATGTTGTGCCGCAGGAATATCGTCTCTTGGAAAAATGTGCCGCGATATAAGAATGGTTGAGAAACTCGGTTCTAAACATAACGAGCAAATTTTTCAATCAACCATCGCCTAATTTGCCATTTCAGCTCTAATGATGGTCGAATTGGTCAACTGCTCATCCTTTCCGAACATTTCGCGAAGTCCTGTAATCGGGTGGAAGAGGGTAGGGGCCATTCATTACTCATCACGTGTAAGGACCTCAAGAGGAGGAGTTTTTTAAAAATCTTTACATGACCTTACTTGGAGGGAGAGGGGGGTGAAAAGCATTTCTTAGATGAGTCGTACGTAAAAAGGTGCGGAGGGAGATCAAAAAATCTTATGTATGCTTACTTAGAGGAAGGGGCGGGGTCCAAAGTAGGCAAAATCGCCCTTAAGTAATTAATAAATGGCCCTGGAGAGCTTCCTCTTTCCCTGATCGCGACGGCCGTCCCTCTACACAGTGGACACTTTTTAGACTGTCACATATTCAACCCCTACCTTGATGACATTGTCAAACCATGACATCATCACCCGGTGACGTCATCGCCTTCAACCGTAGTAACGTCGTCACTTTTAAGCCACGTACACTTTTTGACGTCGTAAACCTGTGTTGTCTTCACCCCAATCTTTTTTTGACGACATCATCATTCCGAGTCATATCAACGTCATCGCCTTAAACCTTACTGACGTCGTCTTTTTTAAACGAAATACACATCTGTGACGTCGTAAAAGTGTGATGTTTTCACCCGCAATTTTAAAGACGTCATCAACCTGTGACATCGTACTTCATCCCTCTCTGACGTCATCGCCTTCGACCTTATTGACGTCGTTATTTTTAAGCCACATATACTTGTATCACGTCATAAATGTGTGATGTCTTCGCTCCCAATTTTGATGAAATCATCAACCCGTGATATGACCTTCAATCTAAAATTGACGTCATCATCTTATGACGTCATCTTCTTCAACCTCGTGGCGTTCTCACTTTTAATCCATATGTCCTTTTGTGACGTCATAAACCTATGATTGACACGTCATCGCCCTATAAAGTCATGCCTTTCAACCTTAGTGACGTCGTTTCTTTTTAGCCTACTTTACTTTTGTGACGTCATAAACCTCCGATGTCATCACTTTGTGATGTCATCGCCTTCAACCTTGTTGACGACGTTTCTTTTTAGCCGTCTACACTTTTGTGACGTCATAAACCTGTGATATCATCACTCCCAAAATGATTGACGTCATCACTCTGTGACGTCATTGCCTTCAATCTTAGTGACGTCGTCAATTTCAAGCCCCCTACATTTTTGTAGCGTCGTAAACTTGTGATGTCATCATCACCCTATAACTTCCTCGCGTTCAACCTTAGTGACGTTGTCTCTTTCAAGCTACCTACACTTTTGTGACGTCATCAACCCGTGACATGATCACCCCCAACCTGATTGAAGTCATTACTTTCAACCTTATTGACGTCGCGTCATCTTTTTGAAGCCACATACACTTTTGTGACGTAAATCTTCACCCTCAACCTTCTTGACCCGTGATGTCATCACTATGGTTAAATATTTTATGTGAAAAAATTTGGAGAACCCGCAAGTTTCACCGACCAGTAAAAAATGGCTAGTCGAGAGTTATGTAGGTCCAGATTACGAGTATGTCAATATAAATGGGAAATTTAGCAGATAATCATGAAGAGATGAAAAATAGTTGCTCGGTCTCATTTCCGGTACGGTGCCCAGAAATTTAGGTTGCGATACGCATCTCGATCAAAAAGTAGTATAGGGAACGAATTATAGAAGGAATTTCTCGCGGAGTTTACGCGTGTAAGGAAACTTGAAACGCGTCATTTTGAATTTTGCGTCATGTCCCGATAAAAATAATATTCTGTAGGTTTTATTAGATAATGGAAAAAAAAAAAAAAATCCGTCAGAAGTTCGCGAAATTTATGGAGAAAGTTCATTAGTATTGAATGGTTATTTATACGATTCTGATGTATTTCATGTACTTATACCAATATTCAGCCTACTTACTCTTCTACAACAGTGATCGTTGTTTATGAAACTGTTTTTTTTCTTCCTCCGGGTAATTCAATCAACGACCTTTAGATATCTCGTATGTGAACACGCAAATAGAACGCCTGTGTGTTTCTAATCAAATAAATAATCATGACTTTATAATAAGGAGTTGGTGCGAGTACAACACTAATAATCGGGCATACTCATGCAGTTCACAGGTCGCTTACATGTGCGATCTCTTAACCTACAATTGAAGAAAATTTTTGCTTCATTCTACGCATTTTTCTTGTATTGGTTTTCTTCGCGATATGTTGAAAAAAATATATGTTCATTTTTTTTGTGATTTCCTTCTCTCAGGAAAAGAGAGAAAAGATTCTTCTTTCCAGTGGAAAACCGTTCAGAATGGCTCGTAAGTTTGGAGTGTTTTGTTACGATTGAAGTTCTGAATCGTGGAAGAAGGGAGCGCAGAGAAAAGAGGAGTATTCATTTCTCTAATTCATCTTGGCCATACCACTGGAGAGCTTTGCTATCGACTGCTACTACAAAACAATGAAGTAATTATTTGTCCGAGTCTGTCAAATTTTATCGCCTATAGCAATCACTCCCTTCGGCTTGGATCAGTACCTATACGTGAGTAATATGTGAAAGATCACTATCTCCTCATTTCCACTTATCTGTATACCACATCCTCCTCAAGCTTATAAGTTTTCTTGACGTCACGTCCTCATTTGCGTAAGTTCTTCCTCTCTGGAGTATTTAAGGTAGAAATTATCCTATGATGTCCTCATTTCCTGATGTCCAGCCCTCCTCCGTCCAAATCTTTAAATTAGGTCAAGGTCATCCCTTCAGTGATATCAGCATATTCAACATGATCGCTTGTTTTTTTCTCTTCGTGAGGTTAAATCCTGGGCTTCCACACGAAAAAGTTGATCTTTATCGTTTGTGCTTCTTCTGAAGTCATTCCAATCCTTAATGAGAACTTCTTTGATTTTGACTTTTTCTGTCCATTATATTGCAAAAATTATGAACCACTCAACATCAAATTGGCGAACGAATCTCTTTCATTATTTCTCGAAGATTCCGATGAATCACTTCAGACAAAATGATTACAAAGTAAAATACTTAATTAATTTAAAATTCCAAAATTCGTGGATAACATCCCACTATAGATAATTGAAAAACATGAGTAGATGATTTACGTAGAAATTGACTTATCTATATAGGTATCAAATATGGAAAGTTTCGTGTTCATAAATTTGTTGATTTCGTTACGCAGCATCCTAATTCCTTAAAATTCGTTATTTTCAGTCAGAAATGCTGTTTACGAGAAGCTAGGAGGAAACCGACGCGTATTAATTTTGATTAGAATTCTCCCCTTCTCCGAGGTGCGAAGGTCGATATCTATAAAATAAAAGTTGGGGAGGCGGTTTTTCGTTAAAAAAAAAAAGTCGGAACGACAGACACCTTATTTCTTCCCATTTCTGGGGACGACTACGTACGTCAAATTGCATCTAATTTAGAGTGTACAAATATTTTCTAGTCATCGTACCGTTGTTTTGTTCTTCCTGAAACAACTTCCGTTAAGTACTCTACTCGAAATTCGCGAACTCGTGCAGCTTTTATTACCATCCATCGTCAGCATCATAAATCCGTTCTTATTTTTACGACTATTTATGTATGTACGAGTATCTCATTGTGTTCTAGTCAATTCTAGTAAATTACATCAAGGTCACCTTGCCCCATTTAAGAGCATATTATTATACTAGTTTTTATTCTCTCGTTCGTCGATCTTCGCTCATTTGCCACGTCTTTATTTTAATTAGATAGTCGTTAGGTTTCGCTTGTTTTGCATATTTATTGCTAGGAAAAAGAAAGAAAGAAAAAAAAAGAGTTTTGGAATAGAAAATTTAAATTTAGAATCGAAAAATAACGGAGAAGAAAAAAACCGAGAAAAGGTAGACTAGAAAGTAATTATCAAAATAAACCGATAGAGAAGAAAAAAAAAAAAATAAACAAGAAAAAAAAATAGATTAATAATTTGTGAAAAGTAGATAAGATCTGAGAAGTCGCGTCAATTTTAAATAATTTTTGTGAGTCATTCGTCGTAAATTGAAAGAGACCTACAAGGATCGAATGAAGTGCTTTCAAATGAAAATGTTTCCTAACGTTTCTTTTGGACTTATGCATCATGAATAACCGCGTTTCCGAAAAGCCACTCCTAGAGTTCTCATAGTTTGAATCCCTTTGTTCCACGTTCAATATCCTTTTCAAAAACTTTGAAATTTTCAACTTTTACTTCTCTCACTTCAGCTTTGGATCACGATAACAGATCTTCTTGTACATTTTTTTTTTTTTCGTATAGACTGACGGTTTTCAGAAGAATCGAGGGAAAATACTTATTTGTGACCCTGACAATGATAAGGGACCTAAAGTCGAAAATTTTTTTTTTCTGTTTTTGTACATAATATCATTGGGGACAACCTACCGAGCATTGTGAGACCCCTATCGCGAAAATTTTTTTTCCGACTTTAGGTCCCTTATCGTTGACAGGGTCACATTTTATTTTTCAAACAGGAAAAGTGGCGCTTGCACGAGTTGTGAAGGTTTCCCGTCACAAGTGGAACACGAGTGTCGGGAACGCAACGAGTTGAAACGCCGCTTGGCCCGCTAGACCAATACAACATTTCAACAGGGAACCTGTTTTACCGGGGGGGGGGGGGGGGTGGAAATAACGTGATCGGAGCTCGAAAATTTTCCAAGTCCCCCTCCTATCATATCTAGCTCAGTCGTCGGTGTATATAGCCTGAAAGATAGCCCCTTCCAGTAACTAGATATGCAATGCTTTATACACCCCTTCAATGAGCCAGATATGCAATACTTCAAACACCATAAGACTCAGAACGTCTTTCTAAGGTATTCTAAGTCCCCATAGCTTCAAAGTCCGGGCCTGTGACGTCAAAATTTGATGACGTCATAGATATGGTGCGTCAACATTTTTCAGATCTCACGTGCCCCATAAAACAGGTTCTCTATGAGGTTTAAATTATCAGTTACGGTACGAGTCGTGTTATGTTAGCAAGGTGAAGAGAACAAACGTGTCTCTACCTTCACCTCTCGTTCAACTCTGTTAAAAATCCTGTGAGTTTTTTATTTATTAACTTTACCCATGCTGTAGAAGAAAATTATTAATGTATCAACAATACTCGTATGTATAGCCTAGGATAACCTATCCAGGGCCGGATTTAGGAGTTTCAATAAGAGGGTCCCAAGTTATGTGGAGGCTCCCTTCAACATTTCTCCAAATCAAAATGTTGACCCCCCCCTCCTCTCTTATCAATTTATGCCCACTTTAAAATTGGAAAGAAAGTAGATGAAAGAAAGAAGTAGATAATTTTATTTGTGCAAGGTCCCAAGTTATGTGGAGGCCCCCTCAACATTTCTCCAAATCAAAATGTTGACCCCCTCCCCTGTTATTAATTTTTCCCACTTTAAGATTGGAAAGAAAGTAGATGAAAGAAAGAAGTAGATATTTTATTCGTGCAAGGTCCCAAGTTTTATGTATTCAATGAAATTATGAAATGAGAGGAAAAATGTGGAGGCTCGGGTCCCTGGGACCCCCTGGCCCTCTCCCTGACACAAGAACACCGTATCTTAGTGTGTGTACTATCCCTGGATAGTGCCCACTTGTGCTGGAGTCATAGGCCGGACCGACTGTACTGACAGCCGATAAGAGAACTTGGCTCATTCGATGGATCTCAACAAAACGGTGCCATTACCAAAGTACTTTGATTCTGGGATTATCTGGGTATGGCGGCTGTGGTGGAGTGAGTATAATAAAAACGGACAAGGGACCCGTACCTATCATCCAATGGTGAGCTACCAGACTCCGAATGTAGACTTTCATTCAGGCCACACGGCTGCTTTAAAAGTTGTTCGATGAAATTCAAAACAGTTACCCCAATAAGTGTCCTGTATGCACGGACCGAGACGAATTTCTGGAGCACTTACTTAGGAAGGGCTGGGTCGAGCCGAGTCATGAGACTGGCGGAAAAAGAAACGGTCCAGGTGAGTTTCTGGACCACAGAGCGTCAAAAAACTAGAGGAAAAAGATGACGAACCCTATCTGTCATAGAAGAGACCCAATCACCGATCAATATCAAAATATAATCTGGATCAGAGTGAAGGTTTAGCACTTCAATTCCTCCATAGCAGGGCTGGCTGAAAAATCGATAAGATATAAGCGGGGCATGCTGGGGATAGAAGTGGTTCCATGCTTTGGCGGAAATGGGTGCCAATACCATAATTCAAATACCTCATGTTGTTAGCAATAGCAATCATTGTCTTGGACGCCATTGTTTGAAGAAGACCTTTCGTATGTACACGCAGTACAATGTAAGTTGTAATTACATTATTAAGAATAAAGTTGCCTCATCGTTAAATCCAGAATGGAAAGCGATAACATTTCCAGACGGCGAAAACCACTGGCGAACGCGGAAAATGTTGAGTAGGAGAAAAGGCGGAGAAAGGTCGGTAAAATGCACGGGAACTTTCTATACCTTTGGGACTTGGGGGAAATATCGATTTTCGAGCTGTATCAGGAGATCTTCGTTTCCATCGACAGCGGTGAAGGTGAACTGAAGAAATTAAAGCACAAGAAAGCAAGAAAAGTCGAAGCTTTGTCCAGCACCATTTCCTGTATGCCACCTACAAAAATTCCGCCCAGACAAAGAAAAACGTTACAGCTTCATTGAGTGATGGCAAGGGGCGGTGACGCAACCTTACATGGTATTATCCTCATTGATTTGTTACTCACATTCACTGTTTCAAGTGGAGGGGGTAATTTACCCTCTCGAGTTTTTAATCGAAATACGGACCCACAGAAATGAGGCGGATGCCTCGGCATTTCATGTACCAGCTCTCTTAATCTTCATTCCAATATCTCATTCACTGAGCTCTGGTGGAGGAGTTGATACGCGCGCGTCCATGGTGCAGGACTATCTGAATTCCAGGTTGAGTGCTGAGCGCTCCCTCGGTCAGTAGGGTAGACCCCTGTAGTGGCCTCATTGACGGACATTGCACAGCGCACGGAACCCCAGGAGAAATGGAGCCAGGCTACTCTCAATTCGAGCCCTCTGGACTGCCGACGCAATGCCCTAAGGGGTGGATACCGGTGCCGGAGGTGCGGTTTTTCGGGGATCACTTTGGGCGTGCGTGCACGCTCATACGCCCCCGTCTCTCTTTCAAAGGCGAATATCTCATTCACTGACCACGTTAAGGGACCCTTCACTTCCATCCTCTGGTCTCCATACGTGACAATGAGTTGATTCATAGGTAGGACCATTAGATGACAAGTGTTGTTTTATCTGTCTGTCCAAATTTCACAGCAATCCTCCATCACCTATGCGCCGTCCTAACCTGTCTGTAGAGAATCCTCAGCACAATCGATTCTAATTTTAAGAGTAAAGCAGAGTACATGACCACCAACTATTAGGATATTTGTCCCAGCGTGCATACGCGCTCATCATCTTTCTTTTCGTGTGAAACGAAGCTGGCCATCGATCATGCAGACGACGAAGACGACAACAATGGAAAAGCGATCAATCTCTTCCAAGAAATACACCATATATATTATATATCGAGCGTCGTCCGCAACATCGTTTTGTGTTCAGCCACATTAACGACAGCACGTATTTATTCTTCATCGAACATTCTTGCTATATATATCGTGCAGTCGCATCAGAACTCTTTTTTCTCAATCGTTGACAACGCCCGACGGCTATTTCAATTAAAACGTAATATAATTTTTTATTGTTCGCATTCGCCATCAGCCGCTGCAAATTCCATTTATAGGCGTTGAGCGAGTTAAATCACAATAAATATACTCGCAAACGTTGCAGTTTCTCTCTTGCTCGCGCGCCGAGAGAGCGATTCTATACTCATATCGATAAACGCATCATCCATATATTACGCTTTCTACCCATCAATCGGCCGTGATCTTGACCGTCAAAATATAAACAATTTCGGCGCCGAAATCGATACACAAGAGAGTCCTTGGCGCGCAAGCACGGGAGCCGCGAAGGTACTCCGAGGGCGTATCAAGGTTATTAATTTGTTTTCGTTTTCGACCTCCCGATTTTATGAGCTTCCATAGGTCTAGAAACGGTAATTAATGAATCGGTCAGTATTTGATGACGGCGCGATCGGAAACTAAAGATAAACGATGTATATTTCTGCGCTGGGTGGAATATTTCCATCATTCATCACGAAGTCGATAGCCCCCAGAAGTTTTTCGGTGCTGTGTGTGGCACAGATTTTTCGCGGGCCATCAATCTAACTCGCTTGTCTAATGACGGCGATGTTTCTCATAATTAAAAAGTATATATATCCGTATTGCTATATCCTCAGCATACGTAAATATTCCGATTATGACGACCGACCGTCGCGAGAGACCACTTAATTGTCAAGAGTAAGAAACCCATTCTAGATGTTAATCTCGGTAAATACCATTTTTTATGGGAGAACACCTACGGTACCGCGTTATCATGAATATTTTACGCTAAAACTCGTGGAAAGGGGTAAAAGTTCTTCACAAGGATTTCAAAAAAACTACCTCAAGCCCAACAAAAGTATTGACGTCATTTCTTCTTTTTTTCTATCTTTCCCCAGAAATAGGAAACCTGATCTTCTTGGATGTGCGATCGGAGCACAGTATGAAGAGTAAAGTTCTATATAACGCTAAAAAATTACTCGTAGAATAACCTCTGGTACGGAAAAAATTCATCAAAAATGTACAGTGGTGATGATTGGGCCACAGGGCTCAGACTCATAAACAGTTACGAAATATTAATCGATCATTCACTATACTTTGACCTACATCTGTTGAGAATATGTGCACATTGAGATGATGCTAAACATGTACATACAATATGTTCCTAATCTTTCTTCAGTTTTCTGGTTATTGGATTCGGAATGTATGAGATTTCAACATCTGTACGTTTGGATTGTCGTATACCGCATTGATTACAAATGTGAACCGTAAATAAGTACAAAATGTAGCTCTACAATTTCGTTTTGAAATACACACATTGACACATCGGACCGAATAAATTATTTGTCTTAAAATATGATATTTTTTGTTTATATAGCGAGGTCATTCACTTGAGAAAGAGCGCGATGCTCCCGAGCTAGGAAGATGAAACGTAGCAAGCTTAGTAAAGAATAATTCTCTTATTCGTGTGTGTTATCATTATTTTGTATAAGTGATTGAGCGACCTCGTTTTGTCGAATTTCGAAGAGAACCAATTCAAAAAATTGATAGGATAAACAAAAACAGACGAATAACGTCGTTCTCAGGGTTATAAATACCGTATTTGTTCCCCGAGAATACGAATCATAATCGACAAGAAAATTATAATGAAGATATTCGAAGTTGAGTAGAATAGCGAGGAAAGTGCATGGGGGTGTTGGTTTTTCTATTGATGTACAAATGTCAAAAACGAATGTGACAAATGCTAGGTGTCAAAGCGATTTCTTCCACAGGGTTTGGTTCGGAATGTCTACGACGATCTTGGGAGGTAATTTTAAAAGGACTCTTACCCCACACCGTTCTTATGAGAAATAGTTCAGCTGAGTTGAGCAGGACTCTGATTTACTTTCGGGACTTCGAAATTCCAACAGGATTTTGCTGCATTGGCCCCCGGTTCGAACAGAAATGTCCTAATACGAGGAGTAAAGGGAAGGAGAAACGTACGGTACTAGACTAAGCTTTGGAATGACTAAAATACATTACTCTTAATGAGGTAATCATATCACATTGTACTACGTGCATATACAAAGGTCTCTTGTCCCAGAAACTTCATTAAACGATGGACTCCCAAGATAAAATCTCAAAATCTGCTATTGCGAACAACATAAGGTACTTAAACTACAGTATTGGCACATATTTACGCCAAAGCACGGTTCTTCTTGCCCCAGCAACTCTCTCCCATTGGGAGAATTGAAAGCCGCTTAAGCTTGCACAATATATTAATTAATTGAATTTAAAACTAAAAACAAAAAACTTTTTGGCACTGCCGTCGAATGAAGTTTTTTTATTTTAAAAAACAGAAGCCCGACGTTTCGGGGAAAATATTCTCCTTTTACGAGGGATAAAATACTACTGAGAGTATAAATGTAAAAGGAGAATATTTTCTCCGGAACGTAGGGCTTCTGTTTTTTAAAATAAAAAAACTTCATTCGACGGCAATGCCAAAAAGTTCTTTGTTTTTAGTTATTATATTCCGTTGAGAATAACTCCTATTTTGATTAAATGTAAATATGTATTAAAATTAATTTTCATCAATTTATTAATTATAAATCTCATATTATTTCATTTTACATTTTTTAATATTAAATTTAAATATTTGAATTAATTATTACTTAAATATATTTTATTAAAATTTTTATTTGTTTTTTAGTACTAATTGAAATATTATTAATATTACTTCTTTTTCAAGTAACTTAAATTTGAAGTATTAATTTTTTTCAAACTAAAAGATTTATTTTTTAATAAATTGGAAATTTATTTTTTTCAAGTCTTTAAAATATAATTGAATAATTTATTGCAAATAAATCTTTTAGTACTTTATTTACCCAAGTTACTTGAAAAAAAAAAAAAAGAATAATAATAATAATAATAATAATAATAATAATAATAATAATAATAATAATAATAATAATGAAAAAAAAATTATTATTATTATTATTTTAATGAGTAATAAAAAATGAATAATTTTTTAATAAAATTTATTTAAATAATAAATAATTTAAATATTTAAATTTAATTTTTAAAAATGTAAAATGAATATTTATAATTGATAAATTGATTAAAATTAATTTCAATATATTTAAATTCAAGATAATTTATTTATAAATCACATTATTTTAATCTTTTTTACAATAATGTGAAATTATAATTAAGATTAAATCCAATCAAAACTCAAATCACGTAATAAAATTTTAAGCGAACAGATCAAATTATATAAATTTTTTTGATATAATTTTTTAATTTATTATAATTTAAAATTACTTTTGGGAAGTTCTTATTATCCAGTATGTGTTCATCTTAGTTTGAAGCTCAAGAAAATCCAGTTTGAAACAAGAAAATTGGGGCTCTGTCATTAATGTGGAAGATAACTATTTTCTAGTTCGTGTCTGTCTTAGCTTTTGGTCTCTGAAAAAATTTAGTTTCTAACAATCAGGAGAATTGGGTCTTTGTCGTACCTTTGGAAACTACTTATTCTCGCGTTTTTTGTTCATCTTGGGTTTGAAGCTCAAGAAAATTCAGTTTGAAACAAGAGAATTGGGGCTCTGTTAGGATGATGGAAGATACCTATTCTCTAGTTTGTGTCTGTCTTAGCTTTTGGCCTCTGAAAAAATTTAGTTTCAAACAATCAGGAGAATTGGGTCTTTGTCATACCTTTGGGAACTACTTATTCTCGCGTTTTTTGTTCATCTTGGGTTTGAAGCTCAAGAAAATTTAGTTTAAAACAAGAGAATTGGGGCTCTGTCATGATGGTGGAAGATACCTATTCTCTAGTTCGTGTCTGTCTTAGCTTTTGGCCTCTGAAAAAATTTAGTTTCTAACAATCAGGAGAATTGGGTCTTTGTCATACCTTTGGGAACTACTTATTCTCGCGTTTTTTGTTCATCTTGGGTTTGAAGCTCAAGAAAATTTAGTTTAAAACAAGAGAATTGGGGCTCTGTCATGATGGTGGAAGATACCTATTCTCTAGTTCGTGTCTGTCTTAGCTTTTGGCCTCTGAAAAAATTTAGTTTCTAACAATCAGGAGAATTGGGTCTTTGTCATACCTTTGGAAGCTACTTATTATCCAGTATGTGTTCATCTTAGTGTAAAGCTCAAGAAAATCCAGTTTGAAACAAGAAAATTGGGGCTCTGTCATTTATGGTGGAAGATACCTATGTAAAAACGTGAACATTCTTCACTGTCAGTCGCGTCACTCTCCTACTCACGGACAAAGTTCGGTGCTCCGACCATATAACGCTATTCTTCTCTCGTCTTGTTTATCCTTCCGAGTGCAGTCAGCTGACCTGCCTTTCTTTCGGGAACTCGACTTTTTGATTCGATTCTGTGGAAACACAGCATCGCCAGATTTGTCAAGATTTTACATCTTACAAATCGAATCAAAATAACTGAGTCTCCCGGTCTCCTGGTGATGAACGCTGTAAGACTACATCATGCAGTAAGCCGCATTAGCTGGGTACACGGATACACTCCACTCCTCGTAGGTACACGGACCAAGTCCACTCCTGCGTGCGCAGTAAGCCTACATCATGCAGTAAGCCGTATCAAAAAAGTCTACTCCTTCTTTTCCTCTTAGCGGTGGAGATGTAAGAACGTGAACATTCTTCACTGTCAGTCGCGTCACTCTCCTACTCCCGGACAAAGTTCGGTGCTCCGACCATATAACGCTATTCTTCTCTCGTCTTGTTTATCCTTCCGAGTGCAGTCAGCTGACCTGCCTTTCCTTCGGGAACTCGACTTTTTGATTCGATTCTGTGGAAACACAGCATCGCCAGATTTGTCAAGATTTTACATCTTACACCTATTTCCTAGTTTGTGTCTATCTTAGCTTGTTGGGGTACTTTCAGAAAATTTTCGTGTCCGCGAGCGCGGGTGCGAGCGGTCCGAGGTTGATGACGTCAGGGGCGAGGGAGGGAACTTGGAAAAATCTCGCCTATATATGGTAGGATTTTCTATATGTTCTACGTTTTGAACCTTCCGCAGTGGAATACGGATCTTGCGGGTTCGGTCTCAGCCGTTTCTGATTCGCGTTTCTCTTCCCGCAGCTGTTTTATTGTCTTCTTTAGTTGGCTGGTGGTGTCTGCGCTCTGCACGTCCCATCTGACTAACCTATCTTTGCTGCACATTGGACACTCGACAGCACCGTCTGCACGGTTGTGTCGCGAGGACACGCTGGACTCTCTTGCCCGCAAATCTTGTGTAGGTACTCAAGGAATGGTCCTTGTCTTCTCGAAGCATTTCCAAGGAAAAATTGTCGTCCGTGACACTATTATTTACCTCTGGATTCAGCTCCTGCGCCCAGATACTCCCGTTTGCACTGCCATTTAGAGTTTTCGATGTAGATTATCATTTTTCGGTCTAGCTTGATCAGCCTAACGCTGTTTCTGCTGTATATGACTGCGCAATACTGGAAATAGGCGCCGATGCCTTCTGACATCGTCTTTCGCGCTTCGGTGATCGTGTTTGTGTAATATACAGTTTGATGAGCGAGATTCTTCCAAAGTCCCCGACCCTTTTCTCATATACATAGCTCGAGGATCTAGTTCATATTGTAGGTCAAGGTGTGTTCCTGCGCATTGTTTCCGCAAAGTCGATGGAGACGACGAGCAAAGGTTCCTTTCTAATTGAAGACACACAAATTCCCAACTTGGGACTTCGACCAGTGTACCTCGTTACTTCTTCCGCGAGTTTTGGTAATTAAGGTGAAATTCACCAGCCTATAGATCCAATTTAAGATTCTAATCTATACTCATTCTTTATTTTCTATTAAAACATACTACATGGTAAATCATCAGTACCCTCTAGTACAGACCACCTTATTTTTGTACCTTCACACGCTATTATAGATACAGGAAGAAGAAAAAAAAAAAACAACATAAAGTTGTACAATATTATTTGTTTTCGTACTCGTAAATATTTGTGTACGCGTACAGATTGTATAACTCGAAAGCCGATAATGGCCAGCGCGGTGCTTATCGCGATGTATAATTTGTAATTGTGTATTCATTAGACGCCACGCCAGCTATACAAATAATGCGGTACCGGCTTTCAAAGAATAACCTGTTGCTGTTCGAACGAAGCTATTAAAAGATAAGAGAGCGTGCAGGAGGATTCTTCATTTTGGCACCAGTACACTATTTCCGAGGCTACCTACAGTCGATGGGTTTGAGATGGGTAATTAGATGCGGGGCACCGTCGAATTGACGAGGGAGATAATTAGAGGATGTGATTGTGGACAATGCGGTACACGTGGTACTTCTGTTTGCATAAAATTATTATGACGGCATAAACAGTAGCCACTACAGAACCGCAAAGCGTGCAGTTGCTCCTGTTCCCCACTAAATTAAAATTATTTACCTCTAATGGAAATCGCATTAAATACAATATTATTGAAAACAACAAAGTCGAATACGAATATAATTTTGCTTACAAGGTGAACGCGACACACCTACCGAGAATTTTTTTACTGAGTCTAGTCAATTACTGTTACATCGTGTACACGATTTCTTCCATAAGCGATGCCATGCACATGCCCCCGAGACTCGCGAGAAGAGAACTTGTAAATTTTTGTCGTTATAATGGGTGCTCCTTGAAGAGTACAGCAGTAGTAGGCGGCTTCGAGAAATCTCGTAGAACACGTAAATTTCGTCCGCCAAGTCAGAAAGAAGGTTAATCTTATACGAAAAAGGTAAATTCGAATTGCAAAAACGCGTGTGACAGGAAGGAGATTCGCGAGTTGTTCCGCGTTCCACTCGTTATAAACTTTGTCATTGTCACAGGATTTGCGCATTGTTCGAAGGAATTCGAAGCTTACGTCGTACAAATTGCTCATCGCACGCGAGGTAAACAAATCCCACGTGGTTTTGTAGGATTCCGATCAAAAATATAAGATCAAATAATTTGTTTGCGTCTTCCGCCTACCGCGGGTAGTAAAATCGAAGAAGTTCGCGTGCGAATATTGTTTTGTTTTTTTTAAATCAAATATTATGATGTTTAGTTAGTGTCAGTGTTTGGTAGATGTGAGATCGATTTTGATTGAGTTTGACGTACGAAAATTACGAAGTCTGCGGTTTTTGAAGCGTGTGAATTCGAGTGCGGTGAATACGATGATGTCGATTAATGATAGCAGACCGAGACCATTTTACTGGGTACGTATATCATCAATAGGACCCCATCAAACACGTTAATTTATCGACAGCTTTCGTAGATTCCTAGTATTGAGGTACGCTAAGTTTATTGAAAATGCAATAGAAGCTTAATATTTTCCAAGACCGTTGTATCTGGTTCGGTTAATTTCATGTGTTCGCGGCGTTCAAGGGGAAGAGAAACTTCCGACCCATTCAAATTAAACGCGGCACAGTTTCTGTTTTAATTACTATTCGGGGGCTCGGAATAGGTAAACAAACAGGGAACGTGTTTTATTGGAGTCTTTCTGTTTGTACTTTCTCTAAATAAAGATTAAACTTCGTTCCTCATCCTTTTGGAAGTTTAAGCTCTAAAGAGAACATTTTTTCAAATCCCCCCCTACCCCCCGGCCTCATCAGCTCGATTAAGTCCCTCATCGATCAAATGGTGTAGCTCGAAAGTGGTAATTTTTCCATGTCTATTCCCAAGTTCCATTTATCATATATAGCTTGAAATCAAAATTTTTCGGAGTCGTTTTGGGAAAGGCTGGGGTCCCAGCTAAGTTGGCTGAGCTTTCTTTTCTCTTAATTTCTTAATCTATGGAGTTGATTTAGGGAATGGAATGAATTTTTGTGAATATCCATCAGTCAGCCATCGTGAAAATTTTCGTAATCTATCTTCACTGAATTTGTAAGACCTCACTTATATTTCATCATAACCCATAGTTTGTTCCTCCAGGTTGATTAAACAGTTTCCTGTGCACCTCAAATTGACTTATAGTATCTTGATCCTAAGCAATTCCTTCACCAACCTCTCGCGGCTGTACATGAAAAAGATGGACTTAGAAATCAATATTAAAGTTTTTTTTTCTTTTACCAACGAAATTAAATTTTGAAACTTGTAGTGGATTCTTACATGTTCATGAAAGATCATGAAAAGTCCCGTCAATTTTGAAATCGTCCCTATTTAGGAGTTCATTTTGAAGCATTCTATTTGGTTTCAAAAGAGTCGTAGTGGTCTTCCATTCGGAAAATTTCAAATTGAATATCGAGGATACGACTGCAAGACTCGTTGCTAAAATTCTGTCAAGTCTATCGCAAAATCAAATCCCAATATACGTAAAAATAATACTGTTCTGCTTAATATCCAATTTCAAAATGATGACGTCGTTATAATTAATGAATATTTTCCTACTAAAACTCGCGAAATTTGTCTTCTTCATTTGCATTATTTAGTTTTTTTCATTAATTTTCGATTGCGTTCACGTAACTGAAAGTGTAAAAGTACACGATGTGTTGCGTTCAATATTTTGAAGGCGCTAGTCATACACGTCGCACGTTTTCGTTGAAGTTCATGAATGTGACCCGTTTCATTTTATATTTTCTTTCGTTAGACTTAGATATCACGGAGTGATGATTTTGTGAGATAAAATTAACGATCGTCAAAGAGGAAAAAACGGGACTAAATATCAGGATAGAAATTCTAGTTCATGGCAGAAGACTCTAGCTTGATCTTTTTTTTTTTTTTTTAGCTTTACTGTTACAAATTTTTAATGTTATTTTCTTCATCTACTTTTTCACTCAATAATCGAACATTTTGCTTGAAATCCGTTCACTCACGGGTTCTTTAATGAAGTTGAATGAGGAGTGTAAAGGCTATGTACGGATATTTATGACGGCAGGAAGAGAAAATCGTGAAGGTGGGTAAATTCTCAGAAAGGTTTCGCATCGTTCGACGATGTCATTTACCGAAGTGAGGTTAGAGGTTATGTTGCCGAGAAAAGGGGCGTCCTCAGGAAATATCCGTGTCCAACTTTGATGACGTCACCAACCTAAGTTAGGTTAGGTTTCTTTGCTAAAATAATTTGTCTGGGCTAGATTATAGAAATTTTTCTAGGCCAGATTATGAGAGAGTTTTGGTTTGCCGAAATGATAGGAAGGGACCAGAGAAATCCAAGTTTGAATTCTTTCGAGATTCTCAATATCAAAATCAATTTGACTCCCCAGAAGAGGTTTTTTTTTGCGTTTCGTTAAGAAAGCCGCAGTTTTCTCTTTGCCAGTGACTTTTGGATTTCGCGACAGTTATTTCAGGGACAGGTCCGATAAATTGTGGTTCTTGAGGGCCCCATGGGTATAGGGACTGTGACTTACTTCAGGGATTCGGAAAAAATTCCCACTATCGGGCTATATGTAAATGAAAACAGGGAATACGGAAGAAGGGATGTTTACTCATCGGAGGCAGGGGGCGAAAACTTGGGAAAATCACTACATTTATGATAGGAAGGAGGGACTCGAAGGAATTTCAACGAGAACAAAAAACTTCCTCGTGGCTGATTTTGCTAGCGAATCGCCTCGCGCGCGGAAGGTCGCTAGCTCAAATCCCGCGGATTGCGCGAAAAGGAGCAAAGTTTGTGAGTTCTTAATAGGGAATCTGTTTTATCGGAAGGGTGTTTTGGAAGAAACGAGTCCGCTGTCTGACGGGCCGGCAAAGATCGGAGCTCGAAAATTCTTCGAGTCCCTCTCCGGTGTATACAGCCTGAAAGATGGACCTTTTAATGAGCCAGATATGCAACGTTTCAAACACCATAATACTCAGAACGCTCTTCTAAGGTATTCTAAGTCTCCCTCCCTTCATATATAGCTCCAATGTCCGGGCCTGTGACATCACAAATTGATGACGTTGTAAATCTGGTCTGTCAACATTTTTCAGATTCCACGTGCCTCACAGAACAGGTTCCCTTCCACCTCTCGTTTGACTCCGTTAAAGAACCCGTGAGTTTCCCAAGTCCCGCTCCTATCATATATATAGCTCTAAAGTCCGGGTCAGTGATGTCAAAAGCTGATGATGTCATAAATCAGTTTTTTCGAAGTCACCCTCCTATTATACATAGCTCGAAAGTCCAGGCCTCTGTCGTTGCAATTTGATGACTTCATAGGTCAGCCTTGTGACGTCACAATCTGATGGGGATAGATCAGTTTTTATAAGTCCCAATTCTCTGGTCCGTTCCCCGTCCCTTACCACCCTGCGTTCAACTCCGTTAAAGAACTCGTGAGTTTTTTCATATTTCCTTCGCTTTCGCAATTAATGAAGTCGCTTTTAAATTTTCATCTCCTTATTAATTCTTCGAGGGGGAGGAGCTATAATGCGAATAGTGCTCGCCTACCCCCAACTATACCTCTCGTAGAGGTCGCGTAATGTATGGCAGCTCAGAGGCGCGAGAAGATGGAAAAGTACAATTAAAAGCTTGCACACTTCGTAGCTGAGTTTGTTAGCGAATGCCTCCCCCCCCCCGCAACATGTGAGGTCGCTGGTTTAAATCTCACCAAGTCGTGCGTTTTTCCCTCTTTCCTTATGCTTATTAATTAATAAAGTCGCTTCTAAAATCACATTTCCTTAAGAATATTGAAGGTAATCTTAATTTTCATAGATGAGGAAAGGACGAAATTACTGTTCCTTTCAATGAGGTTGAATACGGACGCCTCAGGTATTGGAGGTAGGCAGCCTCAAAAACTATTTCACCTCCGAGCTTCGTACGTTTTTCTGTCTGTGAAAATTAAACTCATCTTTGGAAAATTTCGATCATCGAATCATAGTTATATAAAGAGGAAAAGAAGAAGGGGTTCTTCATAACCCAGGACTTGTCATTGCACAAATGCAACCCGCTGTCACCTAATTAATTTGCTATTGCTTGCTTTATCTTGCCTAGACAAATTTTTCTATGCAAGGTAACAGGTAGAAAGCAGATCAAGAAAATTCTAGGCCCTAGAAAATTCCCTGAAAACGGATGACGTCACAAATGAACAGACGCACCTCCCCTTAGATTTATTGCTATATTATCTAACTTAGACAAATCGTCCTGTGTAGCGTCACCTAAGATAACGATCGATGACGTCATCTAATTCGATAGCAAAAATTCTAATCCTTCGACATGTCCTCGAAATGGATTACTTTACAGACTCAGACGTTTCCTGAGAATTACCCCCCACAAAATATATCATAACAAGTTCCATTGCTTTCTCTAGCTTGGACAAATTTTTCTATTGAAAGTAACATAGCAATCAAGGTCGAACGCAGATCAAGAAAACTCTTGGCCGTAGACAATTCCATGATGACGTCACTAATGAGCGAACGCGGACGTTTCTAAAGGGTTGCCCACTAAAAAATGGTCTTTATTCACGACAAGACGGGAATCTATTCTATGAAAGGAGAGATCCTTGTTGGAATTCATCAACTCCCTCACTTCATACAGTATGTAGCTTGGTAGTCTCGAATATGTCAAGTCACTTCCCCTCCGAGTGATACCGCTCAAAAATTGCTTCTTTCCTTCTCTCATACATAAAACTAGATGATCGATATTCTCGGATCTTACCCGGATCTTACCCTGAAAAAGGAGGCCCATCCTATAAATTTTGAATGCATGCTAAAATTCTGACTTTTCAGCTGTCTGTACAGGAAAGGACGATTGGAAGAATTTCCACTTTTGAAGTGTATGTACACGTGGAAGAGGAGGACTTGGAAAACTCCGACCATTCGGCTTGTGTAATTCAAGAAAGGGTCTTGAAAAATTTTATACCTTCGATTCCATATTCGCTGGAGGAAGGGAATTTGGGAAAATTTCTCGATATCCGAGCTATACACTTTGTTGCGCACGGCGGTCCGTACGCCACGATGAAGAGGAAATAGGAACCTGTCGGCTCCGAAGGCTCCTGAACGCCTCGGGCGGAGGATCGGCGTTACGCGACATTATAAAGAAAAAAGTCTCTTTCGGTGTATAGCAATGTACGTTTATTTCGATAATACGACAACAAATGAGTGAAAGAGAGAGGGAGAAGAACGGTTGACTGGAATTAAAGAAAGCTGGAGAGTGATCGGCCGGTGCTGCAAAGTTGAGGGGGGAAGAGAAGACCAGTCCCGCGGTCACCGCGGAGGCTAATCAAGAGGAAGCACTGTTGTACCCGCGGACACCGCGGCGAGCAACAGGAGGAAGTTCGGAGAAGATGAGCAGTTCAGTCCCGCGGACACCGCGGAGGCTAACCAAGAAGATGTACTGTTGTACCCGCGGACACCGCGGCGAGCAACAGAAGGAAGTTTGGAGATGTTAGTAGATCAGTCCCGCGGGCACCGCGGAGGCTAATCAAGAGGATACGCTGTTGTACCCGCGGACACCGCGGCCAGCAACAGGAGGAAGTTTGAAGATGTTAGTAGATCAGTCCCGCGGACACCGCGGAGGCTAACCGAGAGGATACACTGTTGTACCCGCGGACACCGCGGCGAGCAACAGGAGGAAGTTTGAAGAAGTGAACAGATCAGTCCCGCGGACACCGCGGAGGCTAACCGAGAGGATACGCTGTTGTACCCGCGGACACCGCGGCGAGCAACAGGAGGAAGTTCGGAGAAGCGAACAGATCAGTCCCGCGGGCACCGCGGAGGCTAATCAAGAGGATACGCTGTTGTACCCGCGGACACCGCGTCGAGCAACAGGAGGAAGTTCGAAGATGTTAGTAGATCAGTCCCGCGGACACCGCGGAGGCTAACCGAGAGGATACACTGTTGTACCCGCGGACACCGCGGCGAGCAACAGGAGGAAGTTTGAAGAAGTGAACAGATCAGTCCCGCGGACACCGCGGAGGCTAACCGAGAGGATACGCTGTTGTACCCGCGGACACCGCGGCGAGCAACAGGAGGAAGTTCGGAGAAGCGAACAGATCAGTCCCGCGGACACCGCGGAGGCTAACCGAGAGGATACGCTGTTGTACCCGCGGACACCGCGGCGAGCAACAGGAGGAAGTTCGGAGAAGCGAACAGATCAGTCCCGCGGGCACCGCGGAGGCTAATCAAGAGGATACGCTGTTGTACCCGCGGACACCGCGGCGAGCAACAGGAGGAAGTTCGAAGATGTTATTAGATCAGTCCCGCGGGCACCGCGGAGGCTAATCAAGAGGATACGCTGTTGTACCCGCGGACACCGCGGCGAGCAACAGGAGGAAGTTTGAAGATGTTAGTAGATCAGTCCCGCGGACACCGCGGAGGCTAACCGAGAGGATACGCTGTTGTACCCGCGGACACCGCGGCGAGCAACAGGAGGAAGTTCGGAGAAGCGAACAGATCAGTCCCGCGGACACCGCGGAGGCTAACCGAGAGGATACGCTGTTGTACCCGCGGACACCGCGGCGAGCAACAGGAGGAAGTTTGAAGATGTTAGTAGATCAGTCCCGCGGACACCGCGGAGGCTAACCGAGAGGATACACTGTTGTACCCGCGGACACCGCGGCGAGCAACAGGAGGAAGTTTGAAGAAGTGAACAGATCAGTCCCGCGGACACCGCGGAGGCTAACCGAGAGGATACGCTGTTGTACCCGCGGACACCGCGGCGAGCAACAGGAGGAAGTTCGGAGAAGCGAACAGATCAGTCCCGCGGACACCGCGGAGGCTAACCGAGAGGATACGCTGTTGTACCCGCGGACACCGCGGCGAGCAACAGGAGGAAGTTCGGAGAAGCGAACAGATCAGTCCCGCGGGCACCGCGGAGGCTAATAAAGAGGATACGCTGTTGTACCCGCGGACACCGCGGCGAGCAACAGGAGGAAGTTCGAAGATGTTAGTAGATCAGTCCCGCGGGCACCGCGGAGGCTAATCAAGAGGATACGCTGTTGTACCCGCGGACACCGCGGCGAGCAACAGGAGGAAGTTTGAAGATGTTAGTAGATCAGTCCCGCGGACACCGCGGAGGCTAACCGAGAGGATACGGTGTTGTACCCGCGGACACCGCGGCGAGCAACAGGAGGAAGTTCGGAGAAGCGAACAGATCAGTCCCGCGGACACCGCGGAGGCTAACCGAGAGGATACGCTGTTGTACCCGCGGACACCGCGGAGAATAACCCGAAGGGATAGGTAAGCGAGAAGAAAGCGAGGGAAGCTGAGGAAGCCGAGTAAGTCGAGAATGAGGAGACTATACCCGCGGGCACCGCGGCGAACAGTCCGAAGAGGTTGTGGAAAGAAGCTATGAAAATAAAGAAAGAAGGCAAGGAGAGAAGCGAGAGAGCTAGCAGGAAAGCAGGAGAGTAAGCTGGGTGAAGCCGAAAGAGAAGTGACGAAAAGTGGCTCGCGGAGCCTATTTTATAGGGTGTTTTTGGGCGCGATCTCGGCGCGATCACGTGAGGACGGTGGTAGGAGTATTTTCTACTTTTGGGGGTAGTTCGCGTAGAGTACGCGTTCGTTACGAACGAAGATGAAAGCAACATGAAAAGAACAGTTGACGCGCGAGAGAAAATACTTATTCGAATAATTATTTGAATTCGTGAGTACAACAACTTGAAGGAGAAAGAAACTCGAGGATATCTGACCAAAGAGCTATCTTTATGAGAGTGAGTGAGGAGCTGTGAAAACGTTGACTTCGAATCTATGCATGAGAGGAAGGGAATGTGAAGAAATTACGATCTTTGATAATTCCGAAAGGGCATGAAACTTGAAAACATGTTATCCTCGAGCAGTTTGTTTCAAAGAGAACAGGATTTAAAAACATTTTGGTCTTCGAGCTGTGTAGATGGGGGGGGGGAGAAAGGGGAGAGATAAATATTCTTCAAGTCCTTCTGGTTAAGTTGGATTACCGGAAAGCGACGGACGATGTCACCCTTTTTTCGCAAAAGAACCCTGCTCCTTTCCCCTACATAAAATAAGTTCCCTGTTATAGTTACTTGAATCAAATTCTAATAATTTAATTTCTTCTAGTCCTCCCAGTCAAGTTCGTTCACCGGACAGCGACGGATGACGTCGATCTTTTCTCGCAGAATAATCCCGGTCCCCTCCCCAGCAAAAAAAAAAGTTCCTGTTGAAATTTCTACTTCCAATCTATATTTAGAGGGTGAGTGACTCTCATCAAATTCTGATCATTTCAGGAGGATTTGAAATCGATCATTTTCCCCATTCTTCTCAATTAGACCTCGGAAACAGTGCCAGTGCATGATGTTCATTATCAGGACTGAGAAATCTGTTTACATCGATACGGAAGTACTGATATCGATTGAATTAGCTTCGTTTGAAAGTTAGCAGATTCGCCGTGTAACAATAACTGCGAATAAAAACTGTACACGCTGGTTGAACGAGTTGCCTACCCGAACCCCGATCACCTCATTCAGCTGTACCGTCGTAACAATGGTCGCTCTTAAAATGTCATCTCTAGTCGTGCTCCAGACCTGTCTCAATATTATTGTTACGTCAGTTTTTTCGTATATTTTCTCTCAAGATCATCGAAAGTATATTTTTTCGTTTTATGAAGTCGTAATTCGCGTTTGTAAATCACGACTCAGGTGTGTGTGTGTGTGCTTGTATGAACAACAGATCTTATTAGCTTTTTTTAAAACTTCCTCCGACAATAAGACGAGAAAACAATTCGAGAGCCTCGCACGATTAAAAGCGAATTCCGGAGTCACGTCCGCGCACTCGTGCAAAAGGAGAATAATTGAAGATGTACAATCGATTATATGGACGAGAGGTCGGATTGTATTTCTGCAATCTGTCAGTAATTCTTAAACCATCATCGCAGTGTGTGTGTGTCTGTGTGTGTGTGATTTTCGAATTTTCGTAGAATTTTGTTCAAGATCTCGGGAGTATCAATGGTGACGTAAGTCAATGACGTCGAATAATGATCTTTTCGGATGAATGGAACGTGTCGGATACGTAAATAGAAATAATTTCCTTGCATATATACAGATTACGTAATGTCGAATTAGATGAGAGAGGACTGGTAATGATAATTAATCGATGCAATTGAGCGCTCAGTCATAATACCGTCCGCGAGGCAGGAACACTCGAATTGAGTTTCTCCTCAGCAACGGAATCATTATGGTTTATTGATGATTGTGGTATTGAACGGAGAAGAATAAAAACGTTTAGGAGGAAGAAAAAAAAAAAGAACCCCAGAAGTGTAAAGAAATGTGTGAAAACTTGAAAACCGAGCGAGAGCCGGACGATTTCTCGTGACGCAATTAATTTCGTTTTTCGCTACGACGAATGTACCAAATAATGGTAGTGTAATAGAGGAAATGCAATTATTTAGATATTTAACTCTTCTTTTTTTTCGTTCTTCTTCCTTCCAAATGAGAAGTTCATCTGTTTTCGAAGAGTCATTCTACGCGGAAATAAATTAGTTAGTAATAGCGTAGGTTAGATGTTGATTGGTGATCTCAGACTGTTCGTGATGTTGATAAGAATCGCGCGCGATGATTGAAATTGGATTGACTGCGACTGGGAGGCAATCAACGCGAGTTGATGAACAAGTTCTCATCGCTGGTACAACACGTGTTCGGATGGTGCATGGATATTTATCTTTCATTTATATTCACGTGCTTTCGAATGCTTAGAGAATCATTCGAAACATATGGAAATACATAATCACATTTACAAGCAGTATACAAGATGTCTACATTAGCGACGTTGAATTATCGACAGTGGGACACTTGATGAGCGCATATGGAGATGTTTTCAACTTGAACAGGCATCAGAAGACAAGAGTATGCAAATCCAGCTTGGTTGGTACGGAATAGGCTATTTGCTTTCGAGTTACTTCGACTTTCTCGAGAATCACTTGATCATCTCGGTGTCATGAGAAGCTCGAGAAATGGAATTCTCTCAAACTTTGAAAAAGTCTAGACGATGGCAAACAATTTCAGCAAAAAACCATTCGACTAAAAAAATTGTCGATTCGAGTTTTACAAGAAAGATTATGACGTGTCTCTATTGGAATTCTTCATTCCCTGAATAGGTCGAATTTCATGGAAGGCAAGTATCTTTTCCAATCAAGCCTTTTTTTTAAACATTTGTAGAATTTTGAGAGTTTTATTCCCGTATTTTTCACTTGAAGCTGTTTCCATTCCGGATTCACAAGAGAACCTTTGGTGTTTAATTGCCTCCTCTGGCTCTAGTATGGGTTCAACGTCCTAGCTAGATTACTTTTGGGGAACTTAGCGTCGAGGAGATATCTACAGAACTCTTGGTCTGATGTTGTCAGCCAATTATTTGTGGACAGCCCTGGTATACTGTATAATGGAGATTATAGAAGTGCTGTACCTTAGGCTAAAATATTGAAGACGAAAGTAGTACACGTTTCAGAGTAGCAAAAGTCGAAAGTTGTCCTCCCTCTGGAGTAGGTCAAGGTCACTTATGGCGTTATCAACCAGTGACGTCATATTCGTGATGCTCATTCCAGAATGACCCCTAGGCACAACTTCAAGCTTAAGACGTATTCATGTCAGAAAAATAAATTAGTGATTCTTATCATGATATGTCTTTCTCTGGAAATCCATAAGCTAGGTTGTATATTGGGCTATGTCAGGCATAGTTTAATGGAGGCCGTCAAGCCTAGTTTAGTGAGCTAAGGATGAAGGTCCCAATATAGCGAAGTCGAAATTTTTCGAAGCTCCCGTGACGCAAGATCCCAGAGTGACTCCCAGTCTTAAGACATATCCATGTCAATTTCAACCTTCGAGCTATACGAAGGACTTGCAAAACTCATGTTAAACGAGGAGTGTAAGAGACTTGTTTTACGGGAAACGTCATCTATGATGGGAAGGGGACTTGGAAACAATTTCGACCTCTAGGAGTATTATGAGAGCTCAAATTGAAAAATTTTCCACCTTTTTTCGTATAGAAAACAGTTTCGATTCTCGAGCTATCGGAAAAATTTCAACTTGTGAGGACTCACGATTATCAAGATTTTTTCTAGATTTCCCTCCCTCCCATCATATGTGGCATAGAAGTCGAAATTTCTTCAGATCCCTCACTAGGTGTCTACAACAATTGAATGAAGCACTTCGCATGGATCTTTTGCAGGACTTTTTAGTTTGCCTACGTTGGTATTGGAAATTTCAATCATATTTTTTATAACCGCCATGAGATGAAAATGAAGAACTTGGGCGTTTTTTTACAGAAATTTCAGTACTTTTCAGAATTCCCTCATTTCATATACAGCTTAGAAGTCAAAATTTTTCTGAGTTCCCCTAGTGTCCATTTAATAATCGATTATTGAGAAATAATTTTTTCATCATTTTAATATTATTTATATTAATATTGAATTATTATTTTTAATTCTTTATTTTTATTAGTACAAAAATCTATAATATAATGTGTACAAATTAGTTTTATTTGAGCTATTATTCAATTTTTATCCTAAGAATTATGATATTTTATTAATTTTAATGTTAACATTTTTTATTGTAGTTATATTTAGAGGGATATATTTATTATGTACCAAAAATCTCTCTCTCTCTCTCTCTCTCTCTCTCTCTCTCTCTCTCTCTCTCTCTCTCTCTCTCTCTCTCTCTCTCTCTCTCTCTCTCTCTCTCTCTCTCTCTCTCTCTCTCTCTCTCTCTCTCTCTCTCTCTCTCTCTCTCTCTCTCTCTCTCTCTCTCTCTCTCTCGGGGGGGGGGGGGGGTGAAACATCTCTTCATAACCTTACTTAGGGAAGAGGTAAAAAGTCATTCTTACGTAAGTTTTTTCAAGTTTTATCGCGAGTCAAAATTAGCAAAATTCATCTTCAAAGCGAACGAAAAAAAAATCAGGAGTTGCCAATTTAAGAATTCACAAAAAAAAAACTTTTTCATCTCTCTCTGAAAGTTTTGGCAAAATCTTACGTGAGAAGTGAAGGCGCGGTCAAAAACTCTTAAATAATCCCACATGACAGGAAGGGGGCGGGGGTCAAAATAGGCAAAATCGTCCACCCGTAATTATTGAATGACCACCAGCAATGTCCCTTCTCTTGTGTTTCCTTCGTCTTTTCCTTGATCCTCCTGCGCGATTGTCGAGTCTTCATAAAATTTTTCCAAACTTCTTCACCTCTCAACTCAAAAAAAAAAGAGTCTTCGAAGTCACTCCCCCATCCTTGTGTGCGTAGTTCAAAAGTCAAAAATATTTCAAAGTTCCTCGCCTCACCAAGAATGCCTTGAAAGTCGAAAATCTTCTCTCCTATTTTCACTTACGTATGGCTGATTTTGGATAATGGTTGAAAAATTCAAATTTCTTTAGGTCCTTCTCTCTTCCCTCTTCTCACATATTCACATATGGAACTCAAAATGCAATTTATAGTTTATATTTTTTGCACTGAAAATCTATCCCTCCCATTTATGTATACGCCTCACAAGTCCAACTTGCTTGAAGTCGTCTTCCTTCTTTGAGTGTATGAAGCTCGAAAATGACGAATGAAGCTGAAAAAACGAATTCTTTCTCGGTCCATTTCCTTTTCATATATCCTCAAAAGTCCAATTTCCTCCAAGTCCTCCTCCTTTTTCGGATAAGCAGATCTCAAAAATCAAAAGTTTATCGAATCCCCTCTCTCTTCAAATATGCACCTCGAAATTCAAATACATTTTCAACTTTTCGTAATATGTAGTTCGAAAGTCAACATTTTTCCAAGTCCCCTGCCTTTCCATTCAACTTGAAAGTTGATATTGTGTTAAGCCCTTCTCCTTCATCATACATAGAGTATCGAAGGCTCGAGACCAATTCACCTCAAACTCGACTACACTCTTTTCTCAACATCTTATTTTTTCTCTGGATATATGAAGCTAGAAAATTGACATTTTTTCTCAGTCCTCGAGTTTCCTCCAAGTGTCATTTTAGCTAAGAAATCGACATTTTCCTCAGTCTCCGCCTTCCTAGTAATTATATTCGCCTCAAAAGTCGAAATTTTTCCATTTTCCTTACCTCGTAATTCTATTTAAAAATTGAAACTTTCTCAGCACCATGTATATCGTCAGAAGTCGATTTTTTTTCAGGTCTCCTCACTCCTCATATACGATCACATGCTTTTCTCTAGTCGTGTGCGAGATTTGGAAATCGAAATTTTTCCAAATCCATTCTCTCCTCATATATGGAGCTTGAAATAAGCTCTCCAAATCTCTTTTTCTCTTCATATGTGTAGCTCTTGAGCCGAATTTTCTCCAAGTTCCCCCTCGCGTCTGTATCGGGAGTCGAAATTTCTCCAAGTTCTGATCTCATATATCGCTCGAAAAATTTTCTTCAAGTCCCACTCTCTTTTTATACATATCTCGAAAATAGGCATTTTTCAAGTCTCTTCTCTTCTTATGCGTATGACTCAAAAGTCGAATTTTTCCCAGCTTAGATTTTTGTACACACCTAATGCGAACGAAACTTGATAATGTACTCGGAACCAAAGTAAGGGCGGGTTTTCCTTTAAAAAAGAAAACGATTTCTGGTACCCAAGATTTTAAATTTTTCCTTATTTAAAAATTCGAGTTCGCCTCATGGAATTCTCTTCTAGATCCGC
Source organism: Aspidiotus rigidus (assembly GCA_035079385.1). Classification (NCBI taxonomy): domain Eukaryota; kingdom Metazoa; phylum Arthropoda; class Insecta; order Hemiptera; family Diaspididae; genus Aspidiotus; species Aspidiotus rigidus. The sequence goes on from JAVHKY010000013.1 coordinate 16,184,559, forward strand.
CAGTCTCAGCGTGTTCTGCTTTCGTCTAGTCTCTCCTTTCGTACATAGTCGGAAACTTTTACACATTGAAATTTACCTAAAATTCCAAAATTGACCACGAACCTTTTCACTTTTTTTCAGACTTTTTTTTTGCTACACGTAGAAAAAGTATAAGTTTCCGGTCCTGCTTTCGGATTAAAGTGTTTGAAGACTCTCCTCGAAGCTGACCTTGATCTTAACATTTGTGAAAACTTGGGTGTGAAACAGGTTTCTCGCGAATCCTATAATTACTGCGCACCGAAATGAACATTATTCAAACTTTTATTTTTTGAACTTATCTATTTCGGGTACGTTCATAACACTCCTCCAGAGCGTATACGGTTACGTGTATAAACTCAATTACTACTTATTCTATCTTTTCATTTTTGTAAGTCACGAAGTTGATATTTTAAATTTCAAGAAGCCCGGCGCTCATCTATGGTTAACGTTGCCGTTCGTCATTTACAGAAGCGGCGAACAGCAGCAGGAGTAGTTACGAGTATTTTTTCATTGAAACTGTTTTCAATTCGTTCGTTATCGAGCGTTCAGTTTCCTCATTCGAAATTCCAGAAATTTCGTTATTTCATCTGCTCGAACGTCGTATGCGGGCGCGTTGGAAAAATTATTCGAAGCCCGGTCGTCTAAAGTCGCTTTTGCTTTCGCGTAGGATTTCGGAGTGGTCGTCTACTTAACCAAATTTATTTCGTATCTCCGTTTCTCTTTTGGTATCGCGTACTCTTCAAAATCGATTGAAAAGATGTTCCTATACGCAGTATTGAAGAGGCTGCAATGCGATGAATTGCGCGGTGACGCGTGTTCTCCCGGAGAAAGCATATAATATTATTTATTCCTCGATGCCGCCCCCCTCCTCTTCTGACGTTATAGCAGCGTTACCACCGAACGTAATGTATTAGTATTTTGTTTTCGGTGGCTGCCTTTTACCGCCGGCTCGTGATTGATAACGATCAGTCTTAGTCGTTGGTTTTCTCGCGTCAGTAGTACGAACGCGTTCGTGTATCCTCCGTATTTTCTTCGCGGCGCGATCGTCGTGGAATAGTAATTTTTTAATTCGTATTCCGTCTCTCGCATTTATTCGTTTCCGTCTTCCGCACTATGATGACCACTCGACCGTGGCCCCCCGTTTGCCAGCAATTGGTCGCACCGACGATATGTAATGACGCCGTGATGTTCGGTGGTGGTCGCCATTACTCGAACGTGTTTTATCCACCCCAGCAGCAGCAGCCGATGCGACCGTTGCATAAAGCACGCTACGGTATGGCCGTCGTACGTAAAGAGTGTATGCCTCCACCGCCACCCCCGCCCCCTCCGCCTTTACCGCCGTCGTCGGCTAATTGCTATTTCTCCGTCGCCCCGTTGTATCGATCGGCTTTTGCGCCGGTTCCGGTCTCCGGTTATCCAGCCGTGCGCATGCTGTCCAAACACATGATGATGATGGATATGAAACGAAATCGCGATCGAGTACATTTTCGCGCGGAGCCACCGCCGCCGCCACAACTCACACCCTCGTCCGTGTCGCCCGATAAGTGTACGTGTTCGTGTTTCAAAGCGGTGCGTTCGCGATCTTTGGAGAATCTGTGTCCGTCGGATACGACGACCAGCACGAGTACCGAGAGAGAAGTGCATTTTCGTCGGCGTAAGAAAACCGCTGGCAAGGAGAATTTTAAACGACGATCTATGGATAATCTGTTGGAAACGGATCGTCCTTGTCGAAGAAAGGTTTGTTTACGTTCTGTCCAGTATATATGAGTCAGTGATACAAAAATAGTTGAAATAGAGAAGAAACTCGTTGTACCTATTTTGGTGTTTATGCCGTTAATCTTTTTGAACTTTGATGATGATGTAAGATAACGTGTCGAATGTCTCGTAGGCGAATTTCTCCGTCGCGAAACTCCTTAGATTCTCGTTTCCGGGAATGCAGTTTGAATGAATTCGATTTTACTTTTTTCCACCTTCTTCCTCTCTATTTACTATCATTATAATTATGCTCGGTGCAGGATGATGATGACGACTCGTTAGATGTACGTACGTAAATTAAAATATGGGTAGTCATACCGTATATTATTGATGAAAAATGCATCGAGGAGTATGAAATTATGCAGTCAGTGTGTGCACAAGTACGGAGCCTGTGGCGCGACATTAAATGGTAAACGTGTTTTTGAAGGTACTGCATAGGAGAGTGTACGTACTCGTTTGACACGTTGATATTAATTATGCGCGGTTAAAAATGTCAAAAGCGATTTTAAAAATTACGAGAGTATCACTTACTTCATCATGTGTATGTATGTACGTACGTATCAAATTTTTATAGGAAACGGGTAGAAGATGAAAATGATAAAGCAGTTTGGCAGCCGGAGAAATCTACATTTCTGCGCGACCAGAATGCGGGTCCTCTTTTGAAGAGCGAAATGATAAATCAGAATCTGCTTTCGCCTCCGAGAACAACAATTAGCATGGGCTTGTGCGATTTGAACTACATCTGTGCATATTGCGAATTTTTTTTTTTCCACGGCACTTTTATGGTAGACGTAGTCATCTAAAATCTTGAGCGAATCGAGAGGCTTCTTCGTACGATGGGATATTTATCGTTCATTATGGGGTTCTGCTTATTATACTACGACCATTCGGTAACAAAAATAATCCTTCTTCTTCCAGACAACGTTTTTCGATTTTCTCTACCTTAACCATGGCAGTGCTTGGCACCCATTTTATATTGGATGAGGGACAGCGCGAGACCTATTTTTGTAGTGGATTGAGAAGATATGAGACCTAACGATTTACAATCCGTCAATCAGGAGGAAATACTCGCTCCTCACTTCGCTCACTCGTCGAGGCGAGCAGGGAATCTTTTTTATAGGTCAATTCTCGATTTTAATTCAGATAATCGACTAGGATCGAATGTTTCGAGTCTCTTTCATACCTCGATGATTGGAATTTCCCCAAGCCCATCCCTCCTAATGTCTCCAACTCTCTTGATATAGCTTGGAAATTTTCCCAAGTCTTTAGAGGGTCCTAAGACGAGTTTCTAAATTCGGTTAGAAGGTTCTCGAATAAAAGTACCACCCTCTTCGGAATCAAGTTCTCTCGAGTTCCCTGTTCTAAATATCTGGTAGGAATTTTTCGAACTTCTCCTTCCGCCCCCCCCCCCCCCCGCGTGTATATAAATCGCAGGGTGTTTATAGGTGCTGAAAAGTCATGAAAAGTCATGAATTTCGAAAATAGGTCCCGAAAGTCTTGTAAAGTAGTGAAATTTCTGAAAAAAATTGTTCGCGAGTCCCCCAGTGTTTCATATGATGGAAATTATAATTGAAATTTTCAATATTAATTTAGGCTGACTAAATCGTCCTGCAAAAGGTCCGCTTTATTTTTATTTTTAAATTTTTGTAAACACCCTGGAGATCGAAATTCGTAATATTTGCAAGACCCTTAATTAGGTCATAGAGTTCATGTGTATTTTCCGGAAGGTCAATTTTTCAAATGGTTCGCTGGTCGCCATTCTTCCAAGCCCCGTCCTTCTCTCTTATGAAACTCCATAGTCGACAATTTCGGAATATCCCTTCCCCCCCTCATGTCTATGCATGGCTCAAAAATCCAAATTTTTCAAAACCGAATATGTATGTATGTATCGCCCCCCCCCCCCTCTACCTCCCTCTTAGATGAACCACGTGGACCCCGAATTTATTCGTCATTTCAACTTCGATTTTGAGTCGATTTACTTCCGTCTAGTTTCGACCGGAAATCAACCAAAAATGACCGAATTTCGACTCAAAATCAAGGTCTCCTTTTCACTATCGACTCACCGTCGACGTCGAAATCGAGTCGACTCTCGTCGCGTAGTGTCGAATGAAATTCGATGTTGGTTTTGGATCGATCATACGTAACTGATCTGCAAAATAATTGCAATGCAACTGGGAAATCAAAGATGAGTCGACATTGCGTCGATTAGACAATTGCTGCCATGGTCGAAGAATATAATTTAGGTTCTCAGTGGTCCTCCTATTATTGTTGCTACGCATTCTGTCTGCGAGTTGCGAAGTCGCCAACTACAGCGATTTAAGGGGTTCACGGTGAATCCGATTCGGGTCGACGTCAATACGAGGTCGATTCAAAACCGACCCAACAAAGCAGTCGATTCAAAGACGATAAAAGAATCTGAAGAAATTAACTCCTGATCGATGTTGATTTGAAGTCGATTTGAAGGTGATCAGTCTACATTACCAGATGACTACAAATCGAGCCAACAAGAGCAGTCGATTTCAGGTTGATCGAGAAGTTCACTCAAACTCGACCTGAAATCGGACGCGGCCAATGAGTCGAAATTGAGTCGGTATTCGTCTGTCAACCTGATATCGACATCAACACGAGGTTGATTTCAATAATACATCGACGCAATGTCGACTAAGAATTTGAGAGAAGTAAATGTTTGGTCAATATGGCTCATCAGTGGGATTGAAGAAATTCTCCTCCTTTAAGGAAGTCGAGGTGGTTCATTGGACTCTCTTTTTCCATATTTACAGCTCGATGCTCGGCCTTTTTTGTTCCCACCTCCCACGCCCTCGTGCATATCTAAATATGTCAAGGAGGAAGTTTGTCTGTTTGTTTGTTTGGGTATCTCAAGAACCATTCGACCAATCGCTGTCAAACTTTCAGGCCTCGTTTAGATCAAAATAATTGATGACACCTATAGTAACAAAACCGTTATGGTTTCTCCAAAAGAGTTTTTCCAATAGTAGTTTTCGGCAAAAAACCGTCAATAGTCCCAGTCTTACTAGCGTATGAAATGTTTTCCAAGTCCCTTGATTAGGTCAAAGTTATTGCTGACGTGATTTCCAATTGATGACATCATAGTAGCAAAACCGATTTGGCAGTTTCCCAAAAGTAGTTCCGACCAGAAAACTTTCGACAGTCACGGTTTTATTGGCGTATGAAATGTTTTCCAAGTCCATTGATTAGGTCAAAGTCATTAATAACTTGCCTTTCTATTGAGGACATCATTGATGAAGTGATAGTGTCAAAACCGCAATGGTTTTTCCAAAATTAGTCTCATTTGTGACGGTTTTTTCAAGATTAGTCCCATCAATCATCAGTCTTAAATAAACATATAAAATGTTCTCTGAGTCTATTGATTAGATCTAAGTCATCGATGACGTCATTAAAGGTGTGATAGCGAATGTTTCTAAGTTTGAGTCAAAATCATTTGTGAAGTTCCTTTCCAATTGATTACGTTGCTAACGACCCCATTAAAAAAGAATCGTACCTAATTTTTTTCTGTAATGGTTCTGGTCAGAAAACCGTCAGTAGTCTCAATCTTACGAGTATGAGCATATAAAATGTTTTCCTGCTCCCTTAATTAGGTATAAGTCATTGATATCATTATAGAAACAGGATTTTATTCGTGCAGAGAACGATCAATATTCGATGAAAAATTGAGGCTCTGCTCGCACAGTAAACAAAACAGAGATAAACTTTGTGTTAATCTTTGTACCACTCTGAAGAAGACGCCTTCGTTGCGTCGAAACATAAATAAAAATTGTTTCAAAGTTTATCTTTATTTTGTTTACTGTGCAAGCAGACCTTAATTTTTTATCGAGCATATAAAACAGTGTTTTTCACCCGTTGTGCCGCGGTACATCACTGTGCCGCAAGCCCGTCTCAGGTGTGCCGCAAAAGTTTTATCAAAAAAATAAATTAACATGAACTAAAACAAGAATTGCCATTTTTTTCAGAATTTGACAATTAATTATTGCTATTATTTAACTAAATAAATTAAAAATATTTTAATAATGTAAATAAATATAATATTCAATTTCGAATTTAAAAATTTTATAAAATAAAAATAATTTCAACTCTTAGTTGCAAAATAAATTTTTGAAATTCAATTTATTAATTGAAATAAGAAAATAAATTTAAATAATTAAATTAATAATTATTATCCTTAAGGATAACAGGATGATTAAATAACATACATATTTTTAATTTGTTACCTCGATGTTGAATTAATAGAATTATATTAAAATAATTTATATAATTTAATATGTAATTCTATTTAATTAATTAGGGATACAATCTATTTTAATATTTATTGATGGTAATGTTCAAAAATGAATTACATCTTAATTTAAATGGAATATCTCGACAAATTTCTACCATTTTCCCTGATTTTATTCTATTTCGAAATAATTTATCAACAATAAATTATAGAATAAAAAAATTCTAATAATAATATAATATATTAAAAAAAAATCGATTTAAATATAATTAAATAAAATTTTTTATCAAAAAATAAAACATAAATAAAATTGAAATAAATAAAATGAATTGTATATTTTATATTCAATTTAATTGATATAAATTAAATTTATAATTTATTTAATGATGATTATTTTAACTTTTATTATTATCAAAATATTGATTATTAATTTTTTTCATATTAATTTATTATTAAAATCTGCACTCACTGTCATGAAAATCAAGAAATTTCTGCGACTTGGCCTGAAAATGCAGATTTTATTTCATGTTTCCTGATAAATTTCGAAATTAGAAGAGCCCAGAGGGTTTCCAGTAAATGCAGGAAACATCCAGACACTTTTGTGTACATTGATGGCAAAATTTTTTTTTACTCCCGGTGGAAGATCTCTTGTTTCCCGGAACTGTAGTATAGAGAAAGAAGCGTGAAGCCTCATATAGCCATCTTGTAGGCCACAAATTCTGAAATTAGGAGGAAGAAATCTGTAGAGACATGCAAATGTCAAAACGCACAAAAATGTTCGCTACATTTTAAAGTTCTGGAAATGCTGTGCCGCAGGAATATCGTCTCATGGGAAAATGTGTCGCGATATAAGAAAGGTTGAGAAACTCTGATATAAAATGTTCTCCAAGTCCCTTAATTAGGTCAACCTCATTGATGACGTTTGTGCCTTTTTTCCTGAAAGTCGTCCCAGTCTCGTAAGCATAATATTGTACATAAATTGAAGCACTGCGTGGAAAAGGGGCCTCCGTCTAATGTATTTCTTATGGAATGGAGGCCCCTTTTCCACGCAGCGCTTCAATTGTTTTCCAAGTCCCTTGATTAGGTCAAAGTTGTTGATGATGTCATAGTATTAGAACCGTGACAGTTCTTTGTAACGGTTGTTTCAAAATTGGTTTTAGTCAAAAATCTGTTATGGTAGTCCTAGTTTTATGAGCATATTAAATATTTTGTAAGTTTCTTAACTAGATAAAAGCCATTGATGACGTCATAGTAACAAATCCTCAGGAATAACTTTCAAGCCACGAGTGAAAATTCTAGCTCGCATAGAAAAAAAGTTCTTATTAAAAATTTTTCCCTCGCATGTACGCAAAGGAAGAACAAAGAAGAACGAGATGACGAATCATTAAAACTTGATGTCTGTCTAGTGGATCAAGAGGTCAGTGTAAAGTCGTCTGTCGACGTTTCGTCGTCGTTTTTGTCCCGTCGTCGCTATTCGGGTATTTTCGGTTCATTCAGCTATACAATGTTTGAAGACTCCGCGAGTGTACAAAGGAGACGTTTCATCTTCTACTCCTCTCTCAATATTCTGTTTTGGTTCGAACCCCAAAGTAAAAATATGAAATGATGAGATGAGGATGAGTTGAAGTGTCCAACGACACCCAGCTTTGGCTTTTTGGAAATATTTTATTCTAAACGGAGTGGAAGTAACAGAAAACTGAAGTAAAAGATTTCATGAGAATGCGTATGCATTTGCAAGTTGTCAACTGCGGCGAGCTCGGGTTCTCGGGTTCCCCAAGCCCAACGACATTCGAGAACGCGATCCCGTATCCTAGCCACCAAGCGCACCGGATCCTCATCGCAACGGCTAGTGTCGGAATTCTCCAAGTCAGCCTCTGAATACATACACCTCGATGGTTTGAGCACCTTAAGTAGGTTAGAGAAGCCACAATTTTTCGAAAAGGTGGCTTCTGCTCCTTTAAAAAATTCATTCATGATCTTAAGGAGGTCCGCGACCATCTCGCATCTTCATCTCATTCATTTCGCTTCTAAAAACCCCTTCAAAATTTTACGTAACCTCCTCACTGCCTGAAGAAAGTTACTGCATTTCGATCGATAAGTTTAACGAACGTGTGTGAACCTAATTTTGTCCGAATTCGATGGATGGTTCACGCATGCACAGGTCGAATGATTAACACACGATTGAAAGTGACTCCCGTGTCAAAATATTAACATTTTACTAGTTTCTTCCTCGTCAAAGCCGACAATTACGACCATGTTAGAAATACCGTCTACTTTTTCTGTATCAAGAAAAACAAGTTTCGGATGATTTAACTAGAATATGATCGTAAATTTGAAATTCGGTGATGAACTTTATATAAAATGAACTGGTTGCAGCATTTAATCTCGATTTTTAGCGTAAAGAATGTAGAACGCCTTAAGAGATGAACGATCAAGGCATGATCGAGAACAGGTGTCGAAATGCCGACTTCCGAGAGTGAACTATTACTTCGTTCCACATAGAAAATGAGAAAAAAATTACATCATTTTTCGCTGTTGAATACAAAATCTGGGACATTATTGATTTTAGTTCATTTCTTCCCTAATGTACAATAAATTAATTTATACTTTCACATTGGAACGAAGGGAACGAAGTACCTTATTGATAATTCAGATCAAAAGTCACTCTTAATGGGGCAGTCAGAGTCGTTAAACGAGAGTTTTTTATAGACAAAACAGGTGCTTTGAGAGCCGTAGATCACGCATGTGGGTTTTCAACGGGGTTCGAGGACAATTACTCGAAATTTATTCGATCGTGGTAATACAGGAAATTAGTAATACGTGGACACAAGGAAGCAAGTGGGAGGTCGGTTAAATTGGAGGACTGAGCGAATCTACCTTTTCGTCGTGAAATTTTTCTATCCATTTTTTCTTTTAGAAATTCTCGAATGAGTCGAACACTTTTTTTTCGTAGAATCGCAGTGAATCATGCGAACGGAGAAGAGTCTTGGGGTTAGATAAGATCTTCCGCACGCATAAAACTGTCGGTTGTTTGTCAGAGGGATCGTAAGAGAACCTCTTTAGTGAGAACAATCACTCGTTTATTCTCACGTACGCGTACTATTCACCATCTGGTCGCACACATTTTCGAAATGATACGTCAGAAGGCATAAAATTTTTGAAGACTATTCAAACTAAATAACAATACTTCTATAATGAATGACGACGATAATGTTGAAGATGATGACAATGCGTGAAAACTAAGTGCCTATTGTAATTTATGAGTGACGCCCTTTCTTCGTTTTTTCATAAAACAAACAAGAATTATACACCCCAAGTCGCTAGATCGTATTGAGGACAATTCAGAATAATGTTATAGCTGAAAGTAAGAAAATAAAATGTGTAGAAAGGGAGATCTCAATTCTTTTGAAGACAGAAAATTTTTTCGCCGTCAACTCAGAATTACATCAGGTACCAGCATTTACGTCAGCTCAGACTAGAATTGTAAATTTTAGATCATTCTCCTACTAGCTGTCCATCGTTTTCAAAACCATGTCAGATCTACAATTGATTCCGTGGAATGAACTTCAAAGACAATGTGGAAGTAACAAAAAACCCTTTGCCCCAGTATTCAATACCAATTTATGAGGCGGAGTAAATCAACCACACTTTTTCGAACGTGTTTACGACGCAAAATTTTCTTACGAAAGTTATTTGGAATGTGAGAGCTGGGGAAGGGCAGGGAGAGAGCCGAAAACGTCGACCGCAGGGAACTTGAGAACCATGCCCATTCGGAAAATTGACACTTGGGAAAATGTATTGGAGCGTATTAGGGGTCCCATTTATAATGTTAGGCTCGTCAGCTCATCCTACATGCAGGCTCCATCAGGTCATGATAACTGATGACGTCAGACTATACGTCTTAGAAAATTTTTCCGAGTCTCGTAATTAGATCAAAGTCATTGATTTTGTGCTTTCCAATTTATTTGATTAAAATTATCTGGATTATTTATTTTTAATGGTAAAATTATATTGATTATCAAAAAAATATAAAAATATATTAATATATTTTTAAAAATTAAATAAATATAACATATTTAATAATAAATTTATTTTACCAACTCCTATTTTAAGAATTTATTTTATTCTAATTCAATACTTTGAATATAAATTTTTAAATTTGAATTTAACAAATTGAATTTATTTTTCGATTTTTTATTTAATAACATTATTGTAGTAACAAAACTGCCATAGTTTTTCCAAAAATAGGTCCCAGCTAAAGAACCGTTAGTAGTCCCAGTCTTATTAGCGAATGAAATATTTTTTAAATCCCTTGATTAGATCAAAGTCATTGATTTTGTGCTTTCCAATTTATTTGATTAAAATTATCTGGATTATTCATTTTTAATGGTAAAATTATATTAATTATCAAAAAAATATATAAAAATATTAATAATATTAATATATTTTTAAAAATTAATAAAGGATTTAAATTAATTTGGTCAATATTATTATTTTAATTTGACATTACTTTTATAATTTTTATTTAAATAAATATAATCAACATATTTAATAATAAATTTATTTTACTAACTCCTATTTTAAGAGTAAATAGCCCAATAGGTAGCTGAAATGCTCGTTAAAATAAATAAAAAAAAAAAAAAAAAAAAAAAAAAGAATTTATTTTATTCTAATTCAATACTTTGAATATAAATTTTTAAATTTGAATTTAACAAATTGAATTTATTTTTCGATTTTTTATTTAATAACATTATTGTAGTAATAAAACTGCCATAGTTTTTCCAAAAATAGGTCCCAGCTAAAAAACCGTTAGTAGTCCCAGTCTTATTAGCGAATGAAATAATTTTCAAATCCCTTGATTAGATCAAAGTCATTGATGGTGTATTTTCCAATTGATGACGTCATAGTAACAGAACCACCATCGTTTTCCTGGAACAGTTTTTCAAAAACTAGTTGCAGCCAAAAAACTGTCCGTAGTCCCAATCTTATTAACATATAAAATGTTTTCGAAGTCCCTTGATTAGGTCAAAGCCATTGATGACGTAATTTTCAATTCATGACGTCACTGATGTCATCATAGTGGCAAAACTGTTTTGGTTTTTCTATAACAGTTTTCCAAAAGTATTTTCAGCTAAAAAGCCGTCAGTAGTCCCAGTCTCACCAGCGCATAAAATATCTTTCAAGTCCCTAGATTAGGTCAAAGTCATTTATGATATGATTTCCAATTGATGAAGCCATTATTGATGACATCATAGTAGCGAAACCGTTTTGGTTTTTCTGTAACGGTTTTCCAAAAGTAGTTCCGGCCAAGAAACTCTCAATAGTCACTGTCCTATTGGCGTATAAAAGGTTTTCCAAGTCCATTGATTGGGTCAAAGTCATGGATGACTTGCCTATCTATTAAGGACATCATTGATGGAGTCATAGTATCAAAACCGCAATGGTTTGTGACGGTTTTTTCAAGATTAGTCCCAAACATCAGTCTTATAAACATACCAAATGTTCTCTGAGTCTCTTGATTAGATCCAAGTCATTGATGACGTGATAGTAACAAAATTGATATCTGTTTGTCACGAAAAAACAAAACTTTCTTTATTAAAAATTGTCATAGTTTCCTGCGACAGTTTTTCCAGAAGTAGTTTTAGTCAAAGAACTGTCTGTAGTCTCAGTCTTATAAGCTAATATTTTCTAAATATACATATGTAAGAATCGAACTTCGTCTTTCTCGGCAACAGGTCTCTATTGATCCGAAGACCTTCGTCTTTCCTGCTACCGAGTCTCTATTGAACGATCTTAACTACACGTATGAAACGTGAATTAACTGACACTCGCTATCTCTATTCTAATCTCTTATAACAACTACGACTACCTATTTTGTCTGCGAGTGCCAGCGTGCAAGAATATGCAGCAGCATATTCTTACATCTCCCCCTCTTAGGAGGGTCCACCACCAGAGAAGAATGTCGAGGTGATCGTTTACCTGGGTGATCGTTTACCGGTTTTCTGGATTATCTTTCTTTCCGGCATTCCGTTTGCCCGGCATTCCGTTTTACTCGAACACCCAACTCTGAATCGGTGTGTTGGTCAGTTAATTTGTAAGAATCGAACTTCGTCTTTCTCGGCAACAGGTCTCTATTGATCCGAAGACCTTCGTCTTTCCTGCTACCGAGTCTCTATTGAACGATCTTAACTACACGTATGAAACGTGAATTAACTGACACTCGCTATCTCTATTCTAATCTCTTATAACAACTACGACTACCTATTTTGTCTGCGAGTGCCAGCGTGCAAGAATATGCAGCAGCATATTCTTACACATATATGTAGTAATTAGATAAAAGTCACTAATGACGTCATAGTAACAAAACTGCAACGTTTTTTGCAGCTTGTAGCCAAAAAATCGTCAGTAGTCCCCCTTTATAAGTATATGAAATATTTCCAAGTTCCTTGGATTGAGTCAAGGTCATTGATGACGTTCCTTTCCAATTCATGACGTCACTAACGACGCCATTAAAACAAAAACATGATTTTTTTCTGAAGTGCTTCTAGCCAGAAAACCGTCAGGAGTCTCAGTCTTATTTAAGCGTATAAAATGTTTTTCTAGTCCCTTAATTAGGTATAAGTCATTGATATCGTCATAGAAACAAAACTGTAACGGTTTTTGCATGAGTAGTTTCAGTTAGAAAAGCGTCAATAGTCCCAGTCTTATAAGCGCACAAAATCTTTTTCAAGTCCCTTGTTGATTAGGCTAAAGTCATTGATGACATCGTGGTAACAAAACCGTCATGGTTTTTCTATAACGGTCTTTTTAAAAGTACTTCCACTCAGAAAACCGTCAGTAGTCCCAACGTTTTTGGAGTATGAAATATTTTGCAAGTCTTTTGATTAGATCAAAATCATTGATGACGTCGCTGATGACGCTGTAGCATTGGAGCCGCGTTTTTTTTTCTGTAATGATTTTTTCTAAAGTACTTTCAGTCAAAAAACCGTCAGCAGTTCCAGTCTTATGAGCATATAAAATGTTTCCAAGTTCCTCAGTTAGTTAAAAGTTATTAATATCGTCATAGACACAAAATTGTGACAGTTTTTTCTAATGGTTTTTGCAAGAGTAGTCTCAGTTGAAAAACCGTCAGGAGTCCCAGTCTTATGAGCATATGAAATGTTCTCCAAGCCCCGTGATTAGGTCAAAGTCATTGATGATACACCTTTTCAATCGATGACGTCAGTGATGAAGTCATGGTGACAATACCGTGACGGTTTTTCCCAGAAAATTTCCAGTCTTATATGCATATAAGATGCTAAGACAGGGTGGCCAGTTTCTGGAAAACCGGGAAAAGTCAGGGAATTTCTGCTAAGGTCAGGGATTTTTTTGAGACTCGCGGCTAAATAATCTGAGATAGAAAGAAAAATTTGTACTACTAGAATTTCAACAAAAGAGTGTAAAACAGATTTTGGTTTTTATAATAAAGGATAAAGATCTAGTTCAATTTAATAGCACTATCTCCAAATTTTTAAAAAAATTTATGAAAAATTTCTGATGTTCCAAAGTCAAAATTATTGTTTCCTTTGATCTCAAAGTACTGTTGACTTGAAAATATCTCAGGAATTTTTCATCAATCTTTTAAGAGCCGTTGGATTCAACTCTTATAGAATTTTGAGTATGAACTTTTTATTCATGTTGAATTTTCCTCCAACTCTGTATTAGTAAAATCTGATACAATCTTCTCTTTGATTTTTACTTTGGATAGCTCATCCATTATACACTGATTGGTCTGGGTAAGCGACTCTGTACAGTTAAAATAGAGAAGAGAATAAATTTTTGTTCATTTGATAGCATACTCCAAACTCTTGTCTTAAAGAAATGTGAAAAATATCATTTTGCTTCAAAAATCACGAAAGATTTTTTTTTTCTTCTTTGAGCCAAAAAATGGGGGAGATTTTAGTCTGGAAAAACCTGGAAAAGTCAGGGAAAAGTCAGGGAATTTTTTCTCGGAAAAAAACTGGCCACCCTGTAAGATCTCAAAGAACAGATTTTCTGTCAAAACTAACAATTTCATCCTACTAATCCATCATTTGGCAAATCTGAACGACACTAAAAATTCACCAATTGGCAGATTGTTCAGAAATACTATGTGTCGTCCGATGAGTGGTTTTGATATCCTTGTTTCGACCTCTTTGGGATTTTCAAGCTATAATACTATTATTGCATTCTTGTTTTCTTCTATCTGCTTGGTAACTCCTGTTTTTTTTAAGACCTCTCTATTGGCGACTTCATCCGACTCATTTCGCGGTAGCTCCTCATTTTCAAAGTGCTGATCCAATTGAACGTGGTTGCCTAAAACTTTCTTCATGTTTGCCAATTTCATAGTTAAACCAGGCCTACCGGGCAAACAAAAATTAGGGTACATTCTTACCAATAGTTCTGACTCGTGCAATCTCGCAGAACTTTTGCAAGGTTGCTGAATGTTTTTTTAGCCTTTATCCATACCTAGGAACTTGTGCTGTTCAAATTGCTTTTTCTTGTCTTCAACACGAGCTTCTGCTCCGATGATGTGCATTCCCGTTGGAATGGCTGGCTCTTATCCATACTTGATCGTGATTTATCACAAGGTTGACCTGAATTCTTTCACTCAGCATCAAATAAGACTCGATACGTGTGGAATCCAAAAACTCGAACGAGAGGAGGATTTGCTAAGAATATTGCGGCATCACGTATACGCCACGTTCGATGGCTAATTTAATTAAATTTTACAATTAATTAATTAAGACTAACGAGGCTTATCAGTTCGTGAGTCATGCATGAAAAATTTCGTGCGTACGTACGTTACGCAAATATCATAATTTAGCTTAGAATTATGATCGTTGAGAAACCCTCTTTCTTTGTGTCTCCTTAAATGGTATGCAGCAGCACTCGATAATAAGGCCTACTGTATTCCTCGGCCATCGTCGAACCGCAAAATTTTCGAAAGAATTAACGCCGGCTCTTCGCCAAAGCGACAGCTTATACTTCTTTTCAAGACGGAGTCTCGTACTGCAATGGCGATGAATAATCTTTCACCGCTCGAAGATTACAATGATTAAGTTATCACGAAATGATGACGTCAACTAATGACTGTGCAATGTGCGCGCTTATTTGAGTTTTCGGCGAACTCATCTCACTTTTAATGCTGTACGATCGTCAAATCGATCGATAATTGAAATTCTTCGCTCATTCGAGTCGATAAATTTGCATAAAATTCGTGCGGGTTACAAATTAACCGAGTCGCTGGAGGTTGTTTATAAGAAAAAAAAAAAATAAATAATATACATCCTATGTAATTGCAGAACTCGTATTTTTAAGCATTTGTTATGTGTACGTATTGCATTATGGAACTTTCACGAAAAAGAGGGGAAAAAGTGCATAAGTCGTAGGTTATGTGTACAGGTGAGAACCATAGTAACGTGGTTGAAAATTGGTTATTTTCGCAGTCGCTCTCTTCTTCCTATTATTATTTCAATCGCGATCCGCAAGTGGAACCATAAATATAATCACGGGTTCGCTTCGCGAGCGAGCGAGTAGTTTCTTTCCGACAAGTTACAATGTAAACTATTTGTACTACATGACATCGTGATACCCTATTTTGTAGTACAAGAAGTGTCATAAATTTTGTATCTAGCAAAACGTACGCAAGTGGCGAAACTCGCTGATCTATAACAAGAATTCCAGGTTCTTCTGCAATATCGGTTAATGGTCTCATTTATTATTTTAATGAACTCGTTTCTAGTACCTCGTCTTCATAAATCGTCGTTGATATAATACGTAAATCTTTACCGAAACTTGTCGAGAATTGCGGCAATTCGAAGAAGATAATAATATACCCTCAATTTACACACATTCTTAGATTGAGAGAGAGAGAGAGAGTGAGAGAAGTGGGAAACCACAACAACGACCATATCGTAATACTACGTGAAGGAAAAATAATTTTTTTTTCCTTCTTAACGGAATTCAAAACTGCGGTCGTTACGCAACCGTGACAGTTGAGAACATCTGCTACCACTTACACAGTTTCAATTCAATCCGCAACCGGTTCACTGATGAGTACGACTACTCGACTCTTGTCGCGCTTCTGCACTTCGGAAGTGCTGCCATCGCTATCCGGATTGTTTTGATTCGCCCATTTACGCCCGATGACACAAAAGAGATGCTGATGACCGATCACGTCGGAAATTTTGCGCCATCAGCAGAAGCTCATGACTTAATTCCGATATGCTTGTAATTAAGAGAGAAAGTTATTTGAAAATACGATTGCTTATGTGTTGTCATATTATGTTAATTTTTCAATCGCGATCGTCTTCCTTTTGCTGCCAATTTCGACGACGATGAATAGAAGTGGATTTTTCAAGGCCGATATCAACATTAGTTTGAGAATAAGTACTGTACCTCAAAAACGGGTGGAATGACCGTAGGAAGTGATGACTTTCTCTTGTTGGGATTGTTGGAATGAGTGTGAGGCATGAACGGAAATCGAATTTTTCGTGCTAATTCGAATATTTGAAGTCGAAACTGTATGAAGAAAGATATCTTAAATAGAATGCTAGAAATTCTCTTGTCAAACTGCGCGTGCCTGTGAAAAGAGCTTGCATGTGGAGACGCCGTCAATCTACAGCTGTAGTCGTAGGGTGCCAGTAGCGTAGCCAGAAATTTTTCGAGAGAGGGGAAAGCAGGGTCTAAAATCTTTTCTGCTCATCAGCACCGATGATTCATCCCCCTGAAGGGTGCATGAAACCTGTTCGTTCGTAGATAATGCTGAATTTTGATTTCCAGATTCTCACACCCCACGCCTCTTCCTTTTTTAAGCGTTTTCTCAAGTTTGATATCACTGTTCTACCTCCTTCACATTACACGATATTGGCCTTCAAGGCAGCTCCCCCAACTTCTCCAATCCTTTCTCCATAACAGGTCTCCAACGTTTAGAATTCAAGACCAATACTCTTCCCAATAATCCATCTAAAACGGTGTCCCCAGAGAGAAGCGTGGAGTGTTCTTCTTTTCCTAATAGCTATTAACGACCTAAAAAGCAGTGCCAGCTTTTATCAGACGCCTCTCTGCAGATAACTTTGGTACCTCCCTACTATAGCCTCCAACGAACAGCAAGACTACTCCAATTAACCCCCCTTCAGGTTTCCAAAAATGGTCATCAGACCGTGGATCTCGATTTACAAAAGATACTCACGCTTTACGGCTCTTCCTTTCGTGCGTCCACAGAACTTTACAATCATTATCCGATCCAATCCTGAGCTAAGTTCTTCGGTCTCACCCTCGACTCCTCCTCATAAAAATATCGTGAGAAAAATACCTACCACGGCCTGTAATATAACTTCAGACACATTCAATCTTCCGGGCTTCGGCTGGCCCTCGACGCACTACGCACCCATCCTTCACAGGCAGGCGCCCCGTTACCACGAACTTTCACGCACTACTAACTTTCTGGCCTCAACAGTTCTGTTTATAAATGTTCCCATTTTTTCGAATTCTTTTGGCCCACGTAATTTATCCCTTCTGTCGCTTCAATCTTATCTATACATGCCCTTACTTCTCATTTTAGCGGGGAACCCGCTACCTGTTATGATGAGGGAGAGCCTATCCTCAAAAAACATCCGTGTCTGACTTTGATGACGTCATCAACTTGTGATGTTTTAACCTATGTTTGGTTAGGTTATAGTGCATAGAGGAGAGTAGCTTATAGCAAAATTCGCGTTCAATATTTATGACATCATCAATGTAAGTTAGGTCTGGTCATGTTGCATAGAAGAGGGCATCTTTCAAAAACGTTTGCGTTTGATATTCATTACTTTATCAAGATATGACGTCATCGATCTGAGTTAGGTCAGATTATGTTGCATAGAATCTTTTGATTACCTTTGCGTTTGATATTGATGACGTCATAAACTTGTGACGCTATCAATCTAAGTTAGGTTAGCTATTGCTTAGGAAAGGGTATCCTTTGATATTGATGACGTCATCAACTTGTGACGTCATCAATCTAAGTAAGGTCTGGTAATGTTGTATAGAAGAGGGCATCTTTCAAAAATCTTTGCATTTGATATTGATGACGTCATAAATTTGTGATGTCATCAATCTAAGTTAGGTCAGGTTATGTTGCAAAACTTTTGCGTTTGGTATTGATTACTTCATCAACATAATTATGACGTCATCAATCCGAGTTAGGTCAAATTATGTTTTATAGAAGAGGACATCTTTTGAAAATCTTAGCGCTCAATATTCATGATGTCATAAATTTGTGACGCTATCAATCTAAGTTAGGTTAGCTATTGCTTAGGAAAGGGTATCCTTTGATATTGATGTCGTCATCAACTTGTGACGTCATCAATCTAAGTAAGGTCTGGTAATATTGAAAGAAAACATAGAAGAGGGCATCTTTCAAAAACGTTTGCGTTTGATATTGATTCCTTCATCAATGTATGGCGTCATCAATCTAAGTTAGATCAGATTATGTTGCATAGGAGAGGGCATCTTTGAAAAACCTTTGCATTTGATATTGATGACGTCATGAACTTGTGACTCCATCAATTTAAGTTAGCTCAGGTTATGTTGCATGAAAAAGAGCATCCTTAAATACATTGATGACTTCATCAACTTGTGATGTCATCAATCTAGGTTCATCAACTTTTGACGTCATCAATCTAAGTTAGGTCAAGTTATGTTGCATAGAAGAGGGTATCTTTTAAAAACGTCTGTGTTTGATATTGATGACGTCATTAATCTGAGTTAGGTTAGGTTATATTGCAAAGAAGAGGGCAGTATTGGAAAACGTTCTCGTTTGATATTGATGTTGTCAACAACTTGTGACGTCATCAATCTAAGTTGGGTCAGGTTATGTTTCATAGAAGAGGGAGGGCATCCTTCGAAAACGTCGATTTTGATGACATCATTTACTTGTGACGTCATCAATGTCAGCCAAGTTATGTTATGTTGCTTAGAAGAATTTCTCCAGGCTCTTTCTGTCGCTTTGATTATATCTAAGCACTCACCTCAAACTCAGCCCTTCACGTTTTGATTTTTCTCATCGTTCCAATGAGAAACTCAGCTTCCACATTCTACGTCAAACTCACTGTTTCATGCTCTTGCCTCTTTCCTCTCAACCGCCTCTCCCCTTCCTGCGAATTCCTCATAGTATCTGTCTCTCTCTCACCCTCACTTGCTAGAGGCCTTCTTCTCCAGTGAAAGTGTTTATCCATAAAGTTCAAGGTTTGAGATTATTTAAGTCCTCTCATGTTTTCTGAAGCTGAAGTATCGAACTTTGATAAGTTCCAAAAGCTCAAAATATTTCTATGTTTTCAATCAGATAGTCATTATTTTCTTCTTTCACGAAGCTCATATAATCGAAGTGCAAAATTCTCTAGTCGTATACTTGGAGTTCCAGTGTATTCTTCCCGAAAAATTGAATATTGATATGATTTTAGATCAGGCCTGCTCAACCTGCGGCCCGCGAAGCACTCTCGTGCGGCCCGCGAAAGAATTTCAGAAAACCCGAAAAGTAGAAGGAACCTTACGATTTCATGACACGATTTGATTTCATAGTACAAGTAGGATACAAAGATTTTTTTTAATGCATGCAAACATATATGAAAAAAAAATGGGAAAAAAATAATGTTGAAAAAATAGGAAAGTAATCTAATCAATGTGATGGCTGTCTTTGTTTTTCAGCTGCGAGTTCAAAAATATTTCCCCTTTAATTATTATCGTTCTACAATACAATAAAATCGTTATCAAATATAGGTAAACGATTTGCGGCCCGCGGAAATTTCGGGACACACAGATGCGGCCCGCGAGTCGTAAAAGGTTGAGCAGGCCTGTTTTAGATCAACTTAGTTGAACTTCACCGTTCTGTGTCATGCACATGATTAATTTCCGAATACGGAGGTTGATCATCGATGAAATTACCATTCCTGAGTAAAATTCTTTTCTCCAACGTTTATATTGTACTATTGTAAATTGTCTCCTTTCTTTTGTTCGTAAAATAATGGTTTTCTCTTCTATTTCTGTCCGTAGAACACTCGACAGGATGGCGATGGTCAAAGCAGCAACGGCACAAAGCCTCGATTCTTGGCTGTTACCACTTTGGAGGATGTTCAAGCTATACGATGTGCCGAATTTCATCCGCAAGGAAGTCTGTACGCCGTGGGATCGAATTCGAAAACGTTACGTATCTGCGCCTACCCAAAATTGCACGATCTAAGGTAAGAGTGAACAACGAACGTCTACCTACAGATCTATAATCTATTGTTTTTTTTTCACTTTCTTCTGCCGGCCATCGTGTCTTTCTATTGTGTGTATTACGCGTTCCAATGCAGCATCGTCTGATTATCGTTTCCGTTCTACGAAACGCAGTATTCTGCTTAATCCGATTAACGTGACGTGAATACGTATAACAAAGCTGGAAAATTCCTGGTAAAATGAATGGTGGCTTTTCTCATCATTTACTCTTCGGGAGCTGTATCGAAAATTCCACTGCGCTATTTTTCAACATTTCTTTCCATCAATATCGAATTTCTTTTCATCATAAACTTGGTGGAGTATTTATTTTTATTAGGAATTCACCTCAATTTTTAAAATGATTTAATAGACTCCAGGGGTACCGTGAGCCCCCTAGGCCAATGAAGAAACCCTCCTCAAACTTGAATTTCTTGTGGCAAAAAAAAAAAAAAAAAAAAAGAATTATAAGGGCCCCCCCTAAAACGAATAGGAAGAATCATCTTCATAAAAATGGCCTCACGGCGCCCCCCCGCTATAAATTTCAAGAACTCGAAGTTTCGAACGATAAGTCGCAGGCAATCCAAAAAAAGCCCAGGGTAAAATCTAAGAACGTGGTGCACGTAGTATCAAATTATAACAGAAAAGTCATCCGAGAGATCTAAGACGGTTTTCCTTGACACGAGGAAGGCTAGGAGGTGGCACTTCTCTGTACAGCTTTATCATCGTTGCGCGACCATTTTTGATGATTCGTTGATTTTCGTAGTTTTAAACCAACAATAACCTCCACCCTCTCCCTCCTACTCAACCTATCTGAAGAAGTTTTCGACCTTTTTTTTCACTTCCGCCATGTCAAAGATTAAAAAACTTAAGTCACTAAAATATCAAATCCATATCTTCATTGGATCCAACTATGAAATCTTGCTCCCACTTTACCATTCTTGAGTTTAATCCATCATTGATTACGGATCACTTATAGGTAGCCTTGCTTTTTCTCTTTCATTCTTAGGTTCAGCTCAAAATTCTTGTATCTACATCTTCAACAATACTTTTCAGTCTTGCCCCACCGTACGCGCTCATGTACAGCCGTTCAATAAAACTGTATTATCAAACAGACACCCAACCATTGCAGCTACATCAAGGTGTGTACAATGAAGAGGTGTGATCACTTAGCTAGTGAACAGAACGCAACCAGCATGCCCTATCTAATTACATGGGTTTTAGATTTTCCAACAGAAACTCCCAACATAGGTGTCACCTGATAGAAAATTACACGGGGAACAAATTTACTTGTGATTAGCCCATGATAACTCGCTAAAGCTAACACTATATAGCATTATCTTTTTTTTTAAAAAGATGTTCAGCTCCCTAAGGGCTATTTTCTCATTTTTTTGCTAGCTTTTCAAACTTTTGGCTAAAGCTAATCTTTCATGGAACCAGCCAAAGGTGCCAAAGTTCAGAGCCGGAATAGTTTCTTTTTGTCATTTTTGGCTTTTAATGCTTTATTGACGCTGATAATAAAATAAAATGAAAATTCAGTGTTACTGTCGACGTTTCCATAAAATTGTACAAAGTACAACGCAGAATCATCATTAGCCGCTGCTAGGCCCAAATGCTAATAGCTAATGATTAGCAAATCAACTATTTGCTAAAGCCTAAAGGTAATCATTGGCTTACCAAAAATTCATTAGCTAGCTAACACAAGTCCAAAACAGTCGGCTAGCGCTACAGCTAACGTAAAGCTAAGCTAGAGCTTGTCACCTCTGCCTCTCACGCGTTTGCAAGTTTTCTTATAATTAAAGTGTTTATAACCCGTATACAGTTAAGAGCTCGAGCCGGTCATTCGCTAGGAGCGCTACGGTCGACAAAATTTTGAACGAGTTTGGAATGACTTTCCGTTTGATGTTATCTTTGAGTTATGACAAATAGGTCGAGAATGAGAACAAAATTGCAGAGTGTACTACCTATTTTGTTATGAGTTATCCCTTCATAATAATTGATTTTGATCAATTTAAAGGAAGCTTCCACCAAGGATGCAAAGTCGATTGATAAAACTTCCACTTCCAATTTTTTTTTCTGACTTCCACTTCCAACTTCTCGCATTCCAGCTTCCACTTCCAACTTCCAACAAAATATGCAGTGGTGCCATACAAAAAAATAATAAAAAAAGATTGACCATCCAAAATAACGATTTTTGGGAAAAATATTTATCGTTTGTGAAAAAGAGATATTTTTCTTCAAATCATTATTTTGGATATTTTCCATCTTTCTTTGAAACGGTGGTGTAGCCTCCGCCCTCCTGTGTAGGAAGTTGATTGAAGAAGTCAATTGCTCTTGACTTCCACTTCCAACTTCTCAGGTTGCGACTTCCAACTTCCAGCTTCCACTTCCTGAGCGCATTTATCAAATAACTTCCAACTTCCAAATAACTTCCCATCGCTTGGCTTCCACCCCAGGGATGAAAAGCGGTTCGCAAACAGCTTAGACTTTTACTCAAGCTTATAAGTTGTTCCATGAATTTGAACAACTTAGCGTTTGGCTTTTGGCTCACTTCAACAGCTTAGCGGCGAACAGCTTAGAGCTTGATTTGTTTTTTTTTTTCCTTTAAAATGAAATCGACTAATCAATCACATTCACACTTGTTAATTAATAGGATCACACATAGTGATGGGCAAAAACCGATAGTTTGAAACTACTGATAGTCCGATAGTCTTCCTCCTGACACTATCTATTTATTTGGTAGTTTTCCGGAAAACTATCGGTAGTATCAATATGCCGATAGTGTTTCCATTTCATCCACTTAGGGCAGTGGTGCGCTAGTGTTCAGAAGAAAATCACTCATACTTTTCCTCTGTCATTTCCAATTTTTGTACTCTACACAATTTTCTCTTATTTCTTGGTCCCATTCAAAGTTTCTCTTCTTTCATCAATTTTTCTCACTTCAAGAGGGATTAATAGTAACATATTATGACAGAATTTGTTGAAAAATACATACTATGGGTAGTGACGATAGCGGTGATATTCTATCGATAGTTTTCCAGTTACCAATACTATTGGTAGTATCGATAGCTCAACAGGAAAACTATCGGTAGTATCGATAGTTCTACCAATAGTGCCCAACACAAATCACACACACGCATGCAGCACTGCAGCGCCTGCTGTGAAGCTGCGGGCTGCAGTCTGACTACTGTCAGAAAGTAGAAGTAATCCAAAATATAAATCTAGAGAAATGGGAATTTTGCATCATGATTCCCTCAAAAAGGGCGATCATTTTCTCCTGATTGAAGAAAGAAAAAAAGATCCATCAAGTTCATTGAGCTGTTGCTCAATGACTGGCTTGGCTTAATGAATATTGGGAACAGCTTTGGCTTAAGCGGCTTCTGAGCTGTTCAAAAATCAGCTTAGGCTTTCATTTGAGCGGTTGACGGCTTAAACTTTCCATCCCTGTTCCACCCACAACCTGCGTCGCCCATTAATATTGTCTCGTTTTCATTGTGCGCGATACTAGCGCTAACCAAACCTGTGTCATTTCATGATGAGTTTTCAGTTTTTTTTGAGGGGGTGAAAGGAGCGATTTACCCGACCATGTTCAAACTCGAAAACAGGGTTGCAATGTTTCTCGAACAAACAATGTGTAAAACGTGTTTTTTTCGTTTTTGTTTTAGACTTGTTTTTTTCAATACATTAAAAAACATTAAAAACTTTAATTTTTTCCATATTTTCATTATTATTTTTTACTAAAAATGAATATTTGACAATTTTTCCAGGATTGAAAAAGTAAAAAGAAAGTTGAACGTTGTTTTAAACGATGTTGAAAACCAGTGTTTAAAACATTCAAAGTATGTGTGAAAGTTGAAACTATAGTTAAAACTCCAAAAATGTGTCTCAGACAATAATTTAATTATTTAAAACATTTGAAACGTGTTTTAAACAAGGAATTAAAAACCATCATTTATATTCTGTTTTGAGTGTTTTGAACATAAAATTTGTTTTAAACTAAAAAAAACATGTTTTTTGTTCTTTTTGAAAGGGTTTTTTTTTTATTTATTTGGCAACACTGCTTGAAAACTTGGTAACTTTTGTGATAGCGCAGTGTTTGTCCCGGAACTTCTTTTAATTCGATTACTCGCGCATATGTCAAATAGACATTCATCTTCTTTTTCATCTGAACCTTTCAGCGAACGTTTAGTTTATCAGGGAAGAAGATAGATATCCATTCTGATCTCGAGTTTTTTAGCGCATAGAGTTTCAGACTAATTTTCTCTCTTAGAGAATGGTAGGATGAAATGTATCACGATACGTTGAGTCCGAGACAGAAAGAAAAGTAGATTTTAATCTATCCTGTGCGTCGTTGTTAAGTATAGTTGCGAGTTACAGACCCCGAGTAGATTCAATTATCAATTCACTAGAGATAGTAAGCCTGCCTCTGTACCGAAGTTTCAGACCACGTGTACAGTCATTGTATTCACCTAGTGTCCATCCAGAATTTTGTCTCGCGCAATTATATCCGCTGTATTTCCTCGCAGTATCGAGAGAGCGTCATTGTACGGAGAGCGGACTATTATTTTCCATCTTTTCAAGAATATCGAAAGTTCTCGATCTTCGAAGTTCGTATTTCTCTTGTAGCGTATGTTTCTTCTACGAAAAGTGTAGCGTGTCCAATTCAATTCCATATCCTCTATTTTGATAAACGCCTTCTCTATTGTAGAATTATATTTTGGCTGGTGCGCATGTTCGTAATCTGCGCCGCGAAATCATATATATCTGGTCTACTTTTCGTGAATTTTGCTGCAAGCTTCTGTAGATTTACTAGGATGAATGTGAGGAAACAATTCCACTGACTCGAATAGAACAGTTCTATAACATTTGATAATTCAAATTTCTCACGGTTACTCTGCGCCGTGTTTGAAACGGTTTTCGATTGGAGATGATAGATAAACGGAATATAGCTTTGGGGTTTCTACTCCAAAAATCGACATTAAGATTGGGCGCTGACCGCTTCTCTCCGAGTGATTGTGTGTGAGAGAAACCTGAAAGATGATCTTTTTTTTTTTCTCGTGTTGGTAAATTTTTTGGGTACAGACATAGCATGTATATTGATCATAATTTGTTTTCTTAATAGGAGCTTTCAGAGACTCATTGAGCGTAGAAAAGTGTTGTCCTCTTATCTACTATCTTCAATATGAAACTAAAAGAAAAATTGATAATAATTATACAATTTTTTCAACCTTTACATTTTTTGCTAGTGTCGTAATAGATTATAGTATTATTTATCTACCAAATTAGAGATCGTATTCTCATAGAATTACTTAAGAGCGTCAAAAGAAAAAACTGCTAGCTGTAGGTTATATTCTCTCTTACGGGACCACTTTCGCGATTGATAACATATGTATGCATTCTTTCATTCTCCAACACAGTATTTCGAACAACAATCCCGAGAGAAACCGCGATTTGCAAATTGTATTTACCCGAGTCCTGTCTTCTCTTTCACCAAAATGCGATCAGATTATATTTGGAAAAATTCGTCGTCGCATACCGGTATTTGAACTTATAGTGTACTTGGCCGCGCGATTGGAGATATTTGCTATACGGTGTAGAAGATTGCGATCTAATTGCTGGTTGTCAGCGTAGACATGCCACATTCATTTTTCTTGCGAAAATACAACTACATCACCTATCAAATGATCGAGCAATGGATTACCATCGCTTGAAGATCATTTAGCGACTCCGCCAGCATTTCTCTTGATCGCTTACTCCTCTAGATCCTTGTCAAGATAAAATACCTAATCATTTCGCGGCTCAGTCACGTCCACGAGTGAGAATTCGAATAAGTGGAATTTATATTTCAAGGCGAGGCAATCATTTTAGGTAGGTCAATAAGCAATCAAAATACTGAAAATAAGGTGGTAGAGTTTATCGCGAAATCTCGGAAAAAATTGAATATCTGTTCAAAAAAATCTGAAAACCTGTGATGTGTTTTTAAAGTTCTGCGAATTACAAAAATATGTAATTTTATATCGCCCATCCACAAGCAGTATTTGTAACTCGAATAGTTTGTTCAAGGTTATAATAATATGATAATGAATCAGAAAGATTGAAGAATTTCCAACCGACCAAAAATCAACTCGAAGAGTTCGACGTCGAAAGTGTGCCGACTTTTGGTATCACAGATTGATGTCGATTTGAAGTCGATAATGCGTCATTCAATGGCAAGTAATCTTGCAATCGACTTTGAAATTGCGTAGATTTCTGGTGTACAATCCAGGCATGGCAAATGAAACGAACACGAAACTTTATTCAAAAAAAACAAATCATATTTTAGCAACCGTAAACGATAAAAAAAACGAAAAAATAAAAAATGGGAATATTTTAATAGGACGCCGTGCAAAATAAATTTGAACGCCGCGGGGGTGAAACGTCGGGGAAAAAGAAAGAACACCGATTGAAAGAAAAAAAAACGCCGAATGAAACAGAATTGCACGCCGGAAAAAAAAAACGTTCATACTTGAAGCATTACATCAATGGGATGTAGGATGGAAACTAACGATTCTTATGGGAGAAAAATGCATGCCATAAAAAATCTGCGCCAAATGAAACACTTTGGATAAACAAAAGCAATTTTACTGTAGGAACATGTCTTATTTGGGAAAAAACATATTTTATTCGGTTAAAAACATGTTTTTACTGTGAAAAACATGTTTTATTTGGTAAAAACATGTTTTCTTATTGTGAGAAACATGTTTTATTTGAAAAAAAACATGGTTTATTTAGTAAAAACATGTTTTTATTGAGAAAAACATGTTTTTTTTTTATTGAGAAAAACTGTTTTTGTCTAGAAACATGTTTTTTCAAACGAATTCTTTTTCGACAATCAAAAAATGCAAACAAACGAAAAATTTGCTGAATAACAAAAGTTTAACGAAAACAAAAAACGAAAAAAGATGACGACAAAAACGAAACGAAATGAAAAAATTTTCCGTTTGCTATGCCTAGTAAGTGGTAAAATATAAAGGGTTCCAGATTCTAGGTCGAACGCGGGAGTCAAATTCAGGTATTTGAATTTGATATCGACTGAAAACCAAAGTCGTGATGTGTCGATTTGACCACCGCCGCACTGGTCAAGCATAAATGAGATTCTCAATATGATCCGCATTCTATCTGCGAGTAGGCAAGTCACAAAACAGCCGAAATACTACAAAAGGATGTTTTCAAGTTCGCTTTCAGATTGACATCGATTTGAGGTTGTTTTAGAGCCAACCAGCATAAATTTCCGGAGCAATAAAAATCGACTGTTGTTCAGTTCTACGCAATACAGTTGTCAATTTTCGGTTCATTAAAAATTTAAAGAGATCGTTCAGGATTTACTTAATGAAAGAGTCGAAGTGAAGTTGACAAATATCGACCAGATACCTACGTCGACGTATAGTCGATTTCAACAATCGACGAAATTTCGATCACACGATTTGAAAAAGTAAATTCCCAGTTGATTTTAAGTCACTTCTCAATGGACCTTGGGTGTCTACCAAAAATTGACATCCTCAATGAACAAATCATGTTGACCGTCAATTTGACGTCGTTTTTCAATCAACATTGACGAAGAATTTGACTCTTCAAAGTCCTGGTCAAAATTGCGTCGATACATTGTTGAAATCGACCTCACGTGAACATCGATATCAGGTCGATTTAGGATCGAATAATTTTGACTCCATTTTGACTCACTTGCCCAGTCAATTTCAGCTTGATTTCGAGTCATTTTCTCCAAATTGTTCATCGATCTAAATTTGACTGCTGCGTTGCGTCAATTTCAAGTCGATTCGTAGTTCTCTGGTGATGTACGCTGATCGATCGATCTGGAGTCGACTTCGAGTCGTTTTCTCCAAACTTTTTATCGACTACTAAAAATTGACTATCCTGTTGCGTTGATTTCAAGCCAACGTTAGTCCACTTTAAATTGATCTCAAGTCGACGTCATCTGGCGTCGATTCTGAGACGACTTTTCCAAATTATTCTATCGACCTGAAATCAACTATACTCCATCGGGTCAGTTACCTGTCGAAAAGAGGTCGATGCCATCTTTAAATGGCGGCGATGTTGAATAGCTACTATTCTGAAATGTCTATCATGGGTTTTGGGGGCCAAAAAGAGCCTAACTAACAATCTTCCAAGTGGCGCTTTGTCCCGCGAAATAATACCACTTTTCACTAAGGCCCATCGAATAATGTGTCGGTAGTTCTGGCTCAGTCCACTATTTTCGCATACTTCAGCCCGTCGGAGTTCCCATGATATCTGTATTCGATTAATTGGTTAACTAATATTGCTGGCGTTCGTATTAACGAAATCACTTTTTAGTCATTTTTTGAAGTCATTATTTGGTCACCTTTTTCCCCTTCAAGTGACGTTTTTGGTCACTATTTCACCATTTGATCGAGAAAATATTCAGTTTCCATAAAGATGATGCGCGGTGAAAAACGAGTTTCTGCTAGGCTCGCAAGGTAGCCCGCCACGTTCTTCTTTTTTTTCCTCCGCGCCAAGCACTAATTGAAATTCAAAACACCTTTCCAAAGTCGACATTGAATACGAATAAACAGAAGCCTATATAATAGTATTACAATGGGAAATTGTAAGATTGGATTTTCGATGGCGATGATATCCGTTCTGGCCACTCCGTATCTTTCTACTACTTAGCATTTCAGCAGTAGATACATTTCTTCTCTGAATGTAATCTGCGATGAACTCATAAACGAACCCAAGTCCAACCGTTGAACGACTGGCTATTATTCGAAGTGAACGATTAGCGACCGTACATAACGAATACGTATTATAGCGAGTCGTAATTAACTGTCGTGATGAGAACCGCGAAAGACGGTGACGGTCACTGGAAAGTTGAAAAAAAAAAAAGAATCAGTGCTCTACGGTATCTTACCTAACAGTTCTCTGACTCGTAAAATTCAACGACTCTGTAATAGGTAGGTGCCTGCGGATGAATACATTCCCTGCTCCCGCCCCTCCACTCACCTAAATCATAGCGGAGACTAGTGCCTTGAAAAACCTTTCCGCCACTAAAGAGAGAGACACAATTGTTTAGAGTATGTATAACAAACGAATATAGAACGTGATTTCGATTGAATAATAAAACCAGATTTTATTGCAGCGCGAGTGTGAAAAGAGCTAGACTTTTTGATATCGTCCAAAAGAGTAAAGAAAATGTACTCATTAAGAAAGATATACGAGACCTTCAGTTCACGCCTTAATTTTATATCACGATTATTACATTGGGTTAGTGTGGCGATGTACCACCATACTATATAAAATCGATTTTCCCCTTTTTCTTCCGATTCTCGTGTATACGTTGGTCATCGTTCAGTCGGCCTCGACCGTGAGGTGAGAACTTTCACTACTTACGGCTTAATTCGGTATGTACTGTAACAAGGTGTATAGACGTACATCTTCTAGATTAACACGTAATTAAGGATATAGTTCACGCATTATGTGAAAATATGTTCGGCTTATATTCCATTGCACGCGTGTTACGGTCAAGTTCATTTTCGCTCTTATTGATGTGAAAAGACGAACGTGCAGCTCTTGTAGCGTCTCGAAGGACATCTCAAATACCCAGAGAACGAATTTGGACTTCGCGTATGGATGAGTCTAGGCAGTGTTTTTGTCGTTGAAAATAAAGTTGTCTAGTGTTTCTTGCGAGCACAGGACAATCGTGGTCACAACAGCTGATCTATGGATATCCTATGCTAGGGGTCTACTGAATAGAGCAGTGTTTCTCAACCGTTGTGCCGCGGTACATCACTGTGCCGCAAGCCCGCCTCAGGTGTACCGCAAAAGTCTTATCAAAAACATAAATTAACATGAACTAAAAAAGAATTGCTATTTTTTTAAATAACTTGACAAAATGTTATTATTTTAACTAAAAATAAATAATATTATATTTAATTTCCAATTAGAAAATTTTATAAAATAATAATTATATTTCGATTCTTGGTACAAATTAAAATTTAATTTATCAATTTAATTGAGAAAATAAGTTTAAATAATTAAATTAATAATATCTTTGATGATAACAGGATGATTTAATAAAATATTTTTAATTTGTTACCTTGCTGTTGAATTAATAAAATTATATCAAAAGAATTTTTATAATTCAATCTGTAATTCTATTTAATTGATTAGGGATCGCTTGTGTGTCGCATGTGCAGCACCGCCCGTCATCCATAATGGAGTAGGTGCGGGTTGCCTATGCATTTAATATTGTTTCCTCCAACACCGGAATCGACCCTTTCGGGTATAACTTCAGTGAAGGAGGAATAATTGATTAGGGATACAATCTATTTTAATATTTATTGATGGTAATGTTCATGAATGAATTACATCTCGGTTTAAATAAAATACCCCGACGATATATTATTTTCTCTGATTTTATTTTATTTTGAAATAATTTATTAACAATAAATTATAAAGTAAAAAATTCTATTAATAATTTTATATAATGAAAAAAATTTTCGTATTTAAAAAATGAAATATTAAATAAATTGAATAAATTAAATTTCTAATAATAATTAATATTCGAAATTAATTAGAAATAAAAATTGAAAATAAAGCTAATCGCTATTAAACTCATAATAAATTTAAAAATTGAATTTCAAATTCAAAAATTTTATTAATATTCTTTACAATATAAAAATAATAATAATTCTTTATTGGCAAGAAAGAATACAATCTCGATTGTAAATAAATAAGGTTTTCTCCCACCCCATGCTCATTATTAGTTGAGCGAGCGGGATGCGGATTACTATTACTTACAAAATAAAATGAAATAATAATTAAAAAACAAAAACAAAAACAAAAAATAAAACAAAAACAAAAAATAAATAAATAAATAAATAAAAATAAAAAGAGGAAACTGAAACTAAAACGTAACACTTTTGTTGGGACTAAAAAAGTAAATAAATAAATAAATATAAGGAAATAAACAAATGAAATAAGTAAAAGATAAGGAAAAAGTACAGATGAATAATAAAAATAAAATAAAAAAAAAAAAAAAAAAACACTTCTGCTGATACTCAAAAAGGAAAAAAAAAAATAAAATAAAAAAAAATAAAAAATAAAAATAAATAAATAAATAAATAAAAAGTAAAAAAAATAAACAAATAAGTAAACAGATGAAATTAATAAAAGATGAGGAAAAAGTATATATAAATAATAAAAATAACAGGAATAGGTAAATGAATAAATAATAGTATCAGTGATAATAACAAAAAAAAAAAAAAAAAAAAAAAAAAAAAAAGAGGTACAATATTGGTAATATTTTCTTTATTTTTATTTTTATAAAAGTAATACTTGAAGATAATGAAATAATTGGATTTTTATTATTAGTATCGAAAAAATCCAATTTAAATATTATTGAGTAAAATTTTTTATTAAAAGATAAATTGAAATATTTTCTTTGAATTATACATGAATAAATTTGAAATAAATGATTGATTGTGTATTTTCTATTAAATTTAATTATTATAAATTGAATTCATAATTATTTCATTTAATAATTATTATTTTAATTCTAATCAAAATATCAACTATTAATTTATTAATTTTATTGAATCCATTGTTTTACAATTATTTTTTGATTTTCTTATTAATTGATATTTTTAATTTTTTAAAATTTTAATTAAATATTTTATTAATGAAATTACTCAAAAAAGTACTCATAACTACTATCTGACCGATGTGTTCCAATTTTTGAATGGTGTCAGTTCCAGTTATAATTACTTGAACTTGAGTCCAAACCTGCATTCACTGTCATAAGAATCAAGAACTTTCTGCAACTTGGCCAAAAATACAGATTATATCGCTGTCCAACAAAAAATTTTTTTTTGCAGTAACATGATAAAGTCAAGTGGATTCTTAAAGTATTTTCAACGCTGAACACGATGGCGTGAGCCGTTTTTCTCCAGCACGTCTAGTTTTTCTGTAATACCTGTTGAAGAGTTCGAAAATGCTGTAAAATTGACAACTTCAATGAATTATTTTGCTGCGTTCTAAAGAAAAATTATTGAAGTAATATACGCTAATGAAAAATTTGAACCCTCTTCAATGAAAATAAAAAATCTCAATTTAATAGGATGGGTGCTTACAGAGAAATTACAATTTTTTGAAAAGATGTTCTGCAAGAAAACCTGCTAACATATTGATCATGAATCAGTGTGGCAATAAAGCGAGCGAAAAACAATGGTTTCGGAACAGTAACTTTTGATCATATTTTACATTAAAAATACTAAAAGGTGAAATGAATCTTCATTTTTATTATTATCATTTTTTCCATCTCAAAAACGTAAGTTGGTACTCAAATAGCAGGGGGAATAACATATTGAAAACGAGAATTGAAAATTGAATGATATTGATTTTTAAAAACTTGAATAAAACCCACCCTACTGTTTGGATTGACTCAATTGTTTTCTGATACAATCTCCTAGGTATGGAGCACGTCACTGCGTTGAAGGAAGGTTCTAATTTTGAATCTGAGCTTTTATTTTCCCCATTGAAGTCGGTCAATTATGACATTTTTCACAACTTTAACTCAGAATTGAGGAAAACTGAGGCGTGCTAGCAAAAAATGGGAAACGGAATCGTTTTCAGTGCGAAAATCTACTTTGGAATCAACTTTTGTTTTCAATGTTCCCAAAACACTGTTGGACAGTGTATTTCATATTTTTTCATAAATTTCGGAATTAGAAGAGCCCAGAGGGTTTCCAGTAAATGCAGGAAACATCCAGACACTTGCGCATATTGGTGACAAAATTTTTTTGAGTCCCGGTAGATGATCAAAGCTCTTGTTTCTCGTAACCGTAGTATAGAGAAAGAAGGTTGAGGCCTCATATAGACATCTTGTAGGCCACAAATTCTGAAATTAGGAGGAGGAAATCAGTAGAGACATAAAAATGTCAAAACGCACAAAAATTTTCGATACAATATATAAGGAAGGTTGAGAAACACTGGAATAGAGGCTTCCAACATCAAAATTGTAAAGAAAATAAAACTGCACACTTATTATAGTCCTATAGCCGAGAGGTGATGGAAAGGTTGAGCCCTTCCTCCCCTCCAGCTAAAAATACAAATCTGCTAAAAAGAAAATCAATACTACCCTAAACAAAGAAAGAAAAGGCACGAAGGAGATTTTGGTTCTCCAAAAACTTTCGTAGGGGAATCTTTACAAATTGACTTTAGGTGTGGTCACGGTGCTCTCTATTTCGAAGTAGGAGAAATAATATGGATTGTTGCGACCGATAATTGACCAAATTTTCACCTGTTCCTGAACCAAAATTTTCCAAGTTTCCTCTCTCTGCTACTCAGCTCTATGGAAGCCTAGTTCTAGTGTACAGCTAGTTAAGCCTAGTACAGAGAGAGGGAGACTTGCAAATGAGGGGGGGGGAATGGTCCCGAAGTCATCTGCACGCACGCGCACGCAAATTTTGGAATTGGGGCAGGGGAGAGGAGAGATCAGAGCAAAGATATGAAACTCATCAAAAAGTAAACTCTAGGCCGACTTGACGTCGATTACCGACCGACACTGGATGTCAAATGGAAGTCGACGGTCGACGAGGTTCATGTATGTAGACCAGTCATTTACAAGTGGAAATAGTCTCCTTGAAAATCTTGAAAGTTCCTCCCCACCAATGAGTGTTTTGCTTCTTCCCGCGAGGCCAGGGATCAAATGTCTGACGAAAATCAGAGCATAACATTCAAATTTTCAAGGGTCGAATATTCACAGCGCTTCAAGGGAGTGACTGGACCTCGACTCTGGATCAATGTCAATTCAAGGTCGATTCAAAATCAATCAACGAACATTCCTTAAAAACTAAAATGAGAGTTTTATGAAGTGGGTAAAGATATGCGTTTGAACCAGAATTACAGCTCTTGATATGATTCTTCATAAAAACACGAAATTATCATATTTGGACATGAAATATAAGGATTTTTGTGAAACACACACCCGCCAGTTGTAGTGCTTTCAAATTTTCAATCTTACGTAACTCCGCTCCAAGTTATTCAAGGTGAACACCAAAAGCACCCGTGGCAAACTGAATTATTCACAAAAAATTTTTACAATAGGTATTTTTTGAGTTAAGAGGCGCTCCGCGAAAGTTATGAGCCACAATATATTATAGTATAACGGCGACTTGAAATATAGGAAATGATAAATTTGCACCTTCAGAATACGTAGGTATTAGGCAAAATTATGTAAGAATAAAAGTTGTAGTTCTCATTGAGATCTTCCATTAAATAAAGAAAAAACTAAAATTGAAATTGGTTTATCCAGACCCGAGGAGATTCTGTAAAACCTAAATCCGCCATCTTTAAATTGCCGCCATGTTGAATCGCGCCTCTTTTTTGAAATGTCTGTCATGGTTTTTGGGGGCCAGAAAGGGCCTACCTAACAATCTTCCAAGTGGCGCTTTGTCCCACTTTTCGCCATGGCCTAAGGACTACATGAACAAATATCAAACTTTTGGAACTATAGAAGGTATTTCGACGCTGAGTACCATGCCAATTGACTACCTCTCATTATTGTACAATACTCGTGTTTGATCCCCGCGCTTCATCGCGACAGGCAAGGGTACCTTCTCGCGCGTTGAAATCTTGTTACTCGATAAGATACGTTAGGCGTCGCAACAATTCGCGATAACTAAACATAAGTATTGCACAATAATGAAGTACTAACAAAATCACTTTTAGTCTCCCCTCCAAGTGGTCACTTCTTTTTTTTTTTTTGTACCTAAGTCACTATTTCACTTTTTCTTTCGATGCTCAGTGTTGACAGGCCTGTAACACCTACACATATGTGTATAAACGAGTCGTCTATTAGAAGTGAATTAAAGGAAGGGATATAAAAGAAACTTCAACCAACCCTCAATTATAAAATGGCTCGTACTTTTGAGGATTCAATCTTATTTACTTTAATGTGAACCTACAAAAGAGGATTCGGGAAAGAAGAATATTAATTAGTACAAAGATGATGAATTTATGGAGCGTATTTCGAAAAGTTTCTTCAAAATTGGTTGTTGTTATTCGCCTCTTTTCGAAACGACGTTAAATATGGTTAAGAGTTGGTAAAAACGAATCAATTTGAATCATTCACTGATGCTCTTTTCTGTTTCGTACTAAATAGAGTAATTTGTGCCTTGATATGATAACGAAATTAGGAATATTCGTATTTGGTATAGATGGACAAAAAGTCGATTCGAGATGAGGTATTGATGGTGAAAAATTGATCGTTCCATCGAACACTATCGAAGAATGAGGGGGAAGTTAATTTTGGAAAAACTCGTCCGGTTTTCGAAAGCGTCGAGAGCTAATGACAACCTGGCGCCAGAAGAATGAAAAACTGAGTTGCGAAGCGAGGCGAGAAAGGACAAGATAATATTCATTCGTTTTATGCACTTTCAGTGTTCGTGCGCTCCGAACACGATCGTTTTTAGTTTAGCCAATTTTTCTTACTCAATATGGGCTCTTCGCTGCGGTGACTGCGAATAAGTATATTTGGAAAAAGAACGAAACAGGCGTAGGAGTGTGAAGTAAGTAAATATTGTGTACTCGCACAATATATTATGCAAAAATATACATGATACTTAAAGTGTTGCAAAATATTTGAACACGCGCTTTTGAGAGCGCACGAATAACTTCTGCATATATTTTTGCGGCTTGAAATTTCATTTAGGGCGAGTGAAGTTGACACGGTATGAGGATGCTTGGTAGTAAACAGTTGAGGTGATTTTCTCTCTCATAGATTTGCGCCAGGGCGTTTCGACGACTGGGAAAAACGTTGCATGACTTCCGAACCAACACCATGATGATATCGGTAGCACTACATGCAAGACCTGATTTCTGACTGTTGGCCCAATAATTTTTTAAAGTAGTTTTCCGTATATTTTTTGATTGTGAAATCGCCGCAGCTGCTTGCTTTGCTTGCTCATAGCGTTTGGGCTGCGATGAGCCATGACGACTCCAAACCGACTCGCTATTCCGAGCGCCACACGGTGGTGCTTGTGAAGAGGTCATCCTCTGTAGGAGAGGTTTGCCCGAGAACACTTGTTCGTTAATTTACGATCCGATCCCGAGATTATGACGGGCAATCACTTCCACAATACGCGCGTCAGTCAATCCGATATTTTTTCGTCGCGTCGACGAAAATGTGAAAGTGCACACCTCTGAATCGGCGCTCAGCTTCCGTATTAGATCGTCGAAACAGTTATCGAGATCCGCCGCCGCGCCGTCATCTCGAGCGGGCGCACATACGATACGCGCTGGAGTTAATTGCAGCGACCGCGGCTGCACGGCGAACAACCTTCTGCGAAATTACGCGTTCCGCCAAAATTCACGTTCACGCTGCGCTGTCCTACTACGTGCGATATCGCGAACGCCCGCTACCGCCGCCGCGTCGAGTCGCGCCGCCACAATCGTCGATGCACACGGTAGTGCACCGATTACGCGGCCGCGATAGAATAATAATGACGTTTACCGGTTAGTTTAATTGTCATTCGACGGTGATTAGTGCGATAGACGCGGAAAACTATTTATCCAGTGACGAACGAGAATGAGAGAACAAATATTTCACTGTCGAGCAGAACGCGATTCGTTCGACCGAAGAAAATTACGAGAAAATTACTGTATTTCTGATGTGGCGCGGATCTCATCCTGAGCATGAGGTGTGACAGCGTTGAAAGAGCATGTATGGTGTTACTACTGTGTATAATGTTGCACATCTGTGGTGTTTGAATGATTCAAGAAATTAATTGGGCCAAACTTGAAGATGGTCCAGTTCTAAAGAATACTTGAATCAAATAAAAATCGACTGAAAATGTATTCACTTGAAAGTTTTGATCAAAATTGCGTCGCCTGTCGTCGGGTTTCCTCGTGTTGACTGAAAAAACACAAGAATGCCTTCTTATCGTGAATTTGACGGGGATCATTTTCGGACTATAAGGTAGTTTCCTTGTAAATTGAGCGGTTTGCGTGAAAAATCTTGAAAAACTATGTTTTCGCACATTATTAAAATTTGATGGTGCGCAGACTTTAATTGAAGGCGTTTTCGCTCAATTCTCCTCATGTTAATTGAGAAAGCGAAAGGATGCTTTCTTATTGTAAATTTGGCGAGGATCACTTTTTGAAGGGGTATTTTCGTTGTACATTGAGCGGTTTGCGTGAAAAATTTTGAAAAACTGTATTTTTTAGCATTTTGGCGCATTATTCAAACTTAGTGGCTGCACAGATTTTAATTGAACGCGTTTTTACTCATTTCTCATCAGATTAATTGAAAAAATGAAAAATGCTTTCTGATTTCAAATTTGGCGAGGATCATTTTTGGACTGAGGAATTTTCGTTGTAAATTGAGCGGTTTGCGAGGAAAATCTTGAAAAACTGTATTTTTTAGCATTTTGGCGCATTATCAAAACTTAGTGGCTGCACAGACTTTAATTGAAGGCGTTTTTACTCATTTCTCATCAAAATAATTGAAAAACCACAAGAATGGTTTCTTATTGTAAATTTGGCGAGGGTCATTTTTGGACTGGGGTATTTTTGTTGTAAATTGAGCGGTTGACGTGGAAAATCTTGAAGAAGTGTATTTTGTGGCATTTTAGCGCATTATTAAAATTTAGTGGCTGAGCAGACTTTAATTGAAGGCGAATTTGCTCAATTCTCCTCATGTTAATTAAAAAAACAAACGAATGCTTTCTTATTGTGAATTTGACGCGGATTATTTTTGGACTGAGGTATTTTCGTTCTAAATTGAGCGGTTTGCGAAGAAAATCTTGAAAAACTGTATTTTTTAGCATTTTGGCACATTATTAAAACTTAGTGACTACACAGACTTTAATGGAAGGCGTTTTTACTCATTTCTCATCAGATTAATTGAAAAACCACAAAAATGGTTTCTCATCGTGAATTTGACGAGGATTATTTTTGAACTGAGGTATTCTTGTTGTAAATTGAGCGGTTGTCGAGGAAAATCTTGAAGAACTGCATTTTTTAGTATTTTGGCGCATTAATAAGATTTAATGGCCACGCAGACTTCAATTGAATGCGGTTTTAGTCAGTTTTCATCAGATTAATTGAAAAAACACAAGAATGCTTTCTTATTGTGAATTTGTCGCGGATCATTTTTGGACTGTGGTATTTTCGTCCTAAATTGAGCGGTTTGCAAAGAAAATCTTGAAGAACTGCATTTTTTAGCATTTTGGCACATTAATAAAATTTAATGGCCACGCAGACTTCAATTGAAGGCGTTTTTACTCAGTTTTCATCAAATTAATTGAAGAAACACAAGAATGCTTCCTTATTGTGAATGTGACCGGGTTCATTTTTGGACTGAGGGATTTTTTTTTCAAATTGAGCGGTTTGTTCGGGAAATCTTCAAAAGCTGTATTTCTTGGCATATTAGCGCATTATAAAAATTTAGTAGCTGCACAGGTTTTAATTGAAGGCTGTTTTACTCATTTCTCATCAGAATAACTAAAAAACTACAAAAATGCTTTCTTATTGTGAATTTGACGAGGATTTTTTTTGGACTAAGGTTTCTTATTGTAAATTAAGCGGTTTGCCAGGAAAATCTTGGCGCATTAATAAAATTTAATGGCCACGCAGACTTCAATTGAAGGCGTTTTTACTCAGTTTTCATCAGATTAATTGAAAAAACACAAGAATGCTTCCTTATTGTGAATGTGACCGGGTTCATTTTTGGACTGAGGGATTTTTTTTTCAAATTGAGCGGTTTGTTCGGGAAATCTTCAAAAGCTGTATTTCTTGGCATATTAGCGCATTATAAAAATTTAGTAGCTGCACAGGTTTTAATTGAAGGCTGTTTTACTCATTTCTCATCAGAATAACTAAAAAACTACAAAAATGCTTTCTTATTGTGAATTTGACGAGGATTTTTTTTGGACTAAGGTTTCTTATTGTAAATTAAGCGGTTTGCCAGGAAAATCTTGGCGCATTAATAAAATTTAATGGCCACGCAGACTTCAATTGAAGGCGTTTTTACTCAGTTTTCATCAGATTAATTGAAAAAACACAAGAATGTTTTCTTATTGTGAATGTGACCGGGTTCATTTTTGGACTGAGGGATTTTTTTTTCAAATTGAGCGGTTTGTTTGGAAAATCTTCAAAAGCTGTATTTTTTGGAATTTTAGCGCATTATTAAAATTTAGTGGCTGCACAGGTTTTAATTGAAGGCTTTTTTACTCATTTCTCAACAGAATAATATTGAAAAACCACAAAAATGCTATTTCTAATCGTAAATTTGACGATGATTATTTTTGAACTTAGTTATTCTTGTTGTAAATTAGGCGATTTGCGAGGAAAATCTTGAGGAACTGCATTTTTTAGCATTTTGGCACATTAATAAAATTTAATGGCTGCACAGGTTTTAATTGAAGGCGTTTTTACTCATTTCTCATCAGATTAATTGAAGAAACACAAGAATGCTTTCTTGTTGTGAATGTGACCGGGTTCATTTTTGGACTGAGGGATTTTTTTTTCTAATTGAGCGGTTTGTTTGAGTAATCTTCAAAAGCTGTATTTTTTGGAATTTTTGCGCATTATTAAAACTTTGTGGCTGAGCAGACTTTCATTGAAGGCGTTTTTACTCATTTCTCATCAGATTAATTGAAAAACCACAAAAATGGTTTCTCATCGTGAATTTGACGAGGATTATTTTTGAACTGAGGTATTCTTGTTGTAAATCAAGCGGTTTGCGAGGAAAATCTTGAAGAACTGCATTTTTTAGTATTTTGGCACATTAATAAAATTTAATGGCCACGCAGACTTCAATTGAAGGCGTTTTTACCCAGTTTTCATCAAATTAATTGAAAAAACACAAGAATGATTTCTTATTGTGAATTTGACCGGGTTCATTTTTGCACTGAGGGATTTTTTTTTTCAAATTGAGTGGTTTGTTTGGAAAATCTTGAAAAACTGTATTTTTTAACATTTTAGCGCATTATTAAAACTTTGTGGCTGAGCAGACTTTAATTGAAGGCGGCTTTGCTCAATTCTCATCCGATTAATTGAAAAAACACATGAATGCTTTTTTATCGTGAATTGGACGAGGATCATTTTTGAACTGAGATACTTTTGTTGTAAATTGAGCGGGTTGCGAGGAAAATCTTGAAAAACTGTACCTTTGGGCATTTCAGCGCATTATTAAACTTTAGTGGCTGCGCAGACTTTACTCGAAGGCGTTTAATGGAAAAACACAAGAATGCTTTTTTGTTATAGATTGTGCAAGGATCATTTTTGTACGGAGGTATTTTCATTGCAGATTGCGCGCTTCGCGAGGAAAATGTTAAAAAAAAAAATTATTTCTTAGCCTTTTAGCGCATACTTAGAATTGTACTTAGGACTTTACATTCAAGTCGGATCTGGTTGATTCTCATCGTACTAATCAAAAACATATAAGAATACTTTTTAGTGGGAAACCGCTATCTCTTTTGCTGAGGGGGTATTTACAGAAAACGAGCGCGAGCGCATTCAAATTGTGACGTCATTATTTTCGAGACTTGGAAAAATGGCAGCCCGCAAGCCTTGTATGATAGATGGGACTAGGGAATATTTCAGCTTCTGAGTTATATATGATTGGTGGGGGGCGGGACTCGGAAAAATGTTATTCCCCATAAGCTTTATTTGATAGTTGGGAGACTTGGAAAAATGTCGACTTTCGAGCTATATATGGTGGAAGGGGGGCTTGGTAGAATTTCGACTCTCGAGCTGTATATGATAAGAAAGGACCTGGAAAGAATTTCGACTTCCGACCTACACACGATAGGAAAGGGACAGCGGGTTCCTCACTGCCATTGTACTCCTGCAATGGCATATAATTTTTTATTGTAAATTTGGTGTTGATCATTTTTGAACTGAAGTGTTTTCATCGTAGGTTGCGCGGTGGGCGAGGAAAATCCAAAAAAGCGTATATTGTTCAGCGTTTTAGCACATTTTTATCGAAATATATCCGCTGTCCTCCACGGACTTCCTTTTAAAGGTTTATTCGCTAGATTTCCATCGCATTGACCGGAAAAACACAGGAATGTTTTTTTGTTATAAATTTGGTGAGGATCATTTTTGTACCGAGGTATTTTCATCATAGGTTGCGTGTTTCGCGAGAAAAATCGGAACGACTGATTTCCGTCGGATATTCTGCCCTCGGGAAGAGAAAGTTCCGCACCGATAGGTGGAGAACTCTCAGGAATTGACAAGGAGGCCATTTCAGATAAATTTGTACCAAAAAATATTTTTCAGAGATTTGTTCCAGGTTCGCCTGTGAATTGTGGTGAGTCAAGAATCGGTTTTATGCGGGCATTTGCAATTTTTATTTTGGTCATAGGTTAATTCGCAGTATTTTTACCCAATGTGACTGGGTAAAGAGATGCGAAATTCACTGAAATGGACACTGGTCTCATTTCCATTTCTCAAAGGTATCTATAATTTCGATTAGCGACGCGGAGGAAAAGAAAGAAACGTGACAATAATCGGAGGAGGCTATCTCGCGAAGGCCCGGTAGAAAATAATGTATCAACGCATTATCTCACCAAGGGAAACCGAATAATTTGTCGATCTACTTTGTATACGTATATACGCTTTTGAAATCGATGGAAACTATCCATGTTTTCGAGCTACCTCTGGTACGTACGTAAAACAGAAACGGCTCAACGACGAGAATAACAATAATCTTAACGACTAATCTGCGTTATCGCCATAAATTAGCGGATCAGTTTCTCTTTTACATCGATTCTACACGGTTATTTTTCGTACACTTATTATTTACGTTAATTCTTGGGTTTTTCGTACGGTGCTAGAGTTAAATTTGTATGCCATGAGAATTCCAGTAGAACTTTGCCTACATTTTTTTTTTTTTTTTTTTTTCGCTCCATCGTTGTTTACATGATAGCGATTGCGCGCATGTTTATGAAATGAAAAACGTATTCTAAAGTAATTTGCAGAAGTACTGGAAAGGCCGAAGAAATATACGAGGTAGAGACCGCACGTAAACAAATAAGTATCTACGAAATTATGAAAAGTGGAAGCTGTCCAGCGAAATCATGGGCGAAATGAATATTTATTAACGAGTCTCTGTTTTTTTCCGCTCTTGCGCTCTAATTACATGGAACAGACGTTTCAAATGTAAATCGTATTGTGGAGGCGGTCAGTTATCGACATGATGAGATCTAGATACGACTGATAATCTGTCATTATTTAAATTTGATTGTTCCTCTTTATCGTGATTTATAGTTGTAGTGGTCTGCTAGGATAGTCCAATGTATGATCTATGTTTCGCTGTCACGCTGTGAAATTCTTCATCCCCATTTAGTTCGGAAGAAAAATTTGTAGGGTTTCAAATTTCAATATTGCTCGACTGAATAACGATCACGATAATCTTTCTGTAAAGAACGTGAATTGAAGAAAGGACTGCACTACAAAAACTGCTTCTTTGCTCCAAATTCGCTTTCGCTCGTTTTGAATGAATCTATTATTCTCGTTACAATCGTGTTTAAATTTGATACCCAACTTTTCGAACACGCCGCGCCTACTCAAACTTATTTCTTTTTGTTTTTCTGTTTGCAGAGATGACCACAAAACATGCCAACCGACGGTCATATTCAAACGAACGAAACATCATAAAGGCTCGATATACTGTATGGCGTGGACACCGATTGGAGATCTTTTGGCCACCGGTAGCAATGACAAGACTGTGAAATTAATGAGATTCAATAACGATACAGCCAATTTTGAAGGTGAGACGACGGATCAGAAAGTTCTAAATTGAAATTTCTTGAAACATTGAAGGTCATCTCAAATATCTTGGATCCTTCAACTCCACAAGAGCTTGATCAAGGTTCTTCGATTTTGACCCACTCCAACTAAATGACCTCAAAATTACTGGACTTCGTTCAATCTTTCGAGCTTTGAATACGTCCTATTTCTTCTCCAATCTTTCTTAATTACCCTTAATTCTGTCATCCATCTCGATCTTACTGAGGTTTCCAAAACAATTGACCCAACAACAAAATCGTTTCTTCAGAATATTCCTCCCACCTTCTCTGCTACACGGACGAATCCAAATCGATACTCAGAACTGGATGTACGAACTCCGTTCAGGGTAACATCTCATAGAAAAAAGAAAAGACGGCTCTTCCCGCACAGTGTAGAATACGAAAAAAAAAAAAAATTTTTTTATTATGTAAATGACGTTTCGAGTAAACTTGTACTCTTCTTCAGATCATATGTAACATCTCATCCTTCCGTATGAGAAACTCCGCTCCCATATTCACCGCCTAGCATACCGCCATGTTCACCCGCCACTTTCTCTCACTCACTCATCTCCTTACTGTTCTCGTATCCTTACATGCTTCCCAAGTCCCTAACCGTCCAACGAATTCTCGCTCTTATACACATGTAAGTCATCCTCCATGGAGCACATCGACGTTAAGGAACTGTACGCAGTGAACTCTGCAGCAGAGCAATCAGTGCGTTCATCTTCCATACCTGATCGCTCTCCCTCCTATGATCTCAAATTGAATCACTGCTGGCGTGATTTCTAATTGCCTCATCCTCTAATAAGCACCAAACTATTGAAAAAGGTCCAATTTTGTCTCCTTCAAACCGCGTTTCTCGACAAGGAGAAGGCATGTCTCACTCACTCTCTAACCCTCTTCATGCCTAGAATGCCATTCTGACAATGTATCCATTCAACCATTCTCTTGCCCAGTTCTCAAAAACATCCAACATGACCATTCTGCTCTTGGAAACAATCATAATAAAATCATTCTATGGACCTAGAATCCATTGCTCTGTTATGTAGATTTCAAATCAATTTGCAATTATTTAGTTCTCTGGTAGTGCACGCTTTTCGACTTTAAATCAACCTCAAGTCAACTTCAACGCGAAGTTGATTTTGAGTAGACTTCTTCAAATTTTTCTATAAAATTGACTGCTTTGTTGCATCGATTAGTTTCTGGGAATGTGTACTGGACAACTTCAAGTCGACCTCAAATCGACGTCGATCCGAAATCTATTTTGAGTCTACTTCCCCAAATCTTCCAACCGACATGAAATCCATTGCTGTATTGTTTCAATTTCAAGTCAATTAGCAATTAATTCTCTGGTTGTGCACGCTTGTCGATTTTAAATTGACATTGATGAGGAGTTTATTTTGAGTCGACTTCTCCAAATCTGCCAACCGACATGAAATCCATTGCTCTATTGTTCCAATTTCAAGTCAATTAGCAATTAGTTCTCTGGTTGTGCACGCTTGTCGATTTTAAATCAACATTCATGGGGAGTTGATTTCGAGTCGACTTCTCCAAATCTTTCAATCGACCTAA
Source organism: Aspidiotus rigidus (assembly GCA_035079385.1). Taxonomy (NCBI): domain Eukaryota; kingdom Metazoa; phylum Arthropoda; class Insecta; order Hemiptera; family Diaspididae; genus Aspidiotus; species Aspidiotus rigidus. The sequence goes on from JAVHKY010000013.1 coordinate 16,229,217, forward strand.
AATCCCTCGATTGTGTCAATTTCAAGTCAGTTTGCAATAATTAGTTCTCTGGTAGTGCACGTTTGTCGACTTTTAATCGACCTCAAATCAATGTCAATGCAAAGTTGATTTTGAGTAGACTTCTTCAAATTTTTCTATAAAATCAAATCAAATGCGTTGTTGCATCGATTAATAATTGATTTTAGTTTTCTGAGAATGTATACTGGCCGACTTCAAGTTCACCTCAAATAGATATCGATATAAAATCAATTTTGAGTCGACTTCACCAAATCTTTCAACCGATCTAAAATCGATTCCTCTATTGTGTCAATTTTAAGTCAGTTAGCAATAACTAGTTTTCTGGTGGTGCACGCTTCTAGACTTGAAATCGACCTCAAATCGACATTGATGAGTAGTTCATTTTTAGTCGACTTCTCCAAATCATTCAATCGACCTAAAATCCATTACACTTTTATTTCAGTTTCGAGTCAATTAGCAATTAGTTCTCTGGTTGTGCACGCTTGTCGATTTTAAATCGACCTCAAATCAACGTTGATGCGTGTTCATTTCTAGTCGACTTCCACAAATCTTTCAACCAACCTAGAATCCATTGCCCTATTGTTTAAATTTCAAGTCAATTAGCAGTTAGTTCTCTGGTAGTGCACGCTTGTGAACTTTAAATCAACCTCAAATCAGTCTATGTCTAGCTGAAATCAATTTTGTGTCAACCTCTTTAATTCTTTATATTGACCTGAAATCTATGGCACTGTTGTGTCGATTTTAAGTCTACTTGCAATTAGTTATCTGGTGCTGCACGCTCGTGAACTTTGAATCGACCCTCAAATCAACGTTGATGAGGAGTTGATTTGAGTCGACTTCTCCAAATCTTTCAATAGACCTAAAATCCATTGCTCTATTGTTTTAATTTCAAGTCATCTCTGGTAGTGCACGCTTGTGGACTTTAAATCAACCTCAAATCAGTCTATGTCTAGCTGAAATCAATTTTGTGTCGACCTCTTCAATTCTTTCTATTGACCTAAAATCTATGGCTCCATTGTGTCGATTTCAAGTCTACTTGCAATTAGTTATCTGGTGGTGCACGCTCGTGAACTTTGAATCGACCCTCAAATCAACGTTGATGAGGAGTTGATTTTGAGTCGACTTCACCAAATCTTTCAATCGATCTAAAATCCATTGCTCTATTGTTTAAATTTCAAGTCAATTAGTAGTTAGTTCTATGGTAGTGCACGCTTGTGGACTTTAAATCAACCTCAAATCAGTCTATGTCTAGCTGAAATCAATTTTGTCTCGACCTTTTTAATTCTTCTTATTGGCCTAAAATCCATGGCTCCGTTGTGTCGATTTCAAGTCTACTTGCAATTAGTTCTCTAGTAGTGCACGCTTGTGAACTCTGAATCGACGTCAAATCAACGTTGATGTGGAGTTGATTTGAGTCGACTTCTCCAAATCTTTCAATAGACCTAAAATCCATTGCTCTATTGTTTTAATTTCAATTCAATTAGCAGTTAGTTCTCTGGTAGTGCACGCTTGTGGACTTTAAATCAACCTCAAATCAGTCTATGTCTAGGAAATCAATTTTGTGTCGACCTCTTCAATTCTTTCTATTGACCTAAAATCTATGGCTCCATTGTGTCGATTTCAAGTCTACTTGCAATTAGTTATCTGGTGGTGCACGCTCGTGAACTTTGAATCGACCCTCAAATCAACGTTGATGAGGAGTTGATTTTGAGTCGACTTCACCAAATCTTTCAATCGATCTAAAATCCATTGCTCTATTGTTTTAATTTCAAGTCAATTAGCAGTTAGTTCTCTGGTAGTGCACGCTTGTGGACTTTAAATCAACCTCAAATCAGTCTATGTCTAGCTGAAATCAATTTTGTGTCGACCTCTTCAATTCTTTCTATTGACCTAAAATCTATGGCTCCATTGTGTCGATTTCAAGTCTACTTGCAATTAGTTCTCTGGTAGTGCACGCTTGTGAACTTTGAATCGACCTCAAATCAACGTTGATGAGGAGTTGATTTGAGTCGACTTCTCCAAATCTTTCAATCGACCTGAAATCCATTGCTCTATTGTGTCGATTTCAAGTCAATTAGTAGTCAGTTTCTGGCCGTGCACGCTTGTTGACTTTAAATCAATTTGAAACCAACGTCGATGATGATTTCAAATCAACGATGATGCAGAGTTGATTTTTGAGTCGACTTCTCCTTTGAAATCAACTGCTCTGTTACGTGGACAAGGAGTGGATTTTCAGTTTTGTGGAAATGTGTGCTGGTCTTCTTTAAATCGACCACACATCGACGTAAAATTTATGTCGATGTACAGTTACCCCTGTTACATTCTCTTACTCGCAGACAAAACGTGCGCTATGTAGTCACAATTATTACGATAATGAGGGCCATTGAGAATCTCAATGGAAAAAGATTCGATATGACGTCACAAAGTAAATAACTCTTTTAACGTTTGGCCAACGCGCACTTTTATTCTCACGAGAATAACACAGGGAGCAAAGATCATGACATGATAATTCAAAATAAAGAATACGTTTGTCAACTCATTTTCAACTTCTATCCTGAAACCTTATCATATTGTGCACCCGAATGTCGACGTTAAGTACAAGTTTTTTTACCAATAAATGATGTTACGGCCGAACAAGCCTCTTTAGTAAAACTTACAACTAAGCTATAAGTGAAGAATAGAACATGTAAAATACCTTAAGTAGGCTTGTTATTGAATTCGGCCGTGGTCGACATCAGTCTATAATACCAGGAGTCTCTCAATCTCAGTCGGTGGTGAAAAAAAACGGTCAACAGTGATTTTCAATCATTTTGGATCGATTTTCCGTCGGCATTGTGCAGAAGTAAATCAAATCCAGATTGAGTTCGATTTTGGGTTGACTTCTGGTCGAATGAGCGATTTGATTTCGGGTTATTGTGACTTCTGGTCCCACTCTCTCTCAGCGACCATTTAGTTAGCAGCTGCCTAATATTTTTGTTCTTTGCCCTTAGGACAAGAAGTCGAGTTTGCCGTGCACGATGGCACGGTCAGAGACGTATGCTTCCTGGAGGATACGAGTAACAAATCGAGTCTGCTAATCAGTGGCGGAGCTGGCGACTGCAAAATATACGTTACGGACTGCGCTACCGGTCAACCGTATCAGGCACTCAGCGGACATAATGGTGAGGGACGATACAATCGCTCTCGTCCAAAGATCGAAGAATGTACGCAATTAATGATTAATATTGACATGTTCGCAGGGCACATATTATCTTTATATAATTGGGGCGGAGTGATATTTGCGAGTGGCTCGCAAGACCGTACCGTTCGATTCTGGGACTTGAGGACGAGAGGCTGCGTGAATGTAATCACGCCTGTCACCGCCTCCGCATCCAAAGTAAGTTCGCAGCGAAGAAATATTATCATTTTGACATTTCGAAGCGCGGATGTAGGTACAACTCCGCTCAAAGTGAATACCGTTAGCCATATTACTCGTATTTTATGACGATGTTTTTAATTGAATATCGCGTTCAAATGAGCTATGGGTAGGTAGAGAAATTTACGAAGCGATCATGGATCGCGAAAATCAGACGAGCGATGACGTAAGACGAGAAGGAAATCTAAGAGCGAGAACAGAAAGACGATACCTGATAATTTTTGCGAATTACGATCCGGAAGACGTCCTCCGCTGTGCTGTGGTTGTGAATATTATTGATATTTTTGTGTTGGAGTGGTAAATGAATGTGTTTTGAATGATTAATTTTTCGAAAGTTTCGTGAAAGGTATATTATGTGTAAATTGAAAGCCGTAAGTTGCTTTGTTGTACGAGATCAGAAGTGGTTTGGTTTCGGAAAAAGGATGAAAATTGCGAAAGGGCTCGTTCGAAACAGGCTTAGCATTCGTAGATTACACATAGGTCTGGTATCAACGCCATGAAATTATATACAAAGTACGAATGAAAATTCTTGAGGCGTTGAATTCAATTTCGGAAGAAATTTAAAACAAAGCGTGGGAACTTCGAATCTCCCGATTCAAAATAAAATATTTTTGCGATGGTTAGATGAATTCGCATCCGCTAGATGAAAGAGAGTTACAGGCAGCTTAGGACTTCTTTGATTCTGTATTTTGTTACGAGTGGAGGAGGGATTATGAAAAAACTATTGAAAAGGAAATTATTTATGTCAGACATTGAAAGATGAGAGCAAAATCTTTTAATTATTGATAACAAAATTGAAATTTCACGAAAAAGCTCATCCTAGTGGATCAAAATTTATCTATCAGCAAAATTTAAAAAATAATAAAAATAATGAAAAAAGAATTGGTAAATAATTTACGATTGGAAATGCAGCATCGTTGTATAAATTTGAATTTTCAAGATTTTAATTCAATGAAAATAATTGAAATTGATATGAACTTGACAATTTTTGTATTAATTCTCTTAATTATTATCATTTTTATTTTAATTTCAGTAATTCAATTCATTATTAAAATAAATTGGACAGTAAATTAATGTTGAGGGAAGAAAGAAAGAAAGCCTTTTTATCACAAAAATTGACAAAAATTTCAACGTTTGAAATTCATTTTTAAACATTTCAAAAGTCGAAATTTCTAGTGTATTTTTGTGACAGAAAAGCTCTCTTTTCTTTTTTCTCTAGATGATAGACTATCACCTTAAAAAACTTCATTTCCAATAAATTAATTTTACAAAATCAAATATTGGAAATCATTTGAACTTTTAATTATTATTCATTTATTTTTCCAAGTATACGTATTTCCTTATGGGAACCATTTATTTTCATTGATTCAACTTTTTTCCTATTCGAAAATGGTCTGAACATTTAGTGCTCGCGATTTTAATCCCATGCACTTCAAGGATATAACGTCGACGTCGATTTGAGGTCAATTTAAAGTCGACAAGCGTGCACAACCAGCGAACTAACTGCAAATAGACTAGAAATCGACATGTCAATTTTGAGTCGATAGATAGATTCAGAGAAGTTGACTCAAAATTGACTTCAGGTTGACGTCGATTTGAATTTGATTCAAATTTGACTAGCCTGCACTATCAGAGAACTAACTACGACTTGACTTGAAATCGACACAACTGAGCAGTCGTTTTGAGGTCGATAGACAGATTTGCAGAAGTCGACTCAAAATTGACTTCAGTTCAACGTCGATTTCTCGTCGATAAGCGTGCACTACCGGAGAACTAATTGCAAATTGACTAAAAATCGTCACAACTGACCAGTAGATTTCAAAAGTCGATCTTGACAAATTTGGACAGGTTGACTCAAAACTTACTTTAGGTGGAAGTTGATTTGAGGTTGATTTCAAGTTGACAAGGGTGCACTACTAGAGAAATAACTGCAAATTGACTAAAAAACGGCACAACTGAACAGTAGATTTCAGTCAATAGACAGATTTGGGGACGTTGACTCAGGTCACCGTCGATTTGAAGTCTACAAGGGTGCACCACCAGGGAAGTAACTGCAAATCGACTAAAAATTGACACAAATGAGCAGTAGATTTCAGTCAATAGACAGATTTGGAGAAGTCAACAACTAAAAATTGACTTCACGTCGACGTCAATTTGAGTTGGATTTAAGGTTGACTAGCGTGCACTACCAGATAACTAAGTGCAAATGGACTTGAAATCGATACAACTGAGCGGTAGATTTGAGGTCGATAATCAACACAGTTTATCGGGTGAGGGGGAAGTGGATTCGAGCGATAAAATTTTCTAAAGGGAGATTCGTGACAGTATTAATTTTATAATCTTTGGAAACACGCTCTTCAGTTATTCTTGCCCTCGAACTCGCCCCTATCCCTCGCAAATACGTCACCTTTATCAATTTGATAGTTAGATTGATTCCTGATTCGAGTTTTCGATCATCAGCATTATAAATAAGCATGAAGAGGTGAGAGGAGTAATTAGAGAAATGAGTGGGTGAGACGAGTTCGGATCTTCTTGTCGGGAAGCGCAGATTTGAAGTAGACCAACGAATTGGAGGACTTTTAATAGATCGCAGCTGGAGGATGAGAAGGACCAGAAATCATACCAGGGTGGGGGAGTAGTAATAGGATTTGAGAGCATACGAGGGGAAGGGGGATGGATCGTTTATGAAAAGCGAATACAATGACTGACTTACGGCGAGGTCAACTGTATCATGTCCCTTGACCTTAATGGATACCGGTATTCATAAAAAGAGATGAAGAATGACGAATAACTTGACATGTATACAAGAATGGGGATTTGTCGGACGATAAGATTGGTAGAAGGTGGGTCTTGGATAGCAAGTCATGATGAGAGAGAATTTGCAGAAAGGAAGGAAGCGGGTGAGACGGGAATAGCGGTAAGTTGGACGGTGAATTTGGAAGCAGAGTTTCTTATGCAGAAGGATGAATTGGATTGCATATCCGACCTGAGTCCCGATTCGGGCCTGTACGATCTCATCTCAGTGTGCCATTCGAAGGTTGGTTTGTTGAATTGGGTGCAGATTTGTTTCATCGCAAAAATAAAACTCGGTACCGGTACTCAATTTGATTACATTCAGTTATGCACTTGAGTCAGTAGCAGTTTTGTTACATCAAGTAATTCCTTGTTCCATTACTGATACATAATCTCGACTTTGTGTAGGGTTCAGCAGTGGCTGCAGTGTGCGTCGACCCATCCGGAAGGCTGTTAGTCAGTGGACACGAAGACTCGTCGTGCGTCCTGTACGATATTCGCGGTACGCGTATTCTGCAGTGTTTCAAGCCTCACACCTCGGATGTCAGATCAATTCGATTCTCTCCCAGTGCCTATTATTTGTTAACAGCCGGTTACGATAATAAATTAGTGCTTACCGATCTGCAAGGTACGTATTTTACGCCACGCGAATTTAAATACTTTTACTTTATTAAAAATTAACTATCCTTTTTGATGGCCCTTCATTCGTAGGTGATCTAACTTCGCCATTACCTAGCGTCGTCGTTGCTCAGCACCAAGACAAGGTTATTTCTGGCAGATGGCATCCGGCCGAGTTCTCATTTTTGAGCACAAGCGCGGATAAGACGTCCACTTTGTGGGCCCTGTCGCCCATCTGAAACCTTCGTTGACTTCTGTCATTTTTTCCATTTTGTTGATGATCGTTATCGTGTGCAGCAATCACTAATGGTGTATCACATTAACCTGGCTGTGTGCATTTTACCACTAATACCAATCATTAATTATTTCGTAGTCATAATTTATAATTGTCAAGTACATAAATTTATTTTGTATTTGTATACTCGTAGATAAGAGGTCGCAATTTTCCACTCGTATTTTTAAATATACTTATTATATTGTATGTATATTTTTTTGTTTTTTAATTCGAAGTAAATAAAAGAAAAATTGAAAATTTTCTTGCCAATTAATACTCTAAAATTGTATAATGTACGAATTGCATGAGGTAAAGTGCATTTAAGAGGTACTTTTATAGATTGCCTATTGTGAAAAATATTGAATACTTACAGGTTTAGTGATTGCAGTTGAATTCTTTGTAGATTATTAATTACGCTTATATGCCAAAATATACCAGATTATTTACGTTGACTATATTAGATTGTTATTTTTGCATTATTTCGCTCGGCGATAAATTTTTTTTGTTTTATTTTTTGTACGTTAACACAAAATGATGATGATATTCTTATTATTTTTTGATAAAAGTACATTATTTTTTTCTTCAGCTCAAATTGTTTATCTTACTTTCACTATTTCGCTTTAATAGCTATGTTTTATCTATCTAGTTTGTATACGTCTAGGTTTAGATTTAAAAAAATAGTCTTACGCGTATGATATTGTTCTCCATCACTTTTCTTCTCTGTCTCGTTTTTTCTTTCCAAAGTTTTCTAATTTGATTTACTAGACCTTAAAATATTCTAATAAACAGAGAATAACAGTAGGTTGTCTGTGCTAATGTATCCGTTTACTGTATTTTTTATTTCTTTCATGTATTTTTCTTCTTCTTTCTCTCTTTTATTTCAAATAAGAGTAAGATAGATAAATTATTTTTTACATTTTTAAAATAGAATAATGCGGTAATAAATAAAACTAATAATGAATACTCAGAACTGCGTTTTATTTTTCTGTGTTTTATACGTTGAAGAGTTTGGGAATTTTGAATCAATATTTGGTGTTTTGGCGAACAGAGAAACAAGCTGGATTTTCTTAACAGGGAATCTGTTCTATGGGGGGCTTTTTCAGAAATTCGCCGTGCGCCGTGCGATGTCCGGCAAAAAACTTTAAAAAATCTCAACTCTCGAGCTATATCTGATAGGAGGGGACTTGAAAAAATTTCGACTCTCGAGCCACATATGACAGGAAGGGGACTTGGAAAAATGAAACGACGGCTTCCTTAACGAAGTTGAGCGAGGAACGCCGGGAAACTGTTTTATGAGTCATATGGAATTTGGTATTGAGAATTCAAGGAAGCCTAGATCTAGATAAAGCTAGTATATAAAGAAGGCCTACACCTACTATAAGTCTAGTATATAATATAGTTTGAGAGTCTAAATTTTTCTCGAACTCGAGCTTTATATGATAGGAGGGGGACTTGGAAAAATTTTGATTCTCGAGCTATATATGATAGAAGTGGGATTTAGAAAAATTCCTATCATACATGGCTCGAGAGTCGAAATTTTTCTGTTTTTTGTTGGACGGCGCACGGCAAATTTCTCGAAAAGCCCCCATAGAACATGTTCCCTGTTAATATAGCTTTCAACAGCCTACAATAATAGAGTCTACTACTGAATGATATTATAAGTAAGTATGGGTTGCGTGAGTGAATCAAAAAAGGTAAAAATTGAATCTAAACATGATACCTGCAGAGAATTGTTACTTCATACCCTTTTAATCCCATATTTTATTGTGTGTTTGTGTGAGTGTGTCAGCAACCTGTATGTGTAAAATATGCTATTTAACGTTTTTCTCCACTTCGATAGTTAAATCTACCGTTTTTACCTTTAGAGTTTAAAAGGTATTATGTCCATTTTCACCTTTTAGAAAGCATATTTTACACATACAGGCTGCTGACACACTCACACAAGTACACAACAAAATATAACTTTCAACAGCCTGCAACAATAGAGTCTACTACTGAATGATATTATAAGTAAGTATGGGTTGCGTGAGTGAATCAAAAAAGGTCATGATACCTGCAGAGAATTGTTAGTTCATACCCTTTTAATCCTATATTTTATTGTGTGCTTGTGTGAGTGTGTCAGCAGCCTGTATGTGTAAAATATGATTTTTAAAAGGTGAAAATGGACATAATACCTTTTAAATTCAGAGGATAAAACGTAGTAATGAGTTGATTCAACTGTTCAATTGGAGAATAGCATATTTTACACATACAGGTTGCTGACACACTCACACAAACACACAATAAAATATGGGATTAAAAGGGTATGAAGTAACAATTCTCTGCAGGTATCATGTTTAGATTCAATTTTTACCTTCTTTGATTCACTCACGCAACCCATACTTACTTATAATATCATTCAGTAGTAGACTCTATTGTTGCAGGCTGTTGAAAGTTATATTTTGTTGTGTACTTGTGTGAGTGTGTCAGCAGCCTGTATGTGTAAAATATGCGTTTTAAAAGGTGAAACCTTTTCAATTCCAGAGATAAAACGTATCCATTTTCACCTTTAAACAGCATATTTTACCCATTCCACTATAAGCCTAGTATAATACGTATAGTTTGAGAGTCTAAATTTTTCTGGAATCTCCAGCTATATATGATAGCTCGAGAGTTGAAATTTTTCCAAGTCCCCCTCCTATCATATATAGCTCAAGAGTCAAAATTTTTCAAAGTCCCCCTCTTATCATGGCTCGAGAGTCGACATTTTTCCAAGTTTTTTGCTAGATGGCGCACGGCGGACGGCGCACGGCAAATTCTCAAAAAGCCTTCCATAAAACAGGTTCCCTGTTAAAATTTCGATTCTCGAGCCATATATGATGAGGGGGGGGGGGGGAGACTTAGAAAAATGTCGACTCTCGAGCCATATATGATAGAAGGGGGACTTGGAAAAATTTTGACTCTCGAGCCATATATATGCTAGGAGAAGGATTTGAACTCTCGAGCTATATAATTATGATAGGAGGAAGACCAACTCTCGAGCTATCATATATATATAGCTCGAGATTCGAGAAAATTTAGAATCTCAAACTATATTATACTAGGCTTATAGTAGGTCTAGGCCTTCTTTATACTAGCTTTATGTAGGTCTAGGCTTCCTTGAATTTTCAACACCAAATGCCACTTGACTCATAAAACAGGTTCCCTGCGTTCCTCTTTTAACTTTGTTAAGGAAGCCGTCGGTTTTTTTTTGGTTAAACAAAGAGCAGTCAACCGGTAGAGATGAACATAAACTGGAGGATAGGTTTTTTCGAAATGTATGTCAAAGCCCTTATTCTCCTAATCATTTCATTTCGGAAAGTCGGAAGCTAACATTAACCAATGGAGATTAACACAAACTGGGGAATAGATGTTTTCTTCAGATAAACTTCATATTTTTGACATGTTCCATGTCTTTTCTCTCGCCAGACCCCGATTTTGAAACTCGCGAGTACACCCCGCGTAATAATAATAATCAATAATAAATAATAAATAAATAAATAAATAAATAAATAATTAAGTGATTAAATAATTAAATAATATAATTAAATAATTAAATAAATAAATAATTAAATGATTAAATAATTAAATAAATAAATAAATAAATAAATAAATAAATAAATAAATAATTAAATAATTAAATAATTAAATAATTAAATAAATAAATAATTAAATAATTAAATAATTAATATAATTAATAATTAGAAAACGACGGCTTCCTTAACGAAGTTAAACGAGGAACGCAGGGAACCTGTTTTATGAGTCGAATGGGATTTGGTATTGAAAATTCAAGGAAGCCTAGACCTAGATAAAGATAGTATAAAGAAGGCCTAGACCTACTATAAGCCTATCATAATATAGTTTGAGAATCTAAATTTTTCTCGCTCGAGAGACGAAATTTTTCTAAGTCCCTCTCCTATCATGGCTCGAGAGTCGAAATTTTTCCAAGTCCCCCTTCTATCATATATAGCTCGAGAGTCGAAATTTTTCTAAGTCCCCCTTCTGTCATATATAGCTCGAGAGTCGAAATTTTTCTAAGTTCCTCTCCTATCATATATGGCTCGAGGGTCGAAATTTTTCCAAGTCCCCCTCCTACCATATATGGCTCGAGTCGAAATTTTTCTAAGTCCCCCTTCTATCATCTATAGCTCGAGAGTCGAAATTTTTCTAAGTCCCCCTTCTGTCATATATAGCTCGAGAGTCGAAATTTTTCCAAGTCCCTCTCCTATCATATATGGCTCGAGGGTCGAAATTTTTCTAAGTTTTTCGCTGGACGGCGCACGGCGGACGGCGGACGGCGCACGGCGGACGGCGCACGGCGGACGGCGCACGGCGGACGCCAGATTTCTCAAATAGCCCCCCATAAAACAGGTTCCCTGTTAAAATTTCGACTCTCAAGCTATATATGATAGGAGGGGAACTTAGAAAAAATTTCGACTCTCGAGCTATAGATGATAGGAGGGGAACATAGAAAAATTTCGACTCTCGAGCCATATATGATAGGAGAGGGACTTGGAAAAATTTCGACTCTCGAGCTATATATGATATGAGGGGGACTTAGAAAAAAGAAGGCCTAGACCTACTATAAGCCTATCATAATATAGTTTGAGAATCTAAATTTTTCTCGCTCGAGAGACGAAATTTTTCTAAGTCCCTCTCCTATCATGGCTCGAGAGTCGAAATTTTTCCAAGTCCCCCTTCTATCATATATAGCTCGAGAGTCGAAATTTTTCTAAGTCCCCCTTCTGTCATATATAGCTCGAGAGTCGAAATTTTTCTAAGTTCCTCTCCTATCATATATGGCTCGAGGGTCGAAATTTTTCCAAGTCCCCCTCCTACCATATATGGCTCGAGTCGAAATTTTTCTAAGTCCCCCTTCTATCATCTATAGCTCGAGAGTCGAAATTTTTCTAAGTCCCCCTTCTGTCATATATAGCTCGAGAGTCGAAATTTTTCTAAGTCCCCCTTCTGTCATATATAGCTCGAGAGTCGAAATTTTTCTAAGTCCCTCTCCTATCATATATGGCTCGAGGGTCGAAATTTTTCTAAGTTTTTCGCTGGACGGCGCACGGCGGACGGCGCACGGCGGACGGCGCACGGCGGACGCCAGATTTCTCAAATAGCCCCCCATAAAACAGGTTCCCTGTTAAAATCTCTACCCCGTGGGTGATTCAGAAATTCGCGAGTACACCCGCGTAATAATAATAAATAATTAATTAATTAAATATTAAATAATTAAATCATTAATTAAATAAATAAATGAATAAATAATTAAATAATCAATATAATTAATAATTAGTAAATCTCTACCCCTTGGGTGATGCAGAAATTCGCGAGTATACCCCGCGTAATAATAATAAATAAATAATTAATTAATTAATTAATTAATTAATTAAATATTAAATAATTAAATAAATAAATAAATAAATAAATATTTAAATAATTAATATAATTAAATAATTAAATAAATAAAAAATTAAATAATTAATATAATTAATAATTAGAAAATCTCTACCCCTTGGATGATTTGACATGTTCCATGTCTTTTCTCTCGCCAGACCCCGATTTTGAAACTCGCGAGTACACCCCCCCTCCCCCGTGAAGAGAAATCTCTACCCAGTGGGTGATTCAGAAATTCGCGAGTACACCCCGCGTAATAATAATAATCAATAATAAATAAATAAATAAATAAATAAATAAATAAATAAATAAATAAATAAATAATTAAATAATTAAATAAATAAATAATTAAATAATTAAATAAATAAATAATTAAATAATTAATATAATTGATAATTAGAAAATTTCCTAAGTCCCTCTTCGTATCATATATGGCTGGATAGTCGAAATTTTTCCAAGTCCCCTAGACTTGAATTGTCTCATACCATTCCAATACAATAGCGAGACAGGGGGCGAACGAGCGGAGCGAGTTCGCGCTACCTCATATTTCTCAAAGAAGACTTGAATTTTCTCAAACCATTCCAATACAACAGCGAGATCGCTCGTTCGCCCCACCGAAAGTTGATACCTCAAAATATAGAACACCCACAATTACCTCAAAATATTTCTCATACAAGACTTATACGACGCCAAGATAGGTAAAGGGGTAAACGAATAATATCTCACGAACACTTGACCTAGTACAAGAATTAATAATAAATAAATAAATAAATAAATAAATAAATAAATAATATTAAATAATTAAATAATTAAATATTTAAATAATTGAATAATTAAACAATTAAATAAATAAAGGCTGGATAGTCGAAATTTTTCCAAGTCCCCTACACTTGAATTATCACATACCATTCCAATACAACAGCGAGACAGGGGGCGAACGAGCGAAGCGAGTTCGCGCTACCTCATATTTCTCATAGATGACTTATACGACGCCAAGATAGGTGAAGTTTTTTAAGTCCCTCTTCCTATCATATAGGGCTGGATAGTCGAAATTTTTCCAAGTCCCCTAGACTTGAATTGTCTCATACCATTCCAATACAACAGCGAGATCGCTCGTTCGCCCCACCGAAAGTTGATATCTCAAAATATAGAACACCCACAATTACCTCAAAATATTTCTCATACAAGACTTATACGACGCCAAGATAGGTAAAGGGGTAAACGAATAATATCTCACGAACACTTGACCTAGTAGAAGCCTAGACTGAAATATTTCATGATGACTGATAAAATATAAAAGACATGGAACATGATTTTCATTTATTTGGCTATGCCAGAAAATTTAATAACTACAATATGACCAAGTTACAAATTCAATCAAGTTTAAACAATGCACAATTTTTCTAAACGTAACTTTTCATATATTTGCTGCATATTACTTTCCTATATTTTTTGCCAAATAAATGTGATTTCTCTGTGCAGCAAATATATGAAAAGTTATGTTCAGCAAAAATATTGATATTCATAATTGTTGCCGCTTCTATTTTTGGCTTAAACTTATAACTTCAAAGAATTTGGCTTTTGGCTTTTGGAAATGGAATGATCGGGTGAATTGGGTTTTGATATTACTGCCGCTTCTATTTTTGGCTTAAACTTGTAACTTCGAAGAATTTGGCTTTTGGCTTCTAGAAATGGAATGATCGGGAGAACTGGGTCTTTGTCATATCTGAAGAAAACATCTATTCCCCAGTCATCTTCATTGATCAACTTAGTTTCTGGCTTTCGGAAAGAAAATTATCAGGAGAATTGAGGCTTTGTGAATGTTGTGGAAGATACCTATTCTCCAGTTTGTGTTCATCTCTATTGGTCGACTATTGGCTTCCGACTTTCTGGAATGAAATTATTAGGAGAATAGGGGCTTCGTCATACCTGTCAAAAACACCTGTTCTCCAGTTTATGTTCATCTCCATTGATTGACCGCTCTTAGGTTGTACTTTTTTTTCTACAAAGTCTCTATTCCATCGATACACTGTATGTATAGCTCGAAGTTGAAATTTCTTAAAATTCCTACCTTATCATATATATGAAGCTTGATATTCAAAATTTTTCCATGTCCCACGTTTTCCCTTCCTTTTCCAAGTTTCATCTCTATAATATTATCTCGGCTTTCTATCACTGATTAAGTAATCAACGATTTAATTCAACTCTTACTAGACTCATTTTTGAAGTAATACGATTTTATTTCCATCTGCTTAAAATCTATCTTCTAATATATAAAGCAGAAAGTTTGTCTGTCCTCCTGTCCGTTTATAACTCGAGAACTACTGGGCCGATCGCATTCAAACTTTCAGGATATATTGTCCTCATCCCAGAGCAGCACATAGACTCATAAAAATAAAAATTTGACGGGGAGGTGCTGAGTAATTTCAAAAAAGGGCGAAAACAATGACTTTTTTCAATATAAAAAAACGTGGTCGTGTAGCTTGCCATGTACGTTAGACCTACGCGCGTTGAGTGGCGCAGTTTCGAGAATTGAATTATTGTGATAACTCGAGTTTAACTCATTTTTATGAAAAATTGAAGAGAACAAAAATTGTAGCCCCTGTAATTTCCTTTCGAATGAGCCCGGTTCCAGATTTTTAGGAGGAAATTTTGTGACTACAGTATTCGCTGTACTTCCATACTAAGCAAGTTATTTTATTCACAGTTTTAAAAACACCTACATAAAGGATTTTACATCCGGTATCTCATACAAGAACCAATGTCTAGACACGGAGCGCACTGCGTATGGGCTAGCGGAAATTACCCTTTTTTTTACCTGTTGTCCGTGTGTTTTCTTAGGGACTGGCAAAATGTCAATGGATTTGTCTGTATTCTGCTGCGATGAATACAGGCTTCACGCGTTAAGTCAGCTCTCAAGTGAATTAGTGTGTAAAAAATTTAATTTGGTGATTTTATTTTTGTGCGACTCGGAACTTTGATATATTTTTATAAGTACAGTCGCAGTTTTTGGTGTCTATTTTCTTATTTTTGAACTGAATAGTTGTGAATTTTGCAAAACTCTTTCCACTGTTTCTTTTTTAAAAATTCATCTGAATTCCAAGATACCTACAAAACACACATACCTACAAGATACAGGTACCTATAAAACACAGATATCTACTCAACACACAGCTAGCGGTCAGGCGCGCCGGAGGCGCGTCGCCAACCGCTAGTACAGTATAAATTACAAATCACTGATGAATCGAAAAGAAATTTTAAAAAAAGCTGGTTGGCAAAAATGTATAATAGTAGTACAACAACGTTCATCTTCCCCGATTTCAAAAACACGGCACTGTATTGGCGACAGTCTAACTTGTGTCAATTTTGCGAATTTTGACACGCTTTTCTGACGTCTTGACAAATATTTCAACCAACCAGAGCACACCAATGCACTTGCTGACTGTAATTCTTCATCGTCTATTCTCCAGTTTCTGTTGATATTATCATCAATTTAATTCAATTGAATTTCAGTTTGAAACGATCACAAGAAAGGAAGCCTTGTTATATGTGTAGAAGGATACCGTTCTCTAGTTTCTGTTGATATTATCATCCATTTAATTCAGTATTTCAGCCTGAAACGATCACCAGAAAGGGAGCCTTGTTATGTGTGTAGAAAGATACCATTCCCCAGTTTCTGTTGATATTATCAACCTATTGTATTTCAGCTTGAACCGATCACCAGAAAGGGAGCCTTGTTATATGTGTAGGAAGATACCATTCTCCAGTTTCTGTTGCTATTATCATCATTTTAATTCAATTGAATTTCAGCTTAAACCGATCACCAGAAAGGTAGCCTTGTTCTACATGTAGAAAATTACCATTCTCCAGTTTCTGTTGATATTATCATCCATTTAATTCAATTGAATTTCAGCCTGAAACGATCACCAGAAAGGGAGCCTCGTTATATATGTAGAAAGGTACCATTCTCCAGTGTTGGTTGATATTATTATCCATTTCAATTCTATTGAATTTCAGCCTGAAACGATCACCAGAAAGGGAGCCTTGTTATCTGTGTAGAAAGATACCATTCTCCAGTTTCTGTTGATATTATCATCCCTTTAAATTCCATTGTATTTCATTTCAAACCGATCACCAGAAAGGGAGCCTTGTTATATTTGTAGAATGATACCAATCTCCAGTTTCCGTTAATATTATCATCCATTTAAATTCTATTGAATTTCAGTTTAAAACGATCACCAGAAAGGGAGCCTTGTTATATGTTTAAGAAGGTACCATTCTCCAGTTTCTGTTGATATTATCACTCATTTAATTCAATTGAATTTCAGCCTGAAACAATCACCAGAAAGGGAGCCTCGTTATATGAGTAGAAAGATACCATTCTCCAGTTTTTGTTGGTATTATCACCCATTTATTTCAATTGAATTTCAGCAGAGCCTTGTTATTTGTGTAGAAAGATACCACTCTCCAGTTTCTGTTGATATTATCATCCATTTAAATACAATTGAATTTCAGCCTGAAACAATCACCAGAAAGGGAGCCTTGTTATGTTAGTAGAAAGATACCATTCTCCAGTTTCTGTCCATTTGAATTTAAATGGATTAATTTAAATGGATGATGATATCAAGAGAAACTGGAGAACGGTCTTTCTACACGTATAACAAGGCTCCCTTTCTGGTGATCATTTCGGGCATTAAATGGATGATAATAGCAACAGAAACTGGAGAATAGTATCTTTCTACACATATGGCAAGGCTCTCTTTCTGGTGATCGTTTCAGGCTGAAATTCTATTCAATTTAACTGGATGATAATATCAACAGAAACTGGAGAATGGTATCTTTCTCCACAGATAACAAGGCCCTCTTTCTAGTGATCGTTTCAAGCTGAAATCCAATTGAATTTAAATGGATGATGATATGGACAGAAACTGGAGAATGGTATCTTTCTACACACATATCAAGACTCCCCCTCTGGTGATTGTTTCAGGCTGAGATTGAATTGAATTTAAATGGATGACAATAAATTTGTTAAAAGTTAAATAATATGGCAATTTTTGAAGAACTCCTCATGAACACTAGAAAGTTCTGTCTCTGTTTCTCCTTCCTTCTTAATTTTATACAAAAAGGGAACACGTAGAGGTTTCATAAGAATATTTATGTCCACTTTTGACATTTAGTTGTTTGAAAAGAAGCCTGAGTGTGTCTTCCCTTCTTCTGGTGATTTGTCGACTATGAGCACCCTTTCAAATTTGAAATTTTCGAGCAAAGAGGCTCCGACAGTTGGATTAACACATTATGATAATCCAAAGCAATATTCAATCGCTATGAACCAATGAATTCTAAGGTGAGAGATAGCCAAGGGCGATAACTATCCTCGGACTTGTGATCAAAGCCTGTCAAAATGACTTTCCTTATTTTCATGAGTCATCTTTTCGATTTATTGATTAATCATTTTGAGCGAAATTAGAACTCACAACATTAGCAATCCTCCGCAAATAATTGGTCAAGACTTCAACATTAAATCATATATTCAAAATAAGAAGAAAAATAATACAAACAAATTTTTAATCGCGTTCTTAGACGTTTATACCAAGCATTTAGGCAGGCCGGTGATAAGTTTTAACACGACGTCCAATGTTATGCCCAAATTCAAGAATGAGACTAAGGAAACTCCGAGTTGAAGGCATATCGCAACGACTATTTGAAGCTGGGCGAGTAAAGTAACAGCGAGACTTACATTCATCGCGACAGCAATTTTCAGTAGATTGCCTAAACTGAGGACAACTTGAACGAGTATGTCGAGTAAAGTACTGGGGCATATATTCACTAAAGTTTTGACATTTGCTGTTATCGCTTTCGTGCATTCTTCGTATTGGTCGCATGTGTTTTTGGAGCAATCTGAAACGAAAAATGAGAAATTTGAAAACAGTAACTGGGACAGAGAAGCAGGACATAGGCAATGGTCTCCTCTTGTATATAACTTATCAAGTTCGAAAAAAGTGCGACATTCTGACGGTCATGGAAAGAGGCTCATTTCCTCTCTCGCGATCTACAAAAATGATATATAAATTATTATGCAACTTACATTTCTGAATGAGACCGAGGACGACATCGATTGTAATGGCAGTTGAGCAACCAGGGCACTTCTTGTCACAGGGCTCACAACTGGATGTGGATGCACCATCGAGCAAAAAAGAGGAAATTATGAACAGCAAAGCGATCACAAATTTTGGTGAATACATTGTAAGAAGTCGGAAATTAAAGCGTTAGGTGTCGGCTGAAGACCAGTATACAGTGAACTTCTGCAAACGATGTACTGCTGTACTATTGCGATCGAGAGACTGCGCCGCCTTTTTATACTTACAATATTGTTTTTTTAAATTTGTGAACAAAAAATACCGAGTACATGTTCTGTCCGATAAAATGATGTACTTACGACCCGATAAAACACATATTCTTTGACTGTCGTTATCTCAAATTCCGACAAGGAAAGTAGGGATTTTTAAGAAGTGTCATACCAAATGGGGGGACAGACATCCGCGAATGTTAATTTCCGGGTACGAAAACTTGTTTTTGTTTTTGCGAATTGCGGAACCGCACGGCAAAAAAACGAAAACATCTATTTTTGAAAATAAGGTGACGTAAAGTACTGACAGTGTAAGGGATAAGAGATTTTTTTCTCAAATACCAATAATTGTCCGATGACGTTATGAAATTTAAATAAAAACGATATTATTGCGACTCGAAAACGGTTTTGTGGGCGAATTAAAACGAGAGAAATTGAATAGAGGGATCAAACTCCTAGCCCTATCCCCCCTCCATGATTAATTTCTATCATTTTTGTATCTTTTTTTCATTCCTACAAGTAAAATCTTCGTAAATGGCTGACGAGGAATCTAATGAAAAATTCGCAGCTCGTGGCGTCCTTTCATTCGCTGCATTCATTGAAACCAGCAGGAAACCTGTTTCACGAATGGATTTCGTGATTACGGAAATCAATGAAGACCAATTATTTGGTTAAAATTCGCCTCTTTCCAATCCTGACACTTCGTGCGTGTCTCCTTCTGCAGAGAGTTCAAAGGTCAAAATTCTCTCAAGTCCTCCCCTTTCCCGCATATAAACACATGTTGGATTGGTGGAATCGATCGAAATTTTTCCCAAGTTCCACTTTGGAAATCGAAAATTTTCCAATTCCTCTCCTTCCCTAGGAGAGAACAGACAAGCTAAAATGAAAATAAAAGTAAAATTGAGAATGACGTAAGTTTTTTCATTCATTCATAGGAATCAACTCAAAGGAACGAGGATTCACAAGTCGGAACAAGAAATTCATCATTGAGAATCACAAGTAGAGGGAAGGAGAATAGAAAACTTGAAAAGTTGGGGTTAAAAAGAAATATTAGAGTAAGAACGATAAAATTCAATATTCAAGACTGAAATTAAATTTAAAATTCAAACGATCGCAAACTATAAGAATGAATTCCACTTTTTTCTTTCTCTCTCTTCAATCAAAACTTACATCACTACTTTTCCTTCCACTCCATCCAGAATGGCGTCCCTCAGGAAGAGGTTTGGAATGTTCCTTCCTTTCTAATTGCCATAAACGATCTAATAAACTGTACCCCTTTCCCCCTCCCTGAAACATTTTTTGCAGATGATTTCAGTGTATTCCTCGCTTCTGCAAATCCCATATGAGCCGCACGTCCGCTCTCTCCTCATAGGCCTCCTTTTTTACTTATAATCCTTAAAAGTCACTTATATCTTTTCTCGCCAACCCCTCCACCAGAACTTCCAAAAACGCCTATAATCGTACATTAAATTCCTTGGCCTTACCTTCGATTCTAAATATTCCTGGACTTCCCTAGTCAAACTTTCAGCTCTTAAATACTTATTGCATACTCGCGCATGTTGAATTCGTAACATCTTCCTTCAATCCGCTTGGAACTTGTACTACGGGTACCCATTCGAGAGGTAGATGAACAAATCCTCCCTAAAATCACGGCAATCTGCTGCTTTACGTCTAGCCATTGATGCACTGCGCCCCAGCCTTACGCTCCGCCTATGCGCTGACTTTGGTATTCCTCCTCTACAATTCCACGCATTATCGCTTTTTTTGTGTCTGTGGCTCGGTTTTTCCAGCTCCCTATTTCTTCCCCTTCCTCCACTTCCAGAACTCATTACTTCTTTCATTAAAATCCCATCTAGACCACCATCTCAAATTTAAGCCCTATCTTCTATCTACTCTTACACTTCTCCGTGGGTATCCGCGACGCGTCACATTCCCCTCAACCCCGTCAACTTACCGAAAGCGCCCACCATAGCTATTATTGTTAATGATTTCTCACCCACCCTCTGCTTTGGAGATGGATACAAATCGGATTCCAAAACTGACTACTCCTGCTCTGTCGATGGAGAAATCTCGCTCTTCCGAAAGCCTTCATACATCTATTCATGCCTTACTCACCTTTCCTCCCCGTTAATCCCTCCTCCTTTCCTCTCTCCGAGCCATGTAAGACCCAACATCTTCCCTATCTTCCATTGCTTTCCTCCGGATTCTTGGTCATATCGGTCTTCCGGAACACGACGCAGTGGACTTGACAGCCATGCAAACTCTGCTCTCCGTCTCAATTACTGATCCCTCCCTTTCTCCGGCCTACGACTCAGAATCTTACTATCGTTCTCGAATAATCATACCATGGTACAACCATTGGTCCTCTCAACCCCACGCTAAACTTCGTTTAGTTAGGAAATTCCCAAACCCTTGGTCCTCTTCAATTCGTTCATTACACTATGATGTTTTAATCATAGCACGACTAAGAATTGGACACCCCCACCTAACTCACTTCTTCCCGCTTCACCCTCATAACAATATTACCATCCTGCGGGATCATCCTCCTTCCATCGTTTCTCCTGTCCATGCATCATTTTCTGTACCCCGTCAAGCCTCTTCTGCCCTCTCCAACAACTTAGAATCCATAGCTAACACTCTAAATTTCCTTTGGGTCCATGCAATGGCTACCGATAGTTTTTAGAGTCGAGGTACCCTAGATTCAGAATTTAAAGTTTTGACTAGGATGCTAGTCAATGCAAGAGAAGCTACATGAATGCGGCAGCTTTTTATTGACAAAAAAAATAGGTACTCGTTTCCTGAAAAATTTTATTGAAGATAATGTAGAGGTGTGTGTGAGCTTTGCGGAGAAAAAAGTTCGGCAGTCATTACCAAATTCTGGGGACAAGACGATGGATAATCAGCTAATGATCCCCTAATAATTTAATAATCATTACTAAAAGTTCGTTACCCATTCGCGAACTACCTAAGTTTTTGTCCCAAGAATGCGGAAATGATTACCGAACTTTTTTTCTCTCAGTGTAACTGCGTTTATTTCATCGGGGAAAAGAAGGAATTTTTGAAAGATCTATAGATTGCGTTGTGAACTGTTCGATTTTTTCTATTATTCACGATCCAAAAAACCATGTCCCGGCTCACTTTACGAGTTTTTTCCTATCATTTCCTCAAATTCCGTATTTGAATTTGCCGAATTTCTAATTCTAAGAAGATTTTTTACGACAATTCGTATTTTTTTCAACATAATATGTCGTTATCTACAAGAGTGAAAAACCCGCGGTCGAGAAAATATATCCAAACGTAAATATTTTCGATCGAATTTTCTTCTTTTTTTCTTTCACTCGTACAAAGTTTTCCTACTTTCAAATATTGTGCCAAATAGAATAATCTACCTCTGACGTTTCACGCTCAACAATGAAAGCACTTATCAATGACGGTAATTATTGAGGGAAACGACAAATAACTGAATAATATGGAGCATTTTTACGCGCTTTCATTCTTCTTATTTTTTGCGAAAATGAAATAATCTTTTAAGAACATGTTCCGATCGCGTCACTCACTTTTTCTGTTTTTTTGTTTTATTTTTTTCTTCGTCGGCCATATTGCGACACCAAATAATATTATCAGTTTGGTCGTGTTCACGAATATTTTGTAGATCAGTAAAGAAAAAAAAAAGAGCGGTACGATTTGTATAAAAAGACCAGGGAGTCGTCGATTCGCAATAGTGCAGCTTTGTACAACTTTCAGAAGTATATTTCTCATCGTGAAATATTGGTCTTTCTACATCATGAATTTCTCTCACAATTTCCTTCAGTCGCTGTGCGTATTGGTTTTCTTCTCAGCTGTATTCCTCGTCGCCGATGTTCACAGCAGCAATTGCGACGAATGCGACCAAAAATGTCTAAAATGTACTAATTTAGTCAACCTGACTGCAATTGTAACAACCATGGGGTCGAGTAAGTTTGAATTTGTATACATTCAAAATAATTTTAGACTAGAAATAGCAAGTCGTTTTTTGAGCGGAACAAAAATTATGGACAGAAGCGAAGTTTCCCTGCAACAATTTACGATGGGACCTGTCGGTCCTTTGCGTGTTTAAGAAGATCGGATTATTTTTAAAAAATGCTTCTGTGGTCTAAAACAAAATAAACTCACTATTTAATTTTATTTTTTAGAATGTCCGACGTCGTGCTCTCCAGCATCGAAGCCAAGTCAATGCACGTCCGGGATAACCAATAATAATCCAGAAATGCAGAACATATGTCCTAGTTCTATTATTACTCTTCTGGTCTCCGTCTCCCTCAGTTTGTTATTTGTAGTTCAAGTACTTCTGAAAGTAAATGTAAGCCTTTTAGCTGTCGTGGATTTGTATCTTTTGATAAAACTATGTCTTCTCTTGGGCGTCAAAGTAGAAGCATTGGTGAAATTAGGTATTGACTTGAGTATAGTTACGAAAATTCTAGGGGGACTTAACATTGGTAAATAGGCATATAAGTGAAATGTTTTGTTCGCAAATTGGTGAATTTATTTGTAATGCGATATAATTTTTAATAAACGATTTTCTTGAGGTATTCACCTTTTCAATTTGAAAATGAAGCGCGTTGATCCGATAAAGCTGGACGTAAAATTTTGAAATTAGTTTACTATCGCCCTGATAGAATGAACGATGTAGAAAAATTCCTGACAATTATAGTATCCGAATGATCATTTTTTGGTCGTGATAAAATGAAATCTTTGTTTGAAACTATTTATCTGATGTACACCGAATATAATTACATACAGAGTTCAATTAAAGACTTTAGAGGTCCCTGGAACAAAATAATTCATCATCTCTAGCACAATACGGTTTCAGAAAAGGACGGAGCTCGAGTAACGTGGGACTTGGAAGAATTTCGATCTCAGAGCCATAGGTGATCGAAGAGGGACTTGAAAAATTCCTACTTCTAAGCTATACATGATGGGAAAGGGATTTAGAAGAAGTTCGCCCTCGAAGCATAGGTGATCGAGGAGGGATTTAGAAAATTCCTGCTTTCAAGATACGCGTTCTCCATTGGTGGCGAAATGGAGGCATACCGCATACGAAATTCAGCGTCGGTATACACAGCTGAATTAAACGGTATCCTTGCCTGTATATCACAAATTGCGCAACTACTACCGGAACAAAAATACCTTCTTTTGACTGACTCCCTCTCGTCTCTACAAGCCATTGCGGATCCTTTCTCAACTAACCCCTTAATTCAACGTATATTTTTGGCTCTCCACAAACTCTCATATCACTCTGGCTTGGATTCCTGGACACGTTGACTTTCCACCTCACGACTCAGTAGATAAAGCAGCCAAAACAAGCAACATCTCTTCCTAAAATAACGGACCCTGTTCTCTGACCGGCAAAAAACCTAAAAGTATATTACGCTTCCTCAATTTCCCAACTTTGGCTTTCCTCTTGGAAAAATTTAACTGACAACACATTGAGAAAAATTAAAACCAATCCCTCTTCTTGGTTCTCATCCCACAGACATTCTAGACGAGAGGAAGTCATCTTAGCTCGACTGAGAATAGGACACACTCGTCTTACTCATACTCACCTTCTAGCAAACCTTGGCCCACCATCATGTCCGCACTGTCTCGAAGACAATTAACAGTTGAACACTTTTTCTCTTGCCCGTATTTACAACCTCTCTGATCTTCCCTCAACATTTCTATTAATATACAACAAACTCTCAATAACAACTCCGAAACAATTGACTCAACTCTAACTTACTTACGATCTACTGACTTTTACAACCACGTTTAACTCCAAACGATGACGCCAAAAAAAAAAAAGAATATTTTTGTTTTCTTTTATATTTTTATTTCATCTCAATTCTTTTACATGTACTTTGTTTTCAACTTTCCTTCCTTTCTACTTTATTAAATACAAAGTTTATGTAAAAGCAGAACTATCTGCCGAGCAAATAGCCCTTAGCGCAGCTGCATTGCTCGTTAAAAAAAAAAAAAAAAAAAGCTAAAAAGATGGAAAAAGAACTTGGAAAGACATTCCGACTATCAAGGACTTTCAATCTATACTGTATATGATGGGAAAAGGACTTGGAAAAATTTTGCATATTGAGGTGTATCTGGTAGGGAGAAGGATTTGGAAAACTATGGACGTTCGAGCTCAAATAGGGTTGAGGAACAAAGTTTGACTTTTACTTAGAAAATGCATAAACAAGAGACCCTCATAAAAAACGAGGAACGCAGGGAACCTGTTTTATTATGAATCAAATGGGATTTGGTATTGAAAATTCAAGGAAGCCTGGACCTAGATAAA
Source organism: Aspidiotus rigidus (assembly GCA_035079385.1). Classification (NCBI taxonomy): domain Eukaryota; kingdom Metazoa; phylum Arthropoda; class Insecta; order Hemiptera; family Diaspididae; genus Aspidiotus; species Aspidiotus rigidus. Next base: position 16,254,406 of record JAVHKY010000013.1, read on the forward strand.
GCTAGTATAAAGAAGGCATAGACCTACTATAAGCCTAGTATAATATATAGTTTGAGAGTCTAAATTTTTCTCGAATCTCGAGCTGTATATGTGATAGCTCGAGAGTTGAAATTTTGACAGGGAACCTGTTCTTTGGGGGGCGTTTGAGAAATTTGCCGTGCACCGTGCGCCGTCCAGCAAAAAACTTGGAAAAAATTTCGACTCTGGAGCTATGTATGATAGGAGGGGGACTTGGAAAAATTTGAAAATGATAGAAGGGGGACTTGGAAAAATTTCAACCCTCGAGCTATATATGAGAGGAGGGGGACTTGGAAAAAATTTCGACTCTCGAGCTATGTATGATAGGAGGGGGACTTGGAAAAACTTCTACTCTCAAGCTATATATGATAGGAGGGGAACTCGAGCTATATATGGTTGGGGGGGGGGGACTTGGAAAAATTTTGACTTCCGAGCTATATATGATAGGAGGGGGACTTGGAAAAATTTCTACTCTCGCGTTCTACATGATAGAAGGGGGACTTGGAAAAATTTCAAAATGATAGAAGGAGGACTTGGAAAAAATTTCATCCATCGAGCTATATATGATACGGGGGGGGGGGACTTGGAAAAATTTTGACTCTCGAGCTATATATGATAAGAGGGGGACTTGGAAAAATGTCTACTCTCGCGTTCTACATGATAGAAGGGGGACTTGGAAAAATTTCAAAATGATAGAAGGGGGACTTGAAAAATTGCAACTCTCGAGCTATATATGATAGGAGGGGGACTTGGAAAAATTTCAAAATGATAGAAGGGGGACTTAGAAAAATTTCAACCCTCGAGCTATATATGATAGGAGGGGGACTTGGAAAAAATTTCGACTCTCGAGCTATGTATATAGGAGGGGAACTTGGAAAAAATTCGACCCTCGAGCTATATATGGTTGGAGGGGGGACTTGGAAAAATTTTGACTCTCGAGCTATATATGATAGGAGGGGGACTTGGAAAAATTTCTACTCTCGCGTTCTACATGATAGAAGGGGGAATTTAAAAATGATAGAAGGGGGACTTAGAAAGATTTCAACTCTCGAGCTATATATGATAGGAGGGGGACTTGGAAAAAATTTATGCTCTCAAGCTATATATGATAGGAGGGGGACTTGGAAAAAATTTCAACCCTCGAGCTATATATGATAGGGGGGGGGACTTGGAAAAATTTTGACTCTCGAGCTATATATGATAGGAGGGGGACTTGGAAAAATTTCTACTCTCGCGTTCTACATGATAGAAGGGGGACTTGGAAAAATTTCAAAATGATAGAAGGGGGACTTGAAAAATTGCAACTCTCGAGCTATATATGATAGGAGGGGGACTTGGAAAAAATTTCATCCCTCGAGCTATATATGATGGGAGGGGGGGATTTGGAAAAATTTTGACTCTCGAGCTATATATGATAGGAGGGGGACTTGGAAAAATTTCTACTCTCGCGTTCTACATGATAGAAGGGGGAGTTTAAAAATGATAGAAGGGGGACTTAGAAAGATTTCAACTCTCGAGCTATATATGATAGGAGGGGGACTTGGAAAAAATTTATGCTCTCAAGCTATATATGATAGGAGGGGGACTTGGAAAAAATTTCAACCCTCGAGCTATATATGATAGGGGGGGGGGGGGGACTTGGAAAAATTTTGACTCTCGAGCTATATATGATAGGAGGGGGACTTGGAAAAATTTCTACTCTCGCGTTCTACATGATAGAAGGGGGACTTGGAAAAATTTCAAAATGATAGAAGGGGGACTTGAAAAATTTCAACCCTCGAGCTATATATGATAGGAGGATGACTTGGAAAAAATTTCGACTCTCGAGCTATATATGATAGGAGGGGGACTTGGAAAAAATTTCAACCCTCGAGCTATATATGATAGGAGGGGGACTTGGAAAAAATTTCGACTCTCGAGCTATGTATGATAGGAGGGGAACTTGGAAAAAATTCGACCCTCGAGCTATATATGGTTGGAGGGGGGACTTGGAAAAATTTTGACTCTCGAGCTATATATGATAGGAGGGGGACTTGGAAAAATTTCTACTCTCGCGTTCTACATGATAGAAGGGGGAGTTTAAAAATGATAGAAGGGGGACTTAGAAAGATTTCAACTCTCGAGCTATGTATGATAGGAGGGGGACTTGGAAAAAATTTATGCTCTCAAGCTATATATGATAGGAGGGGGACTTGGAAAAAATTTCAACCCTCGAGCTATATATGATAGGGGGGGGGGACTTGGAAAAATTTTGACTCTCGAGCTATATATGATAGGAGGGGGACTTGGAAAAATTTCTACTCTCGCGTTCTACATGATAGAAGGGGGACTTGGAAAAATTTCAAAATGATAGAAGGGGGACTTGAAAAATTGCAACTCTCGAGCTATATATGATAGGAGGGGGACTTGGAAAAAATTTCATCCCTCGAGCTATATATGATAGGAGGGGGGGATTTGGAAAAATTTTGACTCTCGAGCTATATATGATAGGAGGGGGACTTGGAAAAATTTCTACTCTCGCGTTCTACATGATAGAAGGGGGACTTGGAAAAATTTCAAAATGATAGAAGGGGGACTTAGAAAAATTTCAACCCTCGAGCTATATATGATAGGAGGGGGACTTGGAAAACATTTCGAGTCTCGAGCTATATCCGCCTGGTTCATTAATTTCTTGTAAAAACAAGGCGTGACACACGCCTTTGATAGGAAGATTTAAATTCAATGGTATTTGTTCGATAATGAAAACAATTCCAGCTCAAACTAATAAAGAAGTGGAAAGATCTTTTCATATGTGAGGCCTAGTATAATGAAAGCAGGGAAGGTCGAAATTTCTTCAATTGTCAAGGTCACTGATGACGTCATCTGCAAACTAGCTTTTGGAGGCCCACTTATTGGTATAATTTAAGGTAATAGTATTATAGGCCTAGCAGAACCTAGTGTACTGCATGTTAGGCCTAGAAAGGTCGAAATTTTTTCGTCAAGACTTAAAGGAATACTGCCTTCAGAAACGAGTTAATGACCATAAAACATTTGGCCAGAGTTAACGAGATTCATTTGGGATATTGATTTTACTTATCCTATCGCATCGACTGTCGAGTGTCCCAAAACTCGGTTTCAATAACATACAAAACCAACTGTTGAGTGCCCCAACACTCGGTTTCCATACCATACAGAACCGACTGTAGAATAAAAAGGGGCTGGTAGTTATCCTGGGTTAAAGAACCGGGATAACTACTGATATTGAATCAGGATTAGCTGACTATAGTGAAGATTCGATTTTGATTATTTGTATTCTTTAGATTCGTGAATAATATTATTGTGTTCGATTATTACATATATCTACGAGAATCGCTAGCCCTTATAACGTAAGTTGATACAGGCGAACTGACACTCAAAAAAGACAATCTTGGTAGAAAGTAGAAGTTTGTTGGAATGTGTCAGGATTGGTCTCAGAAACAACCGAAAAAAAACCCACCCTCAAAGTGGATGGGAAAATTTTCTGTGGCACGTTTTAGCCCTCCAAATTTTGTTTTTTGTCAATATCTGGAAAAATACGCATCGCACGGAAAAATTTCAAATCACAAAAATTATTCCTCGTTCAATTTCTCATAAGATCAATTATTAACAACCCAACTTCAGGCTAAACCTTAGCCTAAAAACTTTGCCGAATGAGTGCTATTTTCGAAAATTCGTTGTAAATCACCATATTTTCGTCGATAACTCGAAATTATCGACTTGTACAAAAAAATGTGTAGGCATAAAAAAATTTCCTTGTAAAATTTTATATAACATGAATCTAATGCACATTAGCCAGGGCTAAAAATTCAGCCTATATATGCGCGTTAACTTGAAATAGGTCTACGTATCTCTTCTAATATAGGAATAGGTACGATAAGTTCTAGGACTAGAGATTATAAAGCTTCTTCTTTCTTGATGCTATGAGTGAAAAAAACAATTCCCCCTCCCCCACATACATTGAACAAAACTAAAAATAAAAATCGTTGTAACCAACATCAGTCAGAGGCTGACTCTTCGTCTTCTCGTTCATCGTTGACAGCTGTGGGAGCAGTATTTCAATATGAAAGGCCAAACAGTTGGTGCATAGGCCCGAACATTTCAATCCTTGAAAAAAGAAGAAAACATGAAGTGGAAAACTTTTATATGCACCCTTACTTTATTTTCGATGAAAAACAGGTTGATAATTACTCGCTTCACGGCAGCCACAAGTAGTTGAAAACATTTTGCGCAATCGTATGGAACTGAATTTAGGATGTTGTCTGGGGCGGGTGGAGCAGTTGTTGGTATCGCTGTGAAAAGTTCTTCTTTAATGCGCCATCCATACTCCAAGGCTGACTTCAAATGGCCTCTCCATTTTTGTATTTGGTGCTACGCTCGGTAACTATGTTCGCGAACCACCTCTGGAGTCGGTAGGGAGCTTTTGGACGCGCTTGCGACGAAACATTTATGTCGATGAGAGGATTTCTCACGTGCAGGGATATTAATTAGAAATGAAAGAAAGGACACCAGATTGGCCGAAACGTTGAATAAATTTTCAAATAAAATTCTGTACGGGAAAACCCTCGTCCTGACTTGAAAACTTAAATAAATGAGGATTTACGAGTCAATGAAATATTAATTAAAAAGTTTTTCTTCAAAGGTTGAGAGAGAACTGGTTAGGAAAAATGCTCAAATTGATGTGCTGAAAGAAGAACTCAATGCGGAGAAGAAAGTAATTCGCGAACTGGAGAAACGATTGGGTGAAATAGAAGTTGAATTAGTAAGTGATGTAAAGTAAAACTATATGAATTTTTTCCTCAAAGAATATCTAGCTAGATCTTCTCCCGCAACATGAGAAATCTGTATCAAATATTGGATACATTTAAATAAGGGTTAAAAAATAATTAGAATAGGAAAATGGTTTAATTTTTCGATATGTATTCATCAAGTTTTGTATTCTCACACGTTATAAATTTTCACTGTCATCTGAATGCGTTGAATTATCATTTTTATTTCAGAAGGTTGGAAATCATGTGAAATATGTATCTTGTGCAAGCACGAAGTGCGATCGAAATATCGTAAAAAACGAAGTACGCCAAAAGTGTTCATTTTATAGAGGATTAGACTGAAAAAAGAAGACAACGTTGGTTAGTGCTTATAAAAAATGAAAATGGCCACGAGGAAGTTCGCAGGTTAAAGCGGTAGGCCTGTTTAGTTACGGGCAGTATAAACGAGAAGGATTTCTGCGAGAGAATCGCATTGGGATATCATCTACTATCCGAGACCATCCACAAAATGGTACCGACTCCAGGAACCAGTTCTCTAATTTTCAACTGCTTGACTACTAATCCAAAAGCTAACGTGTGTGTTAAAACTTTCATGAGCTTATTTGGGATAAAAGAAAACATTGGAACTCATAAACTACGGATACCGGTTTGAATTTTGCTCATTTTACTGTTAGATCTAGGTTTTTTCATTGCGGTTCTTTTATTGTTGTCTATCGAATTTCATAATCAAAAACCGCCAGGATTGAATTTTGAAAGACTCCGGCCCTATTCATATTGATCTTAAAGTTATGCCTTAGTATCTCATTATTCGTTGTAACGAATTTTTCCTAATTTCTCATTGCAAAAACCGTTCATCTTGTTTTTAAAACTTGTGTTTTCTGGAGAAGAAAAAAAAAATAATACTTAGATGTAATGTATGTACATAATATAATATATTTCTCGGAAGAGATAATATTAAATTTGACTTTTTTCTTCATTTCCCTTGACTATATTTACTGAACTACATAGGTAATATCAGCTAGAATAGGTAATTTAAGATCACATCGAACAAGGAAAAAAAAAACTTATTGCTCATTGAATATGAAAAATATGCTCATTTTTTTTTTTTCTTTAAGCGTAGATAATTATTGATTGTAAACTATACACTAAGTTAAAAAAATTTCCCAATTTTTTGATGAAAAAAAAAAAAAAAAAAAAAAAAAGTTGTAATTCACAATTGATAGCCTCGACAACTGAGGCTAAAAAGAAAAAAAACTTCGCAATAACGTTATTTTATTAACATTTCGCTGAAAAAACCAATCACATTCATTCGAAATACACATATTCAATGAATGATGAGTAATTAAAATATCATATAAAAAGAATGTCAATTACATTTAAGATTAGAGTCTTTATGTTGCATGAAGGGTTGATTTTCCATAGCAACAAACGATGGTCCCACAATATTATTCTGAAAATTTTTGATCGGCAAAGAGGACATTTCGTTAACAGACGGTTGATTATTTATTGGCGATGAGACCGAAGGATTCTGGAGCAGGGAATTCCCTGCTGGCAGGATAGCTATCAGCTCAGCGGCAATTTGGTCGTTTTTCTTCTCTTCCTTCATCATCACATAGTAACTGTACACAACGCTTGTGCAATAGTAGTTGATCACTGCATAGAATCAGTTTTTCAAATTTAAGAGATACTCGAAATAGATGTAGCAATACTTTTATTGAGAGATGCGAATAATAATTGGTCTTATATTGAACTTTTTTTCACACGCCTTTCAACCACTCTAAGGGTAATCAGCTCAGATTAGGTGAATGTGGAGAGTTAGTAACAATTGTGGTGGAAAATAAGAGAAGATTAGTAAAGAGTAGAAGTGAGTGGAGCACAAGTAGTCAAGAGAGTAAATTAATAATGACCGTGGCCAAGTGGAAGACGGGAAGAGACAGAGTGACGTTGGTTGGTAGTACCGGCAAGGAGGGATAGAGTGACCCTGAAAAAGTATAGGAGTGGGTGAGACGTGTGTGATAAATTCTAAGGCGAATGAGAATGATTTTTTTATGACGAGTAATTGACAAGAAGTCCAGAGGGCGGCTTGTTTTTGGTTGCTCTAAATTTTGTTTGCATACCGAGTCGGCTCGGGTTGCCAAAGCGCACGTGTGAAATTGCTTATATATACATACTTCGTTCCCCTACAACGTAATATAATCATAGGCGCAGACTTTAGGGGGCATGACACTTTTTGCCCCCACCCAAATAATTTCTCTGGAGGGCATTGTCCCTTCAATAATTTAACCTCAAGAAATGAATCTTATCAGTTCGTGAATTGGATTACCAGAAAATAAACTTTTTTGTCCAAACTTGTTATTTGGTTTGTAATGTTGCCACCCCCAATAATTTTCCGAAGTCGGCTTGATAGCAAGCAAAAAAAAAAGGAAACACTCCATACTTTTCCTTGAGAGACGCAGTTCTGGATTCGGTGATGAGAGGAATATAATAGAGATCTATATCGTAAAGGATATTCTGGAGGAGGTTGGAGAGCTTTCCAGGAAGATTCATTTTAAATAATTTAGAGCATATCATATAATGACGCAGACACGAGGTAATGCTTCTTCTTCAAACCGTGGTGATTAGGGGGAAGGACGTGAAAGCTTCAGTTTGTGATTCGTTTGAGACGACCCCGATATTCGATTAATGTCACCTCACATAGTAAAGGAGACACAGGGCTCGTTGTTGTTAGCGAGGTTTTTACAAAACGAATCAGAGCTTTGGCTTTCGCTCGGGATTTTTTTTTACATATGTACTCCATAAAATCTCCTTTGGATTTCGTGCTCTTAAAATTCTAAGACGATTTCCAGCAAGATTTAGTGACCGGGGAGATATCCTGGGATCACCATGGGACTTGACCTAATTTATGAGGACCCTAAAGAACAGAGAGATAAAAGAGTGGGTTGGTCGAGTACCTAAGAAGTCAGTGAAAGATGAAATGGTACCTTGGGTGTCAGCGGGGTCAGAAAGAGAGTCTGTATTTGTAAGGTATGATATTGTGGCCTATTTGCTATTTCGAGGTGTTGATTTTTTCAAATGTTTGTTAACGATAAAAAATAGGGTTTTCAAGCACGTTATTTTCTCCTTGTAAACTTCTACGTCAGCGATTAGACTGCGACTCACAATTTCTTTGTACTCTACCTCCAGACTTGCTCATTAGTTGTCTCCAGGAAATATCGAATATTTTTACAGTAGTAAAACTTCTTATAAATAAAGTTTCGATTCGAATAAATTTACGATGGGTTCTTTGGAAGCTGTTCCTAATATAAAAATAATTTTAGCTAGTCTACATTTTCGAACCATAGGGCCTAACCGATAACGAATTCCTATTAAATGATCTCACTGCTACACGTCTCACGTCAATAATGGAGTATAATATTCAAACACAGTTCACAAGCGTTCAAGAAAAGATGAGATAAGAATAATACGGCACGACTGTAAAAACGCAGACATCAACAATATTTCTCACAGTTTACTGCGTATTTACACAGCGTGCTGCAGATGTATAATTATATAAGCCCGAGCATGAAAAAAAAATGGTACAAAGTATTTCGCTTGTTATTTAAATTAAAATTTTTTTAGACAGTTTTGGAAACCAAAGAGACACAAGTTGTTAAAGTTCGCTTCCAAATAATTTCAAGTCCCCAGATTTATTGACCTATATGAATCTAAACCTAATATTCAAACCAAAATTTTTTTTTTTCTGTGCTCTGATGGATTGGTATATGAGAAATACTGATAGACGACGAATATACGAGCTTTAGTTAAACCTTTTCCCTCTTTTAGGTGTATCCAAACCTGCTTGAAACAACTCTAGTATCATGATACGTTTCAATTTATCAGAATTTTACACTTCAATCATGTCTCATCTTCCTCTTCTCTCACCTCGGTCAAACACTCCATCGAGTGATCCACTTAGCTCATTTCCCTCAATTAATTCTATTGTTAGAGACGAAATTGTAAGGTAGACGAGAGTAAAATTCGTAAAATGACACATACCAACGTAAATAAGAGGGATAATTCCCGACCCAAGCATCGCTCCTACTATATTTGGATCATTAGCAATCGCAACCGGAATCGAAAGGCACAATGTTATTACAGATGCAGCGCCAAACAAAAATTCAGTTATTTTCACATGTAGATATGGTTCTAAATAGGATGGTATTTTCTGCAACATATGTAATCGACAAAAGACAGATCTTACTTTGGAAGAATAAAACGTCAAAATAGGAGCGAGAAAAAATTTACCTTGCGAATGCTGTACAACGCCAAAATATGCGGAATTAGTTGAAACAGGCTTATATAACACAGAAGACATAGGAAAGTGATCTTATAATCTGGAAATAAAAACAGAGAAAATCTTAGTATCTATGGGCCTAATTAGCATGTACCTTAAAATACGAATTAATCAACACATTGCGAACGCAGATGGAGGAAGGGAATAACTATCCCTTGATAGGTCTATTTTAGACGAATCTGAACAAAAGAAGAATGAGAAATTAACTTTCCATGGACTATGAGAAACAGAAAACTGTATAAATACTTACTAACGTAATAATACAGATCGGACGTATCCACATACATTGGGTAGTACGAGTACGAATACGGTGATGAATCTCTCTCGCTCTTGCCTTTATCATAAAATTTTCGTCTTAGCTCTCTATCCATATCGGAACTGACATTTATCCAAGCGATGAGTACACCAAACATAGCGAGTAATGCGAAGCATACCTGATGAAAAAAAAAAAAGGAATGTAGGTTTTTAATCATAATCGAACATCAAAAGCACGAAAATGTCAGGAATAGCTCGACCTGAACTTTCATTCGCCGCCCAATAGCAGTCGATGACTACAGGTTCAGCAGTTCCTACGATTGCCCTGCAGTGTCCACTTTAGGGGGTAGAACCGAGTCTATTACCACCTTATTTGGGGTGGTCAACCCCAGCCTCGGGTTTGTGCGACAAGGCCCCTGGCACCTAACTCAGCCGTTACCACTTGACCTCCGCACAAGTCCCGTTACAAGAGACTCAGTGATGCCCCTTCCGTCCCTGCCATGAAGTCCATCCCATGGCTTTTGACCTCAAGAGTCCGAGCCCCTGCTCAGGTTTCCACTGGAGGATGCAGCTCCAGTGCTTATCAGGGAGACAAACTGTTCTCCTGACCACTGACAAGACTCGCATTACCTAGATCAATTCGTTTTTTATGAAGAAATATACTCACGAAGAGTAAAGAATCAAATACAAGAACCGCAATAAAATCACACAACTGAGCGCTTTCGGCTAAACAGCCATTCTCAGGGTATAGAAAGCGACTGAAACCAACAACAACAAGAACGAGTGACAACGAAGAGGAGGTCATGACTGAACCAGCGAGTCATCGAAATGTGAATCATCCTTATATACACATACTAATTCAATCAATCCCTCCTCAGGAACATCCCTGTTCAACACGGTAATATCTTTAATATTTCGGTGATGATGAATTTCGATTTCTTCTAAAGCTAAGCGCCTGAAATATGATTTTTCCCGATGGAGGAGAACTTCAGACCCCACTTTGGGACTGTGACCACTTTCAATTAAATAGTCAGCAAACGCCGACTCACCTACTTTTCTTTTTTCCCAGGCTTTCTTGTGTTCATCGACTCTAATCTGGAGTTGACGGCTAGTCATACCTATGTACACACTAGGGCAATCACCACAGGCTCCCTATAAACACCTCCCCCCCCTCTGGCCATCGGTATCGGATCTTTTAATTTGACCAGAAGGTTCTTAACAGTGTTGGTACAACATATAAAACACTGGTCGAAACCCGAAGGGACGGAGGACACGACTCAATTCCGAAGAAAATCTCCCCAGAAACGGTAGCCTAATCCATCGTTTTCGCCTATCAAGGTGCAATTCACGGGGGAGGGAGGTTGTAGAATCAAGACATTTTCTTGCAAGTCTCCTACGGACCATAAGGTCAATGTCCACCTTGACCTGATTCACCCTAGCCAAGTGCTTAATCGTCACGAGTTCTTTTTGGAAAGCAACCTCACTAGGAGGGAGTTGAGTGAGGCGATAAATTAAGCTATTAAATGTAGCTAATTTATGGGCGAAAGGTACAAAAGACTACCCGTGGATAGCGATGTCGGTCGAAGTACTTTTCCGGTAAATACCGAATTCATGGACACCGTCAATGACAGATATGGTTAAGTCTAGAAAATTTATCGAGGAACCGTCAAATTCTAGAGTAAATTTGATGGAAGGGTATACGCTATTTAAATAAGCGAGAAACTCACTAAGGAGCTCCGTAGGACCGATCCACGCGAACAATATGTCATCCACGTACCTATGCAAGTAGCAAACGTGATTCAAAAACTCCTGGCCAGAAGGAAACAGATCAAGCTCAAAATTGGGACATAAAAACCTCCGAAATAAGAGAAACCAAAGGGGAACCTATAGGGATCCCTACCTCCTCAGGGAACTCAAAATATTTACCATCAAACTAGGTGACCAACAGGCGTTCAACAGGTTGAAAAATTCGCCAAATTCACTATGAGGAGTGCCAGATTCCACAAGCAATTTTCCTATTTTTCGCATAGTGGTAGTCTTAGGGATATTGGGAAAAAGCCCAACGACATATCAAACGAGCACAAAATTGAACCTGGATAGGAAGGTATGTGTTCCCCAATTTTTTAGCCAGGGCACTGGAATTCTTAACTGAATAGGGAGACTCCACCTCCACACGAGCTCGATTGCCTTCCACCGACGAAAATATTCCTCCACGTGCAAAATGACCTCATCACCGCCAAGATATCCATTGTCCAGAAGGTGCTTCGCGAGCGAAGGCCGATTTGGTAGACTTACCGTTGTCGTATGCCGATGCGTGCTCATAGATCCTAGTGCGGAAAGCTCAGCCGGTTTCTCCAACATAACACGCAGGACAATCGCGACAACAGAGTAAGTATACACCGCTCCTAAATAAGGGAGGGATCGAATCCTTCCCATTAGGGAGTAACTTCCGGAGCTTCAGATAAGGGTAGAATATAAGGGTCATATTACCGGTCTTAATCACATCTCTAATCAGAGATGTGAGGTACGGAAGTAGGACAGGTGACTTCCTCCGAACTGTCCTCAGGGACTGGGTGAAAGTGGTGGTCCGTTGGAGAGCTAACTCAGTAACTTTCTTCCGGATAAGGCCGTCAATATCAATATTGACCATATTAGCACTCTCTAATTGCTTGAGAATAGAAATTTCCTTAGCAAAAGCAGGAGGGGAAAGGGGGAGGGAGACAAGGCGGTGAACAAATGAGTTGAAAGCAGCTGTCTTATGAAAGAATGGGCAGAAAGACGAACCATGAATGAGAATGTCAGGGGTAGTAGGTTTCCTGTAGACTTGAAAGTCGAAACTATTAGGGAGGAGGGAAATAGTGAGGTCGAGAAAATTTATCTCAGAGCCTCCGATCTCAACAGTAAAATCAATAGAAGGATAAAGTGTGATAGACCAGATTTGTACTAGCGCTGTACGCACTACTATATGGGATTTTCCCAAGTCTCTCGCCGCTGTCGCCGACGGACCGGGTGGTGGTTGAATGAAGCACTTCAACGCGATTGCGAATGCAAGATGCACGCGTTGATGTTCGTAGAGTAAATTATAAAACCCAATTATATTTGGTCAAAATTAAAAAGTGATAACCTTTTGGCAACGTGAATTAAGAAAACCCATGAGTTTTCATTATCCAAAGTTTAGTTAAACTATTTAATTAGTAAATTAATCGAAGAAGATTTTTCTTCTTTCGGCTTGTGATAAAAACGTTATTTCGTTCCGGAGTTGTTTCGCCACGTGCTTCAGTTGACCACTGCCCAACCATCAGCAGTAGCGACGAGAAGATTTTTCGAATTATTCTCCAGACGCCTAAATAATCCTGAAGTATCGTTATTTTTTAATAAATAAGCATTTCGTATCGTAGGTTAGTGTAATTATTTACGAATTACTCAGTTACACCGAGTTGGGAGTCGTTATCACTAATCCGAAATGAGCACGTTCCGGAGCGATATGAAACTGATTAGAGATTCCGGATGAAATTTTCGTCTTGTTGTGATGATGGTATATTTAGAAGAGGGAATGGGAATATGAGATGAATTGTTAGACGGGATGCTGTTTTAGTATTTCGAAACGTGATGCCTTGATACTCACTCAGATGTAAGGGAAGGGGGGATGGGAACTTATACTTTTTTTTTTTTTAGTTTTCTCTTCGTGTTTGGGTCGGGAGTGTGGTGATATTTTTTTATCTCCTTTGCCTCTAATTGATACCTCTCGTCAATGTGTCGGAATTCTATTCGATTATTCGTCCTAAGATTACTGAGAAATCTAACCCTATCTAGCCTAAATTTTGTTTTTATGTGCACATGTCCATCCTGGTGATTTCACGTCCCTGAACTGGACATGCTCTACTACCGCGAGTTAGCCGGTCGTGTGAGTTAGTAGCATTTGTGCACTGCGCCTTGCTTGGTGGCAATCGTGTAGGCGAGTTTTGGTCTGTCCGTATTGAGGCAGGTCCACCCCGAGGATTGGAGCAAGGTTACCACGCCCTGTCCGGGGATGTTGAATTTCCAGGTAGGACTGTCAGTTAGGAGACCTCCGATCTTCGTAGCTTTCTTTTCTTACACTCTCGAACATAGGAAACAATGCTCATCCTTCGACAGAGCGGAAGCAGTTAAATTTAGCTTAGCTAGGTATGCCGATGGTTCTTGGATCACGACAAAAGGTTGTTCATGAAACTCAGGAACTCATGGAGGGAGTGAACAGGCCCCGTCCAGACGCATAATATGTCATCAACATATCTGCATCAAGTAAACACGTGGTTGAGGAGAGGGTGCCCGGAATTGAAAATCTCAGCCTCAAGTCTGGACATGAATACTTCAGCTACAAAAGACCCCAATGGAGTCGTTGAACTGACATATATTGGGGCAGAGGCATTTTTGAAAGAGGGTGTCAAACTCAGAAATCAATGAAGTCGGAACTAACTTCCACCCACCTTATTCAATAAGGAACTCAATAACTTCCTCCTGACATAGGTGTCCCTATCGGATCACCACTGGCGTCTCTCGTAGCTGAAGTACTTGGTGCAGATATGTTGATGACATGTTTTAGTTGTAGTTTTCTTTTTCTTTTCTCTTCATTCTGACGATGATAATTTTGTCGAAAAACGTCTCATGTTATATCCGCTCCTCGTTCTTTCAATTAAAATTCGTTCTCGTGTTTTCTTGGTTTTGAATTAAGGAGTGTTTTATACAGGCTACGCAAACGCTTACATCTCGACCTAATACATCAGCAGGCCACCTTAAGCCGTACTCATTGTTCGCCAAAAATCCTATTTGCTATCCGTCTCTACTGAATCCTTCTCCTGTGCGTACCGCAAGACGTAACACTTAGATACTCGTAATCTTACACTGGATTATCCTTGACTGATAGTAGACGAATGTAAATTACAACCAATACAATATCGATAGCTCGACATATACAATCAGCTTATCAAGGGCACCCTACACACACATCACCCCCGAAAAGAGTACTTTCTACAAATAATTGAATCCTAATTATGAATCGAACAAAATCTCGACGCGACAAAGCTACAATATTCAACATATTATACACGCTTAGTAACTACGATTCCACCGAATTTCCACCCTCGTTAACCGCGCGTAGTTTCGTCCGGTAGTTCCCCGCCTGGACCCGGCTACCCGCGCCAGCCTATTTTTAGGATTTTTCTGCATGCGTTAAATATCTCTGACTGTAGAACGACACAAACATCGCTCAGTTACAATGGTAAACGTCGAAAGTGCGCAGTCAGCTCGTCTAAACCTAGGCACATGTGTTTGTCGTAAAATCTCTCCTTTCCTGCAAGAAATCTCGCGTAGAACTACGCATAACTTCTCACCAATGTAACCGATAAACACCCAATAATCTCAGTGAGTACGTTTCGAATACACAGCCGGTCATTTACTCACCGAAAAATATATACAGTATTTACACTAGCTGTTTGCAGAGATCCGTTCATCAACCAAATCAATCAAGACGGGTAGAGATCTTGTTTCGTGAGAAGGAATTCGAAAGATAGCTACTGCAATCTCATCAGTATATTAAACTAAGATCGTTTTTCAAAGTTCATCGTTTAATACCTCCTGCTCAAAGATTTTATTTTAGCATCTAGGTGTACATGTATACTTGCGTAGAGACAGGTCTACAGTAAATTCCACAAAATTCTCAATCGACTAAAATTATATAGCTAGATATTTGTTCATGAAAGAATTTATAGAGAAAAGTTCACTATGACTAAACATACCCAAATCCAGAGAATGAAAAGAGTCCCAACCTTCAGACTGCAACAACAGCATTTCTGAATGACTCGAAGACGTTTCAGGAAAACCTCCATTAATCACAATTTCACAAACACCGCAGGAAAATACTCTCGATAATTATAAGCAAAGATCGAAAACCGATCAAAATACGATTCACAAGGTGTCAGCTAAGAAAATTTACAAGTGCAACTGATTTACTGATAGAAATCACGCGTAGCTGCGCAGCCCGACGAACATGTTTTCTAAGGGTTCATGGCAGTGCAGCCAAAATACAGTTTCTTAAAAAATGTTATTATAATCGAATCATTGGCGTTGAGGGACACAATTTACCAGACGATAAAAAAAAGAGAAGCCTGAAGTGTTTCTACCCAGCTAAAAGAATGTAGTCGATGTGTTACTAATGTGTCAGCTACACTAAAAAAAATAAAAATATAAAAATAAATACTTAGTTGAGGTTTTTAGAAGTTGAACAAAAGAAGAAAAAAAAATACAAAAAATGCACGGGTAGGTTATACAATAGAGCGTTTGGAAGTTCCCTTCGCCTAAATTGTCTTTGTCAAGATGTACCTCTGTAATTCTACCAAAGGACCTCTCGTCAGGCGACGTACTGTCGTCTTTTACAACGACAACGTCCTCTGCATTAAGATGAGGTTTCGAGGTTTTGTAGACAACCATTTTCAACAATCTATTCCAAAAGTCTTGAAATATTTTTTTTTGCCCGATATCGATTCGTTATAGTTTCATTGTGATGTACTTCCGGGCTGGGTAGAACATGTAAAAAACGTCGGAGCAAAAAATGTGCCAGCGTCAACTCAGATGTCTCGACTAGACAATGGCAACACAGCACATTTCTATCAGGTTTGAATTCGATTCCTCTAAAGTAAGAGCACTTGTGCCCTTTCGCTAATTTGACATCAGCTTCTTACAAGCTACCCATAAGTGGAGTGGAGCACAAGTGCAGGGCTCAATAGTGCAATACAGTTCACATGAGTCAGTGAAATTGGTATCATTAACAGCTGGAAAACCACGTCTAGAGACAAGATTAGACAATGCGATTAAAAATGATTTTGTTGATGAGGAATTAGTTAGTTCCATGTGTGTTAGACGGAAAAATACGACCGACTTTATAGAGGAATGTGAGTTTGAGATGCTATGCTACGAATATCAAAGGGTCCACCTAAATCAACTTCATCATGAACGAAAGCATAACAAAGCGTAACACGATGGACCGGAAGCTGATCCATAAGCTGCCAGCATTTCCGAGTACTGACGTGATGAAGGGGAGAAAAAATGTTCTCGCGGATCCAAATACGCAAATGAAAATCATTTTTATTGTCTTTTTATAGTTGCTCGATCCAGCTACCAGTTGAGACCAGAGCTGGCACCATTATGTATTATGTAATAAGCTGCACGAGGGAGATTCCGGGTGTAGAGTTTTTACACCCGGAAAATAAGAAGGGAAGAAAAAAAAAGGGATACTCGTTATAGTAAACATTAATTCGAGGCCTATTTATGAAGGACCTTCTTTCTACTGATAACGACGATATCTTTCCTCACATTAAAAAATTCTTGTCACAATTGCCTGAACATATATCAATCTAAATCTACAACGAGGTAAGGCCTAGAAGCCATCCTCTATTCCAACCTTTTTTTTTTTTTTTTTTTTTTTTACTATTATTCTTTTAACTATTATTTTAATTTTAATTTTCCATAGCAAATTATTATTATTATTTTTAATGCTTAATTTTTTCTTTATTACTGTCTTTAGTTTGATAATTTTGTCCTTTTTTTTTTTTTTTCTTTTTTTTTTATGATTTAGTAGCAATAAATATAGTTGGATTGTATAAAAAAAAAAAAAAGAAAAAAGAAAAGAAAATTAAAGAATAATAACGGGATAAATTTTTTGTGGACAACAAAGATACGCACAAAAATAGCCTCCACTGCAATAGAACGTACGAAGATTATTTCCGGACTTACGAGGAGTTTTACTATTATCATCGTCGTAATGGTTATTACATATCTGCTCACGATTTATCAATCCTTTCTTTATTATCCATTTCGTGAAGTCCAAATTTGATTTCAGTAAAATTTTGCTTTTTGTGCAGAAAAAACAGAATTCGGGTAATTGATGAAACGATAAATTATAGGACGTAGGTTCAATTAGGTATTTGTGAATTTCTTTACTTATACACTTACATGATTCCTCTCTCTCCTTGATGTTCAGACTAGGACTAACAATAATATTCTAGGTCCACTCGACCTGAAAAGCAATGTCCTAAACAACTTGAGGGTAAAATATTTCCGTTCACAGGCTTCTTCGGATTCTCAATTTTTCCGAATCAAAAAAAAAATATAAGTCACAAGTAAGTTATGTACAATGGCGGATTTAGGTGACTTGCCCCCTGGGCTATTCCATAACTTTTCCAAGTTTTTCCCGTCTCTTTTGTTTTTTTTTCATTTTCCGATTTCAATTTTATATTTTCCTTGAAATTTGCCGCCCCAGAAATTTTGCAGCCCTGGGCTACAGCTCAGGATTGCCCAATGGTAAATCCGCCATTGGTCATGTACCGGTACAGTGAAACAATTTTTACAAGCACCAAAGCTAAATTATTCAATCTCGTAGAACGAGTGAAATGCGCACCATATATTGAAAGAACAAAGAACGTTAATGAGGGCTACATAAGCTTTTTATTTCTTTTTCGCGACTTTGCTGTCAAAATACATTAATCGAGGGCAGCCAATGTTTTGAACTGCAAGCGTATACTTCTTCTTCGAAGGCGATTACTCCTGAGTAGAAAAGGTAATCAACGCGAGCGTACAAGCGAGCTAACCCGCTCGGGAGGTTACAAGCAGCATGCGCGAGCACTCGCAAATTCGCGAGCGATTTTCATCCTTGCGTTATTTCAATAAAAACTACGAGTATAATTGAGTGTTAATTGGTACGTAGGCATGTAACAGTAACGAAACTAGTTTCGAAATCACACGGTATATTTTCAAACACTTGGAAAAGGGACCTTTTGGAGGTTGCCTCAAAAAAAAACTTCAAAACTTCGAAAAGGTCATAAGGACCCAGATAATTCAAGAAAGAAACATAAAAAGAAAATAATTAAAATCGAAAACTAAAAAGAACTAAAATACATTTGGGTCAGAATTGACATTCGAAAAGGGAAACAAAGAGCAATTTTAAAATCCTTTTTTTTTAAATAAAAATTAAAAAATGAAAAGTCTATAACAAAGAATCGGAAACACTGTTAATTTGTAGTGAAAAACAACAAACGGTCAAATTCCATCCATTCATGGAGTTCACTTTAGAAATCAACACTATCAACTTCTTCGACACCCTACACCTCACCCCAGTACATTCTAGGCTCCAACATTCAATTTCAATGACATAGAGAACCGACTTTCGAGTGCTCCAACACTTGGTTTCAATAACATACAGAATTAACAGTCACGAGTGCCCCAACACTCGGTTTCCTTACGGTCAAATTCCATCCATTCATGGAGTTCACTTTAGAAATCAACACTATCAACTTCTTCGACACCCTACACCTCACCCCAGTACATTCTAGGCTCCAACATTCGATTTCAATGACGTAGAGAACCGACTTTCGAGTGCTCCAACACTTGGTTTCAATAGCATACAGAATTAACAGTCGCGAGTGCCCCAACACTCGGTTTCCTTAGCATACAGAACCGACTGTTGAGTACTCCAATACTCGGTTTCCATAGCATACAAAACCAACAGTCGAGTGCCCCAACACTCGGTTTCAAAAGCATACAGAACCGACTGTCGAGTTCCCCATCACTTGATTTCAATAGCATCAGACCCAACTATCGAGTGCCCCAACACGCGGCTTCATAGCGTATGGAACCGACAGTCGAGTGCTCCAACACTCAGTTTCAATAGCTTACAGAACCGACTGTCGAGTGCCCCAACACTATGTTTCAATAGTAGTTTACAGTTGATTTGAAACGTCTTAGGAGATGGGAACATTATTTTCAATTGCCTTTTTTTTTACCAAATTTTATTTGTTCTACATGGAACTTTCCAATCGGAGATATCTGGAGAGGAACCAAATCTGAAAATTTTAATGATTTCGTTCAGAAGAACTTTCTAATCATATACTTATCTTTATAAATTCTGCCATGGTTTTGAGTACCTTTACATCAGCCCGCACACTTCAATACTTCGAACTTGTTCCAATCGCGTTGATAGGGAGGAAGATAATCTTTGTTTTAACAAATCAAAATCACTTGCACATTCGAGGGTGGTACTACAAAAGGAACGAAGAATGTTACCTACGATACAAAGAAAAGGAACACTTTGAGTTCATCTCTAGCTCTTCAAAAATCGATGACTGATACTTTTCTAGCTATACAGATATCCCTTAAGAGGAATACGAAACAGGAAATAATCATGTGAAAGCTCATTGGGTATATAATTTTATATTACCAGTCGAGAGGAAGGATCAAAGTTTCCTTGTTCAGAATCAACATACTAAGTTCCCCGTTTTTTGATTTTTTTTTTTTGTATACATTAGCCAAAAAAAGTTCCAATTGAAAAAAGTGTTCAAAGAGTTTAATTATAAGAATTAAAGAGATACCATCTATTATTAATATAAATAAAATTCACAATATCGCTCTACTTTTGAAAATCAAAATTGCATGCTTCACGTCATTTTTAATATCAATAGTGAAAATCACAAGCGATTATCCAATCTTTTAGATTAATAATTCTACAATTTCAATGATCGAATAAAACATAGAACTATAGTAAAATATTTCTTACCAAGAAGGTTTAAAAAAAAGGAAACTGAAAGAAAAATAATTTATTATCAATTTTTATAAAAAATAAAAAAAACCATAACGACTCCTGAGTTGTAAATGATTACTCATTAAACTGGAAGCTTATGAGAAATGCCTAAACAAAATTCATTCTATTCACATGCTCAAAGAATAATTTTATGCAAGTTGAACAGCATTGAATACAAAATAATGTAACTACTAGCATATGTATGAACCTTGAAACGTTGAGAAGAAATAGCGGTTGAACCGAAAAAGCGATAGGAAATTTCATTACAATAAATTGAAAAGAAAATTAAGTATTAATCTCAAAAAATGAGGAAACAAAAGAAATCTCAATACAATTAGCATATACGTATTACAAAAATACGAGATCGGAGAAAATAAAAAACTTAAAAATTGACCCAACTAAAACTTTGACTTAAAGATCAATGAAACTAGTACTTAATGAAATACATTCAGAGTGAGTCTTGAAATTACAATTCATCGGTAAACGCTTTGGAGTACTCATGTATTTATTCCGCCTTATGTGGCGTTTCTTTCAACAAGTGCAATTTTCCGGACAGGTCTTTAATCAGACCTTCAAATAAAATTGGATCAACGTTACTCTTCAGCAAATACAATACCCACCAATCACTGACAGCCAATTTACAAACTAAAAACTTGGTTTGAGATACAAGGTTTGACTCGCTTGTTGCTTTTAGCAGTGCATATCTTAAAACGGGCAAAGAAAACACTGCTACTCTGTGTACTAATAGCAACGTCAAAAGAATAATCATCAATAGGAACCAATACCACATAATTAAAAAGATGAACCGATTGTAACTATTGAGCCCCAGTACGCAGAGGATATCGTGCAGTTGTAAACCTCCACCAGGACCATATTTATAAAAGTTACACTGTGTCATGAACGGAAAGATACGTTCCATTCTCTTTGCGATCGGAAACTCCAGGCTCATTACATCTGGTACATCTAGGATGGATTCTAGGAAGCTTGTGTAGCCAACATCACCAACACTGAAAAACCAATTCAACATATACGCCTGTGTAACAACGTTCACCAAGCAGATCAGTTCTAAACACCAGTACGTAATTGCATAGTTCCAATGGCCCTGGAATTGCATCAGAATACAAATTCACAGTATAATTCGTGGGCAAGACTCAATATTTGAAAAAATAATAGTCAGAGAGAGACAAAACTTACCCCTAATCGTTCAGCAAAATACTTGCTTAAATTGTCTATCTTCTCCTTCTGTCGTGTTTTAGAAAGAATTACAGAATCATCACCCTGTTTGAGGTGCTTCATTAATCCATTTTCCGAGTGCTTCCAAATCCATTTGGGAGCATAGAAGATCAGAGCTTGTAGGAAAAGTACGAAGCAAACCCATTGGTAATATGCATGATAAACCTGTCCCCGTGAGCCACCTTTAGCTTCGGTCAAGGTGAAGGTGGAGTTGACCCAGCAGAACGTTTCGATCACCTTTAAATCCTCCTTGTCCTTGAATGTATTGGAAATGCATTGAATCGGCTTACCAACGTACATCTCCATTGAGACAATCCCAGATGCAAAGAAGAACATCACTGCTGTAAGCGCATGGATATTGAAAATTACTCCGTCTATGGTAACATCATTGACTTTCAGAAATTGTTTGACGTTTTCATTGAACTTTGGAATCAGTACCATTTTTGAGCGTACCTATGAAACAGATAATCTTTGCAATTAGACGCGCGCACTGACTCTCACACAAAACGAAAATCTCAATTCTCAATGTTTGATACACACTAACGAAAGAGCAGACCAAATTTAAATTTTGCGCATTAGTTATTCAGTGGGTCGTTATACATTCAAGGCGAGTGCAAAGTTCAAACATCAAAATTTGTAAAATCGAGTCACAGCCTGTAACTAATAACTAATAACGCTGGCGTCTAACGACTCTTTGCCGTACAAAGTTGAATTGACGTATATGCAAGTAACGAATACAAGAAAAAGAGGCTATATCAAGTACACCCATAACTTCTTTTCCTCGTATTCATCATCTGCATATACGTCAATTCAACTTTGTACGGCAGCTCTCTGCTCTGGCTGACGATGGAAACGTGTTAACGTGATCACTCGCCACACGCATGATCATCTCGTGTCGCACGTTTTTCATTTTGTTTTTGACCAATGGTAAACCCCAGCTGTAAATTACAGCAACCAATAACAAAGAAGGCATCCTTACCATTCTGCTATGCAAAAAATGATACGTCAGCAAAATTTTTTCTGTAACAATCCTGAGAAAAAGGTCTAATGCCGATGAGATTATTTTGGTATGATCTCAATCATCATTGAATTGAACATACGTCAAATCTTTTTTTTGTACTCATGTACCGAAAGTGCGTTTTTGCTGCACGGTTATTCGTAGCGAAAGTTCGATTTTGCAGTATCGATTCTGACGCATTGTTTTCGAGTACTGATAACGACACTACGTAAGGAAAACATGAATATTTCTGCCTAGTTTGAAGTATTACAGCAAAACTGACAGTGCCTCAGCAAAACGCACGTTCGATATACATTCGTACAAAAAAATATCTTCCAACATAAGGAGCGAGAGTGAGTTTTTTCATGATTTGTAAATACTTGCTCCACTCGCTGCGCTCGTGTCGCAAACGTATTTTACTCATCATGAAAAAACTCACTTTCGCTCCTTATGGTGTAATATACTATCTCTGGATCGTCGTTCTTGATAACAGACTGAGCTCTTACACTTCAATTATTTTTTGTACAGCAGCTTTGTTCCAGACTTTCAGCAATATTGGGGTTTGAAGCTTCATTAGAGGGCGCTGTATTTGCTTTAAAAAATGATATCCGATTAATTATGGCGATCGAAATTCCTCCATTTAAAAAGCATGGAACGAAAAGGTGAATTTCGTCAGGGTAAGGTAGTGCAGGTATGCGCAACTTATTTTGAGTAGGAGGAGCGCACTGCGTCTGTATGCAATTATCTTTGTTTTATCACTGGGCTACCAACTTCCCAACTCAAAGTTTAAACCCCAATAAACAATAATCACATTTAATAACTGGAAACTCTCGTTAATTTTGTGGTCACTAGCAACTTGCGCCGTGGAAATAGGCTAATGTGATGTCAGTTGTGAGTATTGTAGCGTGGTATTGTGAGAGAGTTGTAACTTTGAATTTGTGTGTATCCTCTTTTGCGTGTGGTGATGATGTTCATTATTTTCAACCCAGCAGTTTGACCCGGAGTATCCAAAATATGTGTGGCCAAAAGCGCCTAATGTATTTAGATAAGAGTTTCTGATATTATTGCTTAGAGTATTGGAGTCTATCATGGGGAGTACGGTACCATCTATTGAGGTGAACATTATGAAGAAACATCTTGGTAATTGGGAAAATTGTTATATACTTAAATTGATTCGTTGAAGTGGTTGAAATTTGCCTTTCAGACAGGAAAACTTATTTATTACCTATATTATGAAGAACCTTGAAAGTCATGCAGCGGTGCCGCATTGTGATCGCGATATAAAATTCTTGAACATTGGTCACTGACTAATTCCATTCAATATCACAATCTTATCAACGTAAGGATATTATTAAGGGAATTTTTTCATTTGTAGAATGTATAGAATCACCACTCATTTGAAGTTGTCACTTATTCAAAATATTATGCAAAATTTAGAATTGCAAAAAATAACATTACATAGGTATTGCTTATGACAAAATAAAGGGAGACCAATTATGACAAACCATAAATCTATCATCAGCAAAGGATATAAAAAAGAAAATACTTAATGGTAGCCTGTATACTTCAAATTACATACCAATTTGGGATGTATATATAATATAAATTCAGCAGGACGAGAAAACACACACAAGAACGTATGATGGAACGTAGTTTTAAAGAGTCCACCCAAATTATATAGGTAGTGATAATAAATTCAGGTTCACTATAAAATACGCCCCTACTAATAGGTATCTATAGGTACAGACAGGATCATGATGATAATAAGACAAAGTCTAAAAAACATCAAAAATAATTAATTAAGTTTATAGCATTTGATATGTAGAAATAATTCTTAGTAAGTACACACCTATGATACTTACTGAAATGCAACCATTTTTTCAATTCTGTTCTTCTTCCTTCAAATATTTCATTTTATATCTACTTATTTGAAATTTAATTGTAATCTTGAGAAAGAAAAGAGGAAAAAAAAAACAGAAGGAGCCATGCGCAGTCATTAGAAAAAAAAAAAAAAAAATGAATGTGATACCTAGGTAGTAACTTATTAAATTTTGTTGATTACGCAAACTACTTCTTTTTGAAGGCAAAACGCATTTGTAAATCACTTCAAATTACAGTAGAAATAGAACTAATAAGACCTTGGAAAATTATTTGCCTTCATTTGTGATTAGGCTGATACAGGCTGTATCAATTTGAATGGGTCTTGTCAAGACCGGATCATCCTACCCCCAAAAGCTTGGTATACTAAACATAAGAAGACGCAAGAGCTTACTTACACCTTTGCTGCTTGCAAATGATCTGATTGGCACCTTGCCGACGTTTCTAATCTTATGATCTTCTATACAGTGGGTATAACATTGGTATAATATTACCTATTCATAATTTACTTCTGTTTAATTAATTCAAAATTTGAAGACCTTTACTTCTGATTGGTCAATTTAAATATCCAAAATAATTTTTAAATCTAGGTTTGTTACAAGATAAGATAAAAAAATACATATAATATGAACTACATAATGCTAAAGTGTACAGTTGATTTCAAGTTGTGTTTTATTGCAACTTACTTTTCTCTAGGAGATTGTTAGATTTATAATGTAGATAAATTTTGTTCATACTTAAATCCTATGTGAATCATGAGACTTGTGAAATTAACTATGATTTAATTCTGACTAAAATTCAAAAACTTTCATTTTATTTAAAATTGATCAATTTCTTTTCCATCCTTAATGCTACATTTCAAGCTCTTACTCACAAAACAAGAATTTTCCCTCGATCTGGTTGCGAGCAGAAGTTTCTTTTTCATTCTACTTAACACATTTTTTTTTTTTTTTTTTTTTTTTTTTCAATTTTAAGATTTTAAAGATTAGAAATTTGTATTTCTTTCATTGTTTTATTATATTTACAGGTATCAAGACTTATCTGTAAATATGATTCTTTTTTTATTATTAAATAACTTTTCTATAATAGGCCTATAAGCTTATCCATTCTTTCATAATTCTAAAAATATTAGTCTTTATAAAATGCTTACGAATAATTATGTTAGATGGAATCATGTTTTTATTAGACCCGAGGAATAATTGTGGTAATCTAAACAAATATCCACTCCTGAATATGAAGTACCTAATTCACTATATGAATAATACACAAAGAATTTGTTGAACATGTTACTTGTATGAACCGCTATACCTACATATTGAAGAAAAACTTTGCCTACGCTTCAATTTAATTTGGTTCTTTATTTTCGAGCTGATACTTACTTATAAATTAATTCAAAAATATTGAAATTATCGACGATGAAATTTTTCAATCATAAATTGAGAAATGTTGTATTGATGCAGGAAAATGAAATTTCATGTCATACTTGGATCTAATCACACGTTATTCAATGTGCAAAATTACTTTCAGGATTATTCATACTTGTACAAAAAAGAAGAGTTTATCAGATATGCTGAAATGGATTTAGGCATTCAAAAAATTATCTCTATTGATTGATTTCCAAGATTTTCCAAGATATCAGAGAACAATAAGAAACGGGGAAAAAGAAAAAAAAGAAACCAAACAGAATTGTTTAACTGGTTTTTACAAAAATTTAGGCAGAGGAAGAGGGTCAATATTCTGCAATTTTAAATATATACTGACAGTCGGGTTTCGTTTCGTTTATTGGCTTATTTTATAAAAAATCTTGCCTTCGACGAAGCATTGACAGATTTGTACTATGTTTAGACTAAGTTGGCCTAAATTAGACTACAGCATTCTTCGTCTTGGCGTATGTTTTATCTTAATCATTTCAGTGAATATTGATGACCGGTAGTCGGATAGGTACTTCATGAAACGTCATGATCGACTTTGAATGTATTTTGGCACTCAAAATGCGAGAAACGAAATATTTCCCTCTCTTCCGGGTCGTATACACCAGATAGGATTTCAATTTGTCGTCACAAACTAAGATTTCAAAAATTTCTTATCTGTGTAAGAATAGTCAACAAAATTTATTTTCTGTTATTTAGTATTCCCGCAGCCTCTCTAGGTATGCGATATCATCAAACGGTTGTGGACTTGAATAACGATAAAATTAATCTGTAAGCTGATCAAAGAATTTCTCGGTGCTGAAAATTGATATTTCCACAGGACACGTTTAAAAAAATCTCTTCCAAGGTGGGAAGAATGAGACGGTAGGGAAAATACCAGCATGTGATCGACGAAGATTTTGGACGCTGAAATATTCGACGAGTAAAATATTTACATAGGTAGCGAATCGAAAATGCCTAAAAAATGAAAATAGTATACTTTTAATGAGTCATTATTTCCTTTTATGATTATGGAAAAAAAGAAGAATCTACATATCATTGGTAAATAAAGAGACTCTATCCGCCTGTCAACCAACCACCTGATCGTCGATAATTCGCTTACGCCCGCAGTCGATCAAATTTAGCGATTTGCTATCGGAACCAGTTTTTATTCTTCATCGCGAAAACTCTAGTTCCCCGCGCCATACCCCTTCCTCGAAGACGACATTCGATATCCCGGAGAAATGATTCCATTGATTTGTATCTAATAGGCCCAGGTCTTTCATCTCTCTCTCTGTTAGTGTGTATTTTTGTTTTCCATTTCCGTACGAGACGATTAAATTCTTGCTGACGAACACGTTCAATAAAATTTTTTCTAGATCTCTTGAAAACGTACCTGTGTTCTGTCAGTCGTCACAACTGCGGCGTTAAACGCGTTTTGACGATACCGCAGAGAATGTGATTCTTTTGTCTAGTCGCTTATGGTTCTCATTAGTACCGGGATTATTTTATTTTTAAGAAACTTGAAAACTTCAGTGCTGTCGGTATAGATGTAAGCGTCCAACGTAATATTTTTAGTTTGTTGAAAAAGTTTTAGTACCCTATTTGCGTTTCAATATGCAACTTTCCTATTTATTTCTCGTATTCGGTGCCACACTCCATACAATCCAGTCAATCACAGTGGAAACAAAGAGTGGCCTTGTCGAAAGTATTGTGGTTCGTAAGTCACGAAAGGGGATCCCTTTCCACAATTTCCTCGGAGTACCTTATGCAGCCCCTCCAACTGGTGAACTACGTTTTAGGGTACAGATCACGTACACATTAGTTGGATTAAACTAATGAGTCCGTCATAATTTGTCGAAATTTTCGATCGTAGCATCCTCAAAAACCTGCTAAATGGAACGGGATCCGTAATGCCAGCGAATTCGGTAACATGTGCACGCAATCTGAAACGGACTCTGATGGGGACAGTGTAATTGTCGGCGACGAGGACTGTCTTTATCTGAATATTTATACGAGGAAGGTAAGTAAAGAAAGAAATCTTGTATCGTACTTTGTTGAAATTTTCATCGAAACGCTGGTTCTGAAAAACACAGACGAAGATAGGTGTCTGATCGTTTTCAAGAAATCACAGTTACATTTTTTAAAAGAAGCAATCTTATTTAGGGGCATCCCCCCTCCTCCAAAAATTACTTGAGATTTTTCCTTCCAGGAATAACATTAAGTCATGGATAAATATTTAGGATTTAGAAGGGACCAAACGAGCCCCAGATCGATGTATCGACTTATAGCCTAGTATACAATAGTATGACGGTCTCTTTCCCTCTTCCTTAGTCTTTAATATTCGCGAACATAGCCGAGTATAGGTCATTTAGCCTATGTACTAATCGGAAAAAATTTGGCATCTCGGGACGAGGACGAAAGTAAGTTATTCGTTTTCTACGTTGTTATCTTCTTTCCTTCGGTGATTGGTGTAGCACGTTGATGTGATCATTGGAACACTCAAGGTCAGCGTTCTGAATAGGGTTTCCTCTCGTTGTTCCGTGTCAGTATCGGCAAGGTCATCTTCATTTGAAGTCTGGGTTTTCGATTTGCCACAGTTTCCTCACTGTGGTGGCTAACGTATTCCAGTCGAGTGGTCGATTTTGTACAAAGCGTAACCAATTTAGGAGGACATGCGATGCGCTTTACCCTACCCCTTCTCCAGCTTATGACTTGAATCTTGCTATCGTTCCCTATTCATCGCACCATGTCACAAGGCAGGCTTCGATCCTCTCAATCCCACAGTGAATTTCTTTTGATGAAAAAATCCCTGATCCCCTGTCCTCTTCGATTCGTTCATGAGGAAATCGACCTAAGTTTTACTTAAAGTTCGTCTAAGAACTGGGCACACTCACCTAACCCACTCCCCTCTCATGCCAATATTGTCAAACTATTCCTCCTAAACCGTTGAAAAACATTTTCTATCCCCTCTCAAATCTTCCCTTTTCCGTCCTGTCCACGTCTAACAACTCGGAATCCATTCTCCGGTTCATATCCTACTTCATATTCGTTTAATCCCACGCTTTCTTCCTGCGAGCTGGTAACTCCCTAGTGTAAATAAATAGCTTGTTCAAATAGAAAATAAATACTGTCAACATAATTTAAAACTAGCTTAAGATTTTCTCATCCCAAATCAATTCTACACATTATACAAATTATTGTGAGCGAAAATTTCCATCCACTCGTTGAAAAAAAAAAAAATCGAAAAAAGAAAATAAATCATCGAGAGACAGAAGAATGAGTAAACGATTCATCTGATTTGATAGGCGATCAGATACTAATGAAATTCATCCAGCATCCTGACAAACTATCCATGATAATGTATTGAAAATAATTCCCTTCTGCAATATCACTCGCTGCCTCAAACAAATGTTAAATGAAGGTCGATCGCAATAGTCTCATTTAATTGCTTTCCCCGTATATACGACTAGTTTTTACTAATGTGCATAACTACAAAATTGGAAGACAGACAGGTTTGCATGGGAAGCACCTTCCTAACGACAAATCTCTTATTTTTTCAAATCTATTAATTATTCAGTTTTTCCACAAATACTTTAGCAGAAATGGTCGCGAAACTGCAAATTTATTGCGTTGGCTGCACATTGACAAGGGCGGCTAAGAAACCCTATTTTATAGAATGCATAAACTAATATTGATTTTTTTTTTTTGGACCAGAAATACCAACCAAAATTTTTCGTGTCGTTACACTTTTCTTTATTCCGAAGGTGAACACCAACGAGTTGGTTCCTGTCATGATTTATTTCCACGGAGGAGCGTTTTTGTCTGGTAAGGGATCCTCCATCGTCCCAACCAACATCATGGATTATCCTGTAGTATTTATTACGTTTAATTACAGGCTTGGAGTGTTTGGTGAGATAAAAAATTGTCATATGAATTACAAACTCATCTTACTTCAATAACTACGTATAATCGCTTCTTTAGGTTTCCTGAGCTCTGGTGACCGTCTCGTATCCGGTAATTATGGTCTAAAAGATCAGCTCATGATGCTTCAATGGGTACGGGACAACATTCGTCAATTTGGAGGAGATCCAGCCTCCGTTACCATCATCGGGCATAGTGCGGGTGCGAGTAGCGTTCACGAGCAAACACTTTCACCCCACAGTAAAGGTATAATCCAAGATATAATATTTCTAAGTACTTGTTCAATCTTCTTTGATTTACCTTTTATCGTTTTCATAGGTCTTTTCCATCGAGCGATGATATTTGGCGGGAACGCGATGTCATTGTGGTCGTATTTCCCACAGAATAGTCTATATCAGCGTTTACTGTACGAACAAATGGTGAATAGAACCGATTGCTGGGATGAGATGGAGCGGAATATTCCTCAGTGTTTGCGGTTTGTAACGGCGGAGCAGCTGGAAAAAGTAGAACAGGAAATTCTGGTATGGAAAATAATGATATCACTATAGCTCCAATTTTTCTATTTTTTGGAGCTGATTTTGGCTTTGCTCTTCCGTGTTGCGGAGCTAAAAGAGCAGAGTGGCTTTGAAAATTCAACCGGCTGCGCACTCTTATTATTAACTAAGTGAAAGTTGGAGAAAGCTGTATTTAGGGACTTCACCGTCCGACAAATTTTGGTTCCGAGGGGTGCGAGGGGGCTTTAACCTACTTTGGAGACTTGGAAAAGTTCTGAACATGGTGCTATTCATAGGTATCAGGAGTGAGCTTCAGAAAAATTTCGACCATTAATCTATGTGTGTACATCAGAGGGATTTGGACCCAGATTCAACCTTCAAGCTGTACGTCAGTGTTGAGCAAAATCTTCTTCTTCTTCTTCATGGTGCCATGCACTTCCGTGCGTTGGACAACTACTCAATTTTTGAATTATCTCACGCTCTCCGAAAGATTTCGCCTACATCCGTTACTCCGTTCCACTGCCGTATGTGCCGCAGCCACGACAACTTCTTCCTTTCTCGCGACCTCTTCCCATCGATCCTTCCGCACAGCAGTAGTCTTGGAATCTCGTATTTTTCACCCCGCGAGAAGTGCCCCAGATATCCAGCATTTCTCCGCTTTACGTTTCTCAGCAGTTCACGATCAGTCTTCACTGGTTCCAAGACCTCAGCGGTTGAGACACGGGCAGTTCACGGGATTCTGCAGTTTTCTCAGCGTCCATATTCTGAATTCCTCTAAGCGGTTCAGTTTAGCTTCCCTTATTTTTCCTCTGACGTTTCTCTGTACCTCCCTGTACTTGGTGTTATCTCCTCCCAGTTGTACCAGCCTTCTGTCCTCCATCAGCCCCAGGATTTCATCAGTCATTCATGGTTTGCATTTTCTCTTTTCTAGTTTTCCCAAAGTTTCATGTCTCGATGTTATTCCATACTGACTCAATCCCACCTCTTTCAATTTCCTCTATTCTGATGAAATCATTGATCATCTTTTAGCCACTCGATATCGATTCTTCTATTAATTTTCTTCCTTCCAGTTACCTTGAAGTTTATGAAGCAGACTGCTGTGACGGGGTTGTGTCAGAACCAATATCAGCACCTGGGATTGTGGCAGTTCTGGTGATTGTGTAATATGGTTTGGTCTTTTATAGACCCCCCCCCCCGAACCAGTTCTCATCTGTCCGAAAATGGTCCCCACATTCATCTTATATACAATTTTACGCCTAAATAGGGGATACCGAAGGACAAAAGTAGTGGTCGAAGAGTCCTGATGCGGTCTAGATACCTTTTGCACCGTTCAATGTTTCAAAGTGTTCTAGATTAGCGTTTATTAATTTGAAATTTTGCAGGGAGATTACAATACGGGTTTACTTTTCCGTCCCGTACTCGAACCAATAGACGATGAAGCCTTTCTGACGAAAGAACCGAAGGCGTTGGTCTACCCCGATCCCACAATTCCAATTATGTTCAGTCTATGTTCGTCGGAAAGTGTCGAGTTCATTGATAGTAAGTACGCATGTATAATAGGCGAGTATTGATGTTTCAACAAACTATATGAAAATATTTTCAGAATACTTGAAAAGTCGCGCGGGGTCGAAAAATATGAAGTCAGAATTTGCAAGAGATTTACCTACCATGGTTCACTACCGAGGTTGGATAGATCTACCAGAGGAAGCTTTGTTAACCGATTACATCATCAAGTACTATTTCGGTCAAAATAGTAATATCACACTGAAAAATGCCAAAGAAATTCTTCACGTAAGTATTGATGATCTTCACCTGGGG
This sequence comes from Aspidiotus rigidus, assembly GCA_035079385.1. NCBI lineage: Eukaryota > Metazoa > Arthropoda > Insecta > Hemiptera > Diaspididae > Aspidiotus > Aspidiotus rigidus. The sequence continues at coordinate 16,286,155 of JAVHKY010000013.1, forward strand.
GCCTCATGCGTTGGTGGCAGTGTTCCGAGCGACCAGTCTGTTCGATATCGCAGGTATTGCGATCTCTAGATGTGAATTTATTGATCACCGACTTCTAAAAAGAGTCAGCGTGATCGTTCAAGCGAGATAGGTGATTCAAACGCCAAAGACTGGTGAGATACAGCAGTAAGGCCTTCCCGAAGAGGATTCTGGCAATCTGATACGAGGCGACCTATGAACGATATGCAGACCCATGTGTTTCTGAAGTGAGGTGGAAGAGGCAGGGGTCAACCAGCTTCTTCATGTTGAGCTTGACAGCATTCCGGTCGACAGTTTTTCTCTTCAAGAAGAGGGGCTGGGGCGAATGGAAGCGATAGCAGGCAGAGCGCTGCCATATGCCGTGGATTGGTACTCTATAGAGTAGCATGCTTTCCCAAAAAATATGACGCTTTGGAGAGGTGATTATCGTGCGGTCCGACAAGTTGAGAAAGGAGCCTTCTACCTCGCAAATAAATCTTAGTCGAGTGGAGCCTAGGAATCTGCAACGTCTAATTTATGGTCACCTAAAATCTAAACCTCGATTTCAATCAAACATTGTAATTCTGTTCATAGTTATATGACGACATACTATTGAGAATGTCAACCACAGATTCTATTCTCAGTTATCCTGGGAAAAAATACGTCTACTTCTTCAATGTAACTCACGCACATTCCGCTGTGAAAAAGTCCTACGTAGTTGCTGCCAATTGTAAGTTCGTTTTCATATTCTTATACTGTCTTACGTTCGATGCATCCATTTTAACTTCCTTCCCTTTTACAGTGACTGGAGCTAGTCACGGGGATGATCTCTTCTTCTTGTTCCACGAACTGACCGATTTTCCGAGAAGAGATATCGAGATCGCCGAAAAATTGATGAACTACTACATAAACTTTGTGTATACTGGGTATGTTGAATGTACAATAATATTTCGTACCAAGCATTGAGTTTACTCTTAAAAAGTGAATGTTTAGAGAAGGCTGTCTGAGAAGCAAATTAGAATAGATCTAAGACGCATCTATATGTATTTTCTCAGTTTTTGTTCTTTTTTTTAGAAATCCAAATTCAAACGATACGGCACAACCATTCTGGAGCAGGACGAGTAACGAGCATTTGGAATATATGTACATATCGGATGAAGGTTTCAAAATGACGAACGCATTCGCAAATTTGTACGATTATAGTTTCTATAAATCATTACCCATAAAAAACTTCTTCGTAAATCTGTCACGAACTGCTTCAAATAAAGCCAATACGTTACTTATGACTTATTTTTATTTTTGGTTTTTGACAGTAATGAGCATTATTTTCTGCGTTAACTAAATGTGTTATACGTATCAACTGAGTGCGTAATGATTTTAGATAGATATGTACTGGAAATAGGAAAAAATATCTTGGAAACGTTGGTTGTAATAAAATTTGTATAATTTGTAGATATATCTAGGCTGTCATGCGTGATTTCCTTTTTTTCCCCTCACCTTTAAGACGATATTTGTAGAAATAATTACCGCTTTAACTGCTACGAGTATTGTGTAATTTTTATTATTTTAAGAATGCTGTTATGACTGTATCATGATTCATAGATAGGCCTGTGTAATAATAATTAATTATTTATTTTAGTTTTTATTTATCATCATTATCAAATATTATTATTATTAGTTAATGTGAATATGATTTTTTTCCGCGTGAAACGATTGAAATAATAAAACATAAGTGAGGTAATCAAATGGGACGATATCAGCCAGCTATTAAAATGTACTCGGAATTTAGGTACATATTATTATTCAATCCTAACTCCGAACACATCTATTTTATCTCGCTCCGATAAAATTGATTTGTGTTGCGTAACTAGGTATATAATTATACTTGTAATTATTTCCTAATAAATAGAAACTAAGTTCTATTTCCTGTATTCATGATAAAAGTTTGCTGCTATTTTGATGCTTATTTGACAATTCAATTTACACTCGAGTTTTTTCTTCAGTGAAAAAGTTCGAAAATAAATAGAGGTACGGAAAACAAAAAATCTTTTTATTTGTGTAGACTTTTTTTATCAGACTTGTAAACTGGAGAGGGAAAAAAATAAATCGGCAACGATATAAATCTGGCGACACACGAAAACAATAAATTTTTTAATACATATTTTTATAGCGGCTTTTTTTCCAAAATAATATTTTACATTCGTCAAGAAATAAAACGACCTGTTATACTTACTTCTCATGAAAAAAGTAGTGCGAGAATTTCCAAATTACCTAATTAAAGGTGTGTCAGGTTCTTACGGCGCCTGGGGTATGGAGAGTATTTTTCTGACTCATTTTTTTTTTTTTCTTTCTTCAGAATACGTAGTTTTTTGTCTTAAAATAAAATAATTGTACTGCATTCCTAAATTAAGACAAAATTCCAGTGCGGTACTCAGAATCAAAAACTGGTCTTGGTGATATCGATATTTTCCAATCAGAACATTTTTCTTGTTTCGCGATATATTGAGCACTATCTTATTGAATTGTTTAAAAACTCTCTCTAAATTTGTATGTCACGATTGAACCAGCCGTTTTTAGATTTTAAAATCAGAGGAAGACTTAAAACATAGAAAAGAGAGACGGATTGGTGAATAAATCTCTTGTCATAAAGTCTAAGACTTTTTATTAATTTCTTTGATGATCGAAAACTGAAAGAGAAGGGTCATTTCAATTCCTGTGAAACCTTAATTTCTGGCATATTAAAGTTCTGAGTCTATTTTCTTTTGGTGAGCTACCCCATTTTAGTTTCATTAGGCCGCTTAATATTTTCGTATATACGATTTTGTTGAGCCGCTTAACATTTATATATTACAAGCAGAAATTCCCGTTCTTCGGACGGATCACTTATACGTTCCTGACAGAAGCCTGTCATTTCTTAAAGTTCGACGATCCCTCTTCACCTGTCCAACTACTCATTCTGAACTGTTACCCTATTTATTCTTTGATCCCTGCCCCTCCTTGAGAGGCCCTCTCCATCTTTTTAATATTTTCTTTCATCCTCAATGCTTATCCGGTATGTTCTCTGATTGATACCACACCCTGAAAAATTATCTCAATTCGCTGGATCTATAAAAATCAAACATTTCCACACGTGCTCACATTTACTCTCAATTAACTTGTGACCCTACTGTCCGCGATGTAATACAGAACTATATTTATCAACCAATTGTTAACTGTGAACTCATTGTCCTATTATTGGGTTCCCGCTGTTAAACGGCATTTCAAGTCTTTAAATAAATAAATTAATAAATAAATTAATTAATTAATAATCGTCAACACCCGACTTGTCGCTGTGACACCCCATTCACCACCTGATATTAGGCAGTAACCACCCACTTCACACTTTCTTACCCATCCGACTGTCTTCTCTTCGATCCACTATCCAGTATGCAAGGCAAAAACTCTACAAAATCATCTGTTTTTCTTTCATTATAAACCATACTACTCTTTTCTGTCTGTCAATGTATTCCCTTTTGAAGTATCTAGCCCTACTCTCGGAATCTTCGTTGAAGCTGGTCCCCCCCACCCCTAAATGCCGCTTCCTAACTCTCACTGCCAAACTTCTTGTATCCGCAGTTTAATTCACTCACCTTCCAATCTACGCTCCCGCACTCTGCCGACATAATTCTCTCCTCTTGAACCTGAATTATTCAATCACCCCAAGTTGAACCATCTACTCCCTACCAACCATCCATTTCTCCGTACCTAAACTCTCCCGTAAATATCTGGCTCGATCTAGCTGATCATCTCCAAACTCACTACACTATATACCGACAACTCATTAGAAACATTATCCCTAAACCAATTTTCCGACGCATCAGCCCTACTTTACCGACGGATCTAAATTTGGACCCAAAACAGGGTACGCGTACTCGATCCAAGGAGTCATAATTAGTCGTTGATTGAAAAATTCTGCCTTCATTTCCTCCAAACTAAACTCCATACACCCTTGTCGTTCTCATCTCCATCTCTCCTCATCCCAGCTCAAATTTCTAGTGTTAACTAACTCACTTTCATTTTTCCGGGATATACAGGTCTCTTATTCAACTAATTCCCTAAATCAGCGCTTTCATTTAGTCCTGCAATCACCATCATCCACTTCTACATCTGTCTCTTTCATGTGGATTCCGGGGGACTATTCAAACACCTCAAATTGAACCATCTACCCCCTGCCATATTATCCACTTCTCCTTAGCTAACCCCTTTCCCAGATATCCAAATCGATCTAGCTGATAATCTCTGAACTAACAACACTATAATACACCAATAACTTATTAGGAACATTATCTCTATACCGATTTCACAACCCACCAGCTCCACTGTACCAAACGGAACGGATCTAAATCTGGATCCAAAATAGAATACACAAACTCGATCCAAGGAGTCATAATCAGTCGTTGATTGAAAAATTCTGCCTCCATTTTCACTATACCAAACAAAACTCTATAGTATACAGATCTCTATCTCCTCACCCCCAGCTGAAATTTCTACTGCTAACTGACTCACTTACATCTCTCCTGGCTACGTTGAACTCACGTTCAACTAATTCTCAAATCATTCCATTCATTTATTCCTGCAATAACTATCACTCACTTCTACATCTGTCTCCTGGAATTCCGGGTCACATTAACGTCTTGAAATATGACGCAATTGTTTTCGCAAAAATTTCTTTCTATCCAAAAAATTTCTGTCCCTGTACTTACCGCTGTTACTGACCTTAGAAACTATTACCGATCCCTGATATTTGACTCTCGCCATGACTTTTGTAATACTCGAGTGGGAAGGAGCTGAGAATATCGATTACCAAAAAATCGCGCTCGTCTATCACGAACTCTCTCGTGAACACATACGCGGGTAATTTTCAAACGCCTTCTTCAATTAATTAAAACTATATTTCAATTTTACGAGCACATCAAAGCTACCATTGAAAAATCAACTGGCCACTAAACTCTGAAACATCTACAACCTTAGCGATTACACACACTACTTTACGATTACACGAACAAAATGTGTCTACCATTCATCCCCTAAGGGGGGTTTCGGGGTGAAAAAAAGTCTTAAACCTTCCCACTCGACATACGAAGCTATTTTCGCGGAGTTTGAGATGAGTCGAGGCGGTAGGAGCTGAGAACATCGATTACCTAAAATCGCGCTACGTCTAATAGTACTTTTCCATGGCAATTCACCAACCCGATTTTCAAAATTATATTTGGTTGCCTAGTATGAAAAAACGGAAATTTTTTTTGGTACCAAGAATACACGTACAAAAGCAGTAGCCAATATACGATTAATTTTCAAGCTTTGTTTCAACTTTTTCGGTGAACTTCATTCAATTTTGTATAGGAAAAAACAATCCTCGACATAATTCCCGAATAATGTCGAATTTTCATCGAATTTCAATGGGTGGGGGTAGAGATTATCCGTTACATGCGATTCCATTTTTCAGCTTTATAATATAATTGTCTCTCAAGGTACATAATATGATAAGGGGGACTTGGAAAAATGTTGACTCTCGAGCTATATATGATAGGACAGGGACTTGAAAAAATTTCATCCTCTTAGCTATATACAATAGAAGTCAAAATTTTTCTGTTTTTTGCCGGACGGCACACGGCGCACGGCAAATTTTACAAAAAAACACCCATAAAACTGGTTTACTGTTAGAAAGTTTCAATTCTCGAGTACTCGTTTCATCTTGAGAAAGGCCACCAGATTGGCCGAAACGTCGTGCTTCAAATATAAAAATTCTGTGCGGGAAAATCAATTTGTGTTTTCTTTCCTAGATCTATATTATGATAGAAGGGGGCCTTAAAAAAATTTCATCCTCCTATCGTATATGGCTAGAGGGTCAAAATTTTTCCAGGTTTTTTGCCAGACGGCGCCCTGTCATATTGAGCTCGAGAGTGCAAATTTTTCTAAGTCCTCCTCCAATCTTTATTAGCTTGAGATTCAAGAGAAATGTAGACTCTTGAACCGTATTATACTAAGCTTATAGTAGGTCTAAGATTTCTTTATACTAGCTTTATGTTACGAAAAGGAGAGTGGGCGCGCTGAAAAAAAGAGGTAGAATGCATCGCGCGTTGGAGGGATTTCCTCGAAATAACCTTATCGATATAAAAAGGGATGTTATTGATGCGCGCAAGGTCGGAGATGAGGGCCTTCTCTATGTTGAAGTTGTGAGTTGAGTGAGGAATGGCGAGAAGACGATTGATGAAGGCGAGTGAGGTAGAGAATTTATGAGAATGATGATGAAAAGATGCGCCATTGATAAGAATACCAGTGTTAGATGGCTTGCGATAGTTGGCAAAGTGAGGAGAAAGCCGGTGTTTCTCAAGTTGGGGAGAGATGTGAGATCTAGATAGTTGATACAGGGGCCACCGAGTTTTAGGATGAATGGAATTTAAGTGAGAGAGAAAATTTTCGAGACCGGATAAAGAACCATTCCAAACGCAAATAATATCGTCGACGTAACAAAACCAAATATGAATGTGAGGTTGAGGGAGAACGGTACTATTAAGGAGGTCCGTTTCGAACTTGTCCGTAAAGACATCAGCGACGAGCGCAGAAAGAGGCACGCTTATTGGAAGATTCATAAAGAACATCCCGGTAGAAATAAATATTCTTGCTGAGGCATAAAGAGATGAGGCTGCAGAACTCGGAGATGGTATCGGGATGAATGTTATTGGAGGTGAAGAGATCCAACATGTAGTCAATACTCTGGGCGACTGGAATATTACTACACATGCTGAATAATTCGAAAGAATTGAATGATTTAGAATACGATGAATTGTTTTTGGGACGTTGTGAGGGCGCGCCCAATGGTTTTCTAGATTGGTCAATGTGGTGGACCTTTGGGCGTAAAGTACGCACCTGTAGATTGAGTTTGAACGGCGAACGAGTCTTTTCTCAAAGTTGAGTCGGGATATCCTAGAGGGGGTATTGGTTACCGGAAGAAGTGTGTGATCTCCAGAATGGTAACATTACCTGAGTGAAACCTCTCGGTGGTGTTCTTTGGAACGGTTCTTGGTGGGATGCTGGGAACCATTGTCCTTGCGGAGCTGATGCTGGAGGACGAAACTCTCTGGTGCTGACTCCAGAGAGTGGGAGAATGACCTCGTTGATGGTGCTAGTTAGGTACAGAATGCGGGTCGACGGGTCCAGGTCGTTGCTCTCGGCCAGGAGGCAGGTATTAAATCAATGGAAGAATGCAAAGCCCGGTTCCATATTTAATCCTTGTGAATATGTCCCGTGACATCGAGGACACTATCTCTCGTATCAGGAGGCAGGTGCCGATGGACAGGTGGGATGCCGGTCCGGATGATACCAAGGGCTGAATGACAAATCCGATGCGGGGACCAGCCAACCTCAGATAAGGTAGTAGTGTGAAGGCTCTTCCAGTTGTTTAGACAGTACAGTGGCATTTGGGCTCTGTACCCGTGCTCGAGGACTCGTTGCTCATTTGAGGTCGGACTAGAATCCAGCTAAAGTGGTTTTGTGTGTTCCCTGCTGGAGGGGAAGGAAAATTGTGATACATTAGCTGGTGAAGGTCGACGCGAGAAGTATTTTGTGCACTGGTAGTTGAAGGCAGTTATCGATTCTGGTTTTCAGAAAAAAAGCTCAGGGGTTTGAAAATAGTATGAACAGGTAGGTTTATGTAGGTTAAGTTGCCTGTAAATCAGATGTAGGGCCTGTGTGATGCGATAGCAAAAAGATATCTTACAAAATCTTTCTTTTGAAAAATGCACTCTACATGTGCGAATTACGTGGAAAGATTCGTTGGACCGTGTTGACGGTATTGGTTTCTAGTTTATACCCAGGTAGGGAGGGAGTATTGTTTTATGGGTGCCGTGCTAATGAGTGTTGTAACACAAATCAGATGGTAGGTTCTCAGCTGACAGGTGGGATGCCGGTTGAGATGGGGCTGGGAGCTGAAAACTTAGATCCGAATAAATAAGAAAGAATTCTGCGTACCGTGTTCGTCGCTCCTTGACGGCTACTGAGCCGATACGCGTTAAAGCGGAAATAAATAAAGTTTTCTATTACGGTATACAGAATTCTTTCTTAATTATTGGTGAAAAAGTGCCGTACAATGCTCAATTTAACTGTTCAAAGCTGAGGCTACGCAACCTCGGTTAGGGTAAGAGCGTTTAGGTTCCTCCTTGTTGAGACACTACAGATGGTGAGATGCCGCTGTAGCCCGTTTTGGGGTTTCGTCACTCATTTGGGGAATAGCTAAGTAGTTTCTTTATGGTGAGCTGTCCCGTTGAAAGGACTAATTACTGCACTTTGGCAGTGAGGATACCTGTGCACTGAAATCTTTGAATATAATATGGTTGAAAATAAAATCAATATGGGGTCCAGGGGGCGATTTTTATTCATCTTTCTTGAAGGAGAGATGTCTCTTGATTTACCCCTACTTCAATCTGCTACTGCCTCTTCACTTGATGCGGTGCTACAAAATTTTTGATCTTGAAAATTATCACGCATGGAAAACTAATAGATAAAATGAGTGAGATAATGGAAGAAGATGAATCATAATTGGAAGAAAAATTGTTCTTCGCAAATTTCTGCTTACATAATATAGGCTAACACTGATGAGTAACTCGCATTCAAACCTTTTTGAAAAAAAAAAATGAATAATTTTATTACTGACGAAAGTCATCAAAATTTATGAGTTGAACGAGTCATAAAAGAAGTTACTTTGAACTTTTTTCAGATATCCATTATTTCGTTATCTTCACTAATACAACACGGAAGCAATGTATTACGTTTCCTTGAGAAATATTCGGAAAAATGAAACATGTTTTCTCTTATCTTACTGTTGAACGGTACCAGTACGGTATCAAGTTATTTACTATGACTCTTGTACTTTGAGACCATAATTTTCTCCCGGCCACATCCACTCAGTCCTTTTATTTTTTGATAAAATTTTTCTAGATCATTGCCCGAATGCGCGATAGATACTTTGATAAAAAATATTTCATGCGGCTCTCTCAAAAATCTGAAAACTTTCCTACCACCCTAGGTCGAGCTGAATCTTATACAATATTGTCATATGAAAAAAGGAGAATCATCCGATATTTTTCAAATACTGTAGCGTGATCCTAGATACCTTCATTTCTGCCGTACGAAGTTGAATTGACGTATCTGCAAAACTACAATCAGGAAAATAAAGCTTTGGGTATTGCCTACTGAAGACTGAAATGACTCATATTCCTCTAAGCGTCGTTTTGCAGATTCATCAATTCAACTTTGTACGGCACTTGTACACCCTCTAAATTTTTTTTTGAAGTTGATGGTTATCACTTATCAACATTATCGGTTGCTTTTTCGTAACGTCACTCGCTGATAAGAAAGTATGATCGTGAGCAACAGCACCCGTGTCATGATCATTGCACGTTATAGTCTGTGATAATATTTTTCATATTGGTGTTGGTATGGTCCTGGAACATTGCCGCAGTCATTTTTCAATTTTAGGTACTTGAAATTGGGAAACGAATAGAGTAACAAATGTTGATATTCAAGATCTGGAAGTTTCCAAGTAACACAATTTTTTTTCTTGAGGCGAAATTCGATACGAAAAAAAGTTCGTAGACTTTTTAAGTATACCATTCGAACCTGTTCTTCTTCGACGTAATCGTAAACAAGGAAATTTTAGACAGAATTCCCCTGACCTTTCTTTGAAATCACTTTCAAGAAAGCATAAAATTAATAAGTATTTCACCTCTACCGATTCAGCAAGGTCGTTGCCGATTGCACGTATTCAGCAAAAAAGCTCATAATTTTAGATTACGGATTCAGGAATAACGCAAACTACCTAGGCATACGATATAAATGCATCGGTGTATTATCTATACCAGCTATAAAAGACATAACCGAAGAACGTCATCAGAGTAAATGCAATGTGATAAACTGATGACTAACACCTATGATTCACGGAACGATTACCGACTCTAGATTGCCCGACTGTTTATAAGCATTAAATGCCAACAAAAAATAATAATGTTCCCACTTGAATATTCTCAGAAAACTAGAAAAATTGCTTTCATGAACAGAATTTTAGAATTTTTTTCGCCTTCAAATCAGTATCGCGACACTCCCGTGGAGATGTTTCTTTTTCCTGACTATGCCACTGAATATGATTCTTTTGAAATGAATTTTTAAGTATCGTCGAATTGTTTTTAATGTGTTTTTGGTTTACTAAAATAAATGTAGATTGTCGGACGATTAAGACGTAAAAAATAAACGGAAAAAGAAAGTCTAGAATGAAAAAGAACAAAAATTTGTGTGTTTCTTTCCTTCTGATAAAAATGAATGAGGAATAAATTTTATATTGGTGGTGGGGCGAAAAAAAGTACAAAAGTACGCCGTCCGTTGTGAGGATCTGACCTGTTTTAGGAACTTGAAGATGATTTTTGAGTTATGTTGACAGGACGAGGGGTTTGGGAAAGATTTGGGCGGTCTCGCTTCGTATTATGAGGGAGGGGAGGAGACATTGGCCGAGAAAATTACATCCGCTATTGAAGAATTCTTCTGCTTCTCAACATTCGTCTGGCACATAAGGTTTGTAAATTCAGAGATGAATTCTATAAATGTTCGGATGGAGTCCCTGTAGGCTAGCCCTCCTCTTTGTTGACGTCTTCATCAGCAAACATAAGAACGTGATTCTCTCTTCAAAACACCAACTCACTTAATACGTCATAAAAATTTTACCAATGTATAAATTTCTGTACAACATTTATAAATTTTTTTTCTTAACAAACCTTGCAACCACATTTTGAGTTATGGACTTGTATTGGTCAAATGCGAGCATTAAACATGGATGTGTATTAGATCAGTCGTACTCGAACTGAGGCCCACGAAAGGTTGAAGTAACTACTAAAAAAAAAAGATGGCTTCCTTAACGAAGTTAAACGAGGAACTCAGGGAACCTGTTTCATGAGTCAAATGAGATTTGGTATTGAGAATTCAAGGAAGCCAAGACGTAGATGAAGCTAATGTAAAGAAGGCCTAGACCTACTATAAGCCTAGTATAATATAGTTCGAGTGTCTAAAGTTTTCTCGAATCTCGAGCTATAGATGATAGGAGGGGTTGTGAACACCACGGGACTTGCTCAATTCTCTTTTAATTTTTAGAAACCATCACAAACTCGATTTGTAAAATCTTCCATACAAGCGGTTTTTTTCTCTCCCTTTATCTTGACAAATTTCTTCACTCAATGGTGAATTCTGATGTTATTCCGCGTAGTGAAAATTTTACATCTAAGAGTAAGATTATCCTACTATTTCTTTCAGCGAGAAATTAATTCCTGTACAAATATCGAAGTTGATAAAAGTGGTTATAAATATTCGTTCGATCAAACTAAATCCCCCAATCAGGATATTACTCATAGTTGTTTAATTTCACGTATACGATTTTAGTTGTATTATTGTATGTTTGTTTCCTTTGAATTTGCTTGAAATAATGTAAATGGAAAAAAGAAGGAGAAGAAAAAAATTGGGATGTAAATGTTCTTTAGCCTTTCCGCTGCAACTGTTAGGAATTACCATTTTTACAGATAACGAAGGAAGTCTGAGATAGTAGATTTTTTCCTCGTAATCCCTTTTTTCCCCTCATTTGTATCTATTCTCATATTTCCGCGCTGCTTGGAAAACGCTTTAACCCGGTTAATGAAATATTTCGAACGGTTTCCAATTACTCATATAGACCGATTGAAATGCGTCAAACATTTTTTTCAGTACGTTTTTCGTTCCTTCCTAGCTCTGTAACCAGTTTTGGTATTCTTATTCAGAGTCTATTCGCTAAATGACATTGAATTTGATCGTACAACTGAAAATAGACCAAATATTATGGTACCATCAAAAAATGGTTGATTTTTAGTAAATTTCTGAGATAAATCGACCAAATTTTGAATATTTTTGTCACTTGATTGTTGGTGAGATATTATTTCAACTAAATTATGACCAAAATTTAGTCTTTTGCTTATATGTTGTCTAATTTAAATTTTATTAAAAAATGTTTCAAACAAAAATTGTTCCTCGTTAAATTTCCAACCAAATAACGTATTCAATGTTCAGCCTAGGTCAATTCGTGACCCGGCAGAGCCTGCAAAGGCCGTTCAAAAGAGGACCAAAATCAGTTTTTCCATATATCTCCCAAAATTGAAATTTTCTAAAAAGAAGTTTTTATTCCTCGTTGAATTTCCTATCAATTGAGCTATTCAGCTTTCAGAATAGAGTAATTAGTCTATGAAAAAAGTGTGTTATGTACATTTTTCCTGTAGGTTTCTCAACTGAATCTTACTCTATGAGGCTAATACCGTATTTTTCCACAGAAAGGCCGCACTCGAATATAGGCCGCACCTGATTTTTGAGACAAGAGTTTCAGAATTTGTTTTATTTCACGCATATAGGCCGCACCATTCACGGTAGTTGAAAGTCACATTAAATTTACAAAATAATGACTCTGGGACAAAAAAAAAACACAAAAAACAAAAAAAAAAACGAAGAAAAAATACCAGTATTGAGCTCATAACTGTTAAATCATGTCTGTGCAGCACAGTGTACAGTTATCTATAACTGTAAAATCAAGCTCGTACAGTACAGTATACCGCTATTAAAAAAAAAAAAACCCAAACCGACCTCGCAGATAAGCCGCACTCGCATATAGGTCGCACCCCAATTTTCGGCGTTCAAAAACCTGAAAAAAAGTGCGGCCTATATGCGGAAAAATACGGTATATTTCACGTAATATATACACATAATTTTATAACATGGCTCCAGGAGAGAGGTTTCTCGCACCTGACAAGAGCTCCTCCATCCGTTCTATGCCCTGCCTACCAGTTTTCTACGCTTTCTAATAGGAGTAGAGTACGTTAGCCTGCTAACTTACAGTAGTCTTATATTCGGGATGGAAGTACTTGATATTATTCGCTCTCGTCATACTCTTTGCCCGTGATTACTGAGGAATCGTCATCAGTACTGGACTCATGGTCAGCTTCCTCGTCCTGATTTAATAAATCCTACAAGTCGTCGTCAAAGACGTCGATTACCTCTAATACTCCACCAGCATTGAGGCAAATCTGCCCAAGACAGTTTGGTGAACATTTTAATCCTAGGAAGAAAAAAAAACAACTACAATTTTCAACAAAAATTTAAACAATAGGCTACTAACTTATGGTTGAGGCCTGATACTATGTTATTTGAGAAGTATAGTGTAGATGGTTAAACACTATAAGAGAAGAATAAGAGAGGTGAATTTGGCTCTTCCGTTGATGAAAAACTGACCAACGTTTTGAACAGTATCTCTTCCCTATCGAGGTCGGGATGATTAAAATATACGTTTTTTCTTCGATGAAAGTGCCAAATCACCCTCTTTTCTCTGTGGAATATGCGGCGGATTTAAGGGGGGGGGTTTGGGGGTTTAAACCCCCCTTCGTAAAAAAAAAGAAAGAAAGAAAGAAAGAGGAAAAGGGAAAAAATGGACGAGATAAATATTCTAAAAGCCTTCCTTTCCATAACCCCCCCCTAAAAAAATTCCTAGATCCGCCACTGATTATTCACCTGCTTTTTGGCAGCTACAAGCATTTCTACATCTTTTGGCGCACCCACTAGATATAAGTTGTAGGAGATGGTCCGGCGCGGCACTGGGGCTGGGGCTTTTTTCTATGTTATAGGCACCAATGTCCCATCGATTCGCTTCCATCCCCATTCTAATGGATCTTTTTCATCACCAAGCCACAATTGTACTTGGAGCCCCGTATAAATGAAACCGTGCAGCGTCTCCAGTGGGAGGTAGAGAGGCCAAGTCTACTTTCCGGAGGACTTTTTTCGCGAAAGCTTGAAACAGACATTTGTTCAGTGGCTTGTCTCTTGTACTACCATAGATCAGAGAATACTGTAGCTGCCGTAGAGTCTTTGATACGACGCGACTTTAATTGCTTTTATTGCAATACCTAGGAACCATATGAGTCATGAATATGAGAAAAATATTAATCTAACTTCCATCCTTTCAATATTTCTATCACTGGTAAAAAAATTGTCCTTACAATCTGTAATGATGCAAGACTTCCATAAATCAGTAACAAAACTATCTGAACAAAAGAAAAATATAGCACATCTTTATATTATTTTCAACATCGAAGCCCTTTTTTGTAGACTATTTTGCTCTATCCTGAAAGCTGAATAGCTCACTTGATAGGAAACTCAACGAGGAAAAATGTTCTGGCGTAGCCAAATAAATGAAGATCATATTTCATGTCTTCTATAAGGTAGCATACCAGTTTGTCTTTGTCATGCTTGCTTTGCTTGATCTGGGAGTACCACCTTCTTGTTCTTCACACGCGAGTAAATCCCCTTCTTGGACTAGTATAAGTCTACTTTAGAATATTTCTGAGTTTAGTATGATTCCACTTTACAATATTTCAAGCTGATGGCTTCTGGGAGGCTCACTCACTCCGCTCATCCCCCCTCCCTTTTGGGTTTAGTATGATTCTACTTTAGAATATTTTTCAAGCTACTGGCTTTTGGGGGGGATGGTCTAGTAAAAGTCTACTTTAGAATATTTAAAGCTACTGGCTTTTGGGGGGATGGTCTAGTAAAAGTCTACTTTAGAATATTTCAAGCTAATAGCTTTTGGGTAGCTCACTCGCTCCGCTCGTTCGCTCTCCTCGGTCCATCTCCTTCGTCTAGTGTAAGCCCAGTTTAGAATATTTCAAGCTAATAGCTTTTTGGGGGCATGGTCTAGTATAACAAAAACCGACTAGCTCCTCTTGTACAGTATACTAGTGTATGCCTGGTTTATACTAGCTATGTTGATATGCACTCTCAGTATAAAGTTAGTATGCTAGAGTGTAACGAAGGTGAAGGGGGAGGGACTTCTTCGTCTATTATAAATCTAATTTAAGACTAGTAAAATCCTAGTATAAAGCTAGTAAAATCCTAGTATAAAGGTAGTATAAAGCTATTATAAAGCTAGTATAAACTGGCCGATGTGAACTCGCGGGATGAAATCGCAAAATTTCGAAATAGGAGTTATGGCAGTATCAGACCTTGTATAAAGGAGCGTAGACCTACTATAAACCAGGTTTATACTAGCTAAGATGTAGCCTAGTAGAGGCCTAGACTCCTTTAGGCCTAGTATAAAAAAGAAGCATAAAGCTATACTAGGATCACCTGTTACAGAGTATGTGAGGTTTATACTAGCCAATCTGTAGCCTGGTAGATGCCTAGACTTGTTTAGGCCTAGTACAGAGCAGCGTAGATCTTGTATAAATCTAGTATGCCTTCAGTACACTGATCTAGTACAAACTAGGCCGGGTGAAATCGCATAATTCTGAATCACCCACGGAGTAGAGATTTGCACGCGCAAGCGCACGGTAGGGTGAAGGGGGGGGGCACTCGCAAAATTTCAAATTAGGGGTCAGGGCAGAGTAAAGACATGAAACATGCCAAAACTATTATTTGAAACATTTTTTCATAAAAATTTTCTGGCATAGCCAAATAAATGAAAATCATGTTCCATGTCTTTTATATTTTATCAGTCATCTTGAAATATTTCAGTCTAGGCTTCTACTAGGTCATGTGCTCGTGAAATGTTATTCGTTTACCCCTTTACCTATCTTGGCGTCGTATAAGTCTTCTATGAGAAATATGAGGTAGCGCGAACTCGCTCCGCTCGTTCGCCCCCTGTCTCGCTGTTGTATTGGAATGGTATGTGACAATTCAAGTCTAGGGGACTTGGAAAAATTTCGACTATCCAGCCTTTATTTATTTAAATATTTAATTATTTCACTATTTAATTATTTAATATTATTTATTTATTTATTTATTTATCTATCTATTTATTTATTTATTTATTTATTTATTTATTTATTTATTTATCTATCTATCTATCTATTTATTTATTTATTTATTTATTTATTTATTTATTTATTTATTTATTTATTTATTTATTTATTTATTTATTTATTTATTTATTTATTTATTTATTTATTTATTTATTATTAATTATTATTATTACGCGGGGTGTACTCGCGAATTTCTGATTCACCCACGGGGTAGAGATTTCTCTTGACGGGGGGGGGGGGGTGTACTCGCGAGTTTCAAAATCGGGGTCCGGCGAGAGAAAAGACATGGAACATGTCAAAATTTCAATTTTGGGAAATATATGGAAAAACTGATTTTGGTCCTCTTTTGAACGGCCTTTGCAGGCTTTGCCGGAGCACTAATTGACCTAGGCTGAACATTGAATACGTTATTTGGTGGGAAATTTAACGAGGAACAATTTTTGTTTGAAACATTTTCTAATAAAATTTCAATTAGACAAGATAGAAGCAAACGACTAAAACTTGGGGGGTTTAAACCCCTATAAAAAAAGAAACTTCTGAAGGCTGAATAACTCATTTTATAGCAAATTTAACGAGGAACAACTTTCGTTTAAAACATTTTTTAATTAAATTTCAATTTCGTGCGATATAGGCGAAAAAATAATTTTCGGGGGGGTTCGAACTCTCCCAAAAAAAGAAGCTCTAGGGGGAAAACGCGGGATTTTTAGTATGTTGTTCAGGACCACACCCTAAACCATTTTCAGCAAAGAAGCGTTTGCTCCAGCAAAATTTTTTTTTCCCCAATATTGCTCTAATTTGCTTACACTACAGAACATTTTTTTTTCTTTTTTTTTTTTCAAAATCTATACAAATCGACCATTCAAACTAGACTGTTATGAATAGAAGTTACAAGATAGCTTGTACAAATTTACGTAAGAGGGCGCCTCGAGTAATTTGTTCGAATCTACGGCCGTGAATACTTTCTTCTGTCCGAGGATGACTGTCGCCACTCATGCTGACTCGGCGGTCGGTGAAAACGGAAATCATGTAGCGTTTACAGCGCGAATTTCAAATTGACGTGACCATAACAAATAAAGTACTGTAGTTAATAAGAAATCGACTGTATTCAATTTACTCTACTTCAGTCACTGTTAGAGAAACGTTTCATGTTACGCTCATTACTTTGGTGCCGGTGATTGTAATTCTGTATACTACGTCGTTCGACACCTCTACATCATAGATACGGTGATTGGTGAGATGTTCCTGGTCATAAAATTTTGTGAAGCGTAATGATGCATTCGTCGATCGTTCATTTTGCGCGCGGTGCGAATCTGAGTACGTTCGACGAACAGTGAGAGAAAAATCTCAGACGATATTCTCATCCTGAGTAGATTTCAATCGTGTCGACGCGTGTGCCCGCGGATTATGCTCTATGAACGGATTGGGTGCCATAGACGCGAGTTTCTATACGATGATCAAAAGTACTTCGTTCCCGGGTAGGAAATTTTCTTTCTTTGTTGCGTACTTCTAAGAAAACTTTTTTCAAATTCAAAAAAAAAAAACAAAAAAAAACGATTTGGTGCTCAGTTAGAAGGAGCTGTAGTGATAAGAGGTTGCGCGGTTTTTACGTATTTTGATTCGTTTCCTATTGAAAAAGAATCTAATTGATAATCGATATCAAAGTATACAGTGTTGTATTTTTTCCTTTTCCACAGTTATACCGGCCACTGTCCCACTTTGAAGTTCCAGTTCGGTAAATGTTACGGTGCGTGTACACGAGAAATAATACAAGTAAATACCTAGTACTTTCATTTAATTTTGTTTTTTCATTAGACTAATAGGCCATTTAAACTACCTACGATAATTTAATTATTTGTGGGTTGATAATACGAATTTAGAATTCGTAACTAATTTTTTTCGCAATAAAAAAGTAAAATTTCTGAGTAACAGGTGGAATGAAGTGGAAATAGGAACTATTCTCGATTTTTAGCTGTTGTGAAATTACTATGTAGATATGCGTAAAGATATTTTTCTCGTGAGATTATTCCGAAAATTCTTTACCAATATATTTCTCCATCGCATTGTTGAGTTCCTGCATATTAACAGATTCATAAGCAACCGAAATTGAATTTTTTTTTTGTTAATAATATATGACCACAAGATACTCAATTAAAGTTTGAATGGAAAGAAAAGTCAAATTTGTATAACTCAACTTATTTGTCGAAGGACAAATTGATTATTTCAGGCCAACCGAGAGAAAAAGTGGGCCCGGGGAATCTCGTCGGGGCTGGATTATGTATTACATAACATCAAAGTACGACCAAAATTTGAGTAGCTTGATAGTTATTTTTAAAATTTTCTTTTCTCCTTGTAAAGAATCTTAACTCGGACGAAAATTGGAAACTATTCAAAGGACGCAAATACGCGGCAGTCGCAGCAATCTTCTTTTGTGTGTATTTGTAAAAAAATAATAGTTTTGTAATTCATGATTTTCAGGCATAAAAAAAAAAGTTAGCTCTTTTTCGGTTCGGTATGAAAAGTGAAGACACAGATCGAGATTAGCTTTTTATGTATTCAAATTACCGAGCCTTGCAAATTACACTCAGGATTATGAGCTCGGAGTGGCCAGATGGAAGGATGGGAATAATGAAGATGGAAAAAATCTCTCTTAATAAGAATGAATATGACCTAGATGCAGGGAAAAACAGAAAAAAGAAGCCGTGGATGTTTTCGAGACCTGAGCAAGAGAGGAAGAGTGTTGAATGTATGGATCATCAGCATCGCAGTGCAGGGGTAAAAGAGGTGGAAAACATAAAAAAAGTTAAGAAAGGGTGAGACGGGTGTGCCCTATTTTCAGTTCGTAGTAAACT
This sequence comes from Aspidiotus rigidus, assembly GCA_035079385.1. Lineage (NCBI taxonomy): Eukaryota > Metazoa > Arthropoda > Insecta > Hemiptera > Diaspididae > Aspidiotus > Aspidiotus rigidus. The sequence goes on from JAVHKY010000013.1 coordinate 16,304,888, forward strand.
AAAGAAATGGAGCTTCAAATAGGAAAGATTTGCTTGTCGCGACAGATTCTTATAGTTAGACGAAAATTAATTTCAGTTTATTCACGGCTCTGTCGTCGTTTATTACATAAACAAATACATCGACCGACGTTTCGACATAACTTATATCATCTCCGAGATCTGAGAACATACTAAATAGTACTATTGAGGCCTATTGGAAGATAGTGAGGACCACAAATCATGCCAGGACTCCAGGAGGAGAGGAGAAGGGAGCAGTTACAGGATTTGACATCACACGAAGAATGAGAATTAATTATGGAAGGTGAACGCAATGCCTACTTTGGGCCAAGGTCCACTGCGTCTTGATCCTTAAGGTCAATATGCCCTGGTAAGCATAGAAAAGAGATGGAGGATGAGAAAGAACTGAATAAGTGTGCAAGAAATGAAGTTTGTTGAACGATAGGGTCGCTAGGATAGCATGTAAGGATAAGGGAGAATCAGATGGAAGAGAAGCGGATGAAAAGAAAGTGGCAGATGACTATAGCGGTTAGTTTGGCATTGAATACAGGAGCGGGGCGAAGGATGAAATATTATTCGAATTGAGCTTGTTTATCCGGTTCTAGGTCCCAATTCGGATCAGTCCGGGTAGCAGAGAGGGTGTGAAGGAAATCTGAAGAAAGCTGTTTTGGAAATTTTAGTCAGATCGAGACGGATTTCAGTGATAGGGTTGACCACGGGGGAGTGAATGAGAAAATTCAGAGTCCATTAACAAACTTTGTCGATTAAAAGCGATCCTTACTCTTTCATCAAAGAGCGTAATGCTGATTTTTTCTTCTGTGTGTACGTACGAACTGTTTGGGGGGAAATTTCGATTTTTTCACTCTAACGGGTGAAAGAAAGAAGTCCCTGTTAAACTGACCTAAAAAGCTATGTTCGTCACTTTGGAGTAATAAGAGCGATATTCACTGGTGTGTGCGACCCTCGCCAGCGGTTCGTGTTGTAAACTACAGGTTTATGACGTCATTGAGCGGGTTTCCCGCTAAACTAGAAAGTAAGGGCCTACGTTTATAATGAATGCCTGTATGGGATTGAAGTGACAGAGGGGGTGAATTAACTGGGTTGGAGAGCATTTGGGAAGATGGGAAGATTCGGCTGTTAGACTGTACAGGCCAGAAAATTCGCTGCGAATGAAAAAGCGCGGTAAGGAAGAGGAGGAACGCTTGAGTAATGCGGCAAGGGCCAGTCAAGGCCCAAAAGACTGGATGGAGTCCAGCAATTTTAGGGATGTTTCGTTGGAGTGGGTGTAAATTGAAGAACCGTAATCAAATTTGGATCATATTGGACTATTGTAGAGTTGAAGGAGGAGTTTACGATTACAGCCGGTACGGGGGAGGCTGAGGAGTATTTGAGAACGTTCAAGGAATTCAGGCGTTTTTCTCTATAGATTTTGATAGAAGGGAGGGGTGTCCATCAGGTTTTGTAGTCGAAGGTAAGATCAAGAAACTTGGTAGAGGATTGGATGGTTGTTGAGAAGTTCTGTAGACGCAGAGAAGGAAGAGGCGTAGGGCGCCAGTATCCTTTTGAAACACTACCATGACTTTTTTCTAGTTTAAATATCGACGGTCAGATTATCATTTACATGAGGAGAAAGAACCGTTCTATTCTCTTGTTTCTCATATATGGTGGGGATGATATGAAATTTTCAAAGAAGAATAAAATCACACTTCCCCCCCCCCCCTTCAATTTTTTAGGGATTTAATGGGTAGGATTTCCCCTCCTCTTCTCCTTCAGATAAATAATCGTAGTAATACCTGAGAAGACTAATACATATTTGGCTTGTCTTTCCGAGCAAAAACCTTCCTTCAGTCTCAACCTCTCATGTCCGTTGTGAGCAACTCTATCGAATAATTCGTTACTTCCCAAACTATTTGATCCTCTCATCTCAAAGTTTAAATAATTTGATTTATTCCGGGCAAGGATTAAGTTTCTGAGGCTCTGCCCGCACATGACCTCCCCAATTCTGTTTGCTTCTCTCTCTGGCCTCGTGTAAGGATACCAGTTTCTTAATTTCTTTGTCCACTTCCCTTCATCTTGCTTCTATAAATGGTTGGACCAGTCACATTTCAGTCTTAGTATTACCCAAATGAAACAAGAGATGATTTAGAAAATGTAGTCGACGTCGATTTCACGTAAATCGATTTCGATTTTAGCCAATTTACGTTATCGATCAAAAATCGAGGTCAAATCGACAGTCGACAGGTTCATCGGGATATTCTGCATGTCACGAGGTGAAAGATTTCAGAAATTGTGTGCAACCGACAGCTTATTCAAAAAGATTGACAGAGGAGTGCATAAAATTTTTTCCAAAAATTGAATTTTCGGTTTTATTCGGGACTATGATACAACCATCGATTCTTTTGAAAATCAAAGTTTTTTGTTAAGTCCATTCTTCCTTCGTACATTTCAGTGGTCGAAATTTTCTGTAGTTCTTCTCCTCGCCTCCCACATACAGCTCAATAGTCGAATCTTCTTCGAAACCTACAGCAAATTTCCATTGAAATTATTTCTATCCTAGCTCACACCAAAAAACCTCTTGCCCACATGATCTAAAATATGGCTCGCTACGAAGTTTCAAAAAGTACACAAAAATGGTAAATTACAGCGCAAAAAACTGTTCAGGGGAAAGGGCTCTCTCGCTAGTTTCGAGAAGTTCGTATGGCCCTTAGATAATCTTGCTTAATTCTGGCCTAGCTCGTAAATATGTACCTTGCAAGCCTTATTTTAATATGAGCAACACGAAACATTATCGAATGACCCTGAGGTCGCTTCGATTTATTCTATTTTTTTTTTTTTTTTTTTGGTAATTCTGGTCTTTTCATCAAAATTTACTTCTTTTTCAGCGAGAGAAGGTCCATCCTAAAAAGTTTTTTGATACATCGCGTTTACAATAGGTTCAAAACGAGACGCAATTTTTCACTTTATTGAAGTAAAATACTTTTGAGAAGAAGCGCTTTTAATTCTCAAGAACAGCTGCGATAATTTCGAGAGTAATTAGTCAACCCATCAGAGACAATGATGCAGTTGAATGAAACTTATTTACTCCGTCATGAGAACGACAGTATTGCAAAATTATGACCTTAGCCTTGATTTTTCATTGACCACAAGTGTTGTCAACACTTCATGGGATTCCTTACTCACCCAGTGCATACGGCGTTATTTTCTGTAAGCTCATTTTATGCAACGGTAAACACAGGTATAAATCTGTACGCAAATTTTCGTCTTCTCGAATTTCAATAATAAAGCTGTCTATTTGTGTCTCTTCATTCCACTCCAATGATTTCCAAAATAGGGAAAAAATAAATGTTTCTTTGTTAGACGCAGACGTTATGAATGAGTTTTGTTTTTTGGACAAATTAGACAGATAGGTATTTATTGCAGAAAAAAAAAAAAAAAAAAAAACGTGCGCAGTCTTCTACAGAGAAACTTAGAATTTCTTCTATTTTGACATGTTTCGTGTCTTTTGTCTCACCGTACCCCGATTTTGAACTTCGCGAGTACACTCTCCTCCCCCCCCCATCAAGAGAGACCGTGCGCGTGCACATCTACACCCCGTGGGTGATTCAGAAATTTGCGAGTACACCCCACGTGCGCGTGCAAATGTATACCTGGGAGATGGCTCAAAATATTTTTTCTCATACCATTCCAATACAACAGCAAGAAAGAGGGCGAAAGCCCAAAATATTTTATATCAGACTTATGCTAAACCGAGAAAGGGACCAAGAAAGAGGGCGAACGAGCGGAGTGAGTGAGCCCCACAAAAGCTGATAGCTCAAAAAATATTTCTCAAACTAGATTCATACGACACCAAAAAAGGGGGCGAACGAGCGGAGCAATCGAGCCCCACGAAAGGCGATACTTCAAAATATTTCTCATACAAGACTTGTACGACGCCAAGAAAGTTAAGGGGGCAAACGAGTAATATCTCACGAACACTTGACCTAGTAGAAGTCTGGACTAAAATATTTCAAGATGACTGATAAAATAGAAGAGACATGAAACATGATCTTCATTTATTTGGCTATGCCAGAAAATTTTCAAATATATCGTCTTATTTCATCGCCTAAATTCGATTGTTTGTACGCTCCACAGACTCTAGCACAAAATGGAATGATGCGTCAGAGTTGCCAACAAAACGTCAAGCCAACATTGTATGTGCAAGAAGGAAAAAGTTGTTCTCATCCAAAGTACATCCTTGGATATACTGGTAATGTGAATTTTATTTCTAAATTTTGTATAATATTCGAAACAATCTCCAGGAAATCTTTGTTATCGTTGCAGGGAAAATTCTACTCATTTCTTAAAAGTCAGGTACCGAGGAGAAAGGGGGGGGTTGATGAATATCCAGTAGCAGTAGGCAATGATAAAAAAAAAAAAATGTAAAATTATGTAACAGTTAGTGAGAAACGGAAATTGTTCTCCATCTCATGATTACTCGAAGTTTGTGAAATATCATCTAACGAGGATGATTAAGTAATAAATACCAAACTTATTTTCAGTTTAACGAGTGCATGACTTTTTAAATTCTTCAATGTTTACCATTTACAGGCTATATTCCTGGAATGTATAGAAATTATGGAAAATCGCTTCATCAAGTCGTGAAGCAACGCAAGAAATGATCTAAACTTTGGCAGTAATTGTTGTAGCAGAGGATTCCCTTCAATGAAAAACTGACTATTGTGCAGTTGAGGTGAATTTTTTCCTTGCAGGATCGTTTGTACCTAATTAATTAATTTATGACGTATTTTTAAGTAAACAAAATCGTCCTCGATCAAATGACTTTTAAAATGTTTCTTACAGTATTACTCAAATAGACCTCGACAGAAACTATTACAGTTACAACTTTCATGGGTGTACATCAAAGTATATATTTAAAGTTTTCTAACTCATGTACATAAATAGGTAGTTGTGTATTGTGATCACTAATTAGACTTGTATACGATACTACGCGGGATCTTATTTATTTTCAAAATAAAAATACGTTCTTCGAAAAGAACGCGGCTTGTGCGTTTTGTTTTTTCCGCTGATTTATCATCTGTCATCATCTTGATTTTACTTTTATTCTTGAAATATTTGCGCATAATTAATGAACCATTGTGCGGAAAACGATGCGAGTTCTAACGACTTCCGAATAATTTTGATCGCTGCGCCGTAGATATTTTGGAGGACAGGAAATACGCAATGTTGCGGTAGGTAATTTGCGATTCAACCGTGATTTCAGTCGTAGGTATCTCGCGAAGTATGCAAATTTCGACGATCTGTCCGGGGGTAAAGAATGGGTAGCATTCATTCCGTGAGTGCATCAAATTCAAGCTTTGATCTATAGAATTTAGGTAAATCTTGCAATATTTCTCAAAACTTGGCCAGAGTGCGAAGAATTCTTAGGTTACTAATTTGACCTTGCGGTATGAGGACTCCAGGCCTCTCAGCTGAAAACCCTCACCGCCTCAAAATGGAATTTGGAAACTGTAAAAATGTCTAATCAGCGATGCGATGTTATCCTTTTAATTTTGTGCCTAAAAAAGGACATTAATGTTATTTATGCTTGGTAGGATAAGAAAACCCAAGATTTTACAAATTCAAAAGTTTTTCTAGACATGCGTAGATTCTTACGAAAAATTTCTTTTAATTAATTAAAGGCCGAAACTAAAACCATTTTAAGGTCACAAACCGATTTAAACCCGGGTTAGGCTCGGAACGACCTGTAAATGCCTCGGGTCGAGACCTTGCGCTGGCCAGGTTTTTCTACGAAAATAGAATCAACTGCGATTAACGTGACTAATAATCTAACTTGAGTAAATACGCCTTGTTACAGGGACTTGAAGAATGTATTAAAATTTAAACAACAAAATAACAGAAATGCATGCGGTCCGAAAGAGTCATCAATCTAGAGTATACAACTAAATTAAAACCAATCATTCGGTACGTGCACGATGGGAGTATAATATAATTTTTTCTTTACAACGAATCATTTTTCCTGTCGTGTCATCGAATAATAAAATTGAAATTTGTAACAAACTGCAAAACCAGTAGCTCGGAGGACGAAATTTTTCCAAGGCCCCTCCCCCTCTCCGTAACACCATCAACCACGTGACGTCATCGACATCGTCCGCGAGCGCGATATCTGAGCGCGCCGTGTGTCGTCCGCGAAAAACTTGGAAAACTTTTGACTCGTATTGTTTATAGCTTGGAGCATTGAATTTTTCTAAACTTGAAAAAATTTTTGAATCCTATTGTATATGGCTTGGAGGATGAAATTTCCTTCAAGTCCCCCTACCCCCCCCCCCCCCCCCTTCTATCATCATAATAGCTCGAGAATGAAAACTTTTCAACAGGGAACCAGTTTTATGGTTTTTTTTTGGAGAAATTTGCTGTGCGCCGTTCGCCTTCCGGCAACAAACTCGGCAAAATTTCGATTCCTATCGTGTATAGCTTGGAGGATGAAATTTTCTGAAGTCCTCCTATCATGTATAGCTCGAAAGTCAAAATTTTTACAAGTCCCCCTCCTATCATATATGGCTAGAGGGTCGAAATTTTTCAAGTCCCCTTCCTATCATATACAGTTCGTGGGTCAAAATTTTTCCAAGTGTCCCTCCCCTCTCCGTGACGTCATCAACCTCGCTCGCGGACGAAAATTTCCTGAAAGTACTCTCAACAAAAGGGATAGCGGGTGCCCCGCTAAAATATAAAATCCAGTGGGGAGACCCGCGATCGTGCATCCTAGTACCCAAACCGGTAACCCGCTCAAGACACAACCACTGGAATGGGTTGAGGAAAAGTAGTACGAGTTGTGCTGTAAATCTGTATTCTCTGATTTTGAAATGCAGCGTTGTATAAGAATACCTATTCCCTCGAAAAAATTTCGTTCAAGTTTTTTGACTCTCATAAGAAAAACACAGAGAGTAAAGATCATCGAGTCATTAATTGGAAATGATAAAACGATAATAAATCAAAAGTTCATATTTACAATCCATAAGTTTTTCGACATTTGAAAAAATACTTGATATATCTTATTTCTTTTCTATTTCTAATTAATTGAGGACGTATCTGACAAAAGGGCCTCTGCACAATGTACTTATTTCTTATGGGACGGACGCCCTTCTGCCAGAACCCTCCTCAATTACTGAACGATCTTTACCACTCTCCCTGTGTTATTCTTGTGGGAGCAGGGATGACAAGCCAAAGCCAATGAACGGCTTAGCAGAAGCAGCAGCTGGTTTTGAACGGCTTATTAAGCCAGTCCCAAGCCAGTAGTTCAAATGTAAAAAGCCAATAAAAAGCCAATGAATCTGTGGAAGCAGCAGAAGCAGCTAATCAATAAAGAAAGACCGGAAAAATATGAAATATTGTTGATAAAATGATAATTTGACCATTTCTGCAATGTCTACAACAAAGTTCCGCAAGACTTGTTGTTGATGTTTCATTTATTTGTGATTGTTAGGGCCAGCCGAGGCCGCCCAGTCAAAAAATTGGAGCTACTGGCGAAGTACTACACTTCACTATCATTGTATTTGTGGGCACGTGAGTACGTGACACTTGTTCCGCAAACACAATAACAGCAACAGGAGCATTTTGTTGAGCGAGCTTGTTTTTTGAAAAATCAAATTTGACAAATTATGAAAACAATCTACTTCTGAACCAGGTTGAGCAAAAATCAAAAAATATCTGTTTGGATAGATGAAGAATCATCTGATGGATTCATAGATTTGATTTAATTTTCTTCTTACATATATGTTAATTGTTTTGTTTTCTTTCAATAATTGGATACCGTGCTGAAAACCTTCACAGCAGGGGATCTCAAAAACAGCTGATTTTTCTGTGAGACCTTATTGGAATAGAGTAACAGTATTCTTCGCTTAATTTCAACTTCTTTGAGGTTCACTCATGTGTGGTAGTTGAATTTAACGTGATGGAAAATTGAAGACAGGGTTGTTGTGTATTATTTCGATCTAGGATGAAAAAGAGTGGTATTTTTGAACTCTATGGTTGATCCTACACTGAATTGAGATGAAACTTGGAAATTAAGCCAATAGCCAATCATGAAAAGCTTTAAGCAGTTAATGGAATGACAAAAAACCGTTCTAAAAGCCAATCAAAATCAGCCCAACGGCTTACAAGTTCAAGCCGAAGTTCAAGCCAGCAATGACGAACGGCTTGTCATCCCTGCATGGGAGCAAACAGCTCGAAGGAAAAACAGCAGGATTTTTTTTCTGATCTTGGCTGATTTTGATTGCTTTGACGTCACAGGAAAACATCCCTATTTCTCTGATCGAAATTTTCCACCGGTATTCATATTTATTTATTTATATATATATTGTTTATTTTTTGGGGTGGTGCCGACAACAGCCTGGGAGCCAATTACCGCCGACACCACCCTTAAGAGATCGATCCATGTTAATTTGTTTCTAATTACGAGAAACAAAAAAAGTAAATAAATAATAATGATAAAATAAAATAAAATAAAATAAAATAAAATAAAATAAGATGAAAAAAAAAAAAAAAAAAAAATTGCATAAAACAAAAAATAAAATAAAATGGAAAGTGGCCGCGCACATACATACATACACATACACACACACACACACACACACACACACACACACACACACACACACACACACACACACACACACACACACACACACACACACACACACACACACACACACACACACACACACGAGCATGACCAGTCGTCTCAAAGACTCAACGCCAATTGAGATTTGGTAGCACAGAAGTGCAACCGCAGAAGTATCACTGTATTCTTTCACATTTGGCTGATTCAGTGATGGTTGTCAATTATATTGGATATTATATACGGAGGCCCCTTTTCCACGCAGCGCTTCAATTTAACTTTCACTTTGAAGTTTGAAGTGTTGGAGTTGAATGGCCATTAGGGAAAGTTAGGTTAGTCACAGCCGTAGGTAAACCGTAAATTCGAGTTCATGGACTCAGACCTTTGACTATACAAACTACAAACCAGTGGTAGTACCACTGATTTGTAGTTTGTATAGTCAAAGACTCGGACTTACTCACCCTTCTTAGTACATAGTACACTAGCGCTTCTAGCGGAAGCCGAGTGCCGTTTGCTGGAGTTGGAGCGGATTGGATAAGTGTGAGCAACGAACGCAAAATGAATCCGGAACGAGGTCGAGTTGATACGCGGCGTGCTGCATGCGTCTGCGTGTATTCACCGGTATATTGTTGACTTGGTTCATCCGAGTTGGTTAAATTTTTGTTGATTGTTGTTATTATACAATAGTTGTTATTAATATTTTCCTTCTGTTTATGAATTCCATTTCGTTAATCCATTCAACTTGCGTTAAATTCTGGTGCTATTCGATGTCGAATAATTAGCTGTAACCGTACACGTCGCGGTTATTATGGTGTTTATTCCTTCGGAGTTAGGTACTCGAATACGAAGCCGTCGGCTAGATCTATGAATTCGTTCATAGAGAATGAAAGAATATTATTACCATTTTAATACTCAAAAATGTACGTTATGAGGCTGATCTTTCACTCTTCGTTTCTCATTTTGTATATTCTGCTGCAAGAGAGCAACGCCTTCGATCCTGGAGATGTGATCTTTGCTATCAACGCTGGCGGTAACGTACACATCGATAGTTTGGGCATCCACTATGAGAAGGATCCTCTTCAATATAACGGCGTAGGCACCGCATCGGATTATGGTAAATCCTTGTCAATACGACGTGTACCAGTGAGTGATTACGACTTGTATCAGGTTGAAAGGTATCATCATAGCTCTTTTGGTTACGAGATACCAATCGCCGCAGACGGAGACTACGTACTAGTATTGAAATTTTGCGAGGTATACTTCAATTCGAGAAATCAAAAGGTTAGTTACATATCATGCTAATGTACTGATGTGGAGGCAATAGGTTTTCATCGTATAACCCGATTATTATTTCATTTCCAAGGTGTTCGATGTGTCACTGAATGGTGTTCGAGTTATTGAAAATTTGGATATTTTTGACAAAGTTGGCAAAGGAGTCGCTCACGACGAATATGTTCCTTTCAGTGTTCGAGACAACGTATTCGTGTACGACAATATGGAGTCGTTTATCAACAATGGGAAAATAAAAGTCGAGTTTCTGAAAGTAAGACCCCCGTTACAACATTTAATCAGCATCAAATTACATAATTTGTTCACAAATCATTCCTACATCTTGCAGGGTCGTAAAGATAATCCGAAAATAAACGCTATAATAGTTTACAAAGGAACAGTACGCGGTGAGTAAGATTGATTGATGAAAGTAATAGTTCGCCAATACTCGCTTATTTAATTTCTTTTGGCATATTTTGTAGTCTTTGTCGTTTGCTTTATTTGGGGTTTCTCTGACGGCTCTTTATTTCTTCTTGGTGGCTAGGTCTCATTCCTAGAATGATGAGTAATTTATTTATTTTAGTTTCAAATCAAATCAATAACCATACGCTTCCAAAAATTTGAGAACTTCCGTAATTACGATTGCGGAAATTATTTGATCTCTGGAAAATTTGTTGCAGATTTTCCACAACTACGCCCGTTAGAAGAAGATGAGAAGCCCTACCATCAACGTGAAATACCGTCGCGAAAATTACCCGAAAATCGAATAATTCATAGTCCTTACGATAGCGAAGATTTTTTTACCAGTTATTGGCCACTGCTAGTCACTGTCGGTTCCGTATTTCCGATCGTGTTTTTTCTTTGGAGAATGTGAGGAAAAGATTAAAAAATGTATCTGACGGTTTCCAAAAATTATTGAGTTCTTCACGATGTAGACAATCGTCAGTAGATTGGTCTAGTCAGATTTTAACGTTACAATATGTATTCTTTAAATCTAAGAGAATTGATTTCACGAAGAAACTAACCGGTCCTCTTGATTAGGTATTTTGAAAAAATGCTCTGTTTCGCGGTAATCACAAGATCTTGGGTGCAAACTTGAAATGAATCTTGCGTGCCTTATTTTGCGAATGATTTAATTTTAGTTTCCCTGGCCATTTTCTCTGCGTTCTTGTTGAGAATTCCATCCAGTCCATATACGATTTAGCGAATTGACTGTGAATTTTAAAATATTTTGTTTTTATTGTAATAATAAGTGTACATTTTTTATTTGTTTTTTTTTTCTCATTTTCGCTTCGTCACGTTTATTTTCGCTTTTTATTTTTTGTTACGCTTTCCTATTTTGTACGTTGTTATTTTATTTATAACACTTTTGTTTTGTTTTTTTTTTTGTATGTGTTTCGTGTTGAGAAAAAGTTGCATTAGCATTTTTCTATTCACGATTACTGGATTAAAGAAACAATTTATACTCTATCTTGTCTTCATTTACGCTGTACCAAATTGTTCGACAGATTTTCCAAAATTACCGCACTTTAAATCGGGTGAAAGAATGAAATACGAATATCCAGAAATTAAATATAAGAAGAAAACTAGTTCCACAGGTAAACAACCACAGCCGCCAGATCCTTATGTCACGGAGCAACCAACGATGATGTGGCCGGTATGCGTGCTCATGGTAGTTATATTTCTCATCTTTTATAATTACTGTCGAATCTGAAAGTACGAATCAAAGCTGGATAATACAATTTATTCCGTGGAGATCTTAATATTGAATCGTACTCCTTCAAGAATTATATTACAGCAGCGAGGAGTCTACATACGACGGAAGTTGTTCTCTATCACTTGCATTCGAAAATTAAAATGTTCGTGAAGAACATTGTTCCTAATGAAGAGAATGTATAATTTTTTGCTTCTCGGTTTAGTCATTACTTTATGTAAGAATGGTAACACCTCTTGGTAATTTCTTTGTTTATTTTTGTTTGGTTCTTTTCTTGCATTATTTCATATATTAAAGCAAGAATATCATTATGGAAAACAACAGAATAAATTGGTGTGATATGTTGCAGTTATTCGTAGAGTCGTAAATTACTGTAGCCAAAATAATGAAAGAATATCCTCTCAGACAACATCTCTTGAAGAGTAAATCGATGTGATTGAAGAAATTGAAAAACATCCTGCTCTTGCCTTCAAGACCCCTGTAAAATCTCATAAAAATTCTTCGACCACCAACTTCTACTCTCCTCTCGATCGTTACTGATTTGATTGATTTGATAGGCACGAGGAAGGTTGAAAACGTCAATTTCTGTTCCTAATCTTCAACTTCTCAAACTTTAATTTCATTCTTTAAATTCATTTGGCATCAGTTGAACTTCAAAATTTTTCAAATGATAGTCGCGATTAGATAAAACTTTTTATTCAAAAGAGAAAAAAAGAAAAAAACAGCGATAAAGTTACAAGGAATAAAAACTTTCATGCAGAAATGCTCCGAAGGCACACGTATAAGTTTAAAAAGAAAAATTAAAATTGATGCATATTATATAAATTACACAGTGATGATTCTTTGTTCGTTTTTATTTCAAACTTTAGACATTCCTTCTTTTTTCGTAGAAAAGAACGAAAATGAGGATTTGGAGTTTATACTGCCGTATCGAACGGCACCGACGCTAAAAACGTATTGCACTTCGTGTCAACATCTTCCAGATCATTTTGTATCTTTTTCAAAATCTTTGATCCATCGACAGCATCTTGCATTTGGTGCAATACCTGTAATCACAATGGAAAATATTATTTCAACTTGTTCAACGTATCTATAAGATTGTAAGCTTGGACCCGGGGGCAATCAAATAAAAAACGGATATCGTAAGTGTGAAATTCACGATTTTAAGTTTGTCGACAACGATGAAGTAAGGCAGCATTAATATTTACGAATGAAAATCGCACTCAAACCGACGATAAAACTTGCTTAGGTTATTATGTCACATTTTTCAAACTTTTTTCCTCTAATGTTTCGGCTTTCAAGAATTCTATTTTATTACGAGTTTTATCATTAATCATGACTGAGAGAATTAACAAACGTTGAGTCGCCAAATAACGTTTGACATTCCACTGCATATGGTTAAGTTACTACTGAATAAATATTTGTATAAACGACATGCCTTCATTAAAGGCGTAATAATAATCACCTTTAAAGTTATTGCCTACCTAAAGTAAAACCGTAAGTAATTTGAAAGACTAAGTAAAACTAGGCACGATCAAGAATTCGTCGCACAGAAATCTGAAATGAGATTTTCTTCATAGGTATATAAAATGAAACCTCTTAAAAATTAATATGAAATAATTTTTCTACTTGTCAGTAAACTTATTATTTTCTCATAGATTATTCGAAGTAAGTTAATGGAATGAAAATTGAACGCGCAAGTTGAATTCAAAAAATCAATTTTGTTTGAGAACCACCAGGAGTAGGAAGATGAGGAATCTACCAATATAGTATTAATTCAAATCCTCTTACCGATAGTAAATTATTTACAGTCTTTTGTTGCAGTCGAAGAAATGCGATTGCATTTCCAGTTTCAGGAACATGAACACCATTCTGCTTCTTGAAAGGATTCGTATTTTCCTGCAAAAATAAAACATTTACAATAAAATATGCTACTTTTGCTATTTTATCAAATAATACGCCAAAAATTTGATGAAGATTACTAGGGATTTTCCTTTCTGGAAAAAATATTAAATGATGAATATATTTGTTCTTCAGGACTTCTTGATATCATATCATAGATTTTTGTAAAAAAAAAAAGTTTCCTTACACTGAACGAAACCCATATGACATCAACAAGAATTAAAACGATAGCAGGAAACCGATGACGTCACTACGTCTTGCGAGTTAGCAAATCTCTGTCTCTCACCCCAAATATGTGTACAGCACAATGGTAAAAAATATTATTTTCAAATTCCTTCCCCACCAATACAGCTTAAATACGTAATTTTTTTCCAAGTCCCTAAAGCAGGTCATGATGTCTTCAACAGACATATACATGTTAAAAAAGCACAACACTATAAACGACATTCATTTCATCAAATAATAGCCCTTACCTAAAGGGACATCAAATTCCACCTTTCACCCCCGAATATCTTCTGTTTAATACTGTAAAACTACACAATAAGGAAGATTTTCGGGTAGCTACGTTCCACATACGCCCACATCCGGTCGTCTCCGTCCCTCCGCCTTATAGGAGTTCCGATAATGGCGGGGGGTGACCTAGAAAAGAATTAGACCTTCGCCCCCTAACTTCTGGAATTGTGTTGTTATGCGAAAGAAAGGGTGTCAATTCGTAGCCCAAACTCCCGGAGAGCCCAATGACCTTGATTTACATTAGGAGGTCGAAAGAAATTCGGAATCTGCCTTTAAAAGATCAGGAAACTCTCCCCTTACTTAAGAAACCTCGCTATAAACGAATAAAGATTACGTTTCGTGCGGGGAGGGGAGTCCTAGCTTTTCAAGAGACCGTAACGATTTTTTGACGTCCGCCACCGAAAAATCACGGATCACAAAACTTGACACCCTTCTCCCTCGGCACCTTTTTCCTTGTCATTGAATATAACTCGAGAGCGGCAAAATAGTCTACTGTGCTTAATGATCTTGATCTAATGTGAAGATTTGAAAAATAATGAGGCCTGCTCCAGTGATTAGTAATTTCTCACAACAAAACCGCGCGAGCTGAACATTAAGAATAGAACTTTCAAAACTTTACTCGGAATAGACATAAAATGATATAGGTAATCTTCATTCTTCACCCGAAGAAGGTTTTGTAAACTTTGGAGGAGACGACCTTCCCTATTCCTTCTTCCCGCCCAGTGACTCTCAATTTAACCACAAGAGTTTCCATGAGGGAAATGACCACGTATGGGTCACCAAGGTATATTGCACCTGTTTCATAACTGGAAACCGAATTTACTCACCAATGAATGCGTGCTTGTCGAATCACTCGTGTTTGACGTGGATTGTTCGCCCGCGATTAGCAACGCTTTTAACGCCTTCGTCACTTGTTTATCTACATCGATTACTTGCTCGACCAGCGAAACATCTCGACTAGGGTAATCCTTCAAAAAGTTGACGTTACACGCATTTTCGAGCGAATCGTTAACGCCTACATCGAAAGTGAGGTTTTCGTCCGCCAGATAAACGTCAGACAAGATCGAATTTCGTCGACTGTCCATATCTAGCCTGTACAAACAGAATGGATCTTCGGTTGCGTTAAAATTCGATACCGCGCAGTTTCTCTGATTGGACGGACTCGATTCTGCAACTGTGGACGTTGAACTGTTTTTGTTGTTCGTCGTCGTTTTCAAGTCCAGAATCGACGAGGTGCTGGAGCTATTTTCCAGTGGCCCTGGAACAGACATGAAAATGTGGGACTATTAATTATACAAGGTACGCAGATGGTTGTTTACCGGCATACATCATCAGGCTAAAGTACGAGTGTCCTTGCACATTATAAAAAATTTTGGCGAACACAGCTGATCTGGGTGAGGATCATTAATTTCTCATCTGCGCCAAGCGCGCGTTTAGAGAACATTTTATACGACAGGTACACCAGCCTTTTCCCAACCGTTTTCGTTACGCAACACAAATTCGATCTGGTTCCATGTGAATAATAATACGGCGAGCGGAGACTTCTTTCGCGTAAGTTTTTCAAGAGTGTCAACGCGGTAACCGGTTACAGCTACTGTAGATACTGTATACATGCACGATTATGCATTCATTTCTACACTGACTGTGCAGTTCTGTTCGAAAGAGAGGCTGCGTAATATTTTACAACACTGTCAAGAAGAACTAACCTCCTCCGTTGCAGTCTTGTTTTTCAGTCGATGACGCTCTAAATAGAATGCTTCGAATGGCCTTGAGCCAAGCCACCGATAAATTTTTCGCGCTACCGGATGAATCGGCGGTTATTGATCGTTCACTTTCGTCAAAGCTGCAGTTTCTATTAAATTTATTGGCGTTATCGTCGCGTTTCAGCCGGCATTCGTCCTAAAATGGTAGAGACACAACACCAAATGTAATAACGATGTAACAATTATTTTAAATAGGTGCCTTATTTTATAGCTTCTAAATTGATGGGACGTCGCATTTGCGATCTACGGAACGAATTTCTCTCGAATGAAAAGTAATAAATACGTATACATGGAAGGTTCGGAGTATGTCGTGTTCAAAATAGAATAATAGAGCTGGTATATCTAGCCTATAGTACGATTAAGTTACCGTGCATTTCTAACCTGCAGCAAATCATCCTCCGATATACTATACGCTGTAACTAATTGTTCCAATAATTCATCGAATCGAGACCCGAGACCGGACAATGCTACGGACGCGCTCGAGATTACCGATCCTTGTTGCAGAAGTAATTCGCGACTTCTACGCTCCATATTACATAAGTACATTTTCAACGTTTGTTTCTCCTGTCTGTAACAGAGGGAGAGAGAGGGATTAATATACTCGCATTATTCACAATTATGCGAGCGAAGTCGTCATCGTCGAAACTTAGTAACACTGTGTTTGTATAATACTATATGTCGTGATAGAGCACGATGTAATTGCAAAAGAGCTGTACCAGCGTTTTGTTCTTGTGCATGCTCAATCTATTTGTAGGATCTTAATACAACCATACGCCGACGATGATAATAAAACTTGCTCAGATTTAAGGAACGTGTTTTTAGATAGATCATATAATTGGTTTAAAGTTGTATTTCATACCTGATCTGCTCAAGATTTTCGTACTCCTTTTGCTTGTTGGTCAGTTCTTGTTCTTTATGCGTGAGGCGAGCGCGACATAAGATAAGCTGCAAGCATGAAGGAGAAAAAACATTATAATCGAAGGTTAATCTAAGGAAAAGAAGGCGTGACTAATAAATACGATCCAAATACGAATAAGAAACGCTACGACAATAACTGACTCTCTTTTATCTAAAATCCCTCTCATATATTTATGAAATGATATACGGTAGGTACAATAATATGTATATTTGCAACCGTGGAGGAACGTGATTTACAACAATGACCACACTATCCTTGATCTGTCCAACACTGAGACTCTTTATAAAATATTGTGAACAAATTCACAACGATGGAAACTGTTATTGATCTGCCAAAAATGATCTCAAAGCTCACAAGTTAGATATTTTGTTCCAATAAGAAGTTAATTAAGCTCTGTTGGATGAAGTCTTTGAAGCAGATTCCATATGAGTACAGTTTACAAATGAAGCGCTGCGTGGAAAAGGGGCCTCCGTTCCATAAGAAATACATTAGACGGAGACCCCTTTTCCACGCAGCGCTTCAATTTTGGAACTGTACTTACTTACCACGGGACGAGTGAATACCTTACTACCACGCTTACTACCTTCTGATTTTATAATGTACCTACGGAATATCGTCGACCAAAAAATGTTACTAATAAGAGCGAGTAATCTTCTATTAGCGGTTGTTACATTCCCTGCTCTCTACCTACCCGCCGAGAAAAATTGATGCCATATGCCTGACATTTTGCCAAATTCTTGATAAAACAACTGGTCACACCTACTTTTTGAAATTTGTCCAATCAGAACGCTTATAAAATGGCAACGTTATGCCATTTGTTGCAAAAATGGCTATACTTCACAGTAAACAGAGGTCATCTTCGCTATACTTATAATTTTAACAAATACGGGCATCATCCAAATTTGTAGTTTAGGTTTGCCTAACGCGTTCAGTGCGCGTCAAGCTCTGCAATGCATACGGACACAAATTTTTGAGGTTGCAGATTCACCGCTTGGTCAACTGCGTTAGGCGAACCCTAAACTGTGAATTTCAATGATGCCCGTGGGCCGTGTCTCGAGCTCTCTTGGACAAACTCTGTTTACTCTGTGGGCATTACCATGGCATTGACAAAATTATTTTTCCTGGTGGATAATTACCATCATGAGCCAATCTAGTAATGGCTGCAAACAAATGCAAAGATAATTCAATTCGCCAATAAGGGCGGAGTATGCGCTGCTATGCGGAATTTCTCCAAAGCTTGCACTCAAAGGTGATGATGAGTGATGACCCGTGGTGATGACTAAACAACCCATTTTCTTTTCGCTCTTCTTTATTAAAAAATTCAAATGGAAAACCACATAAAAGAGTTTTGTCATTCTTAGAGTAGACTCTGGTCCAACCTTTGTTTATCTCTTTTTTTAAAATTGATTGACCAGTTAAGTAGTGAGGAACTTTTAAAAATCATTCTTTTGTTATTTATATGGAACTATTACACACCATCGCCTTTGAGTGTAGCGTGGAAAGTGGCGCTCCTAGAAGAGCCCTTACAGGCGAATTGCACACACAACTGGAGACAAGCTAGGGTACAAGTACCTTAGTTATCACCTCATCACAATAAACTATCAAGGGGATTATGGATTGCCTATAGTGAATACTATAAACAGTTATAGGACTTTTCCATGTCGGCGCATTGCATACATATTCTCCTACGTGTTATCAAAATGGTAGTATTTCTAACATTGCTCTTATATGGGTGTTGCTGGATTGCATACTCATTTTCATTGTGGAGTAGTTTGCTATAACAGCAATGTTAGAAATACTACCATTTCGATAACACGTAGGAGAATAGGTTTGCAATGCGCCGATATGGAAAAGCCCTATAGTATATATTTTCTGTAGTCTGTTCACGTTAGGAAAGGGTAGAAGGTAGTACAAAGTACGTACCTCGAGGATGAACGGCAGAAGGTAATTTTCTTATCACTAATGTAAATTTAAGTTATAATTCTATAATATCTGATCGGTACATACATTTGCAGAATATGATGGTTGCAGGCATGGCAAATGAAACAAAAACAAAACTTTATTCAACAAAACTGCCGTACAAACTGAGATTGACGTATATCCAAAACAAAAATTTGGAGAATGATATATTGCTTTCAAAAAGAACGAAAAAATTATTCTACAATCCTGCAAATTTCACAATTTCTAATATTTTTTATCTGAAAATCCGATGGTTTGTTAACAGCATTAGTTTTAGAGATATTTACTAATATTCACGTAAATGGATATACGTCCCATTTGCCGACAAAGGAATAGGACGTATATCCACTTTCAAATGATTTTACAGACGGAGCACGCACGCACACACTCGTAGGTAAGTCCGCCAGAAGATCCATTTTTCTAGATTGGTATATTTCCGATATACATCAATCTCACTTTGTACAGCAAAAAACTAATCATAATTTAGAAACCATAAACAATATAAAAACAAAATTCAGCATTTGAAATGAACCCTTTTTAGCCAAACCCAACCAAGCGACATGATAACGATCTGGCGAAAAGGAGAATCTTCACTTCTAGTAAAGGAACATTTCTCTAGATTGTTGTCATGTCGCTTGGTTGGGTTTGGCTTAACAGGGTCCAAATTAACAAAATGAAAACATAAACAAAAAATCTGCGCAAAATAAAACTTTAAATGAACAAAAACAATTTCATTGAAAAAACATGCTATTATTTGTAAAAAAAAAAATGTTTTATTTAAAAAAAAAATATGTTTTTATCGAGAAAAACATTTTTTTTTTCATAGAAATTCCTAATCAAAATATAAACAAGCAAAACAATTGCTGAATAAGGAATAACTAAAAAAGTTGAAAACAATTCAACAAAAACAGAACAAAATCAAAGAATTTCTTGTTTGCCATGCCTGGGTGGTTGTAAATACACGTACCTTAATTTAAAAATTATTTATGGGTCTTTCTTCCTTCATATATAGAATTTACTAGGGGAAATTTACATTGTACTGCCATCTATCCTTTCTTAACGTGAATAGAATATGAGCCAGTAGCCATTTAGTAAGAGCTGCTTTTTTGCTGGCTTTTCTTTCAATTATTTCAATTTTTTTTCAATTTTTCCGATTTTTCGGCAGCAGAAGCTAATTTGTATTAAGCTAATCAGAAACGCTTAAGCAACAAATAGAAATTGAAAAAGCACCAGCGCAAGCTTGAGATATTAGCTGAGAATCCTCTCAGCCAATAGCTATGTTTAAGCCAATAGGTAACAATTTGGCTTAACATCACTGCCTATATTAGAAACGGCCATGACTCATCCATGATCTAGCGGTCAGATCACTAGCGTTGCATTGTATTGAAAAGATATGCGTTACAGGTTGAGAATGAGATTACCGCAACTCGCAAAACTAGGAGTAGATGTATTTTTTAGCCCTTCTCAATATTTTTTAAAAGTATCTCAGAAAAAAAAAAAAAACGTGACTAACGCAAAAACAAAGAGAATGAAATTTGTACAGCTAAAGATTTCGTTTCGGATTCTTTCATCATGGTTCAAACAATTGTGTTTTTCTTTTCAAAATAGTATTGCTCTTTGGTTTACTTATCAGTAAACTATTGAATGAGTAAAATATTCGACTAAGGTTAGACAAAACTCAAAAGCAAGAGGCTCAAACAGAAGCAATGCTGGCGCTGACCAGTCCGAATAATAATAAGAATAACTGAACTGTAGGTATATATTTTTTAGCAGGGAACCCGTTATTGCTTTGATTGGGGATCTTTGAAAATTTCACATCCAGCCCCCCTCCTTCCCTAATAAAAATATAGTTCCCATACCTCCCACCCCCGGTTGGTACTTTCCTATTTTTCCAGCATGTGCAAACATCGATTCCCAATTTTCTCCCATTGTCTAGAGAACAAAATTTCATTATTAGAAATTCCTCACCAGATGCAATTGCACCTGATGCACCTCAATGCTCGCTGGCCGTGATTCGCTTCCCTCTTCCTCATATTTATAGTTTATAAATAAAATTTTCTTAAAGTCCTCCTACTGATCTATGTAGCCTGTGTTCGGAATTTCTTCTAGCCCCCCCCTCATCATATACAAGTTAATGGTTAAAGTCACCCTCCTCAAACATACAGTTAAATGATCGCAATTTTTCCAAGTCTCTAAAGTACGTCAAAGCCTCTAGTTTTCGTGGAAGGACGTCGGACTTCTTTCCGATCGGTCCTTTCCCCCGCCCCTCCACTCAACCTCATATTTTCATAATGTATGCCTTAAAAGTCGAAATTTCAACTTCCCTAGAGCTGTATATTCCGGAAGGGAAAATTGAAGAAAGAAACTTGAAAAAATTTCAAACAGACTTCCGAACAATATTTCCGCGGAAGGGAGGAAGGTGCGAGGAAAATTTTTTGATTTCTCAATTTTTTCTCTTCGATACGCTCGATTTTTTCGCGATGAGCTTTTATCCATTGTAGTCTCTTCTCTGTGAGTGTACATGATAGTTTTCCTCTTTTTATTCCATTCTCGTTCCTCTCTCTACAAATTTATCTACCAACAAATGGTGCTACTGAACCCGACATTGCCTCCCATTCACTGCCACTGGAAGTCGTAACGATTCCAAAACGAGATCAAGGTACCAAATAAGCGAACCCAGACTGTCTAATATTTTATGCCTATACAACAATTTTACACGAGTATACGCTGCGACAGTCGCTGTAAATTCTCACCGTTCTAATGAAAATGCACGCCGAGTTAGTCGGAATTCGCTATCTTCTTTGCCAGCTCATTATACGCTCATTCATAGCGAAATGAAGAATAAAATAAAAAATTTTTTAAATTTCTACTTTCACCGTAATGCACGGATTGGCCTCTACGCGCGCGCGATTAGCATTCGCAATAAAATTACTCTACTTCGTAGGGTACTTAATACCGCGTAAACGCGGCGGTGATCTGGTGGGACTGAAAATTAATTGCCTGTTTGTCGTGTCTGACTCGGGCGTTTAACATTGATATTCATATTTTATATCAACGCGGATATTTAAATGGAATTAATAAACGAGAACCGGCGAGCGAGCGCCGGTAATCAAGTCTAGCATCAATTTGTCGGATCTGAATGAATGACGACAGAAATGACGCTGACGTTCGATCGTGCGACCCTAAATCGAGGTTTATTCGACGTTCCGTTCGTGTTCGGTTAATCAACTGCCAAAAACGTACATCGATGCCAAGAGAAAACTTCAAAAAAATTAAAGTACGCTCACCTCTTGCTCCATATCCTTCAAAGAATCGGTCAACGTTACTTTTTCAGCTTGAAGGAACTCTTGTAGTTCCAGTGATTCAACTTCGTTTGCCTTTTGCGCCTCGACAATTGTCCGTTGCGCCGAGAAACTTTTTTCGAGGTCCTGCAAAATAGCCCCGCACGTTCTAATTAATGGCACGTATTATAAAAGATAGTCAAAACGGTTTCGTTTTGTAATCATTCGAGCGCAAACAAAACAGCCTCCCTATAGTCTAGTATACCTGAAGATGATTCTGAATAAGATGGGAGATACGTTTCAATTCGTGAGATTCTGGAGATTATGCATTTACTTACGCAAATTGACAGGCTGAGTCGTACGAATCTCAATAAGAAGAAATGAATAGTGTTTGATATGAATCGAGAATTTCAGTGCCACACAAGGCGAAATAGTTGAGACTGCCTGATGGGAGCACATGTTTACGAGAAGAGGCTTCAAATAGGTACGAGATCATTTCTCCTAATTCGATTTATTCGTAAGGTCAACGCTCAATTATCGGTTTCAGAAGGTAATCGAATTCTCTACGAGATGACAGATTAAAATTTACTCTAACCTTAACTAAGAAAATTAAACTTCGTTGAAAGAGACGGAGGTTAGACAAACATTGGTTCGTGAACGGATACGATACGAAAAGGTTCAATAAACATTGTCCCCATCTTGAAGCTCTCGAGGGCAAAGGGCGTCGGGGATCCAAAATGGGAAATAGGACTTGAAATGGGTAGTTTTTCCCGAATGCAGCCCGGAAATCCCAAGGGCTCCAGGTTTGTCCCTGTTGAAGCCCTTTGAGGCCGGGAATCCGAAAAGCTTCAACTAGAGAAAAAGCGAGAACAAGGGGATCAAACGGAAACAGGTAATTGTCCCCATTTTTTTCAGGGCTTTAGAAGGGAGACAAATTGTTTACCGGGGTCATGGAATAGCAGATCCACAAAGTTTGAGAACATTTGGGTAGTTAAATTTTTGTCCAAGGACTTGAATTTGCGCTAGGCTACACCGTTTAATAAGAAGTAGCAGAGTACAGTAAATGAAAATCTTTGAAAAAGACGGTCATACTGAAGGGCACCGAGAATGATCAGTGGTATCTTCAAGAGACTTAATTTACTTCGCACGATACGGTCTAAGGAATACCGAAAGGTCAAAGGGGAAAAAGAAGATCTCGAACATAAAACAAGTTCCACACCCTTGATTACGTTGGTTCGTAATAAAAACCGAACTTGCAAATAATTACACGCTTCAAATAACCGTGAGAACGATGAAGCTTACCGAGACTTATCTTTAAGCTATGATTATCTTATTGAGAAATTTTATTCGTGACCTATCGTTGTACCGTACAAGATTCAGAATCATACGTCGCTTTCAATTAAAAAATCCATTATTTTTTACAAACGTACCCGCTTCAGCATACACACCACTTGATGTAATTCAGCGATTTCATCTTGCTGTTTGGCTATTACGTTATTACTGGCTGAAACTTCACGTTCCAGCTGATGGAATACATCGTCGCAAGATCCTATAATTGAGGGGAAAAAAATCCATGAACACGTTTACAGAGGTAAGAAGTACTTAGGATGGAAATTTAGTTACAATATAGCAAGTTCAATATCTTTCAACCCACTTCTATACTTGACAATATAAAAACAGAGCAAAGTATGAAGAACTAGTTAACTATAGACAACGTATATGGAAGCTCCAGCCTTTTTTTTTTCCTCCACAAAAAGACCGCTAATCGCTATTCAGCATTCGTTGTCCGTTACAGACACTGGCGTGTACAAATAATGCACGCAATTATTATTAAAATTCACTGCCCAGACCCACGCCTAGTAACTGTACCTATTGCTTGTGCGAGCAAGTGGAGAAAAGTCCATCCATTCGAATCTACGCGAGTAATTAGCCAGGTCTACATGGCAGTCCTCATTATTAATAACCAACGAAAAAAGGTGCTCTTAAAAACCAGGAAATTAATTTTTTTTTCCCGAAGGACCGCAGATGTAAACAAGGAAGCACCATTTAGACGACAGAGTTACAGTACATAATAATTATGGTACCTTTATGTCTGAGTAACGAGTAGATTTTCTCTTCGATAGAAGCGTATTTATTTTTCAGAGAGCATTTCTCGTCTTTAGCCGTGGTAAGTTCGCCTTCCAACCACTCGATTACCGTACGTTGTTTACTGTTCTCCTTTTTGAGTCTCTTTAACTCCTCGTTAATCGCTCTCATTTGCTCTTCGTAACGTTTCTTGATGCGATATTCTGCTTCAGCCTGCGATAAAGTAAACAACAAAACATACATGATAAAGATTTATTTTTAAATTCGTTCCGAGAATAAATTATAGTCACATATACGCGAAGAGTTTCGAGAAATAATGGCTACATTAAGAAGTTAATATCATACGTATACTCATTATGAGTTCAAAATTACGACAGGGACCCGGTAGATATACCTGCGAGTTACTATTATATCCGCGAGCAGTAGAAGTCCAAGTCGACTTTTATACCTACGACAGTAAAGGAACGAAAGGAGATCAGACTTTTTAAAGGGTAGAATTTTTATGATTGAAAATTTGATGGGCAGTCATATTTTAGACCATTAATCTCGTTTTACATAGCTGCACCTAGGCTAGTAGTAAGTAACTCAACGTAGATTATTCTTGCTTATCATAAAGGCCGACTGACACGATTCACTAACAAAACTAGTATGATCCGTCAGAATTTCGAGCCCTCTGAGAACGAACGCATCATGAGTCTTCCTCCCCGTGTACCAATCTCATCAGATGACATTCGGGAACGTCTACATTTTTGAACTCCGATGCGAATCATTTCATTCATAAATTTTAATTTGTTTCTTAAACTTGATCGATGATTTTGAACCGGTTGCAATCGGCAATCTAGATTAATTCGTGAATAATGGTGATTAAATTAGGTAACTCACGCTTTCAGTTACGATATCGAGACCATCTTCCGATAATCTTATACTTTTACTTTCCAAGTTAGATAAGTATTCGTTTAATTTAACGAGAACAATTTTTTTCTTTTCTCTATAATTTATTTATGTTTTTATTATTATTGTTCTGACCACGGAAAAAAATCTTCTTCTTGATTAAAGCATTATTGATTGCAATCTTTTCTGTGAGTAGGCTATAGTCTGAGTTTCTGATGAGGACAATCTTGAATGCCTGAGCATAATCTATCCCGCCAACCTCAATAAGCGCAACAGATGATGATTTCTATAGTGAAGAAAACAAGAGTGACCTGTACGAAGTTTGAAAAAATCCGATGAATCTCTCCAGTCCCCAGAAGTTTGGTCCTACTCCAGAGTTGGGATAGGTAGTACAAATGTACCGCTATCACCGATGATAACAAGCCGTAAAAACTGTTGAACCGATCCATAATTCCCTTCAACCACCCATCATGGAAGACTCCCAAGGCTCACAGGCGGATGGCTCCTACACAGAACGTATAAAGGAACAGCTCAACTTTTCGATCACATTCATCGTCCGTAATTAACAACCTAAAGTCCGTTGATGTCTCGCGAAAGAGTGCTGAGGTGTTTAAGGGATGGAAAGACAATCATGAAACCTAAACTTTGGCTTCAGCTGTAACTCTGTAAGTTAATCACCGCTTTTGACTTCAACTGTAGCCAATTCGCGAATAAAGGTAAAGGTGGCGCCCTCTAGATTTACCATAGAGGCAATTTAAGGAAGCTTGCAAAAAAGGTGATGAAGTGAAAAAAGTTATCCAAAAAATTTGAAATTACATTCATCAGAAAGAAAATTGAAAGGGCAACAAGTTTTGTTCCCTGCATTTTTCATGAAAAATAATTTGAAACGGTTAAATTAATGATTTTATTAGTATGCTGTGTTATGGTAGAAAACACAATGATCACTTTTTTTGCAGAACAAGTAGCGCTCCTAGCGGGACCTTTATACGCGAATTATTTTCCCGAATTTATCGATCTTTTCAAAATCCATACCAAATTGAACCAACATTCAGAAAATGGTATCATTTATTCCTTGTGATTTGTGAGACAATTACTTTACAAGTTTACATGAGATAAACGCAAATGCGTTGATGCCACATTTGGCAATTTTGTTACGGGTTGCAGTTCTTTAGTGTAACAATCTCTTATGAGACAGAATCAGACTTTATGGGTTTTCATCAAAGTTTCTCGTAGAACTTTCTCGAACACTTCACTGTTGATGGACTGGACAACGGTAGGATTGCAGACAACAAAAACCGGACAATTGATTTTCTTTTCAAGTTTCAATTGATCTAAATCAATTTTCATCAGATGACTTGTGGAAAATTTCGAACTCTACAAATTTTGCTCTATTTTTCTATTACAGAGCTTCATTGCCAACTTATTTGGAGATTACATAATGAACATTCAAGTTGAAAACTTGTGTCAATCCCATTTTCAATTTTTCCAATTGTAACGCTCCTCAAATCAAAAATTCGAAGATGGTGGTTTACAATTGCCCAGGGTTGCGATTTTTTAAACCATTTTGTTTTAAACATTGGAAT
Source organism: Aspidiotus rigidus (assembly GCA_035079385.1). Taxonomy (NCBI): domain Eukaryota; kingdom Metazoa; phylum Arthropoda; class Insecta; order Hemiptera; family Diaspididae; genus Aspidiotus; species Aspidiotus rigidus. The sequence goes on from JAVHKY010000013.1 coordinate 16,331,378, forward strand.
TTGAGAAAAAAACCTTTTAAACATGGACGGCACGTCATGAATTTAAAGTCACGCGTACTCACGCACAAGGAAGCGCGAGTGTCTAGGGAAAAAACTAAGGATGGGAAGTTATTTGGAAGTTGGAAGTTATTTGATAAATGCGCTCAGGAAGTGGAAGCTGGAAGCTGGAAGTGGAAGTCAATAGCATATCTCAATATTTATTTTTTTTTATTGTATGGCACCACTGCATATTTTGTTGGAAGTTGGCAGTGGAAGTTGGAGAAAAAAAAAATCGGAAGTGGAAGTGGAAGTTTTATCAATCAACTTTGCATCCTTGGAAAAAACCTAGAGAAACTTCGCAAAGCGCTAGGTCATTATGTTTAAAACAACAAAATATATAAAATTTGTATGGAAGTGCCATTTTAAACATGTTTCAAACACTGTTTTAAACTTTGAAGAAGAAATATCAATTTCCAATATGTTTTAAACAGAAAAAACATTTTAAACGAACACATTTTTTGTTCTTTTTAAAAATGACCTAATTTTTGCAACCCTAAACAAAACTATGTTTAAGATGTTTTTTTTTTTTTTTTTTTTTTTTTTTTTCAACTTGTTCTTTTTTAATACATTGAAAAACTTTGAAAACCTTGTTTCTTCTTCCCCATTTTGATTATTACCGTATCCTCCACTAAAAAATGATTATTTGACAATTTTTCCAGGATTGAATAAATAAGAAAAAAAAAAAAAAATGGAATGTTGATTAAATCAATGTTTCATTTCAAACGTGTACCAATCTGTTTCAAACTAAAAAAAATACTTCAAAAAAAAAAGTAAATAAATTCCGCAACCCTGCAATTATCAATGAAGTAAAATTTAAAGGAACTTGAGCACAAGGATCTAATCATTCATCATAAGGATTTCTCATAGGAACCAATGGTGCAAGAGTTCATCAAGAAGTATTAGGAACTTCATAAATAGCATAGAAATATACGTCTGGCTTCCAAAAAAAATTATATTTCACTTCTCAAATTATACCTAACGATTTTCGCTCCATGAGTACAGATCTCTACCATGTGAAGTCACTCAACAAGTTACAATAATAGCAGAAACCCTGCTGATCTGGCCAAACACACCATTCACTCCAATAAAAAAAAAAAACTCACGGAGATTATGTAATCAAATTGAGGAATATAGATCAAAAGAAGGTCCTCCACAGCATTTGCAAATAAACTTTAGATAGCTAAAATATTTCTTATTATCAATCAGTAACCTAATTTTGCTCCTTGTGTGTTTTTCTTAAGGGAGTCGATAGTCCGTTTGGCCCAATTGACAGGATTTCTGCTGGTTTCTGATAATAATTGTAACGTCACAAGTATTGAAAAGATGAGCGTCACGCGACAAGAATATAACTTCCAAAACCAAGATGGAATGTACAGCAAAATACGACAATTTTCAATATTATTTTTGAAATACATACCTCAAAAACAAACGCAATTAATGCAACAAGAAAGAGAATGAAATTTCTTTTTGGATACCTATTAACAAAATTCGAGAAATCTTGTTTTTCCCTTCAACATACTTGTAGCATTGTTTTCTGGTTTCCTTATCAGTAATCTAATTAAGGCGCTAGAGGTATTCTTAAGAATGTAAACAAACACCTGATGTGGTGGTAAATTTTAGTGAAGAGGTGCAACTTAATGCGAAATCATATTAAGTCGCACCTCTTCACTAAAATTCCCCACCACATCACGTGTTTGTTTACATTCTTGAGAATACCTCTAGCGCCTTAATCTAATGAATGACTAAAAGTTGAAGGCAAGTTGAACAAAAGCAAGAGGTTTATATAGTAGCGATGCTAGCGTTGACCGTGGGCAGGGCTGCTCAGCTAAACCGAAGCCATTAGTCGTTAGCCGAACAATTTTTATCCAAAATTGACTAGCCATTAGCTTAGCCGTTATCCATTCAAATCGGAATTGAATGGTCGGGTAGAAAAAAGGCCTTAGCTCGATTTAGGGCCCTTTTTCGATTATTAGTGATTCAAGTTCAGCACTCTCTCCTCTTCATCTGGTAAAAATTTTAATCCATTCTGATGGCGATAGAGTATGTAAAACTACGTTGAAGTGGAGCGTCTACTGTGCTTGAACTCTCAGTAGGTAGTTGTAAAATGGCAGCAATCGAGGTTGTCTCAAACTTTGCCTCTAGATTAGCTTAAAGAACACTGAAAATCGATACAGATGGTATCATGTATATCTAGAAAGCCTTCATTTCATTTCCCATGCCTAATTATAGCCATGATGATGAACTTTGACCCCCTGAGAAACTTACTTTTTCGAGGATTTTATACTCAAAAATACTTATTATTACTGCAGCGCAATCCTTGCGAATATGAGTATTGGCTTGAAATACATTCATTTATTATTATTACTCTTGACAAGATTCAAAAAGTTACTAGAACGCGTAAAAAGTCGATAATTGTAAAAAGGGCCTTAAATGCGCAGACTATAATGCGCTCTACAGGCAACTCAGAAACGTTCTAACGTTCTAATTTTCAGTGATTTTGTAGATCGGACATCTATCTACAATCCCACCAAGTTTCATGACGTTTGGTCTTTTCTTATGGCATTTCTATGAATCTGAACTTTCAAATGCGTTTTTCTCAGAAACTACTTTTTGTGTTAAGGCCCTTTTTCTACCCGACCATTCAATTGCTGACGGCTAATGTTTTCTCTTCCCCACACCTCACCCCTCCACATTGGAGTGACCACTCCTCTACTTTCAGCTTTTAGCTCTTAGCCGTTAGCCATTCTATTTTGGCCTGAAATTTGCTAGTCCCTAGCTAGCCAATGAGACTGAGTCAGCCGTTAGCTGATAGCCAAAGCCAATCAATTTGAAAGATTAGCGTTTAGCTAAAATCTTAGCCAATACGATTGGCTAAGCAACCCTGTATTTGGGTTACCGAAGTTTGAGTAGTTTTGCTATCACATTTATCCGCTTTGGAGATCAAGCAGTCTTAAATCACATGAATATTGTTCATAACACGCCATACTGGTAAAATCTACTTTCGAATCTCACACGTTGTTTTGTTCGAAAAATGTAAAGAACAAAAGTAACTTCGTTGCTGAATGATGAATATGAGAATACTCGAAAATTTCGGACAATTCATATTCATCTTTGTACACATCGATACACGAACAAAAAATTTAAAGAAGCAAAACTTATCCTTTGGAAGCGTGTGAACGTGCATCCAGCTTAAGAAGTATGACAAATGTTTGAACAATTTGAACACAATAAAACAATTTCAACCCTCGAACAACGATTTTGGACTATAAACTTTACAGTCAACATTCCAGTTCCATTAATGTGTTTGCGAAAAGGTTAAAAAGAGGGAATCAAAATAACGATGGTAAGGATAATGCGCCGTATGTACACGAGTAGGCTAATGCACAATGAAAATTTCCGTCATATTTTATTTCTGTGTTACTTTACGTTGACTTCGTCCGAGTTATTGCGGGGGGGGGGGAGGATAACATATATTAACATTTAGGCCCTTTACATACCAGTTCACAAGAGATGGGACTTATGACCAGCACCTCTTACACAACTCCTATATCGCGTGTATCGAGAAAAGAGTTCCGTTTTTGTTGTCTAGATTGTCCAAGAAGCCAGAATTGAACTGAGAAAGCTTCATATTAAACACCTACAACTTATACATTATGCAATTGCTCAGTAGACAGAAATTCAACCAGATTTATAGAGTGCTGGTCGAATGAACTTGGACGAGTTTTAAAATTGACTAGAAGCAAAAATTCGTGTATAATAACTTATGTACTTCCATGTATCACTGAGTTTCAGGAATTTCTGCAGTAGGTACGAACTTTCAAGTTTGCAAACTACTAGGAGAGCACAAGTTAAATGATATCGTTAACTATTTATGACCATACTAATATATTTAGGTTTATAAAACTCTATATGTCATAAAATATCGAAACACTCAACTGATTACAGGAGAAATTGATTAAGTATACCGCGTGTGCTTGGTCAGTGGTTCACGAATTAGGAACAATTTCTGTTCATTTCACTTATTGAGAAATTACCTACTAAATTACAAGTACCTAACACAAATAAAAATGAGCTATAGTAAATGTTTACAGCTATACAGGTATTACGTACAATGGTTTGTGATCATAAACGATACCAGGAAAAAGTTGAAAGATAGCAATTAATTACAGTGAATTGTGAACTTTTACGAACAGCTGTCCAATGCGTCTTAGCTAGAGTACCGAGTGATGAGGGGAAAAAAGGTCCTGTTTTACGGTACAGATCGTAGGTAGTTCTGCGATTAAGTAACTCGATTTTACCACCAGCACAGAAGGAAGTTATCATAAATGTCAAGTATAGAAATAGCCAACGAACTTCAAAGTTCTTCATTTCTTCTCCACTAGCGAATAAGTTTTCACAATAAGAAGCATCGTCTGAAAGTGTGAGGAGATCGAGGCAAAAACCTTCCTTTTGTACCGGTATTCTTCCTGAAGAAAAGATAGAGAGCAAGATGGTTGACTCCCCCTTTCCTTTTGTACTATCTGCCTTTTCCATCTCTCCCCACCAAAACAACTTCCGAGTTCAAGTGACCCAATAAAATTTATGAGTGAATAAATGGACTTGAACCTTCCAACACCCCCAAACTATCCCCGAGATTTAGATTTTCTTACGTCCACGTAAATGGACCTCAAAGTCCCAGCAACGTAAATATTTTTTGCAGACGAAAATAACGTCACTCTCCCCAAGTTTCCAGCAACACGCATTGCCTATGAATAAATTCCTTGTATTCAAGAGATCATCTAAATTACGAGCAGACGATTAAAGCCAACATGTTACAACTTTATAATAACCATAAAGATTTTATGCGCGGCTCATACAAAATATCTCGATGAAATGAAATATGTACATTTAGTTTGCGATATCACGTTGGAGACGAGGTGAAAGGAAAGAGATACAAATCGTAATGGTCGTGACATATGTTCTTTTTCACTTATATGCTAGGATAAGTAACCATGCGGGTGTTACATCGACTATTATCGCAATTGTAAAGCGAAATTATTAATGTTCAAACGATGTCCGGGAGGGAAATGTAATAAAACGCACAACGACTACACAGTCAAGAGCCACATCTTCAATCTTTTTTTACATTTATGCATGTCTTTGCACACACCCGGCTAGGGCATAGACAACTCTGTACACTGTGCAGAGGTTGAATACTTGGAGCATCAACGATGTTGACTCTTCGATTGTTTCGCAAAGAAGATTCACAAAATTATCATTCATAATATATTTCATCGAGACGTTTTTAACGAGCGTTTTAATACAAACACGCCATCTGCATGAAAGAGTTCTTCAAATTACCACCGTTTATGTTTGTAGAAAAGTTAATTAAAAGCCAAAGTACCACACCGGCATACGAATATAAGCTCAGTATACTTGACGTCATATAAATAGAAAAATTAATTCGCAATTAAAACTAGAAAAAGAAATACTCGCGACCGTATTTCTTCCTTTAATTACCGTGCATTTGCTATATAGACCTGCCATCAGAAGTAACGGAACAGTGCATTAAGGGGGGGAGGAGTCTAATTTCATACATTTCTGCTTCAAAACGAAAATCACATGCCATAAATTCGACTTAATCATCGCACTGCTATATACCTGTCTCTTCGCCGGGTGCATTCCAAAATATTTCCTGAATAATTTCGAGAATGACGAGAGAAAGGAATTTCGTACGACAAGAATAGTACACCTACTTTGCGTACGATAAAACGTACGCGGATTAGGCAATTATAAGGGAGGGTGAGGTGATCTTTTGACAATGTGCCAAGTGCTTTTTTGACGTTTCGAGAACGCGATTATAGTAACTTACCGACCTGGTGCACGGGATATTCGAGGAGTGCGATGAACGAAGCGCGAATTTGCTCACACACGAGGCGATGTTGAACGCGAGAGTGGCGACTATTTAATCTTCGGGAAATTAATTCGAATGATAACCCTGTAATAATTACCAAGACGGAAACGGAAAGTTACGTAGAGCGCGAAATTCGTATGAATCGTCCCGTCCAGGACAGCCTGCCGGCTAAGCGCCTACACGACCGAGACAATTATCGTCCTCCTCTATCTCATCAACGGTATCAACATGTTGGAAACCATACCATTATATGCGGTGCTCAGATATACGTACTCTATACCGCGATTAGGTTTTTAAATTCTATGCACGTCGTCAACGTCACAACCAGTGTATCACGCGCGCACACAATAGAGAGTTTTCGGAGAATCGTGGTAAATATAAACTTTACCATATACTTCCGACAAACTTTATTGTCACGATTCGGCGGGGAAAGTGAGCGGTAGGTTTTCATTTCGTCACTATACATTATAACGTACTATGGTCTACGAATAAAATTGAAATTTGTTCTTGAGAAATTATCCAGAAATTTGACGATTATTCCCACGACATCGACATTGAAAGCAAGGCTGAAAAAACACAACGCTTTCCCTCCAAAGTTTCTAGGTAAGTTTTCATATGCTACCGGTTGCTCGCGAGCTACGCATTGCCGACCCCTGCTTTAGGCTAACTACTCTTTATGATGCCTTACTTCCAACTTCCGGCTAGTTTGATCAATTATTGTCTCGCTTCACCCATCCTCTACCCCAATATTCCCCGATAATAAAGAATCGTCGATACCGGAGGAGTCCTCTAGGATTGAGCGTAACTGAAGACCGTCAACATCTGTCCACGTGATTGTATGTATGAGAAAAATCTCTTGTTTTTTTTCAAGTTGTAGAAAGTTTTTTCAACTTTTTGCTTTCATATAAACCTATTGAGTGGATCATCAAATTCTTCTTCTTCTTGCCGCCTTCTTTTTTCAAAGGTTGGTCATCCATATGGCTATTCGGATTCTTGAGACAGCACCACGAAATATTTCCAGTGACGAGCACCCGAGCTAGCGTCGTAGATCCTTCATCCAGGAATTCTGTCTTCTTCCTGCAGAATATTTCCCGGCGATTCGGCCCTCGATGATGACACACACTATCACCTCGCATGATATGCCCCAGATATTGCATTTTTCTTCGTTTGATGGTGGATAGGAGCTCGGAATTCTTTTACATTTTCTGCAGGACTTCTATGTTGCTTATTTTTTCGTCCATGAGATACGCAGCATTCTTCTGTAGAAGTACATTTCCAACGCCTCCAGTTTTTTCTCTAAAGTAGGGCCCAGCGGGGTCTAATGGAGGCAACAACGGAAGATCCATGGATCGCCAGCCGCCATTGCTGGGCCTCAAGCCCAATTCCACAGCCTTCACGTGGCGACCCTGTAAGCCAAGCGACGTAGTTGGGCGGTGACTGATGTGGATGGACGTAGGAGAAGAAAAACTCCGAGAGAGAAACCATACACCCGGCCAAAGTCGTTCTCCCTCGCTACAAATGCGGATACCTATGAGGCGGAAGAGCTGAGGTATTGAAATGGAGGTGGTAGGTCAAGCCGCTGTCTCGTGGTTTAGGGATGCATAACCCCATAGACTAAGGGAAGGAAACCCCAAACAGAAAACCAGACTGCTGCCTTGTAGTAAGGAGCTGGACCTCCAAAGACTGAGGGAGTACACCCCGATAGAAAATCCTGCGGATCATCAAATAGCAAAAAGTAAAACACTATGTCACTGGAGGAAGTCAACAAGAATTTGAGACTAATGAAACATAACTTCCAACTTCTGAATCGAAAATAGGATATACTAGATTGTCAATCTCTATTTCACGATTACTTGAAAGCACTAAAAGTTCTTAACAAGTCAGATATCCAAACTTGGGTTCGCCATGGGTTAAAACAGACAAATGACAATAAATTTTCTAATACGACCCTTTCTTGGAAAATTTCTGGTCTCTGGTCTCTGTACATGAGCTAGAAATTTCAAAGCATTCTGCGGAGGTACAAACGGTTTTACCGGTAATTTTTGAATCCTATGTCAAAATTGACAAGATTCAAAACTACCGGAACTCTTGGTACTACCGGTTGTTTTGCTAGTGACCTTCAGTTAACCGGAGGTCAAGCCTAAAGAACTACCAGTTTTTACCCGTCACTATTTAAAACCGATATTAAAACTCTTGTCCAGCAAAGTTGATATCAAGTTCACATGAGGTCAGACTTATTAATTTGATTTTTACTGATTAGTTACACCAATCTGTAATCAATTTCGAGCCAACCTCTCTAAATGCTTGATAGACATCAAATTAAATGTTGGTCGACGTCAAATTCACGTCCATATTTTATATTCCAAAAATGCGAACCGGTCTACTCTGAAACAACCTTAAATTGATGCCATATCCTCAATTCAAACTTGGAATTAAGAGGCACCGATGCTGATATTGAGTACACATTTATCGACTGCATTTCGACTGATTTGTCACATCCATCTTAGATTTCTCGCTGCCAACAATTTGCTGGATTGAAGTATTTCGTCTATTTGGTGACTTCGTTACTTGTAGACAGAATGTGCAGTTATTGTTGGATTAAGAGACGCATTGAGAAACACAGTTATTTTTAAGACCATTACTTGAACTCTAAAATATTATACACAGATACAATTGATTAATCGCCGAGACCAAAGATCAACTGGATTCTGAGTTCATTTTAGATGATATATACGTAATTAAAATTAAGATCTATACCACTATGAAGAGATTGTACCTACAATTTTTATTTAATGAATTATTATATTATATAAGTAATTGATTTTATAATAATTTAAATTTTTAGTATTACGTTTAAAATTAATAGAATTTAAATTAAATATACCTAATAAATTAAATTATCAATTTTAATTTTATTAATACTACTTAATTAGAATAGTTTTTCTTGATTAATATACCTTATTCAATTCACTAAATTGAAATTTAATCATATATTATCCTTATAAATACCAATATTAATCTCAAATATGGAAAAATTATTATACACACAAAGAATCAAATTTATTCCCTCATAATCATTTTTTTAAATCTCAATATATATTAAATAATTGACTGCAATTTTTTTTTCTTTATATTAATTAATTTGATGATTTTTTATTTTAATTATTGTTGTAATATAATTTTTTTATTTAAAAATTCAATCATTTTAATAATAATTTTATTAATTCAAATTTCAAGAATAATTTTTAATAACAATTTTGATAGTAAATTATTCATTCTATATTAAAATAAAAAACTGGATATTTATTTACTAGAAATAATAATTTAATCTAATATTTAAATTTAAATATAAAAAAATATTAATATCAAAAAATAGAAATTGAATTTTTTTCTTATTATTAATTTTAAATTGAATAATGATTGATTTTATTGGTAGGTATTATATTACCTCAACAAATTTAACGTCTTTTCAACATTTCTCAAGTCTAAATGCTATACCTCGACGAAAATGAATAAAATAGTAACGTTAATCATATTCAAAATGAATCGATTATTTGGTATTATTTGAATAATTATATTAAATTCATTTAAAGATTTTTTAAAAATTAATCGATTCAATTTTAATTGATATAAGTTTGTGATATAATTATTAAAATTATAATAAACGAAGTAATCTCATAATAAATAAGTTATTTAATTCTTACATAATAATATTAAAAAAAATATTAAAATTAAATAATATTATCAATTAATAATTTTATTAATATTATTATTTATGGTATTTTCCAAATCAATAATGCAAAATGGCTCCCAAAATGATAGAGAATCAACGTTGACATTGAAAATCGATACCGGAAGTCTACTCAATTTTCATCATCAACGATGAGTTGCTTATTTTTTTCTCGCCCTCACAATACATGCTGCATATTACAGTAACTTCCACTACCTCGTCTTGTATTTAAAATACTTTCAGGTTTCATCAGAGCTAATTTACGGTACCGGTACGAGGTTATAATGTAGTGCTTTCATTTCCAATTTTCTTGGAATAATGTGGAAACATCGCCGCTAATTAAGAGGCCTCTTCGTTATTTCTGTTGATATTTAGAACCGAGAGGAGGGAAAAAAAAAAAAAAAAAAAAAAAAATAGAATGTGAGAATTTCTGCGAGACTTGACAAGGAAATTTCATTGCACACGACGACATAATGTACGAAGCTGGAACAAGATTTCATTATTTACTTTCAAAACACCCTCTTGAAAAATACAGGAAGTTTAGAGAAGGGTTCGAATTCGAAAACAACCTGTAACCATTCCCTCTATGTTTTGTGTTTCTCGTCAAGATACGGGCACCGTACCTCCATCAACTTCTACCGTCGGACCAAAAATCCATACTAATACACGTACAAGAATATCTTTCTCCAATAATTTAGCTTCTTGTTATTGGAATACGAATGTAAGAGAAATAATTATCGTCATTCTTTCCAACCGTCTGATTCCGTTCATCTAATGAATAAGCAATCATTACGGTAATCGACTTCTTTGAAAAGAAAAGTTACCGAAATTTCAACCTGGAGTGACAAGGCTGTCTCGACGTTCGTCAGAAATTTAAATAATTCGAGCTCAAGAAATATCATTCTGTTCTCACGATTCGCGCCGAAAACGAAATAAAATGCGAAAGAAAAAATGAATAAAATACATATTATTATCTGCTCTTGAAACCTAGATTCCTACGAATGGAGTGCGGTGAATTTACTCAGAAACTTCCTAACCAAAGTCTTGGTCGGAGATACTTACTCTAGAAACGTATGAAAATTGCAATATTATGACGCGGAATAATGCAAACGCGCAGAATGAAATAGAAAACCAATTAGGATGTGTTCACAGCTATAATGATTTTTTGTTTTTTTTCATCAAAAGGCAATTTGAAATGAAAGTGGAAAGATTTTTCAAAAAATTTACTTTCCACCCCTTTCAAGGGAAAAATGTAAGAGTCGAATTCTTATAATTCCCTCCTTTCACAAGAACAGACCAAAGAACTCTTACACTTTTAAACAGAGCATTTCAACCGAAAATTTCAGGTTTGGCTTTCAGCTTAAGCTTAAGACCTTCAGGAATAAGACTGTTTTAGCTTCCGAGAAAATTTGCCTGATTTCCGACTTCCTTCACCTGACCTTAACAAAGTCGATCAGCAAAATTAGGCTTTTTCAGTTAGGCGAAAAAGTACCTCTTTCTAGTGGACTGGAAGCTGCAGCTGACTCACTGCACTTCTGCCTGCTGTAAGGCGCTAGAGGTTTTCTCGACGTGTGCAGTTTGACAAACTGGATTTTTAGGCGAAACACAATCGGTTTCAGCAGATTCCCTCAGAAACTGGATGACAAGTTGAGTACTTGAGCGGTTGGTGCATTTTGAGGGATTGGTTCTAGAAGCATTAATATCGGTCAAGTTTAGAAATAATCTGTAGTAATTTATTTATTGTCCGACCATAGACTGTGATTCTTATTTATTTTGCGAGAAAGCTTGAAACGGCTGGAAAAATCTGGCTTCTTTTGGCTTTAAGCATTATGAATTAAGATGTAGATAAAACTAACTTTCAACTCCTCTCTTATTTCTGAAAATCAGCTAGGGATAACACCGTTCACTTTTATGAACGCCAAAAAATGACTTAATGAACTGTGTTCGCGTTCATTACAGATTTAACGAACAAACGACAGAAACAGGCATGGCAAACAAACATTTTTTTGATTTTGTTTCATTTTTGTTATCAACTTTTTTAGTTTTTTGTTTTCTTTAAAGTTTTTTTATTCGGCAATTTTTTTGTTTGTTTGTGCTTTTGTTATCGAATAGAAATTCGTTTGAAAAACATGTTTTTCTCGATAAAAACATATTTTTCTCAATGAAAACATGATTTTCTCAATTAAAATGTTTTTCTCAAATGAAAACATGTTTTTATAGTAAAATTGTTTGTTTATCTGAAGTTTCATTTTGCGCAAATTTTTCATTTTTGTTTTTGTTTTTTTAAGTTGATATCAAATGCTAAATTATGTTTTTGTATCGTTTGTGGTTTCTAAAATATGATTTGTTTTGTTGGATAAAGTTTTGTTTTCGTTTTCTTTGCCATACCTGAACAGGAACGTCATTCATTTCATTTCTGTATTTTGACACCTTTTTTGATATTATCATATCAATGATTCAACGGCTGAAAAAATCTGGCTTCTTTTGACTTTTAGCATCATGAAGATGTACAAGATCAAAATTGGCTCTTAACTCCTCTCTTGTTTCCAAAAATTAGGGAAGGTTCCGTTCACTTAAACAAATGCCAAAAACTGAATAAATGAACGGCGTTTGCGTTCATTTTGAATTCAGCAAACAAACGACAGAAACGTTCGTTTCTGTATTTTGGCGACGTTTCTGATATCAATGATTCAAATACAGCGAAACCTAACATTTGGCTTTCGAACAAAAATGTGTGGAAACCATTAAAAAAAAAAAAAAAAAAAAAAAAAGAGAACGCTATATATGAGATATGAACGACCGCTCAAGTCGTTCCTTTTATTGCGATCAGAAGACCAATTTCAAGTCACTTTTATCTGATTTGAATCAGTGAAAGACTGGATATGACATCACAGAAAATGTACAACAATACAGTAATGAACTACGTTTACTGAATTCAAAATGAACGTGAATGCTGATCATTTGTTTCATTGGCGGTCATGAACGTTAACGGAATTATCCTCGATCCCTCCCTGATGAGAATCCGGCTAAATTTGGTTTTCGGCTGACAGCAATACCCTGCCCTTAAACTTGTTCTCTATGACGTTATTTTTTTCAAAAATCAACATATTTAGTTAGTAGGTAGTTGTAGAAAAACTAGAGAAAACCAGATATTTGGGCCGCGCAACGCTAGTTTCGGATATTCTTATCTAGTGAAACTACCGATAGTCCGATAGTTTTCCTTCTGACACTATCTATTTATTCGGTAGTTTTCCGGAAAACTATCGGTAGTATCGATATACCGATAGTGTTTCCACTTCATCCATTTAGGGCAGTGGTGCGCTAGTGCTCAGAAGAAAATCACTCATACTTTTCCTCTAATATTTCCAATTTTTATTTTTTATACTCTACACAATTTTTTCTTATTTCTTGGCCCCATTCAAAGTTTACATGATATTTTTCTTCTTTCATCAATTTTTTTCACTTCAAGAAGGAAAAAATAGTAGGTAACATAATAATATTATGACAGAATTTGTTGACAAATACATATTACCGGTAGTGACGATAGCGGTGATATTCTATCGATAATTTTCCAGTTACCAATACTATCGGTAGTAGTATCGATAGTACTACCGATAGTGCCCAACACTATTCTAACTTGTCACCTGCCAAAGTACATATTGCGACGAGAAAGTGAAGGTTTTGAATTTAAATCACTACAGTTCGATAGTAACGCACTCTGACGGATGTACCTACGTCACAAGTTTACAGTGTATTCCATCTTGTAAATTACCATCACCCTTTCCTTATCAGTATTTGTCACATATTCTTGATACCAAATCCATAATTTACAAGCTGTACTGCAAATGCTCTTTCGTAGATAATGAAACTCCCAAGAGAGGTATCAAACAGTTAATTCGACTCATACATGCTGCATATATCGTGTACGATACAAAATGTAAGATACCTACTTCCCTTTCAAATGAGCTGCGAGTCATTTTATTGCGATTATGATCAGTGACCGTAACGCCTGTAGTCAAACAAACATCTGCGAATCTATTTTTTCCAATTTTGAACGATCAAAATTGTTTGCACCATTAAACATAAAATCAGAAACGACTAAAATTCCATTTCAAGCCAAATGAATTGTTTAACGAAGAGCGCTTACCTGTATCTCCATGTCGTTATAAATGCTAAACGGTTGACTGGACAAAGCCTCGTCGACGTCTTTATTCGTGAGCGCCGTCTGCGAAGCGGCCTCCAAATATATTTTCGTTTTAACGGGTTTCACTTTCACGTAAGGAGGCAGAGTTTTCGACGACGACGCCGCCGACGATCCGATACTCGCGTTCATCGACGTCGTCATCAGCGAATTTTCCAAAAACTTTTTACGCAGACTAGCGGCTCGATTTAAACTGGGATCACGGGGTGGTGTACCATTCGATTGTCTCGTTTCCGAAAGTTCACGATGTTTTCGTCTGGGCAACGTGGCGTACGTATCGAAAGTCGTCCTATCGCTGTAACTGCTACAACCGTTGCTGCTGCCATTAGGTAACAATTTACTTCCGGACATTCTACCCTCCATCGGCCATTTAAGCTCATCCGGACTAGTGACGGGGGTACGCGTTCTGGTAACCGAGCAGGAACGTAAACCGCGATTTTTCGTTTCCGCGATCGGAAGCTTAGTTTTGTTCGCCGATATCGTCGCGGACGAATCTGACGGCGACTCGTTCGCTGAGGAAATGCACTTCGATACTGAAGACGTCCTCAAGACAAACTTCAGCCCGTCGCTCGTGTAAGAACCGAAAGGGGACGAACGCGAGCGACTCGATGGCGTCGTTTGACGTCGACTGCCCTTGGCGCAATACGAACCGAATTTCGAGAGGTCGGCGCAATTCGACGTACACTTCTTCGTGTCGTCTATCGACGAGCTCTCGCTGCCGTTTTCGCTGGCCGCGTCGTACGACGTAGGACACTGTTCGCCGTTCAGTTCACCACCGCGAACGGACAATTGGCGAATGGTGCTCGAGACCAGATCGTTCACATCGCCATCGCTCGCACCATTAAAATATACAGAAGGCGAATGCCCGTTCGAACTGTCAATCTGACAACTATCCGTCTCGGAGTCCACTTCTAACGCAGTTGACTTGCAGTGATAGCAACGGCTGCCCATTTCCACACCGGAATCGCTGCCTTCGCAAGGTGTTTGCTCCAATTTCGCCTCGTTTTCTTTAAATTCCGACTCCATTTCGCCCTCTCTCGCGTAAATATGCAGAGTTATTCTGTCTCTTAGAGTTCGTTACCGGTCATAATATTGGTGAAGACTTCTTAGTCGCTGAAAACAAAATTAAAATATTGCATTTAGCATCTCATTTTCTGTAGGTAAATACGAGATAATTTCTAGCATACGATTATAATATAATCAAAGTTTAATGGGGAAAGAGGCGTCTAGACTTGGCACCTACATGTGCTACATAGGTTGGATGGTTTTATATTTGGGGAGTGAAGAAAATATAAAGTTTCATCTAAATTAGGTGACAACGAATGAAAGGCAAACGCGTGACCGTCGCTGCGTGGAAAATTCTCATCTCTGTGGGTCGCGGCAGAGAAAGAGTACACGAGGAGGCGAGAAAAAACACGATTGATCGATTATTTCATCTTTTCCTCGATCGGTTACGGTCACGAGAATTTGTTTAAGGTCACAATGAATCTCTTTCCCTGGCGTAATACCGAAGTATTTTCTCCGCGGGTAGAATTTCCGAACAGGGCAATGAACTCTCGCGTGGAAAGTCTAGAAAATTCGAAAAAAAAAGCCTCGAGCCTACGAGAAACTCATTTTATATGCGTCTATGTCACTTCGTAGCAGATTAAGATCGCAATGTACGACCTAAAAGATAAAGTAGGTCTAAAACCGTTGAAACGAGGCAAAAATCCAAAGAAAAAACTATATTCACGCGACCATAATATTATTATTAGTTTAGACATATGCGCACAGTTTGACACTTTGATCAACTCCGCTACGTCATCGGATACACGCTGGATTTCACGCGTCAGGTCATTCAAAACTAACGGATCTGCCTACGAGGGTAATTTATTCGACTCGTCGTAATAATTGAGAATAGGCGGGTTCGTACTATAGGATAATGTAAATAATATAGGCATCCATCTGCAGAATTAGAGATGTGACCAAACACGAGGTAAAAAATATGATCACCATCGACGCAAAATATGAAACCCTCTGTTTATGACCACGCTTGCTATTTGTACTTCCATAGCATATTACAATATTTTTCTATAGCTATGATATATGCATGTATATCATAGTGTACGTGCTTACCGAGTACATGCGACAGAAATTTAAGTCGAAAAAAATACTTCGAGTGCTCGTTACAATATTGACGTATTACTCAATGACACAGCTCGCGGTAACTTTTTAGAAATTATATACGCGAATTATCTCACTTCTAACTTTACTGCACTCGTAAATTGTGTCCTTGCGCCTTATCTTGGACGAAGACAGCGGTGTTCCATTCAGCGATGATTCAATATAAATAAATCGATGGTAGAAAAAGAGAAAAGTGTGCTCCACGATTGTGATAAAGTTTATTAGGAATGCGCATTGAAAACTCTTTCGTATCGAGATAAGGAATTGTGAATTCTCGCTAAGAAGAGTACCGGCAAATAGATTTTTCCCGCCAAATTTCGTAGAACAACGCGCATGTTGGTTGGCTGTTCATGAAGCGTGCACCATGCAGAGCTGAAACTTGAATTTTTTCAAAGACGTACCGTCGAAACGTACACTTGAAAACCCTCTGACCTACTTGAGGACTAAAGAAATATCGACTCATGAATTATGTATCACAGGGGTTTCAAAAAAATTTCGACCACGTCCATTTGGAAAATACAGTTTCATTCTCTAGTACAGACTTTCCGACTCTCGAGCTTCTAAAAATTTGATGTTTCATCAACGAAGAATATCGGAGGTCAAAATTCTTTCTTTTCCATTGTTCATGACTTGAAAGTCAAATTTTCTAAAATCTTCCCTCCCTCCTAGACATAGCTGGATGATCGAACCTTTTCTAAGTTCCTCACCTGATCCATACGAAAAAAAAACCGTGGTACAAACGCTATCATGTCTCCTTCAGAGACATGTAGTGTAGCATTTCATATGCTTACTCTATCTTAGAGGCTTTAACTAGCTGACATGATGGACTCACCTGCTCTAAGCTCCTTCGTCTCTCTTCTCTTCACTAGTATTGTTGGGCTACACTTCGGTGTGATGCGTACATCGATTTTATTGACCTTATTGAATCGATTCTACCAATTATATCGTCTTTTAATAGGTCTATCTTGGTCATGATAACGTCATAGAAAGGTCCCCTTGCACCAGTAATCCTGAGCTTAGTATAAACTTAATATTCAGTATGTGTAGGCTAATTGGCTGACGAGCTCCTTCGCTCCGCTCGTTTGCCCCCATTCTTAACTTAGGGTAAATTTAGTACACTGTCTATTAGGCTAACAACTCATTCGCTACACTCGTTCGCCTAAAAAGCCTAGTACAGGCATATGACGTCATATAACGTTCCATCTTCTCTTTCTCCAACGCAGTCTAGAACACATTAGGTGTATATTGCACTTCAATTTCGTTTTCCATCCTCCCCTACTATCTCTCCCCCTGAGAAGAGCTCACTTCGGATCGGTCTTAAACATAGTCTCCCGCCACTAAATGGCCCTCAGGCTACTGCCAATTTCTTTTCGTACGTATCTATCAAGGTCGGCTCCAGTGCACCCATTTCCAACCTCTGCTGTCAGGTTCTGGATGGCTGCAACATTGAGGCCATGGATCCGCGGACGCGAACTCTGGTTGAAAAACTACGGAAGAAAATTCGTCGGCATCGTCTCGTCACAAAAGTTGACCCTGTTGTCATTTTAGAACGAGTTGACTATGAGAGGAAAGTCCTGGAATTTATAGAAAGTACAGATTGTACTGTCAGTGGTGTGGATGCAGAATTTAAAATTTCCCGCTATGTTCGTGATGATGGGCTATTTTTTAATAAGTCCACTGCCTTGCTCACAAATCCTATTTCTGTTCTTCGGTTTTATGGCCTTCCTAAATTACAAAAAGAAAACATACCCATCAAATCGATGATGTCTTTCATATCCTCCCCACGTTCAAACCGTCCGAGTTCCTTGATCAATGGTTCGAATCGTTGGTGAAACACCAGTCTGATTTTTCAGTCAATAACTCTCATGAGCTTGTGGAGAAACGGTGTTCCCTCCCCCCTCCAAAGGAGCTTTCATTGGAGGTAGGTTCCCGCGTATCTCCTTTCCACACATCTTTATTGGCTCATGTGTGGATTCTTAGTTCCATTATGGTGGAATCCATGGCATTATTCAAGATATGTCTCTCCCCCAACATTTGCCAGTTTCAGCATCTTATTAACGAATTCCATAAAGACATCGGTGTCCCTATCAGTTCTTCCCTCGGTTCATTTGGTATGGTTTGAGGAAGATCTGGTTTGTACCTCCTCCACCAGGTTGTTTATTGGCACCGACATATGGATGATGTCCTATGTCGTTGGAGTGGCTCTCGTTGCGATATTCAATCCTTCCTAGTGTTCCTCAAAAGTCGTTATCCCACTATTACGTTATTTCTATCGAGTTAGGTGGTACCTCTTCAATTTCCATCGAGAGCGATGAGTAACCTTGTAAGGATACTTTTATCCACTTGTCCTCGGTTTGCCCCATTCCGCACATGTCGCTTTCAATAGTTTCATCCACTGTCTTGTTCATCTCCCCCCTCTCCGCAGGGTTTTTCTGACGAGCTGTGATTTATCGGACATCTCGCCCATTCGAATGGTCTTCAGATCGATGTCGACCGCATGGTTCGGAATCTTAGACTCTACTACCTCTCTTCCCCATAAGACTTTTGGGTTGAGAGAAGGAGGTTGCTTGCCTTACTTGGGTGAGTGATTCCGATATCCGCCACTTCCTGAAACCTTTCGGTTTTCGCCTGCCGTTTTACAATCCCTTCACTATTCGTTCTCTTTTTTATAGGTTTACCCCTATCCTTGACAATAATGGAGTTCAGGATCTTCAATGTTCCAACTGCCCGGCTGTCTATATACAGGGGAGAAAAGCCGGCAGCTTTGTATCAGGGTCTAGAAACATCCGAATGAAGCCCTTTCTACCCTCTCACAAAATTGTTCGGCTTTTGCTGAGCATCTTTCGGAATCCGGTCATGGTTTTGAATTGGACTAGTCTATTTCGTTTCATCGTCGATTGGATCTTGAGCACACCGAGGTCGTGCGTCAAATGCATATTAGTCATCGAACGTTATCAATATTATAGCCTAGCTTAGTGGTTTACAACTTGAAATTTTATCATTTTTACAGAAATCCTTCCAAGCCCACCTCTACAGGGGTTCAAGCAATTACAGATTTCTTCGAGCCCCCCCCCCTCTTCATAGAGGATTTTATTAGGTCTCTAAATTGCGTAAAGCCCATTGATGGTACTGAAACAATTAGACGTGTTCTGATGATGTAATTTCCATAGCTCGACATCGATCTAAATATGAGAAGTCTCAGCCTGAAATGCTCCTTTAGGTCTACCTTGTGTTTAGGCTGAGACTCCGCCCTGGCCTAACCATCTAACGTTATTAGTTATAGCCCGGCTTACAGGTTTACAACTTGAAATTTTTCTACCTCTTCAAAAATTCGAAGCTCAACTTCCCTCCGAGCCGTAGATTTTTTCGAGGCTCCCCCTCCCCCCTCTCTAAAGGATTTTCAAGTATCTAAATTTGGTCGAGACCATTGATGAAGTCACAAAAATCGATCTTCTTCTGAGGATGTCAATAAGTTTTGAATCGTTTTCCCCATGAAGTCGGTGAATCTTTTTGACAAAGTCTTCTTCAAGAACGGACTTGTTGAGAAGAATGCTGTTCGCACAGTTTCTTGAAGTGAGAATTCTCTATTATGTAGTCCCCTCTTTGAATCTATCATCATTTAAGATCCAGTGATCGCCAAAGTAGAAATACCTAAAAACGACGACCTCCAAATGTGTCCCTAACCGTCGATTGCCTACCAGCTCGCCAATTAAGCCTGAAATTCGATCTTGTAAACACCACTTTTCTCGTTGCTAAGAATTTCATATTTGGTTCTTACAAGAATGCGCCTATAAGAGTATTGGAATTATAATAGACAGAGAGGAATCTAGATCGGCAAGGTGTGGTCCAACTCGTGAGAAAATTTCCCAAGGTAGGGCAACTTGATCTAAAATTTTGACTGAAGAACATAGAGGGGGCTAAAGGATGACCAATTATAGGGCTAGGAAAAACTTGAGGAGCCTATAAATTTAGAGGAATGAGACTTCGATTCAACGAAAAGGAAGGGTATCTGCAAACCTATTCTAAGTCATTGGGGGGACAAAGACGGGGTTAGCTGAGCAGCTGGATTTAATTAGACCGGACCCCGTTCAAATGTTTTCATTTATTTCTAATCCAAAAAATGAATTATGTTTAAACACCCATGTATCGCCGTTCGAGAACCTGTCAGACTTCAAGTTACCTGAATTGCCGTATCATTTTACTCCCAACTTAAACCTTCTGCTCTGAATAAGCGTCCAAAAGTTAATTAATCTTCAAATCGACAATAATGTTTAACTAAAATAATTTATGTATCCATATAGAGATAGGAAAGCAGAACTTGCGCGATGATAGAGCAATTAATTAATCAATTCAAAAAAGTTGAGCCCGTGATCAATTTCTTCAGGTTCCAATCATCGAATAATTTAACGGAATACCTGCACAGAAAGAAACAATCAACCTCGTTCCTGAGTCAAGCTTCCAAAACTCGCTCAATCGATTTCGTTCCGATCAGACAGTTTTAATAGCTCGATTTGTACACCAGACCAAAGACGGAAGCAAAGAAAAAAAAAAAAAACAGAAAGCGATCGAGTCGAAAATAATAATTTGAAAATTCGACAGGTGAATTTTAACAAACTGCAATAAATTAGCAGCATAGGTACGTGCATAAAGAACTGGAGAAACTGGAAGTATTATTATGGAAACCGGAATAAGTTATTCTAACAGTTGGATATTGGTTGAAAATAAAAATCGAACACAACCTTGTACGCGAGTATAATAACGGCACAGTCAGAATCCAGCCAACCTTGGCCGTGACTTCATCGGGGTTGAGTTTTTTAACGTAATACTGCACATAGATATTTGTAAATACGCTCGTAGAGTACAGAAAATCTGGTTCAAGAGCCGTTACCGCTATGTTTACAAAGAAAAATAGAGAGAAGTGGCGTAAAAACCGTAACTTGAGGACTTCTAATCCTCGCGTACGGTCATTAAAGTGAAAAAATACGTGAACCAAAAATTACTAACGAACTTTTACATTATATTGCTACTGGAAATGATAAGGTGAGTCGTTTTAAGATAATTCCGTGTGCGAAGCCAAAGCCTGAAGGCTGGTACTTTTTGCGACATATCTGAGTTCTAAGGTAAGACCGCAGGGTAAATCAAGATAAAATTGCAAAGTGTTACTGCATATCGGGTAGACAAGAAACGACTAAAGAGGCTGAGACGTTTCTTATTTTTAGAAAGTTAGACTTGAGAGAAATTAGGGAATTTTAATGATTTAAAATTAAAAACATAGAATAAAGCTGAAAAAAGAGGACAGAACTGAGTATGTCACACAACCTTCCACTCTCTTCCTTTAACAGACTTGATGATAATTTTGAAGTGTAAAGAAAATCCAAGAGACCAGTTTGTTCTTGACTGATCCAAGCTTGTTTCGCACTATTTTCTTAAAGTCATGGCAAGAGTCGAGATTTAGGGATCGGTAATAGTTTTCGAAGTCACAGGGTCAGCATTGGAGAGAAGGGAGTCTTTAGTGTTAAGGTCTGAAAGGTTGATGTAGCCTGGGATCCAGAGGAAGGAGACTGGTGTTAACGTGGAAGATAATTACCTTTTTCTTCTTTTCTTTTTCCATCACCTAAGATTATGAGCTCGACAGTTATACGTACATAGCTTGATATTCGTTTGCAATGAAGAAGTGAGTTAATTTGAGGCCTTGAAAAACGAGATTAATAGTGAAAGAATTATTTTTCAGGGCTTTGATGGGTGGGGAGGGATGTCCTTGGGAGCTCGAATGGGAAGGAGCTAGAGACAGGTAAAGATGAGTTCGACTGAGAGATCTTGATGGTGACAATGGAGGGGAGGATGATGAGTCTCATTGGATGAATTGAAAATGAGTGTGGCCTATTCGAATCCGAGAGAGACCGATTTTCTGAAGGACAAAGACCAGAAGGAAGGGACTCCTTGGTTCGAAGTAGTCTGTTAAAGGATTGATTCAACCAGTGTAAATTCCATGATTGTAATATGAGCTTGCGATAGTATTGTTCGTAGTCTGAAACCGGGAAATGGGTGCTGTCAGTGATTCTATAAGAATATAGGTGGCTGCTCGATCAACTGCATCATGATTGTTCAGAGAAGCCTACATGGCTTGGGGTCCAGATGAGAGTTCATTGAGGAGAGGGTTGACAGCGAGAGGCGGATTCTTTGTACGAGTGGGTGATCATGAGCAGATGATAATAAATGCGTATGGTTTCGTTTCACAACAAAGGATAAGTGTTAAAAGATCAGAAAGGAATTGAAGGCTGTTGATAAGTGTGGAAGTTCACAAGGAATCATATAAGGATATAAGAGGAAATATAACGAAAAAATCTCCTGGACAGAGTAGGAATCAAACCCACGACCTTTCCACGACGAGTGCGATAACCACTACGCTAACCCGGCCCTAGAGGTCGCGGGCTCAATTCCCACTCGGGCCAGGAGATTTTTTCGTCATATTTCCTCTTCTATCCTTATCGATAAGTAGAGTGGTATGACTGCAAATTTTTAAAAACAGTCTTAGAAAATTATTAAAACATTATAAATTTACGCCATTCAGAGGTTTTAGTATCGCCTCATATCAATGAGCAACAAATACTGTTATTTCCTCTAATTTTAGCGAAGCTCAAAGATACGAGTAAGAATATCACATTTTACTAATTAGTCACGTTAAAGTGTCTTACAAGTAATAATGATAGTTTTCACCAGAGGTATTTTAACCCTGAGCACCTTCTCTAGCACGTCATATTTTCTTCTTAGGTCGTCTCGCCAAGTTGAACATGTATCCTACTTTCAATAAGGAATGTTATTTTCTTTTACTGTAAGTACATTTAAATATCAATATTCTTTAAATCTGAATTCAAAATTGGATACGCATACTCGAACCAAGGCGTCATAACCAATCACAGATCGAGAAATTTCGCCGCCATTTTCACTGCTTGTCTTTCCCATCTCACTCTCCTCATTCTACCGTTAACTGATTCACTCTCATCTCTCCTTGCTATGCAGGACCCTCATTCAAGAGATCCCTAGGTTCGAGGCATTCCATGTATTTCTGCAAACATCAGTTTTTTTCTTCTGGATTACGGACCAGAATATGACACGGTTGATCTTGCCGCCAAAGATTCCCTTCAAACCCATGCGATTTCTGCCTATAACCTAAAAAATTATTGTCGAACCCGAATTCTCGACTTTTAGCATGACTTTAGGAAAATACAGAATTCAAACGAACTTAGATCGGTTAAAAACAAGCCATTCTCTTGGACTTTCTCTAATTGAACTACCCGTCATGAAGAAAACACTTCCACCCGCCTCAGAGTCTGTCACACACGTCTCACCCATTCCGATCGTTTTCCAGGTCTATCCCTTTCCCTCTTCTTACGAATACTACCAATATACTATATCTGTTCAACACATCTTTTCGTGTCTCACTAACTCCCTCAACTATTTGCCCTCCACCTACTTCTACCACTTACTGTAGTCCCTAATCCTGTCATATTTCTTGTCCAAATTTTCAAGAACTCCCCACACTTACCTACTCCAGGCTGTTACCTCCCTTGTGTAGAAAAGAAAAGATTCCTCATGATTTCATGAGGATATTCTCAAATGTATGACGTATACCTAATCAAAAAATAATTAAATAAACTTAATCGAAGTTCTGAATCGAAACTTTTCTGTACGGCCCATAGAAAGATATAATTATAATTATCGTCTGTTACAGAACAATTCGATATCACCTCAAAAAAAATCCATCAAGTATTATGATGAAAATTGTATTGTTATAGGATTGCACAAATATTCTCAATGAAAAAAATCACTCCGATCTAGAGAATTACCTTGCACAGTCACTGGTTGATGCAATCTTCCTTATGATGAATAATTTTTCCATTTTGACAAGGATTTACTCACTTACTCTGTATACAAAGAAAAGTAATAGATGGGCCTTCACTTTGCATAAGTCTAATTTATTTCACCGTAAGCCGAATTTTTAACGATCGTAGCACAGTTGTAGACTCGTTTAAATATTTACACAATAGTCAAAGCGAACAACAACGATTTGAAATAATAAGCTTTGAAAAAAAAACCGTCACCCCGACTATACGTTTTTGAGTGTTGAATTGATACATCGATAAGTAGGCATTTAAAGATTGCTCGAAGATAAACACGGGTATCTATAAAGTTTCCAGATACGAATTCAGACAGAAATTTATGTAAATTGGAACACTCCAGTACAATAAATATTATCTACACAAAAATTCTCTAAACAATGTATTCGCACCCATATATGACTATACATATCTTACTACTCGCGTTTGAAATTAAGTACCGTATCGATAATTTGATTCGTTCTTCTAGAAGGAAGTTTCGGATCCACGTAATATCAATGATAAGCGTTTTATATGCGTAACGACATTCATGCTTAAGTACATAATACGTCTAAAGTGCAGTACTCGATGCGGTGCAAGGACAGTAAATCCTTAGAATTTAACATAATGAATGAAATGTACGAGAAAACATAATACAGTACCAGCATTAATGGGACAAATGAACAGAACTTCCGGGGCGGAAAATTATACTTTCTGCAGAATACATCGCGAAAGGAAGTACTCAATGGTTTAATGAGTGATTAAACTACGAAATTAAAAGAAAAAAATAGTCTACATAGTAAAGAATACGATACAAAAAAAACTTTTCATAGCTTGAAATTCGTAGCGCAACTTTAAAAAAAGAGAGAGGAAAAAAACCTATTGAATGAGGTAACAATGTAAGATTATGAGGCCAAAGTATGGGTACAACATCGTTCGACGTCAGTATCATTTCAATATCGCGATATTTATCTAAGAAATTAGCAGAGGCGTAGGCAAGAGGCGAGTGGGGGGGCTACATGTCCCCATGGCAACTTTTTAACATCTCACCCCCATTGCAGTAATGGAAATCCGCGAGTCCGAGTTACGCCCCCCTCCCTCCAGTTGACCGACCCTAGATCCGATCAAGAAATCTGTAAGTCCGAGTTCGGGTTTTAACAAGGAACCTGTTTTATGGAGGGCTTTTCGAGAAATTTGCCGTGCGCCGTCCAACAAAAAAATTGGAAAAATTTCAACTCTCGAGCCATATATGACAGGAAGGGGACTTGGAAAAATTTCGACTCTCGAGCTATGTATGATAGGAGGGGGACTTAAAAACGACGGTTTCCTTAACGAAGTTGAACGAGGAACGCAGGGAACCTGTTTTATGAGTCAAATGGAATTTGGTATTGAAAATTCAAGGAAGCCTAGACCACGAGTCGGTATTTCACGCCACATTGGAAGGGAAGTTGATTCCACGAGTCTTCGAGGTTTTTGCGGTTGCACGCTCGCGTTGCGCGGTATTGCGTCTTGTATTCATGCTTTGGACTGTGGGTCCTTGGGCCTGTATGGACTTTGAATATTTTCCAAAATTTTTACTCGAAAAAAAGACGAAGTACAAGAATATTTTTGGACTTCAAAAATTCTTTGAGATAATCTACTTGAAAAAACGATCAAATCCGAGAAATGAGAATATTATTGGACTTCAAATATTTTTCAAGGTAATTCACTTGAAAAAAAGACCAAGTACCAGAATATTATTGGACATGTTAATGTTCCTGGACGATTTACTCAAAAATACGACGGAGTCCGAGATTAATACTGGACTTGGAATATTTTTTGATGTATTTGACTCGAGAAACCGACAAAGTACAAGAATATTTTTGGACTTGGAAGATTTTTTTAGTTTCAAGATATTTGACTTAGAAAAACAACGAAGTATGAGAATTTTTTTTCAGGATATTCTACTTGAAAAATGACAAAGTCCAAGAATAATATTAGACTCGGAATATTCTTCGAGATATTTTACGCGAGAAAATGACAAAAACAAGAACGTACTAGAATATATTTTTGGGCTTGGAATATTTCTCGTGATCTCTCAAAAAAGAATTAAGTTTTGGAACATTTTTTGACTTACAATACTTTCTGAGATATAACTGATTGTTTTTTCAAGTAAAACATCTCAAAACAATTTTCTAAGTCCAAAATGTTCTTGTATTTGGGTTGTTTTTGGAGTAAAATATTTCAAAAAATATTCCAAGTACAAAATTATTCTCACACTCAGTTGTTTTTTGAGTAAATCATCCAGGAAAATATCCCAAGTCCAAAAAAATTCTTTTACTCTGTCGTTTCCTCGAGTAAAATATCTCGAAAAATATTCCAAGTCCAGTATTAATCTCGGACTCGGTCGTTTTTTTGAGTAAATCATTCAGGAAAATATTCCAAGTCTAATGATATTCTGGTACTTTGTCTTTTTTTTTTAAGTAAGATACTTCAGAAAATAATTCAAGTCCAATAATATTTTCGGACTTCGAATACCAAAAAAATTTTCCAAGTCCAAAAATATTCTTGTACTTCGTCATTTTCTCGAGTTAAATACCTCAAAACATATTTGAAGTCCAGTATTAATCTCGGACTCTGTTGTTTTTTTGAGTAAATCATCCAGGAAAATATTATCAGTCCAATAATATTCTGGTACTTTGTCTTTTTTTCAAGTGAATTACCTTCTATCTCAAAGAATTTTTGATTTTCAAACTCCAAACATATTTTGGTACGTCGGTCGTTTTTTAAAATGTAAAATATTTCGAAAAAAATTTTCAAGTCACTTCGTCTTTTTTCAAGTAAAACATTTTGGAAAATATTATTCAAAGTCCATACAGACCCAAGGACCCACAGTCCAAAGCATGAATACAAGACGCAATACCGCGCAATGCGAGCGTGCAAATGCAAAAACTTGGAAGATTCGCGGAATCAACTCCCTCCCAATGTGGCGTGAAATACCGACTCGTGCCTAGACCTAGATAAAGCCAATATAAAGAAGGCCTAGACCTACTATAAGCCTAGTATAATATAATTTGAGAGTTTAAATTTTTCTCGACTCTCCAACTATATACGATAGCTCGAGAGTCGAAATTTTTCCATGTTTTTTGCTGGACGGCGCACGGCAAATTTTTCAAAAAGCCCCCCATAAAACAGGTTCCCCGTTAAAATTTAAACTCTTGAGCTATATAAGTTTAACAGGGAATCTGTTTTATGGGGGGGGGGGGGCGTATTTGAGAAAATCACCGTGCGCTGTGCGCCGTCCGGCAAAAAACTTGGAAAAATGTCGACCTCCGAGCTATATATGATAGGACGGGGACTTGGAAAAATTTCGACTGTCGAGCTATGTATGATAGGAGGGGGACTTAAAAACGACGGCTTCCTTAACGAAGTCAAACGAGGAACGCAGGGAACCTGTTTTATGAGTCAAATGGAATTTGGTATTGAAAATTCAAGGAAGCCTAAACCTAAATAAAGCTAGTATAAAGAAGGCCTAGACCTACTATAAGCCTAGTATAATATAGTTTGAGAGTCTAAATTTTTCTCGAATCTCCAACTATACATGATAGCTCGAGAGTCGAAATTTTTCCAAGTTTTTTGCTGGACGGCGCACGGCAAATTTTTCAAAAAGCCCCCCATAAAACAGGTTCCCTGTTAAAATTTAAACTCTTGAGCTATACATGTAAGAATTGCACTTCGTCTTTCTCGGAAACAGGTCTCTATTGAACGATATCTCAACTACACGTACAAAACGTGAATTAACTGACATTCGCTATCTCTATTCTAATCTCTTATAACAACCACGACTACCTATTCTGTCTGCGAGTGCCAGCGTGCAAGAATATGCAGCAGCATATTCTTACATACATATATGTTAACAGGGAACCTGTTTTATGGGGGGCTATTTGAGAAATCTGCCGTCCGCCGTGCGCCGTGCGCCGTCCAGCGAAAAACTTAGAAAAATTGCGACCCTCGAGCCATATATAATAGGAGAGGGACTTGGAAAAATTTCGACTCTCGAACTATATATGATAGGAGGGGGACTTGGAAAAATTTCGACTCTCGAGCCATATGTGATAGGAGGGGGACTTGGAAAAATTTCGACTCTCGAGCTATAGATGATAGAAGGGGGACTTAGAAAAATTTCGATCCTCGAGCCATATATGATAGGAGAGGGACTTAGAAAAATTTCGACTCTCGAGCTATAGATGATAGAAGGGGGACTTAGAAAAATTTCGATCCTCGAGCCATATATGATAGGAGAGGGACTTAGAAAAATTTTGACTCTCGAGCTATAGATGATAGAAGGAGGACTTGGAAAAATTTCGATCCTCGAGCCATATATGATAGGAGAGGGACTTAGAAAAATTTCGACTCTCGAGCTATATAATAGGAGTGAGACAGACCAACTAATCCAAATATAGCTCGAGAGTCGAAATTTTTCCAAATCCCCCTCCTATCATGTATAGCTCAAGAGTGAAAATTTTAACAAGAAACCTGATTTATCCAACTATATTATATTGGTCTAAACCTTCTTTTCACTACCTTCCTCCAGATATAAGTTTCCTTGAATTTTCAATACCAAATCTCATTCCAATCATAAAACAGGTTCCCTGCGTTCCTCGTTTAACTTCGTTAAGGAAGCCGTAATTTTTTAACAGAGAATCTGTTTTATGGTGGGGGGGGGGGGGGCGTATTTGAGAAAATCACCATGCGCTGTGCGCCGTCCGGCAAAAAACTTGGAAAAATTTCGACCTCCGAGCTATATATTTCGAAGTCCCTAAAATAGGTCCAGATCACTGATGACGTTCTATTTCTAACTCCCCGTCCTACAATATATATCTCGGAGGTAGGAATTTTTCCAAGTCCCCCTCCTATCATATATGGCTAAAGGTCGAAATTTTTCCAAGTCCCCCTCCCCTCACCGTGACGTCATCAACCTCGCTCGCACTCGTGGACGAAAATTTCGTGGAAGTACCCCCCAACAAAAGGAATAGCGGGTTTCCCGCTAAAAAAATTTTTCACTACTTTAAAGTTTCGTGCATCTTTGAAATTCGAGCACTCCTATTTTTTTCACAAGAACATAACGGTAACAACTTTTTTCTCCTATTCCAAAGTCTCACAAGGTTCAAGTCGAAATAATAAAAGTAATTTTTTTTTTTTTTTTGATAAAGTAATACAATAAAGTCAGAAAATTGAAATCAGCGTCCAAAAAAATTGAAAATTGAAAATGTACAGCGAAATGAAACACAATAAAACACGAAATAAACAGGAATTTGTCAGTAATTTAGATGTAAAATTTGGATTAATAGAAGTTGAAATCTACCGGTTTCGAGAAATACTCATCTCATATTCAGGATTAGAACAAGAATGAAGGATTGACGAAACGTAAGGTCAAAAGTCGATCGGTGAGTAATCGAGCATGGAACGAGTTAGAGGGTTTACGAAGGTGGCCAATAAATCATTTAGCATGTTTTGACCGGAATTTTTAACCTCGTTAATAGTTTCGAATCCTTCCAAACGATTTAAATATCCGTTTTTCGGGGAGGGGTGGATTATTTTCCATTGTAAATCGTCGAACTTATGTTTTGAAGTTGCACAGTGTCGAGCGAATGCTGATATATCGTTTTTGGCGTAGAAGGAGGGAGGTACTTTTTTGAGGCCAGCCAAATTTCTGTAATGGAGGCGGTGCTCGTAGAGCCTATCTTTGAATGGACGTCCTGTCTGTCCGACTTATATTTTACCGCAATTACAGGAAAGGCGATATACGTACTCCTGATCTTTCATCGGCCGGGATAGGGTCCTTCAATAGTGACAATTTTTGGAGGGTAGTTAGCGTGTAGAAACCAGTCTCATAGCCAAGTCTCCGAAGTTCGTTGTGAAGAAGATCAGAGCATTTTCCTGAATAAGAAAGTCAAACCCAACGATCTTTAGAAACGCCGCGCTTAGGGGGGAGGTGTCGGAGTCTGATAGGAAATCCTTCATTTTCTTCCTCTTTCTCCTGTCAAGATTTGGAGCCCAAAGAGTCTGAAGCTTTTTTTCCAACCGAGATTTAGAACCCAGAAGATCCAAATTTCTTTCTGTCAAGATCTACAGATGAAAAGATCCAAATCTTTTCGTTCTAGTCAGATTTGGAATTCCATTTTTCATTCCATGTTCTTTAAAATTGATTATTTGTGATGGAATGTTCTTACATTGAAAAATAATAATGTCTTATTATTAATGTGAAATAGGCCAAATATTTTTTTCTTTCTAATTTTTCGATGCTTTCTTTTGTATGTATCAATTTTTCGGTCGAAAGCTTTTTTTCGTGATTTTTTCGTTGAATACACTTTTTTAATGTTCATTTTTTAAATTTTTTTCGCGAAATTATTCGTGACCGCTTAAAGGCTTTGTTTTTTCGCGATTTTTGACTTTTTATTTCACGCGAAAAAATCTCACCCAAAATAAACTCCACCACATAAATCATCTTCTTATCGTGATGCTTTGCACAATAAGAGTTTTTCGATTTTTTAGCAAAATTCGGCTGCAAAAATTATTGCCTTAATTCAAATAGGACTCAATGCAACGTTCTTTAGTATCCATAGGATTCTTCCATTTTCTAGCTGGCTGAATATTTTTACATCTACTCAATGTAAAAACTCAATACTGTTCCCGTCGATGGGAAAGAAAAGCAGATGACAAAAACTTCATTATGTGAACTAGGTAGTCAACGACGCGGGTAATTTCTAATTCAAGGTTCATACCAGTTTCGTTCTGCGAGGCACAGAGAATGGATGTATCGGATCGATCTGAATTTTTTTTTTTTTTTCCACCGATGTAAACATTCATTGGAATTACTCCAGATAGCTTTCAGTACTTTGTGTAAGGCCTAATAAGTGCGGCTTTATTTATAGTACAAGCTCCGATAGTAGACTGTATTATACTTTCTCTTCTATCCGATTACAATTTACGGTCCAGATTAAATTCTCGCGGAACGTTTTTCACATATTTTAGTGCGTATTTCGAAAATCAAATATTCGTAAGAAGCTTACCGTCCGTAGAGGCTCGAATAATGGGTTCCAGAACCTAAGATCTGTCCAAAGTCACGGGAAATAGATAACGAAAATATTTAATCTACTCGGCAAAACTTTTACGAACGATTCGTGTATACGCGATTGAATTGGCTATAATTAAAATTCGTAAATGAGAGCCGGAACCGGTACATATCTCTCTCCCTTTCTTGCTCGCCGCAGAATTTCACTCACCCTAACCTTACAGCTGCGAGTGAATTTTCAATTTGAATTTTCTCACTGTAAAAATATTCTACACACGTAAATTATATAATATTATTAGCGGTCGTCGACAGCAAGATCAACCGCAGCCAAAGTTTTGCGGTAGGGTGCTGATGGACCATTTGTCTCAAATGACCAGGAGGTTGGAAAATTCTTTTAAGTAACTCCTGCCGAACGAAGGTAGATGAAAAAAATATATATTCTCGTAAATAACGAGATCTTATACCTATACTGGCAGTCGCACGTACCTCATTTCATCGCGTGCAACAATAACACGACGGTGGCGTTATTATAGACTATAGGTAGACTAAATGAGTTTTTATTATGCCCGAGTAAATTAACGCCTACTGTGAATATTAAACAGAGTTCGCCGGGGATAATGGCTCTAAAGAATAGTTTGATTTGACGGATGAATGGATTGCCTTGTCTGACGTACCCAAAAGTCTCAGCATACCGCAACGTTCCATCGTCAGCACGTACAACCTTCTGTTGATTCTTCTCTGTCTCGATTACAAAGAGTTGCGGTTTTGACAGGCCTTTTATCAGCAACGAATATGCCTTCCAACTTGAATTTCAAACTGATCTAACCATTATACCATTACGAAATGGCTCCGGAAAACACAGCGCAGACCACCAGATCGAAACTCAGACGCGACCGATCTAAACAGCCGAATGTCGTGTCAATATCGTAAATATAGCGGTACATCATGAGGGAGCGGCCCGTGTGGTACGAACCGCACAATATTTTCGGAGTATGGTACGAAGAAGTGCGCAAAATACACGTGGTACCTATCATTAATCCTTGATGAAGGACAAGGTTGCCTCGTATGGCAATTCGTAGCATGTGATATAAGACATGAAAGTAGATGATAAAAGAAATATTTTCAGATATTTATGGTCCATTTAACAGCGAAAAAGGAAACTGTCGGTTTTAAACGAGTTCAAGAAGTACGGAAAGATTATGTCGTAAAAGTAACGAAGTATTGAACAAACATAGTTAGAAGAAGTGCATCGTAATTTTATCCATATAATCGTACAGGTGTTGCTCGCACACTCATGAATGTTGATGGGAGAATTCACAGATAAGTCGACGACCAAATTTTATTCCCAAAAATGCAACTTCACTCATTCTCCAAACCAAAGATAGACCATACGAAGACTGTTTTTTTCGGATCGATAGTGTTTACTTCAATTTCTTAAAATTTTTCAACGAACATATGATGAAAGTGAACCACTCAAACTATCTCCGGAAAGACCAGTAGAATGTTTCAAACGGCTAAGGATAAACAGTGTCTCCTCTGGACGCCCTATAATCCGACGTTTTCGGAGTGAAGGTGGGTTTGAGACATTTCCAAAGAACTTCTTTGAAATATATGGGGACAGCAGTCGGTACTAGGACCATCTGTTTCATCTTTACTATTTGATAGATTGTCATCGGCCAACGCACGACCACATTGACAACCCGCGAAGCGAGTTTATCATCAGCCTGACGGGATTTCATTCTCTTATAACTGACTAACTGACTTTGTTTCCAGATGATTACACTCCATAGTGTGCTCTTAAAACTTGCCTGAACAGAACGTATGTTAAGTACTGTCTCCTACAAACAACCGCAGAGCGCATACTGAAATCGCGCTTAATAAATTGTGAAAAGCGAAAAATCAGAAATCATCGTCATGTAGTCGATTTTCGCTAGTACTAAAAGGGCGTCGTGTATTGATAACGACCGTTACATCGCCGCTGGACTCAACTATACAGTACGTGTTTTTAATATGGCGTTCATCTCTTTCTTTTGTCACGCTCGCATTAAATAACCGCAAGAAAACCTACGTAATAGATATGTCGGTTTTGTTCCACTTTGCACGCTGAACGTACTCGTATAGATTCTATTCTGTAGTTCCAACAAAAGACTGAAGACAAGATACACACAGAACACTCGAAACCAGAAAAATAATATCAACCATAACGACGAGACTTGGAAAAACTTCGACTGAAGAGTATGGCTGGCTGACTTACGAGAGGAAATGACGATAGCAGGAGAAGTTGAAAATATTTCTACCCAGTGCGTCAAAAGGAGACAGTTGACCTTTCTATGAGGGACTTGAAAATGTTCCAATTCATAGATTGTACAGAGGAAGAGCACTAGACTCGAGTAAAGAAAAGAAGGAAGAGCAAAGCTGACGTATCAGCGAGAATCGAGACGATTTCAGGTCACTATGAAGGAAGGGAAGTCAAGAAATTCTCGTTTCAAGAACAGCCCTAGCCCCCATCTCGATTCTTGGTGTGGGAGTAAGTCAATTCGTTTGTGTTATATTTTTGTTGGATTGGCCGCACATTTTTTCGCTTGTACTGGTCTCCTTCCCTTCCAACTGGAGGAGGAGGGGGACTGTAGACATGCAAGACCAAATTTGGATGAGGATTTTTGGGTGTTACATTTTTGCTGGATTGTGCCGTAGAGTTTTTGTGTTCAATGGGGCCAAGCAACCTTGCTCGTTATCTGTTGTGTGCGTTTCGTTCAACAGTTGTGGTATTCGTGCCAAATACGCAAGAGGTATCAAAACTGAGGCGGCATACGGGACAAAAATTAAAAATATGGAATAACTTTTGAATGAAGCGGAGTTGCAGGTTATAGAATTTGTACTCACAGACATCTTTCAAGAGATGTCAGGAAGTCAAATCTAGTTCATTCAAGGGTTATTTCAATTTTTTTCATTTTTCTCCCATATACCTCTTACGATCTTTCCCCGCTGAAGCGCAACGCTAGGGCTGTCCGGAATTACGGGAGATATTATGGGACTTCATCTTATTGTATAGGATTAAGTCTTTAGCTGATGGCTGAATTACGTTCATTTTTCTATACGTTGACGACATCATTCTACGCCAAAACGCAGTACAGCCATCAGCTGAAGACTTCATTCTATTCAAGATGGTGTCTCTGAAGTCTAGGTTACATCTCCTGTTACAGTGTCTTATCTGCACCACCCCCGCTAAGCGGCCAGAGGTATTCTCATGAATGTAAACGGACTCTTGAAGTGGTTTCGAGTTTTAGGGAAGTAGTGCGACTTCAGTTGAACTATTTCCGCAAAACTCGAAACCATTTCCCGCCTTTTGTTTACAAATAGTCGGAAATACCTCAAAGTCTTTACCGATAACCCAGTTTTTGTTGAACGCGATACTAGCGCTAGCCGCCTTAAATAGCTTTACCGTAAAGAATTATTGACATGTAGATGTCTTTGGGCTGGGTGTAGTCTGAAATCTGCTTTACCGCATGCGACGCAACGCTTTATGACGTCATGAATGACCTTGGCCTTCATTATAGGTCTAGTATACAGTATACTAGCCTTGTACTAGACTACCAAGGTAGGCTTGTTAGCTTAAAGCAGAGTTTCTCAACCTTTCTTATATCGTGGCCCATTTTACCATGAGACGGTATTCCTGCGGCACAGCACTTCCAGAACTTTAAATTGTAGCGAAAATTTTTGTGCATTTTGATATTTGCATGTTTCTACAGATTTCCTCCTCTTAATTTCAGAGTTTGTGGCCTACAAGATGGCTGTATGAGGCTTCACCCTTCTTTCTCTATACTACAGTTCCGGGAAACAAGAGATCATCTACGGGGACTAAAAAAATTTTTGCCATCAATGTACACAAAAGTGTCTGGATGTTTCCTGCATTTACTGGAAACCCTCTGGGCTCTTCCGATTTCGAAATTCATCAGGAAACATGAAATAAAATCTGTATTTTTGGTCAAGTCGCAGAAATTTCTCGATTTTTATGACAGTGAGTGCAGTTTTGGACTCAAGTTTGAGTAATTATAACTGGAACTGACGGCATTCAAAAATTGGAACACATCGGTCCGATAGTGCTTATGATTACTTTTTCGAGTAATTTCACTAATAAATAATTTAAATTTAAAAGAAATACAAAATATCAAAAAAATTATTTAAAAAATGATTTTTAAAAAATTTTAATAATAAATTAATGTGAAAAAAGTTAATAATCAATATTTTGATCATAATAGAAGTTGAAATAATTATTATTAAATAAATTATAAACCTAATTTATATCAATTAAATTGAATACAAAATATACAATTAATTTCAATTATTCCAATTTTATTTATATTTTATTTTTTAATAAAATTTTTCATTTAATTACATTTAAATTGAATTTTTTGTATATATTACAATATTATTATTAGATTTTTTTTATTCTATAATTCATTGTTGATAAATTATTTCAAAATAGAATAAAATCAGAGAAAATGATATATCGTCGGAATATTCCATTTAAATGAAGATGTAATTCATTCATGAACATTACCATAAATAAATATTAAAATATATTGTATCCCTAATCAATTAAATAGAATTACAGATTGAATTATATAAATTATTTTAATATAATTCTATGAATTCAACATCAAGGTAACAAATTAAAAATACTTTATTTAATCCTATTTAATCATCCTCTTATCCTTAAGGGTATAATTAATAATTCAATTATTTAAATTTATTTTCTTATTTAAATTAATAAATTGAATTTCAAAAATTTACTTGGCACTAAGAATTGAAATTATTTTTATTATATAAAAAATTTATATTCGAAATTAAATATTATACTTATTTATATTAATAAAATATTTTCAATTTATTTAGTTAAATAATATCATTAATTTGTCAAATTATGAAAAAACAATGGCAATTCTTCTTTTAGTACATGTTAATTTATGTTTTTGATAAAACTATTACGGCACACCTGAGGCGGGCTTGCGGCACAGTGATGTACCGCGGCACATCGGTTGAGAAACACTGCTCTAATCAATTAAATAGAATTACAGATTAAATTATATAAATTATTTTAATATAATCCTATTAATTCAACATCGAGGTAACAATTAAAAATATTTTATTCAATCATCCTGTTATCCTTAAGGGTATGATTATTAATTTAATTATTTAAATTTATTTTCTTATTTAAATTAATAAATTGAATTTCAAAAATTTACTTGGAGTAAGAATTGAAATTATTTTTATTTTATAAAATTTTTAAATTCGAGATTGAATATTATATTTATTAATATTAATAAAATATTTTCAATTTATTTAGTTAAATAATATCATTAATTTGTCAAATTATGAAAAAAAATGGCAATTCTTTTTCTAGTTCATGTTAGGGCCTAATTTATGTTTTTGATAAAACTATTGCGGCACACCTGTTAGGGCCTAATTTATGTTTTTGATAAAACTATTGCGGCACACCTGAGGCAGGCTTGCGGCACAGTGATGTACCGCGGCACATCGGTTGAGAAACACTGGCTTAAAGTATTGTGACTAGACAAAAAAATTCGCTCTTTGGCCTCGAAAGATAGTTAGCTTAAAATATAGTATACTAGACTTATGCCAGGGTATATGCCTATAAAGAGGGCTCAACTTCCAATAGCAGCCGAGTAAGGAATCGATATTTCGGTATAATCGATAGTGATATATCGATAGAAATAAGACTGAATATCTTTAGACTGTATTTCTACTTGAACTTTAAAAAAAGGGAAACTGTGGTTTTTCGGAAAAAACGTCCGCCGTCCACCGTCCGGCTTGAAGGGCGGGCTCCGTGACGTCACAATTTGATGATGTCATAGGTCAGTCTAGTGACGTCCCAATCTGATGACGCCACAGATTGTTTATTTTTTTAATTCCCCCTTCTATCATGTACAGTTTGAGGAAGGGGACGACTTTGACGTCACAGTTTGATGAATTCATAGGTCAGCCGGCCTTATAACGTCACAAATCAGTTTTTTTTCGAAGTCCTCCTCCTATCATATAAAACTTGGGGTGCGGCCTGTGATGTCACAGTTCGATGACGTCATAGAGCAGATATTCAAGTTCTCCTTCTATTATATATAGCTTCCCCTCTTAACAGGAAACCTGTTTTATCGGAGAGGGGTTTCGGAAAAAACGTCCGTCATCCGGCTGGTCGGCAAAGCTCGGAGCAATTTTCCAAGTCCCCCTCCTATTATGTATAGCTTGAGTGGCGGGGCCTGTAATATCACACTTTGATGACGTCACAGGTCAGTCTTTTAACATCACAATCTGATGACGTCATAGATCTGTTTTTTCCAAGTTCCCTTCCTGTCACACATAGCTTCAAGTTCGGGCTTCTGACGTCACAATTTGATGACTTCATAGCCTTGTGACATCATAATCTACATATTTTAGATCCCACGTGCTCCATAAAACAGGTTCCTGCCATCCCTGTTTAATGCCGTTAGAGAACCCGTGAGTCTTTTCCAAATATTCGTCATCCGACTTGAAAAAACCGCAAACCGTAATTATGATAGTTGCCTTCATCCGAATAAACCTGTTAAAAACTTTCTAAGTGTAACTCCATATATAATGAAGGCTAAACCTATTGTAGCAGCTCAGTTTAGGCCTAGTCAGTATAAGCCTAGAATGCTGTTTATTAGGCCTAGTATAAAGAAGGCTGAAAGTAAAGTAGGTCAAGGCCATTGATGACGTCATAAAGCGTGGCGTCGCGTGACGCAGATTTCAGACTGACCCCCAGCCCAAAGACGTGAACATGGTCAAAAGAAGAATTTAAAAAATTCGCATACCCTTTTGGAAACGAAAGCTGAAAATAAATTGATGATATCGGTTTACACATCATCAAAACCTCTCTATGTGTAGAATATTGTCCAAAACATTATAGTTTCAAGATGGATTGCGAGAATTCAACCATACTAATAGGGGCGATGGGGGCAAACATGCGAAGCAATTGATGAGGTGATGAAGTCGTCGACAATGCAGGAAGGCCCTTGAAAGAATTTGAACGTCGCACAGTAGAGGGGGTCTCATAGAATACTTGATCTGAATTTCAGGTATCCTATAGATTCAATATCATTTTTATAAAGTTCCGGCAATAATATATCCAAAACTATTGCCAAGTTTGCTTCGTATTCGCACTTTTATGAATCTCTACGTCCAACAAATTGATTTTCTTAAAAAAAAATCACTAGCTTATCACTGTACACACAGGGGTCATCGGCACAGTGTACCCATCATATACTTGCGATAGATAGGTTGGCATTTCGCCAAGGTGCCAGAAAACCAGAGCCCATTATCCTACGACAGTAGCGTATTTATTCCCGCGAAACCAATCAACTGCACACGGAACGAAGTTACGCCACAATAAAATGATGTCGTCGCTGACCCGACATCACGAGACTGAACTGATCAATCATTTTTCCGCGAAAACAAAATTTTGCCGAGTCGCTGAAAAAACGTAGGTACCTACGTAAAACGGAAGTTCATCTCGGCTTACAAGCACATATGCATGGAATTCACTTATCGGCGATGATCGTTGATGGTCAGTTCTCAAAACTACATAAGGTTCTAGTCGACCATACATTTGAATTGCTTTTGGCACTCGTATCACAAGACCAGTGACAGCAGACTGCTCGCATAAAAACGTCCGTTTTATTACTACACAGACGCAATTTCCGACAATCATCATGTGAAATACGGAATTAGAAACGAACGCTGTAAAATTGACGTATAAAATGAGCTTGCGAGCTCCGCATTGTACCGGGGAATGTACATTTTTTTCCTAATCGAACTTTCCTACCACATGATTTACGATCAAGCAGCGTGTGAGATTAGTCTTCCGCCTAGGAAACGCGGAACCATGGAGTATCTTCGTATTGTAATGAGTCACCTAAAGAATTTATTCCCATCGGGTTGCGATATTAGGAATTTTTCTTCAGCTAGTTAGAGTACAGTTGATGAGTAAAAAATGAGAGAGGAATGAATATTTTGTAAGAAAAAAAAAATCATCTTTTACCTATTCTTGAGAAGTCGTTCTCGTCCAGCAATAATCATTCATTTTCATGCTGCACATACATTTACCTCGTAAAGGTAGACTGCGCCTCAATGGTAAGGCAGTTGACTATTACGGCATTAACGGAGTAAAATCGTGCAACCGTCGCTCGACGATGATTTTTCAACGCCATCTTCAATTATTCAGTCTACGTTTTTCCCATTCGCGAGCGATTGCCCGCTTCAGCTATCCTCATCGCAGCGAGCCATATAATTGTAGGTACTCAAAATATACGTCATTTTAATGAACATATACGTGAATCGCATACTCAAGTACTGCTGGTACCTAAATACGACATTGGTCGCAGAAAATATACTCTATACTTTGCTCAAGACGGTGTCGGCGGAAATAATGCCGGGTAGGAATATCCGTTTATTGAACACGAGAGCGCGTTTCGAGCTAGTACGCCCTGAACACCCGAGATTTGATTTGATTATACCGCTGGCGTAAATAATATACAAAAAGTAAACGTAACGAGTGCATGAATGAACGGCTGAATGAATGAAACCAGAACATTAAGAGCGATAACAGGATAAAAAAACAATATTGTGTCACCGATCCCGAAAGCCTGATCCGGGAAAAAGCCTTTTTATTGTCAAAAGCCGCGTACAATGGAAATTGTACGATTACGTAAAATACCTCTCTGTAAAATGAATTATAACACGAATCACGAAAATTATAATAGGTAATTAAACACCATTCCCAATATACAGCTGCGGGTGAATGGAAAATTTCCGTTCCAATGTGGTTTCGATTTCCTATACAACGGGGATTAACCGGTGAATTTCTTCTACAAACTCTTCCGTACATTCCCAGGTCAATAACAGAGCGGAAAACTACCATGCTGATCAAAAGCTATTGAAAACATTGGGACATCATTCTCAGAGATGCCTCGATTCACATGTTAGAGACGGTCAATCCTGCGTTGTCAACCATGCCATGTATTCTGCGGTTCATTGTTCTGTATTCAGACTCCTGTCTTCTCAATCCTTCTATGACGATATCAGATTCAAGTGTGTTCAAATCAAGTAGGTGGAAATGGAGACTTCACCTATACGAGGCCCCTAGGATTTTGCAGCGGGGAGGAAGGCAAACAACTGGTGCAAAACATATAAGAACACTGTTCGCCAGATTTTCCTGACTTTCCTCCCACAAAGTCTTCCGCCAAGAAACTAGTTTCTCTTCCTCATCGCCTCCAATGTAAGTAGTCATAAATTTAGTAAGGTACCGGTCCTCATTATCGTTCTGATCACGTACTATAAAACCAGAAGATATTTCATGTGTATCATCAATAAGAAACATTTATTAATCAATTTTTCGTGCCAGGGATGTTGACTCGGTAGTTATCAAAAAAATTTTAATATTTGGCACTTAGCGAATGAGTAAAGAAGCATCATGTTCTATAATACCTTTGAGTGCAAGCACACGAACATTCCCAGAATGCTCGGCCACATATTCAAATTACGAATATGAATCAATCGTTGCTGATATAATTCAAATGCTGTAATAAGTACATTTCTATTTTCTCTTTCTACGTCTTCGAGAATTGAAACAAGAAAGACGGAAGCTGGCGCTTAGCTAACTTTTCTGTTCATCGCCTGAAGTGGCGGCGCGGTCTAAACAATGACAGCGCGGAGTCCCATCTGCTTTCTATTTGTGAACATAATAAGACAATTGAAGAAGAAAGAAAGAATAACGACGTTGTTAACATCGGTACAGATACAGACAGTCCTAGTATGGCCTTACAGACATACAATGGAACGCTTACGAGTGAATTTTTACAAACGCCATCCTATAATTAGCGGATGGAAACGACGTAATTATCAGGGGTCTCATAAATCTCGGTTTCTATAGGCATACTGTAGAGTGATTTTGAATTTTTACGATCTACTTTGTCATTATGAACCATTTTTCGATCTGTCACAACGTGAGTGTACTTCGTTCCTTAAAGATGTCGATTTTTTCGAATTGAAACTTCCAAGAGAGAAAATGGACATGGAAGCTTTGAGTGAACAGAAAAGGCGCAGATTGTCAAAATTTTTGTTTAGGCTCAGACGGCAATCAACTCAGCAATGATTATGAAGTCAACGAGAGCGGATCCAGACTATCATTTGGACCCGATAACGATCTGGGGAAAAGGAGAATCTCTGCTTAAAGTAAAGGAACATTTCTTCAGATTGTTATCACGTCGCTTGATTGGGTTTGGCTAAAAATGGTCCATGTTAGTGGGAAGGGGGGCGTATGCTTGCCTAAATAGCGAGTAGTTCCTTTCAAGATACAGGTGTAGAGAAATATCTAATAAACTGATCTTGACTCTGTCATCAAACCATTGGCTGTACATGCATCAGACAACAATCCTATTCTACAAAAGTTTCCACTTTGCTGGATACAACAGCTACA
Source organism: Aspidiotus rigidus (assembly GCA_035079385.1). Taxonomy (NCBI): domain Eukaryota; kingdom Metazoa; phylum Arthropoda; class Insecta; order Hemiptera; family Diaspididae; genus Aspidiotus; species Aspidiotus rigidus. The sequence goes on from JAVHKY010000013.1 coordinate 16,372,845, forward strand.
AGAGTGTGATGTGTGTTGAGATGTGGATGTAACACAAAGGAAACAATGTTCTCTCTCGTTCTCTTTGCCCCTTAACATGCAGCGCACTCTGGTAGTTGTATCCAGCAAAGTGAAATATTTTTCACAATATGAGTGAGTATACGAGTATTTTGTCTGATACCCGTCTGTAGTCAATTTATCATACCAATCAAGGAATAGAATGTACTTAGTTGCATAAGTCTAAAATTTCTATAGAAGTACGTATCAAAAAATTCCACAATAAACAATAGAATGATTCAATTTGACATCACACAGCAAATCATTTAGAGTGGCTAAAACATAAGTATTATTACTCCCATGGGAATAACACAGAGAGCAAAGATCATTACACATATAATTCCAATGAGCAATATTTTAGAAATCAGAGTTGTGGATGGAGAGGCTTCTGAAATATGATTGTACACTACTGGTAGCTAAGAAATTCCTTATTCAACATTAGGAACACAATAATCTTTGCTCTCTGTGTTATTCTTATCTACAAGAGCAAATATGCGCGTTGGCCAAACGTTTGGTAGTTTCACTTAGTGCTAAGATATAAGCCAATCACAAATGACTTGAACTTGGCTTTTGGCTTGTTAGCTGTTCCCTCATTTGGATCAGCTGCTAAATGGCTTTTTCCCCATTTTATTAGCTTTTAATAAGTTTTTCATTGTTTTGATAGACGTTCAGCTGCTGTTGGGGTCAATCGAGGTCAATTTAGTGAAATGTTATTTGATTGGCTGTTTGGCTACTTTGATTATTTTAACGACTCTTCATTGAGCCCCATTTGAAAATTGGCTTCTGCTGCTATTAATCAGTTTAACTTCTACAGCTACGCGCAAGTGATAAGAATAACATCATGTTGATAAAGATGAAGGAGGAGCAATCTATAAGTAGTATCCCAATTCCCAAGAGAATTTTAAGCATCAAAGACCAAGTAGAAGAATTTGAACCACAAACAATGAAGGAGAACTCGATCATTCTTTTGTTTCTATCAATGTGATCTTCCTGATTAACCAAATTTAATGTTTGACATTTAAATTTCTCTCGCGGCACTCCAGAAACCTCATGAAACTGCTCCTCCTTCGACTTTGTCAACATGGTGACGATTCTCTTCTTATCATTTGCACATACCTATTTTATTAAGTTCCTTAATTGTGGGAACAACGGTGGTAAGTTTAATTAAGCAACTAAAGGTAAAAAAGGCGCTAGTAGTAGTAGTAAATACAGGTGACAATTACATGGTCCGCCATATTTAGTCGTTACGTCATCATTCATCTCCATAGCTCCCTATTCAGATGAGGAATTTGTGTGATTAGTGAAGCTATTTTTTATTTCTCAATAGTGTTGAGTCTTGCATTTTGCTTTGGCACTTAGTCTAGTGTGTTCTCTTATCATTTTTAAATCATGATAAACTGTGTTATCAGTCATTATATTAGAATCGAAGACTGTAAAAATAATAATGAGGTAACGACTAAATATGGCGGTCCATGTCCTCACTTGTATATAGGGTTCTAGTAGTAGCAGCAATTTCTTGAGCGGCCTTTAGCCAGCAATTCAGCCAAAGTCAGCCAGCTAATTTTGTAATAGCTGCCTTCAGAGTATTTTTGATATTTTCCAGTTGTTTAGCGCGACAGAAACCAATCACTGAGAAGCCAATGAAATTATTAAAAAGTTGATGAAATTAAACCAAGAGTGTCAAAGACTTGGTAGAAAATAGGTAGCCAGTCAAAAGCAAATCATGATTCAACTCATTTGTTTCTGCGTGCAAGGCCATCATTGGGCTCTTTCAAAACATTTTACTTGAACTACATAACACATGGGCCAATGGAGTGATGAGAGGTTTGGGCTTAAGTGGGAGCTTCAGCTCATTTTCAAACGGCTTTTGAGCGAATCAAAAGGGCAGTTGTTTCCTGCTTATTAATTAGCGCATTAGCCATCAAGTAAGTTAAAAACCAGGCGCTCGACACAGCAAAGCAAAGTAGAAGACGACGCGACACCTAGTGATATATTATTCAAAATATGAAAGAAAGGTAAGTATAACAATTAGAGATAAGTATAATCACAGCGGGAGCGGAGTATCGCAAGAGGACGTTATCAACGTTCAAAGTTGAAGAATTTTATTATAATCTTTTCCAAATTCATTCTTGGAATCTGAGGGAATTTCTTTCATTGTACAGAGCATTCCAAATTCATATTATTGAAAAATAAATTAAAGAGATTTAGACCATATAATTCCAAAGTTGAATCCATCATCCAGATAAGGCGCTAAATGTATTCTCGCTATATATAAACAGATTTTGAATTTGAAAAATCAAGTGGAACTCAAATTTTCAACTGATTAAATGACTGACTGACTAATGCCTGAAATTTTCCCGTGCAACTGCTTGACTTGACAAAAACTTGATCAACTTATTACGACTGACTGATAACTTGAAACATGCTTGAAACTTGAAACTGAAAAGTGAACTTGAATGAGAATTCCAGAAAGGGGTATTCTTGATATCATGTCAGAAAGTACCATTTTTGCTGATCGATCAATAACTAAGGTTGAAACCTCTCCATTTCGCTCTATACTCTGTTCACATTAAGGAAGGATAGAAATATGACCTCGAGAACGGAGCGCTCCGGGGAATTTTAATCTACTGTTCCGTTCTCAAGGTCATATTTCTATCCTTCCTTAATCTGAACAGAGTATAGAACGAGCTCATTTTTGTTCCGCAGCTACTATCTATTTGGCTCCAGAACTGCGTCAGTCTGTAATCTGTAAGTCGTAACTCGTAAGTTAATCGTTATCAATTCAATCACTTCCTTACATCTTAGATAGTACCGACTTACGACTGACTAACTTAAATCAGCGCAACACACGATTGTCAAGTGATTGACTGAGTTAAGCCATTTCAAAATGCGTTCGACTTACAAACTGTTCCACTTAATTTCAATATATAAGTGGATTATTTTTCAACTTAATTACGACTCAAACTTAAAACCTTGTGAAACTACCTACGTCATTTTATTCATCATTGTTTTTAAAAATCCCATCTCGCATTTGACTTCTCTACGAATCTTATAACAATAAAAATTTGGAACGTGTAATTTTCCTATCTCATATTTATGAGCCAATGTAAAAATAGGGTGATCGGATAGTTAGTGAGTACTGTGACCCACGACCTCAGTTTGGCCACGAAAATGAATAACCCGAAAAGTTCACATCAGTTCACTAGGTTACGGTCTATGCTTCCAATGTAATAAAGAGATACTTTTTCGCGAAGAAAGGAAATTACTATTGGTTGACATGCCAATAAGCACTTGGCGCTTCTCAACAATTTTGCGATCAGAATTGTTGACTAATGTAACGTCTGAAAAAGGAAGATAGATACAAGTGTTGGACCTAGTTATGAAACACTTGAAAGAAGTACCGGCGGTTTCAAGTAAAATGGTAAAACAAACACAATAATTACCTACGTAAAGATTAAATTTCTTCGAATTTCGTTTTTTAGCATACGTAGGTATGATTTTTATGAAAGAAACACATTCGCATAAGTTGTAAGACTAGAATACAGTGAAGCCATTATTCATCGATATTCATAAGGTGATCAAGAAATTTTCGAACTAGAGACGTCACTCATACCCGATGAACCATATCGACCGTCAACTTGCGGTCGATTCCGAGATAGCCTATAGGTACCTATACACAGGGTCTATCCGAAATCGATTTAAAATCAATTAGAAAATGAACTTCTTTCTAAGTCTTGATCGGAATGAGGTCGTTATGCCTTCGAAATCCACCGTATAGTGACGTCGATGAAAGATTCAGGTCAACATGATCGATTTATGTTGACTCACTCCACTTGAACTTCACTTGAGTCCCTGCTTTGGAACACTACCCAGAACCAAGGTGCGAAGATCCAGAACTACAAAAGTAGATCACTACTACTAAAGTCAACTCAAATTGTTCCTTAATTTGGAGAAGAATTAAGGAACGTTCAGGATCATAATTTTTCAAACACGGTACATGATAGAGGTATGGACACAAGCGTATATCTTTGCTGTATAAACTGTTGTTCCTGTCCCTCAACATGTTATTTATCAACGAAGTACATAATATACCTACATTTAAACACTTATATTTAGGTAGGTATCATCTTTTCACATTCAAAGCAGATTTCCTTTACCATCATCCTCTGGAAAAGTACACACATCTCGTATTTTGAAAATCTGGAGAACAGAGTCTTGTGAGCAGTATAAAATAGATGGGAATTTGCAGAAACGTTTATCAATTTGAATGGGAGTTTTTTTCAAACGAACTAGTATAATTAGACTGAAATTCTGGAAGTACACCCAAAACATAAATAAGGCCTGGAGACGATCTTATGAAGTTGGAGGAAGTAGCCTATGCTCCTCACCCTATTGATAATTATGACATTCTAAGTTATAGTCTTATGATCAACTTCGAGTCCTCCAGATTAGCGGCTCTGAAGATTCTGATTTAATGAGCTACCTGTTATACAATAACAAAATTTTTTGGACTGGGGAAACTTCTCATCATGCTATTTCTATCATAACTTCAATATAAAAGAATAATTTGACAGCTCAAGTTATGCCTACAGATTTTATTTTTCCCCCGCAAGGATTCTAAGACAGAAGAGTATTCCGACTAGGTACCTACTACTTTTGTAGCAAATTTATGTCACGTAACTCGACAGTCAATTTAATTTTGAAACAAAATTACTGATCAAATTAAAGCCGACGTTTCTCGAAAGTACCCTCGAAAATTACAGAGCAATGCGAAACTCAAAAACCCTTAAATTGGAGAACGAAGAGCGTGGTGTTAGGCAATTCCTCACAAGTTATGACGCACAAATTTCATTTTTGAATTCCAAGAATACGACAATCGAATTTCGTAAGAATACGTTAGGGTTGCTATCTCAACCAGCCATCTACCCCATATGAAATGCGAATAACGGGCGACCCTTACTACGAAAACCATTCACACTGTCAACAAGTACGCCTATTCAATAGGCCTATTTCTAGAATACCCTTATCACCTGACCGAAATCTAAACAGTGATAGTGATATTCGGCTGAAACTTACCGGTGATTTTAAATTCCATTGATGCTCGAACATCTAGCCGCCAGTAAACAAAATCACACACAAACTGTACGCACGTTTAAAATAACAGATCGAGTATATAAAACAAAACGTTCGTTATAAATATCCGCTACTTAACAATAAAATTACATTTACAACGCTGTTACGCCGAGCACGCGATTTCAATAGCAATAACACCACTTCTAGAAGGGCGAAATATCAGACGCGAGATTCGAATGAGCAACACCCGAAACCATTGCGAACGAACTGAAGGAAAAAAAAGTCCGGGTCCCGATGAAGACGAGGAAGAATTACGAATTAAATAAACCTCCACCATATATAACAAAATTCTTCCCCTCCAATAAAAGTGAACAGCGGAGTTCGTACGCTAGACTTTTCAGTTTCCACCGTTCCAGAAAGTAGTTGTATCGGAGTGCATCGCTGGTCGCTTCGCTTACGCTACGGTACATTCACAATGAACTCACGAACTACAAATGCTAACACAGGACAAAACACATGTTTGATAGTTTACGATGTTGTGTTAGTAGTCTAGCAACGATCGGAGAGGCGTATAGGCGGACAAGAGCAATACTGTGGTAGTATCTGTGCGTAATATTCGTATCCGAACTATTCGCGAATGTATCGCTGAAGTCACGCACGCTGAAGATTGTCGACGAGATGCCATTCTAAGATCCCTCGTCGACAATAAATATTCCTCCCGATGTTTATTCAATGCCCTCCACATGACGTCATCCAAATGAATGACACTCGTCGATGTACTTTAATCTCATTTAAGTTAGGGTATTTGGAGCTAGGGGTCCCGAACGAGAATCTTTTTCCACCCCCTTGAAAATTACGACGTAAAATAAATCGTCGCATCGCAGCGTAAGACATGGGGAAAGAACGATCTACAGAACATAAAAAAGTGAATAACGTTAAAACGTTGAAAAACAAATGTATTGAATCAGTACAGTTCTAATTAGAAAGTAGAGATGATTACTTAAAGTAATAACTAAGAAAACAAAATTACCCAAAAATTAATGCACCCATAAATAGGAAAAAAAAACGATACCATTGATAACAGAAACAATTGACGTAGAAAAGAAGAAAGCACTCATCGGTATGAAGGAAGGAAAAAAAATTGAGCCCAATCTTATAAGAACAAAAAACGATCATGGTAAAAAAGTAAAAAAGGAAGGATACAAAAAGAACATGAGTTAGTTCTTATCATGTCTTCATCGAATGAAAATTTCGTTAATTTATGGTTACAAATAAAAGGAACCCGCTATTATTTCGTAACACGAGGTCAGCATTAAATTAATATTATGAGTAATGAAGAAAAAATAGAAAGATGGTTCGAAAATTTCCAGATCACATTTTCGGCATAATATCACGCAGACACAACTTTAGGATAGTAATAGTTCAAGGCAGAAATAGGCAATTGCCATTTGGCTGCTCGTAATTCGAGCAATTGTAACAATAATTTCTGTATTTCGCGTCCATTTTCTCCTCTCAATAAGACTCGTTTGATCACTTCAAATAGTTTTCCGAACATGTTTGGGATTTCTATTTCGATATCTCGTCCAATGGTCACGAGCGCCTGGAATACGCATTCGACCTGTAAGAACGAAAAACAAGAAAATATAAATTAATTTTTTTAATACACGGGAGGGGAAAGAGAAAAGAGGAAATGATGATTCCTAAGATGCAACAAGGGGACAGAATCACTGTTTTCGTATAAATCTAAACGTAACTGGTCCTCGTCCTGTCACTCTGTCGTCCACGCTATGACGATTACAGCTTCATCCTCAGTCAATAAATTTGCTTTTTTTTCACTTACTTGTCATGTCTGATAAAACTGTTGCTCTTCTCTTGCAAGGATGCATGTAAGAATTGAAGAATAATAAGGCAAGTAGGATTAAAGAAAATCGCACATACCGACAAAAAGATTTTTCAATGTTATGATTTTGAGCCTCTTGGTTAAATCTCTTCGAAAAACTTACTCGTGAACTTGAATTTTAGCTATTTCTAATTTAACAACTTCATCTAATTAGGTAGAAAATATCTACACCTGTAATATTAAAATATGACCGCTGACACGTTCACAGTAACCCCAAATAAGGGGATTAGGACACTTTTTTCAATGAGACCTCTCGCAGGTGTTTCTCTTTATGCTCTAAATTTTTATTTATTGGATTCATTCAGCATTTCTCAAGAGTCAGATATTGTCAAGAGAAAACTCCAAACAAATCTTATTGCGTAGACTTCTAGCGAGGAAAAGAAAAATGTAAAGATCAATTGGGAAAATAGAATTCCGCGTCAAAATTCAAAGACTAGAACTTTTATACTCGTAACGTAAGATGCAAAAATAATTTTTTTTTGCTACTGTGAAATCCACCGAAAAACTGATTGAGACATTTGAACGGGAGAATGAGCCAGGACTCCAATATTGAAGCTCGATTACAGGTTTTCTAAGATGGTGCCAGAAGGAAGGATCGAAGAATAAACAATCTAACTAAATAACAATGTTGCATGGTGAGGATTTGATCCAACGTTGAAAGAGAAGTTTTGTTGGCAGTAAACCACAGACTCCGTCAAGACCACGACTTTGTACACTTCGAAGATTTATAATCATCGAAATTTCAGATTATACGAAAAAGACGTGGTCTTATTATCCACGATTCTGGAGATGGTGACAACGCTACCAAAATGTCGAGTAATTTTGGAATTATAAATAAAAATGAAACAATGAAAAACGCACAAGTTTCTGCTGCTTTCTACAAGGATTCAAACATGAAACTTCTCGTGTTGCAAAACCATTCTACCACTGAGTTGTGGAAAAAATTTGAGAGCATTTTTCATTTCCTTCATGATTAAATAATCCATTCCAATGAGCAGTCGCAAACGCACATTTTAGCATTCCTGCTTTGTCTTTTTTTTTTTTTTTTTCTCTCCATCAAGTTAATTTGATTGAGATACATATGTAAGAATCGAACTTCGTCTTTCTCGGTAACAGGTCTCTATTGATCCGAAGACCTTCGTCTTTCCTGCTACCGAGTCTCTATTGAACGATCTTAACTACACGTATGAAACGTGAATTAACTGACACTCGCTATCTCTATTCTAATCTCTTATAACAACTACGACTACCTATTTTGTCTGCGAGTGCCAGCGTGCAAGAATATGCAGCAGCATATTCTTACACATATTTTCTATTGACAAATTTGGTCACGAAAAATATTTCCGATACTTTCGGAACTGATGACGAATACCATCCTGACTTTGTGGGAATTAGCAGGTACGCAGTCGTCAAAAGAAAATTCCTAAGCCGATGAAAATGCAAACGAAGAGAAAAACTTCAATTTAAAAGACCATCGAGAGAGACGCAAACTTCGAGCTTTTCCGAACTTACTCCTCTTACCAAATAATAGAAATTTTCAAGGGCGAATCCCAAAGATCATTTTGGCTTCTTTCTTATTCAACAAACAAAAATAAAGTATCTTCCACGAGTTCGTGATATTATACAAGACTCAGATCCTCCTTGCGGAGGTATTCTTCAACGTGTGAAAAATATTCTCACAAGACGACATTCAAAAATCCAAACACTCCTCTACCCTTTACATCAAAGCTTCAAAAAGTAAATGCCCAACTTCATCGAAAGTCTTCGAATATCTATCTCAGGATCGCACTACAATGGTTGTAGTCGCGAGCTTCTTCTTCAACTATATATATAAGGCTCTAATTCGCTCTCAGATGGACTACGGGTACCCAATCGGCAGACAGGCTTATAAAACTCTCCTAAAATCACTGGATACAATACAATCTGCCAGTCTACGTTTAACCCTTGGTGCTCTGCGCATCAGCCCTATGCTCAACCTGTACGCTAAGGCTGGCATCCCTCCTCTACAATGCCACTCATTATCGCTTACCACTGGTCCAGTTTCTCAACTCCCTATCTTCTTTCCTTCCCTCCCAAATAAACTGCCATCTCAAAGTTCAGGCCTGTTTCCTCATCTACTTATCCATCCTTCTTTGGACAAGTCGGGTTCCAAAAATGGCTACGTCTTCTTACACACCCGTATGAAAAACTCAGCCTCCATACATTCCACTGAATTATCAGCCATCTATTCCTGCTTTAGTGCTTCCTTCTCCCCTCTCCATAGTAAATTCCTCCTCCTTTCCTTCTCTCTCTAAGTCACGCAAGACTCCAAGTCTTCGAACCCCATCGTTCAGCGCATTCTCGTCCTCCTTCACACTTCAACATCATCTTTATCTTTAATTACCTTTCTCTGGATTTCTGGTCACATTGGCCTCCCGGAACACGGCGCAGTGAACCTAGCAGCCAAGTAAGCCCTGCTCTGCTCCTCAATCACTAACCCTACCCCTACTTCGGCCTATGACTTGAAATTTTACAATCGTTCTCTGATCATCGCATCATGGCAACAAGCTCTGGTCGTCTTAATCCCACAGCAAACTTCTTTTGATTAAAAATCCTTGATCTCCTGGTTGTCTTCGATTCGTTAATTATAGCTCGACTAAGAATTAGGCACATCCTTTCTTCTTCTTGGGTTCTTCGCTCCTCCCTCAAGCAAATACTGTCATGATATCCGTCTCATATCTCCTAAATGTTGAAAAATTTTCTGTCTCCTCCAACAACTCGGAATCCATAATCGACTATCTAAATTTCCTCCTGTCTACATCCTATTAATTATATATCCATTCAATCTCATACTTCTTTTTAAGCTGATAAACCTACGGGCAGTTGACTACCTCGTGAGAAGAAAAAAATTCATAAAAAGGCAACTTACTTCGATAACAGAATGCATTTCATCATGTCGAAGAATATCATTACAGCAGCGAGCGATTAACAAAAGGAAAGTCGATTTCGGTGGCGTTGTAGATTCCGTCAACAGCTTCAACTGTAGTTTGCTAAATTTCAACTGTAAATCATAATTGACATTAGAAACAGCGCACTTTCTTCCGCTTGTTCATACGCTACGAGAATGCTGGCTCGAAGCCAAAACAAAGAACGAAAGAAAATGAAGTATTAGACAGTTACCTTTTTTCGAGTATCATACAATACAATTTTACCAAGTTCTAGAACGAGTACATTGTAACCAAACTCTGCTCTAATTCTGCTTATTTTGAAATATTCTATTTTAGGAAAACTAGTCGTATTCTTCCTGATGTTAAACACACGTTCTCATCTGTTGTACACAACTATCAAATTTTATGGCATAATTACACTCGCAAATTCCTCGAGTAGGAGTAAAACAACGCACATATTATTATCAAGGCTAATTTAATTCCATCAATTCACATACTTGCACTCTTTACGATTCATAGCGATAGAAGAAAATAAACGAACTTCGTACTAAATCGGGTTAGTATGTAATCAGAAAATCCACGAAGTAATGAAAAATTCGTATCCGTTGGCACACAATAGACGAAGAGTCAATCATTATGAAAAGTTGACGAGCATTCTTCAATTATATCGATATTTTTAAAAATGGGCACGAAACAAATTCTTTCAATACAATTTTAAAAAATGGAACTCAGAAAGTTGGTGACAACAATTCAAACGAGTAGAAATTCAATCTATCAATGAATTCTGAGAACAAATTCTACACTCTCTAGAGTTGATATTTTGGCTAGGAAGACGGACTAGAAACCTTGGCCAAATACTTATGAAGCATACACGATCAACTTGGCCTACTCAGAAATATTTATCAATGCAAGCCAAAAAGGATAACATGATAATATTACGGTCGGAAGAAAGGGGCTCAGGAAGAAAGAAACTGAGAACGCGAAATTCAATTGTTGGGATTTCACTTATACTGAATTCTGAACATCGAAATTTTGTGTAGAAAAAGCTAATTTAAGCTAGTCAAGTTTTCATTCAACTCGCCTCGGGGTTAACCCGCCTCGACATTCTAAAATTTCAACTTGCAAGTCACTTTTCCATACCTCTTGATCTTTTTCTTTCTTCAACCTCTCAACTTTTCAATTTTACGTTTTTATGAGATTCAGTCATCAAATTTCTATCAAGCACTTGAGCCAGTCACTGTTTTCATAGGTGATATCCGATTAAAATTGCACACGAATAAAGATTACGATTTTTCTTACCTCACAGTACAATTCTTGCAAGAACACAAGGAATGCAGCGAGCTTTCTAGGATCATGAAGAACATTTTTATTCCTCAACTGGAAGTACATCTGAGAGGTATTTAGAACCGAATCTAAATAAGCGCCCGTATTGTCCTTCTGCAATTAAACATTCACTCGAATGAAAAATTAACAACTATGACCTATTCTTTCAAGAAAACACACGTTTCAAACTAACATTTATGACGATAACGGATAGTTTCGCAACTGGACAGGCTAACTTCTTGTCGTCTATAGCAAGTTCTACCAATGTTCGACCGAGTACTATCTTTTTTTTATCTCGTATACGATCAGGATCTTAAAAATGATCAAATTAACCACGATTACTGGGTTATAACAAATGAGCTATTAGAAAATTACTTACAATTAGCAGCTTCTTGAATCAAGCTGTGCAATTCCTCGGGAAACAAGTCATACTCAGTGAACGACTTAGAATAATTTGTCAGGTTATTTTCCAATGTGAGCAATCTCAAGGCGTCTGCGGCATTCAGACTTTTGGAACGTTTCAGATTACCCATCGAAGTTTGTACATCGGAACTCGGAGGAGACTTTTTATTCGGACTCATTTTCTCGGAAATTTTATGATCGCCTTTCGCACTGAAAGGCGTATTAAATCGAATTTTCGAGTCAGCGATGCCATTGGTATTGTTCTCCTGCAATAGAGTAAGATAATTATGAAAGATTTTTTGCGTTCAACAAGCGAGGACGCAAATGTCTTGGTAATAGGGTCGACTGGAAATATACAATTAAAGGTGGCGGTGTTATATAAATCCAAATCAATATTCTGAGGATAGTGACGCACGTAGAACTCGAATTCTTGATAAGTACTTCGTAACACGCGTCATTTTACTTTTAAATTTTCCTCTTAACTTACCGGCATTCATCAATAACTAACCTACAAGCTTACACTGAACCGGTTTGACAAAGACAGAATTAAGAGACAAGAGTCGGGGGCGTAGAATTGAAAATTTTACAAAATGGCAATGTAAGAAGGATGATGTAAAGAGTGACATATTCACAGGAAGATAGTAGTCACAAATCAGGAGAAAATAGACAAATACCATTGCAGAACTCGCCGGACCCAGCTGGCCTTGAAAATGAGAAAATTCAATACAGAACAAATTCAAAACACTTACTGACAATATACTATCCCCGAATTTTTTCTTCGGACATGATAATTCTTTGAGGGTGTTTCTTAAACTATCGTTTGATTTGAATTGACTAGAATTAGATTTGGTCAGGTCGAAAACTGTTAAGCTCGATTTAGACGTATTTAAAGCGTATGGTTTCTCAGACTTTGTACTCATTTTCGACGTTATTTCCTGTTTGTCGTCGTTGCGTCTATAAAGTCAGAGAAATGAAATGAACTTTTATACACGCAGTTATAAATAAGCAGCCGCATATTATGCTTACTTCGTTTTGGAACTCCAACTGCCCATGACGAATTCTTTGGCATGAACGTTGAGTTGAGTGGCTCGCAAACCTACAATTGAAAACAGTTTTTTGAATGAAAACGAATATTAAAATAGATGTATATCAGAGGATCTTCAATCTTCCATTTTTAGGCTTCAAGAAGGGTTAAGAACGGATTTGAAAAACAAGAGGAAAGACTTCGTAAAACTGTTTAAAAACCAGTCAAGCATTTCACTTACTAGGGGGTACATAGAGTCCCATAGTTGCATATTTTGTTTTACCGTTTGAATCTTTCGAAATCGGGGTCGTCGCCGTATCTTCCTTCGACGATGAAATTTTCTGAAAATATTACACAAATTGCACACTTTTGTAACGCACCGATAAAAAACTAAGGTCAACCGCGATAAGCCTAGACGTACGTATCTAATGCGGTTAGAATCTAGATTTACACAACGCCTACTTGGAGAATACTTCAAACTAACCTGCTCGGGATGCGCTTCATCTTCCGATTTTGTAGTCGGATTTGTCTCTTCGGGCTCGTCACCCGTCAGATCTTCAATATATGACTCAACTTGCGGAGAAGTCGTAACGCTTTCAGGATCTTCCCCCGTGAGATCCTTAATAGTTGATGGCGTGACAAGCTGAGAATTTGTAACACTTTCAGGAGTTTCAGTAACTTCACCAGTCCGATCCTCGATAAACGACTTTTGCGGAGAGGTTGTATCCTCAATAGATGACGCTTGCGGAGAAGTCGACGTAGCCTCGATAGATGACACTTGTGGAGAAATCTCTACACTTTCGGGATCTTCACCCGACAGATACTCGATAGATGACATGATATGTCGATATTGACGTCCAAAATCGGTTCGAAAAATCGGTTCGTTATCTGAAAACGGCATTTGCGGAACATTGTCACAAAATGAATAAATATTGAAGTACATTAACCGGGTAAGTTCATAGATCAGAGTGTTCATGGTCAGGTGTAGACAAAGTGTCAATGTCTGAAAAGAATTCACTGTACAGACGCGGATCGAATGGGTCTATAAATTCTAATTAGCAGCGGAAATGAGTCAGCCTCTGATTATTATTACGATTTACGTACCTTCGATACATTTCGAATAATTTTGCGTGCGCAGGAGAAGAAATATGATATTTTCTTGAAAATGCTGAAGTGTGCGGAATTTAAAAGACGGGCAGTTCTCGAAAGAACATAAAACTACAAAGCATAACCCGCGAATGCAAAGTATCAACAGAAAATCCGAATTCAGAAGTGGATTACGCCTCTGCAACAACTTGCTCAAAACGCTTCAAGAGACATTCGGATCTTGGAGTTCACACATTTTATTTACTTGCTACACTAATAAACACCGAGAGATACACACTACAGCCAGCACATGATAACCAACCAGAGAACCAACGACGCCGTATGGTATATTGCTATTGCTGTTGTACTTTGTATAGTGCATCGCCTGTTTAACCGTGTCCGTGTGTGCGGTAGCAGCGAACTGTTGCATACGATGACGATAAACGACGCGATGGCGATGCCGACGCGAAATGCTCTACGCCAACATGGACCAGTGGAAATACAGAGCTGTTACAGTTACACACACAGACACAGACATAGTACAAATACGGATGTACATTTTTGTTGATTATTACCTTCGTGGTACGAAAGATTGAAAGTAATATCGATGTTATTCAAAGCAAAATATACTGAGTAAAGACACTAGTCGTAAAAGGATTGCAAAATATTACGAAAATGTCTATTTATCTCGGACTCGGAAATGATTTTGCTGCGATTATACAAGTAGATATAAGATGTACATATTATGTTCTGCGCTATGAGGGTTTTTCATATTATGCGCCAGCCCATTTTTATACGCTCTAGAAAATTCTAAAAATCTTATAATTTTTCCTACTCAATATTTTTAGACATTTTAGAGCAAATATGAACCATTTTGCTCTGTTTTTCTCGTTCACTGAATTGAAAGTTTCGAACTTTTATATCAAATTTCTATCGTTTTTCTCTTTTTTTCACCCTATCCCGAATGAACGTTGTAAGCAATTCATTTCTACTCAAGATCTCTAGTTTTCAAAGCCTTCTCTACTTATAAGTTTATACATCGAGGTTTTCTTTAAATGCGCCAACATTATTTTGATAGAATCCTAGATATTCGAACTCTACATAACACAGGTGAAAACTGATTGCACTTTATGATGGGATTTTTAAATCGCGTCCACATTACGGAGATCAAAAAAGAAGATTATTTACTGACTACCTACCTACTATATTTTTCAAAGGTGGTTGAAATTATGCACGCTTGACATTTTTCATATCTTTTCTCTACCCCTACCGTAATCTCGAAAGCTCTGCGTCCTTACGACCATTAAGGAACTATATAAGATAGGTATGCGCAAGTGATAAGAATAAAATCATGACTCTGTTGATAAAGTGAAAGGAGGAGCAATCTGAGTAGTATCCTCAGAGAATTTGAAACGTCACACATTGAATACAAGAATTCAAACTACGAAAAATAAAGGAAATAATTCACTAATTTTTTGTTTTCATCGATATAATCTTTTTAATTAACCAAAATTCAATGTTTGATATTCTAATTTTCCTCACGGCTCTTCTGAAACCTCCTGAAACCGCTCCTCCTTCGACTTTATCAACATGACGACGGTCCTCTTCTTATCACTTGCGCATACCTATCCTGTAATAGTTCCTTACGACCATGACCTTGGGATGACTTCCTCGGGTGTTCTTGTTTCCAGCCGGTAGTTGGTTCAGTTGCTTTCATGTCTCCGCCGACAAAGCAAACGTACCTGTATGAAATTTGCGATATTTTACCTTACCTACGTGTATTTGTTCAAACGTATCGATTCCCATAAGATATACATAGGAACGTTTCGATCATAAATCATTATTTGAATGTTATTATTATTATTAGGCCTATTATTATTATTATTATTATTATTATTATATTAAGCCTTTTAACATAGGTACAGATATTTATCTAAGTAAATGTAACTTAAATATATCTATTTCATAATGCCCATTTGATTTTGGGCATAGGCCTCCCTCAGCCTATTCCATTCACGTCGGTCGTACGCTATGCGATGATATAGCTTATAGTTCTCTAGAAATTTTATGATGTCATCATCCCACCTTATTTTCTGTTTGCCTCTTTTCCTTCCCGATTTTTGGTACCAATTTTTTATAATATTGGTCCATCTGTCCCCACTTTGTCTTGATATATGTCCCGCCCAATCCCATTTTATTCTTTTTGCTACATATAGAAGGTCTATCCTATTGCTCAGTCTTTTCCTTATTTCCTTTATGCTCTTTCTATCTCTCAATCTTATTCCTTGTATGGATCTCTCCATAGTATTTTGTGTTACTTTTATTTTCCTCTGTTTTACTCATTGGCCATGTCTGGGCACCATATATCAGTGTGGGCACTACGCAGGCATTCAGGACTTTCATTTTGTTTTTAATAGAGAAGTTTCCTTTGAATATGAATTTCAGCGACCAGAATTTTCTCCAGGCAATTGAGATTCTTCTTTCTATTTCAGTTGAAGTTCTGTTTTTTATTGATACCGGTATGTTTTGTCCCAGGTATATCATTTCCTTCACTACCTCTATTTTTTGTTCATCAATTGCGATGTTATTGTCTTCGTTTTCTTGGCATAGAATTTTAGTTTTTTCTATATTCATACTCAATCCTTTTTCTTTCCCTTCATTGTTCAGTTCTTGGATCATTTCCTGTATTTAGATTATTTAAATACTCGCCATTTACATTGATACCTTTTTTGCCCCAGTTTAGCTTCCTGAAAAACTCTTCCAATACGCTATTGAAAAGGATGGAAGATAGTGGGTCGCCCTGTTTCACTCCCCTTTTCATCTTAAAATTTTCCCCTGTTATATCTGTATACGGACTCGGGCCTCAATATTTGTGTACAATTCAGTAATTATTTTTATATAATTTTGTCCTAGTCTTTGGTTTTTATTTGAATGTAAGGAAGAAATAAGAAATAGGAAGTTTATATTCAGAATCTGGAAGTTATAAAGCATTTGCAAATGTTCCTCTGGTTTCTTATTTATTTATGGTTTTCGAATAGTAACTAATGATCGAAACTTCCCTACGTATTTCTTATGAAGTAAAATATTTGTTTTGAACACAAACGGTAAACTGGGGTAAGACTGTGTTAAGGTGGGGTTTTGAAAAAATACGGTCCATGGTTGTTTAACCGAAAAGAGCTCCAGTGTTTTTAGATTTCTGTGGCTTTTGCTAATTTACTCCTCGTTGTACTCCGTTGAGCATGACTCGTTTCAGTATGTCTGCCCCTAACAGGGCGAATCCTATTAATTGTATGACTTTGGGATTTGAAAAATTGTCAACGTCGAATCTCAGCCCTACCCCTGATTCCGGAATTTGCGTCCGGGCTCATGTTATGGACAAAGATGGTTCTTGAGGTAGATCCACGTAGTCTTCCAGTATTGAATAAGAACATGTAATCTCTGTCGTACGTCTTGTATTATACTCTTCTCTAATCAACATTGTCATTACTCTTATATTATGATTTCCACGGTTACCGTAACTCAAATGATATTGCCAACATATATAAAGTTCTCTAGTATAGTAAATAGTACTATACTATTATAAACTATAGTATTAAACTGGACTCTACCTAGGCTAGGACCTCCTTTCTATCTTTATACTAGGATTGTACACTAGTCTTAAACTAGAATAGGCCTATACTAACTAGGTTACTAGAGTTAGATTTTCGGCCTATTCTAGTGTAAGACTAGTGTGTAAGTCGCAGCACAAGGGGAACTCCATCGCTTGACCTCGCTCTAGTCTCACTCTAAAGTTTGATCCCACCTTCCTCTTGAGCTAACTAATGTCTAGCTTAGCCTAAGCCACTAGACTCTTATTCTAGTTTACGTACTTATGTTTACCCTTTGCCTTCGTCACGGAGCCGCCTTGCCTAACATTGTCTCCACATCAGAAACATCGTGTTACTTTTCCGGTGTTGTAACTTATAGAGACGATTTTTGCGTCTTACGAATTCCCAACTATTCCTCAAACGAAAAACTGATCAATGACGAAAATCTAATAGGAAACCACTTTCAGTGGGGGGGGGGAGTGAGGGTACTTCTTGAAAATTTTTATAGTCCGCCAACCGTATAGAATTTCTCTTTTTTCCTCGTTCCTCCAGTCTCGAGACTCACCACGACTTGGAGAAATTCCGACCTTCGCATCATATATACCGAGGACACAAGAAAAAATTTTGACTTTTTATGAGCTTGTATATGTAAGAGGGGGAAAGACTTGAAACAGTTTCGATGACTGAGCTATATAGATTAGGAAAAAGAATTAGAAATATTCCGGCAGGAGAGAGGGCAGGCCCACCAAGGCCTAAACTGAGCCCCCTGGGAAACAATCTGCTACCAGTGTGCACTGAGCTCGCGCAGAAAATGTTCACAATTATTATAACCTGGTCCCCTCAAAATCCCAAACTCGACAAAAAAACCTTCTTTCGACCCTGGGAGAGGGGAACGTGGAATAGAGTTGTGTGGATAGTTTTGGCCTAGGGCTGGACTCTGGAAGATACCCCCTTTATGACGTAATTAGACCGACTAAACCCCTTAGTAGAGTTTCTCGTGTGATTATCACATATTAGGAGTATGTTAGGCTTATTAGCTGACGAGCTCATACTATGCTTTAGGCTACGCCTTTAACCAGTATATCACAAGCTAACTTGAAAAGTAAGTAAAGTCGAGATTCTTCTAAATATTCAAAGAGGGTCAAGCTCAAGCTCATTAATACAGCTCTAAAGTGGGAAGTCATGGTCACAGAAACACGTTGGTTAACGTGGTTTACGTTCATTTTCGTGTTACGGCACTTCAATACTGAATAATTTTTGAAAAAATTTTTCCAAAAATATTAGTTAATAAAATAATAAAACTAAAACAATAATTTTTAATTTAACTTTTTATTTAAAACTACATTGACCGCAATATTATTGTTTTAGTTTTATTATTTTATTAACTAATATTTTTGGAAAAATTTTTTCAAAAATTATTCAGTAAGTCATAGTCATTGACCCCGCCCCCCCCTTCCCCAGGACACAAAAATGTTAAAACTTAAGGTAGAGTTCGCTTGTTCTTTTTGGCTCTCAACTTAAGCTCCTCTTCTTACCCCTAGCTTCTTTATAAACTTTTTGGCGAACAGCTCTGGTATATTGAGCAAGAAAAATTTGTTAATTAATTTGACAAGAATCGTTAAGATATTCTCTCCCTCATGTAATCAGCTCTGGAGCCGAAAATGGTCGCTCTTTTCGAGCCATTAGGAGCCACTATCCGTTCCCAAAGGACCCATGGCTCCTTTCTGAGTTCACGCCTGAGCTGACCCTCAAGTATTGAATGGATCAGTTTGTAGTGAGAAAGAAACACATCGATTTCGAAGGAACCAATCAAGAGCGACTATTTGACTTTTTCGTAATTTTATTGATATTTACAAACGTAGAACCCGCATCCTGATTTCTATTTTGTTATTGATACAAATTTCACAAAATACAAAAAACTTCATCAATTCCAGGAAAAATTCTCTCATTTTGTCTAATATGTCTCCCTTATTTCTTTAATCAGTAAGAACTACATCTTCCTAGAAAAAACTTCCGCGCTTACGAGTAAACTTTTTGTTCAAATTCCCACGCTCCCAATAACCGTCCATTCCTTTTTGTTCATACGATATACTTTTTCATAGTCGTGAAAAACCTTTCTGAAAGCAAGTTCACGTTGAAATTTCGATTCAACATCCCCCCAGATCATCAAGATGACACAAGTCAAATTACGTCAACATAAGAACAAGGCAATTCTCTTTAACACGCTTTTATAAAAACATCTTATCGAAAAAAAAAATGAATGGATAACACATACGCGTAGAAATATAATTATTTTAAGTTTAAAAATAAAGAAAAAAAAAGACATGGTAAATAGCGAGATGTACTGCGAAACTCAAGAAAAAAAGAAAAAAAAGTATGATACGAGACGATAAAAACAATCTGACGAATCAATGTATGCTTATATCTTAAAGAATTACGAAGAAAACAATAAGTAAAAATGCGACGCATCATTTGAGAATTGAGCGATGAACATGTTCTTTTTATTTCTCGTACTTATTATTCAAAAACTTATCATAAAAGAATTTTGATTATCATGAACGATATGACAAATAAGATGCAGTTGGTATTCAACACATCCGATAAGAATCGATTCAGTTCACAACACAAACGACATCCGAGATCTTTTTTCACATTAACTAAAACCTTCCCAAATTGTTTTGTTTTTTAAACTTATAATTTTGATATATCGCTTACACTTTTTTCTCCTATTTCAATATCATTTCATTTACAGCCAATAACGCTTATACTAATGCTCTGTCGGCGAAGTAAAAAAAAATGATAATAATAATAATAATGAAATAAATAAACGAAAAAATAAAAAATATGCAACTCAATGCGAGGTTATGATAGGCAAGACGAATAAAAATATATCGTATTCTCCGACAGGTCATTCTTACCTCGGTCATCACACAATAAAGCGCCATCTTTACGGACGCCAAATAAAACTTATAAAAATAAATAATGATCACTGTGGGCACACACAATCATTCAATAATAATTACATAAACGGGGACAAACATCCACGAATTGAATCAAAATTTTTCTAAAATATATTGCCACAGTAAAAATAAAATAATTACGTAGTCAGAGAAAAAGTAAAAGTAAATAGAATTAGCAACGAATGAGACAATAGTAAACGCTGACCGTTTTGAAGCGCGATCCTTAACGATTTAAGACGTTTATACTATCGGTATTTTCACTAAACAAGTTCGAATATTACACAAAATCAATTTTCAAGTATTTTTATTATGACTGTTTCTTTTTCGTCCTGAACGACGAACATTTGTGGAGATTCGAGTTTCTTTTCTTCATTCATCTTTGAAAACATAAAGAAAAAAAAAAAAAAGAAATCTCAAGGGCCGAAGAGAAAGAAAACCACGTCGTTGTCATTTTTGCAAACTGGAATGCGAGAACTTATTCGGCGACAGAATTCAATTCGTCGCCACCTTTAAATCACCTGTAAGGTACGTGATTTACTGCCGAGCGAGAACTGAGGGCAGAGAATCCACTTTGAGCGGACTGTAAACTGGTCATCGAACCTCTGTAATTTTTACTCTCCATTATCACAAAGTTTATTAGGTTACAATGTTTCTGGTTCTAGATGAAAGACTTACTTGTAATCGGCAGAATGTAATACTTCATAGAAGTACATAACTTGCGCTTTATGCGATGATGTTGATCTAGTCACGTCGGTAGTGACACCACTACCAACGCCTCCACCGGTACTCTCGTGAGACATCTGAGTAGCGATCGTCGAATTATACTTCCACTGGAGGATATATAAGGCGGTAAATTGTGCTATGTGCGAGCCTTGTATACTTTCGCCGTCGTGACACACAACACTCGCTTCTACTTTGTCGTATTCGTCGCCTTCTTTCCAACTCTTATCAATTATACTCTTCAGTTCCGAACCTAATCACGGACGAAAATGATGTAAGTCAAACTATAACTGATGATTTTAGATCTTCAACAGTAGAGGTACTCGTACCTGGAGAAATAGGGCCATCCTCCAGATCTAATTCCTTATTCACTTTGTATACTGTAAATACAACATCTTGGCGCATGACATCGTAGTCCCAAGTAATGACGGCGGCGACTTCTTTGATATGAATGGCGATTTCAAAGACCTGGCGAGCGTAGAAAGAAGCACTTGAATAAAGGCTCATAAAATAATATTCCTATAACATTCTCGAATTGAAAGCAATACAGGTTGTAAAATGACAACTCTTTCTGGATATTCACAAGTTGCCGCTTAAAAAACGAAGAAAGATTGCTAACGGGTCGGCAGCGTGATAGAAATTCAACATTTGAACATCAATTAATTATTTGCTCAACGTAATACGCGTACAATCTATGATCGTTTTTTTAGATTGATTTTCGCGGCACGTGGTCAATATCAAATTCGAAATAAATTCTCATCCTATCTCTTTCCTCATTCGATTGAGTTTGTGCAGCTGTTGTTTAAAAATTAAGAGTAGGACTTACTACTTGCCACAGTTCGTGTTAACAAATTCGTAATTATTTCAAACAAATTCACCTATCATGTTTTACGCTTCAGTAGACGACGTTAACCGGTGACTAACTAATCTAACAATAGTGCGTATGACTCACTTGTCCTCGATGCAACGTAAACGAACTGTAGATACTGTTTTCACCTAGTATGAAACCTTCTTTCTCTAATTCTGAATCGGGCAGGTAAAGAGACTTCGGTACGAGACCGCCTTCGCGAATTTTCGTCTGAAACAATAAGATTAGTTAATAAGTAGGTATGTGGAGAGGATGGTTCTAGCATCGAAATTGAGGAATGGGATGAAGGTTAGGAGGAAGAATGATGAGAGTGAACTGAAGACCGAAAAGGGGCTAGTATAGCAACGGATTATACACTCTAAAAAAGATTTTTGATGTGACGTGAAAATTCACTCTGTAGAACGAGAAACGCCATCAACTCACGAAATGAGGATTTCAAGGGATTACGAGTTACTCGTACATTTTTATGGACGTACATAAAATTCGTACGTCGTTTCAGTTTTATTTTCTCATCAACATGGCCTCAGGTCTGATAGGCTTACAACCGCTCGTAAGTTTCCCTCTACTCTAATGTTCCTCTATGATTTTTCAAAAATGTTATGACGCTTTCTTACATTGTATCACAGTAATGACAACATTTCTAAAAGAGGAAACTTACTTCGCAAGGTCCACCAAGAAAATCTGGAACAATATTAGCATCGATGTAATCGACAAGGCCACCTTCTTCTTGATAGTCGTTACCACCATACAATAAAAATTTCGTTCGCGTTCTTTCATCTAAAAAATAGCAATTGAGATGGAAATATTTCACGAATTTTTCAGGAACATCTAAATAATACATCTAGATGTAAAACCATCATCGTAATAAATAAAGGACGGCGGTTTCTATTACAGCTCAAACTATCGTACCTGAAGTTGTTTTGTCAATTCATTTTTACGAACAGAATTCTAATTAATTTTTCTTCTTCAGTTTTATACACAAACAAAATAAGCTTTCCATCCGTTCCCAACATTCCGACAAAACAACCTTAAAATTACAGGACTCAATTCAAATCGACCTTCAGGAACAAGACGCAGTGACCTTACCGCAAAGCAGTCACTGCGTTCACCACCCATAACTGATTTATTCTTCCTCTCATGATGTCAAATCCTATCAGTGCGCCGCATACTCTCCCCCTGGCATAATTTCTGGCCCTCCTGATCCTCCAGTGAACTCCGATCTATTAAACACTCTCGATCCCTTTGTTTACTTCAAACCGCCCTTTTGGACGAGGAGAAGTCATCATAACCCGTCTCAGAATAGACCATACCCGTCTCACCCTTCTTCTCTATCTTCATGTTCTTCATCCCTAATCTGGCTTCACCATTTTGTCTTACCTACCATCACAAACTGCCTCTCAAACAATCATGAGAAAATCACTAGCACGATGAACTACCTCCGATCCTCCTATTTCTACAACATCATCTAATTCTTATTTACTCTCAAGTGTAATTTTAAGGCTCAATTTGAATTATATGTATAAAAGATTCTGGCGAAACGATCGACAATGGCACACGTTTAAAATTTTTTCGACTGAATTAATATTTACTCAAAAATATAATACAATAAACGACAGCTGGGTACGAAAATGTCAAGATTTATAAATAAACGATTCTAGATCGCGAAAAATATCTAGAACCTTCTGGTCATTTCGTCCTTCAAATTTTCCAAGTATCTCGTGATACGAATACGATTGCATTCCATCGAAAAATGATGCAAAATTGTATCGTCAACCGAACGACAAACTCGTTAACATGACACGTATAAATTAATCCGATTACATAACGCGACAACTACGTATTTATCATCAAAACTACACCAAGATTTTCTTACCGATAAAAGTTTGTATAATAGCCCATAAAATTGGAAATACTCTCGGGGCGCGTACTATCAAGACTCGTCCCAGCGTTTCAGGATAATTTGCTTCGGCAATTTCAATAATCCTCAAAAGAGCCTAAAATTATACGCACATTAATTGATACGGATATCAAAACGAATCTCTACCGTGAACACGCGTAATTTACCCGAATTCCGGGTCTCCAATAATGCCTCATATTCAAGCCTTCCAGATCGATAAGTAAAGTCCAGGTAGTGACCGGATAACCCGACACTCGGGTCGCCTCCTTCGTCAAATTAATGCCTTCTTCACAAACATGCATTGCCTGTCAGGAAATTAGAATTAGTCGCGTAAGCAGCCGAATAACGAACGAATTCATCGCGAAAATTTACCAATTTCAATAGCCCGTTCTCTCCAACTGATTTTAATAAGCCTTTAACATCAGTCTGTCCCAGACGTAACACATAGAGGGGTCTGGAATCTACAAAAAAAAAAAATTATAATTAAAATCATCAAGATAAACAACGTTAAAGAATCTTTCAACGTCGTATTTGTACAACTAATAGATTGACCTTGTGGACTGGTTTTGTCATTAATAAAGACTCGATGTATTCGTACATGAAATGACGATGACTAAAGTGAACTCATTACCGCCTTCGCGTATAAAATACTTAGTAAAAACTCTTCTTCAAGGCAATATGCATAGAAGACGAATTCCACTATAACAGTCACCTAAACTAAAAATTCTTAAATATTCCAGAAAAAATAAAAGCAAAAAAAAAATAGCGAATGATAGATGAGACGAACACATCTCTTTTACAAAAACAGTAGATAAAAATTTCATTATCACTTTACGAAACAGCTCTCTATTACAATAAACATAAGTAATGTGTACGACTAAAGATAAACATGTTGAAAAATAGCTCATACTCGTCATATAACTTTGAAATACAAAGAACACTCGGTATGTTTGAGATTAATAAGACTATTTCTCGTTGTACCACCTTTTACAGCTCAATTTTCTCACCTTTATCATAATGATGCCAACCTCCAGGAAAATATTCCGCGATTACTTGAGGCATTTGATATTCTAGCAGGATTTGATCCACGTTGTGTTTCTTACGCCAAATTAGCGAATGCGCTAGCAAATCACGAGCTTTTTCCAAATTGAAATCGCGAGCACGTAAGAATCGTAACAAGGTCGAATCGCTTGGTAACTATGCATTAACAATCAGTTAAATAATGAAAGAAAGTATAAATTGATTGAATTTCAACCGCAGCATACCTTCCCCTTGTGCGAATGAACGAATGATTTCTTCAATTGGACTAATTGTGATTCTTGTAGGGGCGTCAATTCTCCCAAATACCGTCTTATATAATCAGCTTCTAGAGTCAGTTGATTATCTAAAGATGAAAACACGAAATTAAATCAAACACGACTTATACGAGGTTTGCGAGCATTTTCTCAATACACACCACAGGTAGTGGTGGGGGACATGCTTCCTTGTTTCTTCAGTTTACAATTGTTATTCGATACGACGATTTCGTCTAGTTTGGCGGATACATCATGAATGGAGTTCTCATTGATGAATGCTGTACTTCCTCCATTGGCTACATGAACTCTATCGTCGTGAAATATCAAAAACCAAAATGAATTATTTGCATTCCCGCACGTCAAAATAAATGTAATGTACTTCGTACTTCTCGTCAGTTTCTTTGTCATCGTTTTGGGGAGGCTGCCAAGGTGCAACATACGTAACACCCTCGTTTTTCAACTCCTTTATAAAATAATCGATGACTTCCTTGCCTTTGGCTACACTCTGCGAGTATTGTTTCATGGCCATTTTCTCGATGGTACTTTCGAAGCCGAAAAATGACAGGATTTCCAAAGAAGCATTTTGTTCGTAACACGTCCAATCGCTGTTCTCCGGATGTACCTGATAAGCGCACACGAGCCATATCCGGTTTAGAAGTGATATACATTGCGAAAATTCGCAACCAGAATTTACTTACATAGTAACGACATTTTTCATTGAGAACAATTCGATTGGAGAAACTTTCGTTTCTAGCTTCGATGTCTAGGACTCGACTTCGTAAATTGAGATCATTTTTTTGATGAAACAAAACGTAATCAACGCCGACTAGCTATATTATACGGAAGAAATAAACGTAATTATTAATTAACGAGACGCGAGCGTTTTTAATAAACTCGGTAATCAAATTGTGAGTAATCAGCTGTTCGCAAACGCTGTAATTTACACACAGTATACGTCTATGTAAATATTAGAAACAATTCAATTTTTCGAATTCTTCTCGGACGGCGATAATTTTACGTTTTTTTTTCGCGCGAGGAAAAAGAAATAGAGAAAACTGGTTTGTATTTCCTTTAAAGTACTTCGATCCAAGGTAAACTAGCTTCGCGAGACGCTTCAAATTTTCAATTCGCCAATTCCCCCTATTTTAGTAGTCAAAATACGTACTTTCTTCAGTAGGTATGGAGCGTCAACGTGAATTTTACATCTTCGTTCGATGATTTTCTGCCCTTTATCCGGGCTTTCCCATTCCGAGAGAATTTCCGAACCGATGAAAACTGGTATCAGGGGACACGTAGGAAATCTGCGTTCGTAAGCCTGGAAAAATCATTAGACAGTGGAGTATTCTGGAAGAGTCCAGCGAAAATGTTGAAGACTACATGTGTATTCGCTTACCGCCATAACCAGTTCGAAGGGATATTTGTAAACACGAACTGGAGATTCATATTGAAGCACCATAACTATACACAACCACAATAGAAAAAATACGAGTAACGATAATGATTAATGAATAAACGTATTTACAACGCGGAAATGACCGATTTCTTTATTATAGTCATCGTTTATTACGAATACGCTATCACGTGAAAAAGAATTCGGGTTGAAAACTCTTTCCTTATTTATCAAAACTCTTATTATTGTACACTGCAACAATTAATGCCTTCCGTCAACGCTATCAGTTTTGCTCTTCGGAGTTTTCTGAATGAACGAGCCTGTTTTTTTTGGCTCGCTTCTGACGTCGTCGCGGGTTCTGCTGCAAGTGTGAGTGTGACTGTACGTCAATTCGATTCCGATGGGATGGGAGGAATTGATTCAGTCGTTCACGAACGATATACATGAAAGCATATTAGCAATTTCTACGAAATCCGAATCAATCAGGTCGAGCGAGGGGTCACACAATTCCAACGAGCTTAAAGTTTTTCCGAGTTTCCATTTT
Organism: Aspidiotus rigidus; assembly: GCA_035079385.1. Taxonomy (NCBI): domain Eukaryota; kingdom Metazoa; phylum Arthropoda; class Insecta; order Hemiptera; family Diaspididae; genus Aspidiotus; species Aspidiotus rigidus. Next base: position 16,399,877 of record JAVHKY010000013.1, read on the forward strand.
TCTTTACGATCACTTAAATATTAATATTGTTAGCTATTGATTGAAACTGAATTTATGTAGCGTATTAGTGAAAATTATCATCTTTGTCTTGCAAGAGTAGTATGAAACGAACGATCGCATCGCGCCGCGGGCAAGGACGATGAGTTCAATAAAAGTTGGAAATTATTACCTATAATCAAATACAAAAACTTCTCCCAGATGTTTAGTTTATAACATTTATTCTATATATTTTATCAGTCTCAGTAACATGGGAGCGCTATATTTTTCAGTCATTCAATATTTCGCTCCTCAAATTTCATTGAAAGTTCGAAAAGTGTTATTCGTAAAATTTCATGAAGCCATAAAAATGATATTTTCATCACTAAAGAAACTACTTAGATTATTGATCGAAGCATATTGTGCAGTCCGATATCAAACAAAACTCAGAATAACAAATTCACCAAAATTTAAAATCAAACACAGTTCAATTATTGAGAGATACAGCGTGTGTATCTATCTCTTTTCAATGATGAAAACATTTTCTGCGAGATAATTATTCGGTACAACCAACTTTAGCTTAATTTTTTTTTTTACTAAATTTTTCTAGTTTTTAGGGTATGTTCTACCTAGTTACTCACACACAGAAAATACATGTATATTACACAAAATGGTGCGTTGCAGGTGAAATTTTTGCCCACAATAACTTATTGAATAATGCGCAAAATGAACATGGTGTAATTTATTCTTGAAGTTAAAGAAAATACAGCTTAGTTGACAATTCGCGAAATATTCTGAATAATCTTCAGAAAACGTTTGAACAGTTTACGTCTGAAGGGGCCATCTTTGAATCATTGAATTTCAATTAATAAACAAAATTAGTTCGCGTGAACCAATCAGCCGTATTTTCCTAAGTTTCGTCAACAGAAATACGAAGTTTCAAGATATTTCATACTTCATTTGATCAGTTATCTCGGGGCAAAATTCGCAACATGTGACACATATTTTGTAATTGTCTACGTGTGAGTGACTAGGTATAGCATGCCGTTAAACTAACAATTTTTTGAACAGGCAGTTCATCAATTGAAATAAATTTGGAAACCAATAATTGTTCTTCAGAGACGAAAACTTACGATTCCATAACGAAAACGCACTCAGAAAGTCATAAATCTCTCTATCAAGAATGCAATAACTTTCTTAAAAATAGTTTAATAATATCACGGGTCCAGATGGTACAATACGAAAAAGTATAATTTCGAAAAAACTAAAATTCTGTTTATATCAGCGAGTTACAAAACCGAATTGCCCGCATGACTTTACCATTAGCTTGGCGTGCGCGTACACGAAACTCATGAAAAGAGCTCTTCACATAATTGCCACCATTACGAGACGACGAATTTGAATTTTAATCCAAGGAAGTAAAGATAAAACGCGCCGTTACCAGAATACTCTATGCAATATAATACAAATATCCATAACAAATGTTACTCCATATGAGTACAGAAAGATGCAATTGATGCGTCCTGAGTTTCATCAAGGAACAATTCACAAATATTATCCGTTTATCAATACATGTATCCACCATTTACGAATTCAAACCGAATAATTCTGACAGTCCTTCGTTTTCATCCAAACAGTACGAGAAATCTCTATTTGGCGGACTAAGACTCAGCAACGAGAATGAACCTGAAAAATATAAACACAGAAATTAATACTTTGGGGGCAAAATGTGCTGACCGCTCTCGAATAATTGAATAATAAAAATTTTTAATTTGACAGAATTAATTCTTTATTTAAAAAAATCCTAAACTTGGAGAATATTTCAATTCGTAAGAGAATTAAAATGGGAAGGTACCGACAAACCATAATACGAAAATGAAAACGATAATAAAATAAAAATAAATCTACGTAGATGGTTAATTAATTATAAATGAACTGAAGTTTGCATGGAGATTTCGCAAACATTTTGATCACTCTGCGTATTCTTCTTTCAATCGCTTTACGCCCAAAAATTTTAATATAACGAGAATTATAGCTACAGGTGGTCTCAGAGTTGTCAAAACAATGTAAGATTTAATTGGATTTCTCAAGAAATATTTCGTCCAAATATGAGACGTATGTACAAAACTTCCGTTGGAAAAAAAAACTGAGTCTCTTGCGTCTTTTATCCATTCATTTTTTTGTTTCCCTGACTTCAAGTCGACGAAAATTTATTGTTTCATTTGTTCTGGTAAGCGGGACCTGAAAATCTCCTGTCAAGATTCGAAACCTAAACGATCTGGAACGCTTAACTGAGATCTAGACTTTTTTGTCCGTCAAGATCTGAAACCCAAAAAATCCACTTCTTTTTTACACAGTCACATTTGGAAGCTGAGAAAATTCGATTTCATGGAATTCAAAAGAATAATGTTCAGTAGAGAACTGAAAGTACCGCGAACATAGAGAGAGATTGCATTCTCTTCAGATAAAAAAAAACTCAAAAGCTTGAGATGTTCATGAAACAAGTTCCGAAAGAGTATTGTAATATTGGATTATTTTATACACGACACTTGACATTCCTTATAATGAAATGAAATGTGAATACTCGAAAGAAAAAAAAAAAAAGAGAATACCTGATTGTGAGGCAGTCTGCAGATTGAGATCAGAATCGCCCTTATCATCTTGAGATGATGCAGCGGACGATATGCCGGAATCAGATCCAGTTTTATCGTCATCCGAAGCAACAGATGGAGTGTTTTCGTCGAGGTCAAATTTATCGCTATCACAGTCCTGAAATATTAAAATAATGCTTTCGTCAGAGCAGAAAGAAATGGAAAATCTTCATTTGCAAAATTCATGGCTACTTACGGAGAGTACATTATGCTTGGTTAAAGTTACTTGATTATTTTTCATTTTCTCCAACAACCACAAATGGATTGGTTCACCGGTCGTTGATTTTAAATGAGCTACATGAGTAACGTTTCCATTCTATGTAGAAGAAAAAAATAAGAGAGAAAAAAAGGTTATCACTCTATCCTTAAATTTTATATTTCTTCTACTCATTTTATAACGAACTGAGATAACTTCAATAATTTTGAAAAAATAGGAAGCCAGGTTAATCAGGAAAAATCTAGTAATTTAACACAGACTGACACTAGCACAGTTTCACACTCATATCAGAATCGCTTCTGATCCAAATCATCAGAAAGAATAAACTTAACGAAACTCCCGTCATGATTCACAATTCCAAGTTCAATTTAATCCAACCCAAGACACTATTTCTGGGTAGAATTTGGATAGATGTTTCAATACCATAGTTTACAAAAGTACTTGAAGAAATGTAGTATGAAGTGGGAGGCATGTTCTGCTACTACTCTGCCTGAAAAGTACTTCGGTTCAGAGCTTCAACTCCACACAAAATTGTGATCTCAAGATAATTGATATTCCTGACAAAACTGCCTACCTGTTCTACGGACTCGACTTCCATATTGGTACCGCGCGGAGGTTGGACTATCAAATTATTCTTGTCCTCCATATTACCGACATCCTTCGCAGTTAAATAAGCGAATCTTATATTGGATTTCTCTTCGGTTACATTTTTCAGACTTTTGTATGCTTTCTAAAATTTTAACGTACAGTTTTTCAATAGCACATTCAGAAGGCGTTACAGATTTACATGTACTTTTCTTGTATTTCGATACAAACCGTCAGATCATCGTCCAACGTTTTCTCCTTTTGAGCTAGTATTTTAATTTCTCTTCTCAAATTTTGAACGTTGACAAAAGTTGGTGAATAACTGCCGTTAAGGTTGCCTCTGTAACGATAGGAGAAACAACGAACGCGAAATTAAAAATAGCACGAAATAAAAGATTTTTTCGGAGCAAAAAATGATTAGTGCAGTCCAGATATTGTGATATTTAAGTAGAACGTACCTTTACTTTATAATCCTGAGGTGTTCGCAATTAATATTATACAAAAATCAAGATTCATTTCACATAATTTGTAACGGATATAAAACTATAACATAAGAGAAAAGCTACCTACCGCCATTGAACGGTATTCTTGGTTTTCTTCTCCAATAAACCGACTCCTTCTAGCACATTGGTAATATCGTAAATCCTTCGTTTCTGCTCGACTTTTAGTAAATTAACCGCCTAAAAATGTGAGCGTTTTCAACAAGATAAGTAAGCGATTTTACAAAAGGTACACTTCCATTTTTGGAGCTAGAATTTGTAAAATACATTTCTCGTAGCTTCCTAAAATAATTTTCATTTTCAATTCTTGTCAGAAAATAAGATCTTACAACATTATGTAACTTCTGTATCTAGACGAATGAATGATGCATAGTGTAATAGCTCTTCGTATATTCTTACCGTGTTCAAGTGTATCACTCCGTTGGGCGAATTCATTAGTAAAGAAACAAAACGTTTGGTCAAGAGACTGAGAGATTTATCTTGCCGGTTGTATCGGAAGTACTCATTAGTGAGGGCTAGCAGATCCTCGGGACTCTTCTCTGACATGTTGATACCGTTTCAACAGTGGCTACTTCGGTTATAATATACGATTGAACATCGATCATTCAAGAAGGCGATGAGCCGAGGAGAACAGCTTTAATTTTAAAATTGAACGATTAAAAACATCACTCGCAACTTGCAACTTTCCACGAGGTTGAGTAATTGTATTCCGCGGGAGGATAGCTCTCCCGGTCTAAAGTACGATTTCTTTAATACGACGAGCAAGAAACTCGGCCTGGGGAGAGCTTCAGCGGAGAGACGCTATTAAGTTTGTTCGATGGGAAAAAAATCCTTTTACGTGCCGTCACGGAATCGTGTCTTTCTACGATTCTGATTGGTAGATTTCTGCAACTTGGACGTCCATGGGTTTACGTTTCCTTCGAACAAGCTTAAAAAACATATGTTATTCGAACATACGATGTGACCATGTAAACATGTGGATTTGCCGGTACTCAAGGCCACAGCCAGGTGTTATGGATACAATATACCCAGCAACGCAGCTTACTAATAGCAACCAAGAAGAATAAATATTTCAGGAGCTCGAACTGACAATTATCTTCAGGGAAAATATTTACGAATTTTATTTGCTACGTCTGATCTAAAGCTTCTAATGGTGAGACTAAAATTAATCATAATTGGTCCAACAGAAGTGAGTGGTTTAAGAGATTTTGTTGCTTGTCTCTCGATGAAATCAATATTAAGTTCTTTGTAATTGTTTTTACCCTATAATTTAGGCAGGCAAAACATCAATCTCTAATATTTTGGGTGATATTCCTGACAATGATTCTTCGCCTTATGAACCCACTGAAGGAGTTCGTATTTTGGAAATAGAAACAACTACATCGAATGATCCGAATGTAGAAATTGAATTATGGGATTGTGGAGGATCTTCGAGGTATATAATACTTATAATTTTTTCTAAACAGAAGAATAATATTCATGGGTATATTTAGAAAACAAATTTCTTGAATTTATCTCCCTTTTTCGTAGACAAGGGAGGGGAATTCAGAAAATTTCACGTTTATTTACTCCCCTGTATCTCTGAAAATGATGATTAATTATTCGATTTCTTGTTTTTCTCCTCATTTTCAATCGTGTTTCTCTCTTTTTGGTGAGTACCTAATACCTATGTTACATACAAAGTCCGAACCAAATCGTACAGCTATTTCTGAACAAATATTTGAGCATTGGGTAGGTACAAAGCTAATTTTTTTTTCAATTAATATTATAAGAAGAAGAAACAAAGAATATAATTATATTCATATTAAAAAAAAAAGAAAAAAGCAAAAGTAAGAGAGGATTGTATAGTCTATTTTCGAACTGTTTTTGTTTGTTTGTTTGAAAATGTGACTAGAATTCTGAAGCTACGCGATGTATTTCCTTACTCCGAAAAATCATGACAAACGCTTCAATAATTTTTTCTCGTAACTAACGAAATTTATTTTCGCCTTAGATATCAAGCTTGTTGGCCTGTATTTCAACTCGATGTTGATGGAGTTATATTCGTTTATAATCCAGAAGCCAGAGAACAACTGGCTGAATTTGAGCTACTGTATGATTATTTCGTTATTCAAAGCGGACTCAGTGATTTCAAGTGTATTATTTTTGTAAATTCAAGAAACGATAATAATGAATCGTCAATAACTTTACGTAAGTTGAGGACATTACATTAGCTTGCAGTGAAATGAACGAAACAGTACAATGTAATTAAGATGCTGCGTCGATAAAAGTCGTCCCAAAGTTTAGTGAACCACCGTATATATTCAGAAGTTTTTGTATTCATCTTACCCGTATTCCGTATTCCGTGTTGGACGATTGCAATTTTCTATTACTCTTTTTCTTTTTCATGATTTTCATTTTTTTTTTTTTTTCCTTAATTGATGTGCTGCTTAAAATGGTAGAGAAATGAGGTTTTCCACTTTTCAATAATTTAATGGCTTTCCCTTTAATACGTTCGTTCCTGAAGTATCCATTTTTTAAAAATTATCATGCACTACCAAACCAGAGAAATATTTGTCAATTTCTGTCAAACTTCTTTTCGTGCCGTATTTTTTATTTCCCTTCGTATGTTCGTCAATCGTACTGACACAGGTTAAATTGAAATTACCCCCTCACTAAATTTCCCATTTCGCGTAACGTAGGCCCAGATCTATTCAGGTAAAAATTCTCAAGTGATTATCCGTAGGTGCTTAAACATTTATTCTACCAATTTTTGATAAACTTACTCGTCTTTTTTCTCACGTGTGTTTCCATATTTTGTATTTAATCATATCCTGGTGTTTTGATTCTGATTGCAGCCAATCGATGCAGAAAGGTGACACGTAAATTTATCAATGCTGCGAGTAGTCCGAATAAGATTAAATCTGAATTTCATAATTACGTCGAAACACTGTTGAGTGACTGGAAACGAAACTTTAAATTGTAGACTTCCATGGACGAATTTCATATTTGAAAACTATAATTATCCAAGAATTCTTTGAGATAGCAACAATGTATTTAACCGAAACAAGTACAAAAACAAGAAGCCGCTGCATGCTATTTCCATCAAACTTTTTGGGCAGAACTTTTGCACCATTTATAGAATGAATTAGTGATATAGAAGAACAGTCATTTCGCTCTGCCTTTTCGCACATTCTCAAATAAGCTGGAATAATTTACAAGAAAAAGTGTGCATAAATATTTCTCTACAAGTTATTTACAATATTTACAGCAAAATTTCGGTCACAAAAATACAGCATCGATGTTACATAGTAGTACAATTAAATAATTCGTATTCTATAGCTTCATAATTGGTAACTAGATCGACTTTATCAAAACGCAGTGTCTGGTATTTCACTTACTACTTGTTCTAACATTTCTTGGGAAAAAACACTCGCATAACGAATATTTACACGAAATTTCATACCAGTTTTACGGCTAATTAGAAATATATACAATTTATCCAAGACGTTACCACGCGCTTGAAAGTATAAATCACCCGGCTTAAATTTTCTATCAACTCTTGAGCCAAAACTGTCAATGTACGAAACAATGGTCTCGTTGGTTTCTTGATCGATGTAAATAAATCCCACAAAATTTTTTAAAGGCAGACAGGTCATAAAATGAGTTCCGATCAAAGTTACGGTCGTCAAGGTAGTGTATAAAACATCGTCCATAGATATAATGTCGTTCATTTGACCCGCGATAGCACTTGAGATGACTAGGACTGAGAAAGGAATCAAGAGTCGTTTAACACCGGTGAACGAGGCAAATTGTACTATGCCGTCGTATTTGTAGCACTGTAAGGCATGTGGAAACTTATTGTAGATTGTTGGGAAAGGAAGATCGGGTATTTTCGAGGGAGGTAATCCCGAGTCTCTAGGCTCCGGAAGACCAGAGGTTCCTGAGGATAATCGAATACAAGACGTTCGATGCCAAATTCTGAACTTTGAGCTGGACAAAATTGAAGAACGAAGAGCATATGAATAAACCGATAACATTATGAATGAATTCGTCGACACTCCAGGCTCACTGAAGAAGAGAAGTTAATAGATTCACATCTTTGAAAACATTTACCAATACCGTTTCAAATGAATATAACCAGGAACGAAATACGAATACGAAAAGGAAAGAAATCGGTGAAGAAGAGGTCGAAGGAAAAACACAAGCCCTTATCAGTAAGTTATCACTATCAGTAAACCTTGTTCTTTGTTGTTTTTTTTTTGAATGGCATGACGTGAGTTTGTGACGACTGGGACCGGGCAGCGCTAGCATCGTGTTTTTACATGAAAGAAATTAATTTTCCGCTCTTCAATTTTGTTTCCCATAACTCCCAAGTGAGGACCTATTTTTACAATTTTGTTTCCCATAACTCACAAGTGAGGACCTATTTTTACAAAGGGCGTCCGTGGAGAAAAATTCGTCACAGAAAAATCAGTTTGAAGTTTCAGCTCAAAATATCTCCAAAGTAGAGAGATTCTTGAAAATAGGATAGTGAACAACCTTTTCGTTTTCGCTGAGATGAAAAAAACATGGGTGAAAAAAAAAAAAAATTATAAAAGATAGTTTATGATCTAAAACGCGCAAAAATTGAGGTCTCCGCAAAAAGGGCGTCCGACAGACTCACGCCCTTTTTACAGATATAGGTCCTCACGTACCATTGACTATAATATTACTTCGCTATAAAATACGACAGGTGATTGTAATACTGTGGAGGTTTGGTTATTTATATTTTTTTAAATCGTATTTTACAATGTGAGAAATCAGGGCAAAGTGGATGCGAAACAAGCTTACCCTGACAAAGAAATTACGAGAAAAAGTAAAATTTTTTATCCTAAAAATGGGTCAAATATTTCGTCATCACCTGAAAGATGAGAAATACGGGAAAAATTGGATTTCTATTTTTCGGTGTTATTGGAAATGTTGAAAAACTAGGTTGCGGCGTTGCGCTATAGAGAAAGGCAAGTGCGACAAGATCCTTTTTTATTTTGAAAATGAATAAGTAACTTATTCTATAAAATCTATAAGTGTGCTATGTATTTCAAGTGTGAGAATTTTGAAAAAATGTTATTTAAAAAAATGGTGAAATATTCTATAATCGCGCTAAGAATTTTGAGTGTTGGGAATTGTGGGAAAAATTTTATTTATTCTATTTTTTAATATTATTATTGGGAAATAATAAAAAAGTAGTTGTACCATAAGAGTCAACTGCAGTAGAAAGAATTTTGAACATAATTACATAAAGAAGTGATGAATTTTTTTAAATTTTAGAAGTAATGGAAAATATTGAAAAAGTAGGTCGTGTGATAGAGAAAAATCAAGTGCACTAGAATGAATAGGGTTAAAGAAGAGATGATGGGAATTTGATACAAAAGATGAAAATTTTTGAACTACATGAGAACAACAAAAGGGTAAAATGATTCGTATTTGTTTTAAAAATATCAACCTGGCTGTATTGGAGATGCCATTCATTGAAAATCATTACCTAATCCTTCGGTTTCCTTTTTTTTTTTTTTTTTTTTTTTAGTACGCAAACCGGAGACAAAATATTTGCCATACCCTGTACTTCACAAAAATATAGGCTACGACAGAGTAAGTCCGCACGTGTGGAATATGAAGTACATGCTGAGGTTTTTAAAGCGACCGATGAGACTCGATGAGACTCGAAATTTTACAGAAAAGAGAAAGGTAGGGTCTTCTAGCATTGAATATCTAGACCTTTCACAACAGGGGGCACCTTAAGGTTGGATATAATAGAAAAAAAAGAGTATGCCTGTTGGTTAAATGAATGAATTGCAAGGATCAGCAACCGCGCTAGCCGGACCGGCTACTCTCATCAAAAAAATGAACTGAGAAAGAGAAAGTAGCGGATTGCGACGAGCGAGAAGGATAGAGGGGAAAAAGGGAGAATTCATCTCTATAGAAATGAAAAATTAATACGTCTTTCGCCCTGTCGAACAGAGAATTACCTCTAAAACTTGCTGAAACACGACGCTAGACGACGCCGCCGAAAAATGAAAATAGCGTGACTATAGTCTGTCCGCAAATAGAATGGGTCACGTAAACAAACCCGCGACCCGCTTTCATGCAAAAAAAATTGATTACGATGCGAGGAAGCGGTTCGCGGGTTTGCTTACGTGACCCATTCTATTTGCGGACAGACTATAGGAGTGTAGGTGTAGTTAGCTAACAGGGTATTAATGAAACATCCATCGGGTAACCCTGCATGAACTCATCGTTCTGGAATTCGCATTATATTTTTTTGTTCTGTTTGTGTTCACGAACTGCGTACACTACCACCACTCATTAGAGTTGGTAGAATCCACTGTACACAGGTCCGTCCCAACCAGTTTCTATTCACGACTTTTAGATCGGTGTATGAATCAGTAATTTCACTCGTGAGATTTCCTTTTGAAATTGACGAATACATTTTATAAAGTCGACCGATCGGCGATAAGTCTTATCGAATTCATTCGAATGAGTATCTCAATCTACTTCATTGTTACTATTACAATTGCTGTTGGTATGTAAACTTTCGAGGTTCAAAGTACACTTAGAAGGAGTTCAACAATTCAAATTTCTGAATGTTTGTGTATGTCTAGGTACAATTGTATTTCTTGAGATGTGTCCTTTCTCGCACTAGCATTCGCTATTGTATTGTAGACATCACGAGTTGTCAAAGTGTTGCTTCAAATGGTGCTATTCAGCTGAGTCCTCTTCGGAATACTTACGACGTCTTCATTTTACAAGAATCCGGTTCTGCTTATCAATACGAACATTAAATTCGAAGTCTGTCAATTTATGAGTTGATCTTGAGAAAGATTTGTCACAATATCGCTTTCTGGTAACTATAAATTCTTCATTTAATTCGTATCATGAGTGTAATCTGTCAAAATGTGTGTCTGGAGCTACTAAGAGTACTCAAGTGACAAAACCGGTCCTATGGACAGATGAAAAATTTCAGAAATTTCTTCTATATAATTTAATTTTCAGTACTTACAAATCCGTTCTCGAACTAACATTTGTAATTATTGCATCGTAAACGATTCACGAATTGTCGTGGTGTGATTCTTCTTCGGAATACGGCGTCTTTCAACAAGAATCCGGTTCAGCTAATCGATACGAAATTTAAATTTGAAGTCTATCAATTTATGAATTAGTCTTGAGGAAAATTCGTCGCAATCGCTTATGGTAACTATCAGCTTACTTTTCATTTAATTCGTATTATGAGTGTCATGTAATATGTGGGTGTCTGAAGCACTAAATTAAGTGCTCAAGAAAGACAAAGCCGGTTCAATTTGAACTCTTCGTCTGTTCTATTCAATTTTTTGGATACATAACTATAAGAGCTATCTTTACTCCGATAGCGTAAGCCTAGCTATTTCACCTGCGATGGAACATTTAATTAAGGAAACAGGAAAGGTATGAGTTTATTTCAATGTCTATAATTTTTTATCAAAACGGAGTTGCAGAAGAGACCCTTGGCCCATCAATTATTTTGAATAATTATCGCATTCGGGCCTCATTTATTCGCTTACCACATCCTCATCGTGCGTATAAAGATACTATAATTTTTTATCGACAAAAAATGTTCTATACTATATCAAATTACGCCACGTCCTCTTTTCCGGAAATTACGTAGGTATCAAATTAATGTCATCATTTTGCCACGCTTGGATATTGTTTTCTTTCCTTCGCTATTGACATCGTTGACCTGATTGGACTCAATTATCTGTGGACTCGACTAATATTTTCCTTATCTTTGATCAAAGTTGAATAAGGTACCTATGGAAATGATACTCCACCTAGAATCGAGCCAACGTTCTATAATGAAACTCTTCTTTTAGTATTTCTGAGCTCTCTAATTATACTTCTTTTTTTTTTTGTCTCTTAATTCCACTCTTCGATAATTTTTAACAAAGTTGCGAAGTTGCCAAATGTAGTACCGTCTATGAGTTCGTTTATTGAAATTTATTTACCGCGAACGTTGAGTAGGTAATTCCTTTTTAATCTCTCTCAGAAAAATAAGAATTTATTATTTTTCAATTTTATTTGTAAAAATATGTACATTGTTTTTTGAGATTCCAAAATTGTAAAAATCTCATTATTTGCAAAGATAAGCACTGTATGTATTTGTTTCTCATATCTTCACTCTTGTGAGTTCGAATTCACGCGAGTGTACCTGAAAAGCCGAGACTGTCTAATCCTATAGCGTGAAATATGCTCTAGCACTTTTTGTATTCCAATTGTGGACTCATTATAGACAAAACTCCTTTAAAAAAAAAGAATCGGGAAATCTTGTATAAATTTTAAAAATAATGTCCACGATTATGAATTCCTTTGAAAACAATCTCTCCTGTAACTCGAGTAATTTATTGTGCCTTTCAACTCGATATTTCAATAATTTCTCAATCATTTACTTTAGTATCGTATTTTCGGTCCTGTTCTCATAGTAATTGTATTTCCTAATTTGTAGCTCGTATCAAACTTGTGGTCTGGGCCAAAATTTGAAAAACTGAACTGATAGCAATACATTCAGTGGAATCAATTTTAGTTAAATGAAGTAATGTAGGTATTAAAACGTGATTATACTAATCTTTCTCATTTTCAACTTTTAGGTAGCTCAAATAAACGGTCGGTGACCACCAGAATACAGTGATGACAAATTTCGTCCGCGTTTCAAAATATTAAAGTTCAAACTCGTGGAGCTGATGGCTGCATTAGGAGAGGCGAAGATGAATTCGATGACTGTACCAGGAGAGACGAAAATGAATTCGGTGACTGCATCGGGAGGGACGAAAATAAATTCGATGGCTGCATCAGGAGAAGTGAGAATGAATTCGATGATTGCACCAGGAGAGACGAAAGTGAATTCGATGAATGTACCAGGAGAAACGAAAATGAATTCGGTGACTGCATCGGGAGAGACGAAAATAAATTCGATGGCTGCATCAGGAGAAGTGAAAATTAATTCGATAACTGCACCAGGAGAGACGAAAGTGAATTCGATGACTCCATCAGGAGAGATGAAAATGAATTCGATGACTGCGTCAGGAGAAGCGAAAATAAATTCGATGACTATATTAGGAGAGAAAAAAATGAATTCAATGACTGCATCTGAAAGGGCGAAGAGGAATGCGAATAGAATCGAGAAACTGAAAAAGTTCGAAAGTACGAAATTTCTGGAGTACGAAGATACAATTGATTTCAGACATCCGTTCGCTTGTAAATTCCTGGGCAGTAGAGGTAGCGGAAAAACTACATTCCTGATTCATTATTTGAATACGGGCGTTTCGGATGATTACGATAATATTATTTGGATTACTACCACAGCCCAACAAAAGATCTTGGAATACGTTCAAGACAAAGATAAAATAAAATTTCTAAAGCCGGATAAAGCTGTCATCGAAACTCTGTGCACTGACGTTGATAATAATGAACCATCGAAAAAAACTCTCATTCTTTTTGATGACAGCATGCTGGAAGAATGCGTCAAGAATAATAAGAAGATTTTAGAATTTTACACCGGGGGCAGGCATAAGGGAATCAGCACCATAAGTCTTGAGCAACATATTTCCATATCTCATAACGTCGAAAAGGGAAATACTGATTATTATGTGTTATTCCGTTTGAATGATTACGAATCAGTGGATGTATTCAGAAAAAAATTTTGCTGCGAATATTCGCTAGAAGAATTTATCAAAATATATAACTACTGTCTCGAGCATGATCGTCCATTGATCATAACCTTGAACTCGCTTCCGAAGTACAGATGTAATTTTAATGAAGAAATAAGTCTGAGTATTTTCGGAAACGAGCCCAATGGAATCAGAACCACGCGAATTCTCAGATCTACCGATCGTCTCCATAAACTGGAACCAGAAGAGGAAAAACGAACCTCATTCATGGATAAGGTTTGTTGTGCTTTTTTCAAGTGTTTTTGCTGTTTCTACTAATCTCATTATTTTCTATTTTAATGATTTGAATCAGAAAGAAAGTACTTATTTGTATCTCGACTCGATTATCATTTCTATATTACCTGATTACTTTTATATTTTACCTTATTTTTTCTGTCTCTTTTTGTGATAAGAATTTTTTAGATTTTTTTCTATTTTTTATTCGTATGATGACTACTTTTATACCTAGTTTACCTTATTTTTTTCTGACTCTCTTTGTGATAAGAATTTTTTAGACTTTTTCCATTTTTATTCGTATGATGACTGATTGCATCACGTTTCTGTTAGTGTAGGTATGAATTATGTTTTAGAAACTGTTCTTTTCTTCCCGCGGTTGAATAAATAAAGTTCAGTAGTATCTATGAGGTTTTATTGACGATAATTTTTTGCAGTCGAAATGACTTTTGAGGTTCTTGTGGAATGAAATATCTATTTGTAATCAAACTAAAACTGAACTACGCGCATGATGACCACAATTTCCAATTCCGTATAACGTGAATATTTTATCGCGTATGATCATTGAGCTTCAAAATCGTGTGTACTGCCAAAGAAGAGATGTCCACACCAATCACTTTCTATTTTTGTAGGTAAGGTGTACAACTGGCAAAAACTGTCGAATTTGGAGGCTTGAAATTCAGAATGAAATTTTGAAATTTTACCTCCTATCAAGTTTTTTTTAGAAGAATTATATTTATTTTATGAAGTTCTCATCAATCTGAGAGAGTTTTCAAAACTGTTGAATCTGTTTTGAATGGTAAATTCTGTTGAAAGTTTTGCAAGGACTCAAAATTTCCCAAAAATATGATTTAGGTTGTTGAATTTGAATACGGGTACGCTTGAACCCTTTTTAGCCAAACCCAACCAAGCGACATGATAACGATCTGGCAAAAAGGAGAACCTTCGATTATAGTAAAGGAACATTTCTCTAGATTTTTGTCATGTCGCTTGGTTGGGTTTGGCTAAATAGGGTCCATTTTATTCAGTTTTGGCTTTTCCAAAATACACGAATTCGGAAATCCCGCGAATGTATCTGGGCGCGTAAGGGAAGACAGGATAGAAATGAAATCATTGAAACCTCAGCCCAAAGATTTTTCTCATAAATCTATAATATGAAAAGAAAATTGGACCTGGACGAGACATCCTGAGTGCGAGTGCGACACTAGCGCTCCACATCACTGTGACTCAAACTTTTTTTTTATTTTTGGTGATCTACTCGGTACACACTCTATTATGTCTAATTTTTTGTTGCTCTATGAAGCTTACGTCAATTTGACAATATAAGCATGTAGCCTACATCGTCGTATTGCGTGGTGTTGAATTTCGTCTTGATTATCGGAAACACGACTATTCTTTCCGGTCTAAATTTTCGATTGTCAATTTTCCTGGCAAGATATATTCCAGCTCCCACTGTCAGAAGAGGCTTCATCAGGTAAGTGAACTTCTGTACTACCCTTACTATATCATCAATTTTCAGATGAGGAAATTTCGATGCCATGTGGTTTCACGTCGCACCGATTCAGTAAAATTATAACCTAGATTTCGCTCTCTTAAGCTACAATGTATTTTTAGAAATATTCCTGTATCGTATATTGCATTAAATTTGCTGTCCTAGGATTGAAGTTGACGCTTCGAAATGATGATCCGTATATCTGGTGACGTTGACGAATAGTACAATAATGTCCTTCAACAATTCCGGTCGACGTAGTATAATATCCTTCACGAATTCGGGAAGGCAAAGTTCTACTCCATCGATATTAAAACGACCTGGAAGAGGACTAATTTCACCCGGTCGTACCGTAAAATTTCAATTGAACAGCGATCTGAAAAGTTTGCTGAATAACTTCTTAATTGAAAAGAATACAGATACTTACGAGGAGCTAATACGACAGATACGAGACGCCGAAAGTCAACTTACGGTACGCATGCGATCAATTTTTCCGCTATCATCTCCTATTCCTTTTCTAATCGATTCCGTGTATTTTCAGGATGACCAACTCATTAAATTAATTACCGAAACAAAAGAATGTGTGCCTATCTTACAGGAAGAGTTAAAACTATTTGTGCAAGTAGTTCTGGTTAGTCTCCCTAATTCATAGATTTTCTTTTTTTAGTATACCTTACCTACTTTAACATGATGATCGTTTGAATCGTGTTCTTGTTTTTGTCATAGGTATTGAAGTGGGTACATCGTAGTGATGAAGTTGTCGATTTGTATAAACGTTTTATTCCTCACCTATGTTCGGCGCACAATTTTTACACGAAATTCGCTTTACAACAATTAGTAGCAGTCTTCCCAGAAGGTTGGTTGGTCTTTCATATAATTTTACCTCGTAAATACCATCTACTAATGATGTATTTTTCCTTTTAGTCGTAGAAAATTCTCTGCATTGTGATTGTATGCCTTCGGAACAAGAGGACAAAGCATTTCAAGCCGTACACGAAGTGATAAGAAGTCTTTTACGCGATGTCCCACTGTATGTTGAGTGTTGACTGATCGAAATTCTAAATATTATACATTTTTAATGACTTACATTTTGTGTTTTAGATGTTCTGAAGTACTGTTATCTGTGATAAAGAAGAAATTTCCTTTTCGTACAGAAAGTGATCGCTGTCATCTAAATTACGTGCATAACTTACTTACGATCACTACTTACGAGCCGAGATTAAGAAGAGATATTTTGTACATCATCATCAACAAGTATGTTCCCGTTCTTTGCTCTTTACCGCCACAAATTTAAAGTATAGATGTTTTACTATTTTGTTTTCTGTAGGCTTATCACAGAAATCGATACGAAATGTTCGAAAGAAGACATACGAAAAACAGAGACAGCGAATCAGCAGTCTGATGTTTTTGCCATGGAGGTGGATGATGTAGCACCCATGACGGATGTCGCATCCGAGCAAGATATGAAGCACAATTTAGCGCGAAAACTAGACTACTGTCTCCATCGTTTATTTAAATACATTCATTATGAATGCTACGATAAGAATGGTGCGCTGAAAAGGAATAAAACAAACCTCCTTTATCAAGATTTCCTGTACATTTTCGAGGAAATGATATTGCCCACTCGAGGATGGATCCACACGCCTTTCATCATGTTGTATTTAATTAGTTTCAAGTCTGAATTGACTGAAAATTTTGTTAGTTATTTATGGAGTAAGGTAACCAGCCTGAATGTTAAACCTGTGACAAGAGAAGCTGCTGTTTATTATTTAGCCGGATTATTATGCCACGCTTCTTTTGTTCCTACTGAGTAAGTATTCAGTATAATGTGGATTTTTATCCATCAATTTCTCGTGTCTCGAAGTAATTGAGTCAAAATGTTTATTGTTTGTCCTACAGGATTATCAGGAGTACCTTACAAGATTTAGTAAATTGGCTACACGTTTATATCGATAACTCCAACTTCAAAGATGATGGCTCGAAGTTGAATCTTCCTGTTCATGCTGTGTTTTATTCAGCTTGTCAAGCTCTGTTCTATATAATTAATTTAAGACATGGAGAATTCGTGAACAGCAATAAAGGTAAATAAATTTTGTACGTCGATATTTCTTTGTAAAACTTGACCTTATTTTTCTGACTTCTAAATTCCGTTTCAGGGTTGAAATTCTTGACGAATTTGAATTTAGGAAAAATCGTTATGTCTTCTTTTAATCCACTACTCGTATGCAGGCGGTCAATAGTTAATCAATTTATTAAAATCACGAAGACGTATCAGCTTGCGTATTGTGTTTCCATTCTTACATTTTCTGATGACCAAGCTCCGTCAATAAGTGCTACTGATCTGTGGCTAGATGAGTCATTTCCATTCGACGATCATCTATTGATTAGGTGAGTAGCAGAAATTTTGCTTTGGCCAACCATGCATTCTTGTGCAAGGTATTTGTGCCGTTTATTTTCTAACATAGATCTATTTTCTTTATTTGATTGGTCATCCACGTAATATAGGCTATTTGAGGATACCTGAATGATTTTCACGATGAATTTTTCTGAAGAATTTTATCTATTGTGTCGAGTACTACGCAACCTAATTTTCAGCTCACATAAAATCTTGAAAGTTTTGAAGTGAACTTGGTTAAACTCTTATGATAAAGATGGTGTTCTTACTGACCATTCAAGGACTTAATGGATACCGAGCTTGAGTGAAGCTTAAGAGAAACAATAACTAGAGTGAAGCTTAAGTGATATAGTGAAGCGCTGTTACTGCTCAAAATGGTCGATGATTTTTGATTCAGTATCGTTTTTGGTACGTTATTCTTGCAGTTAACGATCATCTATTTTGAGTACGCTATTTCTAATTTACGAACATATCAGAATCGAGTTCGCTGAAAGTAGCTCGTCCGAGTCTTGAGATAATAGATTATCACAACGGTATAATTTTTTTCAGAGCAAGCGAATTCATAAACCCTATCCAACGGCGGGTGAATCACGTTTCCGGCTTCGAAGCTTCAAATGATGATGGAAGCGATGATGAAGAATTTATACCGGTTGGATCATTGTCGCATTCGCCTCATGTTCCTGTTCTAAGTTCTTCTCCGTTTCTCAGCTGCTCTTTTGGAACCTAAACTTGTTATTCACTCAATACATAAACTGATTGAATTGACGTGATTTTATTTATTATTTTTTTCTTTAGAAAAAAGGAAGTTATGCTGATCCTAAATTTGATAATGGTGAGACGGTCCGCTGAAAAATTGTTCTAAAATAGGTAATTAAACTGTAATCTGGAATAGGTAAAGGGGTTTCAACTCTTGAAAAAGACGGTGGCATTCAAACTCGGAATGTTTGTACGGGGATAAATTCGCAAGATATGTTGGAAGGGGTCAATCTATGTATTTGAAAAATTACTAGGGCGTTGCGCAAAATTCTACAGCCGCAAAATCACTAAAATTTTGTCTGTTCCAACGAGAAATATTTTCAATTCGAAGGAATCGTATCGGAGCAATAACATTGTGAATGTTGTACTGATAAGTGGACGGCGAGGGAGGACACAAGATGAAACGTCTCAGTTAGCTTACTTTGACTAAAGAACCTGTTGATATGCTTGGTTGTTTTTTTTTTTTTTTTGGAAAAGTAGGCTATCATGGTATCTGCCTTCCGTTGTTCGATATTTTTTTCATCTTGGGGCTTGGAAAAATTTCGACATTTTTGAGCTATAGGGTAAAGGGGAGGGAATGGGCTGGAAGTATTAGGAGGAGAGATTTGAGATGATTTCGAACAAAGTCGGCTTATTTATCCCAGTTCCTAATCTAAATGTCCCATGTCTTTCTGAAACAAGCTCCCTGCATTCCTGAGTAAATGTCATTAGTAAATCCAGAAGTTTTTTTTCCCCCATCGAAACTGATCATATTTGATGATTGGTAACGATTTAATATTGTCCAAACAGAACAACTATAGCACGATTTGTTGACTTCATCGTCTTAATTGTTCGTTTGTTTAATTTTCAAGAAATAAAATTACAAACTAACCTATGTCATGCAACATGGTTCAAAAAATTAGAAATAATATTATTCAATTGTTTGGACTAAATGCGCTAATGCTAATTTCTCTAATACCTTTCAAATCAATGGCGACGCGACGTAGGTTTTCTTCTGATTTCCTTTCACCTGCATATGAATCTTTTACTATTATCGAATGGTCGTAGATTAATCACATCTATCGGGAGTAGAAAATGTTCTACATTTGAAAGAATGGCCTGAATAAGATTAAGGGATTTCGCCTCTCCACAGTCTCTTTTTTTTAGAAATTTTCTTATTAAAAAAATTAAAAAAGGTAACAATTTCTTCGTCTCAAGGAACGAGTTTTTAATTCGGTTGATATTTGGAACGATAATTTTCTTCATCAGGATCTACTTATAACCTGTCAACGAAGCCGAATAGGGAGTGCGGAGGAACAAGAACAAGAAGATGACGCATCAGTCTATTTAAATGAATTGGCGAAAAGGAATTGCTGATCCTGTGCTTGTTCGTTTCAGAATTCATAAGCTATTATTACGACTTTTCATAATTCGATACCTCTAGGAAGTTTCCTCATTTCATCATCATTTTTCGAAACAAAAAATGAATGTCCCTTTGAAATTAAAAAGCTTTCCTCGGTGGAGTGCTTACGTAGGTACCTTTATGAAAATTTCGCTTCGTTTTCTTTTTTAATCTTACGTTGATTAATTGTACGACGTATGAAATAGCTATTGGTTTGTTCCGCCGATCGATAATTTCAATTATCTACTAGGAATATCTTCTTTCAAAATGAATTCTTGAACGTACCTACCAAAAAGACGTCTTCAATTTTTATTTCGCTAATTATCATTCCGTTTGGAGTGTCGATAATTTTTTAGCGCTGTTGTTTCGTGCAATGAATTTGTAGTTTTATTAATCACCTCAAAAAGATGAGATCCACGTGAAAAACTTACTGTGCATAGATTTTTCTTAATACCTACAATCATTTCCTCCGTTGGTAGATATCTGTTTGGCCGAGTTTCCCATTTCTATTCTATGAATAAGCGCGTCAACATGAGATGAAGGTAGGTACCTACTAATTTGGAACTTAGGAAGCTTATCTTTTTGCCAACAAAAAACATCTCCTGCTTTTCCATTCATTTTCTATTTTTCTCATCTGCGTTTCCGATGGCTTATTTTCATTCTATAGCAATTTGCTTTGAAATCTTTTTCGAAAAACTTGAATGGAGGTATCTATCGACAATTAATTATTCTGGTTGACTTCTCGATTCATTGATGTTGATGACTGTGTTTAGACGCGTTGAGCTTAATATTTATACACGTGTGCATACGGATGAGGAAAAATGATCGACGAAACTTGTCTGAAAACTGTGAAATTCAAGTAGTATTTAAGGGCACAAAGTTAGTATTTTCATTTCTCACAATTTGAGATCAGCATGGGGTTTGTATGTTTTGTCTAAATCGAGTGAGGAACAAAGATGTATTTTGAGAACCTCGATTTTGGGCTATTATACGGCTTACAGAAGACTTAGAAACTTCGTTTTGGACGCAAATTCAAGATAAAATTGAGATACAAATTTTCTAGATTCCAAGTATACATCTAACGTTTTACGTTCTTGCACTAGAGCAGATTTAGCGCAAAGTTTCATTCAACTGGACAAGACTGGACCTCACCCGGTGCATTGAACTCGAAGTGTGCAGCCAATGCATTTCCCTCAATTACGTCTTCATCTCAATTCATTTTCACGTTCGAATAACTTCTCGAAATAGGTAAGGAGTGATGAAACCAATATATTTGCGCTTTTTAAAAAGCCGATCAAGTGACGACAGAATTTTCCGCTTGCTTTCTGCGGTTTTCTTTTTATTTCTTGTTGCACTTGTTCAAACAAGTTAAAACAGACTCTTGATGAATCGAGTAATTCATTTCAATTTACTCAAATACCCGTCAGAGGGCGACGCTACCGCTGCCTTTTTCCCGCTACCACCGAAGAAATGCTATCCGCTGACGCTGTCTAGCTGAGCTGATAAAATTTAATCAGTTCGAGATGGAAGCGTGAGCGAATTGCGTCTTCGTGCCGAAGTGGATCATCGAAGTGAACGTGTTCTACAAACAAGTTGCGCTTTATAGTAATTGAATGAATTGAATCGTGTTAATTTAAATTTAGTGCCCTATTGTGTTTTGAATTCGCTTCGTTCGACGATTTATTTGTAGCAATTTTTGCGCTTTTTCCACCGAGAATCATATCTTTTTCGAAAATTCAGAGAATAAATCTTGTAAATTTTATGATCTAAGGTGTCGTGTCTGGTTTACCATGTTAATTCGTGATTTTCGAGAGAAACTGAGCGGTGACCATACTCCAACCAGGCTTACCAGCAGTAATTATTATTTATGAAGAGAAGTCAGGCTTAGAAAAAGGTTACGGAAGCTGTTCGAAAATTTGGTTCCTGTTAAACGATAATTATTTTATGAAAGTAAGTACAATATTCTGTTGCATTCATTCGGACGAATTATCACGCTAATCTCGGTCGGTACTCTCGATGACTCGTTCGTTGATCCTCTTTTTCCTCCTCGAGTAAAAGCCGACAAGTTGGTCGATTTATCGATGTACATGTGAGAGCGAATTTGTAGATGATGAAATTATAGGTCACGTAATGAACTTTCGTGATCACGAGTTACGTACCACGATTATCTTCTCCCTAGAGAAACTGTTAACAGAGAGCACGACATAAACGACACACGGGCAGTGCATAGGAAGAATCTCGATTTTCTTTTGCAACTTTCTGTAGACGTACGATATCTTTCCAACTCTCCCGGTGCTCAAACTCTCTTTTGTGATTACAGAAGATTATGAGACTATTATTTTAATAGTTTTGCGACTGTATTGTTTCTTTGCTTTTGCCCTCCTTCCAGCATCAAAAAGGTCGTAACGCTCTTCTAAACTTTTACACATTAACGCCGGAATAATTCACAACTCAACGTTCATTTGCTCGCTTAGTGGAAGACTAACAAACCAGTTTCTACTGTCAGTAAACCTGGGTTAAGGCATACACGGTGTTATGGTAATTAGCAATGCGTATATTATGGATATGGAATTAATCTTTTTACAGTAGGTACCCAGTGGACCGGAGAGAATGTTATCTTATTGTACGGATGAGGAGCCGTTTGAAAACGTCTACCCACAGAAATTATTATTTAATGAAGACGGTGTAGTGTCTATATACTTTCGCAATCGTTGTAAAGAATCAATATCTACCTATGAATTATGAGTTATCAAATGCGATCATTTGTCTGAGATGTTCTCCCTGCAGTGACAAATTTTTGATACGAAAAATACCGTTTATATACCGTGGGTCTTCGATAGAGATTTTGAAAACATGCCAAACAATAATGTTGAAACGATTACAGAATACAATTACCTACGTATACGTGCGTCAATTACACACACGTTAATCATTCCTCGCGTTTTATGAAGCTGGGTATACCTTTGGAGCGATCATTTAAAATGCATTCTATTCGAATGCTGCTTCATCATCTCTGCAACGCTGCACGTGTGTCGAAAAAAAAAAAGGTGCGATGAGAATAAGATAGGCTAATTTAATGGATCTAGTCGGTACGAATGAAGTCTTAATTTGAAAACACTTCATTAAGTTTTGTCGCTATTCCGAGAATTAAGTTTACCTCGGCTCTACAAGTCTTGGCAGATAGGTAAATCCTTGACGAAGGTTGCAGACAGTTTAAATTGCTCTTTTTTAAAAAGTTTCCCGCGCGTTGATCCTTTATACGTGTGTGTTTCAAAAGTTTTACATGAAGGTAAATTGCTTTTATGCCGGTTGACGGATTTTTGGGGGTTGCGTCGAGCTATTCTGCTTGTTCATATCTTTCTGGTGTGTTTTAATAAGGTCATTACTATGAATGAAATTGGAACAGCTGCATTAAAATAATGATGCTCATGAAAATTCCGAATCCTTCGGAGCCTTGAAAAAATTGTACGTTTTCGTGGGAATATTAACGACTTTCTCAAAGATCTGAAAGATCAGTCCATCTTCCGGTTTTATGATAATCATCAAGTGCATCGATTGAAACCAACTTCAAAGAGAAGAAACTTAGGTACTGTGCATGCGTTTTTCTTTGAACAACCATTTTTTCCGATGGTGTATCTGTTTGGCCTAATTTTCCGTTGCACGAGATATAGGTAGGTACTGACGGAACCTGTTGATCGGAATTTGGCTCGAGCGAGGATTCAAAAGAGAATTTCTTCAATATATTTATTCAGGACTTGAAGGTTTTTAAAGCTGCTGGTTCTCTTGATCGAGAATTGTGTGATTTGGAGGCTGACCTCATCGTGGTGTCTTCTGGCTCATTTGTGAGGAAGTTCACCCGAACATTTGATCAAAGAAAAGGAGACATATATGGCCTAAAAGGGGAATTTTTTCAACACTCACCTTTACAGGGGTTTACAACTCAAAATTTTTTCAAGTCTTCTCTGTCATATGTAGGGCTCTAAAGTAACAATTTTTTCCAAGTTCCCTGTCGGAGCTCAAAATTCTTCCTAGTTTCTCTTCTCTTGTATGAAAACTTTACAAGGGCTGACATCTGTAATGGTCCTTATCTCAAAATTTGTCAAATTCCCTGTATGAAATCAAATTTGGGGCAGGTTTGCGGATGGCGGGACGCAATCTGTCCAAAAATGACCTACTTGTATGCCTATTTTTCTCCAGTGGTCCACGCCAACCCACAGATTACGTCATTGGGGTGGCGTAACCTAAATCTGTTTTAGGGATTTGTAAAATTTGAAGTCTTGAAACAAAATATTACCCAAAGTATAGATATATGCGTCTAATTGGCGAGGGGGGGGGGAATCACCACTTCAATAATTTGACCACCTCGTCCGACACCGGTATCGACCATTTCGGGTATAACTTCAGTCTCTTCGGCGAAACTCCCCGTCATCTTGGCAACCGTCGAGTTTCAGTGCCTCAGGGGCTCGCAAACTTTACACTCACCAGACACAACTTGAGCTAAATTAATGTTGGAGTCTCCTCTTCTGTCTTCGTGTTATTCCCTCTGAGTGTCGTCTTTATGTAGATGGTACGCAGGTGTTGAGTCAGCCATAGTATGCCTATTCCATTCCGTGTCCATCTCCTTCTTCAACACTGGTGGTTGCAAATGTGGGTACCTGGTTCCATGATTCTCCAGAAATTACGACGGCTAACAGGCTACTGGAAGCAAGCACTTATCGGTTGCAGTCATTGCCTAAGCTTGCCCCGATCATGCCTCCAAATGAGGTGTGATGTGATCCATCATCTCGCTCTTGATCGCTAGGTCAACTTTATGACTATTCAAGTTCCTTAACTTCTCATGAAGGTACGTGTTTAAGTGACCATAGCTTCTTAACACCTGGGTCAGGTGAAAGTTCGCTGACCATGGTCTCGGTTTATCCACTCATCCCTTAGCTCCCTTCGAGTAAATCTACCTTTCCATTTCTCGAACAAGGGATACCTAGTCTCCTTCTTGACCAGTAAAGCCTTTTGATCGGTTAGCTTCAAACACCATCTCTTTCTCCTTAGCAAGAAGCTCGATTGGTGGTGGACGTGCTTATATTTAAGTAGCCTCCGTCGAGGTTCGATAGGCACGAACACACCTCAGCGCAACTCTTTTTTATGCCTTTCCTTTTGTATGCTATGTTCATGGAACCGGCCCATTCTGGGGCACCATGCAGGAAGATCGATTTTACGGTGCCCATCATGATCCTTCTTCTAGCTGTCTTCAGCCCTCCTAGATTCGTCATCATGCGGCTTAGGTAGGTCACTATCCCGCCATTAAAAAATTGTGACTACAGCTCAGCTTTGAATCAAACCAGAGCAGGCGAAAAGTCGGTGGACTAACCTTCCGACCCTTCGTGAATAATATGGGCTCAGTTTTTCCTGTTGCAAGTTCTAGTGTCACTGCTTTCAGGGCGGGTCTGGTTCACCCTACTTTCCACCACTACAGTTGTTTCGTCAGTGCCAACTACCAATGTATCAGCTTAACACCTGATGGCAGCTTCAACTTGAAAATCTCGTTAAATGCGACGCACCATAAGAGCGATCCAAGGACTGACCCGTGCGGGACCTCATAAGTACCAGCAGACGTCTCTGCTTGGATTTCTCGACAACTAAGACCTGAGCAGGTATGCAGGCACTTCTGCATCCTCTCCCAAGGAATCGAGTTGTACGAATTTTTATATCGAGGCTGACGGCCCGCAAAACTGACTCGACTATCCTCTTCAGGTTGATTCCAGTATCTGACGTACAGCGTCTAGTTCGAAAACCGTGCTGATTACTTGATATTATGTACCTTTTCTTTAGATAGGTCCCGAGTCGATATAGGCTAGTACTCTCTCTAGAACTTTGCTCACGTTATCTAGCAGGCAAAGTAGTCTCATGACTTCAATTATACCAGAAAATAAATTTTTCTCAAAGTTCACAATATTGTCCCCACCCCCGATAATACAAAAAATGCAGAAATAATTTTGAAATTATGAAATAATGCGTAAACTCTTCCTCGATAATTAAGTTTATGCAACAAATTCTAGGTCCAGAAGAGAAAAAAAATACCTGATATGTACTAACTACTTTTTTACGACTTCCTTGTACATGATGGCTTTACAGAAAAACTTCTCACGGCTGAATAAATTACTTCAATTCCTACAAAAAGTATGAAAGAAGGATTCAATTATAGATAATGCAACAAAATGAAAAACTTCTCTATACGTGTCGTTCGTCGCAAAATGTGCTCGCAATATTATTCCGTAATGTACCAATAAAGATTTCCTGCTTCTTGTAGTCCTTCGTTACTCGTCATATTGTAATATCATATGCGGTAAAATTTTCTAAATTATGACTCTAATGTATGAATGAACGAATAAAATTGACTCGAAGTTCAATGACCATCTGTGCATCACTTGGCATCAATTTCACGTAAAATCTGTTAACTCGTTTTCCGTTTTCCATTCAATTCCGTCGAATCGTATAATTTTACTACATCAGTATTCGTGAATGACATCCTGTAAATAGTCTTGAATTTTTTTCAAAAAATATTAATAATTCTTGATCTCGCACTCGAGAGAGAGGAAGAGAATAGTGCTGATGTAATCATGGAAAGATTCAAAATTTAAAAAATTCTTTTCATGGAACTACATTCACCTCTCGTTATTGTGAAATTCTTATGGAAAGAATAAAAATTTTCTCGGGGTTTTTTCGTGTCATCTGACATAACTTGAACATACCAAAATTTACTTTTTGGACGTACAAATAATTCAACGACACTTCCTGTAAGTCGAATATTGGATCATCAGAAAAAGTGAAGTGGACAGCTTTTATCAACCTATTGAATTGTGATTCATGAAAATTGGAATTCTTGTCTACATTTTATCGCGCTGGCATAGATTAGAGAAAGTTGGATGTAAGACATGATCTCTTCCTTACTTATTGATCGAAATTCAAGGCTCCCAACTCTTTAACCACAATCTTTCGTGGATCTCTCACGTAAAATCGCTCCAAGCTAAATGCCTCCAGTATTCTTAAATATCTATGTCACCCCCGACTAGGATACGACCTAAAACTACTTCTCCAACTGTATGAAAGTCTCATCCGCTCCCAACTAGACTACGGCTTTCCGATCTATTCTCAGTCTTAACAAGTCCTCTCGTCAATTACCAAACATTGTTCAATCAACAGCTCTCAAATGGCCCGGGGAGCTTCTCAGCCTCTGCGCTGAAACAGCCGAAGCTTCTCTCCACTTTCGCACACTATTATTAGCTGCCAACTTCCTCGCATCCTGTGCTCAATTTACTGCCCTCTCCTCCCCTCAAAATACTTTACTAAATTTTCTTAAAACCCATTCCAAAGTAAACCCTACGATCCTTATTAAATCATCCATTTCTCCCATGGCTATTCACTCCTCCGACTATAAGATTCGATCTCACAAATATTCCCAAATAAAATAACACTGCCTACAGTAAACTGATCACAGTTCAGAATTCCCTGACCATATAATATGATGGTTCAAAACAGAAAATAAAACAGGCTATGCAAACTCCATCCAGCATAAAATTACGGCCCATTGTTGAGGAAACTCTTTCAATGCTGAGTTTAGCGCTACTCGCTCCTGTCTTCCTGGACTCTACTAGGTCCTACTATCTGACCCATTTTCCTCGCTCATGTCTTTACAAGATCCTTATTTCAATAATCCCATCACGCTACGCATTCACGTCACTCTCCATGCGCTAACTTTTATCAAATCATGTCACCTTCATCTGGACTCGAGGTCACATCCGTCACCCTCAACATGAAAACGTTAATCGTGCGGTCAAGAACTCCTTTTTCTTACCGAAAATTACTGACCCGGCTCATTTACCTCCAAAATCCTGGCTTCTTAGCAATACCTTTAGAAAGAACAACATCACGACAAACTAAAATCAATCAAAAACCTCCTTTTTCAGATAGAAACTTTCGCCGTTAAGAAGTCATCCTCTCCCGTCTTAGGATTGGCCATACCCGACTCACCAGCTCTCACCCCTTCCTAGGTTTCACGCCTCTCTGTCATGTATTTACTGCCATTCAGATAACTACACAGTTCAACATCTCTTCTCATGCCCCATCCTTCAAAACCTACGTTACGCCTGCTACGTTCCCTCATCTATAACCTCGACACTATCCAACAACTCCGAAATCATCTCCAATTCTCTCAACTACCTTCGTTCTATACCTATTTCTTCCAGCTTCTCTAATTATAAAACAAATCCATGTAATAATATGAATTATAATTACTGTATGAACAAATTGACACGAGCTGATGACTCGTTTTGAGTAGTTGAAAAAAAAATCAGACGATTGACCAAACGTTTTCTAAAATTTACCATCCTCTTTTGCAATGCTAAATACGACGCCATTTTTTTTTTTTTTTTTTTTTACGAAGTTACAATTTTTGTAATTTCTGCAAATTGAGATAAAACTCTTGAGAAACTGTGTTTTCCACCTCCAGCAAATACCTAACTATGAACATTACCTTAAATTCTGAAGTGGTATGTTGGGCAGCGTGAAAAATATACTAAAATCAACTTCTCCGATTTTTACTACAATTTTTATGATACGTCAGTCACCCATAAAGGTCAACAAAAGGTCCATCAATCATGGAGAATAGGCTTTATACGGCCGTGACTCACAGCCTTTGAGCACTGGGAGAATGTATGTAGACACTTCCCGAGGGAAAGAACGTCCGTGCCGTCTCAAACAATATAAAAGTTGAGCACGGGCCTAATGTCATGTACTGGTAATTAAGTTAATGACAGCAACGACGTTTTTAAACGTAATTAACGTTCGTATCTCTCACCCAGTCACGTACATAATTTCCACGCAATAAAATTAGACAGTGAAATTTCAACAAAAAACCATACGCGTGTTTTCCCCCTTTTTTTTCGAAAAAAAAGTAGTGCTAAGCTATCAAAACACCGCTTTATAATTACTTTGGAAAACTGTAGAAACTGATCACAAAAGTGTAGAAGTAAAAATACGAAAACAGTTACCCATCAGTGAGGCTTCAAAATTTGTACGTTGTGGTTCCCAGAAATATGGGTATCTGATGGCTGGACAATTTGAAAGTCCTCTGAAGTAAAATGGTACCGAAAGAGGGTGCGAGGAGACTATTTAGTTCCTATATATTAGCTAATTGTGCACCCGGATTGATTTATTGGGAAGTGCCTCTTCTATAAGAACTTGGACTAAAAATTGTTCCCTGATGAAGTCTCCTTCATCTGCTTGTACTTTCTTTATTTTTCATTTTTTTAGCGGGGAACCCGATATCCATTTTGTTAGGAGATTACATCCTCAGAAAACGTCCGCGTCCGCAGGTTAGGTTAGGTTACTGGACTTGGAAGAATTTCGAGTCTCGAGCTATATTTGATAGGAGGGGGACTTGGAAGAATTTCGAGTCTCGAGCTATATATGAAAGGAGGGGGACTTGGAAGAATTTCGAGTCTCGAGCTATATATGGAAGGAGGGGGACTTGGAAGAATTTCATGTCTCGAGCTATATATAATAGGGGGGGGGGGGGCTTGGAAGAATTTTGACTTTCGAGCTACCGTCCGCCGTCCAACCAAAAACTTGGAAAAATTTTGAGACTCGAGCTATATATGATAGGAGGGGGACTTAAAAGAATTTCGAGTCTTGAGCTATATATGATAGGAGGGGGACTTGGAAGAATCGTGACTTTCGAGCTATATATGATAGGAGGGGGACTTGGAAGAATTGTGACTTCCGAGCTATATATGATAGAAAGGGGACTTAGAAGAATTTCGACTCTCGAGCTATAGGAGGGAATGTAGAATGATAATTTCGATTTGAATTATATGACAAGATTATCAACTCAGTTCCACACCACCTGAGAGGTCGAGTTAAGGAATTGTTCTAATTTTTTTTTTTTTTTTTTCTATTACATCCAACCAAAGAATAATTATTAAAAAAAAATAAAATAGATAAAATATTAAAAAAAAAAATTAAAAAAATATCACCTATATAATTATGTAACAACCCCCCCCCCCCAAAAAAAAAAAAAAAAAAAAAACAATAATACTTTGATATACCAATCCGTTGTGAGGACTGGAGCCGAGTTTGAATTCATGTAATAAGGGAGTATGATTTGAACGCTATTTAAAGTTTATAAAGAGTAAAATCATAAAATATTTTTAAAAAAAGCGCTCCGCCCCCTGGACTCCCCAATTGTTTTCATTTTCAACTAAGTTGAAACAATAGTGCGTGGAACACAAAAAATGATTCTATCATCTTCCTTCTTTTATTTTTTTTAATTACATCCAACCAGAGAAAAATTATACAAAAAAACACAAAAAAAACAAAATAAAACAAACAAAAAAAAGAACGAAGAAAAAAAAAGAATCGGGGGAAAAAAAATTATACACATGCATAAATGTATTGAAAAAAAAAAGAAAAAGGGGTGAAAACAATAGTACTCCGACATAGCAATCCGTTGTAAGGACTGGAGCCGAGTTTGTTCTTGTATTAAAAGAGTATGATTTAATTGCTCTTTAGAATTTAAAGAAAGTAAACTCAACCGGTGTTACTTGGAATAATGAATAATAATAACTGCGTTCCGAGTAGGCAATTATGAGAAAAAGAAAAGAATAAAGATGAACAAAAAATACAATAACGAGAAGAAGTTTGTACTCAAAGATCGATTGAACAAAAAAAACAAGGAAAAAAAAAAAAGAACAAAACAAATACTATTATCATTTACGTAAGAACGCCGTTTGTAGAATACAAAAAAAAAAGAAAAAAAACTTTTTTTTTGAGTCTATGTAATTTGTCCGAGCGAAAATTGACCGACAGAAAAAAGAACACCGAAAATTGACCGACAGAAAATTGTGATTGCTGAAAAGTGAACGTACGAAATTTGAGCGTGGCGAAATTCAGATTTTGCGAAATTTAATCGTACAAAATTTGAGTGTTAGAAAAAGTATAATGAAATTTTCTAAATTAGAAAAGTATTCCATAATGTATAAATCTTAATAAATGAGATTGTGAGCGATACCCCGATACCCCTTAGATAAGTCAAGAAGTAGTCGTCCCCACTGTCGACGACGTCATCCTCCTCTTCACGAAAAAAATCTTGTGAATAATTCGACTTTGCCTGAGATTACAAATAATTTTGTTAATTCCAAAGGAAAGATTAAACGAAACGCATTACTTCATATTTTATGGTGATGTTATCATCATCCTCATTCTATATACGATGCGTGTGATAAAATTACAGTAGGTAATACACACGAGTACTCCATTCAGTTACAGGAACTTTCGATTTCTGTTATCATGTTCAACATCCTGGGTTTATTCGAGCTTATCGAGAGTAGGCCTACAATCACGAGTGACACAAAGTTCAATTTTTCTTTAATACTGTAAAATTTCGTTATTGCCCAATTTCTCAAACGACTTTTTTCGCACTGATAATTTTCATGTGGACAACTTTCGCCATTGCTTAATTTCTCAAGTGACTTTTTTCTGTCGGTCAATTTTCGGTGTTTTTTTTTTCTGTTGGTCAATTTTCGCTCGAACAAATTTCCTGACACTTTTTTTCCTATCTTTAAAGGTTTCTTCATATCTAAATATGTGAACAGGGTGACGCGTTAGGTGTTACGGGTTACAATTTGTTTGAGTTACATCTAGGCCAAAGACGTGTTCCACGTCAAAAAAAATTTTTAACGGATCTTTCTGAAATGTTTTCCAGAAAGGTCCAACCAGGAGCGCTATAGAAGCAGAATTTCAAAATGTTTTCTTATTCTTTCTCATTTAAACGTTGAAATTGGTAAAAATTCGTCTATTTTCTGACGAGAGTGAAATTCTTCTGGAGCCAAAATTCAGAATTCTGTTCCGATAGCGCCTTCCATTGAACCCTTCTGTACAACATTTCCAAAGATCGAAAAAATTCGTCGGAAAATGGAGCCCTGAGAAGTGACCTTGCAAAATCATTCCTTGTCATTGGTTACGAGGACTATCCACGCACGCCCGACAAGCGTCGCGCAGTGACCGCTGGCTTACCGAACCTTGTAGGGTTTTTTGGGATGCTTATGAAACTCATCGTACTGTACACCGTTTCGGAGTTTCCGAACAAGTAAAGCACACCCTTAATGGCCTTCATGTGACTAATCTCTCCGTCTTCCCTACCATAATTCCCTTTCTCCCACTATCACAATCTAACTCCTTTTTTTTTTTTTTACCATTATTAATTAACTTTTGTCTTGAACTTTACTTTTCGTCACTTTACATAATTGGGAGCTTTCCACTTCTTTTTTATTCTATTTTTGATCTTCTTTTTACTTCTTCTTTTCTTATTTTAATTCAGGGTGAAATGACTCATTGTCAAAGCCCTTATTTACCCGTATTTTTTTTCCTTTTTTTTTAATAAACGATGTAAAAAAAAACAAGAAGACCAATGTTCTCGTCGCAATTATGTTCACTGTCCAGCTGCAGATCTATATAATTTGACACAAGTGAAAGAAGATGAATTTGATCGATAAAAGCTTGTGTTAGCCATGTTGACTCTGCACTGCCACCAAGTTCTGCTTTCATTTCGTTCGAGAATCAAAATTATTAGGCTTTTTCTTAATTAGAAAAAATATATATAAAATCTTCTCTTAGCCTTACTTTTTATCAATGCATATTCTATAGGTATACAATAGTCGATACGTTCTTTTCGTCGGCCTAAATTTTAAAATGAGAAAGAAAAAATACCGCGAATGATCGCTCAAGAAGAAACCTGTACTACATTTATTCCATGTGCTGATTTCCAAACCGGTTTCAATATCGAACGAAGATTCATTTTTTATTTAAAAGTTTTATTTTTGTTCTTTGTTTATGTGCATTTATTTTTATTTATTTTTCTCGTTACTTTTATATCAAGCGCTACTTTCGTACATACGATCCATCAGTTCATTTTTGATGTACGTACGATACTTTCTTAGAATCGCGAAAAGGTGCAGCGGTTACGTAATTGTGAAAATAGATTTTCATAATCATGACAGTCGACCGGCGGTAATTTGCGCTGGATGTAGGTTACATTCGCGTACATCTATTATTTTAACTGTCTCTCGTTGCGAAGTTAAATAATTGATATCGATAACAATAATAGCGTGCGACAATTGTTCCCGGATACTTCGAATATCTACAATTATACGTCAATTTTCGGATCCTTACGTATTCGCTAGCGAGTATAGGCAATCAATCCATCATCAGTAGTAGCAATTTTCTCGCCAATTTTTTCACTCGATATCCAAAAATTTTTCGCATAGTACGGTGGCAATCGTGAATGACGATTCGCGAGCTACAAGTTATTCGTACCTGCTGATGAAGTTAGTGCCAGTGGTTTCGTCTGGGCACGCGTTACTTTCTCTTTTATTCTCCATAATATACATATGTATGTGCTTTAGAATGCCACGTGCGTTTATTATGTAGCCTGTATATGTCCACCAGATATCTTCCTCTCGGGACTTCGAAGCTCGTCCCTACCGTACTTTCTTTGTCGCCCTCTAAGGACAATGCTGGGCATATCACGGTGGCATCGACATTTACAAGAATAATTTGTAATTATTGTTGTAAAATATAAATTGAATTCCTATTTCTAGATAGTAGTTATAGAGTAAGACGTGAGGAAATGAACGTTTGTCCATGCGATATATCCGTCCTAGTTGTCGTTTCGTTGAATAAGAGAAGAAAAAAAAAGAAATATACCTGATTCATTATACCGTTATGTAAGAGCGTCGCGTACCTGTGCAGTATTTCTTACATAAGTAGCCCGTGTGTGTGTATGTGTGTGCTCCCTCATTCATCGATGCATTTATTTACTATTATCATACTCTCATCTTTTTCCACTTGTTGGCCTGGTATTCTGTAAAAATCTCTCCTCTGAATTTAGTCCTCGTGTACCTTGTAAAATAATTCGTGCATGATTCTTTTTGATCAGCATGTGAGAGAATGTTTACTCTTTGTGCACGTTCGGGACACTGACCACGTATTTTTCCAAATTATCACGACTCGTTAAAAATACGGAATGAGGCTGGGTAGTTTACATTTTCGCGTAAAACATTGAGTTTTTGTGTCACAGTTACAAAATTAATGCTAGTGGTTTTGTGAAATGGTACTGCAAAAGTCCTAGCTTGTCATTAAGAAAAGTGTGTAAAATCTGAAACACAAAAAATTTCTCTCGGCTGTGTGGAAGGAAGGCGAACCAATTTCTGGAAGTAGAGCTTCACGATTACAAAAATAATTATGGTAGAATTTTGCTCTAAGACAACAACTTACGAATAGTCTGCGACTCTTTCTCGCTTTATTTGGATAGCACACTTTTAGGGCTCTTGGTTGACCAGAGGTGTGTTGGCCTGGCCAGGAAAGGCCCGCGAATGTTTTCATGGGGCTCGTGAGAAACTTCTTGGAAGTTTGACCATGAGAGTTTTCGGGGACCTAGCGAGCTGGCTACCCGGCTCCCGGCCTAAAAAATATGAGCCAGTACGACCCTGTGGTTGATAATATTCTTCTGAATTTCGAGTAGATAAATGAGCGAATTTTAACAGGGAACCTGTTTTATGCGGAGAGGGGGGGTATTTGAGAAAACCACCGTCCGCCCAAAAACTTGGAAAAATGTTGACTCGAGGTATATGTGATAGGAGAGAGACTTGGAAAAATTTTAACCCTTGAGATACTCGTATGACAGGAGTTCAAGTTCCTGCTGTTTATTTATATACGTAGCTCCAAAGTCTGGGTTTGTGACGTTACAATTTGATGACGTCATGGGTCACCCTTGTGACAACACAATCTACATTTTTCAGATCCCACGTGCCCATTGAAACAGGTTTTTCAAGTCTCCTTCCTATCATACATAGCTTGGGGTGCGCCTGTGATGTCACGGTTTGGTGACGTCATAGATGAGCTTTTTCCAAGACCCACTCCTATTATATATAGCTTGGAGGCGGGGCTTGTGACGGCACGTTTTGATGACGTCATAGGTCAGCCTTGTGACCTCACAATCTACATTTTTCAGATCCCACTTGCCCCATAAAACAGGTTTTCGTGTCTCTCTCCTATCATATATAGCTTGGGGTGCGGAACCTGTGATGTCACAGTTTGGTGATGTGATTGATGGGTTTTTTTCAAGACCCATAGCTTGAGGGCGGGGCTCGTAACGTCACAGTTTGATGCCGTCATAGGTCAGCCTTGTGACGTCACAATCTACATTTTTCAGATCCCACGTACCCCATAATACGACAGGTTCTCGTTCCACTCCGTTAAAGAACCCTCGAGTTTTTCTGGAAGGCCAGACCTGGATTAGATAAGAGGGCCAAAGACGAAGGACTCATAGCCCTGAGCTCGCTCACTCCGCCTCCACATTTGTGGTTGAATCGTCCTCTTCCATCTGGCTTTTGTCGCATGTGCAGCGCTGTCCGTTGTCCGTGGTGGAGTGGGTGCGGGTTACGTATGAATTTACCGTATTTCCTTCAACACCGGAATCGGCCCTTTCGAGTATAACCTCAGTGTTGGTAAAATCTCGGTGAATCTGCGCTTCTTCTTGGCAACCGCTAGGTTTAGTGCCCCAGGCATGCAAAACTGTAGAACGCACAACAACAACGCCACCTTAGATATACTAGATCGCCATTGAAGTCCTTCTTTTTCTTCTTTCCTCAAGTTCAAGTATTCTTCCTCTTCTTTCTGCACATCTGTATGTGGATGGTACACAGATGCCGAGTGGGCCATAGCGTGGTTCTACGTTTGGCTATTCCATTCCAGGTCCGTCTTCTTCTTCATGACCTTGGTTGCGAATGAAAACACTTGGTTTCATGCTTCTTCGGGACCTAGCATGGTGGCTACCAGGCTACTCGACTCCAATCTCTTGAAGAGACCGACCACGCTTGTCCTGCTTACGCTTCCTCGCCTCACGGGCTGTGATTCATCATTGTTTTCCTCCATCTGGAAAATTTCACAAGAAGAAAAAGAAATTGTTTTTTCCTAGTGTTTTAGAGCTTTCACCACTCCGTTACTGCTTCTCTAATTATTGCGAATGTACGAAAGGAAAACTTCGGGCTTTTCTTCTAGGGATGGCTGATCAGTCTAATCCCCCATCCGATGAGGCGGCCTCGGCGCAGTTGGGGCTAAGGATGATTGCGTTTCTACGTCCAACAGCTTTGATTTTCTGTTGCCGTCGAAGATTCCGTCGCTCCTCTGAATCGCTGATCTCCAGCTGTTTTCACCTCTGCAGAGTTGGTCCCAGTTGAATCAATGTACGAAAGGAAAACTTGGGACTTTTCTTCTAGGGATGGCTGATCAGTCTAACCCCCATGCGATGAGGCGGCATCGGCCGCAGCTAGGGCTAAAGATGGTTGCGTTTCTACGTCCAACAGCTTTGATTTTCTGTTGCTGGCGAAGATTCCGTCGCTCCTCTGAATCGCTGATCTCCAGCTGTTTTCATCTCTGCAGAGTTGGACCCAGTTGAATCATTAATAGTAGTGAAGTCATTACAAAGAGTCCTTTGACAAAAAAAACCATCTTCAAACCTAATCCTGTTGCCAGGATACCCACTCACTTACTCCTTACCAAAATTTATAGATGGCTGGTTTAAATCTCGTGACGAATTTGATTCTCCCTCTTCAGTAAAGAACTTGGGTTGCCTGGCGGATAGGCTGAGAGACGTGAGTCTTCTTTCATGTTCGACTTCATGTTGTTTTGATGTGGTTGACTTCCCCAAGGCCGTCGCTATCCAACATATGGGCGACTTGTTCATGAGGAATTGGAGGGATTTTTCGACCTTCTAAACGTATTTTGTAAATTTGTTAGAAAATTTTTCGAGTTCCCCGAGGAAGTGGAGATCTTTATAGATTCTCTCTTGGGTTCTCTTATTTTAGAAGTGTTTATGTCTAAATTCTTCGGGCGCGTGTTTTTGACTCATGTCTTCTATCGGCACAGGTACGTAGACGACGTTTTGTGTGCGTGGATCGGTCCTGCAGAACTCCTAAGTGAGTTTCTTGCATACTCAAATAGCCAATACCCTTCCATAAAATTCGCTCTGGAAGTTGGCGGTTCATCAATTCGCCCATCTCTGTTAGAGACGACGTCCATGAGTTTGGTATTTATTTCGATCAGTATTGTGAACCACGGATCGTCTTTTTGTACTGTTATCTACAAGATTGCTACGTTTAATAGCTTAATTCATCGACTGACTCTTATCCCTTTGAACTTTCAAACACCTGGTCAGAGTGAATCAGGTCAACTTGGACATTAAAAGATACTCACGAGAGTAAAAGCAAAACAGCAAAAATTACTCACGAGAGTGAAAGGGAGTTGCAAAAATCGCAGTTTTACTCTCGTGAGTATCCGTTAATATGAATAGCCGTAATTTAGAGAATCGGATTAATTCCATTGGACATTAACTTTATGGACCGGAGGAGGTTTACTAGAAGAGGCTTCAACTCTCCCGGAATTCGCAGCTTGATAGTAGCAAGTTTAAGGTTGGGTCGTACCCTCCGCCCTTTTGGATTCTGGCCGGCCTTTTACAACCCCCTCTACAGTTAGAAGTTCATTCGTGAAATTAAAGGACCCCACTCCTACGGCCGAGAGGAGTCGAGGATACAGCGTAGCCTACAATGATTGCGCTGGAGTCTATAGAGGAATGACTGGCCGCCAGCTCCAAATTAGAGTGACTGAGCATAAAAAGGCATGGGAGAAAAGTAACTTGGATGAGTGCGCCTTCGCCGATCATTTAATCGAAAGTGGTCACAGGCTTAAGGAGGGGTCTCAAGTCCTTCTCCATAGGAAGAATTCGTACTTTGAACGCATGGTCCTCAAAAATATTGAAATTATTCGACATCGCGGTATAGCGAAGACGTCACCGTTTTAAACAGGTACATCCCTGTTGAGGCATCGATTGCATTAGTCTACGAGAATGATTCACATTTTGTTTGCTTGGCGTTTTCCCAAAAGACACTCAATCTCTTCCCCTTTCGAAATTACAATTTGCCGGAAGAATGGCTGACAGTGGACATTTTTCCAAATAACTCTCCATATTCCCTGTTGCCTGGTGCTAGTATCCGGAGGAAAATATTCGAATAAATTTTAGTCTGGCGAAAATTATTTAAATTGACGTTCGTGCAGGTGATACCGCGCCCTATACGACGCATACGAGTGACAGATTCCGAACATACTCGTAATTACGTCAACTGAATTCTCAAGTTCATCGATCGACGCAACCCGTTTTATTCGTACACTGTATTCCCTTCTCTCTTATTGAGAGTAATATTTTAGATGTTTCACGCTGTACCGAGCTTATACGACTATTACCCTAGTATCCTAAATATCAATCCGATCAACTGGAAATTCTTTGATAAATCGTTTACGTAAGCTATAGGATTCCGTCAAATTGTGCCGACGTACGAGTGTGTCTCGTGATTCTGTCGTTGTCCTCTTGATTTATCGATCAACGGTGTTTGAAAATTTGAAATTATAATTTTTTTCTTTTTTCGAAGTCTACGAGCATGAATTTATCGTGACTACTATAAGTATGACGCGCGTATTGGTTAGAATTCGTTCAGTGTTGACTCGCTAATCTTCGGATGGACGAGGAAATTTTCCTGAAACAGAAAAGAAAATATGGGACTTCCCTTGGCCTCCGAAATTGTCGAAATTTTTCCGAGTTCCTGGTGTTGGTCGAAATTCTTCAGGTGAAGGTCATTAGATTCACTGGAGTGCTAGGTTTTCCGGAATATCTGTCGAATTTCTAGGTAAAAATTCATTGAAGCCTGTAGTACAGGTCTGGATCAGAGGCATGACGTCAAGGTTTTGTAAGTCAAGATCCCTAAGCTCATTGGGGGGCTTGGAGCGCATTTCCTCCTTCCAAAAAATATTTGTTTGCTCGTCTCAAGGTCACAGATAGGTTCAGAATTAGGATGGGTGTAGCAAAATCTATTAAATGAGGACCCGAAGTTTTTACACCCTCCATTTCATTTTTATTTTCGTCAAATAAGGAAGATAGGAGGGGTAAAGTTTGCACGTGAAACTTTCCAAAATAATGAAAAAGTTTTCCGAATATACAATTGTACCGTACTTTATTAGTGGCTTTTACGAGAGTACTATCGGGTGTTATCCCATCATCAGTTGTGTCGCAACTCAATTCCATTCTTATTAATATTTAATTTTAAATGAATATTAATTAAATTATTTTTATTAAATTTCATTTTATTAATTTTTTTGATCTTTAATTTATTTAATCAATTTATTTATTTAAAATTTTGTTTAAAAATTTTAATAAATAATTTTTATTATATTAATGATTATTTAAAAATTATATAAATTTAAATTATTTTATTTTATGGTTCACTCTTAGAGTTAGAAACTTAATCTTATAACAATATGACATTGTGTTCTTATTGGCTTAAACATCCTGCTTAGTAATCGGTTCGCTCTATTGGCCTGAATACAACGTTTCTATTGGCTACCTAGTTCCCTGCTATCTTATTGGTTGGTTCTGTTCTTCTTCTCTCGTTCAATCACCAGCCCGAATAATTTTCCGCCATCAAACGTGATTATTTTGTTCAAGAGGCAGGCTTTCTTCCTCTTTGCTTTTGTAATCTCCATTTGTTGCCAGAGTTTTCTTCTCTTTGTGCGACTTTCTACTGGTGTGACTTCAAGGGATCCGACGAGTTCACCGAAAAATTTTTCACCGAGTAAGTCTTTTTGAAGGAATATACACATCATGGACAGGAAAGCTGACCTGTCAGTTTTTATTTTCACCGATAGGAAAGTTCATCTTTTGTTTTTTGAGGTCACCGACACCGCCGACGAAATTCACCTTTTTCAATCAGCTGTTCGACTTTTATTTGATGCTTTGATATACCGGTACGTGCAGGAAAGAAACAAGATTATCCCAAGTTCGCACAATATATTAATTAATTAAATTTAAATAAATTTTAATCAATTTATTAATTACAAATAAATATTTATTAGAAATTTTTAAATATAAATTTAAATAATAAAACAATTATTATTTAAATATAATATTTTATTAATATTATTTACTTTTGATTACTAATTAAAAAATATATTTTTTTAAAGTAATTTAAAGTAAAGTATTAATTTTAAATATAATTAATTTAATTATTATAAATTGAATTTTAAGATTTATTTAATAATGCACATTTTAATTTTTATTATAATCAAAATATTAATCATTAAAATTGATAAATTTAATAATTAGAAAATTTTTTTATGATGGATTAGAATCTGGATTTAACAATATAATTAATGATTTTAAAATTAATTTTTCCATAAATTTTCCCTATATTATGAAAATTTAAATAAATAAATAAATAAATATATTTCAAGAAATATTTTTTTGAATATTAACTACCTATTCAAATATTCAATAGATATAAATTAATTTTGATTACTTTTCAAATAAATGAACGAAAATAGTTATCAATTTAATATTCAAAGAAAACAATTTAGATTAATAATAGTTTTTAAATAATAATTTCATTGAAATAAAAATTATTTTTCAAAATTTTTAAATGATTTATTAAATTTAATTTTTAATTTTTAATTTTTATTTTTACGAGCACTAGAGCTTCACGAGGGCTATTGGCTCGGCGTTACAAAAGTTATGAATATTATAAATAACACATGAGAAAGGGAGGTTTTAAGGAAGTTGGTAGAGGAACGGAAAGTGAGGAAGGATAAGAGGATGGAATATAATGTCGAGTGTAACTGCTT
Organism: Aspidiotus rigidus; assembly: GCA_035079385.1. Classification (NCBI taxonomy): domain Eukaryota; kingdom Metazoa; phylum Arthropoda; class Insecta; order Hemiptera; family Diaspididae; genus Aspidiotus; species Aspidiotus rigidus. The sequence continues at coordinate 16,440,531 of JAVHKY010000013.1, forward strand.
CACGTAATGGTGTGTAAAAGTTTACAATGTGTGTATGTAGAAGGTTGTAGAGGTATAGTCGATGTATGTGTTCAGATGTGAGCGTAAAAGTCAGTTTGTCTTAGGTAATGTAGGGTATTCGAAATGATGTCCTGGTTGTTTTTGAGTGCTTGGGTGAGTGAAGAGGGGGTATCCGAAGAAGAGGGAAGGGGAAAAAGTCTGGGGCATGAAAAAAAGTGTTCCACTGTTAATTTGTCTTTTTGACAGTGGGGACATGAGGGAGGGGTTAGGATGTAGGGACTGATGAGGTGGGCTTGAGTAATTTTTGTGTGACCAATTCTGAGACGAGAGAGAATTACTTCTTCTCTTCTTGTGTTTTGAATGGAGGATACCCAAGGAACCGGGGTTTTTTTGATACTGAGAAGTTTATTATTTGTTTGATTTTCCGAGTGTTCCATGATTGTGTGATGCGAGAACGATAGTAGTTTTTGTAATCTAGGGTTGGTAGGGGTGAATTATCAGTTATTTGACTGAGGGAGGTAGCTTGTTTAGCAGCTTGATCAACTGCGTCGTGGTCGGGGAAATTGGTGTGTCCAGGGATCCATATGAAGATAATTTGAGTGCTGATTGTTTCTAAAGTGTGTAGTGTGAGGAAGATGCGTTGGATTATAGGGTTAGAGTTGTATGCGTCTGTAAGGGAGTGGAGTGAAGAAAGTGAGTCAGTGAGAATAATGAATTTACCGTTTGGGGGTAGTTGAGAGAGGTGGGAAAGGCAGGAAAAAATGGCCATCAGTTCGGCTGTAGAAATAGAGGCTATATTTCGGATGCGATGAGAAGATATTTCCCCGTCGATGGAGTATGCGTAAGCTGCTTTAGTAGATGTTTTCGACCCATCGGTGAGGCAAAGTGAATGGTCAGGGTATTCTTGAAGTAGTTGGTTGATATGTTGGGTAAAACCAGGTTTGTCAGATTTTGGGATTTCTGTGAGATCTAGGCGTATTTTAGGTTGAGGGAAGGTCCAAGGGGGGAAGGTTGTGTATATGGGTTCTAGGGGATGTGCTATGAACGGTTTGTTGATCAGGTGATTGAATTGAAGGCGAATATGTTTGGTGGAGGATTGGTTGTGATTGTGGTGAAAGATTCGTTTAAAGATTGGAAGTTGTGGGAATTGTGCTACAGAGGATAAAAAGTTGGAGGTTAGGATGAGCCTTCGAAAGTGAAGGGGAGGATCTGGGGCTTCTGCACATAGGCTAAGTTTGGGGCTGGTGCGATAAGCTCCCAGGGCAATCCTGAGAGAAGAAGTCTGGATAGGGTCGAGTAAGGCAAGGACGGTTTTTTTTGCTGTGTTGTAGATCGGGGAACCATAATCTAATTTTGAGCGAATAAGACTTTTGTATAGAAGAAGGAGTAACTTTCTGTTGCAGCCTTTAGATGGGTGAGATATGTATTTTATTATGTTTGGAGCGCGTGTGCATTTGGCTTTGAGGGTTTTAATGTGGGGGGCCCAGGTAAGTTTTTGGTCAAAATGTAAGCCGAGAAGTTTGCCGTAGTTACGAGATGGGATTTGGAAGTTTTGTAGAATTAGAGGAGGTAAGGAGGGGATAGGATTTCTTTTTTTGAAAATAACTGAGTAGGTTTTCGAGGAAGAAAATCTGAATCCTCTTTTTGATGTCCATGTAGTGATTGAGTTAAGGGTATCCTGTAGGAGTCTGTGGGCTCTTTGCGGATTTGCTGAACGGATAGTGATGTTATAGTCATCAGCGAAAAGACGCTGGGTGAGGGGGGGGGGGTTTACACATTTGGTGATATCATTTATTGCTATTAGAAAAAGTAAGACACTGAAGACTTCTCCTTGAGGGACTCCATTTTGGACCGGAAGGGGAGGGGAGGTTATGTTATTGATTCTTACTAGAAGGGTTCTGTCGTTGAGAAAAGTTTGTAGGATGTTAGGGAGGTGGCCTCGGAGACCAATTTTGTAAAGTTCGGTAGAGATGAGGTGTCTCCATACCCGGGGAAAGGCCTCTTGGAGATCAAAGAAGATAGAGTATAGGGAGGATTTGTTATTGGTGACATCGTTGATTTGAGATTGGAGATCATAAAGGGGTTGTATAGTGTTTCGTCCTTTTCTGAAGCCATATTGGAAGGGAGAGAGGATGTTATTGGATTCTAGATACCACAAGAGTCTTTTGTTCAGAATTTTTTGAAATAATTTGCCAAGAACGCTAGAAAGAGCTATGGGGCGATATGAGGCAGGGAGGAGAGGGTCCGAGCCAGGTTTCAATATGGGGAGAATGATGTAAAAAAACTAACAAAATTAAATTTGTGTTTCATCATGGTGAACCTACTATAATGGTGAACCACTACTTCTATCAGGTGAATTATCTATAGGTGAATCTTAAACGGTGAATTTTTTAGGTGCAAAATCTTTCGGTGACACACCCTAATTCCTGACTTCAAATATTCCCTCTCCATTGTGGTGTTCTTTGTTACAGTGTTTACCAAACAGTGACGTGCCATCTTTTCTCTCTCCCGACTTTTTGTGCTCCTTTTTCCTGATCTCAAACTTTCTTCCAGTCTCACCGATGTAGATACCCTCGTACTGTTCACAACTGAGCTTGTACACTCCGCAAAAGCTTGCCTTGTCCTTTTCTTCCGGTCATTGCTGATTCCATTCACCGTGGGTTGGTTATTCTGGATACCCACATTTACATTGTACTTCATTGTAGCCATTGAACGCATGCATCACCTTGTTTGTTTACTTTCCTATGTATGATATCGATCCAGAGTACTTTCTCACTATGCCCTCATGGGTTCCCTTCTTTGTTTCAATTTTCTCAAAGACTCCATTCACCACACCTCTATGGTAGCCATTGGCTTCTGCGACCTGCTTTACTATCTCGATCTCCTTCCTCTTCTCTTTGTTGTTCTTGAGGACAGAAATTGCTCGATAGCAGTAGTTCTGGATTGCCGCCAACTCGTGCCTGAGGTGGTGGTAGGAATCATTTGGGATGATGGTGTCTGTATGCGTCGCTTCCTGTAGATTTTGTATTCTATCCTGTTGTTCTCCAGTGTGAGTGTAAAGTCCAAATAGTCGATGGTCTTATTGCCTTTTCCCACTGTGAATTTGATGCTCTTATTCATCGCGTTCATTTCTGAAAGGAATAGGTCCACCTGTCTATCAGTGCCTGACCACACAATTAGGATATCATTTACGTATCTCGCCCAGTATTTGATCGAATTTCTAACTTGCTGCCCTTCAATATCTTGTTTTCCATACAATTCATGAATAACTCCGCCAGTATTGGTGACAGCGTTGATCCCATCGCGAGTCCCCTTTCCTGGCTGTAGAACCTGTTATTAAAGCGGCAGTAGTTCTGGCTTAAGATCTCTTCCACTATGTTGGCGTACTTCGGCTCATCGGGGTTCCCATGGTATCTGTTGTTTTTGAGCAGAGTGAGAAGTTCCTCCTTCGGTATGGTACCGAACATGTTTGCCACATCAAAGGATATCAGCTTGTCGTTACTCTTGATTTCCAACTTGTCCAGTTGCTCAATCAGCTCTCTGTTGTTTCTGATTGGTAGTTGGCTACGATCGTCGCTATCTTGTAGCATGGTGATTGAAGGGGTCTCATCGGACGGTTCGCTTTATGGAGTTTTACAAGCCTCTTCAATTTTGATGCAGCCGGGTTCATCTCAAGCGTCCTTCCGTTGCCGGGCACATTGTTCCGTTTCAACACAGCTTTCAGGTCATCTTGGTATTTTTGTGTTGGGTCCTTTGTCAGCTCTTGGTATCCATTCACTGCGACGTACGACTCCACTTTTTGGGTGTAGTCTTCCTTCTTCATTACCACTACCGTGATGTCAGTTGTTGGTATAGCTCAGGCCTGCTCAACCTTTTACGACTCGCGGGCCGCATCTGTGTCTCCGAAAATTTCCGCGGGCCGCAAATCGATTTTATTGTAATTTAGAACGATAATTAAAGGGGAAATATTCCTGAACTCGTAGCTGAAAAACAGAGACACATTGATTAGATTACTTTCCTATTTTTTCAACATTATTCTTTTTCTATTTTTTTTCATACATGTTTGCATGCATTAAAAAAAAAATCTTTATATCCTACTTGTATTATGAAATCAAATCGTGTCATGAAATCGTAAGGTTTCTACTACTTTTTGGGTTTTCTGAAATTCGTTCGCGGGCCGCAGGTTGAGCAGGCCTGGTATAGCTATACTAGCTCTCTAGGCCTATTCAGAGCTCACAGCTATAGTTCTATTACGCTCAACCAAGCCCACATTGAACTATTTAGAGGCTTGCCCGGGAGCTAGGCAGCCTAATACTCGTATACGGTATACCAGATTCATACTATGCTTCGCGAGTGGTTGAGAAGTCAGTTAGCTCAACACACAGTATGTTAGACATATACTAGGCCTAAGCGAAGGAGCCGTGAGCAAACTCAGTCGAATATTCTGATGAGTAAAGCACACTCGTGGGAAACCCATGACTCATAAATTCCCTTCGAATGTGACAACAAATCGAATAATAAAAGTTTTCTTAAATAAGTCTATAATATTGTCCACGTGAATCCTTGTAATTAAAATAAAGTTCCATTTTCCATCGTTTACCGCGAAAAATCCGCAGAATTTGTTTTAAAAAAGTCGTTTCCAAGTATCTGGTCCCGAGGAGAAAAAAAAAAAAAATTCCTATGGGTTTTACATCAACTGGTGGCCTATTTTGTTTTTTTTTCGTCCGAAATTTTCGCGTCTTATTCGAAAACTTGTTTTTCTATTTTATGAATTACGCTCCTCTGCCCCGTTATTGAACATATTTCATACTGCTATTCCCACATTTTTTTTTTTAAATGTAGACCGAGATGAAAATATTCCGTCAAATTCAGGTTCATGACCTTGGGCAAAGACGGTATAAATTTTACCGAGTATATACCCATATAAAACCGCGGAAAAACTTTTACGTCGCGTCGGTGGTACAGAGCGCGTAAAAGAAAATTTAATAATGTCGTTGTCGTTGTTGACATTTTAATGCAGGAAAAGGTTCGTCAAATAATTAGAAATTTAAGCTTATATTTGACTCGAAGCGTTCTACTCATTCTACTTCAGATATTAATGACCTCGTGAATTTTAATGGATTGTAAACTGATTTTAAACGGATACAGCCGTGTACGAGAGTAAATTTGAAATTTTTTACGAGCCATCGTTTTTTCCATTATAGCGTGCTGGTAAAGACAGCCAATGTGAATGTTCTCGCGCGAATGAACCTCCAAACTTGAATTTGTTTCTTTTTTGTCGCCCTTTCGTCAGTATAATCGTCGAATCATTTAAAAGTGGTTTATAGCTTCTGCTTGAACTTATAATAATTGCCGCAATATTCAAATCCAAATCAAAGAATTTTGACGAAAGTGACAGGAATGATCTTCGATATTTAAGTGACATTTTTGTTAATGCGTATCATTAATACGACAACTTGACAGAGCCGAATGAGAAAAAAAATGCTTTCTTCTGTGAAGGTGGGGAGTTTTTTTTTCATTAAATTTAATCCTAGGCAACGTCGTAGCTTAGTGAAGCGATCGGTTTGGGTTATATTTACGCGTTTCTAATAAAATATCAACCGGAGATATAGGGTCACGTCCTCTGTGTCTCGTAAGGTGTTATGCTTGTCGTTTGTTATGAAACAACTCGATCAGTTGGAATTTCCGTATTAGTAACTTGTCGCGGGTATAGTAATGTGTCCCACCGCTGCCGTGTCTCAAATATAAAGCAATTATAAAGCGTGCCGCGATAAGAATGTAAGATGTTTAATCACAGATATATTATTCGAGTCGATATGAAAATTTGACAATATATAGAATCCTATTTTAAATAAATCAATGATGTACCCAAAAATTTCTAGATGTCGTTTTTTCAAATTCTACCAATTTTCTGAATTTACTAACCCAAAAGAAGATAGACCTACACGATAGGAGGGGGACACAAAAGAATTTCGACCATTGAAGGATTTGGAATTGAAAATATTATTTTAGATGTTGAACTACCAACATCTGCTACAAATCATCAAAGATATTGGACTTAAGTGGCCTTGTAAAAATTTCAACTATTGAAGAAGTTAGACTTGAAAACATTTTAAATATCGAGTTACTAACTATCAAAGGTGTATGTTGGATTTAGAGAGACTTGAAAAAATTTCCATCATCAAAGGTGTTGGACTTGTAAAAATTTTGACTTCGAGCTTCATATGATAGGAGGGGATCAATCATGAAAGGGGTTGGACTTTGAAAAATTTATACTTTCGAGGGAATCCAATTCAAACTCTTTGGGATTCTAATTTTGAATTCAATTCTTGAACCAATACGCCCTATGGAACCCTGCGTTCCTTGTTCAACTTCGTTGAGGAAGCCGTTGTTTTGCTTTGAGAGCTTTTGGAACATATATACAAATCAGCTAAGGAAAACTTGATATTTATGACGAGAAGAAGACAAATCAGCTTAGGAAAACTTGATATTTATGACGAGAAGAAGAGAGAACTTGCGCGCACCAAGGCGTCATGCTCTACGCCTGACAAAGTGTGATTGACCACTCTACCGGAGTTTCACTACAAGCAATAGAAATGGTTTGCAAGGAGTGCAGAATTAAGAGAAAGAACTAAGACGACGGTCATCTACTGGTTTGAGCTGTGTCGCGATGTTAGCTAGGACGTTTTGATGGCAAGCAAAGTTAAAGTAGAAGACACTGGTCACCCGGCTTAGTTTGCCGGACTTTGAAATTATAATCCAGGTTGTCTTCTGCATGGTAATATGTGGACTCCGAGTCCATGGAATTTGTCCGAGCGAAATTTGACCGACAGAAAAAAAAACACCGAAAATTGACCGACAGAAAATAGTGATTGCTGAAAAATGAACGCACAAAATTTGAACGTGGTGAAATTTACATTTCAAGAAATTTGATCGTGCGAAATTTAGACATTATGAAATTTGAAAGTAGGAAAAGATATAAATTTTGGAAAATTGAAATGTTCTAAATTATAAAGTATTCTATAAAGTACAAATGTTGATAACTTAAATTGTGGGCGATACCCCTTAGATGAATTAAAAGGTACCTAGTCGTCTGCACTATTGACGTCATTGTCTAATTTCTCATATGAATTAAATTTTAATGCGGAAAAATTTCGTCATTGCTTAATTTCTCAAGTTCCTTTTTTTCTGTTGGTCAATTTTCGCTCGAACAAATTTCCTGACACCATGGACTCCTGCCGTAGAGTATCACGCTGACATCTGTAATATGCGGGGTTGTCGCGCAAGAGTCGATGCACCCTCACGTCGGCCTAGAGTCAAAATATTGTAACTCCATTTTACATATCTGCTCCAGCAGTCTACACTAACTCTATAGAAGCAAAAAAACTGCACTCATTTTGGAGAAGAATATTTACATTATCAATTGTGTCAGCAAAGTGCGAAATCAGTCTTTGGTCTCCGCCTGGGCACCGATTACCACCATTTTATGAATTGTCGCGATGCGATTTTCGATATAATTGTATTTACGGCTCATGTTAAATTGAAGTTTTAATAGATAAAATTACAAACACCGTATTTAAATTACAAGAGCGAGCGCGCTTTCGGAGCTAACCATTCTCAAGCGAGATAAAACGAAACTGACTAAAACATGCAAATACTAAAACGTGAATCAGCTCGGAAACGGAAAAAGAACAAAAAATTGGAAGGAAAAACAAAGGTGAACGAAACAATAACAATAAAGAAAGTAATACTAGTGAAATACAAATTAAAATAATACAGGAGGAAAAGTATAAATAAAAAATGTCATAAATGGTAAAAAACCAAAACAAAATTGAAATCACAGGCCAAAACACAAAATACTACAAAGAAAACGGTCAATCAAATGAAAAAAGGAAAAAATATGAAATGGGGAGGAGGGTAATTTATTCGTTCCAGCGAGTAAAGCGATGTTCTCAAAAAATTATAAAAATGTTCTAAAAAAAAACCTAGAAGTGTATAGAAAAAATCCTAAGAATGTTTCTAAAAAAATCCGTGATGTTCCAAAAAAATCGTAACACTGTTACAAAAAAATCGTAGCAATGTGTCTGAAAACTACCAGCAATGTGCCAAAAAAATAATAGCAGTGTTCCAAAAAAAATCATAAAAAGGTCCCAAAAAATATTAAGATCTCAAAAAATCAGAGCCATGTTCCAGAAGAATCACAATGATGTTCCAAAAAAATCATGGAGTGTTCCAAAAATATCATGGCAATGTTTCAAAAATATCATAATTCATAACAATATGCCTAAAAACTCCCTGCGAAGTTTCCGAAAAATGATAGCACTCTTACAAAAAAATCTTGAGGATGTTCCCAAAAAGTTATCGCAATGTTCTAAAACAAATCATAGTAATCTTCCAAAACAATCCTGAAGATGTTCCAAAAAAATCATTGCAATGTTCCGGAAAAAGTCATACCAATGTTCCAAAAAGAGTTATACCAATGTGCCTGAAAACTCTCAGCAGTGTTCTAAAAAAATCATACCAGTGTTCTTGAAAACTCCCGGCACTATTCTAGAAAAATCATAGCACTGTTACAAAAAAATCATAAAAATGTTCCTAAAATTCATCCTAGCAGTGTGCAGAAAGAAACCTAAGGATGTTTCCAAAATGTGTCTAAAAATTCCCAGCAGGGTCTCAAAAAAATCATCGCAATGTTCTAGAAAAATCTCGGAAATGTGCCAAAAAGATCATAGCAGTGTTCCAAAAGAATCCTGAAGATGTTCCAAAATAATCATTGCAATGTTCCGGAAAAAGTCATACCAATGTTCCAAAAAGAGCTATACCAATGTGCCTAAAAACTCTCAGCAATGTTCCAGAAAAATCATTACCAGTGTTCTTGAAAACTCTCGGCACTATTCTAAAAAAATCGTACCTCTGTTCCAAAAAAATCATAGCACTGTTATAAAAAAATCATAAAAATATTCTTAAAAATCCTAAGGATGTTCAAAAAAAATCATCTTAGCAGTGTACAGAAAGAAACCTAAGGATGTCTCCGAAAACTTCTCGTCTTGTTCCAAAAAAATCATAGCAATGTGTCTAAAAATTCGCAGCACTCGAAAAAATTCATCGTTATGTTCTAGAAAAATCTTGGAAATTTGCCAAAAAAATCATAGCAGTGTTCCAAAAGAATCCTGAAGATGTTCCAATACAATCATACCAATGTGGCTAATAACTCCCGACAGTGTTCCAAAAAAATCATAGGAATATTAAAAAAAAAAATCCTAAGAATGTTTTCAAAAAATCATAGCAATGTTCCAGAAAAATCACAATAATGTTCCAAAAAAATTCCAACAGTGTACAGAAAAAATTCTATGTTCCCAAAAAATTTTAGCGATTTTCCAAATAAACCTAGACGCTGTTGCAAAAAAAAATCATAGCAATGTTCCAAAAAATCTTTGGGATATTCCAAAAAAATCATAGAAATGTTCCAGAAATATAGCAATGTTTCGAAAAAAATCATGACAATGTTCAAAAAAATGAGAGCAGTGCCAGTGTTCCAAAAAAATCATCGAAGTGTTCTAGAAATATCATAATAATGTTCAAAAAAAATCCTAACAGTTTTCAGAAAAAATCCTAGCATTGTAAAAAAAAAAAAATCCTAAGGACATTCTAAAAAAATCATAGCAATGTTCCAAAAAAATCCTGGCTGTCTTCTCCTACCGTAAAGTATATTGGGCTATCCTAGCTTCAAACTAGGCCTAGCATACGCCTATGCTGCGCTGCCTCAATACTAAATTTTTTTAGGCTTGGGCTAGGTTTAGCATACAATGTATTGTATTGATGACGTCGCTGGTAAATCCAAGTTGGCGTCATGAACTAATGACATGACTATGGTGATGATGTCACAAGGAGATTTGACGGATGATGATGACGTCACACTGGTTTATGTCTTTACCACGCCTTTAACCGCTATTGAAAATTTGCGTTGGTTTGGGACTGGGTTTCCTCTTTTTAATGACTTGACCGGCACCCCAGCTGTTTATCGGAAATCTGCGGGTTCAATGGCTTACCGTAACCTTCTTCTGTCAACCCGTGTTGACTCTTTCAACCCCCACGAAATTTGCGAGGAAACCTTGACTGATGCAGAATAGTTACCTTATTATACTAAAATGAGAAAGGGGACGAACTAGCGGAAGCAGTCTAGTGTACAATTGATATATCGATACAATCAAGATCGATATATTGATAAAACGTCGAAAGGCGTATACAATGATTCAGTGATTTTCCATGGAGGGAAGAAATTCTTTCTTTTTAGTTTTAAACTAAGTCTAATCATGTTATACTAGCATTGAACTAGGCCTAGCATGTGCCTATGATACGTTATATTACACACAAAGTACTAGGTTATACCAGGCTTCTGCCTCGAGGTTGATGGACTCGGAATCCTTGATCTAATCCAGAAATTTGCGAATGCGAGAGAGAAAGAAGAAGCAGTAAGTTACTCGCTTAGTCTTTTCAATTTCATTTGGTCCAGCTTCGCGAGAACAAAAGATTGGTCGCGGGTGGGAAAAAGTGCGAAAACTCTCGTTATTTGAGGCAAAGGAAGGTATGATACCGCAAATTTGGTCTTCTGTTGCGTGCCCGCGATGAAAGTCCCACTCATGTTTGAAGCAGTGCAAAAACTCCTAGATTCAGCCAATGGGAGGTATAATACCGCGAATTTGGTCTTGCTCGTGATGAGATATCAGCTACAGTTCAGTACTTGATTGAGGAAGACGAATGCCCGGAATTGCTCGGGCCTTCACCCGCTGAAGTGAATGATTTCCTGAAGGTTGTCTTCTGTTATGAGCTTGCGGTGAGAGATCGGGTAGGACCCCCTGTTCAATAAAGGCCGAAAAATTTCCCGTAGAGACCCGCGAAGTAGGGAAGGGTACTAGGAAGATTGTTGTCTGCCATAAGCTCGCGGTGAGAGACCAGTTGGAGCCCTGTGTTTGATCTAATTGGGTGAGTACGTGAAAATTATCGTTGTTTCAGGCAATGGTGAAAAACATACCGCGAAGATCGTGTTCCAGTGTGACCTCGCCAGGAGAGAACTGTAACAGCCCCGTTTTATCTAGGCCGGTAAATTCAAGAAAATTCTCGTTTCCACAGCCAGTGCTGGGAAGGATATCCCGAGACCGTTGTTCGTTAAGCTTACCGTGAGAGAACGATCGAGGCCCTACGTTCGATAAGGCACCGGATCCGAGAAAATTCTGTTCTTTCGCGCGAGGAAGGAACGATACTGTGAAGCTCGTCTTTCGTCATGAGCTCGCGATGAGCTGTAGCTGATCGCTCATCACGAGCAAGACCGAATTCGCGGTACCCTCCCACTGCCTGAATCAAGAAGTTTTGGCAGTTTGGCCCTCCTCGCTCATAGGTGGGGCGTCAGTTGATCTCTCATTGCAAGCACGCAACCGTAGACCAACTTTGCGTTCTTTGCCGAAAACAACGTGAGTTTTCGCACTTTTTCCCGCTTTGATCATACGCAGAGCCCTAGTCGACCTCTCACCACGAACCTTCAACAGAAGACGAAGTTGTCGTCTCCAATCAATCCCGAAATGAGGAGAATTTCCGAAATTTCCTCTTTCGGATGTGTCACCCGACGCTAGTCGATCTCTCACTCCGCAAGCACTCAACGGAAGACGAACTTGTCGATATTCCTTCCATCCCCTGAATCAAAAATTTAACTGTAGAATGAGAATTTTTGATTTTCCATTTTGGAGATCATCTAGGGCCATTTCAGTATTTTTTTTTTTGGACTCGGCACAAAAATTTACTCCAGAATTGAAAACAACATTTGAAGATTACGCAATTATTCATCTTGGATGAATTTTGATTCTCTTCGAGCCCATCAACCCATTTTAGTGCTCCGAAGTATTATTTAAGCATTTTTTTTGGACTCAGCGCGAAATTCCACTTGAAAACCGAATTAAAATTTGAAAGTTTGAACGATTTTCCAATTTGGGAAAATTTTGGCCCTTTTTGAGCCCATTAACCCCTTTTGGGTGCTTCGAAGAACTCTGTGAGCATTTTTTTCGAACTCAGCGCAAAATTTCACTTGAAAATCGAATTAAAATTTAAAAATTTGAACAATTTTCCAATTTGGCGAAATGTTGACCCTTTTTGGGCCCATTAACCCATTTTGGTGCTTCTTAGGGTTTTGTTGCTATTTTTTCGTTTTCCCCGTCCAAATTCACTAAAGAAACAATAATTTAATTATTAAAATTTTCGAAATTCAGTTCAGTACTGTAAATTAATTAATTTTCAAGCCCTATTTTGGGAACCCTGACAATTTGGTGAATTTTCGGCACATTTTGGTCCATAACTTGGCTCAGAAAAGTCGTAGAAACTTCGGGTCCGGCTCAAATTGAAGATAAAATTAAGATACAAGATTTGTACGTTTAAACTATACGTCTAACGTTTTGCGTTTTCGCGCTACAACAGATTTAGCGCAAACTCCCATTTAACTGGTAACATCTTTCTGCCCCACCCTGTATATGATAGGAGGGCACTTAGTAAAAATTTCGACTCTCGAGCTACCATATATAGCTCGACATAGACAAATTTAGACTCTCAAACTATATTATACTAGGCTTATAGTAGGTCTAGGCGTTCTTTATACTAGCTTTATCTAGCTAGGCGTAGGCTTCCTTGAATTCTCAACACCAATACCCATTTGACTCAAAAAACAGGTTCCCTACGTTCCTCGTTCAACTTCGTTAAGGAAGCCGTCGTTTTCATTTTCCTCCCATATATTGCCCTAGTTTACCTGCCATTTTCCGGCAAAAATACCATGTTTGGTGAATCAACCGCGCGCTTAGTTAGCGATCCTAGCGGATGGCCGCCCGAATAGGTCACTATTTTGTTCAAATTCCTACAGTCAACTTTATCTACGAGTAGTATTGCACAATCTCTCAGAATCCGTCCACAATCATTGTCGACGATCAGATGACAAATACGAAGATAAAAAATTTTACGCAAGACATCATCTTTTGAATTGAAAAAGAAATATTCTATACAATCTTCCATGTAGTCATCCGAAGTGTGCAGACTTGACACGACTAAATATTGGTTATACAAGTGTGCGCAAACATACATTAGACAGCATCATATTTGCAAAAAATAATAAATAACAAAATAAAGTACTAGAGCTAGCATTTTACAATTAGTACGCATATTGTCGCAGCGCAAACGTGTGCCAGACTGAACTACATACGATGAGACTAAGTTTCCTCATTACTGTTAGTTACTTACACACTTCGGAATGTCACGTTGCAATTAATTATTTTCTCCTTTCAATAATTCGCAGAATAATTGACGTCACTTAGAGTCTAATTAATTGCAGGAAAAACGTGACGTTTCCTCGTAAGCCAATTTTTCCAATTTTCTCAACGATTCCTATGCTCACTTTTTCCTCGATCACCGTGCGTGCGAGAGAGAAAGAACGAGAGCAAGAGCGAAATGAAAAATAAAAAGAAATTTCCGAGAAGTGAAAACCTAAATTGAATAATCTACAACATATAATATCGCATTCGTCGAAAGAAGTTTCGATTGTGTCATACGTGCGACTTATCAATTTGCTCGCGAAGTGAAGCCAAGAAAAAAAAAGGAAAAATAGCAATTTTCAAATGAAAGTTTTTTCCATTTTTTGCTATAATGACAATAATACAGAGTACGAATAAAAAGCGAGCTGACAATGAAAAAGCATAAAAATGACCTTGGGAGTGTTGTACACATACTCCTTTCTGTATCCAATAATATTAGAGATATTCAGTTCGACGCTATCGAATACAAACTCGACAGCTGACGACTAATACGATTTCACTGACACACATATTGCTTCTTCATTAATAAAATCAATGTCATCTACCCGCGTACAAGAAAATCGAAATATTTTTTCTTTTCCTTCGAGGATAAAAAATCGAAATTCGTATACGTCACAACGATGGTAAATTTAAATGCAGTCGATATCCTAATTTACAAGCGAAGCAGCTCGAGAAAGACAAGTGGGAAAAGACCATGAATAACTGTACTACGTCCTCGCATTCATTCTGAATACGAATTGGAAGTACTACTTCCTATATTTATTGGTATCTTAGGAATTTTCAACAGGTGGCAAACGAACAACGTTTTTCAACGTATTTGTGGTTTCACTCGTGTTACGGAACAATAAGAACTCGAAAAAAAAATTGTAAATTTTCCTTTCCGAAATGAGACAGATACACAGTATGTCCCAAAGTAGGTAGAATTTCCCGTGGAAAGAAACGAAGAATTCGTGCAACGAACTTCAAAAAATTTTTGCTATAGTTCAAGGATAATATTTCGAACATTATAAACTATACAACCACGAGAATAATAAAATCGGAGAAGCGAACGTTTACCCATAAATTACGTAAAGAATTCATCGATTGAGATCTTTCCACCATTATTACGATTGTTAGAGAGAAATCGAACAAAAAGGTGAGTGACTGAGAAAAAAAAAAGAAACAGGTGCTTTCGAAATAACTGGCGCAAACAACGTGGAGGAAACGAAGAAATTTTGTCGTTGATCGTAATGGGAAATTTAATCGCTTACAACTCGATATTTTCCAGAACCCAAATAAGATTTCGGAAGCATTATCGATATCCTCATGTAAGGAATTATATGCTAGACGTAACATACAGATACTTCAAACCTCATTGCTGGCAAGTTAGATCTCCATTATTTCTGAACCAATGTATCGAAACTACAGGCCAGCCTCGTTTCCTTAGTCTCCGCACTAGGCCAAAGCTCACCAAAAATCACATAAGATATTCTCAACTTTGTAGACTTGTAACGCCTGCATGGTACGTCAACGAAACAATACCTCAGAACCATTAATGACGCTACCTGTTCCAGAGCGTTCTTGGCAGTGAATCAGTGCGGACATGTACATCCACGATAGACAAGATGGGTTATTTAGTAGTTGGTGAGGATGATGACTACAGTAGCACAGAGGAAGATGATTCTGCTCCATGATAATCTTCAGTTATTTTTCAAAATCACAGGCACGTAACCGATAATCCGTCACCAACGAATTCGTGAGACAACGTGAATCATTGATAGCATGAATCAACTCTACCTAGAACTCCATATTTTCTTCCTCACGACAATTCAGTAGGGTTGGAAATAAATGCACTTCAAATAAGAACGAATAAACATCAAAATAGGTTTTAAAAGCAGCAAAAAGAAAAAATGCATATCATTTAATAGATATCACGTCAGGTTAAAAAATTCACTACAGAAATTAAATTAATGCTACAGAAAAATAAATTGGAACAGCTTATAATTTTGTTCACATCAAAATATGAAAGAAGCAATAGATAAGTATTTTGTCACGCCTGTCACGACAACGTCAAATGAGAATATTTCCCCATTTGAAAAATTCATGCAACGCTCACTGAACAATGGGGGCCTTCGCAGATTTCTTTGGCCTACCTCGAGTACGCTTTCTTCCCAAAGGAATTACTTTAGCGGCATCGGGAGGAGAAACTAATTTCAACCTCAATTTCATACCCAGAATGTGTTTGCAAGTTCTACATTTAAGGCGATGGATGGAAGAAGGGCCTTAGGGTCCTAAGGCCCTTCTTCCATCCATCGCTTCATTTGGAAAAGTATGGACAGGTACACGTGGACTCGAACGAAGCATTCCTAAAAATTTTGATTGTCCATTAATGAATTATTACGTGTCTGTAGAAGAATTCTTTCACTTGTAAGTATGACTTGGAGAATTAATTTTCACCTGTTGAAGCATCTATAAATTGCTGCTCCAACAACAGTAAATGGTGTGCACAAGCTGATGTTCATTTTCCTATTATTTGATGCTTATGTGTGCTAAATTGTATGTAAAAATGCTGGCGTGTAAACGTTCTAACCTGACGTGCCAAATATTTGTACCCAATTCAGTATTGTACCTGATGATGGAAGGCGAGGTCCTTCCGAAACCGGTTGCGAAATACAAACTCCGTGACCAATATTTACTGTGTGCATGACGATCTTTTCTAAATTTCCGTGTTACCACTCTTGATCCAAGCTTGACTTCTACCTAAAAATTTTTCGCTGTTTTTCTCATAATTTACTTCCTTTTTCATTTTTTTTTGTGTTCTGATCCAAAATTTTTCTCATATTATTTTCTCGTGTTCTGACCCAAAATTTATATGTTATTGTTTCTGTGATTTATTAAATGTCTAACTAATTCGACTGTTCCCGTAATTTCGTCGACATTCACACGAATTCGTTGGTGACGGATTATCGGTTACGTGCCTGTGATTTTGAAAAATAACTGATCCTATGGCTCGTACTTACGAAGAAAACATTCTACCATGATAATCTTCATTTTTATCGATTCAATTTCGTACATTTTTCAATTATGTACATTTTTCAAGAAAATACTCCAAGGGTTTTTTGGAGACTTAAAAGTTGAAATTTAAAACACCATAAGAAATCATCCAACGATTAGAAGTTTCAAAAGAAGTAGTGTCTGGTAATGTCCCCTCCAACAGCCGATCGGCCAATGACAGAAGGGCACTATAAACGAAAAAAAAAAATAATAATAATAATAAAATAATAATAGAGAAATACGGATAATAAACAAACAAAATTCAAAATGAAAAAAATGAAAACAAAAAAAAAAACAATAATGATACTATGTCCACCACTAGCCCCCCCAACCCTGGTCCCATGTCCAATCCTCCAAACCGTTCCACAAACCAATCATTTCAAAGAATAACCAAAAAAAAAAAAAAAATGAATAAATAAATAGATATACTGTAATAATTAAAGATAAAAAAATATATCAATTGTGCGGTCTTCTTTAACAACATGGTTCAAGAGAGACAGGGCACGAAGCAGTGGAGCAGAAGTAAATTGCTGCGTTCTGTGCTGAGGAATCTGAAAGATATCCTTAGAAACGAAAAAAAAGAAGATGTAAACAAAACTGCCGGAACTTATTTCAATCAAAGAACTTGTAATCTACTCTAGGTGATATTTTGTCAGAAGAAAAAGAGGGATACGGAGACGATTGATGAAACTAGCGTGGAGCTCGCCTATTTCCTCTTCCCCTCCGCCGCATCCTATATCCTCTTTTCATCTCTTTCTTATTCGTCTGTAGAAACATTCTTATGGAATTGGAAGCAGGACGATCAGTCTTACCTGGGAGCCGCCCTTTTTTCTTCGCCACCACTTCTTATTAAGGTATACGGCTGCAAGGATATTTTTGCGAACCTAATACGACGCAGTAAAAACGTTCGCCTTCGACTTCGATGGCGTCACTAACCTAAGCTAGGTTATGTTGCATAGGAGGAGGCATCATATGAGAACGATGACGTCATCGACTTGTGACGTCATCAACATTAGCTAGATTTTCTTGCATAGAAGCGGGCTTCATGAGGAAACTTCCGCCTTTGACTTTGATGACGTCATCAACCTAAGTTAGGTTGTGTTTTTTTGGAGAGGGGCGTTCGACTTTGATGACGTCATTAACTTGAGCTAGTTCATGTTCCCTAGAAGGAGGCATGGGAAATAAACGACTGCGGCCAACTGTCCTGGCGTCATCAACTTGTGACGTTATTAACCTTAGTTATGTCGCATAGAAGGAGGTATTGTTAGGAAACGTCCACGTCTGACTTTGACGACGTCATCAACTTGTGACGTCATAAACTTTAGCTAGATTATCTTGCATCGAAGCGGACATCATGAGAAAAGTACGCCTTTGACTTTCTTGACAGCATCAGCTCAAGTTAGGTTAAGTTGTATAGAGACCAGACATTGTTGGAAAACGTCTGCGTTTAACATTGATGACGTCATTAACCTAAGCTAGGTCATGTTGCTTAGGAGGAGGCATCATGAGATAACATCCGCGGCTGACTTTTATGATGTTATCAACATTAGCTAGATTTTCTTCCATAGGAGCGGACATCATGAAGAAACATCCGCCTTTGACTTTGATAACGTCGTCAACCTACGTTAGGTTGTGTTCTTTGGAGAGGGTCATTGTGGGAAAATATCCGGGTTCAACTTTGATGACGTCATTATTTTGCGCTAGTTCATGTTCCATAGAAGGAGTCATGGGAAATGAAGAGCTGCGGCCAACTCTCCTGACGTCATCAACTTGTGACGTTATTAACCTTAGCTAAGTCATGTTGCATAGAAGGAGGTATCGTGAGAAAACGTCCGCGTTTGACTTTGATGACGTCGTCAACCTAAGCTAGGTTATGTTATACAGAAGAAGGTATCATTAGAAATTGTCCACGGCCGACTTCAATGGCGCCACTAACCTGAGTTTGTTCATGTTGCAGAGAAAGGGGCGTCATGAAAACCTTCCGCCTTTGACTTTGATGACATAATCAAATTGTGACGTCACAACCTTAGGTAGATTATGTTGCATAGAAGGAGACACCATGAGAGAATATCCACGACCGTCTTTGATGGCGTCATCACCTTGTGACGTCATCGATCTTAGCTAAATTACGTTGTTTAAAAGATAGTAGGGTCTTAGTTGTAAATCCGCTCGATGTGGCTGTTGAAAGCAATTTTATGACTGATTATTGTTCTACATACTCCGACGAACAAATATAGCCTGTATGCCTGTACCACCCCCCAAATCTAAAATGCTCATTTATCTCGAGAAATATTGACTTTTTGAAAAAAGTTTTCAAACAAAAGTTGTTTCATTATGTCTCCTCTACAACTTCACTTCTTATAAAAATTTCATTTTGAGCAATCCTCGCGCTTCAAATTTGAAAAAACATGGTAAAAAAACAAAGAATTATTTTTTTTACATTTTTATCAAACATACAGTCAAATAAATTACATGATTACAAAAAATGTTTAGAATTCAGTTTCCTTTCGAATGAGTATCAAGACGAGAAAACTTCACCCCTCAATCATTTCAAAAGCTGGGGACCCGCCCCCCCCTCTTACCTCGCAAACATTCGATCAATGATAAATTTTCAAAAAAAGCTGCTCGATTTTTATTTATAATGATTGTTCACTTCAAATTTCTATCTTAAATTTGGAAATTCCTTGAAAAAACACCTGCCTAAAGAAATTACAAGTTCTAGCTCAAAGGAGATCAATTGAAATTAATTTTCAACTTCCTGTTCAGCTTTTTTATCATCAGCTCAGAAGGGTAACATGATAGGCTGGATGTTAGACTTATTACAATTCAAAACCTCGATTTGACTAAGAGGAGGGACCGGGGTTGAGCTTTTGAAATGAGAAAGGAAACTGAGTTCTAGACATTTTTTGTAATCATAATATTATTTGTCTGTATATTCGAAATTTTCTCATTAAAAATGTGAAACAACGTAATTCTTTGTTTTTTTACCACGTTTTTTCAAATTTGAAACGCGAGGATTGTTCAAATTGAAATTTTCATAAGAAGTAAAGTTGTAGAGGGGACTTAATGGAACAACTTTTGTTTGAAAACTTTTTTTGAAAAGTCAATATTTCTTGAGATAAACGAGCTTTTTAGATTTGGGGGGTGGTACCTCCGAAAACGAGGAGTGAGAACAATAGGCATACAGGCTATATTTGATCGTCCATAAAATTGTTTTTAACAGCCACATCGAGCGGACGGGTTTTTCTATACAATTCGGGGGGGGGGGATCATTAGAAAACGCCCGCCTTTGACTTTGATGACGGATCAACTCAAGCTAGGTTATGTTATGTTATTAACTAAACACTTACCAGTCGAAATACTCGTCACAGCCACAAGAATCCGCTGCGTGGTGAATGAGAGAGGGAGAACATCGTTTTCTCTCTGTTTCTACCGCATCTTAACACGCAGCGCTCTCTCTAGCTTTATCTAGCAGAGTGAGTCTGGTGGGTGTACAGCCATTGGTTGTGTAGAAGGAGGCATTGTGAGAAGACGTTCGCGTCCGAATTTGATGACGTCATCAACTTTTTACGGTACCAACAATAGCTAAGTCATGTTGTATACAGGGGGGCATCATGAGAAAGAGTCGCGGCCGATATTGATGACGTCAGTAACCTATGCTAGGTTAAGCTGTGTGCATAGAGGAGGCAATATGAAAAAACGTCGGCGTCCGAATTTGATGACGAACTTATGACCTCATCAGCCCTAGCTAGATAATGTTGTATGGAAGGAGGCATCATGAGAAAACGTACCCCTTCGACTTTGATCCACGTCCGACTTGATGACGTCATCAACCCAAACTAGGTTGCTTAGAAGAATTGGTTTACTCGTAGGTTACACAAGACAACTTTCGTTTACCGAAAGTGATGACCTGTCCCACCCCTGAGAGTATTTTTGTAGGTTTAGCATGCGTTTCCAAGGACGAAGACAGAAGAGGGGTGAAGTAGATCAAGAGCTCAAAGAAAACGTGTTTTCTTCATCTAGAAAAAGATGTTTTAAGTGTATCCGGGGTGTCTACCAGGTCAATAAGTCCAATAAAAGTTCACTATTTCAAAAATGGTCCAATAAGTCAATAAAAGTCCATTAATTTTGATACAAGTCCAATAAAAATCAATAATCGAGAATAAAAGTTCTAATTTTAACACATATTCAATAAAAATCAATAATCAAAAATTGAAAAAAGTTTTTTTTTTTTTTGCTTGTTAAATCAGGAGATTTGCAAAAGGTCCAATATTTTTAATTTTCAAATTTGGTAGACACGCTGGTATCGCATTTTGAGATTGAAAAGGTGCATAATTTTAGACTAGCTGTCTTCTAGGTGCCAGGGGAGCTCGTGGCTTCCTTGCTGTCATTCCAATGTTTGCAATTTTTCTTCCGTTGTCGAGATAATTTTTCATAGAATTTCCAATTAGTGTCGATGATGAAAATTTTGTCCTCCCTGCAGATATTTACGTCACATTTATCTTCCTCAAAATCATAAAAATAAGGGTAAGAGTAGAAAACTGGTTTATGATCAGAGAAAGAAAGCTGTATGTTTCAATAACCTTATCCGGTGAAACGAGTGGAGTGGGTTTCATTAAAATCGTACATTGACCTTGAAATTTTATCGAATACTGAAGGTAAAATTTTCCTTCATCGATTCTACTTTATAGATTTTAATTTCTTCGTCATCGATTTCCAAATTAATTATTTTTTCTCGTTGATTTTATCACCAAAATAATTTCGCGTCATACAAAATGACGAACAAAAATCTCACCGAATGCTCAAATTAAGTTTTATGCGCACTATTCGGTATAATAAATGTAATAAAACGGCGCGTTCTATTTTTGTAATATCTAATGCAGAATTTCGGTTCGGGTTTCAATACTCTTTGTATTCGCACAACTGCCCTTCTATTTTTCGAAAATCATTCTTTTGTGATTTTTACGAAGCCCCGAGTGAATGAATTTCGTATATTTCTCGTAAATGGACACGTGCTTCTCGGGTCATTAATTTACGTATCAAAGGCGTACGAAAAAATCGCGTTGAATTACTTTTTGCTGCTTTCTAAAATTTTTTAGTGTGTCACCGAGGGTACACGTAGTCAATAGTCGCATGCAAATTAAGTGATGATCTTTTGTCCTCGCATACCGACAAGCAGTCGCTCGCAGGAGGAAAAATTACTCGCGTAATGCGAAACACGCTGCGAAAAAGAAACAGTTTAATTTCTTGCACGTATTTTTAAAGTTGTGCTTCGACGCCAGCAAGGTGCGAAGAAAACTGCAATAACGAAAAAAAAAGAAGTTTTCTTTTTCAAAATTCCGCAGATATTTGGTGTAGAATTTGTTTGATCAGCATTTTCGGTCTCGTAGCGTGCCGCTAGCAGTACTCTTGATTGGCGACATTGTCATAATTGCACAATTTTCGCGCCCGAAATTCCGAATAAGAATAAAAGCGCACGTACATTCGCGTCTATATCTACACAGTTTGCTCTGATTTTCGACAAATATAAAACGTAAGTTACATACAGCGCTACTTTCATTCATATTCAATTCTTCGCTATCAATCACGACGAGCGTTGTTTAATTGGCAATTGTATCTCCGCACGCCAATAATAATTAGAAATGATTCGATTCCTTGCTAATCAAATGTGTACCATATCATACTAAATTGGCAACGAATTTATTATTCTTCCACGTCGTCCGTCTCAAATCGTTTTGAAAGGGTCAAATTATGGCTTCTGAATGCTGTGCATAATTAAATTCGATGGATTGCGGGGTCAAATTATTCATGTTCATGATTTTCTTGAGCGAATTTTAGAAGCAGTTCGGTTAAATTAGGTATAGCTGATTACTTTGCCGGAAGAGAGACGTGTGAATATGATTTTCTTTTTTTTAGTCAGTCTTGCTTACGCAGCTTCGGAAGAACTAAGACGCGTACTGTTTAAAACTTTGAAAGTTTAACAATATGTTTTTTGTACTATTCCATAAGGGGAGTTCGATTGAACTTGCCAATAACAGTCAGGCTCCGGGACACGGTTGATGACGTCATAGTTTATTATAAAGTGAAAAAAGGGATGCGGTGTACAGGATTATTAGGGGTGGGAACTCGCGAGGATAGTGTGATCTCGCAATTTTTGGAATCAGAGGCCAAGATTCAGCTGATTTTCAGAATCATGCCCAGGGTTCTTTTTCGGGGAGTGGGAGGGAGCGACCCGTGAAAGTGGCGTGAGCTCGTAAATTTTGGTATGAGGGGCTAGGATTCAAGAAACTTCAGGAAAGACATGGTTGGGCATCCCTTTATCCGGCAAACACTGACCTTTGGAAAAATTTTGATTTCCGAGCTATATATGATGGGAGATGGACGTAGAAAATTTTAGCTTCCGCTTCTAAGTTATGTATTATAATAGAGGTTGGACTTGAAAAAATCTCGACTTTCGACTTCCGACCTATATGAATATGATGGGTGGAGGGATTTTCGAAGTCCGCCTCCTGTCATGTATAGTTTGGAACAATTGATTCGGTTCTCTAAAATATGACCAGAAACACCTAACGACGACATACTCAACGATTAAAACGTACGGAGTAATTTGAATAGAGCCACAGAAATGAAAATACACCGGAGCGCTTTCGATTAAAAAACCATTGTCAACGGGGACGTGAAAGCAACTGAACCAACTCCGGCCGACAACAAGAACTACCGAGGAGGACATGACTGAACTAGCGAGTGATCACAATGTGAATCATACTCGTAAACTAATTCAATCAAACCCTCATCAGGTATGTATACCTGTTGAGCACATTTAGGTTATCGTTATTCAGATGGCGAATAATTTCGATGTGTTCTAGCGCGGTACGTTTGAAAGCCGAGGACTCTCTATGGAGGAGGGACTCAGATCCCTCTATGAAACCATGGCCAGTGGTAAAAGGTGGTCCGCAAATGCCGAATCACCGAATTTCTTCTTTTCCCACGCCTTCTTATGCTCATCTATTCTAATTTTGAACTGACGTCCAGTCTCGCCTATATAGATTCCATTACAATCATTACACTCAATTTTGTTAACCCCGCTTCTTTCGACCAGTGGGATGGGGTCCTTCAACTTAACGAACAAGCTTTTTACAGTGTTCAGATTGTAAAACACTGGCCGAAACCCAAATGGGCGGAGGACGCGACCTAATTGGGAAGAAAATTTCCCCAAAAACGGAAGCCTAATCCAACGTTTCCTACTATCTCTGACGCTGGATTACGGGGGAGGGAGGTAGTGGAATCAAGGCATTTCCGAGTCAATTTCCTATGGACCATCAAGTCAATATCCAAGCTGATCTCGTTCACTCTGGCCAAGTGCTTTATGTTCAAAAGCTCCTGTTGAAAAGCGAGCTGACCTAATGGAATACTCGTCAACCGGTGGATATAACTATTAAAACCGGCATATTTGTGAGCAACCGGGCAGAAAGATCTGCCGTGGACAGTAATATCGGTCGAGGTATCTTTTCTATATATGGCGAATTCGTGGGCACCTTCCCTATTAGAGATAGTAAAGTCCAAAAAATTTATAGATAAACCGCCTACTTCTAACGTAAATTTGATGGATGGATATAAACTGTTAAGATACCTGAGAAACTCCAAAAGGAGATCCCGTTGACCGGTCCACAAACACAACACATCGTCGACGTACCTGTGCCAATAATATATATGACCCAAAAACCCCTGACCAGAGGAAAAGAGACCAAGCTCAAATTTAGACATGAAAACCTCCGAAATGAGAGAACCCAGAGGAGAGGCAATAGGGATACCTACCTCCTCAGGAAATTCGAAAAATTTGCCTTCAAATTTGCAAAAGTTGGGAGACCAACAAATTTAATATTGAGTAAATTAAAAAATTCTGCCAACTCTTCGTGACAGATATTAGATTGGATCAAAAGGTCTCCCATATGTTGCATGGCAGTAGCTCTAGGGATACTCGGAAATAAGCCGACAACATCAAAGGAGCATAGGGTTGAATCAGGTGGAAGAATGGCATCCTTAAGCTTATTAGCCAAAGAGACCGAATTCTTCACAGAGTAGGATGACTCAAATTCCACTCTAGATTTGAACCAACGGTCCAAAAATTTCGCCAAGAAGTACGTGGGGGAAGATACAAAAGAAACGACCGGCCGCATCGGGGTGTCCCTCTTATGAACCTTAGGTAACCCGTACAAGAGGGGCGGCACTGGATTGGGCTCAAGAAGCATTCTTTTAAGCTTAGGGGTCTTAATAATAAATTCACAAGTGTTTATAACACGTCTAACTTCTTTGACGTGGTTTGGAAAATTGAAATCCGCATTTTCCTTGGCGCCACACTGGTCGAGAACGTCATAGACCTTGGAGACGTAAGAGGTCTTATCCATAACGACAATGGCATTCCCTTTATCAGCCTTAGTAATGGTTAAGCCCTCCTCGCTGACCTTCCTCTTGATCCTCTTAATCACCTCAAAAGCCAGATCATTTATACGAGGGAGGGGGGTATCGCGGACAAAGGCGGCACACGCTTTCTGAGTATTAACCCCAAGCCCAATTTTTATTTGGCTGTGTTTGTGGACCGGTCAACGAGATCTCCTTTTGGAGTTTCTCAGGTATCTTAACAGTTTATATCCATCCATCAAATTTACGTTAGAAGTAGGCGGTTTATCTATAAATTTTTTGGACCTTACTATCTCTAATAGAGAAGGTGCCCACGAATTCACCATATATAGAAAAGATACCTCGACCGATATTACTGTCCACGGCAGATGTTTCTGCCCGGTTGCTCACAAATATGCCGGTTTTAATAGTTATATCCACCGGTTGACGAGTATTCCATTAGGTCAGCTCGCTTTTCAACAGGAGTTTTTGACCATAAAGCACTTGGCCAGAGTGAACGAGATCAGCTTGGATATTGACTTGATGGTCCATAGGAAATTGACTCGGAAATGCCTTGATTCCACTACCTCCCTCCCCTGTAATCCAGCGACAGAGATAGTAGGAAACGTTGGATTATGCTTCCGTTTTTGGGGAAATTTTCTTCCTCCTCCGCCCTTTTGGGTTTCGGCCAGTGTTTTACAATCTGAACACTGTAAAAAGCTTGTTCGTTAAGTTAAAGGACCCCATCCCACTGGTCGAAAGAAGCGGGGTTAACAAAATTGAGTGTAATGATTGTAATGGAATCTATATAGGCGAGACTGGACGTCAGTTCAAAATTAGAATAGATGAGCATAAGAAGGCGTGGGAAAAGAAGAAATTGGGTGATTCGGCATTTGCGGACCACCTTTTACCACTGGCCATGGTTTCATAGAGGGATCTGAGTCCCTCCTCCATAGAGAGTCCTCGGCTTTCAAACGTACCGCGCTAGAACACATCGAAATTATTCGCCATCTGAATAACGATAACCTAAATGTGCTCAACAGGTACATACCTGATGAGGGTTTGATTGAATTAGTTTACGAGTATGATTCACATTGTGATGACTCGCTAGTTCAGTCATGTCCTCCTCGGTAGTTCTTGTTGTCGGCCGGAGTTGGTTCAGTTGCTTTCACGTCCCCGTTGACAATAGTTTTTTAATCGAAAGCGCTCCGGTGTATTTTCATTTCTGTGGCTCTATTCAAATTACTCCGTACGTTTTAATCGTTGAGTATGTCGTCGTTAGATATAGTTTGGAACTTATCTACTCTAATATTTGGAGTTGCACTTCGAAAGTTGAAAAAATTTTCTCCTCTCATATACACATAAATTCTTAGACCAATTCGCCCCACAGAAAGGTTCCCTGCGCTCCTTGTGTAACTCCGTTAAGGAAGCCATCGTTTCAACAGGGAACCCATTTTGTGGAGGGTTACTTTAAGAAATTTGTCGGGCGCCAGACCTACCTTAATGAGGGAGTTTTAACTTTCAGGAATTCGACTTTTGAACCATAATATATGCTGGGAGGGGGACTTGAAAAAACTTAGACTTTCGAGAGAGTAGCAAGAGGGCTTGGAGAGATTTTGACTTCTGATCTACTTATGGTAGGAGGAGACTCAGAAAAATTCACACCCTTCGAGCTGCAATTCCGAAATCAATTCTCAAAACGAAAACCAATTCGACCCATAGAACAGATTCTCTATGCCCCTCGTTCAACTTTGTTGAGGGAGGAAGCCGTTGTTTTCTTAAGTCCACCTCCTTTATTAGGTTACGCCAGTTTTTGTTGTACGGCATACGGCGTATGGCTGGACGCCCAAATTTTCAGAAAAACCTTCTCATAGAAGTGGTTCCCGGTTAAAATTTCGATCTGTTCTACTTTACAGGTTAAACTCTAATATATTAGGCTGAACTATAGGTTCAGATACTTAGCCCAACATAATCCTGAAGTGTATTAAACGAGGGCGAGAAAAAGAAAAGGACGTCATAGGCTTACATTAGGTTGTTCATACAAACAAGCGGAGCGAGGGAGCCCTTCAGCCAGTTAGTCTCACGTACAGATTAATAGGTTTTTACCAAGCTAAGAGAAGCCGGTAAGATGGGACATTATCATGACTTCATCATAACTGACGTGTCAAAGGTCGATTGTGATTTTCATGTACCATTATCCATATGTCTTCATCAGCTAGTCTCCATTGTAGTCTAGTATTTGGTAATCATCTGCATCAGCTTGGGATTCACATACCCGTACGTCTATCTCCATCAGCTTCTATCTGATGGAAAACAATCTTCAATGAACACAATGTTGATTCATAGGGTACAGAATCTTTTACTTCCTTACAGAACACATCAACTCTTAGACCAAGAAATGAAGCCAGAAAAATAGGGCTATCTGTACACGATGAATAGAGAGCTGATTTTTTCATGGGATGTTCAGAACCTTCCCCTAAAGTTATCCTCAAAAGTCCCCGCGAATCCTAGTGGGGCTTTCCCTTTTACGGGGCGGCAAAGGGGGAGAAATTGAGTTTTTCGTCAATAACTCGATAACGAGTAATCCGACCAAAAAAAGTACGTGTTTGCGCGTCATTCAAAAAGTATACCGCTTACATTCCTATCTTTCTACGCGTGTCTCTTCCTTATTTGTGTTATTTTTTTATCGTTTTGATGCTTCCTTGTATTGAAATCACTGCTTATATCTAAAAACCTTTTGTTCTTCACGGTGCAGCCTGCCAATGAGGAGTGAGCGTATTACTGACTCTTATATTACTTTCCTCAGTATCCTAATGGGTATAGCGCATGCGTGACGCGTATTGCGCATATATGACAAGAAGGTGGGTAGGCGTGACGCGCTCTAGCGGCTTAAAGATGAACTTGAACGGAAAAGTCATAGAACATTTTTTGTAGGAAATTGGTCGTAGAACAATTTTCATATCAAACTTTTTTTTGTACGATCACTCGTTATCGAGTTATTGATGAAAAAATCAATTTCCTCCCCTTTACCCCCCTGTAAAAACGACAGCCCAACTTGGGTTTGCGGGGATTTTTGAAGACACCATTAGGGGAGGATCCCGAACATTCCATGGAAAAATCAGCTCTGTATTCTTCGTGTCCAGGTAGATGTCTTCCTTTCTTGGTCTATCTCTGCAATGTTAATTTTCCAACCAGGCAAGCAAAGATGCACCGATTGACAGATCCATTCATTTAGCATCACCAATTCCTGTGATTGGTTTGTAATCAAATCAGTTTCAATAAACCACACCCAGACAATTCAAGCTGTCATATCCGAGAACCATTGTCGTTCACCAGTATAGAGTCAGGTCAGGTATCTTCAGCCACAGTGAGATTACTGGTATGCAGTCAACGGATTACTTCTTTTAGTGAACTGACATCTTCTCTTCCTTGGACAGTGTGCTCTAAAGCAGTTTTCTTAACCACGGTTGTACCACTTTCTTCTCTACAACTATCTGTGAAGTAGTAACATCGTCAATCCTGTTTCACTATTATCTTCATAACCGACCTGTTTGATGGTTGTCTTCATCTCGTGGTAATTCTTCGTTTTTTCTCTCCTCTTGTATCGTGATCTGATACTCCGGTTTCACTAACTGACCCTCCTTTGGCAAACCATAATTCTTCATGTTTTCGGGCATTCTGTTTAAAACCTAGCGTATTTCTGCCTTAAATAATTCTTCCATTCGGCTCTTTGTCTCTTCAGATGTCCTTGTTATTATGTTGGTCAGCTTTTCCAGTATTTGGGTCGTTTATTTGTGATTAAGATTTCTCTTTGCTAAACTTCTCTTCTACAAAGAAAACAACTTCATTGACGTCTGCACCCTCTGCTAGCAAATAATCTTCAAGTTGGTCTTTGGTTCCAATCTGTGGTAACGATCTCTTTCTTCACTCCCTTCTGAAGTTCAACTTTGATCAACTCTCACACGTTCTTTTGGATCATCTTAGACAATGTGAACTAGACTCAAACTAGACCAAGAAGGGGGGTGAACGAGCGGAGCGAGTGAGCTTCGAAAACAGAAGTGCAACCACCCTGGTATGTACAGATTGCTAAGCATACCTCAATCAGTATTTATTCTCTATATTCCATTTACACGACCTTACTGACATTCAACGGCAAAATACTCGTATATTGAGGAAGACATGAAACATGATCATTTTTCATTTGGCTATGCCGGAAAATCTGTATTTTTGTTTTGGTAAAGATTGCCTAATTTTTATTTGGTTTTATAGTGCTCTATATCAGGGCCTGGTTTCATTAAGGCTAACAGTAGGCCCAGTATAGTTAAGTATACTGTATAGCCCAGTATTATGAAGCCTAAGGAGTAATACCACAATTCTGGAATCTGCAAGTATGACGTCATCAGCTGTAACCCGGAAGCCCAGTATGAAGATGACTCAAGCAGTAATTACTATTGAGGCCAGTATAATGGATTTTGGGAGGCTCACGAGCGGAGTGAGTGGTCCCGAGAATAGACAAGAGTAAGGAATAGATGGAATTCGAGCTGATGACATATTTGTAATATCCATGATGGTTGCCTGTGACGCTCACAGAATTCATAACGTTGCTTATAAACGGAGTGAGTGATCCCGAGATTAGAAGAGAGTTAGGAAAGAGAGAGCCCCAGGTGATGGGGTTATAAGTGCTGAAGACGTGCTGGAGATAAAATAGTCCAGCAGTTCTAGCTGCGAATCATCAATTATAGTAAAATTGAGCTTAATTCTGATGAGGTGAACCTGTTGGAGAAAGGGTTGAAATTTAGCCCCCCCTTAAGGATCAAGAGACTCTTGCGAATGTTGTGACTGATTCGACAATCAATATTTGACCTGGCGTGAACATCCAAAAAAAATGCGTCGAAATGGTAGGCAGTAGCCCCTTTCCCTATATTGGTAATACCTGTATTGAGGTGATAAAAGGCTTAAAGAGGAAGGTCAGGGAGGAAGGATTAATCCTTGATAAGGCAGATAAATGCAACGCTGTAGTAATTATGGAAAAGTCCTCCTATGTTTCCGGTGTTTATTATGTGCTAAAACAATGTGGGACCAAGCTTTTCCAAGCTTTTCTGTTTCCCTCAGTTTGTTAAAGAGGTGAAGAAAATCATTAACAAAAGTGAACTCATTATCAAGAGTCCACTCACAAAGAAAGCCATTTTGGAACCTAACCCAGTAGCCCCTCCCCCCCTCCTCTACGGGTTGCCTAAAGTACATAAAAAAGATGTTCCAATGCGGCCGGTCGCGCGGTTGTGTCGTTTGTCTCGTCACCAACTTACTTATTAGCCAAATTTATAGATCGGTGGTTTAAATCACAAGTAGGTTTTACCCCCCCCCCCCCCCCCCCCGTATTCAGTGAAGAACTCGGGCTCTTCGGCGGATAGGTTGAAGGACGTAAACCTTCTTCCGGAAACGACCTTATGCTCCTTTGATGTTGTAGGATTATCTCCTCACGTCCCTAAGGGTGTTACTATACAACACATGGGCAGATTGCTCGTAAAATCAGGTGTCCCTCACGAGAAGATGACGGAATTCCTTGATCTTCTGAGGGTTTGTTGGACCCTCAACTTCTGCAAATTTGAAGAGAAATTTTTCGAGTTCCCAGATGAGGTGGGGATCTCCATTGGTTCTCCCTTGAGCTTTCTGATATCCGAGGTATTTATGTCCAAATTTGAGATCGATTTGTTTTCCTCAGGCCAGGTGCTATTAAATCGTGTCTTTTACTGGCATAGATATGTGGACGACATACTTTGTGCGTAAACCGGTCCAGTGGAGCTCCTTCGTGAGTTTCTCACTTACTTAAATAGCCAATACCCTTCCATAAATTAATTCACCCTGGAAGTTGGTGGCTCATTGATAAATTTTTTGAACTTGTCTATTTTTGTTAGAGATGGCGTCCATGAATTTGGAATTTATAGAAAAGAAACGTCTCGTCCTCCTGTCCAGCTGCACATGATATCGCTATACCTTCAACAGCTTGATCCATCGCCTGACTCATATTCCTTTGAGTCAGGACGCTTTCCACAAGGAACTAGGAACAATTAAGCACTTGGCTAGAATGAATCAAGTGAGTGTGGACATTGACCTAATAGTCCGTAGGACGCTCACCAGAGAAAGCCTCGATTGCACCTCCTCCCTCCCAAGGGATTCACACCTAGATAGGAGCAAACGTTGGATTAGACTTCCTTACTTGGGTAGGTTTCGGTTGTAGTTGGGCCGTGTGCTCATTCCTTTCGGGTTCCGTCCGACTAACACGGTAAAAAGTTTATTTGTAAAATTAAAGGACCCCATTCCTCTAGCCGAGAGGAGTGGTGTTTACAGCATAGCTCGCAACGATTGCCCCGGAGTTTATATAGGAATGACCGACCGTCAGTTCCAAATTAGAATCGATGAGCAGAAAAGCTCGGGAGAAGGGTAACTTGGATGAGCCGGCCTTTGCCGATCACCTTATCGAAAGTGGCTATAGAGTCAAAGAGGAGTCTGGTACCCTCCTCCATAGGAAGAACATATACTTCAAGCGTGTGACTTTAGAAAATATTGAAATCTTACGTCTCCAGAATAATGAAGACTTCACCCTCTTAAACAGGTATACTCCTGATGAGGTTCTGGTTGAGCTAGTCTATGAGAATGATTCACACTTCGATGACTCGCTGGTTCAATCATGATCCTCAAGTTGGTTTCTCTTCCTTCGTTATTGTTGGATTTCATTCGTGCTCCGAGGATGGGTTTTTAACCGAAAGGTCTTAGCGGTATGTTTATTGTGGTTTTAATATTTCGCTACTCTCTTGTAGAGTACAACTTTTGTATCACTATGATCAACCATAATTATAACATACAAGAACGCATTACATAATTTGATTAATCGTTAGGGTTAGATTCGATAATAGAAGGGTGGACATACGAAGCAGTACATGTAAAGTTCTAGACCTCACGATATTTTCACAGTTTAGAATGGAACATTTTCATCAGGGATCAGGAAGAAATAGTGAGATATGATGCAAGCGCTCAAATTTCTGCTCTTACAACCCTTTGCGTTCGAGCCGACTCTCATGTCGGAAAAATTGTCTGATGATTGGTTCAAGGAACGATGTAGAGTAAAGAAGAAATGTGGGTTAAGATGGTGTTGATCGAGCCAGGACTGAAGGTGTATTGAAGGTGAGGTTTACAATTTTACTAGGTTTTGTAATTTTCAGCTTTGTCAAATTGAATCATTATGTTAAATTTTAGAATAAGGACTGCAATTGTCGTAGTTACCTTCATCTGATTTCAATTGCAGGGATATTTATGTTTCCATCTAAGGGAACAATCAATTTTTTTACTCTACGTGTTTTTCATTTTTTTTTGCAGTCGTAGAATGCCCGCACTGGTTCTATTGGGAAGAAAATGGCTCATTGGTTCAGACGACATGGTATTTCCAGCTCTATTCGAGATACTCGTACGAGTAATATGGTACGTTTCATTTTTCTTACGCGACTGCTAAATTTAAGTCGATGAATTTTCACCCAATTTATAACGTCTTTTCTAAATGAAATTGTATAGGTATAATAATAACGAACGATGAAGAAAAAATGTAGGTGGGTAGTGTCTCTGCGTATCGTATGTCCTTAAATTTACGCGAGAGCGAGAGAGAGAAAGAGAAAGATGATCGAAATACACGCGATCCTGTTGTTGGATGACGTGTGAGATAATAGAACGAAGGTCGTCGCGCTTATCAGAAGAATTTTTCATTTAATGATGAATCAGTATAATGTATAGGAACCCTAGACAGCGAAAATAAATTAACTCGAGAATGATGAATAAGCGTAATTATTTTGGATATGTGTAAACAAAAGTATAGAGAAAAATACCAAATAATGATCAGAAGGTCGTGAAAAGTATAATACGCACTAAGTGCACAGCGGTGTTTTTATTTTCGGTAAAATGAATCAAAATTCGAATTCTTAAGTTATTCTATTTATCTGATGCATTATCGTAGCAAATATGTACCATCGTGTTGTCTGTGGGTACTCGTTGTTTTTTTTAAAGGAATGATTGGTCGTTTTATACGTGCGCATAACGTAATCTGTTCCTGTGGATACATCAGTCGCGAGTAAATCTATGAATCGACTTGTATCAACAACTTATTTGCTCTTATACCGGAAATCATTATAAACAAAGAAAGATTCTCTATTCAACAGTCACATCCTGTGCTCCATTTTGAGGTTCATACTCCCTCTAACCGTCACGTTCCGCGGTTTCAATGAAATTTCCAAGAAGTTGAATGACATTCAGGTGATGGTTTGCTAGCTGGTGAAATGCTGTATGCAGAGTGATGGTTGGGATTTCTTCCGGATAGAAGTAGTTCCAGTTTTTCTTCGAAATAAACCATAAGATTTTTCTATTATCTCTCTTTTAGATGATTCAGTTTTCGAATCTTACTCCCCTCCCCCTGTGGACTTTCCCTCAACCTAAAATACGTCTCGATCTCACAGAAAACCTCAAATCCGACAAAATTGTCGGTACTGGCGATGGGTCTCGATGTAGGTACAACCATACAGTTGTCTATGTTGAATTGGTTTAAGAGAGCCAATATCCAGATAAGAAACTCCTTCCAACATACGTACACTTAAGCACCATATCAAATTGCGCCAAGTGCAGGTTGACATGAGGGTGGTGACGAACGTTGTCAGCTTCTTCTTGGTCTCTTCGTTGACGTTTCCATTAGATACTCTCGTTCCAGCCATAGATTTGCGCAGAGATGTATCAACTCTTGTGACTCGTTTCTGCACTTCATTGTCAGCAATCCCCTTGGTCTTTTGTTCTTGACTTGGTAATAATGAATGCAATTTCCAACCATAAAGCGAGTGACGTAGAGCGCAATTTGGAGCAAACTTCTTGCAATCAATGAATCCACAAGTTCAGTCGTTCCTGTGCTTGTTGGCTTTGTATACTCTTTGTCTGCTGGGTCTTCTGGTGGCTCTCCGGACTTATTCAGCATTAATGCTTTGGGTGTTTTCCATTGCTCTGGGATGTATTGCAGCCGAATTACCGCTTTGAAGAGATATGTCATGGTGGCCTTCAATTAGTTGACTGGT
This sequence comes from Aspidiotus rigidus, assembly GCA_035079385.1. Classification (NCBI taxonomy): domain Eukaryota; kingdom Metazoa; phylum Arthropoda; class Insecta; order Hemiptera; family Diaspididae; genus Aspidiotus; species Aspidiotus rigidus. The sequence continues at coordinate 16,474,405 of JAVHKY010000013.1, forward strand.
AATACCTCAGGCCCTGGGGCCTTGTGGGTTTTCAACAAGTTTTCTGCTCTGTACACTTCTCTAGGCGTGAATAATTTGACGTCAGGGTGCTGTACTAGGTTGACAGACGCATATATTATTGTTAGGTTTAAAGGTCGACTCTAAGTGACCAGCAAACAACTCGGCCTTTTTCCAGGTATTGTGGAATATAGTTTGCTGCCAGCTCTTGGTGAGTACTCAGTATCCTTGGTGGTATCTGTAGATTGAAGAAAAATGTTGAAGGATTCTTGGTTGATCTTGGCGATCAGTTTTTTAAATAAATAGAATGTGGTCTTTGCAACTCGTCATACTTAATAATAAAGAAAAGAACTTTACAGAGATGCACAAAAAATTATATTTTCCAAGGGAGAAAATACAAGGTAGACGTACGTTTCGCGACGACGTTAGAACGCCGCATCATCAGTTTTTTCACTTCTGCACTCACTTTATTGAAAGCTGCTTTGTGTGGTTTGCCAGAGGTGCCGTGCCTTCTTTTGTATTTTCACCAGCTCAGTAGATAAAAAAAGTTACTTCAGGTACAATCAATACATTTTTGTGTGAAATTACAGTCATCCATAATGACGAGGGTACTTGAAAGAGTAACGCGGAAAAAGATTGCAAAAGACCGCCCAATGCTTGAAAACACCGAGTGCTTTTGGCTAATCAGCCATCATTCTTGAAGTATGGAAAGCAATTGTGCAGTCTTTCGCAATTTTCTTCTATGTTACTCTTTCAAGTACCTTGTCATTACTTTACGTACTGTGGGCAAAGTGGGTTTTGTGGTTGCCTTAGCTGCTTCTACAATGAAGGCAGTAAAGATTTCTAAAGCTGGGTCAAGTTCATCTAGTCTTTTGAAGCAAACTCCAAGATCAAAATTTTTATCCAGGATTGTACAGTATAGGTTCCAATCTATGGACTTGTTCACCAGGCGTTCTTTTGCTGCTTTCTGGATAAGAATTTTGCTGAGCGCAAGAATAAGCAGGGTATAGTCCAAGGGTGGGTTGTAAATATTGGCAATATTAGTGTAGTTGTCTTTGGTAATGAAAAAGTTGGTGCAGTTGGGAAGCTTTTGGGATCAATTGGCCAGTATGTTGGTTTTCCAGCTGAGATGTAGCTGGCCCCATTGCTGGAAATAGCGCGGAATTGTTCCCTCCTCTATTGTTTGTTAGTTTAGAGCCCCAGTAGAGGTGCTTAGAGTTGTAGTCACCACCAATCCATTTCCTACAAATACTATGAAATGCATCATTGAATAAGTTGCTGTGTAAGTTATAGCTTCATATGCACTATGCTCAAGAGAACCCTAGAGCGAGAACTGCTGTCTGCTGGCTTACTGCCTGTGAGTAGCTGTGTATCTTGCAACAGGCTTGAGATTTGATTAGCATTCCACTTGAAGGATTGTTAGCAGAATCAGGTCGGTGGGATGATTGGTGTTCAAGTTTTTGGTAAACTTTGCATCCACTTTAGTTGGCTGTGTGCCCCTCACTGCAGAGGCCTCAGGTGGGAGGTGTGTCCGGTGGTTTTGCGCAGCTCTTAGAATTGTGATCCCCGCCACATTTAACGCATACATAGAGTAAGGAGCAGTAGCTACAAGTGTGTCCAATGTTCATAATATTGACATCTCATACATTGGACCACTTTGTACCTAGGGCGTGAAGCTTCCACTTGTATCTGCGAATTTAGTGGGGCTCTCTTATCTCCCAGATGCCCTTATTGTTATCAGCTGGTTCTAAATCCACAAAGAAGAGCAGAAGTGGTTCATCAGTCTTGGGTTTCTTAATATTGTATACGTTACAGTTCTTCAATGGCTGCTTTTATATCACAAGGTTTGATAGACGAGTAGAAGTTACAAATTACGACTCTGAATGCTTTCTCTGATTTGATTTGATACGTGAAGAACGCAATATTCCTAGCTCGAAGCTCAGTTATAGGTTGTTGATATGTGTTGGGATCATTCACTGTTATTTCAACAGAACTATTGGCGAGCGCTTTAGCAGAAAAAGTAGTACCAATAATTCATTCACACATGAGTGTGTATAGGCAGGGGAGCAGGCTCTTTTTTGCCTTCCATGGGAACTCGATGGTTATTATTTGATGTATCTCCTGATTGGGAGATTATTTTTATTCGTATCCGTTTTGCTTCTGACATTTTTGTCAGGTGACAGGTTGGTTTCTTCTATATCTGTGCTATTAGTAGCTAGAAAATGGTACCTATTTTTCACCATGCTACTTGACACAACATGATTCGCTAAATTTACGTTTCTTATTTACCGTTTGCCAGAAATTATTAGTCGACGTCTACACTAGTTCACTTTGACTTAGAGGTTGATGCGAATTTGTGTTAGAACCATAATATCCAGTTTTTAACCATTGCCATCGCCGGGCATGAAGAGCACGATTTGGATGCGTAGGACGTGAACGATATAAATACAAGTACAAAGTTACTGTTTAGAATTATTTTTCTGTAGATGCAACTAGTATTATGAATTGACCGGAAAAAATATTGATAAGCAACAGTATTAAACGCAAGAACATACACATTGCACATCGACGTGAGCGATAAGATTGCCCTGAATCAAGTTGAAAAAATGATACCAAGGAAATGATAAAAATCGCGTTACATTTTATACAATTAACATAACTGCTACGGCTTTCGAAATAAACGCAGTGATATCGACTGTGTCACCTCCCTCGTCAGGGACATATATCAGGCTTTTATAGACAAGCAACACCTGAACGCCCTCTTCATAGACATCCACTCCGCTTTTCCGAGTGTCAGCTTACCAATTTTGCGTCAAACTCTACAAAATCTGAATATTCCCCCTCATTTCTCTACTTCCATTCTCAAATTGATGTCTCCTCAAACATTTACATTCACTCACGCTAACTATCCTTCAATAACTAGGATAAATTACTTAGGTCTTTTCCAAGGCTCGTCCCTGAGTCCTATCTTATTTAATCTATATATCCTCACTGTTTTAAACATATGTTCACCAGCTACAATACTTTCCATTCTCAAGTTGCCACCACCACTCTACACGTCACTAACACCTTATCCGTCCTCCAAAACAAACTAGACCAACTACTCCTGAGTTTACCCATTCCAAAATGCGTTTCTGTTCTGTTTTCCTTAAGAGCGTACAACCTTGCAGATGCGTGTATCTTCCTCAAGGGCGAACAAATCCCAAATTGTTCCTTCTTCAAGTACTGGACAGTCGTCTTACATGGAACATTCATATTTCCTTCCTTCGTACCAAATGCTCTCAGGCCATGTACATCCTTCAAGCCTTGTCTAGCACCAAATGAGGTGGTGATCCCATCATCCTGTCGATGCTATACAAAGCCATTATTCGTAGTAAAATGGAATACGGGGCCTTCCTCTCCGGTTCCGCTGCTCCCTCTCGTCTAAAAAAACTTCACGTACTTCAAAATCAGGCCCTTAGCTACATTTTAGGAGCCATAGAAACGACACCAATTGTTGCTATGGAAGCTGAAGCAAAAATTCCTCCCTTACAACTCCGTAGAATATATCTTACACAAAAATATTGTACTCGCTTGGCCTCCTGGACAAATAGAAAGCTCATTCTCTCCTTTTCGAATATTTCTCGTAATTGGCGCTTCATCCCCTCCAAAAAACCTTTGTTATCTCGCATTATAAAAAAATATTCCAAACTCCTACACTCGCTCCCATCGATAGATGGCTATTCTTACCAATTACCTATTTCGAAATTTTTCATCGTTGGCCGTTAGAAATTTTGACACGAAAACACACGGTTGCCATACCGCTACAATTTGCCGAACTAATTGAAACTCAATTCCGTGAATTTCGTATCATATACACCGATGGGTCAAAAATGACTTCCGGTTGCGGTGCGGCCTTCTACGACTCCTTTTCGGGAGTTGTAAAGAACTTCTAAATTTGCCCCGGATCCTCGTCCTATGACTGCGAAGTTGCTGTTATTTTCATGGCTCTTAACTTCGTATCTCAATCAAATCCTTTTTCTTCTCCGCATAAGCAAATCCTTATCGCTTCAGATTCTCTCTCGGCCCTTCATGCAATCATAGAATCACCTTACAGTCACAATATCAACCCCACTATCATTAACACTCGCTTCCTCCTCCAACATCTACTTCACTCTAAGAACATCAGCACTTCTTTTATGTGGATCCCCAGCCACAAGGGAGTTGAGGCCAATGACTGAGTTGATTCGGCAGCTAAAGCGGCTTGCTCCTCGCAGTCTGCCGCTAAATATTCATTCATTAGTGCACATTTCCTCTTAGGCATAGCCCGAGAAGAAAACGAAGAAAAATGGCGGAAAACATTTCCCTCTCATCCCAATACTTCCATCTAGAAAACTCAATTCCCACTCATCCCTGGTACATATTGTCAAACTACGTCAACCGAAAATTCACTGTCTCAATTTGCAGACTTCGATTCAATCACAACAGGCTCCCGTACATTTTAGCAAAATTTTTACCAAACATATCTCCTGATTGACCTTTCATCCGCAAGACAAGATAGCGGCCGACTTGAACCATATTCTTTTTCAATGTCCACATCTTACCACTCAACAAAAAGCGCTCCACTCTTCACTTATCAAATCTAATATTCAACGCCCTTTCGCTGCACTCAATTGCCTCCATATCACCAACCTCTCTGTCTTTCCTGCTCTTTACTCATTCATAAATTCTCTCTCTCCTACCCTCACTATCTAATCCACTTGCTTCTCCCTGTCTTCTACCTCACAATTAAATGACTCTTCGATCGAAGCCCTATTCATAAACCGTATTTTCTTCATGTATTTTTTTTTCTAATAAACGGTTTATAAAAAAAAAAAAAAAACTTACAGTATATTAGACTAGGAGCCAGTAAGCTCCTTAGAGCTAGTCAGCTTAGAATACAGTATACGAAGCCTATATTGGATTTACTCGAATACCAGACCAAGGATCCAAAAGCTAGTCAGCTTTACATACAGTATACTAGACTTTAATAATGATAAAGGTAAACAACAAAGAACTAACATGGATCTTTATATATTTGGCTGCGTCAGAACATTGTTCTTTTTTTCAATCATACCTAACAAGCAACAATGGCTCTGGAAGTGTATAACCCTCTGCACATCTTTACGGTAATCTTGTATTTCTTGAGCGCAATCATTGGTAATTCAGATGCTACAGTAAGATCATTGGTTACTCTGCTTCGTGTTTTGGACCTGGGTAAATCCTGGCGAGCAGCCGGAAACGAAGTTTTAGGTTATCCTGTAGAACCACGGTAGAGACATTAAAAATGTCAAAAAAATCCGAGAAAGAAATTGCAATGTAGGGGAATATATTCTTCAAATCCGCCCTTACCTACGCGATTGGTCTTCCCAGAAATCCGAATTCAGCTTCGACCAAAATAATCTCGTAAACTGATGATTATCACGTACGTCATGCAACTCGTTCCTCTTCTCGTCCAGTCACTTTTATGCACAGTTAAAATTTCACCATCGATAGGCGACAACGAGGTTCTCAACTGCACATAATCATTATCCCTACGCCATAACATCACAGTCTGCGAAGTCGTAAATTACAACATACCACACGTAAGCTTACGGTATAATTGTCGATATTGTGGACGTGAATCGCGCATGAAAAGAGAGTATTTAATAGAATTATATAGAACAGAAAATTTTACATTATTACGTCGGGCGAAGGTGAACGACTAGGACAACTCGACGAGAGTGAATCGAAGAAGAAAAAAAAATGATACAGATCAGTGAAGTACAAAGAACTGAGAACAAGGGCGAATCTAGTCCTATGAAGTTCGATTCTCATCGATTTATTAATTGATAGGATATCGTATTGGAAATCTTTTGCGCTGTCAAATTATTTTAATGAGTAACATTCGTCACTGAAAAGTATAGGATAGCTGTGATTCGAATTATGAAGCATTATCAATGGCGTAACAAATTTTGGGATTTTTGTACTTATAAAGGACCAATGAGGAATCATTTCGGGGTCTTTGAGTATTACAGAATTTATCGAGCACGCTTTAATTGCGATCTGATGATGGTGTGTTTCACTCCGAAACCGGTCGTCGCTTAGATAAATTTCTTTACGTGCCTGTATTCTTTTTTTTCCTCTCTTCCTTTTTCGCTATACTTCAAAAGCTTTATAAAACATCACAAAAATATTGAACCGGCAAAGTGTGGTTCGTAAGATACAAAGAAAATATTATTAAAATACAAAAAAAAATTATTAAAATAAAGTTTTCACGTCATGTGACGTCAATCAAGTTCTTGAACCTGAATGAATGCAGTATTCACTTTCTTACTCACAGCGAACTCATGGCTCCATTTCCCCAACCCCCCATGACGGAACTTTGAGTCGCGACTATTGCCATAATTTTGTTCAATTTTGTTCAACAAATTTTAAATTTTGTTTACTCGTCGTTTCGCAGCTACAGCCATTTCAAATGGGGGGGGGGGAATGCAGCCCCCTCCCCATCTCCGAATTTTGGGTTCAAATCCATGTGATAACTTTGTTCACATTTTGTTCAATTTTGTTCAGGAAACTTGGATTTTCTTCACCCATTATATCTCCACTACAAACATTTAACATTTTGGGGCCTAGGGAAATGTATTGTACACCTCCCCTCTCTCATCCATGAATTTATAAGCAAAATTTACCCATGTTTTTCAATTACTCATATCTCATATTTTGGGACCCACAGGCATGAAATACCCTTGTCTACCCTCCTTATTTTTGAACTTACATAATATTTCATTCTATTCAATTTTCTAAAATAAATGCTGTGCATAATTACAGGGTGCGCCAAAAATATGTTGAGAGTTGAATGGGAATTTGGGCTAAACCTGTCGTAGCGCAAAACGCGCATTCTTTGTCATGAGCTCGCGGTAAGAGATCAGTCATGCCCCCGTGTTTGTTACAGGCGAACGAATTCACAAAAATTCTCCCGGTTTCACGCGAAAGAGGGAATGATAAAGCTCGACGCTCATCTTTTGTCATGAGCTCGCGGTGAGAGAACCGTCGCACCCCCCTGTTTGATACAGACTGGGGAATTCACAAGAAGGAGGCAATGATACCTCGAATCCCATCTTTCGTCATGGACGAGCACGCGGTGAGCGATGGATTAGGCCCTTGTGTTCAACAGAGGTGGGTAAATCCGCGAAAATCATCCCGGTGTCACACAAAAGAGGGAATGATAGCTCGAAGCTCATTGTCGTCATGAGCTCGCGGTAAGAGATCAGTCATGCCCCCGTGTTTGATACAGGCAGGGGAATCTGCAAAAATCTTCCCGGTTTCACGCGAAGGAGGGAATGATAAAGCTCGACGCTCATCTTTCGTCATGAGCTCGCGGTGAGAGACCAGTTGGAGCCCTGTGTTCGATCTAATTGGCTGAGTACGTGAAAATTCTCGTTGTTTCAGGCAATGGAGAAAAACACACCGCGAAGATCGCGTCCCAGTGTGACCTTGCAAGGAGAGAACTGTAACAGCCTCGTTTTATCTAAGCAGGTGAATTCAAGAAAATTCTCGTTTTGTCAGCCAGTGCAGAGAAGGATATCCCGAGACCGTCGTTCGTTAAGCTTCCCATGAGAGAACGATCAAGGCCCTGTGTTCGATCCTTCAAGTGTCTTCACGCAAAATTTTACAGATTCACCCGCCTCTATTGAAGAGGGGGCCCTACCCGATCTCCCACCGCGAGCTCATGACCGAAGACAGACTTCTGAGTAACCTTGCCCCCTTTGCGTCAAACGACGAGAATTTTTGTGAATTTGTCCGTCCTATTACGGGGCCTATTCAATCTCTCACCGCGAGCTCATGACGAAAGACGAGCTTATTCACGGTATCACTCCCTCCCTCGCGTGAACGTATGAGAATTTTCTCGCATCCGCCTGCCTCTGTCGAACATGAGGCCTTGATCATTCTCTTACGTGAGCATGTAATGGAAAACGAAGTCGCCGGGATCATTCTCTCCTTGGCAAAAAACACCAGGAGTTTTTGCGGAAGCACCCACTTTGATCATACTCGAGGCCTCAGTCGATCTTTTACCGCGAGAAAACGAAGTCGCCGGTATCATTCTCTCCTTCGCCCGAAACAACAGGAGTTTTTGCGGAATTCACCCGCCTCGATCATACACGGGGCCTCAGTCGATCTATGTTGAACCCAGGGATCATTCCCCACGAACTTTCAACGGAAGATGGATCTGTCGTCTCCCTCCAATCCCCAAATGAGGAGAATTTCCACAATTTCCTCTTTCGGATCTGTCACCCGACGCTAGTGATCTCTCACTCTGCGAGCACTCCACTGCAAACGAACTTATCGACAATCCCTCCATCCCTTGAATCAACAATTTTGCAGAATGAGAAAAATTTTTGATTTTTTATTTTGAAGATCATCTAGGGCCATTTCAGTATTTTTACTTCAGAGTTGAAAACAACTTTTGAAGATAACGAAATTTCTCATCTTGGAGGAATTTTGATTCTCTTTGAGCCCATCATCCCATTTTGGTGCTCCGAAGTATTTTTTAAGCATTTCTTTCCGACTCGGCGCGAAAGTCCACTTTAAAATCGAATTCAAATTTGAAAGTTTGAACGATTTTCCAATTTGGGAAAATTTTGGGCCCATTAACCCATTTTGGTGCTTCGAGAAATTTTTCAAGAATTTTTGGCGGACTCAGCGCAAATTGCCACTTGAAAATCGAATTCAAATTTGAAAGTTTGAACGATTTTTCAATTTGGGAAAATGTTGGCCCTTTTTGGTGCTTTGAAGAACTGTTTAAGAATTTTTTTTCGGACTGAGCGCAAAATTCCTCTTATAAATCGAATTAAAATTTGAGGGTTTGAACAATTTTCCAATTTGGGGAAATTTTGACCTTTTTTGGGCCCATCAACCCATGTCGGTGCTTCGAAGAACTTTTTAAACATTTTTTTCGGACTCAGCGGGAAATTCAACTTGAAAATCTAAAAATCGAATCAATTCAAAAGTTTGAACGATTTTCCAACTTGGGGGAATTTTGACCCTTTTTGGGCCTATCAACCCATTTTGGTGCTTCTTAGGATTTTGTTACTATTTTTTTCTCGTTTTCCTCGTCCAAATTCACTTAAGAAACAATAATTTGATTATTAAAATTTTCGAAATTCAGCTCAATACTGTAGATTAATTAATTTTCAAGCGCTATTTTGGGAACCCCGGCGATTTGGTAAATTTTCGGCACATTTTGTTCCATAACTCGTCTCAGAAAAGTCGTAGAAACTTCAGATATGGCTCAAATTAAAGATAAAATTGAGATACAAAATTCGTTTTTTTAAACTATACGTCTAACGTTTTGCATGTTCGCACTACGACAGATTTAGCGCAAACTACCATTTAACTTGTAACATCTTTCTGGTCCACCCTGTATACATTTCCTTAGGCCCCCAAATTTGGAATAGATGTAGCGAGGAAACGACGAGTGAACAAAATTTAAAATTTATTGAACAAAATTGAACAAAATGTGAACAAAATTATCACATGGATTTGAACCCAAAATTCGAAGATGGAGGAACTCCGTTTCCCCAGCCCCCCTAAATTTGAAATGACTAGCGGGAAAACGACGAGTGAACAAAATTGCACAAAATGTGAGCAAAATTATCACATGAATTTGAACCCAAAATTTGGAGATGGAGGAACTCCGTTTCCCCAGCCCCCTAAATTTGAAATGGCTGTAGCGAAAAAACGAAGAGTGAAAAAAATTTAAAATTTGTTGAACAAAATTATGGCATTAGTCGCGACTCGAAATTCCGTCACGGGGGGTTGGAGAAATGGAGCCTAACTTCATTCGCTAATTGGGGGTCAGTTTTATCAAGTGCGTACTCATTGGGACGAGCAAAGAAATTGTTTTATGGAGAACTTGAACTTTCATCCGCATCACCTTTAGCAGATTCTGTTTAATTGGAGAGGAGGGGGAGGGGGTCCCTGAGAAAACGTCCGAGTTTTTCCTTTGCGCTGTCATTACCTAAATTAGATTCTTCCATTACTTTTCAAAGTTCTTTCCTCTACAAGAACCTTTCTAAAAATATGCAGTTTCGCTTTACCCAGTCTTATTTTTACTACGACTACTTTTCTCCTCGCCTCCCCTTGATGACAGCATTCTGTGTCTCGATTTTCTTGACAAGGATTATCAAAATTCATTGCTTCATTTACAGCAATCAGTGTATCCTCTCAGTCCAATAGAACGGCTAGTTTTGTTCTTCAGAAAATCGCACAGCAAAAATTGCTTATTCTGATCGAAGGTTAACTTATACCAACCAGAAATTGAATTCCTTCTCTCTAAGACGTGATTAAAAACGTCAAAAATTATCATTTTGCTTGCAAGAAAACAGTCTAGGTATACAAGCACAGAATAAATTTTTTCGAGTAAGTACGCGTATGAGAGTATGTTTATGCAAATAATTATCGTAACAAAACAATAATACTGTAATTCTGTTTCAATTAAAACATCGAATGCTTTGCGTGATCGAACATAAATTACTGCTTGTATACCTACATAGTCGAACTTGAACCGTGTCCGATGAAATTTTCAAAAACTGAATGTCGTATGGTTTTGTTCTGAGCGCAAATCTGTATTCGACGATTTAGAATTACTTTGCATAACAATATAAATTTGCACAACAAAGTAAATATATTGCCGCGAATACGTCATCACCTGTTCAGGGAGCAGTAATTGAATGATCGATTATTATAGCTACCTGCACCTGGCAATATATTTTTTTAAATTTGTACATTGACATTGAAATTATACGAGACAAGTTCATAACTAGGGTGACAATTGCGACAAAAAACGTCCGTTCTGGTACATATTTAGTTATTAATTTTTTTTTCTCGAATTCCGATTTCGAGCATTAATAGACATGACCTGCAACGCCCTTACAAAGTTGTACGGACGGACTTAATACGAGTAATTTGACGTGTACGAACTTTTGCGGAAGTATTACTGACGACCTTTACGCGAATTTTTTCCTCCAAGCATCAAATGACGTACCAGGACTCGGTGCATTAGACTGCTCATTTTAATCCATTTTAGGCTGAAAATATCGTTCATCTAGGAAGAATTTCTTTTTCCGTGTACTCGAAAATTTTTCGGCACAGCTTGTTCTGAATTATAATTTCAAACTCGTATTCGAAATTCGAATTGAAATGCCACAATACCTATGGATTTATTCTAAAATGAATTCGCACTTTTTCATAATTTTTTCTTTTTTTATTGCTGGTAGACATATCCGTAAACTAAAATATGTAAAATATGAGGCGAGTTCAGATATAAAATTTCGTTGTTTGAAGTGATTTTGAAAATATATTCATACCGGAAGAATTTCAAGACTCCTGAAGGGAAAATCCCATTGGGATGGTCTTATTCGTAGACGATTTGAATTACAAGAAGCAAAATAATCTAAAGACGATTTTAGCTTCTTAAATTACAGGAAACAATAACAACATGATACTTTGCATTTGCAAAAACAAGATATTTCACTTATTTCTCTATTCGTTTTTCCTTTACAGCTTCCTTAACAAAGTTAAACGAGGAACGCATCAGGAAACCTGTTCTGTGGAAATTGGTTTTGGTATTGAGAATTCAAATTGAAGTCCACTGACTCATGACGTCAGAGGGTTGACAGTAGAAATTTTTTCACCTCCCACCTCCGAGCGATTTTGTCAACATATACCCTCCTACTGTACATAGCTGAAAGGTCGAAATTTTTTTAGTCCCCCTCCTATCGTATACGGGGTGCAGCAAAATGATGTTACCACTTGAATGGGATTATTCGCTAACTCTGTCGTAGCACAAAAACGTGAAACTTCGAATGCATGAAATTTGCACCTCGATTTTTTATCTTTAATTTGCGCCTCTACCCAACTTTCTACGACTTTTCTGAGCCAAGTTATGGACCAAAATGTGCCAAAAATTGACCAGTAAGAATCTAAAAATTCCACCATTTACAAGCTTCATATACGATTATTTACGTTAGAATCTGCGTTAAATTTCACTGGGAAGTTTAAATTTTGTGGATTTTAAGTATACGTGTAACGTTTACGACAGACTTGGCGAATAATCATATTCAAGTGGTAACATCATTTTCCCCCATCCTGTATAGCTCAAAAATCGAAATTTCTCCAAAGTCTTTCCCCTTATCGATCGAGAATCGAAATGTTTCCAAGTCCAATTCGAGCTATATACGATAGGAGGTGGACTTACACTATAGTCCCACCTCCAAGCTATATGATAGTACGGGGACTTGGATCATTTTCGCCGAGGTATAACTTGGACTATTTTAACGTCATCAAGTCATGGTATTACAGGGACAAAATTTTTCTCAGTCCTCCTCCTATCATATAAACTCAAAATCAACATTTTTCCTAGTCACCTTCCTGTTATAAATAGTTCTGAGGTCGAAAATTTTATAATTCCCTTCTCTATCATATATGGTTTGAAAGTTGAAATTTTTCAAAGTTCCCCTCGCATCATATATTATGTTAAAGGACTAGAAAATGACGTCATTAGATCGTGACGTTACAGGGTCGAGTATCGAAATTTTTTCAAGTCCCACCTCGGAGCTATATGATAGCAAGGGGACTTGAACCATTTTTGCCAAGATATACCCTCCTAACGTACATAGCTCAAAGATCGAAATTTTTCCAAATCCCCTCCTATCATATTTAGGTCTAAGATCGACATTTCCCATTTCAGGAAATCGCATGTTCGCAATAAATAAGAGAGAGAGAGAGAGAGAGAGAGAGAGAGAGAGAGAGAGAGAGAGAGAGAGAGAGAGAGAGAGAGAGAGAGAGAGAGAGAGAGAGAGAGAGAGAGAGAGAGAGAGAGAGAGAGAGAGAGAGAGTCTCCACCTACCTATCCTACATTCTCCTACCTTGAATTCTCAATTATCTACTCCGCTCAAAGTGTCAAGTTATTCACAATAACAAGAGCAAGTAACAGCGAAAACACATCGGTCACATCCTCCCTGAAGGTCACTCTTGGATTGAACCGGTGCCTGGCTGTGCCCATTGCTCTCTGCCCGACTGTAATCTGTTGATCGGTTCAGAGCCTAGAAAAGGGACTGGCATGAAGGCTAGGTGTTGAAAAGTAGAGGTCTACCTGGGATGTTAGCTACGTTCTTGTTTCCGTAAATCATTCGCTGTGGATGGTTCTAGTCTGAGCATCTTCAACCAGGACGAAGTGGGCCCAACGTGGGACCGTAAGTTCTCCTGCTGTAATCGTACACGGTACATCCTTACCGTGTCTGGTTCAGATCAACAGAAATTCCCATCGATGAAGTGAATACAGTCAAAGTCGAAGAAGGAAGCCTGGAACCCATCCAGACCTCCTAGTGAGCCCTACTTAATGATTATACCCTCCCGAGACTTTACATTGTTGACTGGCAATAGTGAATGGGTGTGTACGTTGAGAAACTGCCTATAAAATAATTGTAAGTCCACCAGACCTGCCAGAGCTGGTGAAGGTGTTACCTTCTACAGAAGGTGTTACCTTCTACACACGACCAGATGAGTCTGCCCGATGAACCGCACCGTTTACAGATAGCAGATATTGCGAAGTACTGCGACCTCCGGGAAAATGGGACCCAGAGACATAACAAATACCCATAATCCCAACCCAGGGAGAGTATAAGAATCTTCTACCTCCGCTCTGTTTGCAGTAGTGCTTATCACTACCACAAGTATTGGTCAAGAAAATCTGAGCGGATGGTCATGGCCCCGTTGACCGTCTGGAGTGACCCACTTCTTTTTGTTTGCATCAGGGGGAGGTCTGTGAGAATCGGCGGCAATGTGTTAGTAGTCGCGGCGCTCAAGCGGACCAACAGTAGCAACAGCTGTATCGATGGGTTGCGTTCGGAAGTCCTGCAGCATCCGTGAATTGTCCAGTAGCACGAAAGCAGGCCGCCAAGACTAGTTTAGTATAACTAGTGTAGGCAAATTAGAGCCATATTGAAAAAAAAAAAACATTTTGCTGAAGCTAAAATTTCTTTGCTGAAAATGGTTCAGGATGTGAAATCCCGCGTTTTCCTCCTGGAGCTTCTTTTTTTGTAGCGGTTCCAACCCGCCAAAAAATTAGTTTTTCGCTTATATCGCGTGAAATTGAAATTTTACAAAAAAATGTTTCAAACAAAAGTTGTTCCTCGTTAAATTGGCTATCAAATAACGTATTCAATTTTCAGCCTATGCCAATTAGTGCCTTTGCAAAGGGCGTTCTGAAGGGTCCCAAAATAAGTCCTTTCATATATCTCCCAAAATTATTCCTCCTTCCCTGAAGTTATACCCGAAAGGGTCGATTCCGGTGTTGGAGGAAACAATATTAAATGCATACGCAACCCGCGCCTACTCCATAATGGATGACGGGCGGTGCTGCACATGCGACACACAAGCGATATCTCACAAAATTGGAATTTCAATAAAAAAATGTTTCAAACAAAAGTTGTTCCTCGTTAAATTTCCTACCTAATAACGTATTCCATTTTAAGCCTATACCAATTAGTACCTTTGCAAAGGCTATTCCCAAGAGTACCAACATTTTTTCCATGTATTTTACAAAATTGAAATTTTATTAAAAAACGTTTCAAACAAAAATTGTTCCTCGTTGAATTTCCTACCAAATAACGCATTCAATAGGTCAGTTAGTGCCTCGGAATAGCCTGCAGAGGCCGTTCAAAAGAGGATCGAAATCAGTTTTTCTCTATCTCCCGAAATGGAAATTTTATGAAAAGATGTTTCAAAAAAAAATTGTTCCTCGTTGAATTTCCTATCAAATAACGTATTCAATTTTCAGCCTATACGAATAATTAGTGCCTTTGCAAAGGCCATTCAAAAGAGTCCCAAAATCAGTTTTTCCATGTATTTTACAAAATTGACATTTTATTACGAAATGTTTCAAACAAAAGTTGTTCCTCGTTGAATTTCCTACCAAATAACACATTCATTTTTTAGCCTAGGTCAGTTAGTGGGTCGGCATAGCCTGCAAAGGCCGTTCAAAAGAGGATCGAAATCAGTTTTTCTCTATCTCCCAAAATTGAAATTTTATGAAAAGATGTTTCAAAAAAAAATTGTTCCTCGTTGAATTTCCTATCAAATAACGTATTCAATTTTCAGCCTATACGAATAATTAGTGCCTTTGCAAAGGCCATTCAAAAGAGTCCCAATACCAGTTTTTCCATGTATTTTACAAAATTGAAATTTTATTACGAAATGTTTCAAACAAAAGTTGTTCCTCGTTGAATTTCCTACCAAATAACACATTCATTTTTTAGCCTAGGTCAGTTAGTGGGTCGGCATAGCCTGCAAAGGCCGTTCAAAAAAAGATCAAAATCAGTTTTTCTATATAATCTCCCTTAATTGAAATTTTATGAAAAAATATTTCAAAAAAAACTTGTTCCTCGTTGAATTTCCTATCAAATAACGTATTCAATTTTCAGCCTATACGAATAATTAGTGCCTTTGCAAAGGCCATTCAAAAGAGTCCCAATACCAGTTTTTCCATGTATTTTACAAAATTGAAATTTTATTACGAAATGTTTCAAACAAAAGTTGTTCCTCGTTGAATTTCCTACCAAATAACACATTCATTTTTTAGCCTAGGTCAGTTAGTGGGTCGGCATAGCCTGCAAAGGCCGTTCAAAAAAAGATCAAAATCAGTTTTTCTATATAATCTCCCTTAATTGAAATTTTATGAAAAAATATTTCAAAAAAAACTTGTTCCTCGTTGAATTTCCTATCGAATAACGTATTCAATTTTCAGCCTATACCAATAATTAGTGCCTTTGCAAAAGCCATTCAAAACATTCCCAAAATCAGTTTTCCTATGTATTTTAGAATATTGAAATTTTATTAAAAAACATATTGAAAAAAAAAAACATAACGCTGAAGCTAACATTACTTTGCTGAAAATGGTTCAGGATGTGATCCTGAACAACTCATTAAAAATCCCACATTTTCCTCCTGACGCCTCCTTTTTTATGGGAGTTCAAACTCGCCAAAAATTAGTTTTTCGCCTATGTCGCGTGAAAAATGAAATTTTACTAAAAAATGTCTCAAACAAAAGTTGTTCCTCGTTAAATTTCCTACCAAATAACGTATTCAACTTTCAGCTTATGGCAATCAGTGCCTTTGCAAGGGGCGTTGTAAAGGGTCCCAAAATCAGTTTTTCCATATATCTCCCAAAATTGAAATTTTATGAAAATATATTTCAAATAAAAGTTGTTCCTCGTTGAATTTCCTATGAAATGAGCTATTCAGCTTTCAGAATTTAGTAATTTACCAATGAAAAAAAAGTGTTAAGTAGATTTTTCCTGTAGGTTCTGTGGCCATGTACGCATCACAAATACCATCATCTACTTCAATGGCAAGAACAGAACTGTTTTATTTCCTTTATCTTTTTCTCTCTCTACATTTTATCATACTTATTACAGTGTTTCCGCCATAGTTCCTCAACTGAATCTTACTCCATGGGGCTAGTATATTTTAGGTAATATACTAGCGGTTGGCGACGCGCCTCCGGCGCGCCTGACCGCTAGCTGTGTGTTGAGTAGATATCTGTGTTTTATAGGTATCTGTATCTTGTAGGTATGTGTGTTTTGTAGGTATCTTGGAATTCAGATGAATTTTTAAAAAAGAAACAGTGGAAAGAGTTTTGCAAAATTCACAACTATTCAGTTCAAAAATAAGAAAATAGACACCAAAAACTGCGACTGTACTTATAAAATATCAAAGTTCCGAGTCGCACAAAAATAAAATCACCAAATTAAATTTTTTACACACTAATTCACTTGAGAGCTGACTTAACGCGTGAAGCCTGTATCGCAGCAGAATACAGACAAATCCATTGACATTTTGCCAGTCCCTAAGAAAACACACGGACAACAGGTAAAAAAAAGGGTCATTTCTGCTAGCCCATACGCAGTGCGCACCTTGTCTAGACATTGGTTCTTGTATGAGATGTAAAATCCTTTATGTAGGTGTTTTTAAAACTGTGAATAAAATAACTTACTTAGTATGGAAGTACAGCGAATACTGTAGTCACCAAATTTCCTCCTAAAAATCTGGAACCGGGCTCATTCGAAAGGAAATTACAGGGGCTACAATTTTTGTTCTCTTCAATTTTTCATTAAAATGAGTTATACTCTAGTTATCACAATAATTCAATTTTCGAAACTGCGCCACTCAACGTGCATAGGTCTAACGTACAGCGCAAAGCAGTTTCAGTACTCGATAATGCCCGTTTTTCCTAATTTTGTCGCCCCCTACTCCACCTTCAGGGAGTCAAAAACATCGAAATGTATTTAAGAACCTGACCCGGAAAAAACGAAATTTTTCAAAAAAAATTCCAGGTCGATAGGTGAAGGCGTTCGAAAGTTATGGACGAACATACATACAGATATACAGATATACAGACAAACATTCTACTTTATATATTAGATTAAACTCATAATTTTATAACATAGCCCGAGGAGCGAGGTTGTTTCTCACACATGATTTGAACTCCGCCATCCGTCCTATCCCCTGCCTACCAGTTTTCTACGCTTTCTAATAGGAGCAGTGTACGTTAGCCTGCCAACTTTCAGTAGTCTTATATTTGGGATGGAGGGACTTGATATTATTCGCTCTGGTCATACTCTTTGCCTATGATTACTGAGGAATTGTCATCAGTACTGGACTCATGGTCAGCTTCCTCGTCCTGACTCAAAATATCCTACAAGTCGTCGTCAATGACGTCTACTACCTCTAATACTCCACCAGCATTGAGGCAAATCTGCCCGAGACACATTGGGGAACATTTTAATCCTAGGAAGAAAAAAAACAACTATTTTTAACAAAAATTCAAACAATAGGCTACTTATGGCTGAGGCATGATAGTAAGTTATTTGAGAAGTATAGTGTAGACGCCTCTTCATCATCGAGGTCGGAATGACTAAAATACACGTTTTTTTCTTCGATGAAAATGCCAAATCACCCTCTTTTATCTATGGAATATCTATTGTTCACCTGCTTTTCGGCAGCTACAAGCATTTCTACAACCTTTGGCGCACGCGTTCAAAATAAGTTGTAGGAGATAGTCTGGCACGGCGCTGGGACTTTGTTCATTGTTACAGGCTCCAATTATCCATCGATTCGCTTCCATCTCCATTCTAATGAATCTTTTTCATGACCAAGCCACAAATGTACTTGGTGGTACACTCTGTATAAATGAAGCCGTGCAGCAACTTCAATGGGAGATGGAAAGGTCAAGAATTTTCGGACGGACTTCTTTCGCGAAAGCTTGAAACCGGCATTTGTTCAATGGCTTGTCTCTTGTACTTCCATAAATCAAAGAGTACTTTTGTTTGAAACATTTTTTAATAAAATTTCTATTAGACAAGATATAAGCAAAAGACTGAATCTTGGGGGATTGAAACCCCTATTAAAACAGAACGTCCTGAAGGATGAATAGCTTATATTATAGCAAATTTAACGAGGAACAACTTTTGTTTGAAACATTTTTTAATAAAATTCCAATTTTGTGAGATATATGGAAAAACTGATTTTGGTACCCTTTAGAACGCCCTTTGCAAAGGCACTAATTGGCATAGGCTGAAAATTGAAGCTAATTTAACGAGGAACAACTTTTGTTTGAAACATTTTTTAGTAAAATTTCAATTTCACGCTATATGGGCGAAAAACTAATTTTTGGGAGGTTCGAATCCACATAAAAAAAAAGCTCCAGGGGGGAAACAGCGGCCGAATCATCTACCACGTCGGTGGGCGCTCGGTATACGCCCTATACTAAACTTTCTGAAGTGGACTGACTTGGAAGTGGTGCTTCACATGGGTGGCCGTTTGGCTGTGGAGGCGAGACCCTCGTGCTTCGTCCCAAGTAGGAAAAAAAAATCGAACTGTGGGGTTAATGAGCGAAGCGCGTGAGCCTTACTCACTCAACCTACTTTCTCAACCGCTCAGCCTAACATTTTGTATTAAACTAAGCTTATACTGAGCTCAGATCCGTGAGCCGCTTACAGAAATGTAAAACTAATTGCTGAGAATGGAATTGAGCGTATGAGCCACTCAGTTGGATACAGTCGACTAAGCAGGTACTACCTTACATCGATCAAGTACTCCAGTACCTACGTCTCACATAATTTTTCTCACTCCTTTAATTACTGACTATTCTTCTTCAAAACTATGTACAATCCGCAAGATGTACATCATATTAAAATTAATTGTAAGATGTGAACACACTTGTACCTTTTTCGAGCCAATGGCCCTTAGTGCAGCTCAATGCTCGTAAAATGAATAAATGAATAAATTTTATAGGGTAGTGAAAAAGACATAAAAAATGATCTTTATCTATTTGGCTACGCCAAAACATTTTGTTTTTTACTGCCGCTGTCGCCAATTTTTTTGCGTGCATAAAAAAAAATAGTCCTCGCCCTTATCGAAAAATCGTGTCTACGCTCCTGTAGAACCCACCAGTCTTGGAATTTCATGCGTGCATATTGCAAAATTCGTCTACTCGCTCGATGACGACGAATGAAAATTGCAGCTCGACAGGTTGCGATCGATTGCAAAATAAATTAAATATTTTTCATCCTTCAAATTATGCGTTCTGGAGTGCGAAAAATGTATTTGTTTGTGTCGCGCAAGACGAGCGAGAATCCTCGTTCTACTCGCATGACAGAATGCTGGTGCATAAAGTATGCGAATTTTTTCAAAAGTCATTCTCATGCTTTGTATTTTCTAAGTCGTGCGATTGAAGGTCGTTCTCGCTATCGGGGCAGACTCTAATAATTAAGGTGTCATCCATATCTTAACATGAATACGAAATGTAAACAATCGATCTGTCAATTTAAGTATACGCATTTTTCTTCCATTTCAGGTTGATATTAATAAGTATAGTTGTCAATCGATACTACTCATGGACTTTCAGCTGCGCCTACGGAGGATTGTTTGTGCGGGCTTATCTAATAGGCATGCTTGCAGTATTATCTTTGGTGGTATTCGTGCTCATTTTGCTGGTGAACAGAAGCGCTCAAGGTGCCATTTGGGACACAGACCGTCGACAATTGGTCGGACCATTGCTCATAATCAAGTGAGTTAGTGACGGATCGGGAAATACGTCTTTTTTTTTTTGTACGATTCCACACAGTATACCTGAGAGATGAACTGCAGTGTGATAAATATTTTGCTTTTGCGGTTATGTACGAAGGAGAGGAAAAGAGAAAAAAACTTTTAATTATTAACGTCTCTCGGAAATATTTTACAATGAGATCATGGACGTTTGAAGGTTAGACGATCGATGTTGTAGTTGGCTTTTACGTAATCTACGTATTTTGCGAATTCTTGAAACAATGCTATAACACGAAACGCGTTTTATGACTCAGTACATGTATGACCGTATCTTCGGTTGGGTATTTCACCTGGGAAAAGGTACTTCCGTTGTTCGAAGTCTTCAAGAATGACAGAAACCATGCTTACTTTAATAATAGGTTTTTCATGCGTCAAGATTGCATCCAAAGTCTTATCAATGATCAAAAACAACAGGAAATATCCTTTTATGGATGGTTTTTTGAGGAGCATTGCTCTGATCTAACTATGATCCGAACTATAGGAACTTCGAAGATTTTCGAGCGTTTAACCCTTATGGTGGCAAGATTTGGAGCCATACGTATTGGGAAGCACATTTAGAAGAATTTCGAATTTGTATAGAGGTCCGATTTGAAAATTTTCCAGCTCCGACGCGACGTACAAGATATGATGGAGAGGACTTGGAAGAATTTTGGGCGGTGGGATTTGGAAACTTGCATTTTCGAGCTGTTAATCCTCTTCAAGGTAGGACTTGGAAAAATTTCCATCTTTAAGGCGTATGTGTATGAAGGTGGGTCCTCAGATCAAAGTCGATCTGGGGTCGATTTCAAGTCTATTTGTAGTTCTCTAGTTGGTGAACTAAGCTGGTCGACTTTGGATCGCCCTCGATCGGTGTTGATTAGGACTCGATTTTAAATAGACTTTTTCATACTTTGGCATCGAACTGAAATCGCTCACTCTATCGGGTTCAGTTGACTCCTCAAGTCGATTTGTTGTTTTCTGATAATTTAAAGTGATCGAAATTAGGTCAACTTCAATAAAATTGATGTCGATTTTTTACCGACCTAAAATCGACCACTGAGTCGATTTGTAGTTTTTTGGTGATATCCTTTGGTCGTCTTGATATCAACCTTAAGTCGACGTCAATCTTGATTCTTGTTGAATTCTGTATCAATCTGAAATCGAACGTCTTTTTGGATCGATTTCCAGACGATTTTTAGTTTTTTGAGAAAATAAGCTGGTCGACGTTAGATCGACCTCAATCGACGCCTATCTGGAGTCCATTCTTGATCGACTTTTTCATTAGTGTTGGGAACTATCGCTGGACTATCGTTACTATAAAAACTATCGAGACAAGTGAAAGTTTCGTTTAAAAAAACGGCGATAGTATCGTCGATAGTTCGAAGATTTTTCCTTTTCCTATATCGGAATCACGAAATTGGTGCGAAATGATGGGTGAAAATTGAAAAATAATGTGCGCCAGTACAATGAATTGAGCTCAGTTGGGCGGCACCAGTTGTGCACAGAACACGGCACGACTTTTTTATGATTTTTCCTAGTCGCGTCCATCGTCTGGTAACGCGGAGATGCATTCTTTGACAGGTTTTATAAAATAATAAAGATCAGGTGAAAGGTATCTATTCTACGTGTAGCATAGGTACTTTTCCCTTGATCGTCATTTTTCATCCGAACCATCGATAGTTTCAAGAAAGACTATCGGGACTATCGATAGCATGGAACTGAGTACAGGAGATGAAGACACAAAAAATGGTCTCGTAAACATTTTGGGGTACACGAGGGGAAATTATTGTAAATGTGATGCGATCTGCGAAACCATAGGATAAGTCGCAATGGCGGGACTACCCCATGTAAAACTCGCCTCGGAATATAGCGATATGAACATGCAGTTAACAAAAAGGATTTCTTTTGAATAACATTGTGGCGCAAATATTTGGCAAACAACACGAAGGTATTTGTGTTTATAGCATGTGTAGTTACGTATTGTGAAGGTGGGTTTTACACGGGGGGCATCGCGACTTATCCTATGGTTTTGCAGATCGCATCACAAATGGTCAAGTTTGGTGCCCCGAGAAACATATCAAAGTTCCCACCTCCACACCTTGTGCTAAATTTTTTATGGCATGTTTTAGCCCCTCAAAATCGGTTTTTTGCAAATATCTCGAAAAATTTGGGCAAAATGAAAAAAAGTCTTTGGACAAAAAATGTTCCTCGTAAAGTTTGCTACATTTTAGTGTACTCAAACTTTGTTGTAAGTTCAATTATAAGCTCAAAAAGTTCGTACAAAGTTGGAAGCTTTTGGATGAAAATCTGTTTTTAGAAAATACGAGTATCTCGAAAAATCAAACTCCAATTGAAAAAAGTTTCGAACAAAAAGTGTTCCTCGTGAAATTTGCTATAGAATGGACTACTTCAACTTTCCACAAAAGTTGTTGAAAAGCTCGGAGCTTTTG
The DNA here is from genome assembly GCA_035079385.1 of Aspidiotus rigidus. Classification (NCBI taxonomy): domain Eukaryota; kingdom Metazoa; phylum Arthropoda; class Insecta; order Hemiptera; family Diaspididae; genus Aspidiotus; species Aspidiotus rigidus. The sequence continues at coordinate 16,496,997 of JAVHKY010000013.1, forward strand.
GAACCAAATTAAGCTTTTCAAGTATTTAGATTATTTGAGATATTTGAAAAAATCAATTTTGTTTTTAAGAACTCGGTGCCTTGAGTGTACTTTGAAACAAAATACAGATAGTCAATTTTGAAGAAAATTTCGCAGAAAACATTTTTTTCCTTCAATTTTTTTCTATTTGGAGCTCAATCTTCCGGGGTATTTGAAAAAGCTTAATTTGGTTCCAAAAACTCCGAGCTTTTTAACAACTTTTGTAGAAAGTTGAAGTAGTCCATTCTATAGCAAATTTCACGAGGAACACTTTTTGTTCGAAACTTTTTTCAATTGGAGCTTGATTTTTCGAGATATTTTCTAAAAACAGATTTTCATCCAAAAGCTTCCAACTTTGTGCGAACTTTTTGAGCTTATAATTGAACTTACAACGAAGTTTGAGTACACTAAAATGTAGCAAATTTCACAAGGAACATTTTTTGTCTGAAGACTTTTTTTCATTGAGCCCAAACTTTTCGAGATATTTGCAAAAAACCGATTTTGGGGGGCTAAAACGTGCCACAAAAAATTTAGCACAAGGTGTGGGGGTGGGAACTTTGATATGTTTTTCGGGGCACCAAACTTGACTATTTACAATAATTTTCCCTTGTGTACCCTAAAATGTTTACGACGATGTCTTTATCGCCTGTACTATCGACTATCGCCCATCGTTATGTTTCGTACTTTTCCTTAGAACTGAAATCAATCCCTCCGTTGGGTTGACTTCAAGTCGATTTGTAGTTTTTTGATAGTATAAGCTGGTCGACGTTAGATCGACCTCAATCGACATCGATCTAGAGTCGATTTTGAATCGACTTTTTTAAAATTTTCTTATCGACCTGAAATCGACCACTGAGTCGATTTGTAGTTCTTCTATTATAATACGCTGGGCGACTTTATGCCCACTTTAAGTTGATTTCGATCTAGAATCGATTCCAAGTAGATTTGTAGTTTTCTGATACTGCATATAAGCCGATTGACTTTAGATAGACCTCAAATCGACGTCGATCTAGAGTTGATTTGCAGTCGAATTTTTCAAACTATTCTATTGACCTAAACTCTCCCATTGTCTATCAATTTGTAGTCCTTCGGTGATATACACTGATCGACTTCAGATCAACCTTGTAACGACGTCGATCTAGAGTCGATTTCTTGAATAGTGTATTGACCTTAAATCGACCGTCCTTGTTGGTCATTTCAATTTTCAAGTCGATTTGTAGTTTGTAGCGTCACAAATTACTGGTGAGGGGAAATCTGCCGCGAACACTGGACCAAGCCAAAAAGGGGTCTCATCGTAAGAGGGTGAAGAAACACAGAGATGCCAGAACATTTTTTGATTTTGCATGAGCCTAGAAATGCTTAAAACTTCTTCTTCTTAGTCCGCCCTCTCTGACCGAAGGTTGGCGATCCACACCGCGATCCGCACTCGAGATACAGCCGCTCTAAATATGTCTGCAGAGGAACAATTATGCCAACGCCGCAGGTCCCTGAGCCATGAGTTTTGACGCGACTAGGTCAAATGAAATAAATTTTGTGAATAAAAAGGGAAAAAAACTTTGGTCCTGTCTTCGAGAGAAAACTACAGGAGTCCCGGACGTAACAGTGATCTACGATATTTAGCGCTTTCAGGCCCAGAGACGTTGCGTGTGGTTAGTGAAGATCCAACCTTTAGCTGAATTTAGAGGGCATATTTAGCAGACCTAATGATGTAAGATAATCGGCAAATAAGACGAAAATGAACAAAGGAGAAAAAGGGAAATTTATAGCTTTGTGCATGAGGCAAATTTTTACATTTAGACTTCTCTACGCAACTTCAGTGATGCCTCAAAATATCACGGATATTTGTAAATTCGTACGACGATCAATGATAAAAAGGCGCACTTGAGTAAGAATTCGAGAAGAATTGCGTCATAATAGACTTCAGAGGCGACCAATGGTCGAAAAACTTTGAGTATGAGTCGATACCAGTTAACAACACGAGGAACGTGAGACAAGAAACCACGAGATCCTCGACGTCTTCTTTCCGATGATGCAAGACTTCGAAAAGAAAACTCTGGCAGTTAGGGTAGAACAGCCAATCTTTTGATATTAGGAGCATGTGGAAGTTGAGAGTTTAAACCTGATTCGCTGGCGAGCATATGCCCAGAAACGTCCTCGAATGCACCTCGGCCTCGTGGACTTCAAAGGAAAAAAGAAGAAAAGAGAGAAAAGAAAAAGAAATAAATGTAGCCGTTCAACAGGACAGAGACAGAGATAGGAAAAAAAGAGAGAGGAAGAAATCAAGATTTAGAACGAGGAAACACCAGTGAACGGACAACAACGAAAAATCGGCGACAACCGGACGCTCTCGCCAGGAGACCACGGTGGCTCAGAGTCGTCCCGACGTTTTTACCAACAAAATCTTTTTTTTTTTTCTTTCTTTTTTTGCTTCCCTTATATTAGACAGTAATGGACAAGGGGATATGAAGTTTTTAAAGGTTGAAAAAGAATTGGAAGAGAAAAGAGTGATAGAAGTGCAGGTAGAACAATAATGCAAGTCCGGAACGAATCGGAATGCGATTTTAGATAATAGGAAACGAAACGTAGCTAGATTGACTATTCGACCCCAACTGCGTCGACGATCGAAAATCGTCGCGAAAGAAATTCGAATCAGAATTTTGAGATGCTACATCTGATAATAAACTGGGTCGAGTTTGGATTGACCTTAATCGACGTCGATCTGGAGTCTGGAGTCGATTTTGAATCGACTGTTTTAAACTTTCTATTTATTTCGAGTCGATTTCTGGAATTATGCATATCGACCTGGAATCGATTGTCCTGTGTTGGGGAAATTTCAAGTCGATTTGTTGGCTGGTCGACTTTAGATCGTCCTCAATCGACGGCGACCTGGAGTCGATTTCGAGACGAATTTTTCAAACTTTTCCATCGACTTGAAAGCGATTTTTCTGCTAGTTCGATCGTAAGTTCATCTGTAGTTCTCCTGTAATATGAGCTGGTCGCCTCTAAATCGACCTCAAACTTAGTGAATGTATCGTGACCCCTTTTTAATATTCTGTGAATCTGTTCCGTAACTTTGCTGCTCGCTGACAGAATGTGTGTAGCATTGGTCCAAAAGAGAATTCAAGTTGGTACGTCACTGGGAAATTTTTATTCCGTAAATATTTTGTAGCTTCTCATACGATGTATGTATGTATTGATTCACCTTATCTCTCTAACAATAAAAACGATTAGCTCGAAGATGTGTACTGAGAGCGAAGCAATGACCTATGAATCATCCGTGATTTCCTGATGTGCAGATTAAAATTTCTCGAGCGTTATCTCTTCGTAGTTTCATCATCATCATACTGTGCTTGAATCTTATGAGATCTTTACATTTTTGTTATATAGTCTCCGAGAGTTTTGGAAATTTCCTTTTAACTTGGAACCTACTGAAAAACCCTAGAAAAAAGCTTTAAATTTTTGACGAAAATTTGTTGACTTTGTGAAAATTCTGCGATGAAGATGAATACTTTTTTCAAGAATCCAAAATATTATCAAAACCACATCATCACAAATCTTCTTAATATCCGATCAATTTTGTGTAGAGATTCTAGCCTATATTATTTGTATTCGTCAGTCTTAAAGCCTTATATGTTTTTCAAATCATAAGTGTGTAGCAGGATAAGAACGGTCAATGTGCCGGTATGTACTTTTTTTCAAGAATTTATAAAGCGTTGCCCCGTCGGTAGAACGAGGGTCTCAAGTCCAGTTTTCTTCCAGGGGCTGGAACAATATAACGCGAATGAATTCATTATCGTTGGACCCTTTCACGTTCGCGTTGTTCCGTTACAGTACCCGGGAGAAAACTGAACGTGAAAAACTCATTCTGTTCATTAACGCACAACTCTAAAAATTTAGGAGAAAATATGTATATGCGTTTTCGAACAATGCGGTCATGACACGTTCTCAATACCAATATTTCAGCTGCAAAACTATGAAATAGGCCTATTGAATTATACGTGATCGTTTTACTGATGATGTAATTTTGTTTTTCTTCATATTTTCTATTTAGAATGTTGTTAATTGGACCAGAAATTGCCATGAATGCGTTAGGAACAGTGTGGGCATTTACAGATTGTATCAAATGCGATTATGAAGACTTTACAGAAACAACGATCGAAAGTACGTACAATATTTGAAATAACATCTAGACAAAATATTGACTTCTTTGTTACAACTTTCGCGATCAGAAATTTTTTTGTCGAAGTTCCTTTCGTAATTAGACTTTGTACGTAGGTCGATCTGTAATGAATTAAGAAGACGACGAGGATACTTTGATATTATTTGTCGAAGAAAGGCGAAAGTCTAATTATTTTGAATCAAACTTTACTTGTTTGTATTTGATTGCTGTACAGCCCATCCCAGATTGATGATTAGTTCTAATTCAAGAGTCGTAAACGGTACGATTTTGGTAGCTTGAAAGATTTTTTGCCCAACTACGCAGGTTTTACTACCATTTTCCTGTAGTAGATCACCACGCTTCACAAAAATCAGAAAGTAGCTCAAGTCGAAAAAAGGTTGACGACCTCTGTTCTAGTCGAACCTTGGTATTGAATAGCGGGTTGTGAAAATTGAAAGAATTCCAAGAAGGAGGGAAAAGTATGCGGTATTTGCCGTTTTTACGGCAAATTGTGGTCCTTATGAGGGCAAGGGCTAAGCGGGGAACATGCACAGGAACCTTGACTTACTTTGAGGGCCATTGAGCTCAATTATTGAGAGCTATGCGGAAGACCTTTGCCCAGGAAATACATAGAAACCCTCTGACCTACTTTAGGGACTCGCATAAATTCTGACCTCCGAGCTGAATGTATAAGAGATTGTGGTTTCGAGGCGAGTGAGACTACTCGGAGAAGTCTCTGTAGGAAAAACTTACAGGAACCTTGCCCTAATTTGAGATCATGAAAATTCATAGAAAAAATTCGCTGGAGCAAACGTTTCTATGCTGAAAATGGTTCAGGATATGGTCCTGAGAAAATATTGAAAATCCCGCGTTTTCCCCCTGAAACTTATTTCTTTATGGGGGTTCAAACCCCCCCAAAATTGGGTTTTCGCCTATATTGCGGGAAATTGAAATTTTATTTAAAAATTTTTCAGACAAAATTTGTTCCTCGTTGAATTTCCTACCAGATAACGTACTCAATTTTCAGCCTATATCAATTCGTGCCTTTGTAAAGGCCATTCAAAAGAGTACCACAATCAGTTTTTCCATGTATTTTACCAAATTTAAATTTTATTTAAAAATGTTTCAAACAAAAGTTGTTCCTCGTTGATTTTCCAACCAAATAACGTATTTCATTTTTAGCCTATACTAATAATTGGTGCCTTTGTAAAAGCCATTCAAAAGAGTATCAACATTTTTTCCATGTATTTTACAAAATTGAAATTTTATTAAAAAATGTTTCAAACGAAAATTGTTCCTCGTTGAATTTCCTATCAAATAACGCATTCAATTTTAGCCTAGGTCAGTTAGTGCCCCGATAGAGCTTGTGAAGGCCGTTCCAAAGAGGACCAAAATCAGTTTTTCCATATGTCTCCCAAAACTGAAATCCAAAAATTAGTTTTTCGTCTATATCGCGCGAAATTGAAATCTTATTAAAAATGTTTCAAACAAAAGTTGTTTCTCGTTGATTTTCCTACCAAATAACGTATTTCATTTTCAGCCTATACTAATAATTAGTGCCTTTGTAAAAGCCATTCAAAAGAGTATCAACATTTTTTCCATGTATTTTACAAAATTGAAATTTTATTAAAAAATGTTTCAAACAAAAGTTGTTCCTCGTTAAATTTCCTACCAAATAACGCATTTAATTTTTAGCCTAGGTCAGTTAGTGCCCCGGAAGAGCTTGTGAAGGACGTCATTCCAAAGAGGAACAAAATCAGTTTTTCCATTATGTCTCCCAAAACTGAAATCCAAAAATTAGTTTTTCGCCTATATCGCGCGAAATTGAAATCTTATTAAAAATGTTTCAAACAAAAGTTGTTTCTCGTTGATTTTCCTACCAAATAACGTATTTCATTTTCAGCCTATACTAATAATTAGTGCCTTTGTAAAAGCCATTCAAAAGAGTATCAACATTTTTTCCATGTATTTTACAAAATTGAAATTTTATTAAAAAATGTTTCAAACAAAAGTTGTTCCTCGTTAAATTTCCTACCAAATAACGCATTTAATTTTTAGCCTAGGTCAGTTAGTGCCCCGGAAGAGCTTGTGAAGGACGTCATTCCAAAGAGGAACAAAATCAGTTTTTCCATTATGTCTCCCAAAACTGAAATCCAAAAATTAGTTTTTCGCCTATATCGCGCGAAATTGAAATTTTATTAAAACATGTTTCAAACAACAGTTGTTCCTCGTTGATTTTCCAACCAAATAACGTATTTCATTTTCAGCCTATACTAATAATTAGTGCCGTTGCAAAACCTATTCAAAAGAGTATCAATATTTTTTCCATGTATTTTACAAAATTTAAATTTCATTTAAAAATGTTTCAAACAAAAGTTGTTCCTCGTTGATTTTCCAACCAAATAACGTATTTCATTTTCAGCCTATACTAATAATTAGTGCCTTTGCAAAACCTATTCAAAAGAGTATCAATATTTTTTCCATGTATTTTACAAAATTTAAATTTCATTTAAAAATGTTTCAAACAAAAGTTGTTCCTCGTTGATTTTCCAACCAAATAATGTATTTCATTTTTAGCCTATACTAATAATTGGTGCCTTTGCAAAAGCCATTCAAAAGAGTATCAACATTTTTTCCAATTTTATTAAAAAATGTTTCAAGCAAAAATTGTTCCTCGTTGAATTTCCTACCAAATAACGCATTCAATTTTTAGCCTAGGTCAGTTAGTGCCCCGGTGGAGCTTATGAAGGTCATTCCAAAGAGGACCAAAATCAGTTTTGCCATAAATCTCCCAAAACTGAAATCCAAAAATTAATTTTTTGCCTATATCGCGTGAAATTGAAATTTTATCAAAAAATGTTTCAAACAAAAGTTGTTCCTTGTTGATTTTCCTACCAGATAACGTATTTCATTTTTAGCCTATACTAATAATTGGTGCCTTTGCAAAAGCCATTCAAAAGAGTATCAACATTTTTTCCATGTATTTTACAAAATTGAAATTTTATTAAAAAATATTTCAAACAAAAATTGTTCCTCGTTGAATTTCCTACCAAATAACGCATTCAATTTTTAGCCTAGGTCAGTTAGTGCTCCGGTAGAGCTTATGAAGGCCATTCCAAAAAGGACCACAATCAGTTTTTCCATATGTCTCCCAAAACTGAAATCCAAAAATTAGTTTTTTGCCTATATCGCGTGAAATTGAAATTTTATTTAAAAATATTCCAAACAAAAGTTGTTTCTCGTTGAATTTCCTACGAAATAAGGTATTCAATTTTAGTGAACGGCTCACAACGCGCGGAAAATTCTTCAAAATCCCTCATAGAAGAGGTTTCCTCTTGAAATGTTGAGTTTTGCCTTAAGCTATATATATATGAGCCTGAGTATGACGTCTTGAAAGGAGAAAGACAGGCCTGGAGGCTTCAAAACTTCCGGCTCTTCCGGTTTCAATTTTGATAACTACTCAGGATTGACGATCTAGCCGAACTTTCTAGAAGACTATTCCTACTATTGTAAGTTAGGGCCCTCCCTTTTTCTCAAACCACACTTTACCGGAATGACTTTGAATAGCGTACATTTCTCTCAAATAACCCCCATAAAACAGGTTCTCGCTTCAGAAGAAAAACAACCGTAACCGCAAGTTTGTTTCATCTCTTCACATCTAATTGTCATTCGAGCCGCTATGCGGATTATATGAAGGGCAGACGGTACAGTAAAATATAGAAAAAATTACAAACTGCAGCATGAACGTAAACAGATGAAATGTAGCGCAGTACCTATGTCGAAAAGTCGCTCCTCCTTAATAAATACACATATTACTACAATATATTCTCCTACACTCACACCGTTGAAAATTTCCTACTCACCGCACCACGACCATCATCAATCATATACGCGTTTTCACAATCGTTAATAACTTGCCTGTCATTCAATTGGTTGTTTACCGGTTTATTAATGTCAAAGAGAAATCATTCTTCGTATTTGATGACTTTTCCCTCAGCACCCTTTCCCATTTTGCCATATGGCAAAAATGAACGAATTCATTACTTCAGCGAATGAGTGATGCGTCATTATTATGACGACCAATTACGCGATCAGTTCATCGTAATTGTATAATGTTGCAATCGTTATAACAAACGGCGATGAGTTTCAACCTTTGATATTTTTTTACGCACATTACATGCGACTAAAGGTCACATAATTGATGAATTATTTCGAGATGAGACTCTTGAAAAGAAAGAAATGATACGAACGCAACAAAGAAATTACGGATTTTCAAACATTTGAATACCGAAGTGTAGACGATCGAAACAATTTTGACTTTATACGATCTAAGATACAAGAATAAAATCGGATTTGTTCGCTGAGTGAAGTTTTGATATTGTATATATTATATCTAAAATATGATCCATGCTTTCTCAAGTATCAGGCCAGATTACCTGAAGACATGCCTCACGAACTTCGAACCCACTTCACGCACCAGCATTTCCATCAAGACCTCCATTCTCCTTCTTGATGTCATAATATTACCGATCTCATAACTCCTCAATTCAATGTTTTTCTTCTCAAAAAACTTTATACTTTACGTTCCGCAAATACTTAAAAAGTTTCTACTTTGTGTCAACAAAAATTCTAAAGCAGCCTCTTATACCCTTGGCGCCACATTAATTATATGTCATAATCATCTTGCCACGAGTCAATGACACTTCAGTAGTTGCAAAATTGACTCTCTGAGGAAAAGAAAACCTGACGAATCGTTCTTTCATTCAATTCCTTCAATTGTCACATAATTCATTATTTTGTCCCCTTTTCCATGGAAGGCCACTCGATTGGGGATTTCTTGTGCTGAAAATGGGTATTCCAGCCTGATACGTGTACAAGAGATAGTCATGCGTCAATTTAGTTTACGTAGTTGGAACATTCTCTGGTTGGCGTCACATTGAAAAGAATTTTAATGACTCGACTAACAGAGAATATTTCTTCGTCGACGCTCTATCTCTATTGACGTCAAGCCGATCGGCTGTCAATAAAGCACACAATTCTTCTACGCTCGAATATCGAGGTTTTCACCTCAAAGCTCAAAGTGCGAAATAAAATGAATCTCGAGTTTTCTCTTACACATACATACACAAGAGATAGCGAAAGGGTTAGGGCACATAGACACGTTTCGTTAAGTGTCTATGTAACCTCACCTTTCCACAATTAATACGACTAGCACAGTGGAGGACTCAATTTGTCACATTTCAGTCCATTCAGTCTCGAAGTCGAGGAAACTCGGAAATGATGCAAAATCACCGTCTACGTTGCTGAAAAGAAAAGAGGAAGCTTCTATTATTTTAAGCGAGCATCCCTTGAATTTTCATCAATCAAACATGGTCAGAAAATAAATCAAAAACGTCACACTGACTGAAAGAAGGGTTTCTGGTCAAATTTATTAATGAACCCGCAACATGAAGAAAGTTGTAGTAAGTACTACCAGTGACTCGGCGGAAGCTGGACTGGGAAACATTTCGAATATCGACCAATATACGACGCACGGGAGGCATTGCAAAAAGTTAGGCTTTTGGAGGACTCCGATTTTGAATTCAATTCCCAATATTGAAACCGAATTCGTCCCATACAATAGATTTCTGAATCCCTCTAGTAGAGCAATATTGAAAAAGAAGAAAACATTAATTTTGCTGCAGCAAACGTTTCTTTGCTGACGATGGATCAGGATGTCGTCCTAAACAAAATACTAGAAATCCCGCGGTTTTCCCCTGGACCTTCTTTTTTTGTGGGTGTTCAAACCCCCCGTAAAATTAGTTTTACGCCTATATCGCGCGAAATTGAAATTTTATTAAAAAACGTTTCGAACAAAAGTTGTTCCTCGTTAAATTTCCTATCAAATGAGCTATTTAGCCTTTAGGAGGTCGTTTTTTATAAGGGTTTAAACCTGCCAAGAATTAATCTTTTGCTCATATCTCGTCTAATTGAAATTTTATTAAAAAGTGTTTGAAACAAAAGTTGTTCCTTGTCGAATTTTCTACCAAATAACGAATTTAATTTTCAGCCTAATGGGGTTACACTTTGAGTTGGGAAGTTGGTAGCCCTAACGAAATTCACCTTTTCGTTCCATGCTTTTTAAATGGAGGAATTTCAATCGCCATAATTAATCAGATATCATTTTTTAAAGCAAATACAAGCTTAAATTTTGTAATCCATATCATCAACTTTGGACGCAAAAAATTATAGAAAAAACGGCTGTTTCAAAATCGATATATAAACATACGTAAATTCTCTCGTTCACCCTTTCAGTAGCGCCCTCTAGTGAAGCTTTAAACCCCAATACCAATTAGTGACTTTGCAAAGGTTATTCAAAAAAGTCCCAAAATCAGTTTTGCCATATACTTTACAAAAAAGAAATTTTATTGAAAAATGTTTCAAACAAAAGTTATTTGTCGTTGAATTTCCCATCATATGAGCTATTCAGCCTTTAGGAGGTTCTTTTTTTAAAAGGGCTTGAACCTGCCTAGAATTGGTCTTTTACTTATATCTCGTATAAATGAAATTTTATTAAAAAATGTTTTAAATAATATAAGTAGTTTCTCGTTAAATTTCCTATCAAATGAGCTATTCAGCCTTTAGGAGTTTCTCTTTTCTTTTTATGGAAGGGGGGGGGGGGGGTGTTGAAACACCCCAAAAATTAGCTTTTCGCCTATGTCGCCCGAAATTGAAATTGTATAATAAAATATTTCAAATAAAAGTTCTTCCTCGTCGCACTTCCTATCAATTTTCAGCCTATACCAATAATTAGCGCCCTTGCAAAGGCCATTCGAAAGAGTCCCAAAATCAATTTTTCCTTGTATTTTACAAAATTGAAATTTGTTAAAAAAATGTTTCAAACATAAGTACTTCCTTTTTAAACGTCCTATTAAATGAGCTATCCAGCTTGTAAGACCTTTTCTTTTTTTTTTCTCTTTTGGAAGGGGGGTAAGGAGGTGTTGGAAATCCCAAAAATTAGTTTTTGGCCTATATCGCGAGAAATTGAAATTTTATTATAAAATGTTTGAAACAAAAATTGTTCCTCGTCGAATTTCCTACCGAATAACGTATCCAATTTTCAGCCTATACCAATAATTAGTACCTTTGCAAAGGCCATTCAAAAGAGTCCCAAAATCAGTTTTTCCACGTATGTATTTTACAAAATTGAAGTTTTATTAAAAAATGTTTCAAACGTAAGTAGTTCCTTGTCAAATTTCCTATCAAATGAGTCAGCCTTTAAGAGTTTATTTTTTCTTTTCTTTTTTTTTGTAGAAGTGGGGAGGCTTTGAAATTCCCTCAAAATTAGCTTTTCGCCTATGTCGCGCGGAAATGAAATTTTATGAAAAAATGTTTGGAGAAAAATTTGTTCTTCGTTGAATTTCCTATCAAATAACGTATTCAATTTTCAGCCTATACCAATTAGTGCCTTTGCAAAGGCCATTCAAACGAGTCCCAAGATCAGTTTTTTCCATGTATTTTACAAAATTGAAATTTTATTAAAAGACGTTTCAAACAAAAATTGTTCCTCGTTGAATTTCCTACCAAATACCGCATTCAATAGGTCAGTTAGTGCCTCGGAATAGCCTGCAAAGGCCGTTCAAAAGAGTCCCAAAATCAGTTTTTCCATCTATTTTACAAAATTGAAATTTTATTAAAATATGTTTCAAACAAAAATTGTTCCTCGTCGAAATTCCTACCAAATAACGCATTCAATTTTACAGCCTAGGTCAGTTAGTGCCTCGGTATAGCCTGCAAAGGCCGTTCAAAAGAGGATCAAAATCAGTTTTATATCTCCCAAAATTGAAATTTTATGATGAAATGTTTCAAAAAAAATTTGTTCCTCGTTGAATTTCCTACCAAATAACGTATTCAATTTTCAGCCTATACCAATAATTAGCTCCTTTGCAAAGGCCATTCAAAAGAGTCCCAAAATCAGTTTTTCCATGTATTTTCCAAAATGGAAATTTTATTACAAAATGTTTCAAACAAAAGTTGTTCCTCGTTGATTTTCCTATCAAATAACGTATTCCATTTTCAGCCTATACCAATTAGTGCCTTTGCAAAGGCTATTTCCAAGAGTACCAACATTTTTTCCATGTATTTTACAAAATTGAAATTTTATTAAAAAACGTTTCAAACAAAAGTTGTTCCTCGTTGAATTTCCTACCAAATAACGCATTCAATTTTCAGCCCAGGTCAGTTAGTGCCTCGGTAAAGCCTGCAAAGGCCGTTCAAAAGAGGATCAAAATCAGTTTTTCTATATAACCCCCAAAATTGAAATTTTATGATGAAATGTTTCAAAAAAAATTTGTTCCTCGTTGAATTTCCTATAAAGTAACGTATTCAATTTTCAGCCTATACCATTAATTAGTGCCTTTGCAAAAGCCATCCAAAAGAGTCCCAAAATCAGTTTTTCTATATATTTTACAAAATTGAAATTTCATTAAAAAATGTTTCAAACATAAGTAATTTCTCGTTGAATTTCCTATCAAATGAGCTATTTCACCTTTAGGAGTTTCTCTTTTCTTTTTCTGGAGGGGGGAGGTGTTAAACCCCCCAAAATTGGTTTTTCGCCTATATCACGCGAAATTGAAATTTTATGGAAAAATGTTTCAAACAAAAGTTGTTCCTCGTTGATTTTCCTACCAAATAACGTATTCCATTTTCAACGTATACCAATGAGTGCCTTTGCAAAGGCTATTCAAAAGAGTCCCAAAATCAGTTTTTCCATGCATTTTACAAAATTGAAATTTTATTAAAATATGTTTCAAACAAAAATTGCTCCTCGTTGAAATTCCTACCAAATAACGCATTCAATTTTCAGCCTAGGTCAGATAGTGCCCCGGTGTAGCCTGCAAAGGCCGATCAAAAGAGGATCAAAATCAGTTTTTCTATACATCTCCCAAATTGAAATTTTATGAAAAAATGTTTCAAAAAAAAGTCGTTCCTCGTTGAATTTCCTAACAAATGAGCTATTCAGCTTTCAGGATAGAGCAACTAGTCTGCAAAAAAAGGCTTACGATGTTAAAATGATGAGGATGTGCTATATTTTTCTTATGTTCAGATAGTTTTGGTGCTGATTTATGGAAGTCTGGTATCATTACAGATTGTAAAGACTATTTTTTTACAATTGATAGAAATATTGGAAAGATGGTAATTAAATAAATATTTTTCTCATATTCATGACTCACATGGTACCTAGGTAATGAAGTAAAAACAATTAAAGTCGCGTCCTATCAAAGACTCTACGGCAGCTGCAATACTCTCTAATCTATGAGTCACCATATCCGCAGAATATTGTACTATCTTCAGTACTTCTTTACATTCGCACGTAAAAGTTTTATAAATTCTTTGTAAAAAAGAACTAGGTTCCGTCCGATCTTCTTTCACAAATTCACAGACTGCAAGTACTGAAATTCTCGCGGAAAGTTGCAAATGCGGTAGTGCAAGAGATAAGCCCACGGAACAAAGGTCGGTTTCAAGCTTTCGTGAAAAAAGCCCGCCGGAAAGTAGACTTGGCCTCTCTACCTCCCACTAAAGACGCTGCACGGTTTCATTTGTACAGAGTGTACCACCAAGTACAATTGTGGCTTGGTCATGGAAAAGACCCATCAGAACGGGGATGAAAGCGAATCGATGAGATATTGGAGCATATTACAAAGTAAATACAGAAATCCACGGTTGGTGAAACTCCATCTTTTCCATTTGTTTGAGGGATGAGAAAATTTGACTCTCTTGGGTAAGCCTTCTCGACCCTCGTTGAAAGCTCAAAGATCGGTATTATACGTCTTCTTCGAGCGCTCCAACTGAAACGTGTGAAGTATATGTGTACAAAAAATCGACCTGCTTTAAGCTCAAATCGTATAAGTACATATTCCACAAAAGTAAAGCGGATACTATGGAATTATTCAAGAGAGAAAGGGAGAGAGTGAGGCAGTGGCGTGGCGAGAAAGAAGAGAGAGAGAGACACCTGCGATTCTTCGGCGGTCATATCGTGTCACCGTCCTCACTGATGACTCTCCGACTATACGACTGGTTTGAATAATAAACCGTCGATGTCGCGTCATTCGTGTTCGCTGTAATCGATGTCACACCGTTATTCCGCACATTCGGCCGCGTATAAACGACGATCTATTGATTTAATTATGAAATTAACGTTCCAAACGGTGAAGTAAACCCAACGATGCTGTCTAGCGTGGATGATAATCGTTTCGGACGACTTTAATTACCCTCATGCGTTTCCGCCGCCCGCCCCAATGACATTTTAGGTGATTACATTAGCGGGCAAATTGTCTTTGAAATTAACAGCAATCGTTTTCGCGAACAAAATCATTTGTCATTTGTTTTGGCCCCTCGCGAAGATAGATGAGCGTGAAAGCGCGCTTTTTTTTTTATTTGCCGATGAGAATACAAGAAAATATTTGTACGAATTTGGAATTCGTACGTATAATGTGTATGACGTACATTAATTGCTAGTTATTAATTTATTTATTACGATTACAGTCGTGGTGTTGTTTAATTGGGCGTTATTTGCTTTGACGGTGTTCGGTCTGGTGCTGTTGATGGACCCGCTCGGCTCGGCTAAACTGAACGAAGGACAATCCGAATCGACAATCGATACCTTGCGTCACAAAAAGGTCACAAGGGTATGGGTCAGACGGTTTAGGTGGTTCTTCTGTTGGATCATGCGCGACGAGCATAGCCACGAAGCGTTTGCGCAAGCTGCCGGTAAGCATCGAATTGAAAAATTGAACGTTGATGATTTTACCTGTGTAGTCTCTCTATAATAAGCATTTTTCATTATGATTTTTCTTATTCGCACGTCGAGCTATCGACACACGACAGACCGCCTTATTTCGCAATACGTACAGGTAATTTCACGTTTGCGCAAGTTGCAGTGTTAATAGGTTGCCTTATGAATTACGGAGCAGTCTCCTAGTCTACCGCGAGTGTGTAGTTTTATTAATTAGTGTCTCGATAGTTGATTGTCGAGAGAAAATATCGGTGACGCTACAATTGATGAGGGAACGTTCGAGTCTACAAATTATGGTCGTCTGATCAGAAACTACAGCTGTAGTTTGAGAAGAAGTTGGACTAACGTCGGTATCTAGTGCCTGTACGTTCAATAGTACTCCCATGAATGCATCTGGGTGCTCCGCAAAAGTAGCCAGTTCTTGAAAAGAGGAGATCGTAGTTTTCAGGAGTTTGACGCCATCCAGGAGATTCGAAAATATTTCGACTGAAGAGTGAACGGAGGAGATGGAGAGAATGCGTGACCGTCATTAGGGCATGATATCGTCAGATGTTTGGCCTTCATAATGTTTCCACTAGAAAAGCAACTACACAGCTTGAAAATTAAGATTTTTTCAAGTCGCGCTCTTCGCAGGGAGCACAGATGGTAGCAATAGTCTGCGCCTTTAGCCTAAAATAGAGACTAACTTGTAGTAGTATTCTATATGGTGGACTCACTTGAATTAAGCTAATATAGTATACTACTAACTACAGCTAACGGACTCACTCTTCCACCAGTATTCCTAAGCCTACTTAATTTTAAGCTTAGTATAATGAAGGCTAAAGATTCGTTGTATATCAATCTGGAGATACGGGTCTTTCCCAAGACGCAGGAACATCCTGATTGATATTCGAACGTTTACTGCCTCTTTTTGAAAACAATGTCGAAATCTTTCCGAATTCCGAAAGTAGGTCAAGGTCATTGATGACGCCATGGAGCGTCTCGTCCTACAAATTATCGACTGACCCCAGCCCAAAGACGTATACAATATACATATCAAAAAGTAAGGATGGAAAAATTTTGTTTGGACGATGGTCGGCGAAAATTTATGATAACCTCCTGTAAAACAGATTCTTAGTTGGAAGTTTTGACCGAAATCCTAGTAAAGAAGGAGGGTGATATCATCGAGGGACAGAATGGTTTCAAGGGTATAGTGGAGGGGGCTAAAGATGAAAGCCCCACAGTGGGCTAACTTATATTAAATTAAAAATATACGTCTCGAGGTAGCAGAAATATAAATTTTTCCGTTTCTAAATTAGGTCAAGGTTATTGATGACGTCATAGTGCGTCTCGACTCACAAATTTCCGATTGACTCTCTGCCTCGAAAAGAAAGAATTGTTTAAATTTCATATGGATGACGGTTGGCAAAAATTTTCAAATAACCTCCCGTAAAACCGGGTTCTATAGTTGACTAGAGAAAAGGGAGTGACGTCAGAAAAGTTTCGAAATTAGAGTAGGTGAGGGAGTTAGCGGATCAGTTAAATGACTCTGAAGTCATTAAGGAGACGGAAAAATGTCAACTGAAGAGTAGGAAGAGGGAAGCTTGTGTATTAGGAAGTGGGCGTGACGTCATCAAAGAGACGGCAGAGGAAGAAGGTGGCTGATTTATTTGAAAAATCTTATGTCACAAAGATTGAGGAAAAGTTCGACGTAGAAACATAAGGGGAGAGTCAGCTTGGCCTCCGAGCTTGATAAACACCAAATACCGCGAGTTTCTCGAATTTTAATTATTTTTGAATTTCAATTTGCGAGCGAATATTTTCAGTTTCCTTCAGATTTTCTTGAGAATATTTTTAGTAGCGGAGCGAGAGGCGAAGTGATGGTGGTTAGAATTTCCGACACTTTGATTGACGTCTTAAATGACCTCAACCTGATTTGGGGACTTGAAAAATTTTGAGCCCCGAACCTTTAAATGGAGGAAAACCTCTCTGCTGTAATTGTAGGCTCAGAACTACAGAGATTCCCGTCAAAAACACACACAAAGTCACATGTTCTATCTTTGATGACGTCATCGGCCCTTTACATTGTTTCTTAACCTTTATGATGTCATCACCTCGTGACGTTATCGACATCAACTTTGATGACGTCATCAAACCGACCCATCTTTGCTATAATTTTGATGACTTCATCCGCCCGTGACATTTTTTTCCAACCTTTATGACTTCATCACCTAGTGACGTGGTCATTCCTAACCTAGGGATCTAGAATTGTTGTGACGTCATCAACTTGTGTTGTTATCAACTTCAACTTTGATGATGTCATCAAACCGACCCATCTTTGCTCTAACTTTGATGACTTTATCAGCCCGTGAAATTTTTTCCCAACCTTTATGACGTCATCACCTTGTGACGTGGTCATTCTCAGCCTAGGAATGTAGACGTTGTTGTGACGTCATCAACTTGTGTTGTTATCAACTTCAACTTTGATGACGTCATCAAACCAACCCATCTTTGCTCCAACTTTGATGACTTTATCAGCCTGTGACATTTTTTCCCAACCTTTATGACGTCATCACCTTGTGACGTAGTCAACCCTACCCTAGGGACGTAGATATTGTTGTGACGTCATCAACTTGTGTCAGCTCCAACTTTGATGACGTCATCAAACCGACCCATCTTTCCTCTAACTTTGATGACTTTATCAGCCTGTGACATTTTTTCCCAACCTTCATCACCTAATGACGTGGTCATTCCTAACCTAGGGATGTAGAATTGTTGTGACGTCATCAACTTGTGTTATCAACTCCAACTTTGATGACGTCATCAAACTGACCTATCTTTGCTCTAACTTTGATGACTTTATCAGCCCGTGACATTTTTTCCCAACCTTTATGACGTCATCACCTTGTGACGTGGTCATTCTTAGCCTAGGAATGTAGACGTTGTTGTGACGTCATCAACTTGTGTTGTTATCAGCTCCAACTTTGATGACGTCATCAAGCCAACCCATTTTTGCTCTAACTTTGATGACTTTATCAGCCTGTGACATTTTTTCCCAACCTTTATGACGTCATCACCTCGTGACGTAGACATTGTTGTGACGTCATCAACTTGTGTCAGCTCCAACTTTGATGACGTCATACCGACCCATCTTTCCTCTAACTTTGATGACTTTATCAGCCTGTGACATTTTTTCCCAACCTTTATGACGTCATCACCTTGTGACGTAGTCATTCCTAACCTAGGGACGTAGACATTGTTGTGATGTCATCAACTTATGTTGTTATCAACTCCAACTTTGATGACGTCAACAGACCGTTACATTTTTCCCAACCCTTATGATGTTAACCCGTACCATGTCATCAACCTGTGACATCTTTTTTCCAACCTTAGTGACGTCATCATGTCTAACCTAGATCCCATCAAGCCTTACTATCCTCGACCCAACTTTGATGATGTCATCAACCTATGATATCTTTTTCCCAACCTTAGTGACATACTCACCTTGTGACGTTATCATGCCTAACCTAGGGATATGTGCACTTTTATGACGTCATCACCTTGTGCCGTTATTGACTCTAACTTTGATGACGTCATCAAACCACTTTCATGACTTAATCAGCCCGTGATTTTTTTCCCAACCTTTATGACGTTATATCTTGTGACCTTATCATGCCTAGCCTAAACTAGGGACGTGTGCACTTTTGTGACGTCATCAACCCTTGTCGTCATCGGCTCCAACTTCGATGACGTTATCAGACCGTTACATTGTTTCCCAACCTTTATGACGTCATCACCTCGTGAGGTTATCGACCCCAACTTTGATGACGTCATCAACCTGTGACATCTTTTTTCCAACCTCAGTGACGTCATCATTCTTAACTTAGAGACTTGAACACTTTTATAACGTCATCAAGCCGTACCATCCTCGACCCAACTTTAATGATGTCATCAACCTATGATATCATTTTCCCAACGTTATCATGCCTAACCTAGGGATATGTGCACTTTTATGACGTCATCACCTTCTGACGTTATTGACTCTAACTTTGATGACGTCTTCAAACCGTCTCATCCTTGCTCTAACTTTCATGACTTAATCAGCCCGTGATATTTTTTGCCAACCTTTATGACGTCATCATCTCGTGAATCATGCCTAGCCTAACCTAGGGACATGTGCACTTCTGTGACGTCATCAACTCCAACTTTGATGAAGTTATCAGACCGTTACATTGTTTCCCACCTTTTATGACGTCATCACCTTGTGAGATCATCGACCCCAACTTTGACAACGTCATCAATCTGTGACATCATCATTCTTAACCTAGAGACTTGAACACTTTTATAACGTCATCAAGCCGTACCATCCTCGACCCAACTTTAATGATGTCATCAACCTATGATATCTTTTTCCCAACCTTAGTGACATACTCACCTCGTGACGTTATCATGCCTAACCTAGGGACATATGCACTTTTATGACGTCATCACCTTGTGACTCCAACTTTGATGACGTCATCAAACCGCCTCATCCTTGCTGTAACTTTCATGACTCAATCAGCCCGTGATATTTTTCCCCACCTTTATGACCTCATCATCTCGTGACGTTATCATGCCTAGCCTAACCTATAGAAACATGTGCACTTCTGTGACGTCATCAACCCGTGTCGTTATCGACTCCAACTTTGATGACGTTATCAGACCGTTACATTTTTAAATGAGACAGTTTGCTTTTGTTGCCACCTTTATTATTCAAAAACAACTCGACGTTTCGACGCACCTCGTCGTCGTCATCAGGAAAACTGTCTCATTTAAATTGATAACTGTTTGTCACGGAAAAACAAAACTTTCTTTATTACAGACCGTCACATTGTTTCCCAACCTTTATGACGTCATCACCTTGTGAGGTTATCGATTTCAACTTTGATGACGCCATCGAACCGGCCTATCCTTGCTCTAACTTTCATGACTTCATCAGCCCGTGACGTTTTTCCCAACCTTTATGTCACCTCGTGACGGTATCATCACTGACCTAGGGACTTACACACTTTTGTGACGTGATCAACCCGTACCGTTATCGACTCCACCTTTGATGACGTCATTAAACCGTGCTATTCTTGTCCCAACTTTGATGATGTCATCAACTTGTGAAATCACCCTTGCGAACATCGAGTCATCAATATGAGGCAGCTAATCTTTGGCGTTTCTTCTTTTTGTACAACTCTCTCGGCGAACAAGTGACTTTTTAAACATTGGTTGTACTTGTTTTGATCGTTTCGCCGTAATAGTTTACGTCAATTCTGAGAATATTTAAATTATCTTGGTTAATTCGGAAGTGAAAAATTCCACATTCTCTCACAAATCTTTGAGGGTCAAACTTTCGTTCCGCATCCTGGATTGAAACTGCTCTCATTTCTTTCGTCGCGAAAGCCAGTTGTCGTATAATAACGAAAGATTTTTCGCAGTATTCAGGAAATCCCACATTCGTCAGCTGTCTGAAAAGTACTGTGCTCTAGTTCAATGACGTCAGTTCAACTCTCCTTCTCGTTTCCTCGCTGGCGTGTTCGATTCGAGTTTTCGAATTTTGTCGCCTCGTATTATTTCGATGGAAGAATACAGAATTTAAAATTTTTCAAGATCATTAACCCGTCAAATTGGTAATTAGGCGTTGTATATATCGACTCAAAAAAACTTAATTAAACGCGGCTGAAAAAGAAATAGGTTTTCATTTTCATTCGCGTAATAATACGTATTAATAATATCGTTTCGTGTGTATAATGTTTATGTATATGACCGAAATATTGTGTTTCAGGTTTATTTAGTAACCTGTTTCGAGGCACCGACATCACTCCTACCGATTTTATCGCCGGCTGTATATTGTTGCGAGTGAAACAGAAACGCGAGTGCCGCGAGCAGCGACGATTGGCATTGATAGCCGAGCAACGGTACAAATGTTCCTCCGGTAATTTCTCATTCTTCCTCAAGTCAAATTTTTCAATGCGTGTGTCGAAAAAGTCGTCGCCTATGTAGGAGGGTGGGGGAGGGATAGTCCGCGAGCGTGTTGAAAAAAGAAAATACGAAATAATTATCGTGTTTACTTACTACGTATATTTTGTGGTCGAAAAATTGTGATATTATTATTGTTTATTCGACGCCGCGCTCTCCTGCGAAGGCCTCTTCAAACGCAGCGCAAATTACTCATAATTAAATAAGATTTCCTCGGGGTGTTGGGAGCTCAGGGATCTCCGCAGTTCAGCGAAGGCTTTTGTCGCTAATTTGTTCAAATTTTCGTTTCGTCGTCAAAACAAATGCGCGGACATTAATCATTTTGCCAGTATAGCTACCAGTTTTATTTTATGATGTCGCGAACAGCCTCGAGATGTATTCAAGCCTCTAGCGCCAACACCGAATATACCTCGATAATCCCTCCGTCAAGAAGTGCTACTTAAATATTTTATGCGACATTTGTCTTAAAATGTATTAGCGATTCCGATCGACCTTGTCTGAATGGTCGAAATATAATTTGCAGTATTATAACCTGTTTCACAATACCTACGACTTTCGAGTATCTTACGACGTCGTGTATTATTGTCATTAAGCCCTCGTTCAATGTCGCTTCGCGGTTATGTACCGTGTATTATAATACTTTTAAAAGTATGATGCATTTCCGTTTGCCTCGTCCGTAATTTTAATTTCTGTTTATGTAAGACGGTCAGTCAAAATATCGGAATGTGGCTATTTGTTTGTGAAGCAATGGTTTTCATCGCGCTGAAGTCCTCGTAATAAGAGATATCGTTAGTGGGTTTGACGTTTCCTGGATATAAGACTGGAACTTTGAAAGCACATACATGGATGTATTAAACAACATTTCCGGGATGAGCTATCTACAATTATATTGATGGAAATAGTGTGTAAATTACGTTGGCGATTAGGATTAGTTTTGAAATTTTCATGGGTAGAAAGCAAATAAATCGGTTTTCTAGTTGTAGATGACAGAGATAAGTTGAAACCGTTCATTTTATCATTACATCGACTAATTTGAGTATGCTTCCTTGCCTTCTATCAGAGAAAAATTCCAATTTTCCATGACGAATTGTCAAAAGGCTGAAAACTGACTTACTCGTACCTATTCAAATGGGATTAATTTCAATTCGCAGAGCCCTGATAGGCTTTCTGGGGTAATACACTCAATGATTGCGAAAAGTTGATTTGCTCGATTTAGGTAGACTAGAAAGTATTTATTGTCACAAGCCCTTCACATCAATAATGGATAAAAACTCGTCTTACTCTCGTTTTGTAATCGGCTGATTTCAAAGTCACCTTTAAAGAGTTCTCTGTTTTATTCAATACCTTCTATCAAACCTTGTGATCTGTTATATGAATATTTTTCACACATCATCTTCACTCGGTTACATGTGAAAATTCTTCGTGTATCTCTTGGTAATGGTACCATGTATCCTATCTTCTTATACTGTTTGTTTGTAGAGCTGGAAACTTGATAAACTTGTTGTATTTCTACAAAACGTCACATTCTTTTTCAAATAATAAGTCAGTGATGTAGCTAGAGAGGGGAAAAGGGGGTGAAAAAGAAGACTCTGAAATATCTCTATTGTGGGTGTTTGTGAGATGACTAACAAAAAATAACAGCGAGAGCTTGAGAATGGACGTAAAAAAATTGTCTAGTATAATATATACTGTCTTTATGTCGGGCTCAGTAGCTCACGGGTTCACTCGCGCCTCATTCATGACTGGGATTTTTCCAAGTCGCTAAAGTAGGTCAAGGTCACGGATGACGTCATCGACTTTACCAAAAACCGTGACACTTTAAAGGGGTAAGACGACTAGCCGAATATACATTATATGAAGGCCCTAGTCTATTGCATGTTGGGCAGAGTATTTGTGACGATTATCCTAATAAAATTCCTGCCAAAATAGGTCTTGTATAAGCATAGTATAGAACTAGGCACCAGATACCTAAGGCCTATGGGCCAAATATCCTAGTATACTGCATGTTGGGCCTAATACAATGAGAGTACCTTAGGTCAAGATTATAGTCTAGGACTGAATGGTCCAAAATGATGTTAACAGTTGAATGGGGGATTGAACTAAATTTGTCGTAGCGCAAAAACGCGAAATGTTAGACGTAAACTTCAAATCTACAAAAGGCTCTAGCCGGATAAAGGGGGGGGGGGGGGCATGGCCGTGGTTGAAAAATGTTAACAGGTAACCTGTTTTATGGGGGGCTTTTTGAGAAATTTGGCGTCCGCCGTGCGCCGTCCAACAAAAAACTTGTAAAAATTTCGACTCTCGAGCTATATATGATAAGGAGGGGGACTTGGAAAAATTTCAACTCTCGAGCCATATATAATATGAATTTTTCTAAGTCCTCGTTCTATCATGTATAGCTCGAAATTCGACAAACATCTAGATTCTCAAACTATATTATACCAGGCTTATATTAGGTCTAGGCTTCCTTGAATTTTCAGTACCAAATCCCATTTGACTCATAAAACAGGTTCCCTGCGTTCCTCGTTTAACTTTGTTAAGGAAGTTTCAAATATCCGTCAAGATGTTGTGCCCAATGAGAAAACTCGAAACCCAAAAAATTGGACCCATCCGCTCACCCACATGGGCTGCAGAATCATTTTTAGGCCTAATATCCAAATGGCTGTAACTCAAGCAATAGTGATTGCATAGTAATGTAACTTGGGGGCTTTTAGGATATGTGAATCTTCATCCATGGTACTTTTTTCAAAAAAAAATCATTCATATTATCCCTAGTTTCCAACAATAACAAAACTTCAAACTCGAATATTTAAAAAAATCGGGGGGGGGGGCACCGGGGAAAATCATTAATTTGAAGCGCCATATCCTCTACTAAAACATACATCAGTACCGTAGTCCTCGGTGAGGTGGAACATTCCCCAAAAATAAATATTTAATGAATTTCTGTGATTTTTGTATGAATAGCGGGGTGAACTACGACTGCTACCGCAATAGACCGCGTGAAATCAATAGTCAATGTTCGAGCTGAAAAATACGCACTCCTCCGTGGGATGAAATGGGAATGTAGGTAGACCAAAAATATATTTTCAGTATTTCGTTTATCGATTTGATCAATTCTTATGTAAACACATCCATGGATTAGGTGGAGTGCGTTAGATTGAGAAAAATAGTCGAAAAATTCTCCAGTCGCTGAAACAGTATGGAAACAGTAGAGAACTGAGAGAATTCACTTTTTCACCCTGGAGGACCGTGAGTTTTGTTATTTCATTCATCAATAAGGTCGATTATAATATAAACACGTTCGTCGCGTTCGAAAAAATAGGTCAAAAAATTCTCCAGCCGCTGGAACGTTCTGGAAATGACAAATAATCGAGAAACTCCACTTTTTTACCCTGTAGGACCGTGAGTTTTGGTATTTCATTCATCAATGAGATCGATTATAATATAAAAACGTCCACCGAGTTCGAAAAAAATAGTCCAAAAATTCTCCAGCCGCTGGTAAATTCTGGAAATTAAAGAAATAGAAAAACCCTATTTTTCACCCCGGAGGCACGTGAATTTTTTTTATTTCGTTCATCAATTAGATCAATTTTCTGTAAACATGTCCGTCGAGTTCGAAAAAAATAGTCCAAAAAGGGGTGAAAAATAGGATTTTCTCAATTTTTTGTCAATTCCAGAACGTTCCAGCAGCTGGAAAATTTTCGGATTACTTTTTTCAAACTTGGCGAAGGTATTTACATAAGATTCGACCTAATTGATTGAAAAAATATGAAAAACTGCAGTTCTGTAAGTTGAAAAAGTGGATTCTCTGGATTTCTTACAATTTCAAAACCGTTCCAGCGGCTCGAGGATTTATTGACTTTCGTTTTCCAACTTGGCGGATGTATTTACAAAAGGTTTGAACTAATTGATAAATGAAATATCAAAAATCACGGTCCTCCAGGTTGAAAAAGTGGATTTTCTCGATTATTTGTCATTTCCAGAACGTTCCAGCGACTGGAGAATTTTTGGATCTATTTTTGCGAACTCGACGAACGTGTTTACATTATAATCGACTTAATTGATGAAAGAAATACCAAAACTCACGGTCCTCCAGGGTGAAAAAGTGAATTCTCTCACTTCTCTACTGTTTCCATACTGTTTCAGCGACTGGAGAATTTTTCGACTATTTTTCTCAATCTAACGCACTCCACCTAATTCGTGGATGTGTTTACATAAGAATTGACCAAATCGATAAACGAAATACTGACAATATATTTTTGGTCTACCTACATTCCCATCTCATCCCACGGAAGACTACGTATTTTTCAGCTCGAACATTCACTTATTGATTTCACGCGGTCTATTGCGGTAGCAGTCGTGGTTCACCCCGCTATTCATGGAAAAATCCCTAATATTGATTTTTTGGGAATGTTCCACCTCACCGAGGACTATGATACTAATGTATGTTGTAGTAGAGTATAGGGCGCTTCAAATGAATGATTTCCCCCAGGTGCCCCCTCCCCGATTTTTTTTAATATTCAAGTTTGAAGTTTTGTTATTGCTAGCAACTGGGGAAAATGTGAATGATTTTTATTTTTTTTTTTCAAATACCATGGATGAACGTTCATGTATCCTAAAATGTCCCCAAGTTACATTTTCATGCGATCATTATTGTCTGAGATACAGCCATTTGGATTTTAGGCCTAAAAATGTCTTTGCAGCCCATGTGGGTGAGCGGATGGGTCCAATTTTTTGGGTTTCGAGTTTTCTCATTGGGGACAACATTTTGACGGGCATTTGAAACATTTTTCGACCAAGGCGCCATGTTCTTCAACTAACCCAGATGAAGCCTTTCTCGAAAATTGAAAATTATTCAAACCTTCATAATATTTTATTTGACTTGAAAGAGAAATCCAACTTTGATTCCAAAAATGCTACCTAAATAACCGTACGAAGCTTGAAATTGAAGGAATTTTCAGTTTATTTTGAAAATCTTGGCAAATTGGTCACATTTTGGTCCACGACTCGGATCAGAAAAGTGGCAGCAAGTTGGGTAGAGGCACATATTGAAGATAAGATTGAGATAAAAATTTTGTAGATTTGAAGTTTGTATGTAACGTTTTGTGTTTTTGTCCTACAACAAATTTAGTCCAAATTGCCATCTAACTGTTAACCCACCCTGTATAGGCTTAGTATACTGTATCTGAGACCTATGATACAAAAAAAGTAGTGAAGGTCGATATCATAGCCTACTCGTAGTATAGGCCTAGTATTTTAAAGTAGGGAAAGTCGACATTTTTCCAAGTCCCTAAAGTAGACTGAGATCACCGATGACGTAACAAAAAATTGTGATAATTTTTGTAATGATTTTTGAAGGAGCAGCTTCTGCCAAAAACCTTCTAGAAAGCCGTCACCAAACCGTGACAGTTTCTTGTGACGGTTTTTCCAAGAGTAGTCCTGATCATAAAAGCATATAAAATGCTAATCAGTTTGGAAAAGGTCAAAATTTTTCCAACTCCATAATGTAACGATTTTTGAGACGGTTTTTTATAACGGTTTTCCTTGACGGTTTTTACAAAAGGATACCCAATCATTAAAGGATAATATAAAATGTTAATTTTGTGACAATTTTTTCTAGAGTGGCTCTAGCCAAAAAACGTTTGAAAACGTGGCGCCAAACCGTGACAGTTTTTTTTGAAGGTTTTTCCAAGAGTAGATCCAGCCTTGAAAGCATATAAAATGCTAACTAGAATAGGGAACGGGAAAATTTTCCCAAATCCATGATGTAGGTCCAGGTCCTTGATGATATCATCAAGCGTGACAAGAAATCGTGATACTTTCTTGTGATGACTTTTGTAGGAGTAGCCCTAACCAAAAAACTTTCGGAAAACGGTCACAAAATTGTGACAGTTTTTTGTGTCCGTTTTTTTCTGACGGTTTTTCCAAGAGCCCAATCTTGAAAGGATATAAAATGTTAATTTCGTGACAATTTTTGTAGGAGTAGCCCCGCCCAGCCAAGAAACTTTGGCAAAACCATCACTAAATTATGACATTTTTTTTTTTTGGTACCGGTTTCTCCAGAAGTAGTTTCAGCCTTGACGCTATATCCAACCACACCTCCTCCCACCCACACTCTCATTGGCACCTTTCACACTGCCCCCATCCCATTATTCTTCATCTGGATACGTGGTCACAAGGGTATCCCAAGAAAAGAAGCAGCTAAACTAGCTACCCATCACCCATCAGTCAACCGCTCTTTCTTCCCCTCACGCTCGAATCTCTCCCAACATATCAACAAATTCATTAATCTAATCACAAACCACACTCAAACAAACTAGCCCAAGTGGAACTCTTCAAGTCTGTTGACACACAGAGAAGAAATAGTCATCACCCGTCTCAGAATCGTCCACACCAGACTCACATACACACACCCATCTTCTCTCATCTTATGACTCTGTCATACCCTCATTGCGAATCTGACCGCCCGCTCCCTATTCGTTCAAAACGTCTTCTGGTGATTCAACTTAACCCTACTACGCAACTCCTTAACCATTCCTCACAATCATACAGAGGTCCCTCCATCCCCAACATATTCAACTTTCTACATCAAGCAAACTTCCTCTCACGCATCTAAACACAACTTTGCTAAGCTTTATGAGCACGGCAAAGTTGTCCTGAAGGTAGGCTGCTAACAGCTCATAAATTAAAATTGAAAAAAAGCAAAAATTCTAGGACTATACCGGGTGGGGCACAAAGATGTTACCAGTTAAATGGGAGTTCGCGCTAAATCTGTTGCAGCGCGAAAACGCAAAACGTTGGACGTATAATTTAAATGAACGAATTTTGTATCTCAATTTTATCTGTAATTTGAGCCCTATCCGAAGTTTCTACAACTTTTCTGAGCCAAGTTATGGACCAAAATGTGACAAAAATTGACCAATTTGCCAAGATTTCCAAAAGAAGAAATTGAAAAATCCCCCACTTCGTAGCTTCATAGGGTTATTTAGGTATTTTTTTCGGAATTCACTTTTAAATCGGATAAAATATGAAAGTTTGAACTATTTTTAATTTATGAGAATTTTGGCAAATCGATGAATTTTTGGCACATTTGGTCCATAACTCGACTCAGAAATGTCGTAGAAAGTTGGCACAAATTGAAAATAAAATTGAGATACAAATTTCGTAGATGTAATGTGTCCATCTAACCTTTCGCGTTGTTGAGTTAGAGTGAATTTAATTCAAACTCCCATTTAACTGGTAACATCTTTTCGCCCCACCCGGTGTCTAATTTTTTTCATTCATTTATTTTTTTTTCCTTGGAAGAACGTATTTTTGTTATTATTACTATCTATTTTATTTTTTATAATTATATAGCCAAAAATACCGCTAAGCAAATAGCCACTGCAGCTAAAATGCTTGATCTTGAATAAAAAATAAAGAAAGAAAATACAGAAGAAAAATCTTCCAAGAACTTATTTATCATTCTTCATTTTTGCCCAAACTAAAGTTATTTCTTTCTTTAATTTTTATACAAAAATATCTTTAAAATGTGATCAACATACAATTCCCACCGAGCAAGTATAGTTCACTGTGTACCTAAAATACACGGGGAAAAAAGTCAGAATTCGTTTCCTTCTTCTTTTATGATCAATAGCGCAGCTGCATTGCTCGTTAAATAAATAAAAAAAAAAAAAATCATCACGTAAAAATAAAAATTGAAAATGATGAAAAAAATTTTTTTTTTTCTTTTTTGATCAATTATCACATAGAAATAAAAATTAAAAGTATAAAAAATTTAAAATGATTTAAAAAAAAAAAAAATAACGTAGTCATTTTATCAATGAACAATACGAATTTATTTGTGGATCAT
Source organism: Aspidiotus rigidus (assembly GCA_035079385.1). Classification (NCBI taxonomy): domain Eukaryota; kingdom Metazoa; phylum Arthropoda; class Insecta; order Hemiptera; family Diaspididae; genus Aspidiotus; species Aspidiotus rigidus. The sequence continues at coordinate 16,525,785 of JAVHKY010000013.1, forward strand.
ATATTTTTTTCTTGTTGCTTTGTTCCGTCCATAACACAAGAAGAATCGCTTTGTCAGGAATGCATGCTAATTCCTACAGGTGAGGTCTGCAAACAACAAAAATTTAAGTTTCTTTGAGAACTTTTAGTATATGAGATCCATGGAGTTGCTGGTCAGATGGTTGAGCGGGTCTAGAACCGCGAGTATCTCGGGTAGCTGTCCATCACTCAACACGATCGCCCATGCTTCACCACGCGTAGTGAGGGCTAAAAGACGTATATGTGTACACTTTACCTAGGCCACGCGCACTATAAGGGTATCATGATTTCTTACAGTTGAAAACCAGTTGTGATTTTGCTTCCGATGATGTCGCGCGCAGCTTCGAAACGTCAAGTTCTTATAAATTAATTTCTATTTTGTTTATGATAAAATTTTTCTTAATTTATTTCATTGATGCAATGCTATAAAATTTGAAAAATACAAGTTGAAGATGCCATCGAGTATCAATTTTTGGAATATTCTCTTCGTTCCTGGAGTTGTTGATAGCTACATGATACGTAAAACTTGGAGGATTGACTCTTTGAAATCTTTCGACTTCATAGCTTTTTTAACAATGAATTTTAATAGTCAATATAATAATTGTTATTTTAGGTTACCTAATTTTACAGCAAAAATTTACTCTCTAATAATTTTGTCCGCCCTCTATGCTATGAAAACTTGGAGGAATTTTACCTTTTAAGCGATAGAGGAAAGGTGCTTGAAGCATTTCAATCATAAAATATTAGGAGGGAAACTTTTAACAATTTCAATTATTCGACCCGATGTGAAGGGAGAGATTTGATAAATTCCAATCAAATGATTACCAAAAAGTTGATCTTATGGAGTAGACTAGCCTTAAAGGCTGTGCTAAGGAGCCTCTATAGACACACAAACTTGGCTAGAATTTCAACCCTCCAATGACGTCATAAATTAAGCGTAGCCTGACCTACTTAGAGACTTGGAAAAAGATTTTAGTTCCTAACCTGCCTATCAATTATGATACATATTATAATGAATAATACGAGTAAAAGAAATTATAATTTTATTATACGAGTAGAAAAAATTTTGACTGAAATGCGAGTTTAAGAATTAATTTACGAGTTTAAGAAATAATACGAATTTAAGAAATAATAATTTACGAGTTAACGAAATAATATTGTACGAGTGAAAGAAATAATACTTTTAGTGTACAAATATAAATAAGTTGTAAAATAATTTGTCAACAGACAGGTTATGCGGTGGGGGCCTGGGCATAAGCACAAAATGTAAATACCGCCCCACCGCATACTTTTCGATTTAATAATTACTGTATATTTTTCTATTGCAATAAAAAAAGTTATAAAAAAAAAAAAAAAAAAAAAAGACAACTAGTGTAGGCGATAGAGTGAAAAAAAAACCAAAGCTTGCATTTTGGCGGGGAAAAGGAAATTTTGATGAAAATTGTAGAGTCAGGTGCTGGGAACAACATATTAAAAATCACACCCCCTAAACCCTATGCAGAATTTTCTGTGGCACGTTTTAGGCCCCCAAATATGGTTTTTCAACAATATCTCAAAAACCTTGGAGAGATAGGAAAAAATTTTCCAATCCAAAATTGTTCCTCGTGAAATTCTACATAAGATACCTTATTTGAACATCATCCTAGGCCTATTTGTTGGCCAGAAAAGTTCGCGAGAAGTTCTCAACTTTTGAAAATTTCCGTTTTTTGTCTATAACACGGAAATAAAGACTTCTTATTTGCATCAAATTTTTGTATCTGAGAATTGCACCCTCGAATCCTTGTGCCAAATTTTCAGTGGCACGTTGCAGCCCTCAATTTGATTTTTCGCAAATATCTCAGAAAGGGACAAAAATTTTGAATCCAAAAATGTTCCTTGCGAAATTGTACATAAAATAGTATATTGAAACATCACCCTAGGCGTATCTGTTAGGGTAAAACGTTTGTAACAAGTGCTCAACCTTCAAAAATTCAGATTTCTACAAAAAATTTATACTCGTACATCACAAAAGTTATTTGCTACAGATTCATAATTTTTATCATAACATTTCGAAAGTTGAGAACTTGCGAACTTTTCAGGGCAACAAATAGACCTAGGATGATGTTCAAATATGGTATCTTATGTAGAATTTCACGAGGAACAATTTTGGATTGAAAAATTTTTTCCTATCTCTTCAAGTTTTTGAGATATTGTCGAAAAACCATATTTGGGGGGCTAAAATGTGCCACAGAAAATTCTGCATAGGGTTTAGGGGGTGTGATTTTTAATATGTTGTTCCCCGCATCTGACTCTACAATTTTCATCAAAATTTCCTTTTCCCCGCCAAAATGCAAACTTCATTCCTCTATCGCCTATACTAAACGTATAAATTAGTAATTTACACTTGTAAAGACTTCTGTATGATTTTTGATATGTAAGTAAAAGAACTTCTCCTGACATAATAACCAATTAAATAATTTTTTTATTATTTTCGGCTCTACCGTCAGAAAAATTGAAACATTTAAATGGACTGAAGTTTCGAATACACAGTCATCATCCTCGGGGTCGACAATCCCAGAGAGAGCCCAAATTTTTCAATCTTTGATATATATCTGGAGGTCTTGAGCATCGTTGTTTTTTTTTTTTTCAGATCCCATAAACTCACTTAAAGGTAGTCTCACTTGAGCCGCCCTTCCCCTCTCTGCTTTGGAGTTGACTTTCCCAAATTCTGAAATTTGGTCTGACAACAATCCCAGGATTTGGGGACGGGCGGGTGTTCAAACCACAAAAAACTTTTAATACCTACAATTTCTCCGATAGTTGGTCTATTTTCTCATGAGGAGACGTTAATATGACGTTTATTGCTGTCTATACTTACCTCACTTAAATTTAAGTTTATAATCTAAATTACGCCGAGCAAATAGCCCTTATGTGCAGCTAAAATGCTCGTTAAAAAAAAAAAAAAATCATGGTTCTGCTATCTTATTCATACGACTTTTCGATTTACGATCGATATTTCTTGGAGATATTAAATTTTGTTCAGTAATTTGATTTCTTAATTTCCTTCGCGATCGTCTATAATTTAATCCATTTATTCTACGTGCGGAAAATTGCAGATTAATTGGCATCACAGTCAAGTACCTAATGTTGTTGTTTTCTGAAGCGTCGATAAGTTTAATATGATTGTTTATGGAATGTGAGTTACGTACGTTATTTTATCGAGGCCAGCGTTCTTAAGAAGGGAACGATTAGACGTTGTCATTTCAGTAGGAAGCTCTTCATAACTTGTAATGATGTCTATTCCCAGTTTGATTCTTTTGTGAGAGAAAATATTCGTGCTGACTAAGGCTATTTTCTTCTCTAGGAATTTCAAAATAATTAATACAGAGAGTAAGGGAAAACATCCTTTATCATAATGACACCGCTGGAGTAATTTTTCAATAATATTTCAGATGTCAAAGAAATATTCATCGATAAGCCGACATGGATGTGCTTGAAAAAAGCCCAGCATTATATGAAAATGTCCATGGCTACATACGGTTGGTTGTTCGTTATCTACAGACATTGTTGCACCGGCATATTTAAGTTAATTCCCAAATTCATTTGTTGCTCGTGTTTTAGGTGAGTATTTATTTGATTATTATTCATTTCCTCTTTGATTGAAAAAAAAAATATTTAAAAGAATCTGTCGTACGATTTCATTATTCGCACGCTTTGTTTACAAGTTTTGAGGTAACAGCATCCCATACGAGATTATTCAAACTATTTTTTCACTCCATTTGGTTTTCGCCAATTAGACAGCATTTGATTTTTTTATATTCCAAAAAATATATTTTGAATCAATTACAGTCTTCAAATCTCATACTAAAAATGATGAGTTCAAGATAATATGTTTGGAATAAAGTTTGTGAAAGTTTGCCCCTTACTCGTTCTATCAAATTCGCTAATATTAATACAATACCTATGTCTTATCATAATTAGAAAAATGGTTCTGTTTTCCACAAAAAACAAAAAAAAACATGCAGATTCAATTCAACGTTCTGATGCTCATGCATCATCTTCAAGAACAGAACTCACCGTCTTTTTAATTGTAATAATTACTATTTTTCTTTCACCTTTGAACTTCTTATGAAATTAATGATTCTTGTTTTGTTTCTATTTCAAAGAGCCAAACCTACCATAATTAAAGGTGATAACTGTTGCCTTTGTAATTTTGCCGGAGTTCGGTACATATCGAAGTTACAACCGAAAGATATTTTGTACGCTTCGTTTAGAAATCATATTTTTGAGGTACGTTTTTATTTTTTAGCTCGTCGAAAAAATAGATTTTTACCCTACAATACGTATTCTGATATTGTATTTCCAGTTACCATTTTGTGTTTTGGCGGACCATAAAACAAATTCTATTCTAATCACCATCAGAGGTTCAATGTCGATGAGAGATATTTTTACAGATTTGACAGCGACACCAGAAAAAGTTCATATCGAAGGATTACCTCCTGGGAGTCTGGTAAGAATAGTCAAATTTTTTGTCGCTTTGAATCAAGTCACGATTGTACAAATCTTTAATCTGTATTGATATTGTTTTATTTATTAGGCGCATAAAGGTATGCTATCCAGCGCGAAGTATATCAAAAAAGAATTAGAAGATTACGGAATTCTTGATAAAGCTTTCGCTATGCATCCCGATTACAAGCTAATATTAGCAGGTAATGCATGTTTTGATGTAATTAGATTTCTCCTTTTTTACGTCATTTAATATTGCCAAATAAGCCAAAAAATGCACCAAATTTCATGTTCCTCTCGCATTTCTTATGGTGCACAAAAATTCGAAAAAGAGATTTTTTTTTTAATATAATAAGTATTTAAAAAAAAACAAAACAAAAAAAGGAACATAAACATATAAAAGTGTTTGAAAAAAAAGCGAAAGCAATAATACTTTGACTTGGCAATCCGTTGTGAGGATTGGAACCGAGTTTGAAATTGTGTATTAAGAGAATATGATTTAAATGCTCTTTAAAGTTTCTAGGCACTATCAGATGACTTCCCCCTACATCCTCAACATATTATTCAACTTTTTACAACAAGCAAACTTCCTCTCACGCATATAATCACGTAATCTCGCCGAGCTCATAGCCCTTAAGGCAGGCAGCTAGTAAATTAAAATAAAAAAATAAAAAAAAGAGTACATAAAATCATAAAATAATATGAAAAAAAAAAGTTGGAAAGAGGATGGCTATTCGGCTTTACCTCGAAGGAAAAATGGAAAAATTGATTTGAATTTAAATGTTGATGGAAGGAGGTAGGTCAGAAATAAATTTGAAAATGTGTGAGAAAATTAGTTAAAATTGTAAGTTTCTTCTTCTCCAACACATACGATGTTCTTGATGTATGAAAGACACACATCTGCAGCCGGAATCTTTTATAGAAATTAAAAAACACTGTAAAATTAATCTTCTTTCAAAGTTTTGAACGTTGTTTAAGCGATTGTCATTAATGAATCTGTGCAAAGGCTTTAATTATTTGATAAGCGTTTGTCGTTATATGGCATTGAATATGAAGAGCGTTGCATAATATTTCATGTCTGTGCGTCTTAAATTAAGTTTATTTCCGAAAAACTGTCCACTAGTAATTTTTAACCAAAAAAAGAAAAAGGGGAAAAAACTATCCGAAGACCGTGAGGGATGAGTAAATCAATTCTGTATGATTTATACGGAATAGTGTTTATAAAAAGTAGATTGAAAAATAAATTAAACTATCTATTTAGCGGAATTAAGAATATTTATTCAAAAATTGAATTATACTAAATGAATTTGTAAAATAATAGTTTTTTTTTTTTTTTTTTTATTTAACGAGCAATGCAGCTGCTCTAAGGGCTATTTGCTCGGCAGATAGTTCTGCTTTTACATAAACTTAGTATTTAAGTAGAAAGTTGAAAACAAAAACAATTGACTCAACTTTAACTTACTTACGATCTACTGACTTTTACAACCACGTTTAAAACTATGACACCAAAAAAAAAAAAAAAAAAAAAAGAACATTTTTATTTTCCTTTATATTTTTATTTCATCTCAATTCTTTCACATGTATTTTGTTTTCAATTTTTCTACTTTATTAAGTACTAAGTTTTTGTAAAAGCAGAACTATCTGCCGAGCAAATAGCCCTTAGCGCAGCTGCATTGCTCGTAAAAATAAAAAAAAATAAAAAAATACATGAAAAAGAATTGAGATGAAATAAAAGTATAAAGGAAAACAAAAATATTCTTTTTTTTTTTTTTTTTTGTTGGCGTCATCGTTTGGAGTTAAACGTGGTTGTAAAAGTCAGTAGATCGTAAGATAGTTGAAAAAAAAATAATAATAAATTATTGCCTAATAACCTTATTATTTTATCTTATTTTGATTAAAACTATGAAAAGTAATTATTCTAGAAGATGGTATTACAATTAGACTCATCAATAGGTATTATTAAAAAAACTCGATTGAAGTATAATTAAGTAAAATTCTTTATTGAAAATTAGATGAAAATATTTTCATTATGAACAGAGCGCGGATTCTTAGGCATTTGTACGTTTTTTTCCTTAAGGGGCAAACGACTAAAAATCAAATAGAAGTCCGTCTCATAACGTACGGACCCTTGGAAAAAATTTTTATGTTGCCTAAAAATGCCTAAAATGAAATAAATGCCTAAAATAGCGTTATTGCCTAAAAATGCCTACAATCAAAAAAATTGTAAAAAAAAAATCGAATATTATTGAAATGGTGCATTCTATGTTGCGAGTCATTTTAAATAAGTGATTAAACAAAAATTACAGACACGCACACTGACTCGAGCTCTGAAGATGAACTAGATGGTTGTTTGAAACTCGAGTCAGTATCTTGATAATGTACGTGTGCGTGTCTGTAATTTTTGTTTAATCACTTATTTAAAAAAATCGAAAGCATTCAAAAACGAAATTCGACGAGTAAATAAATGACAAGTACATAAACAGACAACGCGCTGATGAATTATAGGACGTGCTAATATTAGGTAAATTCTTGTTTATATTCCAACACAGCCCTGCAGAGATCCTTCTCAGACTACAAATTGATTTTAACGGATAGAAGGCACGCTTTCACTGAAGAAAATTTAGAAAAACACATCATCGTAATGTTTAATTAGAGATAATTATGAATAATTATAGACTCACATCGTTCTACGTTAATTTTCTCAATTTTACATAACTTTTCTCCATTTTACGTTACTTTTCTCGATTTTTATATTACTTTTTTTAGTAATTACGATCATTTTTTGAATTTTTAATACATTTTTGACAATGTTGCCTAATACTGCCTAATTTATCATTTCAAGTGCCTAAAATTACCTTTTTCACTGCCTAAAAATCCGCGCTCTGATTATGAAAGAAAACAACGCGAGCTGATGACCCACAGAGTAGTCGAATAGCTCACAAATAAAAAAAAAACAAGACAAAACAAAAAAATAAATAAAAAAAAACAGAGACAAAAAAAATTACTTACCAGTTCTACAAAATGTAATAATTATTTTTATTGATGTATACGTATCAAGAAATGTTCATATGAATAAATGTCAATATTTTTCGAACAATTTTGGTTAATTAAAATTATAACAATAATTTAAATAATAAATAAAATTGGATTTTTTCGTGCAAAGATATAAATTTCAAGAATAAATTAAGGCTCTGCTCGCAGAAAAACAAAACTTGTTGAGAGTATTTGGAAACTCTATTAGCTACGTTTCGACGTCACAAAGACAGCCTCAATTTATTCTCAGGATATTTTCTGGGAAAAAAAATAATAATAATACTAATATGAATTAAATTTGAATTGATAAGGTAGTAACTACAGGAACGTGCAGGAAGAGTTTTTTTAAATTGAATAATAATGATACTTATAACGGTAAGAATATCGATAGTCATTACTTATAAATATAATTTTATTCGTGCAAGGATAATATTATATTAGATGGTCATATTGAGGAAGTATGGCGTATAGGCGTGTGACAGGATTTGATATAATTTGCGAGTCGACGAAAGTTGGGGATTTGAAAAATGTTTTGAAATATACAAAACTGAAATGAAATTATAAAAGATTAATAATTGAAAAATCAAAATTTAATTCCAATTTTTTCGATTTTATTTCGACTTCTCACCGTTTTCAAAATTCGCAGCTGCATTACTCGTAAAAAAAAAAAAAAAAAAAAAAATCAGTTCTATTTTAATTTAATTTTTCACTTCGGGTTATTTGTTATTTATTTTGACTTTTTCAAAATTTTACAATTTCAATTTTAATTCTTTTATTTATTCTACTCAATTTCAATTTATTGTGAACGTTCCCTCAATTTTTATTTCGACTCTAAAATTACTTCAACCTTTCATATATTTTATTTCAATGTTGTATTTTTCAAATCTTCAACTCCGTTGTGAGTTATATTAAATCTTGTCACACGTCTATGTGCCATCCTTTCTCGAGATCATTATGAAAGGTAGTTTTGAAAATAAAATCTATATTTTTTTCTTTTTTCAATACATCCAACCACAGTTACAAAAAAAAAAAATAAATTACTTGGGTACTAAGAAAACAAAAAACAACGAAACAAGGAAACAAAAAATATAGAAAGGAACAAAAAAAAGTATACACATGATAGTGAAAACAATTTCTCTTATGTAAAAGTCCGTTGTCCAGTTTTAATTCAGTCAAAAAAAAATAAATAATTTGGTTCTAAGAAAAAAAAAAAAAAAAAAAACAACGAAACAAGGAAACAAGGAAACAAAAAATATAGGAAGGAACCAAAAAAAAGTATACACATAATAGTGAAAACAATTTCTCTTATGTAAAAGTCCGTTGTCGAGTTTTAATTCAGTCAATAAGGGATAATTATGATTTGAACTTTTTTTCTTACATCCAACCAAAATTTATTTAAAAATGAATATTTGAAAAAAAAAGACGATAAAATACCAAAAAAATAAAACAGTGAAAACAATAATACTTCGATACCCCAATCCGTTGTGAGGACTGGAGCCGAGTTTGAATTCACGCAATAAGGGAGTATGTATGATTTAAACGCTCTTTTTTTTTACACATCCAACCAAAATGTATTAGAAAAATGAATATTAGAAAAAAAAAACAAAGACGAAAAAATACAAAAAAAAAATAGTAGAGCTCCTACATTATTTCAAAAATAATTTGTACTTGACACAAACTCATGAAGACGATAGTTACAATAGACCTTTCCCTCGTATTCAAATTCAAATCAATTTTCCATTTGTCCTTCGAGGTAAGCCGCAGTAACAATTTTTTTTTTTTCTCATATTTTATGATTTTGTTAGATAGCGGTTAAATCATACTCCTTAGTAAAGAAAATATAAATTTTTGGTTCCCTAGTAAGTCTTATTTTTGATTATCAATGTAAAAACGTTCCCTATGTATTCTCATGGGAATCAGTAAGGTGGCGCGACTAATCATAATTGTAATATGAAATGACTATCGAACGCGTATTTTTACTCGCTATCACTTACCATTATCTATATTGTGACGTCATTAGGTAAAAGGTTTACTTAAGTTTTAACCTTTCTCTCTCTAAAAGAAGTGTAAGAACTTTCTTGTATCATACCAATTAGAGACACAGTAATTAATATAAAGAACAATTTTGAAGAATCGGAATAAAGTGAATAGAAACAAATAATGTGAAGGAAATGAATTCTGTATTTTTGAATATGAATCATCTTGTAGAATCCTCTCTCCTTGGTATAAAAGTTGGTCTGTGAGCTAGAGCTGTATTGGTAGTATGCATTCGCGGTGGGAAAAAGTTTTGATCGTCTTCTTCATTTTGTTTCAGGTCACAGTTTGGGCGCAGGTACCAGCGTTCTACTCGCATTTATGTTGCGACCCAAGTATCCGGAAGTGAAGGTGTATGCTTTTGCTTGCCCAGGTAAGATAATTGCTTTATCATCATTCGCCTGAAACATCTTCTTACAATAATGATAAAGTTGAAAATCGTCAATAGGTTTCATTCAGAATGACCTCATTATGCACCAAATCGGCACCTTGTCCGTTACATTTGACAACAAAGTTATTGACTCCCTTCGTAATTTGTATTCTCCTGAACCAAGTGAACTGAGAAGTCCAAAGAAAATAGATTTACTAAGTCGTTTTTCCCAGGAAACATTCATTAGGTCCAGAACAGACTGAATGCGGGATCAGATGCGAGGTGCGAGAGATTAGATTTAATTCTAATCACTCTCGTATCGCATCTAACACACTCATTGGCTGCGTGCATTTGACTCGCTTTTCGCAAAAGCTCTGTCTATCTGTGGCCTTTTTCCATCAACGAGATGACTTCTGAATGGTATTCAAAAGTTGATATTTTCTGTACAGGTGGAATGGTCAGTCGTGAATTGGCGAAATTGTCCGAGGAATTCGTGATGACAGTTGGAGTTGGAGATGATCTCGTCATGAGAGTCGGAATAGACTCGGTAGAAGATTTAAGAAGCAATATGCTGCACGTGTTACACGCTTGCAGATTACCTAAAGTAAGCTATTTTATTCATAAAAACCAACGACACCTTATTATATTAATTTAGTCATATGAGGGGATGGAGGAATAGATGCTAGTATCCGTCCTTGCTGTTCAATTTGTAGAAGCAGAATATCCTTTCTCTCTACGCCAATATGAATGAGGGTAGTTCTCTAAGATGGATGACCGTAAAATTAAAAAACGCATTGATTCTATGAATGAGGGTGTTCGAGGGTCGAAGGGCTCCAGGAAAACTTTCAACTTCTGAACGAGGTATAATGAAAAATAGGACTAAGAAAAATTTTGCTGATAAACTCGCTAGGCCTACAAGTATTATTTTTGTTGAGGGTACATCTTCAGATTTTGTTCGCGTCCGGCTGGTGATAGATGTCTAGGCTTCTTAATGGAAAATTCTAGGCTAGGTGATGGGGCCTTCAAAAATTTTTTCTGAAGAAGTGACGGAATTTGAAGTTTGAGTAATTTATGAACGCTTCTGCGAAGATGATCTCACTGAACTTCGAAATTAGCAACACTTGAGGAAATCTGATATTGACTCTTTATCGTTCTTGATTTACAGTATAGAATATTTTTAAATGGTTTCGGTTACGCATTTTTCGGAGTTCCTTCTCGCGATTTAGAATCGACATGGAAATCGGATAGAATTCGTACGCCGGTATTCTCTACCAAGGAGAGACTTTCTCCGTTATTACCTTCCAGCAGCAACGGACCGTCCACGTCGTTCGATATTGCACCAACCTTTTTCCAGCATGTAAGTACTTATAATACAAGTGAAATCTCACATTTTCAAATAGTCTTGATTATTTTCTAAAATTTTTCCTTGTAGGAGGTGTTTTCACGTCGATTTTGTAAAACTCGTCTATATATGCCCGGTCATATTCTCCATATAACGAGAAAAAAGAAAACTAAAGAAGAACGAAAAGCAGCAAAGTAAATTTTCAATCGAGATAGATTTCTCGTTCCGAGTATGCAAATTGAATTGTGCATATATTTTTTTTTTAGGAAATTGAAAATCCTGAACGGAGACGACTTCGAAATGCGATGGGCGACGCCGGAAGACTTCAACGAAATGCGCATAATGCCTCGTATGCTTCTCGATCACCTTCCAGAAAATGTGCTGAAGACCATAGACGCGGTTCTGGATTGTCAAGAAACGGAAATCGGACTGGATGTGGCTGAAATTACCGTCATATGAGAAAATCTACTCGATATTACTCGTATTTTACGCTCTCTGTTAGCCAAATATTTCATCCGTCCTTTTTATATAAAAGAAAAAGAAGAGTATCGGAGAGAAGTGGTGGGATGTTGGCAAAATGATGATAATTATGGCGAGACCAATCGAGTATCTCTATATATCAATTTTCCTGGGATAGTTCCTTCGTTTTCTTAAATTTTTTTTCTCTCTTTTTCTTCTTCATTGTTTTCTCTTTCCTTTATAAGATGTAGAATATTATTATTGATGTGTAAGAATTTGTGAATTAAGGCGTCTTCCGTTTTGTGCAGCACTAAAGTTTATTTTTTTACGTATTTTTTCTGTGATTGGTATTATTTAAATTAAATATTATCGTTATTATTATTCGTTAATGTTAAAAGTATTTTTTATTAAAAAGCCAATTTTAATTATAATCAATTACTCTGTACGACAGTATTAATTAATAAGATCTGAAGGGAATACGCGATGCCTTTGCGATTTCTGTCTACGTTCGGTAGTTTTCACGATGTAAAAACATTATTGTATCTGATTTGTAGAAAAGTGTTCAAAATAATGGTGAAACTCGGATAAATCTACTCGTTATCTACCAGGTAGATGATTTTAAGTATTCGTCGTAAGCTGATTATATCCTTTTTCTCTCTCCCTTCCCTTTTTCTTTTTGCTGTTTCCCTTTCCCTTTCCTTTTTTTTTTTTTTTTTTTTTTTTTTTTTTTGTTTTTCTTTCGTTTCATTTTGTAACTTCAGCGTGATATTATGAAAAGACTGTCGGAACAATAATTAGAGGTAAGATGAACAAAGCATACGTCTGTGGACGCTCTTTTTTCGCGTCTTTTTTTGGTATACCATTTTACATCGTTGAGCTACTGCGAACAAGTAATTTTAACGTTCGAATATTCGATGTTTGTTTGTTTTTTTTTCATTATTGTCCTTTCTTATCTTACTGATCGATGATTAAAAAGTATGTTTGTGATGTTTCTTTCTCTCTTGTTTTTTGTATTTCGGGAACAAAATACTAGAACGTCAAATTTTAATTAATTTTTTTGTTCGTATCCAAATATCATTTGATATTATTATTTCATTTTTTGTTGAATGATTTTATCTGTATCGCATCGTTAAAATAAATGTGGTATTTTTCTGTATTTATTTTGAAGCTGTTTCGAAGTATTGAAAAACGATAAAAATCTACCATTTGTATGAAACACGTCTCTGACGAGAAATCGAATGTTAGTTAGTTCATTCCGACTTGAAGAGCAGTGTCGTATTTTCCTTCACCTTACTCTTGCAAGACTAAGGGCGAGTTTGAGAGAGAAAAAAAAAAAAAAAAGAATGAGGAAACAAAGTTTTTTTCCCTTGTCAAATGTCAAAAAAGTCGTCGATTCTCCCTCCCAAAATCATCTTTTAAATCCGCTAATACAACACTTTTACTGGAGGTGCTCAGCTTTATAAAATGAGCGTCGAGCAGGGATTTTTTGATGGAATTTCGTTTTTCTACAATTTTTTTAATCATAATAATGAGTCGAAATTGTAGATTTGTTGTTCTTGAAAGGAATTTCATATAGTTTATTCAGAATTTGAATTTATGAAAGTGATGCCCGCGCCGTATCAATATAATGATAATTATGTTTAACGCCGGGTTTTCGTAATCTTTTTTTCCCTATTGCGGCGCTCGATGTATCTTTAGAAAATAACTACAGGCCTCAAAATTTTTTTTAATTTCCGTCTTGAAATTTAGAGTGTCAAGGGATATTTGTTTTCGAATTGATGCACATCAAAGGAAGAAATTACACAATTTTGAATTTTTATATATATTTTCAGTACGCAGTAGTAAATCACAGTCTCATGGCGTTATCTCGAATGAGGTGAAAAATTGAAGGCACTTTCGTCTTTTTTATTCTACGTGAAATAGAACGACGTTTCGAATGTACAAACGTTCTTTTTCAGGATTTTATTATTTTTTCCATGATAATCTCGTCTGGACAAGTCCTTATTTTATTTTGTGAAAAATTAAGTTCAAGTTCGTATTTTTTTTTTTTTTCGTTTTCATCCAAACAACACTATGCACTATCATTCTATTAGGCGACGTATTTGTGGAAGCAGTTGGGTCTAGTCACAATCTTTGCATCGAAAATACCTGATGTGAATCGAAGTTCTTCACGAGTTTTCCAAGTTAGGTATTCGTAATATTGCGCTGAAAAATTACTGCTAGTATCGTCTTATTCATTTATTTTCTATCGGAAAACTCAACTTTATTTCGTATATCTTCCATAAACACTCCAAGAAAACAATTTGAAATGTGATAAAATATTTGAACTTATTAAATCGACGAATATTACCGTTAGCTTAATTTTTGGAAAAAATTGCAGTAGGAACTTCAAACTGTCGTTCGTAGAAATTATGTCATAATGGATCATATTTTTGATGTTGAACATTGATCGACACATCTGCGAAATATAGGTATCCTTTGAGCATAATGGCTCCCATAAGAAATACATGCGGAGCAAAGATCATCATGTTACTAATTGAAAACAAGAAAAAATTGAGAAATGAAAATTTGCTTTTGAAATACTTATGATCAGAATAATTGAAATATATTCGTTTCATTCTTTAAATATTCATTATTTTTCATTAGTGACATGAAGATCTTTGCTCCGCATGTATTTCTTATGGGAGGCATTACGTTCAAAGGATATATTTTGGGTACTTTTTCCAACAGTGAATCAGGTGTATCGATCGATGTTCAACATCGAAAACTTGATCCTTCGGAGGCCTTTTCTTCTCATACTTTTACAGATTTTGTTTGAAACTTCATAGTTTCTGTTTTCTTTACCAAGAAGCTCTCGTTTTAATTTCCAATAATCTCAGATCATCAATTAAGACTAATAATTGGATGCTAAGATGTTAAATCTACTTCTTAAATTTCCAACTTATATTTTAATTACTTCGGGTCTACGCTAATTTAAAAAAAAAGAAATCATTCTCAACTATTGTCACACTAATTGAGCAGCGATTACTTGGGCGAGATCGGTGGAATTTTTCTATTATTCAAATATTCCAATGAAGCCATAAAACCTCATCTAGCTTGTAGAATAGTTTGAGAACAAACAAAAAAAAAATCGAAAATGTATCGAATTCGTAACGCTGAAATTCCATTCTTGGAATCATCTTTCAAGAAGTAGCGGTAGGCCTAGTTGTAGGCTACGAGTAAAGCACTTCAATTTCGTGAATACTTTTTCTAGAAGTCCGAATTAAGAATTCATAGGTACTCGCAGTGGAGTGCGTTCAAAGTCCAATCTTTTTCTTCGCTAAGCAACTCGATGAAGCCATGAAAAGTCCTGGTGTAGATGACCAAACGAATGAGATAGACTCCTCGTGAGTAGGTGGACAATTCATGACCAGGTGGAGCAGGATACACTCACATAGGGTCAAATGGGGCAAAAAGTAAACAAGTGGTAAAAAATGAACGGCCTACCTATATCTTTTGTTCTCTTTTGTTCCATACATTCTTTCTGGTTCAAATTTGACATCAAAGGAGTGGTAAACTGTCACTCTTTCATAGTAAAATTTGAGCCAGATACTTACAATGTATGGAACAAAAGATAGGTATAGGCCGTTCACTTTTTACCCCTTGTTTACTTTTTGCCCCATTTGACCCTAACACTATAGCCGGTTTTCGTTCGATCGCGTCGAAAATCATCTGGTGTACTAAAGTATGAAACCGGTACAGAGAACGATGGAGGAAGCGAAAGACAAGAATAAACTAGACAAATATAGAAACTAGATAAAAAAGAAAGGCGAGTAATGAATGAGTTAATCATATTTTAGGATATATCTGATGAAAGGGTTGAACGTCCTGCTCTACCTGATGATGACCAAACCTTGATCAGAATTATCGTCAGTTGGATTGAGATTAAGCTCGATATAACATCCAAAAAGAATACGAAAGATTATTCAATAGAACATTGAAAAGCGATGTGTAAGGACAGTTTTTTCGATGAACAAAAGCGAAAGTATTTGTCAAGTTCTACTTTGTTGTGCTCTTTTTTTTTCTCTTGTTTTAGAAAGAAATATCGACGGTACATTATGAAATCAACTGAATTCAAACTCGGCCCCGGTTCTGACAACGGACTGTTATGTCGAGTGATTCGTTTTCACCATTATCCTTCTTTATTTTTCATTTTATTCATTCATTTTTTTTTTTCATTTGTTCTTTGTTTTTGTTGCCTTGTTGCCTTGTTTTTTTTTTTTTTTTTTTCCGCTTAGTACTTTTTTCTTTTTTTTGGACGTAAATGAGGTTGGATGTATTGAAAAAAAAAGCATTGATAATACTGACTGGTGGTCCATAAAATATCGTAATGAACATGGGTTCAGTTCCACGTATTGTAATAAAAGTAAGTACGTTAATTGAATAATATTCATCATAGAATTTTCTCGGGTATTTTCGTAATGAAGAGAATGATCTGTATTATACCGGTACTACGATTGATGAACGCTTATTTACTCACTGAAATGAGATTATTTTCTAGGAGAACGTAGCTAAGGACAGAAAATATTTTCGTTTTTCCTTCGCGTCTTTGATTTTTATCGACAAATCCAGTTGTTCTCTTCCAAAAAAAAAAAAACAGCCTAAAATGCGAAGATTTAAATTTTGATTCTTATAAATACGACATACGTCTACAAATGATAATTCAGCGTTCATAAAATTATTAGAACACTTTTTTTGTTTCCTCTAAATACCGGACGAATTTCAGGATCGAAAGTATAAAAAATTAAAAATGATTATAGGCCTAAATTCTTTAAAAAAAATAAATAAAAAAAAATAATGAAGTCATTTTATCAATGAACAACGGGAATTTATATGTGGATGGTATTTTTTTTTCTTGTTGCGTTGTTCCGTCCATAACCTACAATGAATTACTTTGCCAGGAATGCATGCTAATTCCTACAGCTCAGATCTACAAACATCAAAAATTAAAGACTCTTTGAGAGCCTTTAATTTTATTGAGAGATCTATAATAGTAGGTATTTAGAGTGGCATGGCTGGTAAGATGGTTAGGGAGGTCTCGAACTGCGAACCTTTCGGGCAGCGGTCCGTCACCTAACACGATCGCCCACGCGTCGCCACGAATGGAAAGGGCTTAAAAGACGTACTTCAACTAACCAAGCGCACTATAAGGGTATCTTGATTTCTCACGGTATACTCGCGGTTGAAAACACGTTGTGATTTTTCTCCCATGATAACAGCGCACGCAGCGTTGAAACGTTGTATTTTTAGGTTCATGCTCCTTTACGAGGCATGCGCCATTGACTATATATTACTTAGTAATATATAGTCAATGCATGCGCGAACCACCAGCAGAGCTCAGACCTTTCGATTTCGATGTGCGATATTCGAAGGTACATGTACATCGACTTGATTGTTTTACTACAAAGAGAAAAGCAGTTTTTGCCCACGAATGTATAGGTGTGTGTGATCGTATTTTCTGTTTCGATTTGCGACGTGCTTTATCGGCATGGGATAATGTTGGAAGATTTTAATAACGAATATTGTAAAACGTCACAAAATGTCATATTCGCTGCAGTCTGCCGACGTGAGTGTTTCAGGAGCTGGAATACTATCAAATTTTCGAATATATGATAGATGATAACGCATAATTCAATTTTATGTGCGTACTTCGTCTTTTATGCAATTATACGTATAGTAGTTTTTCTGATTTGAATTTCCGAGTCAGAAAGCGAGGAACGTGTAAAGGAGAAACGAGTAAACGAGAAAGAAACTGATACAGAATAGAATTCCTCCACTATCGTTAGCTCGCAAAGAATTACATTATCCTGAAATATACCACCTGAACTATAGCCGATTTAAAAGAGAGGTATTCGTTTAATTACGTATTACGGAATAGAATTCAAGTGATGAGATCAGTTGACATTGTTGCAATCGGTCGGAAAATATGAATAATAAAAGTAGAGTATTGGAGAAAAAAGAATAACTGATTGTATAGGATAGTATCTTAATACTTGAACATGAAATCAATATAGAACTAAGATATTGTATCTGTTTCAATCTCGCGTTTATTGATCGTTATTGTTTCCTGGAATACATACTATTTTTGTATCATATTTTTTCATACTCGCGTATGCGATCAGTATCAGTTTGTGATAGGTTCATGTTTGGCAAAGTAGGTTGCATCATAACACATTTCCATCATTTCATGCGTTATATTCGAAGGATGTACTCGATTGTTTTACCGCAACGAGAAAACGAGAAAAGTTGTTTTTGCGTTCGCATGTGAACGAGTTCTCCTTCACGTTTTGCGTGCGATTATTATTCTCGTGAACTGCGTACCTCCATATCCCGTAGCGTATAAGAAGCAGAGTTGATAAGTTAGTTAGCTGAAAGAAAGCTGAACATCTGAAGCCGAAGCCACATAATTTTGGGAAACAAGCTGAAATTTGTTTTACTTATTCTTATTCATTAACAATCAGAGAGAAATGGTCTTCCTTCATTGTCCAAAAGATACAATTTGCCTGATCGTTAGTTTCAATGTACGTCAAAGACATCAAGTGAGTCCTTACTCCTCAGTTCTACTTTGTACAGAACAGCGCCGCAGCCCGCAGGGTATGAACCTTTTCCAGCCTGGTACAGGGTGCTTGTTATAAATTAATAAATTTCTGTTTTGTTTGTGATTAAAATATGTTTCTTAATTTATTTCATTGATGCAGTGCTATACTTAGTATTTGAAAAATACAAGTTGAAAATGCCGTCAAGTATTTTTGGAATATTCTCTTTGTGTTGTTGAGAGCTACATAATAATATGTAAAACTTGGAGGGTTAACTATTTGAAAATTTTTGACTTCAGAGCTCATTTTTAACAAAGAATTTTAATGGTCAACATAATAATTATTTTAGGTTAGGTACCTAATTTTACAGCAAAAATCAACTCCCTCATAATTTTGTCCGCCCTTCATGCTATGAAACATGGAGGAATTTTAACTTTTGAGCGATAGAAATAAGGTGCTTGAAGCATTTCAAGCATAAAATATTAGGAGGTGAACTTTGAAAAATTCAATTATTCGACCCAATGTAAGGGGAGAGACGTGAAGAAATTCTGATTTAATGATTACCAAAACCAAAAAATCTATCTTATGGAATAAAATAGCCTAATATATAGATTTTAAGGCGGTGCTAAGGAGATGCTATAGACCCTCCAATGACTCATAAATGGAGCTCAGCCGTGACCTACTTAGAGGCTTGAAAAAAATATTGAGTTCTAAGGTAATGTATAAATCAGTAATTTGATTTGAATTTAAATGTTGATGGAAGGAGGTAGGCCTAGGTCTGAAATAAATTCGAAAATGTGTGAGAAAATTGAAGGGTTTTCGGATGATAGGAGGTTGACGGCTCTGAGAAATTTATACTAGTAAAGATTTTTGTATGATCTTTGATGTACAAGTAAAAGAACACAAGGCTTTACCGTCAGAAAACTTGAAACAATAAAGTTTTCTGACGTTTCAATTACTGGGTATTCAAAACGTCGGTCCATTTTATCGTTTGAATTCTGATACTTGATTTTTTAGTTACCATATTAATTTTGTGTTTAGGCGGATCATAATACAAATTTTGTTTTTATCACTGTCAAGGAGAAATTTTTTACGGATTTAACAGCGACCCCCTGAAAACGTAATAAATTGAAGGATTATCTCCTGGAGGTGTTGTAAAATTTCATTTACCGTACAATTCATTTTTATCAATTTTTTTCACCCTTCAAGTCTTTCTCAAAGCTGAAATTGGCTAAAAAATTTTTTAAAATAAGTACTGTTTCATGACTAGGATTTTTTTATCTCGAACTCTTGCTTTTGTTTTTTCAGTTTAATTATAATGATGGGAAGTTATCATTTTCTGTCAGCAACACCGCATTTTTTTTTTTTTTTTTTTTTTTCAAAAAAGATTTTGACTGACAGATTTTTTGGCATATTTTGCTGGATGAGTTTATGAAGGAGAATAAGATTTATTCAGGAACATATAAAAGACTGTGTTTCCCGAGAAAATACCTCTAAATTTTACAACAGAATTTTTGGACGCTTCAAGACTTTTTCAAAATAACTTACGACTATTTTTTAGAATCTGTCATTCTAGTAATTGATTTTCATTAGAAGAAGCTAGGAAAATATGTTATATGAACTTATGACAGTGGCTCTTCTGATTTTTTTTTCTGGGAAAATATCATCATCTTACAAATATTTTGTAAAGTGTGCTTCAGATTAGGGTTCTCGTTTTTTTTTTTTTTTTTTCTTAGGGGAAATAGATTTGTACTAGATGAATTTGAATTTTGATTCAATTCAATAATTAATGTGCATTTGGAGCTATTGAGTGTATCGATAATCCTAATAGACTACCTATTCTTAATTATTTGAGTCGTTGAGGGTTAGAATGATGTTCTCGTTTGAGACATTTATAGCTGTACAGATTATGTTCGTTGATCATATCGAAAGGCTTTGATTCTTATGATTCCGGTTTGTTAGTTTTTTTTTTTTTTTGTCTATATTACCAACTTAAATTCACTAATAAAATATCGAAAACTTGGCTGTATCTTTCCTTCAAAATGACTCCCCCATCCGACGTGACATGAATTTATCTTCAGAATAGTTAGTTTAACTAGAATCCAACTTTTTTTCGATTCTATCTCTCGAAGTTTTTTTTGTTTTTCACTCTTTGCCGTATGTAGATTAATGATGTTTGCATTTTTTGCTTGTTCAAGTGTTTGTAGGGAAATTTTTAATCTCTAGAACACCTTAGGTGATCATGAACTATAAATTTACATACATGATCAAGAGGAACAATTCAAATTTATGCGTAGAATGGATTTTCTAGTGCTCCGTACTCATGAATTAGGTTTAGTAATCTTGGTCCTGTACGAAGTTTACTTATGTATTGGAGTAAGAGATTACGAGGATTTCTCAAAAACTGAACAACTCATATTAAAATATCATAAGAGTAAGTTCTGATGTGTTTGAAAATATTATATGAAACAACCCAGTCGAAGTTATAATTCTAATTACATGTACGGTAACTAGCCTACAAGTAGCGATTGAATCAAACTACAAGTTTTTATTTCATGACGTGATTGCGATAAGGTTGACAACTCTGTCATCAACTTTATATCCCTCATAATTGGGCAAGACATAAGTACGCCTAGCTGAGCCACGATAAGCTGTGAATTTTCTTTCCCAGAACGCAGGAAATTTACGACAGCTAATTTAATTTTTTGATAATGGGCAAAAATCGTGATAGATTCGAAAGACTTGAATGCATTTGATATGCTATTTTCTTTTTTTAGATGAGGGTGTGATAAAATGGAAGTGGAGCGTCAAGCCTCTATGTAGGATAATGTGCCGCGGCCCAGGCGAAAGACTAGGCGTTAACGAGAGGATGACGTACGTAAAAAAACGAGAAATTATACTCGAATCGCTTAATTGTACCAAATTTGAAGTGGAATTGCTGACCTGTTATTGCGAGACGAGGAGGAATTCTGATGAAGAGGAAGACTTTGTCACGATTTTCGAGCATTCGTTCTTGAGCGGATTGAATGGCGAAATGTATGAAATGGCCTCGTTGCCACCGTTCAACAAGACCAAATGCGGTGATATCAAAACGTACTCCATTTTTAAATCAATCGTTCGTGGTCAATATTTGATTCAGGAAAAGCTGGCCTTATTACGAGGCGTTGATCATATCTTCGAAGAAATATCACTCTCAGGCTTCAACGTGGGATTTGAAGGTGGTCGGAAGAATAAACCGAGTTAAACTGGTGGCAGTGACGTTGTTGGAAAAAGTTTCACATTTGGTCGAATGAAAGCACGCCGACTTCGACACAAAAGTTGAAGAATCTTATTTTGTGCGAAAGGAAGTTGATAAATGAAATCAAATAAAAATAAGCCATGATATGTGAAACTTTCGAAATATACGGGTATGTTTACTAATATTTCCTTCTATTTCCTATAGACGAAATAGGTACCCGGAACTGGTCGTCAGCCTAAAATCAGAGTGGCTGAACACAGGAAGGCCTGGAGAAAAAGAAATGTGGAAGAATGGCCCTTGCAGACCACGTTTTAGAGAGGAGTCTGAGACCCTCCTCCACAGTGAGAGCTTGTACTGTACTCTAAGCGTATTTTTCTGGGACACATCGAAATAATCCGCCATCTGAACAGCGATAACGTAACCTTACTCGGGAAAAGCAGTTTGCGGTCCGACCTCGCACCCAGAGAAGAAAAGTAAGACCTCCACTCCCGAAAACGCTGGAGGAACTTCACGTTGTTCTCAAGCAGTACGATGTAAAAACAAAATGAACATCCAATTATAATACTTCTTACTACCTTATCCGTTGCTGCTTTTAACACGAATAATATTTCTTTGGAAAATTTTTTTGGCCGCAAAATGGTAGCCTCGGGGGCCGCAAACTGGTTCCACAGTGGGCCGCAATCTGGATGACTTCAGACTTTTCTTCGGCCGCAATCTGGTTCACCCACGGGCCGCAATGTGGATGGTTTTCAGGTTTTGGGCCGCAATCTGGATGCAGCCACCTTACTCAACAGGTACATTCCCAACGAACTAGTTCATGAGCATGACTCACAATCTCATGACTCGTTAGTTCAATCCTGATTTTCGCTGGTGCACTTGTTGTCGATTCTCATTCGTCGACTCGCTTTTTATCTTTGCTTGATGGGGGTTGGGGGTCTAATGAAGACAGTTATGGGAGACCCATGCATCGATAGGGCCTCCCATGCCCTCTACCATTGCTGAGACTCAAGTCCAATTGCACAGCCTTCGTGCGGTGGCCCTGTAAGCCAAGCGACATAGTCGGGCGGCGACTAATGAGGACGGATGTAGGAAAAGGAAAACTCCGAGAGAAGGAGAAGGTAACTCTGATAAATAAAGCTCGCTCTCGCTCCCCTCGTTATGATGCACAAATGCAGAGGTTAGTAATAGAGGAGGAAGACACTGCTACCTGTAGCATAGAGGAAGGATACCCTGACAGAAAACCGAACCGCTGCCTTGGGAACGGGACCTCAAAGGCTAAGGGAGTAAATTCCGACAGAAAATCCTTCAGAAGGCAACGGGAGACCGCTGAAGTAATATCCGAGCGATCAACATGACAGGAATAGCTGTAAAATCAACATCCTGAAGTAAAATAGGCCCACAATTGGATTTCCGGAGGGGGGGGGGGTGCTGCACCGATTCCCTGCCAGACAAAGATTAGAGTCAACAGTAGAAAGGTAAAGATAGCAACGGGGAATGTAAGAAGTCTCAGAATGTTGAAGTGGAAAGAAAACGACAGGGCATCAGTACTCTTGGACTGAACGAAATACGATGGCCGGGCTGCGGCTTCATGAAGTTAGAGGAGGTAGTCATATTTGACCCCATCTACAGAAACCCGGCTTAGCGTTGATATCAATCAGTAGAAAAGGATCTTTTACAAGGGAAGGACGATTTCTTTTCTCCCGATTGTAATTGAACACTAAGCCGGGTTTCTGTAGATGGGGTCACACATATTATTCCGGGTCAAACGATCCCAGTCATAGAGCAGGAGTCGCTGTGCTAGTAAATAAATACACAAATGGAGCTGTGACAGAGTATGTACCGATGTCAGGGAGAGAGAGCAATGATGTTGAGAATCCAAACTAACTATCGATCGATGAATATGATCCAAGGGCACGCGCCAACCACGGATAAAGAGCTAGTATTATGAAGAAATCAGAAAATTGCTGTCGCTCACCAAAAAAGGGGAAATAAACGTGGTCCTGGGAGATTGGAATGCAAAAGTTGGCAAAGGAAGCCACGAGCAAACTGTTGGTCGACTCGCCTCGAGGAGAGGAACGCCCGCCCGAGGAGACAGATTGCTTCAATTCTGCGAGGAAGAGAACATGTTTGTCGCCAATACTTTCTTTCAATTACCAAACAGAAGGCTCTACAAACAATTTAAGAAGGGTATTAAGAATGTAAAGACATATCCTGGCGCTGATGTCAATTCTGACCATCAACCAGTGGTCATGACAATGAAGCTGGGTTTTCGACGGATAAAATGACCACAACAGCGTGTTGACTTTTGTAAGTTGTTGGAGCCAGAGGTTCATGTGCATGCTAGGGCAGAAATGAAGAAGTTTATGACAGAGCTGCAGTCGGAAGACGATCCATGCACAATTTGGGAAAAAAGGAAAATGGAACAGGCTAAGACACAGAAAGAGATAATTGGCTCAGAGCAGTGTCGCAAGAGGAACGAATGGACGACTACAGAAATGATGGATCTTATGAATTTGACAAGAATGAAAAAAGGTGATAAGGATGCCTACACGAAAATAAATAAAATTATTTGCAGAAAGATCCGAGAAGCTAAAGACAGGTGGCTGAAAGAGAAATGTGAAGAAATTCAAGAGCTGCAAACTAGACAAGATTATTTTAACACATAGACAAGAAGGTGAAAGAGTTTACTGGACAGCGTTCAAAGCTGACATCAGGCACCCCTAAAGATTGAAATGATCAGCTGATACTGGGAAAGGATGCCAGACTCGCTAGATGGAAAGAATATATCGACGAACTATTTAAGGATGAAAGGGAAGGGGGTAGTGGCCAAGGGGAAAACCGGCCGTGTCGAAGGTACTGCGGAGAATATCCAAGGAACTCGAGTTGCTCAGAATCATACAGCAATTACGGGCACGTGAAAATGCGGGAAAATACTCGGTTTCCCGGCTCATCTTGCGCGGGAAAATAAACGGCAAAAAAAGTTTTGGACGAAGAAAATTGTCGTTGGAATCGGATCTCAAAAGATGGCTCAAGTTCTCTCTGAAGGAGCTACTCAAAGCGGCTGTGGATAAAGTCAAATTTACTATGTTGACCATCAAGAAGAAGAAGATGATGGTTGCTTAACCGGTAGCGCTTGCGATATATTTGAAGTTTTCGCTCAGTTCACTCCCTCGTAGTATTCTGGAGTTTTTGTTCAGTATGTTTAGGCGTAACTTGGTGGACCGAATCGATTCGACTGTTTAGTACTTTTAATTTTTCTATTTTGATGGAAAGTGTTATCAATGGTGAATTTTTTGTTGCGTAAAGCGGTCCGCGCGCCATGAAGACGTCTTCGGAAGCGCCGAAATGCCTCAGACGGCGGGTATCAGCAGTTGTTGCTATGAGGGTTGTAAGAATAAAGCGAGAGTAGAGGTCTCGAAGTAAATTTTATCTTAACTTTGGTCTGAAAAGATTCAGCAGTCCATTAGAAGAGAGAAAGAGTGAGATCGAAAAACAGAGAGAGTGAGATAGAAAGAAAGAAAATCAGTTAGAAAGAGTTGGTAAAGATCTGGTAAGGGAGAACGAGAGCCTACGCCCGCAATTTCCACGGAGAATAAATAGAGAGGACACTAGGTAGTTGACTTCTGAATAATAAATAATTAATAAAAAAGATATTAAACCCAATAAATCTCATCAAAAAATTATTATTATTAAATTTAATCTAGAAATTAATATAATTATTGTAAAAACAAATATTATAATTAAATATGAATAATCACTATTACTTAAATAAATATAATTATAATAAATAATTGAAAATCTAATTATCAATACCATAATTAAAAATAATAAATTAAATTAATCAAAGTAAAATATTCTATTAATATATAAATAATTAAACATAAATAAATTTAAATTAACAACTAATTCAATTTTAATAATTAGAATTATTATAATGAAAAAAAAAAATTACTAAAATTTTAATTTATTAAATAATGATTTTGTACATTATTTAATAATTATTAATTATTAAAATAAACTTATTAATTATTTTATTTATTATTATAATAAATTTTTCCAATTTAATAATTATTTCTATAAGTATAATAATTATTTTAATAACAATATTAATAGGTTTTTCGTTTAAAAATTCAATTATTTTAATAATAATCTTATTAATTCAAATTTAAAGAATAATTTTTATTATTACAATTTTAATAATAAATTATTCATATATTAAAACAAAAAAATTAAATATTTATTTATTAGAAATAATAATTTTTATTAATTTAATATTTAAATTTAAATATAAAAAATTTCACTATACTATTTTTTTTTTAATTTTTTCAAAAATATTTTTAAAAAAATTTATCATTTTATTAATTTTAATATATATATTAAATATAAATTTTAACTCGAAAATTAAATTTAAAAAACTCAGTTTATTAATTCTACCACCATGATGTCACATCAACTGATAACAGAGCAAAAATACCTATAATTTAATAAGGAAACCTGAATTTTGTTTTAATTTAGGCTAGAAGTCATCTAAAACCTACGAAACGTTTCCAGAGAAACCACTCCCTCTCCCCTGCCCAAACTGCTACGAGACTATAACAGTTGTTTCTGCGATCTTTGCAAATTGATATTTCGATTACTCTCAATATGATTAATCGTAGGTAACCTACAAAATCGTATTAACTCAATTGGAAACGCGCTGAGGAATTACTATCAATTATTCGTCGAAAAAATTGTTGGTGCTCATCTTCAGTTTGAGACTATAACTTATCCAAGTCTCGAAGAAATCCATCCAGTAGTTTTGGAGGAGATCCGCTGACAAAAAATTTCTGTCAGCGTAAATATAGGCCTATATTTTAAAAAAACTGATTTTTTTCATACCTACTGAAAGTAATATAGGGCCTCCAAAGCATCGAGAAAGTTGACTGCTTTTTCCCCCTGTCAATCTTGCTACAGATGTAATACTGCACTTTTCGAGCTAGAAAAGTAGGTAAAAATAAAAAAAAACTCTACAATCATTTTTTCCTATACATTATTCTTAGCCTAGTATTAATCTAGTATACTGTATATTAGACTTACTTTTCTAGCTAGAAAAGTTGGTTAAAAATATATAGCACCCGAGCCTGGTTTACTCGTTAGTCTAACCTCAAATTTCACTCAAAAAAGCCAGTCCAAATTGAAAATAATCTTTCCATCTCCTGAGACACCTCAAATCAACTTTGAACCACTACATATATATCAATTATGTACACATACATGAAAAAATGACATATAAATCAATTATTGATTAAGAGTGAAATCACCAAGGTAGTCTCGCATCAGCACACTTGATGAAGATTAAAAAATTGTACTTAATCATTCAAACTCAAGGTTTTCACTATCGAGTATGACTAATAATAATGAAAATAAATGAACAACCCGCCATTGCCACTATCCGTTCAAAAACAAATTTAACAAAACAAATAAAATTTGACAAAACAAAATTCGAGGCTCTAGGGGCTGTGGGAAGCGAGATACAAGTGTACTGAATTTGAATGAAATATCATCGAAAATAAAATTCAATGAACCCTTGGTGAAGAATGAACCTGTTGAATGATAAAAGGTTCTTCATCACAATACATGTATTGATAACAAAAGTGGTAAGAGGATAGGAAAATCCGCTTCTCTCGTGACATAAGTAGCTACTCGTAATAGTAAGAAATTTTTCGAAAAAATGAAAATTTCTCGAGAACTACTCATCCGATCCTCAAAAAAATTGCAGGTGCACATCTTCAAATGAATGGTCGGGTAGAAAAAGGGCCTTAGCTCGAATTAAGGCCCTTTTTCGATTATTAGTGATTCAAGTTCAGCCCTCTCTCCTCTTCATCTGGTAAAAATTTTTATTCATTCTGATGACTATAGAGTACGTAAAACTATGTTGAAGTGGAGCGTCTACCGTGCTTGAACTCTCAGTAGGTAGTTGTAAAATGGCGGCAATCGAGGTTGTCTCAAACTTTGCCTCTAGATTAGCTTAAAGAACACTGAAAATCGATACAGATGGCATCATGTATATCTAGAAAGCCTTCATTTCATTTCTCATGCCTATTTATAGCCATGATGATGAACTTTGACTGTCTGAGAAACTTAGGTACTTTTTCGAGGATTTTATATTCAAAACGACTTATTATTACTGCAGCACAATCCTTGCAAATATGGGTATTGGCTTGAAATACATTCATTTATAATTATTACTCTTGACAAGTTCCAAAAAGTTACTAGAACGTGTAAAAAGTCGATAATTGCAAAAAGGGCCTTAAATGCGCTAACTTTAACGCGCTCTAAAGGCAACTCAGACCGTTAGAACAATTTTGAATGTTGCTATTGGTTATCCTTATCAACGTTAGGATAAATTAAATATTCTCTACTGCTATTGGTTTTGACCAAGTGCCACGCCAGCGCGCCACGCTCACTTGTACTAACTTATGTTAAGACTTCAGAACTCCAGCCCGACTGCCGGACAGGAGGGTAGCGCGGATTTAGTGGTTCCACTTTGTTTTGTTTACATTTTTGTTGGAGGGGAGTTTAATTTTACACCTCACGCCTTACGCCTTAGGTAACACGCGCGTTTTTCTTCACATTACCTCGAGAAATATTACTCCAAATAAAAAGTTCATAAGAAGAAAACGTTCTTCTTTTTCAATTTCCTGTCAGATAAAGTCGACTTCAAATTTTTGCGTCGAAAAAATCCGACCTTGGACTCATTAAATGGGAAATCACAAAAGGAATAACTTTTGTTCTTTCCAATTTTTTATTTGGAGTAATATTTCTCGAGATAATGAAGAAAAACGCGCGCGTTGCATAAGGCGTAACATTCAACTTCCCTCCAGTGAGTTTTCAAGGACACACGTTTTGACGTCACTCATGGAACCGACATCAGATATTTTTCCATGCTATACGTTTGTACGTTTTGCACAGTGTTCAGAAAGTTACGCATGTTTTCGCCGGTTAGGCATATTTTATCCGGTTATAGGTGTCATGTTATACATTTTGCAGGATAGACCGTTATTTTATTCGATGAAAGTTACCATTTTCATTGAATATTTTACTGTGAATCAAGATTATTTCGCCCGTTCTTTATTACTTTTCAACAACTTGAGAGTTCATTCATCATTAAATATACGGTCTTCTGCTATCGGTATAAAGTGTTCTTTTTATACGTGCAAACTATTTGTACCCTATAAAATTTTTTGATTCTTCAAGACTCATAGCAGTGCTAGGCCTATCTATGTATTTAATATCTTATTAGAAATTAAATTTTTCAGCACGAAAACCAGTTTCGTGTGATTCTGATAGGTAAGTACGTCGAAAGTACTCCAGAAAACTTGTATCATCATTGACAGATCGATGAAATGTAGACTGTCTACTATTTTGATGTAGGTACCTGAAAAAAACTTCGAACTACGCGTAGCTTAGAATCTTTTTTCGTGTTATGTTTCCGGATTCCGCTCACAAAATGGCGGATTTCGGGTATACGGAATAGTCTTTTAAAAATTTGATTTTTATCTCTCCAAGTAAACAACTTCTACATTTTGTTACCGACTCACCTGCAATACAGATCTCCTATTATCACCCTTGAATCATTCCTGAGATCTCTTATGGGTTGTATAATGACTGCGGAGAGAAAATTTGAATACTGGTCCTAGATTACCGGTATGCGTTCTGCTCGTGACCAGGCCTACATCATCGCTGTTACATTTAGCTTTATTCGACCGCATTCGGCGTTCCTCGATAGGTATTATTTTTGGTGTTAATTTCGATTAACTTTCCTCTTTTTCATTTGCGATTCGAGTGCTTGCGCGTAATATTGTCAACGTTACCTAACTTTGCATAAATTAAGTCAAAATAAAAACGCTGGAAAAATTTACCGTTCTCAGTGGTGCGTATCGAGTGAAAAGTTCGTTCTTAAATTTTTCTTTTGGAGGATACCTACGTCGCGTCAACCACAAGAAAAAATGAAGCGATTGAGTTTGAGCGCAGAAAACACTATCAGCGCACGTGATAAAGATTTATCGTCACCAAAGTGGTAAGTAATGTCCGGACTTCAACTCAAATTTTTGATTATTAAAAATTTGTACCCCATGGTGCTTAAGCTACTACCACTAGAGGAGTCGTGACTTCCGCGTCCCCTCCGTTCTATCATAATAAGCCTGAATTAAATTTCATGTTTGTTAGGGCGCCTCTAGCCTCTTTCAATCGGAATGTTGAATCCCAGCTTGGTCGGAGTGACTACGAGTCGAATTAGATTTCGTAGAAAAAATGAACTTGAAGGGGTGAAAATCAGAAACTGTTTTATCTAGAGATTAAGTGAAAGCCTTGGTGCTCCTCTACATAAGAAGCAACTCGGCAACAGAGAACGATGCAACCTAGCACACCAACGTATAAGTTGTGTAAGCAACAAAGCCTGGTTGCTGAGCTGCTGTTGCTTATTGCCTCCCATGTAGCCGAGCACTTGAAAGTAGTGAGTAAATAGCAAGGCTACGAGAATGAAGAGCACCATTGGACCACTCGGGCTATAGATAACTTCCTCATGACTACAAAAGCCAATGGCATTGCTGAACTTGAGGGAACAAGATTTCTAACATTGATTAAAAACTTTCGTTGCGTGCGCCGTCCAAATTGATTTTTCTTAAGAAAGTCTTTTTATCATCATTATTATTATTGAATTAATGAGCTTCGCAATTACACTTAGGCTTTTGGGCATATGGAGTGGACAAATGGGGAAAAATACAAGGATGTATATGAATTACATGATGTTGGTCGGAGACTGTAATGATTTTCTCATGGTTTTTCAGGAGGGAGTTTATGATGCTGGGAGAGACAGAATCGTCAAGCTGGATGTTTTCGAAAGCTCGACGACATCGTAGTATAGGCATGAAACAAATGAGAGAGAAGAGAATAGATGAAGAGGGTATGGCTGAGACGAGTTACGATGACTTCCTCTCGTTGAGAAGGGCGGTTTGAAGTAAACCAAGGAATTGGAGTTTTTAGCTGGGAACCCTTTTCGTGGGCGGGGAGGGAGGGGGCGGCATCTATAGAAAACAGGTGAAGGATGAGGAAGAACTTGACAAGTGTGCATGAATATGGATTCATTGGACGATAGGACTCGTATAACAAGAAAAGATAAGAGAGAATTAGATAGTATAAAGAATTTACGGGGAGTAGAGAAGAGGATGAGTATAGAAAGAGGCAGGTAAACATAGTGGTAAGTTCGGAAATAAACCTGGAATTGAAGTCCTAATTACGGAAGGATGAAATCTTACCTTAAATGGAGACTACATATTCGGTTCTTGGTTCCGATTTGGACCATCCCGGGTAGCAGAGAGGGAGGATAATTCTGAGGATGAATAATTTTCTTGATGTAAAGTCGGCTGTTTTATCAGGGATATGGTATTGAAGTGACCGTGGGCTGGAAGAAGATTTTGGTATCAAGCTGTTGAGCCCACCGTGGTGGAGAGATCACACCTGACTCAGGGCATAGACTAAGTAAAGGGCTAGTGCGTAGTGCATTAGGGATCAGTCGAAGCATGGGAGATTGAGAGCCTAGCAATTTTAAAGTTGTTTTGTTGGAATGGGTGTAAATTGGAGAACCGTAAACAAGTTGGGAACGGATTAGTTTATAATGTTGGAGGAAGATATTGCGGTCAGATCCGGCATAAGCTCTTGACAGGTATTTGGCGTTAAAAGATTTCAGGCATTTTGCTCTGAATATTTTGATATGGGAGGTCCAAGAGGTTTTGGGATCGAAGTTGAGATCAAGAAACTCACGAGGATTAGATGGTAATTGCGAAGTTCCGTAGATGCAGAGAAGGAAGAGGCGTAACGTAGGAGTATTTTTTAAGAGGAAATCTGTTCTTTATGGGGGGAAGGGGTAATTTGAAGAAAAGACCGGGTGTCGTCTAGAAGAATGTGGGGCTTGTTAAAATTTTGACTCTTAAGCTATACTTCCGAACTGTTCCAAAAAATGACCAAAAACGACCAAACTTGACCAGAATTTACCAAAATCGACCACAAAAAACACGACCAATTTTGGTCACACTTGGTCGTTTTTCGGAACAGTTCTCAAGGGGCCCACCAACTACTGCTATATTATGATGGGACGGGGACTTGAAAAAATTTCGACTCAAGCTATACAGGGTGGACCAGAAAGATGTTACCAGTTAAATGGGAGTTTGCGCTAAATCTGTCGTAGCACGAAAACGCAAAACGTTAGACGTATAGTTGAAATGTACGAATTTTGTATCTTGATTTTATCTTTAATTTGAGCCATATCCGAAGTTTCTACGACTTTTCTGAGCCGAGTTATGGACCAAAATGTGCCAAAGATTCACCAAATCACCAGGGTTCCCAAAATAGGGCTTGAAAATTAATTAATTTACAGTATTGAGCTGAATTTCGAAAAGTTGAATAATAAAATTATTGTTTCTTAAGTGAATTTGGACGGGGAAAACGAGAAAAATAGTAACAAAATCCTAAGAAACACCAAAATGGGTTAATAGGCCCAAAAAGGGTCAAAATTCCACCAAGTTGGAAAATCGTTCAAATTTTTGAATTGTATTTCGATTTTTAATTAGAATTTCGCGCTAAGTTCGAAAAAAATTTTGAAAAATTTTTCGAAGCACCAACATAGGTTAATGGGCTTAAAAAAGGTCAAAATTTCTCCAAGTTGGAAAATTGTTCAAACTTTCAAATTTTAATTTGATTTTCAAGTGGACTTTCGCGCTGAGTCCGAAAGAAATGCTTAAAAAAATACTTCGGAGCGCCAAAATGGGATAATGGGCTCAAAGAGAATAAAAATTGCGTAATCTTCAAAAGTTGTTTTCAATTCTGAAGTAAAATTTAGCGCCGAGTCCGAAAATAATACTGAAATGGCCCTAGATTATCTCCAAAATTAAAAATCAAAACTTATTCTCATTCTGCAGTAAAATTGTTGATTCAGGGGATGGAAGGAATGTCGACAGGTTCGTCTGCCGTTGAGTGCTCGCGGAGTGAGAGATCGACTAGCGTCGGGTGACAGATCCGAAAGAGGAAATTGCGGAAATTCTCCTCATTTGGGGATTGGAGGGAGACCACAAATTCATCTTCCGTTGAAGGTTTGCGGTGAGAGATCGACAAGGGCTCTGCGTATGATCAACGCGGGAAAAAGTGCGAAAACTCTCGTTCTCTCAGTCAAGGAACGGTTGGTCTTCTGTTGCGTGCATGCGATGAGAGATAAACTGACGCCCCACCTATGAACGAAGCGGGCTAAAGTGCAAAAACTCCTTGATTCATGTAATGGGAGGATACCGCGAATTCGTTCTTGCTCGTGATGAGCGGTCAGCTACAGCTCAATCTTTGATTGAGGCAGACAAACGCCCGAAATTTCTCGGGGTTTCAACCTGAGGAGGGAATGATACCGTCAAGCTCAACTTTTGTCATGAGCTTGCGGTGAGAGAACGATCAAGACCGCGTGTTTGAAAGAGGCACGCGAATGATCCCTGGGTTCAACATAGATCGACTGAGACCCCGTGTATGATCAAGGCGGATGCTTCCGCAAAAACTCGTGTTGTTTCTTGACAAGAAGAAAATGATACCGACGACTTCGTTTTCCATTACATGCTCGCGGTAAAAGATCGACTGAGGCCCCATGTATGATCGAGGCGGTTGCTTCCACAAAAACTCCTGTTGTTTCTTGCCAAGGAGAGTCAACAGTTTTTTTCACCTCAGCACACAATTTTACCCTAGAATCAAAAAAAAACTTTGAATTCGGTTTGGAAAAATGTTGACCCTTTTGGGTCCCATTAACCCATTTTGGTGTTTCGCAGAATTTTTTAACAATTTTATTCAGATTTAGCGCTAAATTTTATCTCCGAATCGAGAAAAACTTCGAAGGTTGGGCGATTTTATCATTTTGGGGAAATTTTGACCCTTTTTGGGCCCATAAACCTATTTTGGTGCTTTGCAAAATTTTTTAACGATTTTATTCAGATTTAACGTTAAATTTTATCTTAGAATCGAGAAAACCTTGAAGATTAGGTGGTTTTCATATTTTTTGGGAAATGTTGACCTTTTTTTGGCCCATTAACCCATTTTGGTGCTTCGCAGAATTTTTTAACCGTCTTATTCGGATTCAGCGCTAAATTTTACTTCAGGATCGGGACACTTTTTGAAAATTACGCGATTCTTTCAACCAGGAAAATTGTTTTTTGATAATTCACAACTTTGGGAACCCTTGCTGTAAAATTTCGGTACATTTTGGTCCATAACTCGGTTCAGAAAAGTCGTAGAAACTTCGGATACGGCTCAAACTGAAGATAGAAGTGAGATACAAAATTCGTACATTTAAACTATACGTCTAATGTTTTGTATTTTCGCGCTACGACAGATTCATCGCAAACTCCCATTTAACTGGTAACATCTTTTTGGTCCACCCTGTATATGGTGGGAGACGGCCTGAAAAAATTTTCAGTATCGAGCTAAACATGACAAAGGGAATTCGATTGATTCTTCGCAGGTACGTGCCGTTACGATGAGATAGTTTTGGAAGAGTACAAGCACGTAACTTCCAAAACTATCTAATGATAAAGGGAACTTGGTAAAATTTTGACTTTCGAGCTATATTTGATGAGATAGGAACTGAAAAGATTTTGGAATATCAAGCAGTATCTAATAGAGGGGTACTTGGAAAAATCTCACGGGTTCTTCAACGGAGTTAAACGAGGGGTGGCAAAAAACCTGTTTGGTGGAGCACAAGGGATCTGAAAAATATCGTGGCGTCTCAATGCTGACCTGGGACGTCATAAAACTTTGACGTCATAGGCCCCGCTCTCAAGCTGTATGTAATAGGAGCGGGACTTGGAAAAAAAACTTATCTGTGACGTCATAAGGCTAACCTAGGATATCATCAAAATGTGACGTCACAGGCCCCACCCTCCAAGCAAAATATGATAGGAGGAAGACTTGGAAAATTTTCGAGCTTCGAGCTTTGCCGGCCGTCCGGACAGTGGACGGTGGTTATTTACTCTCCCGAGTTGGTAAGGAACAAAGTCAAATATTTATTTAGGATGAACAAAGATCCTCCTATAGAACAAGTCCCTGTTCGTCACGATTAACACAGTTGATGGGAAAGCTAGCGAAGTAAGCTGCGATTTCTTTTGGAATACTCGGAAAATCTAAATCTATGATTGGATAACCATTTCGATGTCAGTTCAAAGATTAATTTCAGTATTCTTGCAGCTTGTTAGGGGTTGGAGGTTAGTAGGGAAATGTTGAAGGCGTTTGGTAAAGGGAAAGATGGCGATTAGGAAGAGAGGAAAACACTTTTATGGGTTGGTGGGAAGAATATAGATCTCAAATTTTAACCTTTAGAGTTCCTCCATGGACTAAGGATTGGAGGATTACCTCGAAGGTCATATACTTTGAAGGAGATGAAAGAAGTGACGCCAGACACAGGGAAACGCGTTTCAAAGGACCTAATTTGAATTTCGATTCTTTGCAGGTATAAAAAAATTCCAAAGAGATACTTCGTGATGTTCCTAATATTTGTCGGTAATTTTATGGAAATGTACGTTGGTTCAAGTATAAGCATGATCATTGTCGATATTACATCGGATAAGAAGATTATCCACAATAACAAGACAGAAATTATTGTAAGTGAGAATGTGTGCTTTCTCTTCGAGTATTTATACCGGATTGATTTCATCAATACTTATCCAGGAAGCCCAATATAAATGGACATCGATGGAAAGAAGTCTTGTGCTGAGTGTGAATTTTATTGGAATAACCCTAGCGGTTATTAGTGGAACTTTCGCTCACAAAGTAGGCGGTGTTGCATTGGCCAGCGTTGGTAGATTTGGTGAAGCATTCATTACTCTCATTTCTCCTCTCGTAATGAATGTCAACGTGTATTTATTAATTGGACTCAGGTTTGCATTAGGTATACTCGAGGTAAGTAATTTCAGAATAGTGTTCGTAAATTTAACTCCCTAACTCGTTTTCATGATAGCTTTTGTGACAGGGCTTTTGTCTTGTTGGCGCATTGGATGTTGTACCGCACTGGGTACCGCCAAACGAAATGACTCGATTGACTACATTCCTGACGCTCGGATTTTCTTTTGGATTAGCGTCTAATTTCCCAGTGGCCGGCTTCGTTATTCAGAATTTTGGTTGGCAAATAATGTTCTATGTTCTCGGTAAGTTCTTGTAGCAATTTGATAATAACCATTCAAACGAGTGTTACAACTGGATAATTACCCTCCTGTATCCGTGAAATTCGTTCCAGGAAATGGTCTTCTCTATTTCTTCGACTACTCTCTTTACCTATGCTTCTTTACTCAACATTTCTGAGATTTCTTTCTGTAGCTTTCTTCAAGTTACTCAGTCAACCCGAAGCTCGCCCTTTCAGGGTTTCCAAACCACACTTATTTTTGTTGCGCCAACCAATGTTCGGACAACTGTTTTGATTACAGGCGTGCTTCTGTTAATCTGGGCTATAATTTGGACTGTATTTGTGAATAATTTTCCATCCGAAGATAGACTCATATCACAGAAGGAAAAGACCTATTTATCTCAAGCTATAACTTACGTGTCCAAAGAAAAGGTAAATTATCTTTTATTTTTCTGTATATCTCTTAAGTGTTCTGAATTATAATTTCGTATCTTTGTTGGGCAGAGTGAGATTCCGTACCGAAGAATTTTCACATCTTTAACAACGTGTGCATTAATCAATGAATTCTTTTGCAGTGCATTTGTAATTTCATTATTGGCCAAGTTAATGCCACTCTACTTGAAAGGTGAGGCATTGGAAGAAAATTTTGAATTAACCAAACGTCGAATATTAACTACCGTGACCTAAATTTATGGATGACTTGAATATCTGTAAAGTTTATTCACAAAGAACTTTGGCTAACTGAGTTTGAGAGAAGGAAAAATAAATACCGATGAAAATGTTTTTCAGTTCCACATTTTGAATCAGCGTATTGCAAAATCCCGCCAATTTCAAAATTTCGAAAATTTCTCAGTCGGTTGTGATTGGTTGATCGAAAATCTCCGTTTCCATTTCTTGTTTGACAAATTCATTTATTCCTCTCTATAGATGTACTCGATAAGGATACACAGACTATTGGTTTACTAAGCGGGATACCGTGGATATTTGGTATCACAGCAGAACCAGTCTTGGCCTATTTCGTCGATCGTTGGAGATGTACGAAGATGCGTAAAGGCCGAAGTGTAAACGAGGTAAACTCAGATAGCAACTACGTAGATGATTTCAGTATTGCCTGATATTTATACTCGATTCTCTTTATTGACAGATACATAAACCGATTTTGTTTTGGGGGAACTTACTTACGATAGCATTTCTACTCTTGACTGTCTTTGGTAATGGCTTAGTCTATATCGTTATTTGTTTTACAATGGCTAGAGTTGCAATAAGTTTCTGTTACATCACTTATAAGTGAGTTTTTTCAAATTGAATTGATAACGGAAATCATGGTGGATGACTTTTTCCATTATTTCATGACCATTTTTTATGCAATTTCTAGCGTATTGACAATTGACTTCTCTGGACGATATGCAGCTTTTCTCGGATCTCTGACGATGACAATGAGAGGTACGGGGGATTTTGTGAATACACTTCTGTATGGAAAGTTGGTTAGTAATCATGTGAGTATCGGAGACAAATTTGATTGAAAAAGCACACTATATAATTACTCACGTGGGCAAAGTTGCCGAAAAATAGGGATGTCCCTCGATGTAATTTCAATCAAAAGTTTTTCTTCGTGAGTGTCTTCAAAGTGATATTGTATTGTACACATCTTTGGTGCGGTGTTTTGTAGGGAATCTCTCTTCCTTGGAGCTCCAATCTCATATGTTGTTCATCCTTCATTTTCTTAGAGCTGAAGCAGTCAATGTAGATAAAATCACAGACTCAGTCAGAAACATTTTTCGTATTTTTATTCTAATATATAAAGCAGAAAGTTTGTCCGTCCATCCTCCTGTCCGTTTATAACTCGAGAACTACTGGGCCGATCGCTTTCAAACTTTCAGGATATATTGTCCTCATCCCAGAGCAGCACATAGACTCATAAAAATAAAAATTTGACGGGGAGGTGCTGAGTAATTTCAACAAAGGGCGAAAACAATGACTTTTTTCAATATAAAAAAACGTGGTGGTGTAGCTTGCCATCGAACGCGTTGTTCCAACGTTACCGTTCAAACGCATTGAGCGGCGCAGTTATAACAATTAAGTTATGGTGATAACTCGAGTTTTACTCATTTTTATGAAAAATTGAAAAGAACAAAAATTGTTGCCCCTTTAATTTCCTTTCGAATGAGCCCAATTCCAGATTTTTAGGAGGAAATTTTGGAACTATTGGTATTTTGACTGATGCGTATTTAAGATCATTGTGTTTACAGAGAGAGAGAGAGAGAGAGAGAGAGCATTTAAACCGGTTGCTCTGGATGAATCTACAGAGACTATTCGAGTTTTACGTATCCAATTTTCGATTTTGAAAGGAGACGTTTATGTAAAATAATTTCTTGAAAACTTGCTCTTCTTTTGTGACGAGTAACTATACATTAGGTAAATATCGTCGTCAGAGTTTGAAACTACCTAAGAAAAGGTACTGGGTTCGAGAAAGAATTAAGAAAATTACATCCGGTTTCTCATATAGGAAACGACTGAGTTCGTCTCATGCCTCTACACAGACTGATGTAATGCTTCGGGGATATGGCAGGCTTTTTACCTACTGTCCATCTATTTCCTTAATCATTGCGACGGTTCATGAATTAGTCCGCTTTTTGCTGCAATACAGCCCTTACCTGTCAACTCAGCTCTTACCGTTAAAATCGAAATATTTACAAAACACTGATATCTACTCAACACACAGCTGGCGGTCAGGCACGCCGGAGGCGCGCTGCCGACCGCTAGTTGTACTATAATCG
Source organism: Aspidiotus rigidus (assembly GCA_035079385.1). NCBI lineage: Eukaryota > Metazoa > Arthropoda > Insecta > Hemiptera > Diaspididae > Aspidiotus > Aspidiotus rigidus. The sequence goes on from JAVHKY010000013.1 coordinate 16,564,294, forward strand.
TTTTCTATTTTGGAGGTCAGCCCTTCAAATTTTTCTTCCTATTGATCATTCTTACATAGTCTTTTTCTTTGCCTGGAAATGAAAGTTCTCCTCATTTTTCTCGTTATATGGAAGTCGAATCGTGCAGAGGTTGTGGTAACAGCGTCCAAGCGCTGTTCGTCGTAACTGGCGAGCCTCCCTCCGCGAACCGGTTACGTCACACACCGGTATATTGTCAACCCTTACTCGTATTTGTGTATACCGGGTGGGGTAAAAAGATGTTACCAGTTGAATGGGAGTTTGAACTAAATTCATTCCAGCTCAAAAACGCGAAAGTTTAGATGCATACACATTAAATCTACGAAATTTGTATCTCAATTTTATCTTCAATTTACGCTCCTACTCAACTTTCTACGACTTTTCTGAGCCGAGTTATGGTCCCAAAATGTGCCAAAAATTGATCAATTTGCCAAAATTCTCAAAAATTAAAAATTGTTCAAATTTCCATATTTTATCCGATTTGAAAGTGAAATTTAACGCTGATTCCGAAAAAATAGCTAAATGACCCTGTGAAGCTTGAAAGTGGGGGTTTTTCCAATTTTTTATTTTGGAAATCGTGGCCAATTGGTCAATTTTTGTTACATTTTGGTCCATAACTTGGCTCAGAAAAGTCGTAGAAACTTCGGATATGGCTCAAATTAAAGATAAAATTGAGATACAAAATTCGTACATTTAAACTATAGGTCTAACGTTTTGTGTTTTTGCGCTACAGCAGATTTAGCGCAAACTCCCATTTAACTGGTAACATCCTTCTGCCCCACCCGGTATATAGTTTCGCATACCTGTCGTATGTTCCGGTTTTTTTTTTGCCTTTGCCCGATGTGTATGTATACGTGTGTTCCAATAAATGTATAATATGTACAGAAACATAAGACTTTCCATTCTCACAAAAACAGGTTGAATATCATCATTATCCATTTTCTCATAATACGAATCGTATTTTTCAGAGTAAGAAAGAATGGGATCTCTACATTTTTGTGCTCGCTTTCGTAATAATCTACGCAATAATTATTTTCAAAATTTTTGGTTCCGGTGAATTACAACCTTGGGCTCAAGTTTCTCCCAAAACGGTCGTCGGAAGAGAACCCGATGATAATGAAGCCGATGAACTCCAGCCCTCGCTCGAATCTCCGTCCTAGTCTTGTCCTAATTTTAAAATATGTATTGTCTTCCAACTTACCAAACTTTTACCTATGTTTATGAGTTATGAGTAGCCTATTTTACAGAATAAATAAAGACGAAGATGAAATAAGAGTTTTTGTTGTTAACAAATCGGATAAAGGATAAATAAATTTGAAATAAGATGAAAATAGACTCACACTTGTGTTCTCAAACGTTCCATATTCTGCCAAGAACCAATCAGTGTTTCCTTAGGCTACCTCGTGATTTTCTGATACATGTTAAGGATTCCTCAAAACATCAGGAACTTTTCGACTGATTGTTTGGTCGTTATTTCTGCGTTATTGTGGATTCGAATGGCATCGGGAAAAAGTCGATTCTTCCCGAAGCAGTTTTTCTGGTGAAAATTGCATTCTCATGCATTTTGCATGCTTCAATACTGCATCTAAAGACTATTATGACCATGAAATTATTCCCGAATTCCAATTTGGCTTCAGAAGTAAACACTCGACAACTGAGCAAGAGCACAACAACGCCAACCTTGCGAGCAAAGCTCTTAGAGAGAAATTTTTCTGCTGTAGCGCCTTTCTTGACGTCGCGCAGGCTTTTGGTCGAGTCTGGCATGCCGGCCTACTGCATGTTGCTTCCGCTACACTTCGTGCAAATCTTCGAGTCGTATCTAACTAGTCGAAAGTTTATTGTAAACTTTAATGATACGATGTCAACTATTCAAGATATCCATACTGGGGTTCCACAAAGAAGTGTTGTTGGACCTACAGCCGATGCGTCATACCGACTTCTCCTTTGGTGGAAAGTTCAGTCTTATCTCACAATCGATAAGAACCTACTTACGGTGGAACGGCTTCAACCAACTCTAAACAAGCTTACGGAATGGAGTAACAAATAGAAAATAGAGATTAACCCGAGCAAGTCAGTCCCCATAAATTTCAGGAACAACCCATCCCTTTACAGCTGAGTGGTAAGGTTGTTTCTTACGAGTCAACGACCAAATATCTTGGCGTACACTTCGACTAGGGATTGGAGTTGAAGTCAAAGCTACAAGGCTTAAATACCGCTCTTACTACTGACTGAGGGGCAAACATTCACCTCTATCGCTGAAGAACAAACGGCTTTTGTATGTAGCAGTTCTCCGGCCAGCCTAGTCGTACCCGGCACCGGTCTGGTGCACGGCGAGTAAATCCAACGTTGACAAACTGGAGAGATGGCAAAATTTCATAATTCGGAACATGGTCAGTGGCTACAGGGAACACCGACCTGCTGAGAACTCATATCGCGACATGTACAAAACCGACGGCATCCTTAACGAAGTTAAACGACGAACGCAGGGAACCTGTTTTATGGTTCAAATGGGATTTGATATTGAAAATTCAAGGAAGCCTAGATCTAGATAAAGCTAATATAAGGAAGGCCTAGACCTACTATAAGCCTAGTATAATATAGTTTGAGAGTCTAAATTTTTCTCGGATCTCCAGCTATATATGATAGCTCGAGAGTTGAAATTTTTCCAAGTCTATCTTCTATCATAATTATATGGCTCGAGAGTCGAAATTTTTCTAATTCCCCCCTCCTGTCATATACGCCTTGAGATCGAAATTTTAACAGGGAACATGTTTTATGGGGGTCTTTTTGAGAAATTTGCCGTGCGCCGTCTGCCGTCCAGCAAAAAACTTGGAAAAAAACGACGACTTCCATAACGAAGTTAAACGAGGAACGCGAAGCCTTGGCCTAAATAAAGCTAGTAAAAAGAAGGCCTAGACCTACTATAAGCCCAGTATAATATAATTTGAGACTCTAAATTTTCTCGAATCTCGAGCTATGAGCGCGATAGTCGAAATTTCTCCAAGTCCCCCTCCTATCATATATGGCTCGAGAGTCGAAATTATTCCAAGTCCCCCTCCTGTCATATATGGCTCGAAAGTCCAAATTTTTTCAAGTCCCCCTCCTATCATATATAGCCCTATAGTCGACCTTTTTTCAAGTCCCCCTCCTATCATATAGCCCGAGAGTCGAAATTTTTTCCAAGCCTCCCTCTTATCATATATACTTCGAGAGTCCAAATAAGTCCCCCTCCTATCATATATGGTTCGAGAGTCGAAATTTTTCCAAGTCGCCCTTTAATCATATATGGCTCGAGAGTCGACATTTTTCCAATTCCCCCCCCCCCCTCTATCATATATGGCTCGAGAGTCGAAATTTTTTCTAAATCCCCCTCCTATCATATACGGCTCGAGAGTCCAAATTTTTTCAAGTCCCCCTCCTATCATAATATATAGTTCGAGAGTCGAAATTATTCCAAGTCCCCCTCCAATCATATATGGCTCGAGAGTCGACATTTTTCCGAGTCCCCCCCTATCATATATTATGGCTCGAGAGTCGAAATTTTTTCTAAATCCCCTTCCTATCATATATGGCTCGAGAGTTGAAATACTCAACTCGTACATTCCGGAAGATGGCCTGATTGAACTGGTTTATGATTCACACCGTGATTTCTCGTCTGGCCAATCTTAATACCTTATTTTTCTCTTCTGTTCGACAGTTGCTTTCAGTTCAGGCTTGATGATGGTTTATTAACCGAAAGCGCTCGTCGTCTTATATTTTTTCTGCGGTTTGCATTGTTTACTCTCCCTGCGGAGTATTCGTCCTATCGGGTTTACTATGGATAGCCGTAACTTTGAGGAACGTATTCGTTTCACATACTTAGCTTATTTTTGAAGATGCGAGTATTGTGCTAATTTTTAACTTTTGATTGCACTAGCTGCCGAAGGAACTCCATGTTTGGTAAACGGACAAAGCATTGCGCCTGATGGAGACTATGATCTTAAGCACTGCGTTATATATCTTTGTGAAGAATGGGAAACAGGAGAAAGCGGACATCAAATAATAGAGTAAGTTATTGTTGAATTTTATAATTCATTACATGTGTATTGAAAAAATTGAACCATTAAACCCGGCTCCAGACACTAATTTATGCGTACTCAATTTTTCAGTACGACGTTTCAACTATACTCGCCGACCTTCCAATTTTTACAACCTCAGACTTGTTGGCCAAATTTATAGTAAGTGGTTTTATAAAAACTGCGGTAAATGAATTCATCTTCTTCCGATACCGCAAAGTGGTTCACAAAGTGATTTTACCCGCTCAAAACTACGAAATTCCCGAAATTCCAACATTCGCGGAATTTTGCGGAAAATATTGTTACTTGTACATCAAAACGTCCCCGACTATTATTCTCTGATACAGTAGGTGTCAGTAGAGATCAAAAAACTCATTCGTCATTTTGCATGATCTACCGCAAACGGGAGGGACTGAGGATGTCAGATGCGGAAGAAGTCTTCGACGACCCCAGCCAAGATAACTCTCCAGCACTTGGCCACTAATTGACACATGTGGCCTTCTCGCTAAAAAGAAAGAAAAAGTCTTAGAAAAATGAGTAGGAGTGCAAATTGAAGACAAAATTCAGATACAAATTTCGTAGATTTAAAGTATACATCTAACGTTTTGCCTTCTTACGCTGGAACAGATTTAGTACAAACTCCTATTCAACTGGTAACGTCTTTCTGGTCCACCCGGTACAGCTTGGAGGATGAAATGTTTCAAAACAGATGAATTTCGAATCCTATTGTATATGTCACGGTACAAGTAGGTTGACGGTACAAGTAGGTAAGCGTGTTTTTAGCCACGCTCGTCAACGCGTGTGCGTTGCTAGCCACGTATGTTCTTCTTAAAATGCAAAGTTTTGTCATTTGAACCCTGGTTCGAGCCCCGTTCAGACTATTTTTTGTAAATTTTTTTTTTTTGGAAATTTGTTTTAAACCTTTTTTTTATTAAAATTATTTTTCTACGATAATAGTAAATTTATGTGGAGGAATAATAACACAAAAACGCGATGTTTTCAGACTTTACAAATTGCACGTAAATTTATGTGGGTGAATAATAATAGAAAAATGCGATGTTTTGTGACTTTACACATTGCATAAAAGATCGTCATATGGAGTGTTACAGGAATGGTATTCACGCAATGAGTTTCATATGAGTGAGGAAGAACTAATTTATTTCTAGTAACAATATGACATAATTTAAAAGTAATTTATGACATATCCTCCTCGCGGAAAAGATCGTCTACAAAAGTTACATTTTTAAATTCATTTAAAAATACATAGTCAGCATCAAAATTTGAATTAGGCTGAAGGAGAAATCAAAAATGAATTACTAGAATCAACATTTGAGTTAGACCAAGGAAAGAACCATAAAAAAATTAATGGAATCAATAGTTTCAATTAGACTAAGGAAGAAACCATGATGAAAAATTGATGGAATCAATAGTTTCAATTAGACTAAGGAAGAAACCATGATGAAAAATTGATGGAATCAACATTTAAATTAGACTCAGGGAAAAACCATAAATAGATTGATAGAATCAACATTTGAGTTAGGCCAAGGAGGAAACCATAAAAAAATTGATGGAATCAACATTTAAATTAGACTCAGGGAAAAACCATAAATAGATTGATAGAATCAACATTTGAGTTAGGCCAAGGAGGAAACCATAAAAACATTGATGGAATCAATATGTTTCAATTAGACCAAGGAAGAACCCTGAAAAATTGATAGATTCAAAATCTGAATTAGACTAAGGAAGAAACCATAAAAATTGATGGAATCAATATTTAAATTAGACTCAGGGAGAAACCACAAATAGATTGATTGAATCAACATTTGAGTTAGACCAGGGAAGAAACCATGAAAAAATTGATGGAACCAATATGTTTCAATTAGACTAAAAAAGAAACCACAAAAAATTGATAAATTCAAAATTTGAATTAGACTAAGGAAGAAACCATAAAAAATTGATGGAATCAACATTTAAATTAGACTTATAGGGAGAAACCATAAATCGATTGATAGAATCAACATTTCAATTAGACTCAGGGAGAAACCGTAAATAGATTGATAGAATCAACATTTGAGTTAGACCAGGGAAGAAACCATAAAAAAATTGATGGAACCAATATGATTCAATTAGACTAAAAAAGAAACCATGAAAAATTGATAGATTCAAAATTTGAATTAGACTAAGGAAGAAACCATAAAAAATTGATGAAATCAACATTTAAATTAGACTCAGGGTGAAACCATGAATAGATCGATAGTATCAACATTCATTTCAGTTAGACCAAGGGAGAAACCACGGAGAAACCATAAAAAAATGGTGGAATCAATTGGAATATGTTTCAATTAGACTAAGAAACAAACCATGAAAAATTAATAGAATCAAAATTTGAATTACACTCAAGGTTGTATTCTGAATCGTACACAAATTTCAATTAATTCCAAATAACAATAATTCATACGTTCTTCTTTATTAATTATAATACCAATCATTTCAATTCATTTTAATTGATCGATCATGCATGTTCTAATTTGTTTTGACTTTGTTTTTCTGATACGTGAGAAAAAAGACGTAAATACGAGTATTTTCTTCCTGATAAAAAGAAAAACGCTTAAGTGATGAGAAATTACGAAACATAGAGAACAGTCTTGCGAATAATTTCACGATTAATATTACCCATCTTTCAAACATTTTCATTCGTAACATTTATGACGAAATTATCAACTATCAACAGAGACAATTGCCGATAATTGAAAGAAATTTAATCATTAAGACAAGTAAACTAAAGGTAAACAGCGCAGCATAACTGCCCGAAAAGTAGGAGTCGAAATAATGAAGGGTAAACAAACGCATTCTCGTAAGCGCTGCCTTGACAGTATTACGAATAATTTCCAGATTCATATTTCCCATCTTCCATTTGTAACATTTATTACGAAATTATCAACTATTAATAGAGACAATTGCCGATAATCGAAAGAAATTTAATCATTAAGACAGATAAACTAAAGGTAAACAGCGCAGCATGACTGCCCGAAAAGTACGAGTCGAAATAATGAAGGGTAAACAAACGCATTCTCGTAAGCGCTGCCTTGTGGTCGAGCGGTTGAAGGCGCCGAGCTCATTCATTCAACGCGTCTACTCGGCAACATCGTGAAATCACGCGCTGGCGTGTAATCACGCGCTCCGCGGCAGCGGAAAACCTACTTGAACCGTCGACGTACTTGTACCGTAACATATATACGGGTAGCAGTGGGATAAAATTTTTTCAAGTCGCTCTCCCATCATATATAGCTCGAGAGTCGAAATTTCAACAGGGAACCTGTTTTATGGGTGGTTTTTTGAGAAGTTTGTCGTACGCCGTACGCAGTCCGGCAAAAAACTTGGAAAAATTTCGACCCCCGAGTTATTATGATAGGAGGGGGACTTGGAAAAGTTTTGATTTTCGAGCTATATATGATAGGACTTTGAAAAATTTCGACCCTCTAGCCATATATTTTTTCCAAGTCCCCCTCCTATCATATATAGTTCGAGATTCGAGAAAAATTTAGACTCGAACTATATTATACTAGGCTTATAGTAGGTTTAGGCCGTCTTTATAATAGCTTTATCTAGGTCTAGGCTTCCTTAAATTGTCAATACCAAACCCATATGACTCATAAAACAGGTTCCCCGCGTCCCTCATTTAACTTCGTTAAGGCAGCCGTCGTTTTTTCCAAGTTCCGCTCCTATCATATATAGCTCAAGAGTCAAGAAAAATGTAGACTTTCGAACTATATTATACTAGGCTTATAGTAGGCCTATGTCGAGGCCTTCTTTATACAAGTTTTATACCAGGTCCAGCTTCCTTGAATTCTCAATACTAAAAACAATTTGACCACGTAAGGGATAGCGAACTTCTCGCTAAAAAAAAATCAACGTTGATAAAAATTTGCTTTTATAGACATTACTAATTTTTTCCAACACAACGTTTATCGGCTGTATTCGCTGGCCTGCCCACATGATTTATTGTTTACTCGTTTTCCAGTTGCTATAATTTGGATGGGATAAATTATCCTCTTCTTGAGGCTGCTCGGGATGATTGTCGAGACCAAGATTGTGACCTGGTATCGCCCGAAGCCTATCGACGGAATTTCAATAGATCTGCCGTCACTGATTATTAAAATATTATAATAAGTGAAGTAACAAATAAATACATTATTACAAAATAATATAAAAAAACATATTAAAATTAAATAAAATGATCAATTTCATTTATAAGAAAAATCATAATAAAAATTAGTAATCAAAACAATAAAGAAATGAAAATTTACATCGATCTAAACTCAAATCATGAAATAAAATTTCAATCGAACAGACTAAATTATAAAAATTCGTTTATAATATAATTTTATTAAAAACTAAAAATAATATTATACCTATTGTATCAATGTATAAATGAGTTGTTTGGAAGCGCGTTTTGAAATGTTTTTATGTGAATCTTTTTGTTTTGATTTGCTCGTGTAGCTTTACGATATAATGATTTTAACATATCCTCAAACATAACGGTCAGGGCCTTTTTAATCAAAAACTTGTTTTATTATCTGTTTTTTTTTTTTTTTTTTCAGAAAAAACATTTATCGTCCGCCGGCCAACGGGCCGGCAAAGCTCGAAGCGCGAAATTTTTCCAAGTCCCTTCTTATCATAACTCAGTGGGCAGTGTATATAGCCTGAAAGATAGCGTTTTCAAGGAACTAGATATGCAATACTTTGTGAAGGAATTGACATAGCCTCTTCAATGAGCCAAAAACACCATAGGACCCAGAACGTCCTTCTAAGGTATTCTGAGTCCTCGTCCTATCACGTATAGCTCAGAGGTCGAATCTTATATAGCTTGTAAGTTGACACTTTTCCAAAACTCCTTCCTGTCATACATAGCTTGAAGGACGGAATTTTCCCACTATTATATTTAGCTCCAAAGTCCGGGCCTATGACGTCAGAATTTGATGACATTATACATCCAGTACGTCAACATTTTTCAAATCCCACGTGCCCCATAAAACAGGTTCCCTGCCACCCCTCATTTAACTCCGTCATAGAACCCGTGAGTTTTGTTTTCAAAGTCTTTAAAACTTGCGTTTACAGCATTTGGTATGTGATAGAGAGAGCTCAAGTGTTTTGCTTGATCATAATAGCCTATGTTGAGGCTAGTTTGATGATTTAAAGGGGGCCTGGTAGGCTAACCAATAATCAAATATTATAATTATTCACTAACAACGAGTATTCACAATTATAGCAACAGTGTACAAAATACCTTGTGAGCTCAATGAATGACAAAGGCCCCACATTAATATAAACTGACGGTACTTTGGGTTACAAATGATTGGTTATGAGCAGAGCGCGGATTCTTAGGCATTTGTACGTTTTTTTCCTTAAGGGGCAAACGACTAAAAATCAAATAGAAGTCCGTCTCATAACGTACTGACCCTTGGAAAAAATTTTCATGTTTCCTAAAAATGCCTAAAATGAAATAAATGCCTAAAATAGCGTTATTGCCTAAAAATGCCTACAATCAAAAAAATTGTAAAAAAAAAATCGAATATTATTGAAATGGTGCATTCTATGTTGCGAGTCATTTTAAATAAGTGATTAAACAAAAATTACAGACACGCACACTGACTCGAGCTCTGAAGATGAACTAGATGGTTGTTTGAAACTCGAGTCAGTATCTTGATAATGTATGTGTGCGTGTCTGTAATTTTTGTTTAATCACTTATTTAAAAAAATCGAAAGGATTCAAAAACGAAATTCGACGAGTAAATAAATGACAAGTACATAAACAGACAACGCGCTGATGAATTATAGGACGTGCTAATATTAGGTAAATTCTTGTTTATATTCCAACACAGCCCTGCAGAGATCCTTCTCAGACTACAAATTGATTTTAACGGATAGAAGGCACGCTTTCACTGAAGAAAATTTAGAAAAACACATCATCGTAATGTTTAATTAGAGATAATTATGAATAATTATAGACTCACATCGTTCTACGTTAATTTTCTCAATTTTACATAACTTTTCTCCATTTTACGTTACTTTTCTCGATTTTTATATTACTTTTTTTAGTAATTACGATCATTTTTTGAATTCTTAATACATTTTTGACAATGTTGCCTAATACTGCCTAATTTATCATTTCAAGTGCCTAAAATTACCTTTTTCACTGCCTAAAAATCCGCGCTCTGGTTATGAGGTATATAATTCTCAATGTAAATATTTTTGCAAAATGCAGACTCAAAAACTATCTAAATATAAGTGCACGTTCACGGAAGTCAGATAATATATAAAATGGACGCAGATGTACAAAGAGAATTGTTGTAAAGGCTTCACAGAAAAGCATCAAATAGATTATTTTGATCAATTAAACTAGGTATTGTTGCTGCTGGCAGAAAGTGGGAATAAACTTATGCTCCAGACATAGGTAAGTACTTAAATGAAAATTAAATATCTTGAAACTATAATACTCTGACCATTAAATTTTGGTTTAGTAAAATTTGAACGAATCACGGATAGCAATTGTTGCGTTAGGATCCATTCGTCGTTCCATAAGTTCAGATGGAGTCAAAGATCCTTCAAAGTTAGAGGAAGAGAGACCATATCCTCGCTTACTGAAACCGAAAAATTTTCCCATAACAACATCCAACAATACCACAAGTCCCCTGAAAGAGCTGAAACTAAATCCCGATTCTAGTATCTGAGAATCAACAACGGAATTTTTGTAAGACGACAATGACGATGATGTCAAGACGATACTACGCGTTAGTCCTGCGACGTGGTTAATCACCGAATAATGTCTATGGGCGGAATTGGTAACCATCGCGACGTCCTCGGCATTTCTGCGACGGCGATTTTGCCGAGCTCCTTTGGATTCAAGATACTTAGCTATATCCTGTTTGCCTCTTTGAAGACTTTCAGCTAGCGGCGTATTGCCATCATTATCTTTTGCGTTCACGTCTAGGCCTTTCTTCTCGATCAGATATTTAACCACATCTAACGCACCATTCCATTCAGCCACGTGTAATAAAGTGTTACCGTTATTGTCCTTTTGATGAATATCCACCTTCTTCTCGTCTAAGAAATACTTGACTATATCTAAATGACCCCCAACTTCGTTGTTACCACCCTCGCAAGCGTAGTGGACGGGTGTGCGACCATCCACATCTCTCGCGTTTACATCCGCCCCACGATCAACGAGCGCTTTTACAAGTTTAAAGTATCCTTTAATAGCGGCTCGATGCAGACACGTTTTACCCCAGTTATCTGTAATTCGAAAATCAGCGGATTTTTCCACAAACAGGTAGTCAATAATAGTCATATGCCCCCTGTATATAGATTCCATTAACGGAGTATTGCCTTCGTTATCTCTTGCATTGATATTCACACCTTTCTCTTCCACTAGATATTTGACCACGTCTAATGCATCATTCCATTCCGCCACATGCAATAAAGTGTTACCATCATTGTCTTTATCATGAACGTCCGCCTTCTTCTCGTCGATGAGATACTTTATCACAACTAGCTGACCTCGAGTTTTGCTTTTGTCACCCTCGGCAGCATAGTTGAGGGGAGTACGACCAGCACCATCTTTTGCATTTATATTGGCACCTTGATCAACGAGCGCTTTCACGACATCGATGTATCCCCGAATAGCAGCGTGGTGTAGACACGTTCTACCAAAGTTATCGGAAATTCGAAAATCAGCCTTTTTTTCCTCCAACAGGTAGTCAAAGATATTCAGATTATTTCTGTAAATGGATTCCATTAACGGAGTGTTGCCTTCGTTGTCTCTTGCATTAATATTCACACCTTTCTCCTCCACTAGATATTTGACCACGTCCAGTGCATCATTCCATTCCGCCACATGCAATAAAGTGTTACCATCATTGTCTATATCATCAACGTCCGCCTTCTTCTCGTCAATAAGATACTTTATCACATCTAGTTGACCTCGAGTTTCGCTTTTGTCACCCTCGGCAGCATAGTTGAGGGGGGTGCGACCAGCACCATCTTTTGCATTTATATTGGCACCTTGATCAACGAGCGCTTTCACGACATCGATGTATCCCCGAATGGCAGCGTGGTGTAGACACGTTCTACCAAAGTTATCGGAAATTCGAAAATCAGCCTTTTTTTCCTCCAACAGGTAGTCAAAGATATTTAGATTACCTCTGTAAATGGATTCTATTAACGGAGTGTTGCCTTCGTTGTCCCTTGCATTGATATTCACACCTTTCTCCTCCACTAGATATTTAACCACGTCTAATGCATCATTCCATTCCGCCACGTGCAATAAAGTATTACCGTGGTTGTCTTGGTCAAGAACGTTCGCCATCCGGTCAATGAGATACTTTATCACGTTCAGGTGATCTCCAGTTTTGCTTTTGTCACCCTCGGCAGCATAGTTGAGGGGGGTGCGACCGTCGCCATCTTTTGCGTTTATATAGGCCCCTCGATCAAAAAGCTCTTTCACAATATCGATGTATCCTCGAATGGCGGCGTGGTGTAGGCACGTTCTACCAAAATTATCAGCAATTCGAAAATCAGCGGATTTCTTCCTAAGTAAGTAGTAAAAGATATCCAGATTACCTCTGTATATAGATTCCATTAACGGCGTATTTCCATCGTTGTCTCTTGCATTGATATTCACACCCTTCTCCTCAACCAAGTATTTCACAACGTCCAATGCATCATTCCATTCGGCCACGTGCAATAAAGTGTTACCTTCATTGTCCTTTTGACGAACGCGAACGCCCTGCTCGTCAATAAAGTATCTTACCAGATCTATGTGATTGTTTGCCGCGGCCACATATATAGGTAGTTCGCCTTTGGTACTCTTTTCTTGGACTCGAGCTCCTTTTTCAACCAGGTACTTGGTCATCTCCAGATCCCCGTGTTTAGCCGTCCAGTGTAAAGGTGAGTATCCCCTTCGTTTTTCTTTTATATTTACGTCACCGCCATGCTCCACTAGGTACCGGATGGTGTCCAAGTCACAAGCGTGTTTATCTGCGGCCCAAAGTAGAGCGTTGTAGCCAAAATTATCAATTTTATTTACATTTGCTCCCTTCTCGATGAGGAATTTGATGATTCCAAAGTGTCCTTCCGCACACGCTTTCATGAGAGCTGTTTCGCCTGTATTAGCTAGATGACTATCGACGTTCACACCCTTCTCATTGATCAAATGCGTGACCCTCTGAAGATCTCCTTTGGTCGCTGCTTGGAATATGGTGGTATTGTTATCGTCGTTTCCCATATTGTCCTGTTATATTATCAGAAAACGATTAGAAGAAGTGGTAGGAGGATGATTTTTGATGAGAAACAAGATGCAATCTATAGCAGAGAAGGAGGATTCGAGAATTCTAAGCGACTTTCTGGGTAGTTTTTAAACCATTTATCTCGCAGTTTCAAGAAATTCTGTCTGCATATTCACTGTCGAACTGATCTCCATTTTGAGTATTCCTATAACTTTTGATTCGCTTACCACACACCTCAGTCTCCTCAGCTCAATTACACGAATTCTCAAACCCATTCGCTTACGTCATTTCTGGCTACGTAGGACATCTATACCAGGGGAAGCCAAAAGATGTTATCGTAGTCAAATGTGACCTCGCGCTAAATCCTTTCAGCTTCAGACCGCCATTCTTTGGGCGCCGTCCGGCAAAATGTGGGACTTGGAGCGACTTGAAAACGAAGTTAAACGAGGATTGTAGGGAACCTAAATTGGTTTTGGTATTGGGAATTCAAGGATACCTAGACCTAGGATAAAACTAGTATAAAAGAGGCCTAGACCTAACGCCATCAGTGAACTTGACCTATTTTAGGGACTTGGAAATGTATAGCTCGAGAGTCGAAATTTTTCCAAGTCCCCATCTAGACGACGGCTTCCTCAACGAAGTTAGACGAGGAATGCAGGGAAACTGTTTTATTAGTCAAATGGGATTTGGTATTAAAAATTCAAGGAAGAATAGACCTAGATAAAGCTAGTATGAAGAAGCCCTAGACCTACTATAAGCCTAATATAATACAGTTTGAGAGTCTAAATTTTTCTCGAATCTCCAGCTATATATGATAGCACGAGAGTTGAAATTTATCCAAGTCCGTCCCTATCATATTTTGATTGCCATCCGCCATGCGCCGTCCACCGTCCAGTAAAAAACTAAAAATTTCGACTCTCGAGCCGTATATGATAGGAGGGGGACATAGAAAGATTTCGACTCTCGAGCTATATATGATAGGAGGGGGACTTGGTAAAATTTCGACTCTCGAGCTATATATGATAGGAGGGGGAAAAAGATTTCGACTCTCCAGCTATATATGATGGAAGAGGGACTTGGAAAGGGACTTGGAAAAATTTCGACTCTCGAGCTATATATTGATGGGAGGACTTGGAAAAATTTTGACTCTCGAACAACATATGATAGGAGGGGGAGAAATATTTCGACTCTCGAGCTATATATGATGGAAGGGGGACTTGAAAAAATTTGGACTCTCGAGCTATATATGATAGGAGGGGGAATTGGAAAAATTTCGACTCTCGAGCTATATACGATAGGAGGGGACCTTACAAAGATTTCGACTCTCGAGCATAGATCATGGGAGGGGGAGAAATATTTCGACTCTCGAGCTACATATGATAGGAGGGGGAGAAAGATTTCGACTCTCGAGCTATATATGATGGGAGGGGGACTTGGAAAAATTTGGACTCTCGAGCTATGTATGATAGGAGGGGGAACGTGGAAAAATTTCGACTCTCGAGCTATATATGATAGGAGGGGGACATAGAAAGATTTCGACTCTTGAGCTATATATGATGGGAGGGGGACTTGGAAAAATTTCGACTCTCGAGCTACATACGATAGGAGGGGGACTCGGAAAAATTGCGATTCTCCAGCTATATATGATAGGAGGGGAACCAAAGATTTCGACTCTCGAGCTACATATGATAGGAGGGGGAGAATGATTTCGACTCTCGAGCTATATATGATAAGAGGGGGCCTGTGAAAAATTTCGACTCTCAAGCTATGTATGATATGAGGAGGACTTGGAAAAATTTCGACTCTCGAGCTATCATAATATATAGCTGGAGATTCGAGAAAAATTTAGACTCTCGAACTATGTTATACTAGGCTTCTAGTAGGTCTAGGCCTTCTTCAGACTAGCTTTATCTAGGTCTAGGCTTCATTGAAATTTCTATACCCAATCCCATTTGACTCATAAAACAGATTCTCTGCGCTCCTCGTTGAACTTCGTTAAGGAAGCCGTCGTTTTTCAGATTTCATGTGCCCCGTAAAATAGGTTCGCTGCCCCCCTCGTTCAACTCCGCTAAAGAACCCGTGAGTTTTTTACATTTTAACAGGGAATCTGTTTTATGGGGGGCTTTTCGAGAGAATTGCCGTGCGCCGTCCGCCGTCCAGCAAAAAACTTGGAAAAATTTCGACTCTCAAGCTATATATATATGATAGGAGGGGGACTTGAAAAAATGTCGACTCTCGAGCTATATATGATAGAAGGGGGACTTGGAATATATAGCTGGAGATTCGAGAAAAATTTAGTCTCTCAAACTAGGTTGCGAAGACGGTTTGCGTCACCGTAAGAATTTAGTACTCGGTTTGCATCACCCCACATTTAAGGCTTTTGGACGCAAACTAAATGTTTTAATTGGCTTTAAGGCATTACTGATGAAATACTTTACCTCTGACAGCAATATTTTTCTCCTCGGAACCACCGAGAAGCCTAATTTTAAAGAAAGTGACACAAACTGTAGACTGACGCAAACCGTCTTCGCACCCTATATTATAGTAGGCTTATAGTAGGTCTAGGCCTTCTTTATACTAGCCTTATCTATGTCTAGGCTTCCTTGAATTTCCAACACTAAATCACATTTGACTCATAAAACAGGTTCCCTGCGTTCCTCGTTTAACTTCGTTAAGAAAGCCGTCGTTTTTTCCTTAGCAAACGCCCACAGACATATACATAATTCAATATTTTTCCATGAATTGGAGAAATTCACTTAAACTTCTTATCTTAATTTTATACATAATTTGAGCCGAAAGCGATATCCTTTTGCCTTCTATGAGCGGAGAAAAGTTGTGGACCAGAATATGCCGAATTGGCCCAAAATTTCCAAAGATGAAGCATTGCTTGAACTTTCAAACTGTACTAAATTTTTCAGTGAAATTACAGAAAAATACTGGAATGACCCTACAAAGTTTCAAAATGAGGGAATTCTTCAACTGATAATTCCAGAATCTTGGCAAAGTGAATAATTTTGGTCCGTAACTCGGTTCAGAAAACACCTGGAAACTTATTAACGCGAAGTTCAATTAACATCTTTTGGTCTTTCACCCCTGATAATTGATACACTCAGCCAACTCGCTCTCATCTGACAAAATCATGCATCAACGTCAGCTGTTAATTCATTTTTGAGAATCTTCGATACTTTCGTACTTAATTATCGAGCAATATGTGAATTAATTTAAAGAGCATAAATTTTATTGCTTTATAGACTTACATAAACAGCAAAGTTTGCGAAAATATTAAAAAAAATTTTTCTTCGGACAAGTAAAAATAGCACACCGAATTAAAACACAACGCAATATTTTACGTTTTTATGGAATGAAAATTAACACAAGTTTACGAGATTTTCTTGACTCCGATAAAGAACGTTTTTCGATTTCCACGCGGGTAAAAGATACTGCAGCGGTATTACTGTATTTAATTATTCAACACGCATAGGAAGCAAAACATATGTAAAAACATCTCTCTACAAAGCAAGGGCAGAGTCTCGAGGGAACCGGTGCGATGATTAGAAATACATTATACTTCGTATAATACGAGTTACTTATTATAGAACTGTAGATCTGAACTCGTATCGTAAATTTTTTTCCAGTTTATTAATTTTACTCGGGATTCCCCAAAAAATTGTCATTTCACAGATAATATGTTATGATTTCTGGCATTATTGACGATCAATCTCACGGGACATCGGTTCTGAAAAACTCATCTGGCACAGTACAGACATGAAACATGTCAAAATTTTGACTCTCGAACTATATCATGATAGACGGGGGACTTGAATAAATTTCATCCTCCAAGCTCGTATATACAATAGGAGTCAAAAATTTTCCAAGTTTTTCGCCGGACGCGCACGGAAAATTTCTCAAAAAACCCACCATAAAAGAGGTTCCCTGTTGAAAAAAAAAGTATAGAACTAGCTACCTGTAGGCTTAGTATCTTAACCTAGTATACGCTTAGTATAAAAGTAGCACACTAAGGCACAATTTTACAATTTTAACAACAGTGAAGGGGGAAGTCACCAAAGCAATGAAATATCGGATACCAGACCACACCAGCGAAATCCAAATGCGACCCAACTGGAGCGAAGTAGAAGATTCTCATAGTGGAGGTGTATGCACGAAAAGTCTCGAGTGTCTCATTATCAGAGAACGGATTCTTCGACATTTGCCGAATCATTTTTAAGCGGCCAAATAGGATGAAAATGATATAGAAACACGTTTCAAGGGTAGTAGAGCCCACGAGAAAAATTTTTTTGCCGAAAATGGGTGCAATTGCCGAATATTTGCCGAAAGTGCTCTCTTGTTGAAAGTTTCAACAAAAATGTACCCTCCAATTTGAAAAAATCAGCGAATTTTTGCCAAAACCGCACCTTTTTACAAGTTTTTAACACATGATACCGTAAAATAAGAGAAAACCTGGAAGAGATGTACACTTAGAATAGTGAAAATAAATACAGTCACGTAACAAATTTAATTATTTTCACTACTCTGTGAATATATCTCGTATTTTCGAGGAGTTCGTATATCTCAGAGATGTACTTCACGGGTAACACATCGAGCATATATCAGGAATGAACGTGCAATAATTGATATACAACAAAACATTTTTGTAAAATTACCACTTTTATGTGATTTTTTCCTCCAAGTATTTTTTCATGTTGCCGAAAAGTGCCGAAAATTTATATTTTAGATGCCGAGGAATCCGTTCTCTGCTCATTATGATTCCCATATCTCAATTTGCTATTGATACTATTCTCTGTATGTACTAAACAATCTTGGCATTTATGAGGATACTAAACAACACCAGTGGTAAAATCAAGTAAATTTCGAAAGACTTGTAACGGTACCTATACTACAAAATTTTTTGGCACGAAAACCAGTATCGTGAGATTATTCACGCACAACATGGAAAGTATCTCACATTATGGTGATTTCGCGGGTCTCGACCGATTCATTCCACTTAGTCTATAAAAGAAAACTGGTATCATCGATAACAGATCAATGAAACTCATGTTGTCTATTTTTATATATTATTAGGATGCTCTCGAAAAACTTTGGAAAAGTATCGATCTTTTTTCTACCCTCCCCCCCCAATTCTAACGATGAAAAATCAAATTTTTGTCAACAAGATGATGGCAAGAATAAGTCTCCCAAAACTTTGCCTCATTTTCATTCCAAAAAAACCCCCCAGCATGGAAGTATGGTTCGCGCGGGCAAAAACTCACCCGCGATACAGATCATCATCTCTAACGAATTATTGCTGAAATCTTTCACGGATTATATTTAAAGGCGATACCCGAGCTATTTTACGTAGATGACCGCCCAAATAACACCTGGAAATTTCAAGAACACGCTCTTCCATACTACGGCTCATAATATTTGAAAATAAGATTTACGGTGCTGCTGCAGCAAGGGCACACGAAGTTTTGAGAAAACCGCGTTCAAAGTTCTTAGTTCGTTTACCTTCCATTTTCTCTGTTTCATCTTTCTTTCTTTCAAGTAATATGGGTTCGTGGTTGCACAAATGAGTTTTTACATTGAGAAGCACACGAGGAGGGGGGTCACCATTTTAATAAGAAACAAGACGTGGAGAAAAAAAAAACTTTGAAAAAATTCGTTTTCCTCGCGAGTACGAGCTTGATTGCTTTGAAACTGCACCAGATTGTAGTTGAAGGATTAAATTATCGAATTAAATGATAGCCGCAAAAAGGGTAGTCGGGCAGCGGCACCGTCAATTTACGATCACATTTTTCATACGGTGATCATAAATTAATAGATCTAACACCTGAAAACTTGTCCTCGGCACCGACATTCGCGACTCCATCGCTGTTCGAGAGTTGCTGCGTCAGTTTCATTCGATTACGGAATTCTCGTTTTTACTTTTCATCATTTCCTCGTTTTAATTCGGTATTCGAGCGCTCGAGCGCGAAATTTTTTATTGTTAACTAAGAACGCTGGAAAAATTTACCGTTCCCATTCTGTGTATCACGTGAAATTTTCGTTTTTAAATTTTTCTTTTCAAGAATTCGTCGGCTACAAAAAAATAAAATGAACCAATTGAGTTTGAATGCGGAAAACACGGCCAGCATACGTGGAAAGGAATCATCGTCATTGAAGAGGTAATGCCAAAACCTTGATCTGATTATTGACTGCGTGATATTTAGAAATTAGGTGTGAGCTACACTACTATCATACCCGTGTTAGAGGAGTCATTGCTTCCAGGCCTCCACTAGTGCATCGTAGTGATGCAAAATTTAATTTCATTGTGTAGTGAACTTTACTTTATGCCCATGGATGGTCTTCATACACAAGGTAACTCTAAAGTGTTCTTGGGCCAACTTCGATTAGTAGTCGACCATGAATTTTTTGGTGGGACAACGTGGGAAAAGTGTAGCTGAAGGAGCAGATAAAAATGACGACTTCCTTAACGAAGTTAAACGAGGAACGCAGGGATCCTGTACTATGAGTGAAATTGGTTTTGGTATTGAGAATTCAAGCAAGCCTAGACCTAGTATAAAGGTAGTATGAAGGCGGCCTAAGCCCACTATAAACCTAGTATAAAATAGGACGTCAGCAGTGACTTGGACCTATTATAGGGCCTATCATATACATCGCTCGAGAGTCGACATTTTTTTAAGTCCCTCTCCTTCTATATTATGGGTTGAGAGTCGAAATTTTAACAGGGAACCTATTCTATACGGGGTTTTTTAAAAATTTTGGCGTGCGCCGTTCGTCGTCCGGCGAAAAACTTGGAAAAATGTTAACTCTCGAGCTATATATGATAGGTGGGGGACTTGGAAAAATTTTGGCTCCCTAGCCATTTATGACAGAAGGGGGACTTGGAGAAATTTTGACTCTCGAGCTATATTATGATAGAAGGAGGACAGAAAAAACGACGGCTTCCTTAACGAAGTTTAACGAGGAACGCAGGCAACCTGTTTAATGAGTCAAATAGGATCTGGTATTGAAAATTCAAGGAAGCCTAGACCTAGATAAAGCTAGTATAAAGAAGGCCTGGACCTACTATAAGCCTAGTATAATATAGTTTGAGAGTCTAAATTTTTCTCGAATTTCCAGGTATATATTCCAAGTCCCTTTCATATCATGTACAGCCCGAGAGTCGAAATTTTTCTAAGCCCCTCTCCTATCATATATGGCTCGAGAGTCGAAATTTTTCCAAGTTTTTTGCTGGACGGCGCACGGCAGATTTCTCAAAAAGCCCCCCATAAAAAAGGCTCCCTGTTACAAATTTCGACTCTCGAGCTATATATGATAGGAGAGGGACTTAGAAACATTTCGACTCTCGAGCTGTACATATATGATAGGAGGGACACATGGAAAAATTACGACTCTCAAGCTACTTAGAAAATGACGGCTTCCTTAACGAAGTTAAACGAGGAACGCAGGGAACCTGTTTTATGATTCGAATGAGATTTGGTATTGAAAATTCAAGGAAGCCTAGATCATATATAGCTCGAGATTCGAAATTTTTTCTAAGTCCCCCTTCTATCATATATAGCTCGAGAGTCGAAATTTTTCTAAGTCCCTCTCCTATCATATATGGCTCGAGAGTCGAAATTTTTCTAAGTTCCCCTCCTATCATACATAGCTCGAGAGTAGAAATTTTTCTAAGTTCCCCTCCTATCATCTATAGCTCGAGATTCGAAATTTTTTCTAAGTCCCCTTCTATCATATATAGCTCGAGAGTCGAAATTTTTCTAAGTCCCTCTCCTATCATATATGGCTCGAGAGTCGAAATTTTTCTAAGTCCCCCTTCTATCATATATAGCTCGAGAGTCGAAATTTTTCTAAGTTTTTCGCTGGACGGCGCACGGCGGACGGCGGACGGCAGATTTCTCAAATAGCCCCCCATAAAACAGGTTCCCTGTTAAAATGTCGACTCTCGAGCTAATTATGATAGGAGAGAGACTTGGAAAAACGACGGCTTTCTTAACGAAGTTAAACGAGGAACGCAGGGAACCTGTTTTATGAGTCAAATGGGATTTGGTATTGAAAATTCAAGGAAGCCTAGACCTAGATAAAGCTAGTATGAAGAAGGCCTAGACCTACCATAAGCCTAGTATAATATAGCTCGAGAGTCAAAATTTAGACAAGTCCCCCTCCTATCATATACAGCGCGATAGTCGAAATTTTTCCATGTCCCCTCATGGATCGAGAGTCGATATTTTCCTAAGTCGCCCTCCTATCATATATAGCGCGATAGTCGAAAAAATTTTTCCAAGTCCCCGTTCTATCATATATAGCTCGAGAGTCGAAATTTTTCTAAGTCCCTCTCCTATCATATATGGCTCGAGAGTCGAAATTTTTCTAAGTTCCCCTCCTATCATATATAGCTCGAGAGTCGAAATTCTTCCAAGTCCCTCTCCTATCATATATGGCTCGAGAGTCGAAATTTTTCTAAGTCCCCCTTCTATCATATATGGCTCGAGAGTCGAAATTTTTCTAAGTCCCTCTTCTATGATATATAGCTCGAGAGTCGAAATTTTTCCAAGTCCTCCTCCTATCATATATAGCTCGAGAGTCGAAATTTTTCTAAGTTCCCCTCCTATCATCTATAGCTCGAGAGTCGAAATTTTTTCTAAGTCCCCCTCCTATCATATATAGCTCGAGAGTCGAAATTTTTCCAAGTCCCTCTCCTATCATATATGGCTCGAGAGTCGAAATTTTTCTAAGTTCCCCTCCTATCATCTATAGCTCGAGAGTCGAAATTTTTTCTAAGTCCCCCTCCTATCATATATAGCTCGAGAGTCGAAATTTTTCCAAGTCCCTCTCCTATCATATATGGCTCGAGAGTCGAAATTTTTCTAAGTTCCCCTCCTATCATCTATAGCTCGAGAGTCGAAATTTTTTCTAATTCCCCCTCCTATCATATATAGCTTGAGAGTCGAAATTTTTCCAAGTCCCTCTCCTATCATATATGGCTCGAGGGTCGAAATTTTTCTAAGTTTTTCGCTGGACGGCGGACGGCACCCGGCGTGCGGCAAATTTCTCAAAAAGCCCCCCATTCCTGTTACAACGACGGTTTCCTTAACGAAGTTAAACGAGGAACGCAGGGAATCTGTTTTATGAGTCAAATGGGATTTGGTATTGAAAATTCAAGGAAGCCTAGACCTAGATAAAGCTAGTATAAAGAAGGCCTAGACCTACCATAAGCCTAGTATAATATAGTTTGAGCATCTAAATTTTTCTCGAATCTCCAGCTATATATGATAGCTCGAGAGTTGAAATTTTTCCAAGTCCCCCACCAACCATATATAGCTCGAGAGTCGACATTTTTCGAAGTCCCTCTCCTATCATATATGGCTCGAGAGTCCAAAATTTTTCAAGACCCCCTCCCATCCTATATGGCTCGGGAGTCGACATTTTTCCAAGTCCCTCTCCTATCATATATGGCTCAGTAGTGGAATATTTTTCAAGACCCCCTCCTACCATATATGGCTCGAGAGTCGAAATTATTCTAAGTTTTCCGCTGGACGGCGGACGGCGCACGGTAAATTTCTCAAAAAGCCCCCCATAAAACAGGTTCCTTGTTAAAAATTTCGATTCTCGAGCTATATATGATAGGGGGGGGGGAATTAGAAAAATTTCAATTCTCGTGCTATCGTATATAGCTAGAGATTCGAGGTGTAGGCCTTCTTTATACCTGCCTTATCTAGGTCTACTTTTCCTTGAATTTTCAATACCAAATCCCATTTGACTCATAAAACAGGTTCCCTGCGTTCCTCGTTTAACTTTGTTAAGGAAGCCGTAGTTGTAACAGGGATGGGGGGCTTTTTGAGAAATTTGCCGTGCGGCGTGTGCCGTCCGCCGTCCGCCGTCCAGCAAAAAACTTGGAAAAAACGACGGCTTCCTTAACGAAGTTAAACGAGGAACGCAGGGACCCTGTTTTGCGTTTCTCGTTCAACTGCGTTAAGGAGCCGTCGTTTTTCTAAGTCGCTCTCATCTCATAGAGCTCGAGTCAAAATTTTTCCAAGTCCTCCTCCTATCATATATAGCTCGAGGGTCGAAATTTTAACAGGGAATTTGTTTTATGGGGGCTTTTTGAGAAATTTGGCGTCCGCCGTCCAACAAAAAACTTGGAAATATTTCGACTATCGAGCCATATATGATGGGAAAGACAAATTTAAAATTTCAACTCTTGAGCTGTATATGATAGGAGTTTTTCCAATTCCCCCTCCTATCACATATAGCTGGAGAGTCGAAATTTTTCCAAGTCCCTCTCCTATCATATATGGCTGGATAATCGAATTTACTATCATATATAGCTGGAAATTCGAGAAAAATTTAGACTCCCAAACTGTATTATACCAGGCTTATAGTGGGTCCTTTCTTTATAATAGTCTAGGCTTCCTTGTATTTTCAGTACCAAATCCCATATGACTCATAAAACAGGTTTCCTGCGTTCCTCGTTCGTTAAGGAAGCCGTCGTTTTTCTATGTTTTTCGCCAGACAGCGCACGGCGCACACCAAATTTTCAAAAAACCCCTTATAGAATAGGTTCCCCGTTAAAATCATGAAAGTGATGAAATAAAGAAAACACAAAAAGTGAGAAAGGAACTACCGATCTGTAAAAATTCCATTAGACACTGGCGACTAGGACACTAAAGAAGGCAGATATAACGGACAGCCACGTTGTCGAGAATTAAGGCCTGATGGCTGCCTTACTCCCTGACGATGTCACTGTACTGGATGACATAAAGGTGAGTTGATACGAGGATAGTTCTGTACGCTATTTTTGTTAGCTGCTGGACTATACAGTTATCCGCCCTAGGATGGATAGCGCGATAGTTGATGCCGACTAGCAGCTAGAAAACTATCCTCGTGTCAATCCACCTTAAAACGCAGAACTTGAATGAAAATGCAGCCGTCAGCTGGAGACCTAATTCTAGACAACATGGCTGTTCACTATGTCTTCCTTTTTTAAAACGGCTCTGACTTCTGAATCGCCTTCTAGGTGTATCCAACTGATAATTTCCGCCTGTTTCAAACTCAAAATCTCTTACCCTCTACCTGCAGCGTTAGTAGCGTTTGTATATCATTAAGTTACTACTAGCGCTGCTGGTGGAGAGTAGGTAATTTTGAGTTTGAAACGGGCGAAAATCATCAGCTGAGGGTACCTATGTAAGTTCCTTGACCGCACCGGTTTATCATCAGAAATGCAGTAAATCAGCTAGGGTAACTGTTCCTTGACTCCGATTTTCATCGGGATGATTTCCTGACGCAAAATTCACTATATTTTCTAAATTAGGAAGAGGACTCAAAAGATTTAGAATTTTCGAGATATGTATGAGAAGGGCGACTTGAAATGGGCTGCACCGGAGGGAAGGAGGTACGAAGGTTGAAACTCCCTCCAATGCTCACAGAAGGACCTATGTTTGAAAATTTTTTGTAAATCATTCCTCTCCTTCTGGAAATTTTTTTTTGTGAACCTCCGCTTCGAGCTATACTAAATGAATGGAGGTAGTGGGTTGGGTGAGGCTAGAAGAATTACCGACGCACCAATAGATCAGGAAAGAGACAAGGAAAAATTACGATTTTTGTGCTGCACATAATGGGTAGGGGATCGGAAAAAATTCCGAAATCGAGGGAAGTTTCTTGCGGAAGGAGTTCTTTCAATTTGACTTTAATTCAAATGAGCACAATATCTGTCTAATTTGAGTCTTAATTCTTTACAGATTCAAAAGAATTCCAAAAAGGTACTTCGTGATCTTTTTACTATTTCTGTGTTTTTTTCTGGAAACGTATGTGATTTCGAGTATGAGTCTCATCATTGTTGATATTACGTCGGATAAGAAGATCATCCGCAATAACCAAACAGAAATTATTGTAAGTGAGAATGTGTACTACTTTTTCGAGATATTTATCCGCGTCTAATTTCAAAAATACTTATCCAGGAAGCCCAATACAAATGGACATCGATGCAAAGAAGTCTTGTGCTGGGTATGAACTTTTTTGGAATAACCCTAGCGGTCCTTAGTGGAATCTTCGCTCACAAAGTAGGCGGTGCTGTGTTAGTCGGCGTTGGTAAATTCGGTACAGCATTCTTCACTCTCATCTCCCCCCTTGTGATGAGTATCAACGTGTATTTATTCATTGGACTCAGGTTTGCATTAGGTATATTCGAGGTAATTTCAGAATAGTATTTGTAAATTCTACTTCCCATAGACTCGTTTTCATGATAGCTTTTGTGACAGGGTCTTAGTCTGGTTGGCGTAATGGATATTGTACCGCATTGGGCACCACCTAATGAAATAACTCGATTGACCACGTTTCTGACGCTCGGAACTTCTATGGGATTGGCTTCCAATTTCCCGGTGTCCGGATTTGTTATTCAGAATTTCGGGTGGTCGATACTGTTCTACGTTCTTGGTAAGTTCCTAAGCCAGTTTTTAGACATCTCAAACAGTGACTGGATGAATAACATGCATCAGTTCAATTCCATTTTTCCGAGCTTTCTCGCACTCTCAAGCAGCCCGACCTCAATTCCTTTACATTGTTTGCTATGGCCTTCCACCAGATTATTCAGTGTCAACCCTAGGAAATTGATGATGATGAGCTCGTCTCCGTTGTCTTGAGTATCATCTCGCTAGTGAACGACCTTTTTTGCTGCACGAACTAATTTTTTGATTACAGGCGTTGTTTTGTTAATCTTGGGTACAGTTTGGACTATATTTGTGAGCAGTGATCCATCGGATGATAAATTCATATCACAAAAGGAAAAGATCTACTTATCTCAAGTCATAACTTACTTATCTAATAAAAAGGTAAACTACCTTCTATTTTTAATCTAACTAAAGCGTTTTCAGTTATATATTCATGTCTTTGTTGGGCAGAACAAAATCCCGTTCAGAAGAATTTTCACATCTGCAACAACGTACGCATTATTCAATGAATACTTTTTCAGTACATTTTCTATCTCATTTTTGACAAAGTTGCTACCACTTTATTTGAAAGGTGAGATATTTTTAATGACACTATGAGACGTCGGTCTTGGATCTATTCTTGAAGGGGTTACAAGGTGACCTTAATATTTATGGTCAACTTGAATATCCGACAAGTTTTACATGACTGGAACCTTATGACTGGTCAGAGGTTCCTAGTGAACGTTGACTGTGAGGCATAGCTTACGAAATTTGAGTAAAGAAAAAGTATTCCTATCCCTTCATAGATACACTGATGAAAATATCCTCCAATCTCAAATTTCGGTTGAGACTGATACTAGTGACATGTCAAAAAATTTTTCGGTTGCGATTTACTTAAAATTTCTTCGTTCTCTATTTCTCCTTTGACAAATTTATTTATTCTTCCAGATGTATTAGATGAGGATACTCAAACCACAGGTTTACTCAGTGGTATACCGTGGATATGTGCTTTTATAGTAGAACCGGTCATGGCCTATTTTATTGATCGTAGCAGATCTAAACGTAAAGGCCGAAGCATAAACGAGGTGAGTTTAGTTGGTATGTGATTTCAGGTTATGTAAGGTACTTGTACTCAATTCTTTATTGATAGATACATAAACCGATTTTATTCTGGGGGACCACGTTTACAGCAGCACTCCTACTTTTGACTACCGTTGGTAATGGCGTAACTTATTTTGTCATTTGTTTTACAATGGTCAGAGTTGCAATAAGTTCCTGTTACATCACTTATAAGTGAGTTTTTAAAATTGAAATAATATGATGAAAATAATTATAGATTACTTTTTACGAAGACCATTTTTTCATACAATCTCTAGCGTATTGCCAATTGACTTTTCTGGACAATATGCGGCTTTTCTAGGATCCGTGACGATGACAATGAGAGGTTCGGGGGATTTTTTAAATACACTTCTGTCTGGATATTTGGTTCGCAATCATGTGAGTATTGGAGAAAAGTTATGGAAATTATAATTACCAGTCCTGGTAAACTAGCCGGAAAATATGGGACCATATTTTTCCGATCGAAAGTTTTTCTCTGGCGAGTGTCGTTGTATCGAATAAACTAAAAGTTCATAGCCATATCTTTGGTGCGTTTGTCTTCTAGGGTGCGGAACTTTCCAAGTCTCTTCTCCTCCCTATAGCTCCAATCTTATATTTTTCCATCTCTCATACTATCTGCAGCAGAAGCGGTGAAAGCAGGACAAATCACAGTCTCAAGCAGAAATATTTTTCGTATCTTTATTCTGTTTTCCCTTTTGTAGGTCAGCCCTTGGAATTTTTCGAACTGTTTCCCTTTCTCAGTCTTTTTCTTTGACTGAAAATGAAATTTTTTTCTCGTCGTTATGGTTCTTAGAGCTCATCTAATCTGAAAATTTTCTAAAATTACCATTACCAGTTTGGCTGATGAGTTCAATGACTCTACAGGTACAAGAAACAACAACAGTTGTAAGTTAGGTCCTATGAAGTCGAGTTGTGCAGATTAAATTTTATGACAATTATTATTAATCTCGATCTTTGTATTTAAATCGTATTTTTCAGAGTAAAAAAGAATGGAATTTATACATTTTTGTGCTCGCTTCCATAATGATCTACGCGGCGATTATTTTCAAGATTTTTGGTTCCGGTGAATTACAACCTTGGGCTCAAGTTTCTCCCAAAACGGTCGTCGGAAGAGAAACCGATGATAATGAACGCGATGAACTCAAGCCCTCGTTCGAATCTCCGTCCTAGTCTTGTCCTATTTTTAAATAGCCTATGTATTGTCTTTCAACTCACCAAACTTTTACTCCATTTTACAGAATAAATACAGACGAAGATGAAATAAGAGTTTTTCTCAAACGTTCCTTATTTTGCAAAGGAATACCAATCATGATCAGCGACCTCGTAACCTATCTTAAAATTTACTTAAAACATTAGAAACGTTTCAACTTCAGACATTTCTTCTTTGCTGAATAGAACCGAATGGCCTTGAACGGAAGTTGATTTTTCCTGTTGAAGTTTGTTTTGCTAGTGAAAATTTGCGTGCTTATACCATTTTTCATACTTCGACTCAATATTCTGCAAAAATCTGACGTGTGAGAAGAAAAGACAAGAATACCACCAATAAATCATAAGAGAACGGTATGACTTTCTCATTTTGCCAAGATGACTGTACTGGCAGTTAATTTATGTCTATTGTGAGATTTATTCCCTGAATTTTTGCTTCAGTATATTTAAGATGAACGCATGTTCTGCAGTACATTTCTATATCGTGCAGTAAATTTCATTACCAAAATATAACAGTAAAAATCCATTAAAAAAATTAACGTATTTAATGGAAACCGTTCGATAGCAAAACCAGTTTCAAGTAACTTTATTTACATTAAAAGTTTTGCATAATTTCTGAAATTCTTCAATTTACAGTGAAAAAAATATTTTCTCGAATAGATCTTCTTCTCCCTTTGCTGGCCACAAGGAGACGGATTTCAATTCTCGGTACGAGAGGCAGATGAATAATGTTCACTACTGAAAGTACTTAAGAGTTGTTTTAGTATGCGATCCACCAGATCGCTTATTGGTCCGCTTAATTTAGCTACGAGGAAGCGAAGTGATTTGCATTCCGAAAAAAAATTGCCGACCGTAGGTCGTCGTCAAGGAGGTAATGTGAAGTCCCGAAATAAATCAGACGTGTCATCAAGAAACGCGTGAAATGAATCCTCCCCCTTGCGCCATATCTTATGCATCCAGGTGGGATTGCAACGTATATAGTGGTGCTCCTTTCATCTTCCTGAAAATCTTTTTTTTTTCGCATCTAACCACGATCTCTCAATGAATTGCGTGTGCGCGCCTGTAAAGGGGCCGACGTAGTTTTCTTGGTGGTTTACGGTATCCTGTTCGTAGCCTTCGCTTGTCAAACACCTGTATGCTGGCCATTCATCGCAATGTATGTGCGAACCAAGATCGCAGTGCTCTTTGATGAGGGGTATCAGCATCGGTTAGTCTCGACGAAGGACGTCGAAATACTGGCGGTCTCGTCCCTGCTTCAAGCCGAATACCCAACATCGTCTCCTCGTCTTCGCTTTGTGGCGCTGCATCACTCGCCAACATTCGGCCACGATTGTATTTCCTCTTGCCAGCAAATCGTGCTTCATCAATTTGAACGGGGTCCTGAAGTGTACCCTTCATCTTTGGTTTCTTCTTCAGGACCGCAAAAATTCTGATAGTCGGCGTGACCTTCCAGTGAGTTCGCAGAGATAAATGTAGATCGTGTTTAAACACGCTCAGATCGCTTCACACCGGTAGATCGCATACTAAGACAGCACCGTTTTTCCTCATCCTTTTCGCGTAAATAATTCATAAAAATCGGTTTTGTAGAAGAAATGAATCTCGCGTAATCCCGATGAAAATAAATCATCTATTTTTGAACAAAATAAAGTTTTTTAGAGTCTAGTATCAATTTTCATTTACTACAGTTCCTTCAAAAAGAGGAATAGACAATCTCTCATACAGAAGTGAATAACAATACTTGAAAGACTTCGCAAAGGAACGGAAAATATGAGGACAAACTCTTCCTGGAACAATAGGATGAATTTCAAGTTCGCATCTCATCTGCTCCTGAAATCAGGGCAGCCGAAAAACAAATTGGTCTCGGAGAGAAACCTTCTGGTTTACACAATACAATAAATGTGTTCTTTCTTTTTCTTTCGTGATCAAATTTTTGATGATTCAGGCGTCGAGAGAATAACTCGCAATCCACATTATTCATTGCTCGTGTGCTCTTTTTCGTTGGTAGGGAAACCTATTTATTTTGTTCGATATTTTTCCAAGACTACCCTTCCCAGATACACGGCTCAATGATCAAAGTCCCTTTCCGATATAAGTAGCTTCCTAAAGTCCCCGATGTAGATTGTAGGTCCGAGCCCCTGATCCCCTCAGGACCGTAATTTTTCCCCTCCTCCTTTCGTGAAGATATCAATATTCGAGTTTTTCCCAGTCTTAGCTCGATGGTTCCAATTTTTTTGAGTCGCCCTCTTGATGCAGACAGAATGCTCGATCTCATCCCATTATATAAATGTCGCTCGTAAGTTGAAATTTTTCAGAGTTCTTGAAGTAAGTCGGAGCACCCTCTTCCCTCACAACTCCAGATCACCCCCCTCTCCCGTCATACACAGGCTAGTGGTCTAAAATCGATGTGTGTGGCTTGATATTCTGAATTCTTCTGTCTTGATATGTATAACTCGATGGCCAGAGATTTTTGAGATCCGAACTTCAGAGCTTGAAATTTGCTGTTGCGACCTGTGACATGTCAGGCAAAGGGCTTTCATAAGGAAGAAGGGTCGCATTCGCGACCTGCTTGATTGACATCTGGGAGGTGGATTTATTGTACAACATGCTCTTGGCAAGTTTACTTCGTTAATTTTGCAGTGTACCGCCGAATAACCACTTTGATATTTTAATGAGAATCTACAAACTTTGCCTTGGCATAATGAAAATTTTTTGTGGTGGACAGAAAACACATTATGAAGCAGCAAAAATTAAAAATCTTTGATTGAAAAGAAAAAGTAAAATAGAAAAAAGATTGCGGTAACCCAATAAAGATGGAGAAGAATATACTTAATTAATTTTTTATCCTGATTGATAAAACTCCATAAGGAGTAAAAGAAGTTTGAATCATACACTTTTCATACAAAGTCTTGCAAAGTTCATACCATTTCTAAAGAGGAAAGAGTATAAATAATTCATGACTTTTCAGAGAGAAAAAAACATGAGCTTGTAATTCATTGTGTCTGTTGCTCCCGGGGGTGGGGGCTAGACGCATTAAAAGTTTGGGATCAAAAAAATTATGTGGAATCCAAGTGGAAATTGGACTTTTCAGATTGAAAATGATTTCTAAAACTATCCTCAGCAGAAAATATTTCAGCTTAGTGTGAGAAGATGAGTAAGTTGAAAAGTTTCTGAAAAAGTTTTCACCTACCTAACAAAATCGTATATACGAAAATGTTGAGAGGCTTAACGAAATCGTATATACAAAACGACGGCTTCCTTAACGAAGTTAAGCGAGGAACGCAGGGAACCTGTTTTATGAGTCATATGGGATTTGGTATTGAAAATTCAAGGAAGCCTAGATCTACATAAGGCTAGTATAAAGAAGGCCTAAACCTACTACAAGCCTAGTATAATATAGTTGGAGAGTCTAAATTTTTCTCGAATCTCGAGCTATATATGATAGGAGGGAGACTTGGAAAAATTTTGATTCTCGAGCCATATAAATTCCTATCACACATGGCTCGAGAGTCAAAATTTTTCTGTTTTTTGTTGGATGGCGCACGGCAAATTTCTCAAAAAGCCCCCCATAGAACAAGTTTCCTGTTAATATAGCTTTCAACAGCCTGCAACAATAGAGTCTACTACTGAATGATATTATAAGTAAGTATGGGTTGCGTGAGTGAATAAAAAAAGGTAAAAATTGAATCTAAACATGATACCTGCAGAGAATTGTTACTTCATACCTTTTTAATCCCATATTTTATTGTGTGTTTGTGTGCGTGTGTCAGCAACCTGTATGTGTAAAATATGCTATTTAACGTTTTTTTCCACTTCGATGGTTAAATCTACCGTTTTTACCTTTAGAGTTTAAAAGGTATTATGTCCAGTTTCACCTTTTAAAAAGCGTATTTTACACGTACAGGCTGCTGACACACTCACACAAGTACACAACAAAATATAACTTTCAACAGCCTGCAACAATAGAGTCTACTATTGAATGATATTATAAGTAAGTATGGGTTGCGTAAGTGAATAAAAAAAGGTAAGAATTGAATCTAAACATGATACCTGCAGAGAATTGTTAGTTCATACCCTTTTAATCCCATATTTTATTGTGTGCTTGTGTGAGTGTGTCAGCAGCCTGTATGTGTAAAATATGCTTTTTAAAAGGTGAAAATGGACATAATACGTTTTAAACTCTAAAGGTAAAAACGTAGTAATGAGTAGATTTAACTATCCAAGTGGAGAAAAACGTTAAATAGCATATTTTACACATACAGGTTGCTGACACACGCACACAAACACACAATAAAATATGGGATTAAAAGGGTATGAAGTAACAATTCTCTGCAGGTATCATGTTTAGATTCAATTTTTACCTTTTTTTATTCACTCACGCAACCCATACTTACTTATAATATCATTCAGTAGTAGACTCTATTGTTGCAGGCTGTTGAAAGTTATATTTTGTTGTGTACTTGTGTGAGTGTGTCAGCAGCCTGTATGTGTAAAATATGCTTTGTAAAACGTGAAAATGGACATACCTTTTCAATTCTGGAGATAAAACGGTATCCATTTTCACCTTTAAACAGCATTTAAATTATTTACCCATACCACTATAAGCCTAGTATAATATAGTTTGAGAGTCCAATTTTTTCTCGAATCTCCAGCTATAAATGATAGCTCGAGAGTTAAATTTTTCCAAGTCCCTTTCTTATCATATATAGCTCGAGAGTCGACATTTTTTCAAG
The DNA here is from genome assembly GCA_035079385.1 of Aspidiotus rigidus. Lineage (NCBI taxonomy): Eukaryota > Metazoa > Arthropoda > Insecta > Hemiptera > Diaspididae > Aspidiotus > Aspidiotus rigidus. The sequence goes on from JAVHKY010000013.1 coordinate 16,597,131, forward strand.
TCCCTCTCCTATCATATATGGCTCGAGAGTCGAAATTTTTCCAAGTCTTTTGCTGGACGGCGCACGGCAAATTTCTCAAAAAGCCCCCCATAAAACAGGTTCCCTGTTAAAAATGTTAAAAGGCCTAGCATATATTAAAGTTTGCGAGTCGAAATTTTTCCAAGCGCTCCACCGATCATAATAGCTCGAGAGTGGACATGTATACAGCTCGGAGGTCGAAATCGGAACAGGGAACCTGTTTTATCGGGTTGGGGGTGGAAAAAAATTCGCCGGCCGGCAGAGCTCGGAGCTCGAAAATTTTCTAAGTCGCTCTCCTATCATAATGTAGCTTGGTGGTCAGTGTATATAGCCTGAAAGGTAGCTCCTTCAAATAAATAGACATGCAATGCTGCATACACCAATTGACTTAGCCCCTTCAATGAGCCAGATATGCAACCTTTCAAACGCCATAATACTGAAAACGTCCATCTAAGGTATTCTAAGTCTCCTTCCTTCATATTATTATATAGGTTGGAGGTCAGAATTTTAACAGGGAACCTTTCCCCTCCTATCATATATACCTCGAGAGTGAAAATTTTCCAACTCCGCCCTCTTTTTCTTTTCATATATAGCTCGAGAATCTAACTTTTCTAAGTCCTCTCTTATCATAATATGAGTAGATATAAGATATTCCTTCTGGCGCACTTTAGCGTACTTCCTCATTTCTCTAGCGCAGAGTAAAATTTACCCATTTTTCATCCTCTCCTAATGAATAATTTCACTCCTTTTTTATTTCCGCTAGTTCGAAAATTTCAGAAGTTTTGTATCATTTTTGTATCAATTTTTAACATTTATAAGATTCCTTCTGGCGCACTTAAGCGTATTTATGAATTTCTCTAACGCAAGAATCATTTTACCATTTTTTAAAGCAAAATCAAACCATTTTTCTAATAATTTTTCTTCCAAAATAGTTGGAAAATTTCAGAGTTTTTGTATCATTTTCTATCTTTTTTCCATGAAATAAATTTTCTTGTGAGAGCTACATCCATCACATGTGAAATATAAGAAATTTCCTTCTAGCGCACTTCCTAATTTCTCTAGCGCAGAGCACAATTTACTCATTTTTCAACCTGTCTAAAAATCCTAGAAATCTCCTCAATTTTCATCGTGAATATTTGATTGTTTTTAAGCTAAAATAAATCTCTCTCATGAGAGTTACTTTCCAATACTAATAAAACATGTAAGAAATTCAAAATTTTCATTCTAGCGCACTAACTCATAATATACGTAAATTGTTATATGAAAACGGTCCGATCGGACCACTTTCATTGTCTCATCTCTCATTGTGACTCATCAATAAAATAACAACTCCAGGGTATATTTATTTATTTTGTTTCTGGAGAACTGGTAATGTACTATCAGAAAGTGGTCCGATCGATCCGTTTTCTTATCACGTACATGCGAAAGGTATGATTGATGAATTTGATACATCAGATTATAAAAAAGATAATATTTATGGTTTACCACAAGTTAATAAAAAGGTATTAGGTAAATTTAAAGATGAAATGAATGGAAAAATATTAGAAGAATTTATTGGATTGGCTTCAAAATTATATTCTAATAAAGTTTTTGCATCAAATAATGATGGAATGAAGAAAGCTAAAGGAGTAAAGAAAAATATTGTTAAAAATCAGATAACTCATAATGATTATAAAATGTGTTTAGAAGAGAAAATAACTAAAACTATTAAACAGAAGATGATAAGGAGTATAAGACATAATATTTATACCATTGAGCAGAATAAAAGAGGATTAAATTCATTTGATGATAAAAGATGTTTGGTTGATGGACAAACTGATACATTACCCTGGGGTTATTATAATATAATACCAAGAGATAAATTTATTCAACATTTAAAAAACCTTAACAAAAAGGGAGTTAATGAAAATCAATCATAAGACATATAAAAAATGAATAATTATAATAATAGTCTTAGTCTTAGTAATTGCTGATAGTATTTATGGAGAAATTATAAGAAATTCTAAAGCAACTATGATTTTTTCAATGAATCACATCAATTTCAAACAGTTGAGGCTGATCTTTGATATAAATCTGAAAGAAAATAATTTATAAACTCAAGATGATATCTAGAAAATAAATAAATAAATACTTAGTGATAAGTTTTCATAATTTTTATATTTTTTCAATTCATATTAGATAGATAGATAAAGTATAATAATGTGTACAAAACGTTGATGATGATAATAATAATAATATTAAAGATTTTCTTTGGTAAGCAAAAATAGTTGTTTCTTATTTTTAAATTGTCTTGGTACAATACCAAGCTAATCTAGCGATTGTATAAATAAAGAGTTGAATATCTTGACCGATTCTTCCAACTAATATACCTTGTCATAAATCAACTTCCAATAAAAAATAAACAAAAAGGTGTAGGTATTTGAAAAGATAAAATCATGTATAATTGAACATACAAAAAGAAATTATGAATTGATTGAAGAACTGGAATCATTTAAAAATTATGATCATTGGGAGAAAGTTCTCAAAAAATATTTAGAGTTTAAACATGATGAGAATCTGTTAATTAATAGAGTAAATAATTTTAGGAAAGTTGAGGATTGAAAGTACCTCCTAAATTGGATATGAGGTATTAGCTGTAAAAAGTGAAATAATAATATAAACTATTACTATAGTATGATTCACCAAGTAAATATAATGAAAAGACTTACAAACATAGACGTACCTAGACCCACTCTCTTGTTACCTATTTTTCATCTTTTCTATTTATTCAATATAAATGGAGGACTATGAAGATTCTTTTGTTGGATTAATTAAATTTGATTTCAAAATATGACTTATATCAACGACATGAGCAGACTTGTCCTGCAAATTATACCATATTTTAAATACTATTGATAAAATATGATGATATAATGGATCCTTCAATTCAAGATTTACTCAAGGATAAAAGAGAAAAACATACTAAATTTATGATAAATATGCGCCAGCAGAGCAGGTGTGTCCTGTGGATTATTGCTCATTTGATCATTTATCAAGAATTATTGAAAATGAAATAAAAGATTTAAATATACTAAAGATATGATTATATAGAAAATTAGCCCTCCTCTGAGTCAATATCTGATTCAAAATCATCCTCTCTTATAGGTGATTTATCATAGTTATCAATAGGCCTATCTATCTTCATTCTATCTTTTTCTCTCATTCTCTCCCTTGTTCTATCCTTGCATTTTTGAGTAAATTTTTCATATTCTTCTTCACAGTTATCATCAACATTATAATTATCTTGCATGTAAGTATTGTTTTGATTTTCCATTTTTAAAAATTTGATTAGGTATTATTTATATAGAAAAATTATTCTAATAAGTATATAAAAAGGTTGATTGAAATAACTTATATTTCTAGTTTGAAAATAATCACTATTTATTCATTTATTTATTTTCTGTTCCCTGATTAGATTTATTTTCCAAGTTATTAACATTCTCAAGCAAAGCTTGAGCGGCTCTGTTAAGATTCTCCCAAGATGTGGTAACTGATAGTAAGCTATTATCTGGTTCATTGATTATCTCTATATCTGGTACATTGATTATCTCTGTATTTGGTTCATTGATTATCTCTATATCTGGTTCATCGCTCATCTCTATATCTGATTCATTCTCTGATTCATATCCCAGATCAACTTCAGGTTGTGGATCATAAAATTGAATATCATCCCAAAGTGGACTACCACCAAGAAACATGATTTCCGCATTTTTGATTGCTCTTATAACTTCCATATACTCCTCAGGATTTTCTTCAAAATGAACTTCATAGACATTGTCTTGGTAGCTACTCTCACAAGTATCCATATTTTTCTAAGTCAATAAACATTTGTAGACTAGATTTACTTATAAGTTTTATACTTTCTTTTCAATAACACCATTTTTATTAAGATTTTAAAAGGTAAGTCTCAACTCCTACATGAGAAACACAGAGAGAAAGGTTGAAGTTGTTAGAATTCACGAGAATTTTGAGAAAATTATGCAAGGCAATTTCGCGCCGCTCGCTGCGCTCGCGATAATGTAAAATAATTCTCTGTTCTTTATTCTCTTCTATTCTCGGGATCAGTCACTCTGCTTGTAAGCAGGGTCTCCATTATACCAGGCCTAATAGCGATACTGCTCAAGTCTTTGGTCTCCATTATACCAGGCCTAATAGCGATACTGCTCAAGTCTTTCTTATACTAGGCCTCCGAATGACGGCTGATAACAAGATACTTGCAGATTTTAGGATTGAGTACTACTACTTAGTCACCATTATACTGGGCTATTCAGTATACTAAACAATACTAGGCCTACTATTAACCTTCATGAAGTCAGTTTTACCAGATGGTGATGAGAAAATATCGCCTATTTGCTGTCGCTGAACCTATGAAGTAGCCCAAAATCGCCAACAATCGCCAGATTTGGCTGTCAAAGCGCCCAATTGGCGACAAAAAATCGTCAAGTTTCATGTAGCCCAATTGGCTTGTAGGACCCAAAATATCTTTTGTGAAGCCCAACTGGCGCTTTATAGCGTAACCTGGCCACACTGCGTGAAGCCAGACCTAAGATAAGATTTACATACAGCAGTAAAAGCCTCTAAACCACTTACAGATTACGAAGATGAGGAAAGGTGGTTTGAAATTGCAAATTTCAGAGTTAGGATCGGAGTCAAGGTTGATGACGTCATAGTTTATGGTGAAGAAAGAGATGGGATACAGTATACAGGATTATTAGTGAGTGGGGAGAACTCGCGGGGTGGTGTGAACTCGAAAATTTTGGAATTACTGGTCAAGATTCAAGGCTTGTGAAACTCGCAGATTTTCAGAATCATATTTAAGGTTCTTTTCCGAGGGGTGGGAGGGGGAGCAACCGCTGGGAAGGGTAAATTTCGGAGTCAGGAAATACGATTCAGGAAACTTCAGGAGGGATATGTTTTTTTGGGGGGAAGGCAAATTCAAAGGGGTGGTATTAGAAGCTAGGGTTCAGGAAAGATATAAAACATGTTGAAAGAGAGGAAAAGGGAAGAGAGGGAGAGTAGTGAATACTTTGAGTAATCTGATTACCCAAAAAACATAAAAAAGATGTACCAATGCGGCCGGTCGTGTCATTTGTCTCGTCACCAACCTACTTGTTAGCTAAATATATAGATAGATGGTTAGATGGTTCAAATCGCGAGTAGATTTTACCTTCCCTCATTCAGTAAAAAACTCAGTTTCTTTGACGGAGAAGTTGAAGGATATAAGCCTCCCCGAGGAAACGATTTTGTGTTCCTTTGATGTGGTGGGACTATTTCCTCATATCCCGAAGGCTGTCGCTATCCAACACGTGGGGAATTGCTTGTAAAAACTGGTGTCCCTCATGAGGAATTGGTGGAATTCTTCGAATTTCTACAAGTTTGTTGGACTCCCAATTTTTGTAAATTCGAGGGAAAATTTTTCGAATTCCCAGAAGAAGTGGGGATCCCTAATGGTTCCCCTTCGGGCTCATTGATATCGGAGGTATTATGTCCAGATTTGAAATCGAGTTGTTTTCTTCGGGCCAGGTACTTTTAAATTATGTATTACTGGCGTAGGTACGTAGACGACATATTGTGCGCGTGGACTGGCCCAGTGGAACTCCTTAGTGAGTTCCTTTCTTTCTTAAATGGCCGATACCCTTCCATAAAATTCACTCTAGAAGTTGGCGGCTTACTAATAAATTTCTTGGATTTGTCCATATTTATTAGAGGTGGCGTCCATGAATTTGGTACTCATAGAAAAGAAACCTCGACCGATATAACAATCCACGGGTCATCTTTTTGTCCCGCTGCACACAAGATCGCTACATTCAATAGCTTGATACATCGACTGACTCATATTCCTTTGAGTCAGGATGCTTTCCAGAAGGAACTAGGGACGATTAAGTACCTGGCCAGAGTGAACCAAGTTACAGTAGACATTGACTTAATGGTCCGAGGGAGGCTTACGAAAAAATGCCTCGATTCCACTACCTCCCTCCCTAGGGATTTGCACAACAGTAGAAAACGTTGGATTAGACTCCCGTACTTGGGTAGGTTTTCGTTGAGGTTGGGCCGTGTACTCGGTCCTTTAGGGTTCTGGCCGGCGTTTTATAATATTGATACGGTAAAAAGCTTATTTGTGAAATTGAAGGACCCGATTCCTCTAGTCGAGAGGAGTGGGGTATACAGCATAGCTTGCAACGATTGCCCAGGTATTTATATAGGGATGACCGGGCGTCGGCTCCAAATAAGAATTGAGGAGCATAAAAAAGCATGGGAGAAGGGTAATTTAGGTGAGTCGGCCTTTCCGATCATCTACTTGAGAGTGGCCATAAATTCAAGGAAGGTTCTGGTACCCTCCTCCATAGGGAGAACTCATATTTTAAGCGAAATCATACGGCACCGGAATAACGAAGACTTTATTGTTTTAAACAGGTTCATTCCTGATGAGGGTCTGATTGAGCTAGTATATGAGACTGATTCAAACTTCGATGACTCGCTGGTTAAATCGTGATCTTATCGTTAACTTTTTCTGTCTTTGTTGATGTTGGATTCAGTCGCTTTCGTTTACGCTCCGATGATGATTATTTAACCGAAAACGTTTAGCGGCTGTTTCTTGTGTGGTTCAATATAATTTGTTACACCTTCGGGTTGTACACTCTTCTTTGTGATTTTGATAATTGATTGTGAAGGTCGATTTTAATAAATTAGATTGTTATGATTTATGATGATGATCGTTTACTTGGTGAAGTCAAACATTTTCCAAGTATCGCAAGATGGCCGACAATTTCAAATTTATTCAAGGACCTTAATCAGAACGAAGCCCTCTTCGGATACATCTGGTCATCATCAAAAACTTTCGAAGTTCCTAAAATTTTTATGATTTTATTTTTTGTGGATTCACAGTACACAAGAAAAGAGAACGCTGGTTGTTCGAAATACTCGTATTTGTGGGAGTGGAGCGGAAAAATTTTTTCTTTCTCAAGTTCCTAAATACGCGATCGGATCGAGCTTCCACCTTCCTCGAAAATACAATTTTCCAAATCGTCATATTATATTATATCAAAATTGTATCATGTTCTAAACTAGTTTCTTTTTTTTTTTTTTTTAATACACCCTTTATTGTGAAAATAATAATAAAAAAAAAAAAACAAAAAAACAAACATTACAAAACAAGAATCTCCCCCGACAACGAATGACTTAACTAACGAAGACCTCAGCGCAATTTCGAAATATTTTGAAACCAACGTCGTCTCTGGACCAACCAAAGAAGATGTGACCGAATTCCTGCAAGAACTTCTAAACTCGCCAACGAATGTAGTAGCTGAAACCAAAATCCATGAATACACCACTCAACCTGAAGAGTTCATTCAAATCCTGAAAAACATCAAACCGGACATCCCCAACAAATCTGTTAAAAATCGCCTTACACGACTCATCAAAAAAATGGCTCAGCCTACAACCGGATCTGGCTAATTGAATGGTCCTTAAGTATCTTAGAAGTACTTTAACAATATTTCGTCATTATGTACACCTACCTCCCCTTTTTTTTTTTTTTTTTTTTTTTTTTTATTATTATTATTATTATTATTATTATTGACTTCCGGATTGATTATTATTATTCATATTATTACCACTAAGACTACTATATTATTAATTGTTAATGTTGTGGGAATGGTAACAGTGTCCAACATTAACATTATTATTATTATTTCCTTTGTACAGACTCTCCTTCTTCTCCATCTATCCTTCCTTAAAGTTAATTACGTCCGAGTATGACACTTCTTATACAATGGAATCTTGACGGCTATTTCCGCCGTCTTGCAGAATTACAACAATTATTAACTAAATTTAACCCAATAGTTGTTGCCTTACAAGAAACACACCTACGTCCCCCCCTAAAACACAAACCCTCCAAATATAACATTTTCAGACACGACCATATCAACTCTCCCACCAATCACACATGTGGGGGAACAGCCCTACTAGTATCCTCTCTGTACAAAGCCAATCCTATCCCCACCCCCAAATCCCTCCAGAACATAGCGGTTACTATAACTATCCCTCAACTTCATTCCTCTCCAATCACCTTTTGCTCAGTGTACATTCCTCCTTCACATAATACCTGCTCTGCCGAAATAACTACGCTCATCCAGTCCCTTCCAACCCCTTATGTAATTTGCGGCGATTTCAATGCGCATAGCTACACCTGGGGCCTCATATCCCACAATAAATTCCACACAAACGCCCGAGGTAACATTTTAGATCAACTTCTTGTAAACTCCGATATAACGCTCCTCAATGACCCCGGGATCCCCACTCACCTCAACTCCTCATATGGAACCCTCTCAGTAATTGATCTCTGCTTCTCCTCCCCCTCCCTCTCCCCCAAACTCTCATGGTCACGTCACCAAGACCTATGTGATAGTGACCACTTCCCCATCCTAATCTCATCAAATAATCTCTCCCAAAAAACTCATACTAATGTTCCCCGCTGGATCATAAATAAAGCTGACTGGTCACTCTTTTATGATCTCACCTCAAACACTTCAAACCTTCCAAACGTAACAGACCCCGATACAGCATTACAATCCTTCACTGACTTTATTCTATCCGCCGCTAAATCATCAATACCTCGTACTAAGGGCACTTTCAAACCTCATCAGGTTCCATGGTGGTCTGACGAAATCCACCAGGCCATTAAAACCCGTAAAAAAGCTCTCCGATCATACAATTCAACTCGATCTCAAGCTGACCTTATATCATACAAAAAAGCTCGCGCCAAAGCTAGATCTCTGGTCCGTTTGGGTAAAAAACGGTCCGGAGCACATTTATAGCGGGCATTAACCAACCCGTATCTATCTCTTCAATGTGGAGAGATATTAAGAAACTATCGGGTAATGGTTCCTCCTACCAAATCTCTCACCTACAAACGGACGACTCAATCACCTCAGACCCCCTCCAAATTTCAGAAATTTTAGCTAAACATTACACTTCTGTATCCTCTAATTCTAACTACGACCCTTCCTTCTTAGTTTATAAACTCCAACAAGAAAATTTAGAAATATCCTTTAACTCTTCCGGGGAAACAATACCTCCCTACAACTTACCCATTTCGAAAAACGAACTTGAATATACCATTAACAAAAACCTTAGAAACGCCTCTCCTGGTCCGGATAACATTCACGCTTCCATGCTTAAAAACCTCCACCCCAACTCCGTCTCCTATCTCCTATCTCTGTTCAACTCCATCTTTAATCAAAATACATACCCATCTTCCTGGAAAAACGTTATTATCCTCCCTATACTGAAACCTGGCGCAGATCCTCTCTTACCGGTTTCCTATCGACCCATAGCATTATCAAGTGTTCTCGGCAAATTGTTTCAAAAAGTACTCAATAAAAGACTTCTTTGGTATTTAGAATCAAATAACATTCTCTCTCCCTTTCAATACGGCTTCAGAAAAGGACGAAACACCTCCCAACCTCTTCTTGATCTCCAAACACAAATAAATTCATCAACTCTCCACAAATCATGTCTCTACTCCATCTTTTTTGATCTTCAGGAAGCCTACCCCCGGGTATGGAGACACCTGATTACTGAAAAACTTAAAGAAATCGGCCTCCGAGGTAACCTTCCGAAAATTCTCCAAAGTTTCCTTTGTGGTAGAACCTTAATGGTAAGAATTCAAAACATTTGTTCTCTCCCTCTCCCTGTTCAAAACGGCGTCCCTCAGGGAGAGGTATTCAGCGTCCTACTCTTCCTCCTGGCAATCAATGACATCACAAAACTCGTTAACCCGCCACTCACTCAACGTCTTTTTGCTGACGATTATAACATTTCCTTTTGCTCATCCAACCCCCAAAGAGCCCACAGACTCCTTCAAACTGCACTCGACTCAATCACCAATTGGACATCTAAAAATGGCTTTAAATTCTCCCCCTCCAAAACATTCTCAGTTATTTTCAAGAAAAGATCTCCTATTCCCTCTTTCCAACCATTGACCCTCCAAAATTTTGAAATTCCATCACGCAATTCTGCTAAACTTCTTGGACTCCTTTTTGATCAAAATCTCTCCTGGACCCTCCATATCAAATCCTTAAAAGCAAAATGTATCCAGGCTCTGAACATTTTGAAAATTCTCTCCCACCCCTCCAAAGGATGTTCTAGAAAAGTTTTAATTCAACTATATAAAAGCATAATTCGTTCCAAATTGGATTATGGAGCTCCAATTTATAATTTAGCAAATAAGTCAATCCTCTCTACACTCGACAGTATCCAAACCTTATCTCTCAGAATGGCCTTGGGCGCCTTCCGCACAAGCCCGAAATTGAGCTTATGTGCGGAAGCAGCCGAACCCCCACTCCCTTTCCGTAGACTCATCCTGACCTCTAATTTCCTGTCTTCGGTCTCCCAATTTCCTGAACTACCAATATATAATTCTATCTTCAAAAAAAATACGTACCCAGTTTCCACTTTAAATAAACACATCCTAACCAACTTTAACGCCTCCCTCAACAAACCATTCCGGGCAAACCCTCTCCTTCCCTTATATTCACTCTCCCCTCCTTGGACTCTCCATGTACCCAACTTCCGACTTGACCTCACTCAACTACCTTCAACAAATAACTCTATAATCATTTCTAACATTAAACAACTAATTCGAGAATACCCAGGTTTCAAAATTTGTTTTACAGACGGATCCAAAAAATTAAATAGAACTGCCTATGCCTACTCTATAGATGGTCAAATAACTTCTCACCGTATTCGTAACATTGCCTCTATATTCACTGCAGAATTAATGGCTATATTCTCCTGCCTCTCTCACCTTACACAACTTCCACCTAACAACAAATTTCTTCTACTCACTGACTCTCTTTCTTCACTCCATGCACTGCTAGATACTTATAACAATCATCCTCTCATTCAACGAATCCACCTCACATTACACACTCTAAACTCTATCAACTCCGACATTACTTTCATATGGATTCCTAGTCACATAAACCTAACTGATCATGATTTAGTAGACCTAGCTGCTAAACAAGCATCATCCTTTCCCAGAGTTACAGACAACTCACAAATTCCCGTTTCAGACTATAAAAATTATTACCGTTCCCTCATCCTACAAAAATGGACAAATCTTTGGCAAAATCAAACCTCTAACAAACTCCTAAAAATCAAACGCAACCCCATACCCTGGTCCACATCTATTAGAAAACTTAGAAGAGAAGAAGTAGTCCTTACTCGGCTAAGAATCGGTCATACCAGAACCACCCATTCCTACCTCATCAATCCTGATCTCCTGGCCCCTCCTGTAACCTGAAATTTTCCCCAAGGCACTTTCGTGCGCCTGCAAACTAGTAGATACAACCCAAACCACACTGGGCATCCGTCTGTCAAGACTACCATCATAATTTATCTATAAACAATACCTTGTCTGGATGAAACCAAGTATCACATTGCTGTTGGATGACCCGCCGGACCACGTTCTGAACTACCTGCAACCTGTTTAAAATCTCGTTTGAGCATACCCGAAACCTACTCCTACTATAACCTACCTAACCACTGAGCACACACTTCATCAGAGAATAGACTGTCGTCAAGCGCCAGACTCCAACTTTAAACCGGGTACCGCCGACCCTCGGGACCACTGCCCGAACTAGTTAGATAACTGTCTGACCGCTTAACCTTCCTATCAGGAACAACTGCAATAACGGATCCCCGCCAACACTGCTATTCCACAATGCCGCGGCTACGAGTTCCCGGAATCTTGCCCCGCAGGGCTCATCTCCCTCGCAGTGTCCCTCGGACAGAGCAGCCTCTCTACCACCGCAACAAAGGGGTTGCGCATTCCCCCGTTTTGGATTTGTGAGACAAACTCCAGGCATTCCCCGACCGGTGTCGCCGCACCTGAAGGAGTCCGCCAACCATTGAGCCACCGGGTCCCAACGCAGACTGGTTACTGCTATCGAGCCCAGTTCCCCCTGGCGTCCTATCTTCCTCCCTAAGTAGTGGCCCCGCAAGACTCACAACTCTGCCTGGCTCAGCCAGCCTGAAGGCGCGACCCTCAGCAACTCGGGCCCTTACGTCCCCGGGGTTCGTCACCTCCCCGCTTAGACAAGAACAAGATCCGCACTGCTAAGACATCCATGGTGTCACTTAAATACATCTCATCAACCTGAGATGTTCACCACTAAAGGCCTACACACAGCCCACACTGGCTGATGCAAGATATCTTTGATGTCTACCAAGTACGCCTCACCACATGTGAGATATCCATCTCTGAAGACCTATGTACAGCCCACGTTAGCTGACTACCTTCTGGATAACCAAATGTACTTCACGATATAACCATCGTCACCTAGACACCGACAATAGGGCTCCAGTCACAAACGGACCCTTCATTATAATTCCAATTCATCAACAAACACCCTATCTTGTGTGCCCAGTATCGCTCACTTAAAATTAATACCTACATTAGTATAAAATAAAGAACCCTATCTATCGAGCAGACAAGTGTAAATTACAGATATACTCAGTGAACCAACTCACCGACAATGGGTATGTATTTGTAAATCCAACACAAGACACACTAAAATACACAACTTAAAGACGCGTCAATAACACAACGGCACCAATACTTAATCGGCAACAATATTTAATCGAAACATCAATGAATTAAAGACAAGACGACAACTAGTGAAAGACTCGACGACGATAACACGAGACTGATTTCTACACCTATACGCAGTTTAAATTCCACCCTCGGCCAAACTACGAGGCTACCCTGTCCAGTACCATTCTCCGGTACCAGTTGATCGCGTGTCCTACGCGCACATTCTCCTATTAGTTTTTTTTACACGTATTAATGTTCATTAGCTGCAGAGATGTCGAGAACAGCACCCAATACAATAGGAAATGACAAAACTGCAACGAGCTCGCATCTACCTGGACTCCAGCTCGCATCTACCTGGACTCCGTGTGTCTTACGCCTTTCTTTCCTTTCTTTCCGGGTTTTAAAACCACCTATTATATTATTGTAGGAGAAATATCCACTGATGTTCTTAAATCGTCACGGTTGCTTCGGACAACGTGGCTTTCGCCATACAATATTACTCTCGTCGTATCAAATATATGTTATAGTGGGTACTGCTAGATTAAAACTTACCACAAAATATTTACAGTATTTACATTCGGCCTCTCCTGACCTACACCTTGCCCCCAAGGTGCCTTATTACTCTGGAACATCTGAGGGAACGAGCCTGGTATCTCCATCCATAAGCTCCTCCAACACATCGCCTCCATTCCATTTCTTTATCTGATCAGCGGCCACAACCTGTTGATAGTGCCTCCCCTTCGTCCTCAAGCCAGCCACATCCCCCACCTCATATCGATCATTGGGCAAGACCCTCTTTACTTCTAGGGGTCCCCGATAGGCGTCGTGTAGTTTCTGACTTCTACCTACTCTAACAGCATCATCCAGATTCTTGCTGCTATTGGGTGCAGTACTTGACTTAGTCTTCTGCTCAATTAAAACCAAATCTCCCACAGCATAAGTAGAGGCCGGCCTGCGGCGCAGATCATAAGTTCTCTTCTGTTTCTCCTGGCATTTAATGATCTTCTCGGCAGCTTGCTTCCTCAGGGCAACCAGATCTTCAAGCTGTTGAGATACCAACTGAACCTCATCTCGTAATACTGCATCATCCCCTCCTCTGGGGGTGTAGCCAAATAATAGCTGGCTGGGTGTTTTGCCAGTGCTTGCATGGACGGTATTGTTGATGGCAAATTGGACTTGGTATAGATCTTCATCCCATCGATTCTCCTCCTCCTTGGTAACTAGAGCGTTCAGAACCGACTGGTTGAGGCGCTCTACCTGACCATTGGCCCTAGGTGTTGCAAGGGCTACTTTAATATGAATGATTTGGTTTTGATCCATAAAGTTGGCAAACTCCCTTGACGTGAAAGCCGAACCTCGATCCGTTATCACCGTGGTTGGGGTACCATAGGTGGCAAAGATATCTCGCAGGTATTGGATAACCAACCTGGTTTTGGTGGACCTTACTGCGCGAAGAAAACCGAACTTAGTGAACCCATCAATGGCCACAATGAGATGTTCATTCCGCTGCTTAGTGCGGGGAAGAGGACCTACATGGTCTATATGCAAGGTAGCCAACGGTCTAGACCCTTTTGGAATGGGATTCAAAAACCCCTCTGGTTTCCCTCCCTTTCTTTTAGTGTAGAGGCAAGGAATACAACAGAGTACAAATTTCTGAATGTATTCTCTCATCTTGGGGAACCAATAGGCCTCCTGAACACGAGCAAGGGTCTTTTCGGTACCGCAGTGCCCCACTGCCTGGTGAGCCGACTTAACCACCTCGTGACGCATACCTTGAGGGACCACCCACAGCAAGCCTTGAGCAGTGTTCTTATATACTCGATTCTGTCGCAGGGTGTAAGTACTATGGATGTATCGCTCTTGATTGGTCTGTGGAGGCTGCTCCAAGACCTTTGAGATCTCCTTAACTTCCGGATCAGTCAATTGAGCGGTGAGCACCCAGTCTTCAATGGGCTCAATCCTGAGTATAAAATCCGCTGGCTCTTCTCCTGTTCCAATTGGATTGCGACTCAATGCATCCGCATGCTGCATCCGGTTTCCTGGACGATATTCTATGGTGTAATCAAACTCTTGGAGTTGCAGCAGCCACCGGGCAATCCGAGGGACTAACTGTTTCTTGTTACTACAGGTTTTCAAAGAGTTACAGTCAGTAAAGATGGTAAATTTACTCCCCAGCAAGTAACACCTAAATTTTCTGAGGCTCTCTACTATGGCCAACGTCTCCAATTCATAAGAATGGTACCTACCCTCAACATCAGAGGTGTTGCGGCTGTAGTAGGCCACTGGATGCATTTTCCCATCTTCTTGCCTCTGAAGCAGAATGCCTCCTAGACCCAGAGAACTGGCATCAGTGTGCACCTCTGTTTCAGCACCAGATTTGAAGAGAGCTAGGACAGGTCGTTGCACCAATATTTCAATCAATCGCCGGAATGCGGTCTCTTCCTCATCTCCCCACTTCCATGGTTGATCTTGTTTGAGGAGCCCAGAAAGAGGACGGGCAATGGTGGCGTAGTCCTTCACAAATTGTCGAAAGAAGCCAGTCAGGCCCAGAAACTGGCGGATGTTATGAACACTAACTGGCCTAGGGAACTCCTTTACTGCTAATGTTTTCACCAGTCCTGGTTGGATCTTCCCATTACAAATTTCAAATCCCAGGAAAGTCACCCTCTCCACCAAGAAGGCACACTTCTCGGGATTCAGTTTGAGCCCCGCAGCCCTAAGTACCTTCAACACCCTTCTTAGTCCTTGGAGAGCACCCTCCACTGAACTGGAATGGATCAGGATGTCATCCAAGTAGACAACAGCAATGTCCTGCACGGATTTCAGGACTTTGTTCATAAACCGTTGAAAGACTCTAGGGGCGTTAGTTAGACCAAACGGCATGCGGACCCACTGGTATTGCCCTCGGGGCGTAACGAAAGCCGTGTACTTCTGTGATTGAGGCGCCATCTTGATTTGATAATAACCAGCCCTCAAATCGAGTCTAATAAAATACTTTGCACCCTCCAATTGATTAACTTGATCATCGATCCGGGGCAATGGGTGGCTGTCTTTTATCGTTCGAGAATTGAGGCGTCGAAAATCCACACAGAGCCGCCATTCCCCATTAGCCTTAGGTGCCAACAAGGCAGGGGATGCGTACTCTGAGTTAGATTCTTGAATGATGTTATTTGCCAGAAGTTCGTCGATCATATCTTGCAGACGCTGTTGCTCAGCCGGCGCCAACCTATAGGGCCTACACGTGAATGGGGTGGGGTCAGAAAGCGCTATATCCATCTGGACACCCACCGCCTCATCCAAATCGCCCACCGACAGAGCGATACGGTCCCGGAATTCATAGAGGATGGCAAATAGCTTTTCCCTATCTGCCGGATCAACTTCGCCAATTTCCAAATTATTGGGATCAAAGCTCACAGGGGCAGCTTTAATCAGGAATATAGGGTTAGAGTCGGGCTCCTGCCCTAGAGCTTGTTGTTGGTCGTTGGTTTTCCCTCTTCCACTCTGAATAAAAGTTAGCGTTTTAGAATCTTTGGTTACCACAATATGGGGCTGTTCCGTAAAGGTTTGCCCAATAATAAGAGGGTCCTCTTGAGCCTCATCTGGAACAATATCAGCGCAAACCCTGCCCACTGCCTGGTCAATTCTCAAGTCAAAGCAGGTGGTCCCTAAAGTTTGGACCTGGCCTCCACCATACCCATGCAGTGTCTTTTGTCCTGGGCAGCGGGTAAGGCCACACTTCTGCACTTCTTGATTCCTAATTGTGGTAACCCGACAACCAAAGTCAACGTATCCCCTGGTCTTAACTGTATTTACAAAGACGGGTTTCTTATATTTTTCGTTCAGAGTGGACGGGTTAATTAGTCAAATTTTCTTTGGGCAATTGTTCTTGAAGTGACCCACTTCGTTACAAGTAAAGCACCTCTTCTCAGCAGGTCCAGTCCTCTTTGAATCATTGGACTTCTTCTGCCATACAACCACCTCCTTCTTCCCTGATCCAGACGGAACGGACGGTTTGACCACAGGGTCAGGTTTGGTTGTGAATTGGGGGCACTCCCTTGGATAATGGCCCTTCTGGCCACACTTAGCACACTTATTTTCGGCCTTGGAGAATGGCTTTGACCAGCGACTACTAGAGGGTTTTGGCTGAGAGGCCGAGACGGTACTCAAGTATTGGAACAGTAATTCCGGTGTCTTATACTGCCCTCCCTCGGCGGTGCTCTTCACCATTTGATCTGTTATCCCGTGGGTAATGAAGGCCACCGCTTTTTTTCCCTCGATTTCTAATCTATTGAGAAGGGCTAGCTTTTCATAGTAGTAAGCCACGTATGTCTCCTTCTCACGCTTCTTGCGGGCCAACATCTCTTCCATTAAAAGCGGGTAATTCACCTCGGTAGGGAAGGCAGCCAAGATCATCACCTTCCACTCCGGCCACGAATAATCCACCGACTTGAGACTCCGATACCAGGTTTTGGCTAACCCCTCCAATTTCCCCGTAGCGTAGTGTATTGTTGAAGCCTCTCTCCACTCATTAATCTGGCTCAACTGATCCACTTTTCGGATCCATTCCTCGCTTGTCTGCTTGGCATCCTCTGGATCAAAAGGGGGAATACTATCCCCATTGATATGGTGGGGCCTAGGTTCAGATCGCGGGGGGTAAGCCAACATATAATTTCCCATTATTGCTGCCAACCTTTCTACACTGGCCTCAGCTGGAGAGGGACTAACGTCCTCCCCTTCATGGGTAGTCGATAGACGCGGTCGTTTAGGGGGAGCTGGCTGAGAAGGGCGATGAGAGCTAGAGGATTCAAAGGAGACTACCTCCTCTTCAACAGTGGCGCGACGATTACGGGTAGTACGACGGGCAGGCATATTGAATTACTAATTAAAATAAAATAAATAAAGGAACAATTATAATTTCTCTCTATAAGGTTGCAGAACTGGTCTTGGTCATCCACAGCGTTACTAGAACAACAATCCAACCATGGCTAATGAGCCTTTATCCCACTTCTGAGTTAATGTAACCTGAAATTTTCCCCAAGGCACTTTCGTGCGCCTGCAAACTAGTAGATACAACCCAAACCACACTGGGCATCCGTCTGTCAAGACTACCATCATAATTTATCTATAAACAATACCTTGTCTGGATGAAACCAAGTATCACATTGCTGTTGGATGACCCGCCGGACCACGTTCTGAACTACCTGCAACCTGTTTAAAATCTCGTTTGAGCATACCCGAAACCTACTCCTACTATAACCTACCTAACCACTGAGCACACACTTCATCAGAGAATAGACTGTCGTCAAGCGCCAGACTCCAACTTTAAACCGGGTACCGCCGACCCTCGGGACCACTGCCCGAACTAGTTAGATAACTGTCTGACCGCTTAACCTTCCTATCAGGAACAACTGCAATAACGGATCCCCGCCAACACTGCTATTCCACAATGCCGCGGCTACGAGTTCCCGGAATCTTGCCCCGCAGGGCTCATCTCCCTCGCAGTGTCCCTCGGACAGAGCAGCCTCTCTACCACCGCAACAAAGGGGTTGCGCATTCCCCCGTTTTGGATTTGTGAGACAAACTCCAGGCATTCCCCGACCGGTGTCGCCGCACCTGAAGGAGTCCGCCAACCATTGAGCCACCGGGTCCCAACGCAGACTGGTTACTGCTATCGAGCCCAGTTCCCCCTGGCGTCCTATCTTCCTCCCTAAGTAGTGGCCCCGCAAGACTCACAACTCTGCCTGGCTCAGCCAGCCTGAAGGCGCGACCCTCAGCAACTCGGGCCCTTACGTCCCCGGGGTTCGTCACCTCCCCGCTTAGACAAGAACAAGATCCGCACTGCTAAGACATCCATGGTGTCACTTAAATACATCTCATCAACCTGAGATGTTCACCACTAAAGGCCTACACACAGCCCACACTGGCTGATGCAAGATATCTTTGATGTCTACCAAGTACGCCTCACCACATGTGAGATATCCATCTCTGAAGACCTATGTACAGCCCACGTTAGCTGACTACCTTCTGGATAACCAAATGTACTTCACGATATAACCATCGTCACCTAGACACCGACAATAGGGCTCCAGTCACAAACGGACCCTTCATTATAATTCCAATTAATCAACAAACACCCTATCTTGTGTGCCCAGTATCGCTCACTTAAAATTAATACCTACATTAGTATAAAATAAAGAACCCTATCTATCGAGCAGACAAGTGTAAATTACAGATATACTCAGTGAACCAACTCACCGACAATGGGTATGTATTTGTAAATCCAACACAAGACACACTAAAATACACAACTTAAAGACGCGTCAATAACACAACGGCACCAATACTTAATCGGCAACAATATTTAATCGAAACATCAATGAATTAAAGACAAGACGACAACTAGTGAAAGACTCGACGACGATAACACGAGACTGATTTCTACACCTATACGCAGTTTAAATTCCACCCTCGGCCAAACTACGAGGCTACCCTGTCCAGTACCATTCTCCGGTACCAGTTGATCGCGTGTCCTACGCGCACATTCTCCTATTAGTTTTTTTTACACGTATTAATGTTCATTAGCTGCAGAGATGTCGAGAACAGCACCCAATACAATAGGAAATGACAAAACTGCAACGAGCTCGCATCTACCTGGACTCCAGCTCGCATCTACCTGGACTCCGTGTGTCTTACGCCTTTCTTTCCTTTCTTTCCGGGTTTTAAAACCACCTATTATATTATTGTAGGAGAAATATCCACTGATGTTCTTAAATCGTCACGGTTGCTTCGGACAACGTGGCTTTCGCCATACAATATTACTCTCGTCGTATCAAATATATGTTATAGTGGGTACTGCTAGATTAAAACTTACCACAAAATATTTACAGTATTTACACTCCTTCTTGTTTTTACTGTCCAGAAGAAATTCTTACAGTCGAACACTTCTTTTCTTGTCCCATTCTCTCTCCTCTCCGCTCTTCCTTTAATATTCCTTCCTCCCTCGATTATTTACGTCAAACTCAATTTTATTTCATCATTTAAAAAAAAAAAAAAAAAGAAAAAAAAAATTAAGACTCTATTACCGTTCTCACAACATCCACAGTTCCACTCTTGTAATGTTTAAATTATAACTTTGTACATTCCTTTATTTCAACCGCCGAGCCAATGGCCCTTGAGCAGCTCAGAGCTCGTTAAAAATAAAAAAATAAAAAAAAAAAAAAAAAAGAAAGAGAAAAATAAAATTACAGACATTTAGAAAAAAAAAACAAAAAACAAAAAAAAAAAAAAAAATAATAATAATAATAATAATAATAATAATAATAATAATAATAATAATAATAATGATAATGATAATGATAATAATAATAATAATAATAATAATAAATAAATAGAAAAATAAAGAAAAAAATAAAAATAAAATAAACAGGGTGTTGGAGGATGGAGCTGATAATTTGATTGTAAAGATCGATTTTAACAGAAAACCTCTTTTATCGGTGAAAAAACGTTTGCTGTCCGTCGTCCGGCTGGCCGGCAAAGCTTGGAGCTCGAAAATAATCCTCCTATTATATATCGCTCCAAAGTCCGGGCCTGTGACGACACAACTTGATGACGTCATACATCTGGGATGTCAAAATTTTTCAGATTCTACGTGCTCCATAAAACAGGTTCCTGCCACCGCTTGTTTAACTCCGTTAAAGAACCCGTGAGTTTCTAATAAATTCAATGATCGTTGTTTATGATGATGATCAACTACTTGATGAAGTCAAACATTTCCCAAGTGTCGCGATCAAATTTGTTCAAAAGACCCTTAATTTGAGCGAAGTCCCTTCTCGGATACCTATTTACCTTCGAAAATTTTCAAGTTCTTGTAAATAGTTAAATTAGATCAAACTAAACCTTCCTAACGTCAACGTAAGTCGAATCCTCGTATTAACAAGTCGAAAATTTCTCAAGTTATGAAGTGGAGCTTCTACTCACCGCCGGGACGCTAAGGTTTCCTTCGAAAAATTTTACAAAAACCTAAAGTAAATCAAAGCACCTCTTTTCGTTTGAACTACAATTTTTGAGCTGTTAGAAGAAATAAGCAGAGATTCGTCGGACAAAACCAATAATATTAGGCTGCATTTTGACCACAAAATCACTTATTACAAAAACTCAAACAAGGGATCGTTGAATTTTTAGTGAGAAGATTAGGAATATCGAAGCTACGGTAGGTACGAAGAAAATTTTGAAATACTACTTTTTATGCAAAGTTTACAAGAAATTTCAATTTTGTACTCGAAATAATTAATTAAGTCCAACTCCGTCCATCATTAAAATCCCCTTTCAAAATTATCACCATTTCAACACCTTTTTTCGTGTCAACATGTGGTAATTAATTCAATCATCTAAGCCTGAGGTACAGTCTCATAGGTTTCAATTTCTCATAATAACATTTAACTCGAGGACCAGCCCAAAAACTCTAAAATGACCATCGAATAGAATCACAAAATTACACTAGGTATGAAGAAATATTTTGTTGCCAATCGAAAACTTCATTTTTTGCCTCAGTTCATTGGATTTTTTGATGTCATTATTTTTTAATTCGCGCTATTACTGTAAGGAGCCTTGGCCGTCAACAAAGTAATATTGTTGCCGTTGCCCAGGACGCACCACGTGGAGGTGGCTCCTATGCGTCCCGAGACACTGAAGATCCTAGCCCTACACTAAAGACAAAAAAAAAAGGAATTCCCTATACATAGAAGACTGTGCACGACCACAACAGTCAACCCCGGCTAACGAAGATAAAATCCCAGCGAGGTATATCCGAATATGGTGCGCTGTACCTACAACTGCAAAAATGAGAGAAGGCGCAGGCACCCACGTCAGTCCGCCACGAATTACGAAGACTGTTTACAACTTCAACGTCTCAGTTACAACCTCAGGTGGTTGCCTCTTCATTGGCGGAGTCAAGTAAACTGAGTTAAACTCATCCTGCGCCCCACCGTGAGCTTATCCGATCGTGGGTGCACTGAATAATCAAAAAGCACAATATCATCACGCGCGCGGTTAATCCGCATTATGCGTTCAATGCACTTCCTGTAAGACCTAACCATCATATAAAGTATAATATGTAGATAGAGTAATAGCGCGAACCAAAAATAAACAACATCTTTAGTCAAAATTTGGAATTGTCGTTCCACCCGGGTTTCAGAATGGAACGGCCGCTACAAACTGACGATGTTTTCAATTTTAATTTTTCAAATTAGAATAAGTATGATTGAAGGTAGCACGGTATCATCGCGCGCGAGTATATCCGCATCATGCGCTCAATGTACTTCCTGCAATCCACCTACGACAGCGCAAACAAAATTTCTCAACACCTTTGTCAAACTTTGGAGTTGTCGTGCTACTCGTATTTCAGAATGGACCGACCGCTACAAAATGACGATGTTTTCAATTTAAATTTCAAATGAAAAAATGAGTTGATCCAAAAGGAGAGATCGTAATTGACCGATACCGGTTGTCTACACAGGAGTCGTCGGCTTACACACCCATATTTCAGAGTGCAACGGCTACTCCGGAATGACGGGTGGCGTAATCAAGTCCTAAAAATAATTTCGGCTGAAAGAAAGTACATTTTTAATTAGAATTAGGTGTTATTGATGGTAGCACAATATCATCGCGCGCGAGTATATCCGCATCATGCGCTCAATGTACTTCCTGCAATCCACTGTAATAGCGGGAACAAAAATGAACATCACCTTTTGTCAAAATTTGGAGTTGTCGTGCCACCCGTATTGATTCAGAATGGAACGACCGCTACAAAATGACCATGGTCTCGATTTAAATTTTTATTTGATATGAAAAAATATTGTATCAAAATTTTGAAAGGCAGGAAAGACGCCCTAAAAATAATTTCGGCTGAAACAAAGTACAGATTTTAATTAGAATATTAGTGTTAGTATCCCAGTATGATTAGGTAGTTCAAGCAACACAAATGTATACCGGTGGTACACATAAGAAACATGCAGAAAATAATTTCAAAAAACCTCGTCATGCACACGCCAACAAAACAAAAAACCGATCGGAAAAGGTAACTAACCCGTCCACTTTCCACATCTGCGATAAACATACTAAACTGGTTGAAAGCTGAAAGGAAAGAGCGAACTACGCACTTGCTTGAATGCACGATGACGTTTGCAAACTTTACCTGTCCTTTCTTGCTCATTGGTTGAATGATTCAAATAAGAGGGAGTGACTTAACGGATTCGATCTTACAGGCACACAGGTACCTGGCACTTCAACAATGCTTGTTTACACGATGTAAATGAGTTTATGTGCCTTTGTGTCTTCGTGTCTTATTAGCGACGACACACAATAGCATCAGTCCTGACAACACTAAAGGTGTCAACAATTCACCATCCGAAAATTGCGATCTGACTCTGCAAACAAGCTGAAAATATTCTTCACAATCAGAGTTTTTTCCGCTCGAGATCATAACTCGAATATTTCATCGATGTAATAAAATGCATATCAAACGGGGTAGCCACTTTATTCAGAACAATATTCCTTAAACATAGATGGGCAGAAAAAGATTGTGTTATACGCCAAGGTCATTGACATTACGCTGCAATCTGAGTAAGCTTGGATCATCTGACTGCCGTGAGTGTACAAATAGGTACGTGGATTGATAGGCGTGCAAAAAGGTACATCGCATTACTTACTTGACTCGACAATGCAAACAAAACACAAAATATTTAAAATAATATTCTCAATTAAACATCCTCCCATCTTGATCAGAAGAAATTCCCTTCGGTCTTTCGAATTTTTGGATTCTGATTTGATAATCGAATTTAATGAAATTCCAATTGGGATGTTAACCTATGTTTGGTAGCGCTAGAATCGCCTTCCTCTCTCGCCGCACTCGCTTGAATTTCTGGGTGACGATTTTACGTTCAATGTATTCGGCCATAAGAAACGAGATTTTCAATTAGTCGTAGATAGCTCAATACTTCACTATTAGAATTACTTCTTTCAGTTATCGATTCTCTTGAAGTGTTTAAACGATTTATAGGATATAATTTTTTGATATTACGAATTGTAATAATTTAAATCGTATTTGAAAATTGCAAATTCCCCATCATGAAGCATGGTACATTAAAATTATCCCCCACATGTTCGAGCACGGCTACCAACTTACGCAACTTGGGTTAACATCCCAATAGGATAATGCTGAAAAACTTTCAACATTCAAATAACACCAAACTCAACGATCAGCCAAAAGCCAGCTTTATTGTTTTGACTGATGGAAAGCCAGAAGCGGAGCCTAAGCTGTATTTTTCAAGGTTATCAGTTTCAGCCGAAAGCCTAAGCCGTATTGTTTGGCTGCAACTGCAACACTTTGGTTGATGTGATTGACAAGATCCATTCACAATGATATGATCGCACAAATCAATTCCTGGTTCTAAGAAAAGGCAGTAGGCATCCGTGTATCAATCTGGAGGTTTGGGTCATTTTGCATTCCATATCTTCAGATTGACATTTAGACGCTTAATACCTTTTCTTGGAACCTGGTCACTAAATTATTGCTGGGATGTCCAGCTAAAGCCAGCCAAACGTAAGCCAAAAGCTTAAGCCAATGTTGTGACCGTTTTTGCGGAAGCTAAAAGTCAGCTAATGAAATGCGCCCTGTTTGGCTGTCAGCCCAAAGTTAGACAATCATTGAAAAATTGGATATCGGCTTTGGAACAATATAAACCGGCTCCGGAACGGTATAAAGCGACTCCGGAACGTTATCAAGCGACTCCAGAACGATAAATGAATAAGCTATTAGCCAATGGTAAGTCAGTCAATGAAATCGAGAACCATTGGCTTTCAGTTTAAGCCAATGCGAGAAAAAGCCGAAAGCCACAAGCTAAGTTTAAGTCAATGATGATTGGCTGGACATCCCTGCTAAATTGACAAATAGAAACTAGAAAGCAAGCATATAAAATGGTACATTACAAGTCTCTGGAGGAAACATATTGTAGCTTCTAGACATGTCATCCAGAGATGTTGCACAAAAACGAAAACAAATCACGAAATTGACAAAAGTTTTTGGGCTGGAATAACAAAACAAAATGCAGTAACTTAACAAAAACGAAAATAATTTCTTTCCAACAGAAAATTTTGAAAAAAGGAAATACCGAAAATGAAATTGGAGACGTTTGAGCAAAACCAATACATTTTGCACAAAAAAGAAAACAAATAACGAAAATATTTTTTGGGCTGAATTATTATAAGGGAATGAAAGTCAGTAACGAATATCGAAAGTAATTTTGTTTTAGTAGAAAATTGCAAGATAACAAAAGTAAATACTTACCAAAACAAAAGTTTTGAATTTCGTTAACATCTCTGCAATATTATGTCTTTGGGCTGGAGGTCAGTAAGTTTAAATTGGAAAACAAGATGCTCTGTGACGTCATCAATGACCTTGAGCTACATCAGGGATATGACCAGAGATGTTGCACGAAATTCCTTGAATTTTGTTTATAGTTATTTTCTTTTGTTATCTTGCAATTTTCCGTTAAAACAAAATTACTTTCATTTTTGTTACTGAATATTGTTTCGCCTTATTTCAGCCCAAAAAATTTCGATAATTTCGTGATTTGTTTTTGTTTCCATGCAACATCTCTGGCAAATTCCTTGAATTTTTTTTGGTATTTTACTTTTGTTATATCTTTGCAATTTTCTGTTAAAACAAAATTAATTTTGTTTTCGTTAGTGAATTTCGTTTCCTTATTTCAGCCCAAAAAATTTCGTTATTTTTGTTATTCGTTTTCGTGCAAAATGCATTGATTTTGCTCAGACGTTACCAATTTTGTTTCGGTAGGTATATTTCCTTTCTTCAAAATTTTCTGTTGGAACAAAATTATTTTTGTTTTCGTTACTGCATTTCGTTTTGCTATTTCAGCCCAAAAAATTTCCTTAATTTATCGTGATCCTTTTTTTTTTCTTTTGTGGAACATCTCTGATCTTTTCCATGAAGTGGAAAAACAGGGCTGCTTAGCCAATCTTATTGGCTAAAAACTTAGCTAAAAGCTCACCCTTCAAATTGATCGGCTTCGGCTATCAACTAACGGCTAACCCAGTTTTATTGGCTAGCTAACAACTAGCTAATTTTGCGCCATAATAGAATGGCTAATGGTTAAGAGCTAAAAGCTAACGGCACAAAGTAGGAGAGAGGTCACTCCAATGTGGAGGAGTGAGGTGTGGGGAAGATAAAATACTAACGGTCAAGCTAATGGCTAATGTAATTTCATTAGCTTGCTAACAGCTAGCTAATTTTGGATGAATTGAAAATTTCTCGGCTAACTTGATTCGAGTTAGGTTGCTTTCCAAGTTTGTAAAAAATACAGCCGACTTTCGGCTTCAGCTTTTAGCTCGAATTGATGACGTTGAAAAAACAGCTTGGCTTAAAAAACAATAGAACATACGGCTGATTATTGGCTTCAGCTGTCGATTTTTAGCTAACTGTAATGCCCCGACAGAAACTCGAGGTTCTTGTAAAATTGTATTGTTGGCAAAATAATACGAAAAAATTTGTTTTCAATTCTCACTATTTTCTCGCACGAGAATCGATTCTGAATTCTAAAAACATAATCCTCTTCCATAACTGAATGCGATGCTACAAAGTAAGATACGATCCATAATTTTTGTACAGCAAATCATAGTGAACTACGAAAGAAAAAATATTCGACGTAATACAAAAATTAAAATTTTATTTCTTGAGGGAAAATGCAATAATAAGAATATATCAACGAAATACATAGTACAAATTTGAGTAAGCCAACTTTGTTGATTTACTTAAATTATCACCGGTGACTAAAAACACGAGAGAAAAAAATGGAAGAGAATGAATGAAATCTACATAACTCGATGTACACTCACTTGAGAATGTTGTCTTCTCTCAAAAATGTATTACTTCTTACGATTAAATAATTATTACATGGTAAGAATGCGTAGTAGTACTAAAAAAAAAAAATTGGATAGGTCACTAGGCCTAGAATCAATCGTTTTTTGTGGAAAGGAGAAGACAATATTAGTGAAATGAAAGGAACAGGGAGAACAAGGAAGAAGGATATTTTTGTTGGTGCGAAGCATTCGATTGAGTATTCGTTCAAAACGATATAATTTTGTACTTCTTTGGTTACTCGAAATTACGGTATCTTTGATACAAAAGAAATCTATATCTTACACATAATAATTATACGAAATAAACATCGCTGCACCGTTAATGTGAGATGAGAGTAGAGAAAATATGTAAGAAAACGAGCGTAGTCGTTTGTAAAAGCAAGTAAGCTATCGTAAGAATAGGTAATATTAAATTTTATAAAAATTTGTATTTATCTTTATTATATATTAAATATATATACTTTTTTTTGAGTGTGTTTATGTACTGCAAAAAACTTTTTCCTCTTATGTACAAAGGAGAAAATAATTGAAAAAGTAATAATAAATAGAGAATAAGGTAAACGATGAAAAAAAAAAAAAAAAGAAAGAAAATAACAACAAAATATAAATCAATAAGGTATATGATATTCTAACAACGAGAATAATGATCAAAAATTAAATAACTCAATGAAACAAGAAAAAAAAAAAAAGAAAGAAGAGGCGCGTATGAAAGTAAAATGTGAATTAATATCATGAAGGAGGAAAATCACATCACTATTAAAAGTCTGTAAAAGATTTTAAAAATTCACTCGTTTCCCAAGAAATAGATAAGCTTGTTAGTCGTCATGAATCATTCTTCTTTAAATACAATACGCCTGAGTAGTTCTACGCGCCAATATAGTAATATCGAAAGTAAATAAAAATTCTCTCTCAAGTCTCGTACAGCAACTACCATTAAAATAACTTAGATCGTCAATTATCGCAACACCAATAAACACATGAACGATCCACGCTAAAAAAGAAAATAAACAACGATTGTTCCTCGTTCTGAAAAATGAGTTCTACTTGTAAAAAATAATAAAAAACAATGCACAATCTGAAGAGAGAGAGAAAAAAAAAAAAAAAGAAAAAAGAAAACGAATCTCATAATTTACAGAAAGAGGATAACAGGCGATAATAATATTATATTAATGAATTAATGAAATACTTAACGAAGTATTTTGAGCATCGATTTGTCCTTATTATAAATACGTACACACTACAACGAACGCACACAACATACAGACGTACACATTTACACCGAACAAGATAACAGTCTACAACGCACGATATTACAAATTTAATAATATATTTAAGAAAAAAAATTTAAGGCCATCAAAATACGTTATTGAAGCATAAGTTCACGTAGATTTCGCTGCAAAATGGTATCTTTGACGGCGTTGAATACCACTTTAATATTTTCTGTATCGACGGCCGTCGTAAAATGGTGAAATAGTCTTTTCTGTCGATCACGCTTCGCGCTTTTAAAGTAGTCTAACAAGAACTCTTGCACGTCCAGCAGCTTGCTCGCATCGCCGCTGAATTCCGGAAAGTGCCAAGCGACGTTTGTCTCTCGATTTTTTAGCTTCTCTTCCAGCAGATCCGTCTTGTTCAAGAACAGTATGAACGATACTTTGTGGAATATAATGTTGTTCACAATCGTATCGAATATATTTCTCGACTCTACCAAACGATTCGTTCGCCTGAAAAAGATGAGAAAAAGTAAACGAGATTAGCATCTTCCATACAAAACGTGTATTAGCATACTCTATGGTTATTTGAGGGCAGTGCTATTGAATACAAACGGTATAGGTTAAATTCGATTACCATTGATCGAGGTACCGTACTTATATCTTCACATATTTGCTTACAATATACTTGTATACGTAATATATTCTCAGAATTATCAAGAGATTAGTGATACCGTTATCGATGTAACGAAGAAGGTATTCGTATGAATTTCACAATGGAAGTGATGAAGATTAGTGAAGTGAGATTGTATACAGTCGTTTGACTATCGAACTTTGTAAACAAAATGATGTCGAAGAATCACTACCCAGAAAAATCGTGATTTTGAAGATTCAATGAAGGCTAGAGAAATGTGAAACGATAATTCTGGACACCGACTACTCCGCTATTGATCATTACACTTGAACACAACAGGAGACTCTAACTGGTTTATTATGTTTGCCAACTAAGATATAAATACAGTGACTAGTCCATCAATACTTGTAAGAGACCCTGAATGGCTCGTCAAATATGGTAGCTATAACTTGAACACAATAAAAGACCCCGGCAGCCTTATCAAGTACGGTATTAGAAAGAATAAACTGGAGACTCTAATTTGTTCATCAAGGGAGGTAACCAGAATCTGAGCCCAATAGGAGACTCTGACTGGCTCATGAAGTAAGATAGTCGGAATCGCAACACAATAGGAGACTCGAGTTGACTTTTTAAGCATATAATCTGGAATTTGAGAACGACAAGAGACTTGGTAGCCCGAATCTGAAACACAATAGGAGACTTGGATTGACTCATCAATTATGGTAGCTAGAACCTGAACACTATTGGACACTATACTCTAATTCGTTCACAAAGTGAGGTAGCCAGAATCTACACACAATAGGAAACTCTAACGGGCTCATGAAGTATGAGGGCCAGAACATGAACACAATAGGGTACACTGACTGGTTCATCGAGTTTGGTGGGCGAAATTTGAATACAATAATTAAAAACCAGTGTATACATAGAAACTGTACTCATGACTTAAATTATAATTATAGACCCATATTCTGGGCATAGGCCTCGCTCAACCTCGACCATTCAATCCTGTCCGTCGCCACCCTTTCGTAATATGTAATTATTCCTAATAAATTTGGTTATCCTATCCTCCCATTTTGTTTTTTGGCCACCGCTCATCCTTTTTTCCCACTGAAACCACTTCGTTATCTTTGCAGTCCATTTCTCATCCCTTATTCTAGCGACATGTGCCGCCCAGTCCCACTTCCTTTTGCTTATTTCGTGAATGAATTCCCAACTGCTTTTAAACTTTTTCTTGATATCCTTTGTATCAATCCTGTCTTTCGTTCTGACATAGTCATTGACCGAAGCATTGAGTTATATGTTATCCTAATTTTTTCTTCTAATTTCTTTGTTGTTGTCCAGGTCTGGGCTCTTGTATGCCAAAGTAGGTAATACACAGCTATTCAGAATGCCACTTTTATAACTGTTTCTGAATGGACCTTTGAATACCCTTTTTAAGAGTATTTCTTCCAGGCCAGCGTAATCCACCTACTGAGCTACTCATACTTATTAATTTACCCAGGTATATTACATCATTTTTCAACTCAATAATTCATCCATCCTTTTCTATCCCTCTTTTCTCTTTTCCATTTTTTGTTAGAATCCTCGTTTTTTCAATGTTTATCCCTAGATCTGCTCCCCCTTCTCGTCTAATTCCTTTATCATACCTTCCAATACCACCATACTTTTGAAATTCGACGAGGAACAACTTTTATTTGAAACATTTTTTCATAAAATTTCAATTTCGGGAGATACCTATATGGAAAAACTGATTTTGGTCCTCTTTTGAACGGCCTTTGCAAGGCTTTGCCAGGGCACTAATTGACCTAGGCTGAACATTAAATACGTTATTTGGTAGGAAATTTAACGAGGAACAACTTTTGTTGGAAACATTTTTTAATAAAATTTCAATTGTGTGAGACATATGGAAAAACTGATTTTGGGACTCTTTAGAACGCCCTTTGCAAAGTCACTAATTAGCATAGGCTGAAAGTTGAATACGTTAATTAGTAGGAAATTTAACGAGGAACAACTTTTGTTCGAAACATTTTTGAATAAAATTTCAATTTCCCGCGATATAGGCGAAAAACTCATTTTTAGGAGGTTCGAACCCCCATTAAAAAAAAGAAGCTCCAGTATGTTGTTCAGGACCACATCCTGAACCATTTTCAGCAAAGAAACGTTTGCTCCAGCAAAACGTTTTTTTTTCTTCTCATTTGCCTAATATGGCTATAATTTTGGTACCTATTACAATTTTTCACCGCTTAGCGCAACGCTAGCGCTACCCATTTTGAATGACTTCTCAACATGTATGGTAGCTAGGAGCTAAACACAATAGGAGACTCTGACTGACTCATCAAGTATGGTATCCAGAAAGTAAACACAATAAGGTACTTTAACTGGTTCATGAAGTATAGTAGCCAGGACCTAAACACAGTAGGAAACTATGACTACTCCTAGTGTACGATTCTTAGCCAGCCACAATTTGAACACAATGGGGTACTCTGACTGGCTCACACTGTGCAGTTTTCAGAATCTGAACAA
The DNA here is from genome assembly GCA_035079385.1 of Aspidiotus rigidus. NCBI lineage: Eukaryota > Metazoa > Arthropoda > Insecta > Hemiptera > Diaspididae > Aspidiotus > Aspidiotus rigidus. Next base: position 16,628,086 of record JAVHKY010000013.1, read on the forward strand.
AATAGGACACGGAAACCCATTTTGAGTATGATGAGGTGTAAGTAGTGCACATGATATTTAAAAAATTCCAAAGTGTACGGAGAAAGGTCACAAATCTACAGATGAAGACGCAGCAGAACAACCTGATTATGACAGAGGCGAGACAGTAGTTACAATAAAGAAGGGGGAGTGGATTGCTTACAAGCGACTGGAAACGGTCAATGTAGGCAACACTCTTACCCGAGTGCATCAAGGATACGGATCCATTGTTGATGTCACTTTTGCCTCAGAGAGCCTAGCCCGAAGAATAGAAGGCATCACCGGTATATCAACTTCTCCATCCGCCGGGAAGTTGCGGTCGCTGCTACACAAAAGCTGGTTAAGAAAATGGGCCGTTAGGAAACTGGATAGCGACCGTTTGAAGGCTAGCTACCTTGCTCTCACATGGGATCAAGAGCAAGAAGGTAATGCAGACGTGGCAACAGAGAGGATGATCAAGACCGTCGCCAAAGCATGCGATGTAGCCACGCCCAGGTAAGGGGTGCCAAAGAAGAGGAGAGCCGTTTACTGGTGGACCAACAAGATTGCCGAGTTAAGAAAAGAGTGCAACAGTCAGCGCCGGATATACCAGCGTAGTAGAGGCCGCGAAGGGGCGCGGGCGGTTGCACCAGAATACCAGCTGGCTCGTAAAAGGCTTAAGAAGGGCATCAAGGACAGCAAGAGTGCTGCATGACAAGAGCTATGCGAGATGGCAGATGACGACCCGTTTGGAAAGCCTTATACGATAGTGCTAAAGGGCCTCTCAGCAATGGGCCGAATGGAGCCGGATGTTGTGGGTCAAATCATTGATGGCTTGTTCCCACAGCAGTAACGCTATCAATAGTAGAAGATAATGGTATTTCCTCCTGGGTACCGAGGAGGTGGATGCAGCAGTCAATAGACTGCGGGGTAAGTATTGGAAGGCTCCAGGCCCGGATGAGATTCCAAATCCAGTCTGGAGCGCCATACATTCAGTTGACCCAACACTGCTTGTTGATACATTCAATGCGGCAATTGTTGGGGGACTGTTCCCCGTGCGATGGAAGAAAGCCAGGCTGAGTTGATCGAAAAGAAGAACAAACCACCTGGTCTACCATCCTCTTACCGTCCACTTTGTCTGCTAGACAATGTTGGGAAACTCCTACAAAGAGTGATAGCTAATCGATTGGAGAGCTATCTGAAGGAAAGAAATATGATCTCTGATGGCCAGTACGGTTTCCAAACTGGACGCTGCACATCAGATGCTGGGATCTGGCTGAAGAGGATAGCCGAGTCAGCAATTGCTATGCGTCAATTTTGCGCAACCGTCAGCCTCGACATAAGAAATGCGTTCAATTCAATTCCATGGAAGATGATATTATTATTGGAAGCTCTTGTGGACACAGGAGTGCCCGCATACATGCTCACGATGATCAGCAGTTATCTTAGCTGTCATGAAATCCAAGCAGAGACGTCTGCTGGTACAGTAAAGCGCCCTGTTACTTGTGGGGTGCCGCAGGGGTCGGTCCTTGGGCCGCTTTTGTGGTGCGTCGCATTTAACAAAATCTTTAGGGTGATGCTGCCACCAGGGGTTAAGCTTATCAGCTATGCGGATGACACCCTGGTGGTATGCAGTGCCGAAAAAACTGTAGCGGTGAAGAGTAGGGTAAACCGGGCTCTAGAGGAAGTGAAGCGTTGGATCGAGTAAGCTGAACTCGAACTTGCAGCAAATAAGACGGAGGCCATTTTATTCACGATCCGTCGGAAGTTCAGTCCACCTACCTTTCGCCTGCAAGGTGAGGAAATTGAAACCAAGAAGCAAATGAAATACCTGGGCATCTGGTTGACCATTTCCTGATGGCAGCGGAAAAGGCGAGCCGGGTAGTTGGATACCTATAAGCCGCCTGATGAAGAACCTAGGAGGACCGAGAGACGCAAGAAGAAGGATCATGATGTGCAGCGTCTTGTCGATCCTCCGATATGGTGCGCCAGTATGGGCCGACTCCATGAAGATACCTTACAGAAGGAGAGAGATGGTAAGGATCCAACAAAGAGCTGCGCTGAGGTGTGTTAGTGCCTATCGCACTGTCTCGACGGAGGCTCTTTGTGTATTAGCACGTTCACCACCAATCGAGCTCCTTGGTGAGGAGAGAGCGGTGGTGTTCAAAGCAAAGAAGAGGACGACGACCAACCAAGAAACTTTACGGGTCAAGCAGGAGGCCAGGCGCTCCTTGCTTGTACAGTGGAAAGCAAGAATTTCCCAGAGTGAGCTGGGTACATGGACAACCCGTGTGCTAATATGCGACCTTGATGACTGGATGGACCGACACCATGGTCAGCTGAACTTTTACCTGACGCAGGTGTTGAGCGGCCATGGCTGCTTCAACAAGTAACTTCGTGAGAAGTTAAGGAAAGTTGAGCAGGCAAAGTGTTTGCACTGTAACCAAGGGCGGGATGATGGACCACAACACACCTTATTTGAGTGCGAGGCGTGGAGGCGTGAGCGGGACAAGCTTAGTCGGTCTCTTCAAGAGCGCTTGACCCGAGTAACCTGGTACCCACCATGCTAGGAGGTGTCTGCGTTTGCGGCCACCGTCATGAAGAGGGAGATGGACCAGGAATGGAATAGGCAAATGCAGAACCACGCTATGGCCTACTCAACACCCGTGTACCATCAACATCCAGATTTGCAGGAAGAAGAGGACTAAGATCATCCCTGAAGAGTAGAAGATGAAGGAACTCCAACAGTGACCTACTGTATTGTGTATTGTGGTGGTGTTTGTTGTTGTGAGTGTTCTTATGTTTATGTGCGTGCAAGGGGGCACTGCAGCTTGGCAGCTGCCGAGTAGAAGAGGGGGTTCGCAGAGGGGATTCTTCCTTCACTGAATTTATACCCGAAAGGGTCGATTCCGGTGCTGGAGGGAACAAAATCAAGTGCATACGCGACCCGCACCAGTAGTACAGGCGGGTCTTTGGTACACTTTCCCTATGATAAAAATTCATTAAATTAACAAAAAATACACTCCAAAAAAAAATTAACGCACAAACGTTTCCAAAAACATTCAGACATTATTTTACTCGTTTCTCATACTTTTTTCAGAGAAAATAGCCAATCAGATATAAGAAAATAGACTTTTTAAAAATTATAAGTTTCTAGACTGTTCCGAAAACATTCAGACATTATTTTACTTGTATTTCAGACTTTTTCAGAGAAATACTCATATTTTCAGCATCATTTTAACCTTTCTTTAAGAAACCAGAAGATGAGACTTTAACCCACTTACCATATTGTTAAATTAACAAAAAATACACTCCAAAAAAAATTAACGCACAATCGTTTCCAAAAACATTCACACATTATTTTACTCGTTTCTCATACTTTTTCAGAGAAAATCACCAATCTGGTATAAGAAAATAGACTTTTTAATTTTTTTAGACTGCATATTCATTCTGACTTGTATTTCAGACTTTTTTCAGAGAAAAATCACTGATCTGGTATAAGAAAATAGACTTTTTAAAATGATAATTTTCTAGAAAACATTCAGACATTATTTTACTTGTTTCAATCAAAATGATTGATATTCAACCTTTCTCTCTGTGTTTCTCATGTAGGAGTTGAGACCTACCTTTTTTAATCTTGATAAAAATGGTGTTATTGAAAAGAAAGTATAAAACTTATAAGTAAATAATCTAGTCTACAAATGTTTATCAACTTGGAAAAATATGAATACTTGTGAGAGCAGCTACCAAGACAATATCTATGAAGTTTATTTTGAAGAAAATCCTGAAGAGTATATGGAAGTTATAAGAGCAATCAAAAATGCGGAAATCTTATTCCTTGGTGGTAGTCCACTTTTTGATGATATTCGATTCTATGATCCACAACCTCAAGCTGATCTAGGATATGAATCAGATATAGATGAACCTAATATGGAGATAGTCAATGAACCAGATATAGATGAACCAAATATAGATATAATAAATGAACCAGATATTAAGATAATCAATGAACCAGATAATAGCTTACTATCAGCTAGCACATCTTGTGATAACTTGAGAAATAAGGGAACAGAAAATAAATAAATGAATAAATAGTAGACCTGATTATTTTTTTAAACTAGAAATATCAATCAACCTTTTTATACTTATATAAATAATCAAAAATGGAAAATCAGAACAGCATGCAAGATAATTATAATGACTATGAAGAAGAATATGAAAAATTTACTCAAAAATGCAAGGATAGAACAAGGGAGAGAATGAGAGAAAGAGATAGAATAAAGATAGATAGACCTATTGATAACTATGATAAATCACCTATAAGAGAGGATGATTTTGAATCAGATATTGACTCAGAGGAGGGTTAATTTTCTTTATAATTCTAAAGAATCTTCATAGTTATATTGAATACAGTAACAAGAGAGGTCTATGTTTATAACATTATATTTACTTGGCAAATCATACTATAGTAATAGTTTATATTATTATTTCACTTTTTACAACTAACATCCAGTTCAAGAGGTACTTTTAATCCTAAAATTATTTTTTCTATTAAGTAACGGATTTTCATTGTCTCAGCAAAGCTGATTGGCTCGGTTACACCAAGACTCTCTCAATTGTCATAATTATTGGAGTTCTTCAATCAATTCATCATTTCTTCTTTCCTAATACACTTAATGAACAGCTGTGACTCTGGATTTCCTCTGGGAAATTTATTTTTGGTGTAAAACCCCATTGAATTGATTTAAATTTTTATACAATTTGAAGGATTCTTACTTATTTTCATTTGTTTTTCATAAAAATTTATTATTAATAAAATAAAAATGTATGACTCAATTAAGAATATAGATTTAAGTAAATTTAAAATAACATTCAACCCTACAGTAAATAATATGACTAAAAAAGACTTAAAAAATATAATAGATGAAAATAAGAAAATTATATGTAAACAATGTAATAAAAAAGAGTTACAACATTATATTATTGATAACAAATATAAGAAAAAGTGTGTTTATAAATGTCCTAGATGTGCTTTACCTTATCTTCTTTATCTTGATGAATGTACTTGTGCATATTCAATACAATTTGAAGAACATCATATAGGTTTTTATTGTGAAAATTGCAGATAATTTCATTTGTACCAACAACTCAGTACCCATATGGTATAGTTAGGTAAGATTACTATCTTATCATACTCAAATTTGAACTTTTTAGTCTCCACTTTATTCACTAAATTTTTAGTTTTAGTTATTCTATTGTAAGTCAAGTCTATGGAAGTCTGTTTAAGTTTGTTCATAAATTGTGCTAATTTCATTCAGGCTCAAAAAATCTTGGTTAAGTTGTTGAACTTTTTAAAAGGCGGCTGTTCACCCCACTTACTCATTTAGCTGAAAAATTTCTCAAGATATTTTAAAAGTACTAAATATGCTAACTTTTCCCAAGTGAAGATTTATCTTTGCTCATTTTTATTTTAGTCAAAATTGTGCTAACTTTTATTTTTCAAAAAGGTTAAAAAACTGAAATTATAAATTAAATATATAAAGATGCATTCTTTAACAACCTTTTCTTAAAATATCAACATCTGATCTACAATATTCTATAATTTCTTTCTTCATATCAAAAATATAATTTTCTTGAACTCTTTGTAAATACCATTCTAAGAATTTTTTCCTACTTTCAGGTTTCATCTGATTATAACAATAGTACTCTTTTGCAGGGATTGGTCCAACATAATTTTCATTTTCTTTAGTATTAAATAAATGTGGAAAGTACCCTTTTTTCAATTCAGTTAAACCAAATGTTTTTGGAAAATCACTTAGGGGTCCATTAATGAAATTACTACTGTCAATGATTTGTTCCATTATAAATTGTATAAGGCTTAAGAGTATTTTCAACACAATATTTCAAAATGAACTGAGAATCATAACCTTTTGCATAATGAGCTATACACGTATAATCTCTATGTTCTTTTGATATCAACCATTTACAAAATTCGTCGTTTGTTTTAAATTTATATTCATTACCTTTAAAATCATGAGCAATCACTAAATTAGGTATATGAGTTCCTGTCTCCTGTTGGGCTTCATAATCAAAGAATATATAATTTTCAGTATAAGTACAGTCAGGCAATTTTTTCTCTTCTTCTTCTTCTCCAAAAATTTCATTTGCAAAAGGAAATGGATTTAGTTTATTTTGTAATTCTTGTTTATTCATTTTATTAAAACCTTTTATATTTTCTGCTTCGGCTTTATTTCTCAATTCAATCAAATCATAGTCTTTTATAGGTTTAACAAACTGTTCAAGATTACCTTTACAGAGGCAAACTTCTCTTTTACATTTACCACCTTTTTGTCTTTTCCACTGCATATAACATTTATGAGTTTTTGTTTCAACTACTTTCCAACAATTTCTACATTCTTCAAAACCACATTTATGGGGTTCAGTAGCAAACAATCTCAGGGTACTATTATAGTTGATCTTATCTTCAAATATTTTATCTCTTAAACAGATTTTATTACACTCTAAACACTTGAATATAGTATTACAAACAGTTTCCAGACCATCAAAACTATTTTTGTGATTTTCAAGACACTCTTGATTAAAACAATATCTATTACAATCTTTGCAGAAGATTTTCTTCTTTGAGTCAACTACATGCTCTTTCTGAAGACATAATCTACAATTTATTACCCTGTCAATGCATCTATGTTTATCTTTGTGTTCATAAGGTTTATTGCATTTATGACAATAATAACTAGATCCAAGAAAACCAGCCATTTTAGAAATTACATCATAATGATTACCATTTTTATACAAGTATATTTTTATATCTTTTTCAGGTCCTTTGTATATGATTGAATTAAAATTTTCTGCACAAACAACATTTATCTGAATATTTATTAGTTTCTCCAAATTTGCTATATCATCTAATGTAAAACCTTCCTGGTTATAATCACTAAGTTGATTACATAATTGAGTAGTAAGATCTGTTTGTAATTTTCTCCCAATACGAATATATTTAATTTCACTTTTAGAAAATTCTTTACTAAATACAGTATTAATAGGGGGGTTCTCTTCAGGGTAGGTTAATGCTACAACTACAGCTCTAGGGCAACATAGATTATCTTTATTTCTTATTTCAATAATAGATTTTTTAGTTTGTTTGGCTAGGGCTAAATTTAAAATTTTGGTATTACGACCTCCTCGAGGCATTGCAATTACATTTATATTGAAAGTAGAAGTTGTAAGATCAAGTTCTTCATTTGAAGTCAAAATTTGTGAAATTCTTTCCAACAATAATTCTACATACTCTTGAACTGAATCCCCTCTTTGATAGCCTGTTGAAATAGGATTAAAAAGTACAGGGTTTCTCACAATAATATTTATTCTGTCGCCTGTTCTAAAGTTATTACGTTTTTTAACTACTTTAATCATCTCATTGAGAGCTCTTGTTATTAAATCTGTTTGCGCATCCTTTGAGGAGTCTTCTATTAATACATCATTTTTAATAGAAATAGTATAATCAGATGAATAAGCGTTATATTTTTTAATATATCTAGATGCAATTTCTTTGATTTGAATAAGCTCCTCAATTTGCGGTTTTTCCAGTTCAGGTTCATAGAACGAATCCTCAAATGGAAATATATGTGTTAGCGGAACAGTCTTGTGTGTCAACAAAGCAGATTTGTCCTGATCCTTTGAATTTGTAGAACTTAATACATTGATAAGATCTGTTTTATTCATTTTACAGTGTCCTTTTATATTTTTATCCTTTGCAATTTTTCTGAGGTCTTTCACTGTTGGGGGTGGTTCAAGATTCAATACTCTGAATAAATCAGCTTTACTCATTTTACTGTAGCCTTTTATGTTTCTACCTTTTGCAAGGATTTTCAATTGTCTTACAGATGTCATTTTAATATTAATGTTTTTCTTAATGAAGTTTTCCTTTTTATTTATTAAGAAAAAAATTTTCAAAAGAAAAAATTATTTTTTAAACTGTTGTTTTATTTCTAACATATCTTTGTGTATTTGAGTTGTCTTATGAGCTTTGAGTGAAACTAACGAGACAGTTCTTCCACATTCACAAGCAGTTTTCACTTGTTTACTTTTATAATTTTTTAGAACTACTGTTTTATGATCATTTCTATTCTTCTCATAATATTCTTTCATTAATTTACTCTTGCATTCTTTACACCAATCTTGTTTATTACTGAAATCCTTTTGATCTTTTACAGACTTACAACCTGTACAATATTTTTCATTTTGAGATAAATCTATTGTCATTTTAGTTTTAGGTGGAGTAGCACATTCCTTACACATTGTTGGAGTGGTATTTTCAATCGATCTAAGGACTTTATTTGAATGTGATTGTTCAAATTCATTTACATTCTTCACCTTTTTACACTTAGAGCAATATCTTTCATTTTGTGCTAACTTGATGATCAGAGATTTGTGTCCTATCTTTTCTTAAATAATTCTCAAGTATTTACATAGGAAAATTTTTAAGAAGAAATTTATTTACACAATGACCTTCTCAAAATACGTTCAAAATAAGATATGAAACCTTCCTAAAACCTTCCCAAAACCTTCTCAAACCCTTCCAAGTTATAAAACCAACATAAAACCTTCTAAGATATAAAAGTAGACATAAAAATTGTCATAAAACCTTCAAAGACATATATGTTCAAATTATGTCTTAATAACCTTCCAAGAAATAAAACGTTCAAATATACCTTGCAAAATAGAACCAAATTGATCATTTCTTATTTTTAATAATTATCTCATCATTATCTTTAATTCCTCTTGGTGCATCTCTTCCATTCAATCCAATTTCTTTTTTCTTTTCGTTAATATACTTTCCATTTACAATTATTTGAGATTCATCAATGTTAATATATCCATCTTCAATATTAAAATCAGAAAAACAAAGTCCTAAATTTTCAGTAAATTCTGCAACACTATTTGCCTTAGCTTTTCCAAAATTCATTGGGGTTACAACAATTTGATTTTTCAAGTCAATTATTTTTTTATTTTTTAGTTGCATAGATTCTACTTGTTTTTTACCCTTTTCACTTAATTCTTTTTTCATTTCTTCTAGTTCTTTATTTAATTGTCTCATTCTTTCATTATTTTCTTCAATTATATTATCTTTCTGTTTCATTACTTGATTATTAGCATGAGATAATCTCTTTAATTGACCTTTTGCTTTATTAACTGCAGCTATTAATACTCTAAAGCAGAAAAATAAGTTTGTGACTTTCAAAATACATGTTTTCTCATTTTCAAATTCTGTGAAATCTAAATTATTTTCTTTATAAACTTCATGTAATTGATTAATTATAGTTTGACTTGATGATTTTATTGTGTCCTTCAATTCCTTTATTTCAGGATACTTTGAAACTAGTAAATTCACATAACCCATTTCTTCTTTTGAAATTGAGTAGTTATTAATTACTGAGAGAATCATTTTGCTTTTTATTTATTATAAAGAAATTTTTTATTTTTTAAAACCATGTACCAAACTGTATACCAAACTGTATACCATACTATGAACCATATACTATATACATTATATCAAACCATGGACCATGTACTATGTACAGTATACCATAATGTATAGAAATTTTTTATTTATAAATGGAACTGGAGAAAATAAAAGAATTGATGATCAATTTTGATTTCATAAAAAATCCAGTATCTGAATTTATAAAAAAATATAATGTGTCAGATTCTTTTGTGCGGAAAAAATTGAAATTATGGAATATCCCTCATGCAACAAAAAAGAGAAATATTCTCACTCCTAGAAATAGATTAGGTCAATTTTGTTTATCAACTCGAGTTAATCACGCAGCAACTAGTAGCGCAACTCATATAAAAAGTAGAACCAGGAATACACCCCTTCATTCTAATGCTAAAAACAACGAATTTCCAGAAAACCCTCCAGATATAGGTGATGAGTGGGAAACAATTAACCTAAATGAGTCAGATAGAAAGAATTATAAAAATAAAAAATAATAATTTGGTATGAAATTTGACACTCAAAAGAGAGAGATAACAGTGATATCCAGAAGAAGAAATGAACTAATTTGAATAAATAATATTTAATCACGTACATAATCGCCTGATAGGCTCAATCTCTGATTGAGATAATTTATTTCCACATCAGATTCAAAATCTTTCTGAGGAATCCGCAGGACAAGCCTGCTCTGCTGGCGCATATTTAGAATTTCTATTTCTTTTTCCACCATTCTAGATAAAACACTTAAGTGAGCAATAATATTTATCATTAGTTTACTATACTTTTTCTTTTTGTCTTCAGGTAAATGTTGAATTTTATCAGAAAGCGGGTTCATTAAAGTTTCATAATTATCAAAAGGAACTTTGAAATATGGTATAATATTCTCAAAATCAAATTCATCTTCATCAACAAAAGAATCTCTGTAGACTTCCATTTAAATGGTTAATAAATATGATAGAACCAATCATAAAATTTATATTTGATAATATTAGTGTTTTTAAATGTACATATAAAATTTCAGTTTTTTAAAATACTTCTGACTTAAAAAGATTATTAAGTCTGCAACAAAGTAACCTTCAACGTGCTCATACTAGGAGCGTCAGCTATTTTCAGTCAATGCCATTTTGATAAAACCATCCAACTAGAGATGAAATTTGCCCAAGAATACCTATAGCTACATTAATATAGACGCGCGCTCTTGGTAGAAGCACCCATAAGACAGCATTAGTTAGTCAGAATACATACGCTAAACGATCAGATGATTTTTCTACTGTATATTTATTTCATCCGCGCGCTCTCGATATGAGCGCTCATAAGACAGCATTAGTTGAAGAGAGAAAAAATTATAGGTACCGTTCTACTGTGTATTGAAAAGAGAAGAATGCTTATACAATTTGATCGGTTTTTAGTCAGGAAACAGACATTGAGATCTGTAGTCACATTTTAGTCAGGAAACAGATGACGAAAATACGTACGTAAGACAGCGTTAGTAAGAGAGAGAAGGAATTATAACGTTTCGCTGTGTGTTGAAAAGAGAAGAAAATTGTGACGAAATTCTCATTGTATACAGACGCTCCGAAAAGGAGAGTCCTTAAGACACTATTAGTTAGAGAGAGAAGGAACTATCACGTTTTCGCCATGCGTTGAAAAGAGAGAAAGGAATTCATGACCATCAGCATGTACACGTGCTGTAGCTGCGTATCGGACTTACTTATCGCATTCAATTACAAAAAGATATCAGAATCAAAAATCTGGTTCGACTACACACTTCTCGAGGCATTTTTCTTCACATTTCAAAATCAATTGTACTGTTACGACTGGCTACGCCACTCTTACTCTATGTACTTTAAACTATGTACTATATCTCTGTTGGCTACGCCACCCTTACTCAATAATTAGGTACTTTGAATCTGTATGTACTTTAAACCATGTACTATGTCCTATTATGGACTTTGTCCTCTGTAATATATCCTACTATTAGGTATCCTTCCTATTTTATACCTTGAACTCTGTAACATAACTTATTATAACGCATCCTCATTAGCCGGTTAGAAATCGACATAAAATGCTGATTTGAAAACATTTCTGGATAACAAGCGGGATTTTGTTGAAATACGTGAGGAATGTCATCAGGAATAACATATTAAGAATCCCACCCCCCACTACCATTGGTAAATTTTTTGTGGAAGGTTTTAGCCCCCTAAAATCCTGTTTTTCAAAATATCTCTGAAAATATGCATTTAAGAAGGAAAAGTTTCGAACAAAATTTGTTCCTTATGAAATTTCCAACAAAATGCACTATACATAAGTCAACTTTGATGCAATAGTCACCAAGAAATGGGGCAGACGAGATCCTAAAATTAAACTAAATTTCTATTACAGCTAACTATACGAGTATAATAATCATATACCGAACGTAATACTGCAGACTAATAAGACAAAATGTGTGAAGAATACTTTGCGAGGACTAAGCGGATGAAAAAAAAAACAGATGTTTGAAAATCTTTGCGTTCAGGGGTTTATTTATGCGTAAAGGTACAAAGACAAGTTTGTATTCTATCTTCCCAGTCTCAGATACAAAATAGTTTGCAAAAGATGCTTACTCTTTTCTCGATGGTGGATTTTTTCTTCGGAAAGTTGTCTGGGGAGATGATCAAACTTACAGTGATATTTGTGACTTATACATTTCCTTCATTCTGTCACATTACGGAAAAAATTGCATGATTGTGTTTGGTGGATACACAGAATCTAATACAAAGTCTGTCGAACATGACCGAAGATATTCAACAGTGGCGACGGTAGAGGTTGAGGTTAGGGAAAACATTGTAGCCAAAGTGAAACAAAAAATATTCCTTGCTAGTAGCCAAAATAAGATCCAGTTCATTGAACTAATCTCGTCAAAGCTCTCTGGAGCAAATATCTCGTGCAAAACTGCAGTTGGTGATGCGGACACTGTTGTAGAACAAACGGCTATAGAAATAGCACACAGCGGACAGGAGGTGATTGTCGTTGGCGAAGATATTGACTTGCTAGTTCTGTTGGTAGCTCGGACACCTGCATCTTGTAATATCTCATGTATGAAGAGTGGAAAGGGGAAAACAGCCAGTCGATTTTACAACATTACCAACATTCAGAATACAATGCCGCAGGTCAAAGAAAAATATTATTTTCGCACGCCGTGAGTGGCTGTGACACAACATCAGCAATATATAGAAAAGGGAAAAGAAAATGCTACAATAGACCAAATGGAGAATGTGTTGTTAATATTTCAGAACCCCGAGTCTAAAGGCAATGATATTTTTAAAGCAGGCTGTCAATATTTCATAAAACTGTACTCTGGAAAAGTGAAAGAAAAATCGCTTTCAAAATTACGGTTTCAACAATTTGTGGACAGTGCTACAAAAAGTAGTGTATACCTCGCATCTCTACCACCAACTGAGGAGGCTGTGCGTCAACATGTATACAGACTATATTTACAAGTACAAGAATGGCTTGGAGTTCACAAATCACCCGAGCAATGGGGTTGGAAATTGAAGGATGGTTGCTTTCTGCCAATTGCAAGTACACAAGCTGCCGCTCCCGACCAACTGTTAAACTTAATTTCGCGTGCATGTTGTAAGGGCTGTTCTCGCAAATGTGGATGTAAGAAAGCAGGTACGTGTCTCAAGTTTTTTCTTTGAAAGCCTTGAAGGTTTTAGTATCTTCCGAAAAGCAATTAATTATATTTTTTACCTTTGTAGAATGTCCTACTAACATTCCTCTCATTTAAGAGCTTAGTAACCAAAGTTTACTCAAGATATTTTCTTGGCCATTAAATAATAATCTTTCTTTTTTTATAGGTTTGAAATGTTCTAATCTGTGCAAGGATTGCAAAGGAATTGCTTGCCTCAAGGCAACAGAATTGAAATTGGAGGAGGAGGACGAAGATGAGGACAATCCTGAATTCACAGAACTACCAGATTGGTACGTGGAAGAAGAAGAAGAAGAAGAAGAAGAGAGAAATGAAGAGAGCGAGAAGGAGTAGAGGTAATAAGAAGAAGAGGGAGAATAGTCATTCATGTGATACCTATTTCTTATTACAGTTATTATCTATACTGATTTCATGCTTCTTTTTCATCCTTACCAAGCTTGATTAATATACTCTACAAGAAAATTGAGAAAATAACTAACGTTTGAAAGTCTGCAGTATTACGTTCGGTATATGATTATTATACTCGTATAGTTAGTGTAATAGAAATGTAGTTTAATTTTAAGATCTTGTCTGCCCCTTCTCTTGGTGACTATTGCACCAAAGTTGACTTACGTATAGTGCATTTTGTTGGAAATTTCATAAGGAACAACTTTTGTTCGAAACTTTTTCTTCTTAAATGCATACTTTCAGAGATATTTTGAAAAACAGGATTCTAGGGGGCTAAAACCTTCCACAAAAAATTTACCAATGGGAGTGGGGGGTGGGATTCTTAATATGTTATTCCTGATGACATTCCTCACATATTCCAACAAAGTCCCGCTTGTTATCTAAAAATGTTATTGAATGTGCATATTTCTAACCGGCTACATATACTCTTTAACCTTTGTACTTTGTAATGTACCTATAATGTATCCATCAACTTCACTATTTAGACCATCAATACTGTATAAATCTCATCTTCTACTTTGTCCTGTAAACTATGAACCCTCTCTTGAACTTTGATAAACCCAAGCCTGTACTATTCTATAAGCCTAGAACTACCCTATATAAGCTATAAGATTTCATGTACAAAATCAGTCTTAATTCTTGGAGTATTCATTCTCCTACAGTCAAACGTTGTTCCTGTAGTGCTAAACCCTCTTTGCTGTCGAACGGTTGGACTAGAGACTCATAGACCTAAAGTGTCAAATAATAATTCAATACACGTGTAAAAATCGAATCTATTATTTCTATCTTCTTAAAATTGATCAGACAGTCAACTCGGTCATAACAGTACGCACAAAGTTTGTCCAGACTATTATTCAACGCAATAATCGCTTCTGCAATGTTCGTTTCAAGATCCATCGACTTGGCCGCTGTAAGTATTAACTGAAATGCTAACAGAGCATATGATTGGAATTCTCTTATAATTTAGTCTGAATGATTTTAAGGAATACGCGAAAGTTGATGATGAACTCAAAGAGATCAACGATCCTTTAATGCAAGTGAATGCAATGAAACACAAGCTTGTAGCTGAGCGTCTGGACCACCAGCGCACAAAGGAAGAACGTCTGGAAGAACGTCTTGAATTTAAGAAAGATGCGGAGGCGAAGGGTATTGAATTAGGAGAACTTCGATCCCAGAAAGTAAGTCATAATTTTTCTCATTATTTCATCAATCTGCGGTCTAAAAGGGTAAGGGAAGAATTTGGGCGGGTAGAATCATTTCAGTAGATAAGTTATTCGAAATTCCTTCAAATTTTTTCGTTCGTAAGACTTCATGATGTGTTTTTTCACCGATGAGTCGAGATAAATTTTGGAGGCATTAAGTGTTCACGTGATAGAGCTATGAGCCTATTTTTCTTGGGGATTTTTTTTTTTTTGTTTCTTCTGTTCAATGAATTTTTAAAGACATTTAAGCAATTATTTGTTGTTAATATAGTTATTATCTGCGTTATTTTTATTATGTGATCCAATTTTGAATATTTTAGGCTATGTGTTTGAGACCGTTGCGTATCGTCGGTTTACGTTCATTGATCGAAATGACAGTTGATGAATACTACCCTCAGGGAGATAGTGAAACGGCATATTCATTTGGGGAACCACCAAAGTCATCATATCTCCAATCATTCAATGAAATGATTACTTCAACCGACAAACGATTTACGGATCAACCCTCCATAAGAATATTGCGTCAAAGAATTATAAATCAAAAAATGACTCCAAAGGAATTCATGGATGTAGTCAGATGGTTGTACTCTCTGTTCAGTGAATTTGCAAACCACAAAGTAGGACAGTTAATTATCGATCTCCCCGAATGGGATAATGTTTTAGAAATCAAAAACGCGCTTAAGTGCGTTAAGGCACGAATTGATACGCGTCATATCGCTACATGTCAGATACTTTTAGAACCTTTTTCCCAGGAGAGTGAGCTTAAATTTACTACATTTACAAAGAAAGAATAGTTAACAATTATCAAGCAGTACCTATAGTACCTAGCTACTTTCATTATTATACAGGTAGTGTCATTATTAATCTCTCAAAATTATATATACTCACTTTATGGCAGTTATAAAATATTTCATATACAATATAAGTAAATATTATTCATTGAAACCTAGAAAATGTAAGAAATGAACAGAAACAATTGGAACTGGATCGTAATTTAATTGAAATGCAATTTGTGTCACCCAGGTACTCGCAGACAAAATTCCGAGTCGAGATTGCTGGTATATATACGAATCTGAAATTTTAATAAAATTGTTGGCGGGTACTCTTACGTAATTATGGCTTCGTCTCGTAGCGTTGTTCTACGTGATTGCAATGTCTCTGTCGTATGTGCGCACCCCGCCAACCGGTCTGCTTATTCCAGTATGCGATAAGTATGACGTGTAAAATCAGTATACTCACTCTGGTATGCAGTAAGTGCGACGTGATGGTTCAGTATACCCGAACGTATGTCCGATTAAATACCTGGCACAGGGCACCGGTTTTGCTGATTTTTTTGTAGCTCTAACGAGAAGATAAAAGATCCAGCTCGGGGTTGGACTTTATCCGACTGTGCGCATTGTCCTTCCCTTAAAGCGCTAGATATGTTGTCGCATTTTTACGTCCGGGACTTCTGTAGTTTCCTCTCGAAGACTGGATCGGAGCTTTCTCCCCTTTTATTTGAAATTATTACTTTCGACCTGTTTTGAGCATTTCTGGTCTCATACAAAATCAAAAAATGTTCTGGCATCCCTGGTTCTTTCTCCCTCTTACGGTTGAGACCCCTATTTTAGCTTGGTCCAGTGTTTGAGGCAGATTGTCCCTTACTCGTAGATTTGTGACGCTACAAACCGAGTAAAATGATGTCTGAATGTTTTTCGGAAACGTTTGTGCGGTAATTTTTTTTTGGAGTGTATTTTCTGTTAATTTAATGAATTTTTATCATAGGGAAAGTGGGGTAAAGTCTCATCTTCTGGTTTCTTAAAGAAAGGTTAAAATGATGCTAAAAAATAACAAAATATGAGTATTTCTCTGAAAAAAGTCTGAAATACAAGTCAGAACAAATATGCAGTCTAGAAAATTATAATTTTTTAAAAGTCTATTTTCTTATACCAGATTGGTGATTTTCTCTGAAAAAAGTATGATGAACGAGTAAAATGATGTCTGAATGTTTTTGGAAACGTTTGTGCGTTAATTTTTTTTTGGAGTGTATTTTTTGTTAATTTAATGAATTTTTATCATAGGGAAAGTGTACCAAAGACCCGCCTGTACTACTCGCACCTACTCCATTAAGGAGAACGGGCGGTGTTTTGCAAATACGACATAAACGCAACTTTACAAAATTTGAAGACCCATACAAATTGATCCAATTTTAGGAATAGGCAGGACAAAATCAGCCACCATCTTGAGTCTAATTCCGTTCATTTCATTTTTGGTCCATTAGCAATCCATGTTTAAAGGAACTAATTCGACAAAAACCCCAGGTCGATTCTGAGTTTAGTTTTGGTTGAAATGATGAGTCAATAAATTCGGATTCCCAACCTTGAGTAGAGTTGATCTGGCTTACTGGAGCTTCCGGACTAAGATTATTTCTTCATCCCAGGTCGACGTACAGAACTCCCGATTGACGTAGAACGCAGAAAAAGATAGATATTAGTAGGAAAAGTGGTCCGTTGTAGTTCATCTCTCTATACGTTGTTAAAAATTGTTGCACCTAAGTACTCACTCACGAATCACGATACATTAAGGGAACATGTTCTACATTATTTACAACGAGCGACCAACTCCTTCGTCGACTATCGAAGAGTTTTATACATATAGGTAGAGAAGAAAGGACCCGAACTGGTTTATATGTCTCTCCTCAACCGCAGGACCGCAAAATCCTACAATAATCGAGTCGTTCGAGTTTCCCTTCATATACACACACACACAAGCAGAGGACAGTGCAGTGTAAATGTACTCTCTTTCATTCACGAGCCACGTACAAGCCATTGAAATGACGAGAAAGAATTCGCTTCAAAAAACCATTTTATATTTTTATAACCATCGACTCGAAGAAGCCAACAAGGTCGCGCTTACTCGCAAAAAGCACTACGCCGCTCCGCGACGACGACGACTAAATAATTAATGCAAACGCAGTGCAACGTACACCTAGCCTAATGAATCATGAACCGGTATTTACTTAAATTCGTTACGCACTGATAACCCAGGGTAGATGGATATAACTATAGAATTTCCCATCTACTGTTGTACCACCTATAGGAGAGAGACTCACTTTACTATACACGATATTATTTATATATGTACTACACCCGTATTATACGAGTTGACGAGAGCTGTTCGTTACTACGCACAGAATGAGTTAACACGTTATTATGCACTCGCACACATACATACATACGATCCACTGCGGTGGTCATTTCCTCGGATGCCAAATTACGCGTGTACCCCTGCCTCTGTATACGTTTTTCTATTTTTTTCCCATATATATATATATATATATATATATTTTTTTTTTTTCATCTGCACCACTCACACACGACTATACTCGCGACTGCGACGACAACGAGGTTGATAAAGCGGCGGCGAGCTTGGCTATAAATTAGCATATTAATTGTTGCGCTTGACGAACTTTTTCGAACCGCAACAGTCGACGACGTGCCTCACAGAGCAAATCGCGTCCGAGTTGGCAAACGTCATCGTCATCGTCACTATGAAAGTATAGGAGATGGTCGTCGCAGACACAAATAAGAAAATGGAATACTCGTTGACGAGCTCATTTTCTTCATCTAGTATGGTATTGGTCTAGACAATAGTTGCGAATAGAGTTCAAGTCCAACCTATCAGACAATGGCACAAGTAAACATCCCCACCTCGAAATCCCCAATAGCTTACACGATACAAACGACACGCTAAGGGTAGAAAATGTAAGTGCACTGAAAGAAAGTCTCTCCTTGGAGACAGAACCCACCTATTATTCAAAAAATTCATTTTTCCTCAGTCCCTCTTCATGCAGAATACAGTTTGAGACTCAAAATTTTCCCGAGTTCCCTCCTTAGACAATACATGTAAGAACAAATCTAATGCAATATCATGACTAAGGAATCTTTCACACAGCACGGAAGATGAAAAAATATGCCAGTTTCCGCTCGAAAGGCAACATTTTCCTTGATAAGAATTTCTTCAAGGCCCCTCTGTCGTGTATACCTACAGAGTGAAAGTCGAAGAGTCTCCAAGTTCCCCTCTAACCATATAAATACCAAATCTAATTCGCATACGTAATCGTCTAATCCAGGCATGGGCAACCCGCGGCCCGCGGGCCGCATGCGGCCCGCGGAAGCTTTTTCTGTGGCCCGCGATACGAATACCAAAATACGAAAAAATGAAGAAATTTTCGTTGTTCGAATCAAAAAATGTAAAATTTTACACGAATTATTTCCAATATTTTTGGATACATTTAGTGTACAAACAAACGTGAACTGATTATTTATTAGTTAGTAGTGAGAAACTTGTCTTTGCAATTCATAGGCAATCTCATCAGAATTTGGGGTCAAGTGAGTAGGTATGCTGCAAACGCATCAAAGCAGTCAAATGCTCATCATTCAGCTTGCTTCTTTCCGGAGTTTTTGTATTTTTCATGAGCGAGAAAGCATTTTCACATACAAATGTAGACCCAAAGAAAGCAAAGGTCCTTATGTTGGAATATATTTAATACCAGGCAAAATTCTCGCAAAGGGGTCTCTGAAAACAAAGTGAGCAGAGAAAAATCGGCTTTCAGATCTATTAGTTCCATTTGGTACTCTTCAGGCACTTCCATTGCGCCAACGACGAAAGGGTTCTCAACCACTCTAGCATTTGACTGTTTTGATGCGTTTGAAACATACTCACCTGACCCCAAATTTTGATGAGCTTAAGTTTCTCATCTAGTAACTAATAAATAATCAGTTCACGTTTTTTTGTATACTAAATTTATCCAAAAATATTGGAAATAATTCGTGTAAAATTTTACATTTTTTGATTCTAACAACGAGAATTTCTTGATGTGCGGCCCGCCGGATCATGAAAAGTTACAAATTTTCATGAATGCGGCCCGTGATGTGAAAAAGGTTGCCCACGCCTGGTCTAATCCTTGAAATGAGCAGCATTTTTGCCGCATTTATAAGTTTGGTAACTCCACTGACTCCGAACTCGTACCTCATTTCACTCGATATTCGCCTTGTTCACATCTCGCTGCACACAATATTGACCACATTGAGAACATCAAGATTTGAGGTTCTCATCATCCAACTATTTGTAAAAACAAACGATACAATTACCTCAAATCCTCTTATTATCTCCAAATTACTAGCTAAACGATATACCTCCGTATCCTCCACCGCAAATTGCGATCCGACTAAGAAAAATTCAATCCCCCCTCCCCCAACAAATGAACCCCTTCCATACAACCTCCCCATTTGTGAATTTGAACTCGAAAATGCTACAAACAAAAATTAGAAACGCCTTCCCCGGACTTGAAACACATACATTCGGCTAGGATCAAAAATCTCCATCCAAACCCACTCTTTTACTCCATCTTTACACAAAACAGTTACCCCACTGTTTGGAAAACCGTTATCATGCTTCCCATACTAAAACCCAACGCAGACCCTCTCCTCCCTGCCTCATACCGCTCTATAGACTTCTCCAGTGTTCTTGGCAAATTATTCCAAAAAATTTTCAACAAAAGATTTCTATGGTATTTAGAATCAAACAACAATCTCTGCTCCTTCCAATGGACGAAACACTGTACAACCCCTTTTTGATCTTCAATCCCAAAACTACGATGCCACCACCGACAAATCCTGCCTATACTTCACCTTCTTTGACCTCCATGAAGTCATTCCTCGAGTCTGGAAAACCCTTATCTCTACCAAACACCACGACATTGGTCTCCGAGGTCGCCTCCCAAATATCCTGGAAACTTTTTTCAACGACAGAACCCTTCTAGTAAGAATCTATAACATCACTTCCCTCCTCTTTCGGCCCAGAACGAAGTCCCCGAAGGCTAGTGTTTTACTCTTAACAGGGAACCTGTTTTATCGTTTTAAAACGTCCGCCGTTCGGCCAGCCGGCAAAACTTGGAGCTCGGAAATTTTCCAAGTACCCCTCCTATCATATATACCATGGTGGTCGGTGTATACAGGGTGGTCCAAAATGATGTTAACCGTTGAATGGAGATTTGGACTAAATTTGTTGTGGCGCAAAAACGCAAAACGTCAGACGTATAACTCAAATGTACGAAATTTGTATCCCAATTCTATCTTTAATTTGCGCCAAATATGAAGTCTCCACGACTTTTCTGAGCCGAGTTATTGACCAAAATGTGCCTAAAATTCCCCAGGGTTCCCAAAATAGGGCTTGAAAATGAATTAATTTACAGTATTGAGCTGAATTTCGATAATTTTATTAATAAAATTATTGTTTCTCAAATGAATTTGGACGGGGAAAACGAGAAAAATAATAACAAAATCCTAAGATGCACGAAAATGGGTTAATAGGCCCAAAAATGGGTCTAAATTCCCCCAAGTTGGAAAATCGTTCAAACTTTTGAATTGTAATTCGATTTCTAAGTGGAATTTCGCGCTGAGTTCGAAAAAAATGTTTAAAAAATTCTTGGAAGCACCGACATGAGTTAATGAGCCCAAAAAAGGTCAAAATTTCCCCAAATTGAACAACTGTTCAAACTTTCAAATTTTAATTCGATTTTTAAGTGGAATTTTGCGCTGAGACCGATAAAAATGCTTGAAAAGCTCTTTGGAGCACCAAAAAGGGGTTAATGGGCCTAGAAAGACCCAACATTTTTTCACATTGGAAAATTGTTCAAACTTTCAAAGTGGACTTTTGCGCTGAGCCCGACAAAAATGCTCAAAATACTTCGGAGCACCAAAATGGGTTGGTAGGCTCAAAGAGAACAAAATTCCTCCAAGATGAGTGGTCGCGGAGTGAGAGATCGACTAGCGTCGGGTGACAGATCCGAAAGAGGAAATCGTCAAGCTCGACTTTCGTCATGAGCTCGCGTAAGAGAACGGCATTTTTTTCAGACTCGGCGATAAATTTTATCTCAGAACCAAGAAAAACTTTGAAGATTACGCAATTTTTCATTTTGGAGAAATTTTGACCCTTTTTGGGCCCATTGAGTCATTTAGGTGCTTCTCAGAAGTTTTTAACCGTTTTTTGGGGGTTCAGCACTAAATTTTACTAGAGAACTAGATTCCTTGATAATTAACAACTTTGGGAGCCCCTGTGTCAAATTTTTGGCACATTTTAGTCCATAACTCGGTTCAGGAAAGTCGTAGAGACTTCATATTTGGCGCAAATTAAAGATAAAATTGAGATACAAGTTTTGTACATTTGAATTATATGTCTAAAGTTTCGCGTTTTTGCGCTACAACAAATTTAGTCCAAATCCCCATTTAACTGTTAACATCATTTTGGACCACCCAGTATATTTTCCCTTCGAGTAACTAGATATGCAATACTTCGTACACCAATTGACTTAGCCCCTCCAATGAGCCAGATATGCAACGCTTCAAACACTATAAGACTCAGAACGTCCTTCTAAGGCATTCTAAGTTTTCCTCCTATAGGATCGATGCGTTTTAGTAAAAAATTACAGTCATCCATAATTAAGAGAATACCAGAAGGAGTAAAACAAAAGAAACCCCACAAAATTGAAACTACTGAGCGTTTCTAGTTCAACAGCCATTCTCGAAGTATAAAAAGCAACTGAACCCAACCAGCGTTGCCAATCTGGGAAGCCAGAAATGTGCCATATTTCAACATTCCAAGTGTGCCACTGGGTCAAACCATGGCCGTCTCTAGTATCAGGCTGGAATATTCAAAACGCGACAACGTTGCACGGGGCTGAAATTTGTATAGTATCTTATGGGAGAACATTGGAAAACTCGATTTTACACAAATATGATGAAGTTTTTGAAAAGAATGCAGAGAACGTCATTTGAAGAGCCAACGATTCTCGATATTTTCAGCTTAGTCTCATTAAGATTGATCGACTACAACGCGAGTTATTCACGTTTTAAAATGAGAAGTCAGACAGAGGGCGAAGCGCGGTACATCTGACTTTTTATTTTAAATCGTGAATAACTCGCGTTATAGTTGATCGATCTTAACGAGACCGAGTTCAAAAAATGGAGAATCGTTTACTCTTTCCATATATTTATGAACTTTTTCCCCGCGGAATCGAATACTGTTCGCAAATCAATGATTAACGTGTTTTTCGAAGATTTTTCCATAAGAGTCTGTATAAAACTCGGCCTCGTATTTTTCGTCATCGCAACGTTGCCAGGTTTAATATTCCGGCCTGATACTAGAGACGGCCATGGTCACACTGCTGTGCTATGCCGGAATGACATATTTTGTAAAATAACGATCAAGAGAAATGGGTTTTTGTACGGGAACAAAAGACTCTTTTCTCTCGATTGATATATTGGTATATAGAAAGAGAATCGGAGGAGCCCTAATGTAGAACAACGATCAAGAGAACTGCGTTTCTTGGAGAGAGACAAAAGACTCCTTTCTCTGGATTGCTATCTCGGCGTTCTTATAAAGTTGAAGATATGTAAAATCTGTAGTCAGTCAATCAGTGTAAATGTGTCGCCGAATGTGCCACAAAAAGTGCCAGGAGAATTGAACTACGGCAACACGGGTACCCAACAACAACAAGAACAAGTGACATCAAACGAAGTCATGACCGAACCAACGAGTCATTGAAATGTGAATCATTCCCGTAGACTAGTTCGATCAATCCATCTTCAGGGATGTACCTGTTCAAAACGGCAACGTCACTATATTCCGATGTTAGAGGATTTCCATTTCCTCGAAGGCCAGACGTTTAAAATACGAATTTTCCCTAAGGAGGAGGACTTCGGACCCCTCTTCTAAGTTGTGACCACTTTCGATCAAATGATCAGCAAAAGCTGACTCCCCCACTTTCCCTTTCATCCGAGCTTTTTTGTGCTCGTCAACTCTAATTTGGAGTTGACGGCTGGTCATTTCTAAGTAGACGCTAGGGCAATCTCCACAAGCCACCCTATCAGAGTGTCTACTGAAAGGAAATTCTGACATTTACTTGACCTTTTTAGGAAGTAAACGAGTTAATGAGCAAGAAGAGAAAAACCTCATGAGAACAAAGTTAAACGAGGGGTGGCAGGGAATCTGTTTTATGGGGCACGTGGACCTGAAAAATGTAGGTTGTGACGTCACAAGGCTGACCTGTGAAGTCATCAAATTGTGACGTCACAGTCCCGGACTTTAGAGCTATATAATAATGAAAAAAATGGATCTATAACGTCATCAGATTGTGACGTCACAAGACTGACCTATGACGTGATCAAACCGTGATGTCACAGGCCCCGCCCACAAGCTATATAATATGATAGGAGAAGGACTTGGAGGTGCGCTTAGAACATTTTCGACCTCTAAGCTTTGCCGGCCGGCCAGAAAGCGGACGTTTTTCCCAAAAAACTCCCCGCTAAAGAAAAAAAAACAAAAATTGGCTAAAAATACTGTTATTCCATCGGGGGGGGGGAGGGGTCACAAAAAACGTCTGCCTTCCGGCAAAGCTCGGAGCTCAGCAATGTCAAGTCCTCCAAGTCCCCTCCTATCATATATAGCTTGGGAGCGGGCCCTGTGACGTCACAATCTACATTTTTCAGATCCTACGTGCCCCAAAAAACAGTTTTCCTGCCACCCCTCGTTTAACTCCGTTAGAGAACCTATGAGTTTTCTTTTTGTTGCTTTTTTCAAAAGTTTTTTGTCATTTTTCCCATATTTACTTGACCGTTAATACTTGACCTTTTATCAAATACTTGACTTTTACTTGATTTACCTAACCGATAGACACCCTGCCTATAGACCGCTCCCCTCTCGGCCACTGAAATAAGATCCTTTAGTATCACGAAAAGACTCTTAACAGTAGTGTGATTATAAAAGGTGGGCCGAAAACCGAAGGGGCGGAGGATACGGCCCAACTGCGCTGAAAACTTGGCCAGAAACGCTAGAATAAGAAAATCACTACCTTTCACTCATCGCCTAATCATGGAACACCCTTTGGGTCAAGATCAATCCAACAACAAACTCCTTCGTATTAAGAGAACCCCCGTCCCCTGGTCATCGTCCTTTAGTTTAGGAACACTAGACAAAAAGAAGTGATTCTTTCTCGTCCAAGAATAGGCCACACAAAAATTACTTACTCCTACATGACGAACCCCTCCATCTTGCCCCTACCGCCAATAAAACAATCTAAAAGTTGACCATTTTTTCTCCTGCCCCCGACGCTCACCTCTTCGTTCTCCCACAAATACACTCTCCCCCCTCACTCAAGTACTCGAAAACAACCACAAAACCATTTGTCAATACCTACAACTAACTGACTTTTACTCCAACATCTAAACAGACCAAACTTTTCACACTAATTCCACAGAAAGTTCACAATTTCGTACACCAAGCTAAATATCTCCAGTGTAGCTAACAGCACTAGAGGGGTAGCTACAGTACCCGTGTGGAGAGCCCAAAGATCTTGACTTGCTGACCTTGACTTGATTCAAGAACCACAACAATCTTGACCTACACTGAGGATTATCTTGGTCAACGACCAACGTACGGCCGGAGCGAGGGAAGCCCAATGAACTTGACCTAAAAATCTTTGACTTCCGCCCCTTATTTTCATTGACCAATATATAAGGGGAGGAAAGGGCTAGAGAACCTGAATTCCACGTCAAGTGACCTATTTTGAAAAATTTCAACGAAGAAGGGAGGGATTCTACGTGAAAGAAACAAGAGATGCGATTCTTATTTTTCACCCGTCTTTTTCTTCTGCCCGGCTCAAAACGATCTGGAGACTCTCATTCAGCTCATCATAATTAAAGTCCTACCCTCCTGGAAATTCACGTTGTCATGTCGTCTGATGGCCATGCATATGATTAATAATTTGTATTTTCTTTCTTCATCTTCTTTCAATAGCGACGAATCTTTCTTTCCCTATAATGATTCTGCTGCATCCTCGAAACTATACATATTTCAGACTGCTTTCAAATCTAATCGTAAGGGCGCTCCTTATTAATTAAAGTCGGCTTTCTCGTAAATCGTCGATGCGACTAGATGAGATTTCTTTCCCATAAACTTCAATCGCGATACAATGAAATGTATCGGAAAGAGCGTGGACTGTACGTAGATTGTGACCCGTAGAAATAAGAAAAAGAACATAATTATCTAATAGTATTTTCGGTTCATGTGCCCGCTCTTTATTATCTACAGGAGTCTCTGTCTCGTTGGCACAAATATTGTGTTATGTGGTTACTCATATATGTATTTGCCCCGAGGTACCGCGCTCTTCAAGCAATATTTTCGACTTCGATCTCGCCACAATATACGAGCCAGCGGACTTTGTTTACACATTACGCTCCCATATTTGTCTTCGATGGCCGACTCCGCGCGCCGACTTCTTCGAAGAGATGATACGTACTTCGAAATTCTCCTGTATTCGCTTTCCTCGAAACGAGTCTATTTTCGCCGATGCGTATTTTTACGATCACGAAAACGTTCGTTCGTTCGTTTTATGTAAACGCTTCAAGAAGTTCTTTATCGATAAAACAATCGAATACGGTTGACGGTCATTGTTCACCTTGGCTCCTACTCTCAATCAGCACAATCAATGTGTTAAATTTTCAGGTTAAAAGATTGTGTGGGGGTGGAGTCGTACGCTTACTTAAAGAATATCCTGAAAATCTTCGCTTCGATCATTTTTTAATGTTATCAATTTTCATTGATAGGGAGCTTCTGTACACTCGATTGCGACCATCAGCGTTGGGGACTTTGAGCTTCACATCAGTGGTTCGCATTCACACCAGCGGCCCGAGTAGGTAAGATCTCATAAGTCGGGCGTTGTGACAACACAAAGCTGACCTATGACGTCATAAAATTGTGACGTCACAGGCCAGGACTCTGGAGCTATGTACAGTGGGGGAGAGGGGACTGAAAAAAACTGATCTATGACGTAATTGCTCCTTGCTCGCCTCAATTAACGCAGTTCATGGAGACGACTCCGAGAACTGCAAGTATATGAGATAGTGTGGCCAGGAGGCCCGAAAAAACCATCATACGGATGTAAAGCCAGGGATTAGGGTTGGGGCTCAGACGTGTACATCAAAGGTCAGCAATTTCACCAATCTTAAGGTCATGGGTGTAGGAATAAGGAAGTACCCAGAATAAAAGTCATAAGATTGGGTAGTCCTCTATTCGAACTTTCAACGAAAACAGGGACAAATTATCTTAATAAGGAATGAATTGAAAAATCCGGCGGAGGGGATTCGAGGAAACGTTCAGGTTTTCCGAGCTTTGAGTTCTACATTACAGTTGTATCTTAGTTCTCCTGCATGGCCTCGAATATTACTGGAAATATTATTTCCTGACTCACGTATATTCGGACTCATACATATGTAACCCATTTACCGCTGCGACTACACTACTTATTGCTCGAGCTAAACAATTGAGATTTTTCTCACTTCACTGTCACATCTGCTTACCTTTCATTCGCGGAAAAGTACTCGTATCCGTTTACTTACCATTGCTGTTTCCACACGTGAGCACAAGAGGGAAAAGAACGATAAACATCAATTAATAAATTACCGTACCAACGTGCATCGTACACTAACACGTAT
Source organism: Aspidiotus rigidus (assembly GCA_035079385.1). Classification (NCBI taxonomy): domain Eukaryota; kingdom Metazoa; phylum Arthropoda; class Insecta; order Hemiptera; family Diaspididae; genus Aspidiotus; species Aspidiotus rigidus. The sequence continues at coordinate 16,655,473 of JAVHKY010000013.1, forward strand.
CCACAGATACGCGGAGTTAATCTAATAAAACTCTAAAAATTACAGTACTAATTACACACAAACGTATGGTAGATTTCGGTAAAATTAATTTACCGGCCAACAACCTGATATGCGTTGGATGAATCATCGTTTTAACGAAATATTTTATTTATTATCAAATAATTCGGGTGACAACAGGTTGACCCCGACGACCGACGTTATGATACTAGCGTCATTCATTATCATGACCGAATGGTGTGCGAGGCTATGGGGGAACGAGTACGAAAATAAGTACAGTTCGAGTAGTCTTTAATTATTAGTATTACGAGACTAAGAACGATGCTGGTCAGTTGGACGAACACGTAGGTACTACAAATGTACGGTACCACTAATTAAGTCATTTAAATAAATATAAACTAGGCCATCGATTCGCTTTCACACCGTAACATGTACGTACGATTATTTCGCGTCCGGATAAGACGCAATGGAAGATAATAATCAGATGCGAATTCCCTTTATTCCTTATCTGTTTACGTTCGGAGGAAAATCCACACATTTTGCCAATGACGACGAAAAGATGCATCTACAGAGGCGCGTAAAAAAATTACCGAGAATAGATGTCCATTTAAATGCGCGATTTTTTTTTCTCTCTCTCATGCAGTCAGTCTAATGACGAAAGCATTTCGTAAGAGAAAGTAATTTATAGGTGGGAATGCGCTAAATGGTTGCCGCATTTGAACAAGCTTTACGAGTCGGTACGACTATATAATTGTGTACATACTTCCTTCTCTACATATTATATCCAAATAAAAATGTAAATAAGACCAGTTTTTTGGCGAGAATTTTTCTTCTTTTCACCTTCCTCGTACAATTTGATGTAGCGCAATTTTTCATAGCGCCGACGTCTAATTTTATCGGAATATTCGACGCAATGGAGAAGTACGATTACTAATTCAAAATAAGCTTTTTTTCGTTAACTGTTACGTAATTTCGTCATACTAGCGGCCATCGTATGGTCGTAGGAAGTTATTATCGGATCAATTAGCCAGCTCTAATAATACCCCCTCACTGTCATTCACAAAGAAATAAATTTCAGCGGACGCTCGGCCTTCTTTTCTCTAATAGACGATAAGCTTGATTCGGGAACATCCGCGGGGAAACTTTACATGATTCACGCCATTTTTACCGCGCCCAACAGATACTATAATCTCGTCTCGCACTTATCACTCGAATCTCCTCTTCCTACGTGCTAACACTGATCCGTATCGATGTAAAAGTATTGCTTGGCATTTCATTCATTAGTTACCCAGCCTTCGAGAAAGCTCCGAAGACGAAACAAACAATATTTTGCCTTAGGGATAAATAAAAAAGCATTTAGATTATGATAATTACCTATCTTCCACGAGTACTTGGTCGAATTCTGAAGACGAGACTAAAAATAATATAGATGTGACCGACTCAAAGCACTGGAACCACTTCTGCCTTTGAGAACGCTGACCACCGACATCGACAAATCTAAATGGTATGTTATTGATAGGAATGGTAAATTCGGAAATGCCTTTCGTAGCCTTCCTCGAAAATAAGATATCCTTATTCGTTGGCATATAATCCTGAAAAAATACCCATAGTCGTAGTAAAATGCTTTATCATCGTACACTGCAATATTTCACGATTATCAATCACACTTACAATACGTGATATTCGTTCTAAATTCTCTAAAAAATAATGTACAGAATCGCTGAGTTGGAATTCTCTTCGTCTTTCGTAAGCTCGCCTAATACTGGAATCTTTCCATAGACGATTGAGGGAAGGCGCGTATGCTATAAACAGTCTCGTATCGAGTTTGGTATTATTGTCGAATTTAAGTATGAAATTGCCGTGTTCTTCGTTATCCGGATTCTCCCATGGTATAGTCAACTTGTTTCGGGCGTCCACTAGCACTTTCATACCTCTGATTATGTTTTGATAAATGGTAATCTGATACTCGACGATCAAATCGGGATCGAATTTGATGCCGTGGATAATTTTCATCTGTTTGAGGAAAGTGGATTTACCGCTTTCGCCAGCTCCCAACAACAGCAATTTTACCTGCTTTCGCAAGTGCTGTTTATCCTTTTCGATCATTTTGTCGATCTCTTGGCTGCGATAACGTTGCTCGATCTCCTCCGGACTGAATTTGAACCTTAAACAACACGAAGAGAAGATAGAGCTCGGCATTTTGAGTCTATCTTCTCGGATCATTCGATCGTCCATCAGCGTTACGAAACAAATGCATAAATTCGAGTTTAAATAGAAACTAATGCGAATTCCGAAACCGTAATTAGTGAACGAACACGAAAATAACGATTATAACTGGCGCGTACAACAAATTTAGCACTCGAAAATGCAAACCGAATACAAGAAAACATTACGCGAAACTGTTTTTACGCTAGGTTTTTCTGTTAATTGATAATACAGGCGTATTGTCATTATTTTTCTGTGTTCAAGGTGTGGGTCATCCATTTTTTTCTTTCGTAGCTCGCAGGCATGCGGCTGGTCGCTGGTTGCTGCACGACAATCAAAATGAGCATTAGCATTGAGCGGTATACTCACGACTACAACGCAGTCAACGAAATCGACATTCCTCATATCGTGTACCCTCCGTTTAAAGAACCAGTTTTCCAGGTCATCAATTCGAAACACACTCGCGTTCAACTATACAAGAAACGAACAGGAGAATTGGATCTTCTGCAGATGAGAAAAGGACCGATTTTTCTAGATTGCAATGGTGAAGCCCGCGCCTCCAACTTCCTAGCTCAATGGTAGCCTGTACCCCTAAAATAAATCTGTACCCTCCTGTAGGACAAAATTAATTTGAAATTTTTTAATAATAATAGATTTCTTTAAATAATGTACGAATACTCCAGATTCTCATTTTTGTATCTTTTTTTCTTGAAAAAAATAAAAATAAAATAAATAGTATGGATGATTACTATCACAGATTACTATTAATTACCGCTAATAATATGTTTTGACGAACGTGTGAAACTTGCAACTTGGTTTTGGGGAGAAAGCAACATTCTTCATAAGTTCATACACGGCAAGAGGATAACGTTGCCTTCTCCAAAACCAGATTCTGCACGTTCGGGCAGGGCAGGATTGATAAAAATATTATAATCCTTGCCCTACCTCCTCATCATCAGCACCTCATTTAGGTACAGTCCTCTGTCCAACACAGCCCACAGACTTTTCTTCAGCTTTTTATTCTCTGCGAATGTGATGGCGGACGACTCTTCTTCTTTCTTCTTGTCATTTTCTTGGTCATCTGAAATGTTCTAACCGTGGTTCTAAGCATCAGATAAGAGGATATTTCTGTGTTTCATTTTTGAATAGAGATCGAGTTATCATTTTGTGCACATTAACCATTAACTCCGTGGTAGGCTGTGGTAATTTGTTAGAATGTCCAAGACATCATTTCTCGATAAAAACATTAAGAGAGTGTTTGAAAACTTTGTACGACGGCAACGGCATGACATTGAAGTCAACAATATGGTATCCAGTTTAAGAGATCTCTTCACGGTGGACATGAATCAAAAATCAAATCCCATACGTGATCAGCAGAGAAGTGAATCAGAAATAAGTGACCATAATTCAACGAGAAGTCAAGACAATGCGGAGAAGACTTTGATAGATAGCGAATCCAGTATCATAACAAATGCCGCCAATAATGCTGTAGGCAAGCGAGTACCGATAGAATATTGTTTTCCCACACCTGTAATATTAGACGATTTAATCGATAGATACCTATATTATAAAGTTCATAAAGAAAAAGAATATAATTGGGGTGTTCTCGGCTTTGAGGTGGATAAATTCTTCTCTTACGGTGCGTACTTCTGTAAGTACGAAGCAGTAAATGAGAAACTTGGGATCGTATCTGTCGGATTAGGCAATGGGGCTGTTGAAAATGAAATCACCTCGATTTATCCCAATCATTTTGGTGATGAATCCGATGCACCTAAAATTACGTTAGTAGATCCGGATCCGGAATCTGGAACTGAGTTCAAAACTGTTGACGATCTCCTTGAAAAATGTCCAAATTTGGTTGGAAATTGTGTTCTGTTTTTAATCTGGCCTGAACCAGAGTTTGGCAGCAATAATAATTACGACATCGATGCAATTTGTAAATTAAAGCCACGTTCTGTGTTGACGCTGTACGAAACTACTGGTTTGAGTGGTAGTACCGCTTTCCGGGCTCTGTTAGATGAAAAGGACGATTGTGACGAATTGAACAACTACAAAGATAAAAATCCAGAATTAAATAACTATTCAAAGGAAGAAATCGCCCAGCAAGAAGTAACTTTTGGAACTAATAAAGATGGTTGGAAATTTCTATCGGAGGAAGAAAAACCATTGAGACCAGAAGTTAGTCTTTTCAAATTAAGGATAGTGAAAATGAAGAAAGTATAGGCTTAGACCAAAATTGGGCATGCATTCCTAATTTTGTATTGGTCATACTGTATGAATATTCATGAAAAATATTAATGGGTAAAAAACTACTTCATAGCTTTTTTTTTTTTCTTAAATGAGGGTAAAATATTAAATTTGAGATCTTACTTATACAATTAGGCCTATGTTTTTTGACGAGATTTTTTGTTCCCTAATGTATAGATAAAGTTCGAAGGTATGTGCTGTACATCTAAAGCAAAATAAATTGTAATTCAACATTTAAAAGTTATTTTCAATTATTCTCTCAGAATACCTCTCTCTACTTACCCTTTTTATTATTATGTTCATAGTAGGAAGAAAAATCATCTCTCTCTTGTTTAAATCTGTTCATCACGAACTGCAGATTTACCAGCAAGGACAGAAGTGAAGTGGCTGAGCTCATATTTTTAATTTTTTTCGAAAGATTGCACAGGTGGTCAACACTTAGGCCTATATATCAATCAAATTCGTCGGTCAAAAACGTTTCTTGGCTTTATGTTCATTGAATTTGCGACACTTATATTTTTGTTTTTTGTGTTTCTTTATTCTATTGAATAAATCGAAATTAATAAATTGAGAAAGAACCAATTACGATTATAAATATGAAATTTTTCCTTAACAACCGATGTAATAACAACTTAATGGTTCCGATCTGTAGATAGATTATTGACGGTACAAAATTTTATATAATATTGAATTTCGTTTAAATATCATAACTGGAAAGAAGAATCACGTATTTAACAAAGTAATCACCGAATTTGTAATTATTGGTTCTTAAGGAAAAGATCAAGAATTGACTAAGTACCGAATTTGTTGTAGGCCTGGGTACCTGTTGTATTAGTCCTTGTACCAGAAACGTTTGTTGAATTTGTTTGAACTTGTGAAAAATAGGCCGTTGAAGTTTGTTGAGCTTGCCAAAAAAAGAAAAAAAAAATCTTACACAAGTACGAGAAGGAAGAATTACGTATTTATTACTGAAGAACATGTCAAAAATAAGGAAAAAAGAGAACATTCGCCGAACATTAGTTACTCACTATGGTAGCCTCTATGCATTATATATTTATTTTATTTTATCGGTTGTGATGGAAGACTTTTTCTTTTGTTCTGAAAAAAAGTCGGTTGGTACACGTGTAATATTTCAAAAAAATCCTGGAAATGATTTGGATTTAAGAATTCAAAGTCCTTCAACTGCTCGAAAAGTAGGCCTATTGTGTAAAATGTTTCAACATCAAGCCCAAGGAAGTGATATTAATTTAACTTGTATCTAGAAAGATATAAGTATACCGTAATAATATACGGAATTCCTGCGAAATCTATAACAATACCTAGATAGGTACCTATCTAAAAGGTACACTTTTGCATCTCACTATTTGTCGTTCGAAGAAGCATTAGGTGCTAGAATCAGATTACGAGCCTTAATCAACTAAAGTTTATTAAAGACAGTAAAAATATTTATAACCGAATCCCATTTCTTTGAAAACGCGTTCCATCAACGTGGTAAAGGTGTCTCTATTTAATAATAATAAAAAAAAGAGTTTCGCATAATATAAAGTTCGTCGATAATTTCTTCAGTCTATATAACAAAAAACGTTTATTTATTTTGAGAATGTTTAGGAAATATAAAACATGAATGAACAAAAAATAATAAGCTGAGTTTTCAACAATTTATACAATGAGTTTTCTTTTCTACATCAGTAAATTTTATGAAGGTTCGGACTTGCGTTCATTTTCTACTTCCATGACTGCAACTGGTGATGGCATGATAGAATGTTGTTGGTTGTTATTTTCTGGAAACTTGCATTTGACGAGAGTCTGAAGCTCTTTCTCATCTTTCGTTGAATCGTGTAATTCATCCGAATGGCTGCACCAACAATTCTCTAATCTTGGTTTCAGAGAATTTTTCAATTTCTAGAATAGATAATTTGATTTGCGTTAGTCTTTCTCAAGAAAAAGAAAAAAAAAAAAAAAATGAAACTAGGAAAATTTCTTTCGCAATCTTAATATTCTTTCTAAACGCTTATCGTCATCGCAAAGCAATCATGATACAGCGCACGATAAATAACTTTTGAACCGAACTTTTGAAAATTTTCGGCGTGTATAATTGGGTCGAATTTATATATTTTTTTCATTATAATTATAATATTATTTCATCTTCATGTAGAGTTTTTTTCCGTGCTTCTATTCTCTACGTCATCTTTCTCTTAAATGAAAATGATTATTTTTTCAACGTTTTAGACTACCTCTTCTAAAATATTTCCGTTCATTCACGTTCCCTAATTTCGTTTCATGAACAATCATCGAAGACGTAATTCAGTTCGCAAGAGAAATTCTAATTCGTGGAAATAATATCATTGTTGAAGTAAGAAAACAAAAAAAAAAAAAAAAAAAAAAGAATAGAAACGAGAAAACTGCTTCACAAATGAATTTCTATACTTTCATGTATTTTAATCAAAACCTACTGATTGTAATACCGCATCGAGTTGTAGCGGTTCAATTTTTTCCCAACTTTTTTTTTCCAATTTTTATCATCATTATTGATCTACTTAGGTATGTTTTTTTCCAATTATTGTCATGGGAAACCCAGGCATAAGTCGGAAAAAAAATTGACTTCAAATTCGAACCAAACGACTCGAAAATGAGTAGAGAATCAAAATTGGGCAAAAACTGGGGAAAAAAATTCTCCGACTTATGCCTAGGCTTCCCATGACACATCACAAATTATGATTCTTCACTCACTTCTGAGTCGTTTGGTTCAAATTTGAAGTCAATTTTTTTCCGACTTATGCCTGGGTTTCCCATGACACATCACAATTATATCAAAATAAAATAAGCCAAAATAGATTTTTGTTTTTTGTTTTTTTTTTTTTCGTGAAATTCTATGGTTCTCATACGTATGCATTTTTTTTAGTTCCAAGCACTTAACAAAAAAAAAAAAAAAAAAGAAGAAAAAACTAGAGAATTAATTTTAAATACAACAGAGATACAACAGAAGAAGGAAAGAAAAAAGCGAATCAAATATGCCTTCAGATATTCAAGTTCCTTCCACCCTTTGAGCGGAAAAATGGCTTGAAACTTAAAATTTCTGATTAAATCTATTCACGGACGAATTATTATCGATTGTGAAACACGGCCGATGCTTCAGTAGTTAATCCTCAGTTTTAAAAATCATGTATCTTGGGTCAAAATATCTTTAAATTCTCTGGACTAATGCAAAATATTAACGTTCTTCTTATCCGTTCTCTCATAAAGCAAACTTGAATCTATTTTTCGCCTAGCTTCAGAAAAACACAACCGTTCTTTGATGTTCGATGTTCTTTAAAGGAGCTGATCGTGGAATTAAGAGACATTGTGGTTTTAGATTTATTCCCAATAAGTAAACATTATTACCTACCTCGTAAATACAATCTCCTTCTGCGTTGAAAATGACGTAAGCCGCGAATATAGGAACTGAAATTAAAGTCATTACGATAAATATCCACCCTAGAATCTCCGTCCATACGGGATAACGATACTCTTCGTAGGTTGGTGGCTCGTAATCAACTACGCTGAATACCCAGAGAAACTGAAACGTCATTAAAGGAGAATTAGAATAGATAGGCCGACACACTTTTGGAACGAGCTCCAGTATACATTTACGAAGATCTTACCAGGAGTAATAAAGGAGTAACCACTTTCCAGCAATAAAGAAAGTAGAAATTAGGTCTTCGTTTCGTCATCTTCTCTATGTTCTTAGACAACTGAGAGCTTCCGTAAATCCACGTGATCGCGATCACTTCGAAAAATGCGATATATATTATCGAAATCGACGCTACGTAGTGATCGATTAGTTGAAAAAAGTAAATGCCACCCTTTGAAACAGAAATCAATCAAATAAAAAACATTGAACATAGGTAAGTAATTTTTTGTGAATAAGGTGTATAGGTGCTATAGTTTTTATCGATTGTGCAATTGATATAGACTCACCTGAAAGACATTCGGCAGTCCAATTATAAAAGAGATCAAACAAACAACCAATACCAGAATTTCGTGACAGATGAGTTTCTTTTTCACCCAATTGGGAAAGCCATCTTGCAACGAAGTCACGACAACTTCGACAATTGCGAACTATAACTCAAGAAACAACAAAATACGCTATTTTACCTCCTATTTGATAAAGCTTCCGCAACATTGCCTTCTTTTCTTACAACTTACCTGGTTATTCAGTCCTAGGCATAACAATGTGAAAAAGAATAACACAGTCCAGAGTCTAGCCAGTGGCATTTGAGAAAGAGCTTGCGGATACACAACGAAAATCAAACCAGGACCTGTTAACAAGAATTCTCGAGTCCATAACTTCGGTCATAATTCATCGCATATGTATAAGTTAATTATATCATCAAGAGGGCCTGACGCGAAAAAAGATCTAAATTGTTCTACATTTTTTCGGTGGCTCAGGAATGTTGCCAAGGGAAAAATGGAAAAATTTTGTTTAAAATCACTGACGATTGTATGAAATCCCCTCTCCGCCTTAATGTACGAGATCGTTATGAAAAATAAGCGTCACAATTGCTAGATATGCACAATATTCTAAGAACTTTATCTTCGTATCAGGCCATCAAGTTACTTTACCGTCAGCAACGACGCTTTCGATAGCTTCTCCTTGATCGAGAGCGATATTTCCTATCGTAGCGAAGGTGAATATAGCAACCATAATGCTCGTAACGACGTTCACGCAAGATACGGCTATCGTATCATGCAGAATTTGATTGTTGTATTTGTTATAACTGGCGAATGAAATGACCGAGCCAAACGCCAAACCAATCGAGTTGAAATTCTGCGCGGTAGCGTAAATCCAAACCTTAAACAATCATTAGAGTGATAGAAAATTAAAATGTGACTACAAGCTTTAGCAACAAGACATGACAGCTAAGGAATAAACGGCGATATTATACAGAAGGAGGGGAGAATTCCATAGTAAATCATACGGTGGTATAGTGAACATCACCATTCTGCAAGGTAAATTAGATCGCGGTACAGTGGCATTTCGGAAACAGGAGCGAATTCTTGGACGAGGAAGAAGAGGTCACTCCGCGGACTAAGTATATCATCCACATATCTGTGCCGATATAGATTGGTTGGCAAAAAAGGTTACGTCACGCAGATTTTATATAGCCGCTGACCGGCATGAATAGCACGAAAGATAGCCCCTTCAAGTAACTAGATATGCAGTACTTTATACACCAATTGATTTAGCCCCTTCAATGAGCTAGGTATGCAACATTTCAAACACGAACAGATTCAGAACGTAAGATTTACTCCTTTTTTAGACTTTTGGTTATCTGCAAGCTTTGAATAACCACCTCACGAAGATGAATGGAGGGCCCTCTCTCAGCGTCCTGTACCTCAGAATTGTCCCCCTTCCTTACTCTGCCGGTACTTTGTCGTTTGATTTTGATACTTTTTGTAAGACTGCCTACATTGGCAAACTACACAAATCAAAAAACAAAAATTGTTTGAACAGGTCAAGAGCGAGAATATCCGATTCTGAAAGTATTTTTCACGCTGAATTCAATGTTTTTAATCGTTTCTCGTTATTTCTTCGTTATCTTCTGCAATCTTAACGTTTAGTTGCCGCGGCTCGTTGCGAAGTCTTTCGAAGACTGAAGGGTAATATTACGAAAAGGTGTGTCGCGCTTCGCAACAAGCCACAGCAAGTAAACGTTAAGGTTGCAGAAGATGATGAGGGGATCACTAAAAACAAATATCGGTATCAAATTCAGCGTGAAAAATAATTCCAGAATTGAATAATTGGATATTCTCGTTCTTGACCTCTTTGAAAAATTTTACTTCGTTGAGTTGTGCTATTAACGGCGATTTGTTTCACCATTCCGATAAACCAAATCGACCATCATTATAATTATGGTCGACATTGGTTAATTTTTGGTCGTACCTACGACTGAAAAAAAAAAAAACAAATATTATGGTACCATCAGAAAATGGTCTATTTTTAGTAAATTTTTGAGATAAATCCACCAAATTTTGCCTATTCATTTCAGTTGATTGTTGGTCTGATATTATTCCTACTGAATTTTGACCATAATTTTTGGTTTATTTTTCATCACTACACATTTCAACCCATTTTTAGAGAATGGAATTTTTCCTCGTTTGTTAGTCTAAAATTGATATTGTATTTATTACTCAATTTTGATTAAAATTTCTGGGCAGATATTTTGGGAGATACCTTGATCCATTTTGAGTATAGATTTTTCCTTAACATCTACCAATATTTTTACTCTTTTTTTTTTTTTTTTTTGGTCTATTCTCATGCAAACCGCAGTCACTCAATTTTGCCCAAAGTTTCCAATCGATTTCTTTGGAATGAATCAACTGTCATATTGCTCGCAAACTCGCAGATAAATAAAGATATTTAAAATAAAATTTAAAATTTAACATGAATATTCCTAATAATAAAATTTTTCAATAAATGAACATATTCTATTAATCATAAAAATGTTAGATTTATGTATTCAATTTAAGGAATTCTAATGGGAATAATTAATAAATAGGTAGGTATGGTTTTTAAAAAAATTTTAATTTTATATCAATTTTATTTTTTGAAATTAAATTTCAACTCGGAAGTTCATAATTGTATTTCAATTAATCTATTATTCTCGAATAATGAAATAAAAAATAATATTTTAAATATTAAAATCAAGAAAACCAATAATTTTGAAATTTTCCTCAACATTTTTAGGTTTACAAGGAATAACCTCGACGATATATTTTTTCCTCTAATTTTATCTTATTTTAAAATAATTTTATCAACAATAAGATCAATAATGACTATTATTATTTATCTTTATATCTTTGTATTCAATTATTGACTCAATTAATTCAAAACCAAATATGTAGATGTCATTATTTTAACCAAATAAATTACAAATATTTTATTATTATAACTAGAGTTAGGATCTGCCGGTTTTTGTCAAATGATTTCCTTTGAGGACGAGTCAAAAATAATGAAAGATGAACACGATTTAGGGTGTAGGAAGGCCAGGAAAAAAATTTTATTTCACCGAAAAATACCGAAAACAGAATAAACAACGAAAATGGACTTCACCACCGAATAAAACCGAAAATTGACTTAAACGTCCAAAAATTCCCAAAAAACTGCTGGCAACGCGTGAAATAGCGAGATTTTGCAAAATAGTACGGAAATATTGTGAGTTACGAGAAAAATTGGTTGTTTTTGGAAAATCTACTAATTTCAAAAGAAATTGAACGTGAAGCTCACGTTGCGTTGGGTAGAGCACTCGTTTTGAGGTTTATTGAGATCTCTTAAAAACTGAGTATGAATGTCTGCGAAAATCATAATTTTGGTCGTTATTACTGCGAAATTCCCCCTTTTTTACCATTTTTTTTGGTAATTATTATTTTTACGTTCAAAAATTTAGAAAATACCGAATAATACCGAAAATGACATTTCAAAAAACCGAATTTTAATTTATCGGTACCGAAAAATCCTAACTCTAATTATAACTAAATAATATTGAATTTCCAATAAAAAAATTTTATAAAATAAAAAAAAATTAGTTTTAATAATAATTTTTTGCTTCTTCCAAAAATGATTTATTATTGAATTTAAATTATAATATTATTTATTTATTTATAATATATTTTTTTTATATAAAAAGATCACAATTACCTTTAAATTTGTGATCAACTGAAGCTATAACTGTTTCTTTACGTACATATTATTTTGAAAAAATGAAGATCTTATTTAAATTCTCTTGATACAGTCGATTTAATTTAATTTTGTTTTTCAGAATTATTTTTCTAATAAAAATATTTATATTAATTTTCAATAATTATAAAAATTATTATAAAACGACTGAAAAAATTGAAACTAAATAACTTTTTATAGGTATATCATTCAATTTATTTAATCATTTAAAATGAGAATTGATTATTTAATCATTTCTATGATTTTAAATAATACTTAGAACTTGTAATCATATTGAACCAGAATGATATTTTTCATTTTTTAAATTAAATTTTACATTCAATTAATAGGACATTATTAGGTTTATTTATCACAAATATTATTTTTAAAACAATTTTTTAAAAAATAATTTAAATAATAAATTAACATAAATGAAATTGATAAAAATTAATTTTGTAAATAATAAATTGATAAACTATATCAATTAAATTTAAAATTAAAATTGAATAATAATGTAGGAATTTTATAAATTAAATTCAAGTAAAATAGATATAATATTATTTAGATTCATTTTAAGAAATTAATTGATGCAATTTTATTTGGCATAAATCCATGATAAATTCCATAAATTTCTGAACGCTGTCCATAAATAATTGAAGGTATACCAGTTAATATTTTAATTTCAGATCAAAATTGCACGCCTCTCAATATATTGTTTCCTTGTCTCACTTGAGGGGAGACTTAGATGTAGACTGGCTTTTCCTGTCGAAAATGGTGGTCTGTTAATATCACCCAACTATAGACCGTTTTATGACGTCTCTAATGCCCAAAACTTAATTTTTCTGCTTTCTCAAAAGTGGTCTATTTGTAGTGGTCCGTTAATATCGCTTGAATATACTTAGGCCACAAAAGACTATTTTGCTCGCCGAAATGGCGGAGTTTTCGACAAATCGGAAGAAATAGAAACTATAAAATATGAAGACGGTTCCAATAATTGTGAATTACTCGACAAGACAGAGTAACTTCTTTTTGGCAAACGAGTTAAAACGAGTAATGACACTATGTCTTTTCGTTCAATATTCTTCAGTTGCGATTACCTGATAATGGAATGTGGACCGCTCCGAAACCGGTTGTAGTTTGGAAATTTTACGCGCCCGTAATTTTTCCGTATGGTCGTTTTTCTTCTCACATTAGGAGAAGAAAATTTCTTTAGTTTCACTATAGATACCAACCGGGTTTCCCGTTGCCAACGCAAAAGAAACAACGGCTCCTAATTTTTTGGGAAAACTTCAGGATAGCTGATGTCTTGTCATTTAAAGAAGCGAATCTATCAGTAGTACCTTCGAGTCAAGCAGTAGTTCCCATTTCGTGGTGAACAGATATTTCAGGCCTTCATTCGCTCCGCTCAAGTTGATGGCGTGCACGAGAAAGAGGAGCATCAAGGCAAATGGCACAGTTGCGGTGAAGTGCAAAACGCGTCCGGAGGAGCGAACGCTTTTCCACAAAGCGAAGTAGACTATCACCCAAATAATGAAAGAGCACGCCACCAGATCCCATCTGACTGTTCCGAAATCTTCGAAATTTCTCGTACTGTTCAGTACTTTCTGTCTGAAATGAAAAATAAAATTCGTTATTAACGTCGTGGCTCAATTTTCTATATTAAATTGATAGGAAAAAGAAAAATGAGAAAACGATAAGCGAATTTTGGCAAAACGTGGTTACTTGTCTCTTTAATTGACCTACTCGAATCCTCTTTTTTTTTTTTCAAAACCTGTCAATCACCGCTCGATATCAATATTTTTCTCGCCATCGTTCGAGTGTAGTTACACAATCCTAATCTCTTGACAGATAACGTTAATTAAGACGGATCGAGATCCCGCGGGAATGAAATTGACGAACAAAACGACGCCGAAAAAAAAAAAAAAAGTATTATTTGAACTCGTCACCTTTGTTCGAACTATTGTGAACTGTCATCGGCAATAATAAAACGCGACACCGTTCTGTGTCAATATTTAATATCGAAAAATCTGTTTTAAACTCGCTTAATGTTCATCGCGGATTAACGAGGCGGAAGGGAGGAAGAGGCGACAATAAAGTTGTATAGGGCGACAACAGTTTCGATTTACATGTCATCCTTCGGCGCATCCTGTAAAACGCTCTACCGACTCTTGATTCCTCGACGAAGTCGATTTTTCTGTATAATATTTATGCGGCTATACCGAAGACAATTCGTACATCTACACGTGTTCTTCCCACTCCTTTCGAAGGACCAATTTTCGAAAATTGATTGAATTCACCCAACAATACCATATTGTAATCTACAATGTAGGTTTCGTATCTGCTATATAAGACGTACAGAAAATGAAAATGAGAACGTTTCTTTTTCAATTAAACTTGCAAAGAGACTTACGTCAGCGTGAGACTGCCGCAAATTTATATTTTCTCAATCGAACGTGTTTTAAAAGAGTCTTGGGAGAGCTTTTTTCACTCGAGAAAAGGAAAAGGAAAACGTCATACGTCCAACTCGAGCGTTTTTATTTATTTTTCGTTGTTGTTGCTGTTGTCTGTTTGTACGCTCGCAATAGAGGCTCCAATGGGATATGTCACTGATTAGCGAAGAGAATTGAAGCTTCCGCACAACCCCCTGGGAAAATGTCGGACTTAATCATTCATTTTTAATTCTTAAATTACGTTTTACGTTCGAAAATGCGCTGTACTTCCCATCGAAATCTCCGCGCATTTGGAGGTCGAGCTTGGAAAAACTGTTCGAGAGAAATTAAATAATAATTATATGTATAACAGAGGGGCAGTAAGATCTCGACTGAAAATAACAAGATAATCGAAAATTTACTTCGAACAAACGCTTATAGCTGGGTGACCTACTTTCTGACGAAATTTTAAAGTTCGCAGATCGAGGATGAAAACCGAATTACTGAAGGAGAAAGATTTTTTGATTTGGTCCCCTATCGTACGTTTACTTCATCAATAATGAAGCTCATTCGACGTCCAAAGATGCTCCTGTCTTGTTGAATTCTCGAGTATTTCGAACCCGATTTTCCGCGACAGCTTTCATCGATGAAAATACAAAAAAAAAAAAAGAGAGAGGGGAAAAAAAGGAAAAGAGAATTGCCCTAGAAAAAAAGGGAGTTACCGGCACATTTCGGCGTTGCTGTTTTTTTTTACTTCTCTCAACTGTGAAAGCAATCCATTGTCGTTATGATGAAGAGAAAAAACGACGGCTTCCTTAACAAAGTTGAAGGATCGAGGAACGCAGGTAACCCGTTTCCTGAGTCAAATTGATCTCGAGTCTTAAAAAGAAAATATTTCTGAGTCCCCTCCTATTATATTTGGATTGAAAATCACTCTTATTATATATTAATTATAGCTTGAAAGTCGAAATCTTCCCAATACAGAAAACACGTTTGGCGTCAGCTGCCGGGCGTGCGACAACCTAACTTAACCACCGGAGGGAGACGTCCCTTTCCTAACGTATCATGGCTTGGAAATTCGAAATTTCCAAGTCCCCCTGATGCTATAATACGTTATGGCTCTGTTTGAAAGTCGAAATATTTCCTTTTAAGATCCTTTCCTTCCATATTTTTCGACTGTCGACCTAGAAAAAACAACCACTTTCTTAACGAAGTTGAACGAGGATCGCAGGAAATCTGTTTATGAGACAAATTCGTTTTGGTATTGAGAATTCCAGGATGGCTAGACCTAAGATAAAACTAGTATATAAAGAAGGCCTAGACCTTACTATAGCTTAATATTGACCTAATTTAGGGACTTCGAAATGTATAGCTAGAAAGTCGACATTTTTCTAAGCCCCCCTCCTATCATATATAGCTCTAGAGTGGAAATTTTTCCAAGTCTCCCTATTGTATATTGCTCGGAGATCGAAATTTTTTCCTTTTGGAAATGAGCGCGATGAATGCGAGAATAAAATTCACAGCGGGAAAAGGCAATGAGACCATCAACTATTTGGACCTTAAATTCACACAGGAGAACAACAGGATAGAATGCAACATCTACAGGAACCGATGCACACAGATACCATCATACCAAATACCACCATCCCAGGCACAAGATAGCGGCAACCCAGAACCAATGCCTTCTGTCCTCAAGAACAACAAAGAGAAGAGGAAAGAGATCGGATCGCAGAAGCCAAAGGCTACCATAGACGTGTGGTGGAGGGAGTCTTTAGGAAGATGGAAACAAAGAAGGGAACCTACGATGGCATAGTGAGAAAATAGTTCGGGTCGATACCATACATAGGAAAGTACACAAACAAAGTGATAAAGGTGTTCAATGGCTACGATGTAAACGTGGGTATCCAGAATAACCAACCCATAGTGCAGAGAATCAGCAATGACCAGACGGAAGAAGAGGACAAGGAAAGCTTGAGGGGAGTTTATAAGCTCAGTTCTGAGCAGTGCGAGGGCATCTACATGGGTGAGACTGGGAGGAAGTTTGAGATCAGGAAAAAGGAGCACAAAAAGTCGAGGGAGAAAGAAGATGGCAATCACTGTTTGGGAAACACTTTAACGAAGAACACCTCAATGGAGAGGGAATATTTGAAGGCATACATGTAGAGAATTGCACAAAGAGAAGAAAACTCTGGGAACAAATGGAGATTGCAAAAACAAAGAGGAAGAAAGCCTGCCTCTTGAACAATGTAATCATGTTTGATAGCCAAAAATTATTCGGCCTGGTGATTGGATGAGAGAAAAGGACAGAGCCAACCAATGAGACGGTAGGAAACCAGATAGCCAATAGAGACGCAGTATTTAGGACAATAGATTAAACCAATCACTAAGAAATATATTTTAGCCAATAGGAACACAATGTCACGTCTTATTATTGTAAGAATAAGTTTCTAAGAGTGAACCAATCACAACACAGCATTGTTATAGCCAATAAGATCCCAGTGTCATACTATAAAAACTCATGCCTAAGGCAGGGTTGCCGGTGGTGGCACATTTGAGCCACATTGCACATTTCTATTTCTGTGGCTCATTGGGTGGCACATTAAAATTGTGTGGCACATTTACAGGTTTTTGAGAAAAAAACATGTTTTTATTTTAAAAAATATGTTTTTATTTAAAAAAACATGTTTTTTTTCAAGAGAAAACATTTTGAAGAACATTTGCGCGCTCCGGAGCCGGTTCATGTCGCTCCGGAGTCAACCTATATTATTCCAGAGCCAGTTTATACCGTTCCGGAGCTGTTGAACGCAAGTGGCACATTTTGGCACATTTTTTTTCTGTGAGTGGCACAATATCTGGACCTTTTACCGGCAACACTGCCTAAGGCCTTATTCTCCAGTTGCGATACAACTGATGATGGGGGGACACCCGAAAGTACTCTTGTAAAAGCAACTAATGATGTACACTTGAAAAACTTTTTGGAAATTTTTTAAAGTCCCCCTCCTATTGTATATAGCTCCAATTTTGATTTTTCAACAGGGAACCTCTTCTATGGGGTATTTTTAAGAAATTCGCCGTGCGCCGTTCGACAAAATACTTAGAAACATTAGGATAGCCCCTTCAAATAACTAGACATGCAATGTTTCGTACACCAATTCAATTAGCCCCTTCAATGAGTTCAATATGCAATGCTCCAAACATCATGAGTTCCTCTCCGGACAGGAGGACTGAAGAACGTTTTTGAAGTGTTGCATATCTGGCTCATTGAAGGGGCCAAGCCAATTGATGTATGAAGCATTGCATATCTATTTACTCGATGGGGCCACCTTTCAAGCTATACCTATACACCGACCATTGAGCTATATATGATAGGAGAGGGAGTTAGAAAAGGCTGATCTATGACGTCACCAAATTGCGACGTCGCGAAGGCTCCGATTTTGGAGACTAAAATAATAGGAGAACCAAAAATGACTTATCAATGACGTCATCAGATTGTGACGCCACAAGGCTAACCTATGACGTCAACAAACTGGGACGTCACAGCCCCCCAGAGGAAGACTTTGAAAACGCTGATCGATACCTGGATTTTGGAGCTAAATATAGTAGGAGGGGAACTTGAAAAAAAATTATCATTGACGTCATGAGATTATGACTTCGGAAGACTAACCTATGACGTCATCAAACTGTGACGTCATAGGCCTCGCCCGTCCAAGCTGTATTATAATAGGAGGAGAACTTGAAAAAAAATTACGCCACAAGGCCAACCTATGACATCATCAAACCGTGACGTCACAGCCTCCTGCCCCATGGAGGGAGACTTCGAAAAGGCTGATCGATGACGTCATCAAGTTATGACGTCACATACCCAGATTTTAAAGCTATATATAATAGAAGGGGCTCCTCATAATGACGTCATCAGATTATGACGCCGCAAGACTAACCTATGACGTCATCAAACTGTGACTTCACAGGCCCCACCCGTCCAAGCTATATATAGTAGGAGGGGAACTTGAAAAAACTGATCGATGACGTCATCCGATTATGACGCCACAAAGCTAACCTATGGCGTCATCAAACTGTGACGTCACAGGCTACGCTCCCTCAAGCTATATATGAATGGAGGGGGACTTGGAAAAATGTTGAGTCTCGAGCTAAATATGATAAGAGCCAAAACTTTTGCAAGTTTTTCGCCGGACGGCGTACGGGTCACGGCAAATTTCTGAAGAAAAACCCTATAGAACCGGTTCTCTGTTAAGACGACGAAGTTGAACGAGGAACGCAGGGAATCTGAAATAAGAATTAAATGAAGTTTTACGAGGCGCTTTTTAAATTGGTTTTGGTATTGAGAATTCAAGGAAGCCTAGATCTATTATAAGCCTAAAAAATTACGGCTTCCTTAACGAAGTTAAACGAGGAACGCAGGGAACCTGTTTTATGATTCGAATGAGATTTGGTATTGAAAATTCAAGGAAGCCTAGATCATATATAGCTCGACAGTCGAAATTTTTCCAAGTCCCCCTTCTATCATATATGGCTCGAGAGTCGAAATTTTTCTAAGTCCCTCTCCTATCATATATGGCTCGAGAGTCGAAATTTTTCTAAGTCCCCCTTCTATCATATATAGCTCGAGAGTCGAAATTTTTCTAAGTCCCTCTCCTATCATATATGGCTCGAGAGTCGAAATTTTTCTAAGTCCCTCTTCTATCATATATAGCTCGAGAGTCGAAATTTTTCTAAGTCCCCCTTCTATCATATATGGCTCGAGAGTCGAAATTTTTCCAAGTCCCTCTTCTATCATATATAGCTCGAGAGTCGAAATTTTTCCAAGTCCCCCTCCTATCATATATAGCTCGAGAGTCGAAATTTTTCTAAGTTCCCCTCCTATCATCTATAGCTCGAGAGTCGAAATTTTTTCTAAGTCCCCCTCCTATCATATATAGCTCGAGAGTCGAAATTTTTCCAAGTCCCTCTCCTATCATATATGGCTCGAGAGTCGAAATTTTAACAGGGAACCTGTTTTATGGGGGGGTATTTGAGAAATCTGGCGTCCGCCGTGCGCCGTCCAGCGAAAAACTTGGAAAAATTTCGACCCTCGAGCTATATATGACAGAAGGGGGACTTAGAAAAATTTCGACTCTCGAGCCATATATGATAGGAGGGGGACTTAGAAAAATTTCTACCCTCGAGCTATATATGACAGAAGGGGGACTTAGAAAAATTTCGACTCTCGAGCTATATATGATAGAAGGGGGAATTAGAAAAATTTCGACTCTCGAGCCATATATGATAGGAGGGGGACTTAGAAAAATTTCTACCCTCGAGCCATATATGATAGGAGAGGAACTTAGAAAAATTTCGACTCTCGAGCTATATGTCATAGAAGGGGGACTTAGAAAAATTTCGACTCTCGAGCCATATATGATAGGAGGGGGACTTAGAAAAATTTCGTCTCTCGAGCCAGAAAAATTTAGATTCTCAAACTATATTATGATAGGCTTATAGTAGGTCTAGGCCTTCTTTATACTATCTTTATCTATAGGTCTAAGTTTCCTTGAATTTTCAATACCAAATCCCATTCGACTCATAAAACAGGTTCCCTGCGTTCCTCGTTTGACTTCGTTAAGGAAGCCGTCGTTTTTCCAAGTTCCCCTCCTATCATCTATAGCTCGAGAGTCGAAATTTTTTCTAAGTCCCCCTCCTATCATATATAGCTTGAGAGTCGAAATTTTTCTAAGTCCCTCTCCTATCATATATGGCTCGAGGGTCGAAATTTTTCTAAGTTTTTCGCTGGACGGCGGACGGCGCACGGCGGACGCCAGATTTCTCAAATAGCCCCCCATAAAACAGGTTCCCTGTTAATAATATAGTTCAAGAGCCTAAATTTCATTAACTCTCGAGCTATATACGACAGGTGGGGAGGGACTTGGAAAAATTTCCACTCCCGAACTATATATGATGGGAGAGGGAATTAAAAAATTTCATTTTCCAAGCTATTTACCGAACAATCCTCCACAGAACAGGTTCTCTGTTAAAAACTGATCTATGAGGTCTTGAGATTATGAAGGCTGAGCTGTGACGTCACTAAACTGTGACGTCATAAGCCCCGCACCTCAAGTTATACACGATAGGTGAGGGACTTATTGTGACGTCACAAGGCTGGCCTATGACGTCATCGCACTGCGTCGTCATAAGCCCCCACCCTCCAAGCTATATATGATAGGAGGACGACTCTCGTGCTGTATATTTCGAAGTCCCTAAAATAGGTGCATGTCACTCATGACGTCCTATTTTATAAGTGTCTTATAGTAGGTCTCTGCCTCCTTTATATTAATTTTATCCCAAGTCTAGGCTTGCTTGAATTCTCAATACCAAAACCAATACGACTTATAGAACAGGCTCCCTGCGTTCCTTCTTTAAGGAAACCGTCGTCTTTCTAAGTCACTTTCCTTTCATATATCATGGCTAGACAATCAAAATTTTCTCAAACCCAACCACCAATGTTTGGTATAAATATCCATGTTTATCTTTCACAGCCCCTCCTTCGAGTCTTTGAAAGGGAAGGAGACCAACACATCCAAGGAAAATAATACCGACACGAGCCAGCAAAAGTGCAGCCTAAGTGATTTAGCCCATTTTCTGGCAAAACTCGACTTGGAGGGGCTGGAATACGGACACCCTCTCTCCTTCTAGAATATCTCGGCAATAGTGACAGCACAAACGATGAAGGTCAGTTTTGAGAAAATTTGAGCCACGCGGAAGGGGGAGAGACTTAATCAGATAGGTCTCAAGCAGACCTTGACGATCAGGTAAAGGTTTTTTGTCAACTTCTCACGGAGAATTTTATGGTTAAGCGAACTTTAATTGGTTAGCAATAATTACTCTTTCATAAAAAGACCGTAAGATAGGCATAAGTTGAAACTAGTTTCGGCATAAAATAAACATCCAGAATTGTCGCGAAATATTCGTTTTTAATTATTCAACTTTTTCTCGCGGTTGACGCACTTTCTCCATCGCCGTCATCTCGAATTTGGAAACTATATTAGTTACTTTTCAGATTTGTCGAGTTTACGCGCAGAAAGAAAATACAAAGCATCCTCTGAACACTACGCTTAAATTTGCCGAGAAACTCAAATTTTGGTTACAGTGAAGATAGAAAAAATTGTTTGAAATCGAGTACATAAAATCGCTCTTTGTACGTTTTTTCATCATTCGTAAAATGGATTATGCAACATTAGGTACATTCCAAAAGGAAAGGATAATTATGCATAATTGAAACATCCTTCGCGTGAGTTTTCGTATGAATCACGTGAGGTACTGAAACGACCTTCACTTTTGCCATTTGGTGCATTAAAAATAAATTCGTGCAAAAAGTACGAAAACCCTAGATTTCGCGGTTAATCTGTCCACGCGGTCATCAGCGGCGACAAATGAAGGTGCCTTTCTCACGATTTTGGAACGTTATATAGTTCATTTTCGATATAGGCGTACGCTCATGATTACGTGTAGATCCATAAAATTAGGACGTAAAGCTATTTTAACGGTTAGACTATAAAAAAGATACGAATGTACCGCGAGTTTTCTAAATTTTATATTCACACATCTACGATACCTATAGAGAGAAGAGACGTCGCTAAAACAGTATAAAACGAGCACTTTTACTCAATAATATTCTCGAGTTTGAAGTACTTTTTTTTCCCTGCATAGTGTATTCTAGTTCACATTAGTCTGCATAATGCATAAGTCCATTCGAAGAGATTCGGCGCGCAGAATTCACAACTCGTGCGGTACACGAAGGAGAGAAAGAGAAAAAAGAACGGTAGAATTTTAAACTTTGCCCGAATGAAAATGGAAATTCTTGAAAAATTTAGTTCCCGTAGTCACGTTTTCGGTTCGCTTTTCATACCGTCGACGTTGTTTCCGTCGCTGAAGGCGTCGCGAATTCGAGGAAATGAAAAAACCATTCGGGATAGCGGTGTTGTTGTACCCTTAATCAAAAATTAACCTCCTAATCCCGCGAAAACGGGCTTTAAGATTAAATTGTGTAACCGTTTTCGTTATTCTTCCATTTTCGCCGGGGTAAATTAATTCAAAAATTACATGTAAAATTCTTCTGCTGGCGTTTTGGGTGCGAGCGGACGAACCCCACTCGCCGCAACGTTGAAAGATGAGCTCCAACAGCTGGGCGAATTCCATCGGTTCGAGCAATGCGTCCACGGCGGATCGTCGCGAAAAGCGCTAAACAAATAGTATAACATGTAGGCAATGATCACGTTGTAATACGTAGACAGGAAGAAAGACACAATGACGCTCGATAAGCCGGCACCTGAAAACAGATCGAACGAAAAATTACGACGATACTTAATGTTTAATTTTTATTATTTTTTTCCCTCTTCAAAAATAATAATAACGTTGTTAAATTACGTTTCGGGCATCCGAAAGTGCTTCGATAATTTCGTAAGAGCTGATAAAAATTTTCAAGCCGATTTGTTTGACCAAAGTATTTCATTGCGACAGTTCAGAGATAATATAAGAATTGGATGAATATACAATATCATATTACTTACCCTTGAAAATAGGACAAAGCTTCGATAATACACCAATCGGGCCGCGTCGTGAAAATTGACCAATGGCTAATTCCATATATAACATAGGTACACTACATAATAGTAATATTAAAAAATAAGGTATCAGGAATACACCTGTAACAAGAGAAAAGAAGAAGAAAACAACGAGATTATTTCGGTTACATAGGATTAACATTTGTTATGCATGGCTATTACGTAATGGCTGGGGCTATATGAAGCCTACAGCACTTCTTAAAATTGAACGAGTATGACTTTGCAAATTTATGCATGCCAAGTCCTAAGGATATACCCGTGTTCGACGCAATGTTTCTCCATTCTTTTAATTCGTATAATATACTTAGTTAGGTATCAGAAGTAATACGGAGAAATTTATCAAATTTTTTTTTTTTATTATTTAACTAGCAAGTCCGGCGCGCCTACGGCGCGCCTCTTAGTTTTTTGTTTTTTCATTTTTATCTTATTCGAGAGCGCTATATAAACAGGAATAATTTTTAAAAATCTCGGTAAATTATCTAGATATTTCTACTTTGGATATTGAAAAAAAAAAGTAGAAATTCTCCAGACAACTTTTTTTTGGATATCTGTATTCAAAATTTTTATGCAAACACAAAGTTCTCATGGCTACTTTTAATTCTGTTATTTAGGGTTTTGGGTAAGGTAGATACATGAAACAAAGGGAGTAACTCTGGGGTTTAAGGTTATTTGAAATTTCTTAGATACACTATTTTCTTTGTATCTTTTCATATCTCATAGTTCAATTCAATCTGCTTAGTTTTCTTTTCAAGCTTTTCTTCTTTCCTAATTTCATTCAATTTTGCACTCTTTCATTCTTTACTTGTTCTTCCATACAACCTTTTTTTTTTTTCTTTCTTTCTTCATCGTTTCCTGAGTCTTCCAAATTGTTCTCTGCCTCAGTATTACACTCTTCCAGTTTTCCCTCTCTTCCTATTCTTCTTTTTCAGTCCTCTGCATCCATCTTCTCCAATTATCCGTATGGTGATAATTAATTCTACGTGTCATCCTCTAATCTACAAATTAATGGAAGAAAAACGTTTCGATTCTAAGATTAGTTCATTCATTTCCCTTTTTCTCTTTCACTTTTTTTCTACATAAGATTTTTTTTGAAATCTTGTGTGATTATATGTTGACAGTATAATTTGTTACTACAGTCGTTCCAATTTTCAGCGATGATTATTTCTTTGACCTCACTTTTTTACATGCAAATAATGTAACTCCTCCTATTTTCGAGTTGATTTTAGTTGAGACTTTGAAAATCCCTTCCTTCAATTACCTTAATTAGAACAAAATTTCTCAAGGCCCTCACTTTATTCCTTCGAGTCCACCCACCTCCAACTAACAGTTATTCTTGACATCGAGTCCTGATTTGTGTAATTCACTATTCTCTAGGGATTCTTCTGTTAAATCCTAATGATGTTAAGAGCATCGCTAGTTTTTTATGATGTCAACTACCTAACCTAAATCGAGGTTCAATAGGAAACCTATTCCATAGGGGGAGGGATTTTTGAAAATTTTGGTGTCTCGCCATCATTTACCTAGAACGATGGTTGATATTTTTCCAAGTCCTTTTCCTGTCATATATATCTTGGAATTTGAAATTCTTCCATGTTCCTCTCTTAAAAAATATAGCTTGGAAGTTGAAAGTTTTTAAAGTTATCCACTTGTCATAATTGCATAGGTCGATGTACAAAATGCGTTTTCAATTTCAACTCCTCTGATGGTTCAATTTTTTCCAAGTTCCTCTCCTGTCATATATAGCTCAATTCCCAATATTAAAAATCTTTTCAAATCTGACTCCTTTGATATTGAAAATTTTTCCTATCCCTTATCTATCATAATAGAGCTCAAATGTCTCAATTTTTCCGAGTCCCTCCTGCTATAGTTGGCTTAATTTTCAAAATTTTATCAAATCTAATTCCTCTTTTTGGAACCCCTCCAATTTTGAATTCAATTCTCAATATCAAAACCAATCCGTCCTATAGAAGAGGATGTGGGAATTCCTTATTCAAACATGTGATTGTTTTCTATTACAGCCTTCAATTGAACTGCTTTTGGTTGAATCCTAGAAATCTGATTGGAAGCTTCATTACAAACCTTACTATCTTATTATACAGATAATCTGAGAATCTATCACCTTTTTTCCTGTCCTACTCTTCAAAATCAACATACTTCCTACAAAGTATTTTCTCAATTATCCTCTGACCTGTGTAATCATTTCCAACACAATTTCCAACTCTCGCAACTTAGTCAGTTCCATTTTCCAAATATTTCAGTTCCTTTTCTTCTTCTACTTCTTACAATGGAAGTGATTTTTGATTCAAAAAGTTGATATTGATAAGGGATCATCATATTTTGGTGACTATTATTTTCTATTTTGCCTATTAGCTCTCCTTCATTAGGACATTTCGACGTCATTAGAACTTTTTGCCAAATTAATTATCCTTCAATTTGCGAAGTGCTAAATTGTATCGGATAAAATGAGGTATGAAGTGCAAAGAGAAGATCGTTACCGTTATAATATTAGGCTTTAGCTATTTTTTAGCTTAATTGTATCGGGTAAATTAGGTATGTGATGGATTTCGTCTGAAGCCTTCCTCTAGGGAACTGAGGTATGTTTTATGCGCTACTTTTATTCCATTCTTCAGGGTTTTCCGAAACTCTTTATACTTGTTGATATTATTTATGGTAATATTCTTTTTCAACTTTCGTTGTGCCCTTTTCTTAGAATCGTACCCCCTACTTTTCCTGAATACGTCCCTCTCAATTTCTCACATGATGTGTCTATAGTTGGAATTCTGATTAGGTTCAAGCTCACACTTTTCTACGCTCATCTGTACAAAACGTATCTGTTATTTGATTCTCAGTTCACATCGGTTGCCCTTAATATGATCAAACTGATTGCGCGCCTAAAAACTGCACCCTTTCACCCAAAATTAAGGACCCCACCTTGTAACTACGTACTTACGACCATAAAAACTTTCATTATTTCTTAATCCTAGCTTAATTCTTGTATCACTCACATAAAAAAACAACCCTGCAACAAACTTAGAATCATTAAAAGTTAACCTATCCTCAGTCTTCATTGAACAGAAATTCCCACCATAAAGAGGTTATTTTCGCTCGATATAGAATTGGTCACTCTCAACTTGAACATTCTCATCTCCTCCTGGGTTGCCATGCTCTACCTTCATGTAAATCTTATTATGCAGATAATCTGACGATCTATCATCTTTTTTCCTATCCTACTCTCCAAAATCAACGTACTTCCCACAATATAATCTCAGTCTCATCCTCTGTCCCATGTAATCATTCCCAACATGGTTTCCAACTCCCGCAACTACCTATGGTACTCAATTACTCCAACTTATACACATCCATTTTCTTTCTCCTGCCTTAAAATTTTGAGTACCACCATCTGACTCGATTGCTACCTCTTCTTCCAATCATCTTCCCTATCCTCACGTTCTTTTCGTTTGTTTCTCACTCCACTCCAGTTATTCTTATTTTCAGAATACAACCATAATACCATTTTACAAATTATTTTAATCGCTTTTCTTCTTTTACTTCTTACAATTGAAGTGATTTTTATTCAAAAAGTTGACACTGATAAGGGATTCTCATATTTTTATGACTACCATTTTCTATTTTACCTGTTGGCTCTCCTTCATTAGATACTTATATTATCATTATAATTATATGGACATTGTGACTTCATTAAAACTTTTTGTCGAATTCATTTTTCTTGTCTCACGTCCAAGAAAGTAAGCTACCTTTTATCGAGACTTTGGACATCTAACCTGAAGTGAGGTTGTTTAAAGAGGCGAGGTAATCGATGTAAGGTTGAATCGTTGTTACGTTTTATTTTGCTAGGCAATTCATTTTTTTTTTTTTTTTTTTCTTCCTCCAAATTTGCTAGGTAATTCATTTTACTCTTATAAATAATAATATAATCTTGTCACAGTATGATAATTGACGTCGGATGCGATAACAGGAAAATGGAAAACTTTTACACGCACGTTTGTGATAATGAATCGTTGCACTTAAATAACCAATAATTATTAATTTTCTATTTTCTATTTTCTATTTTGCCTGTTAACCTTCAGTCGCTGTGACGTCATTAGAATTTCACGAATATTTTTTCTTATAATTTGCTAGGCAATTCATATATATAGTAATAGAATACACGCGTTAGCTATTTTTTAGCTAAATTGTATCGGGCAAATCAGGAATGAGAGGCAAAGGGTCATTTAGCTTTTTAGTATATTAGATTAACGAGCTACAAGCTGCTCAAAGGGCTATTAGCTCGGGTTGTTTACAGACTTATCATTTAATCGCTTAATTTATAGTGGTTTAGGTAGAATTATTTTAACAGAGTTATATTATATTAACGTATGTTGTGTTGAGTTGTAAGAGTTTGTTGAGGTAGAATAGTTAGATGAGAGAGTAGAATTCTGTGAGACGTAAGTATTGTAGTGACAGTGTGACAGTGCCGCGATCATTTTTAAGAGCTTGTGAGATGGAGGAAGAGACCTGTAGTGAAGAACGAAGGGATTGGAGATGGGAACATGAGAACATATTATGATCAGTTGTGAGATTTGCTTCTTTACAATATGGGCAGGATGGAGGCGATAATGTGTAAGGGTTGATTAAATGAGAGTGTGTTATGCGAGTGTGACCTATTCTTAGTCTAGTGAGGATGACTTCTTCTCTTCGTGAATTTCTATTGGAGCTTGACCAAGGTGCACAGTGGGATGAAACGCCATGCTAGTGGCCAAAATTCTAATTTTCGAGTGAGTGCCTAATGAAGATCATCTAAGGGGTTTTTGTGGTCGTAAAATTCGATTTTCTAGTCAGATTTATGATTGCGTCATTTCTTCTCAAAGTTTGAAGCTTTTATTTGGAGTTTATGAACAAAAGTTCAACTGACCAAGAGCAACAGTTTATCAAAGTCGTCTAAGGTAGGCTTGCTCAACTTGCGGCCCGCGAAGCACTCTCCTGCGGCCCGCGAACGAATTTCAGAAAACCCAAAAAGTAGTAGAAACCTTACGATTTCATGACACGATTTGATTTCATAATACAAGTAGGATACAAAGATTTTTTTTTAATGCATAGGAACATGTATGAAAAAAAAAAAATAAAAAAAAAATAATGTTGAAAAAATAGGAAAGTAATCTAATCAATGTGATGGCTGTCTTCGTTTTTCAGCTGCGAGTTCAGGAATATTTCCCCTTTATTTATCGTTCTACATTACAATAAAACGATTTGCGGCCCTCGGAAATTTCGGGAGACACAGATGCGGCCCGCGAGTCGTAAAAGGTTGAGCAGGACTGGTCTAAGGGGTAATCAAGATCGTAGAATTTGAATTTTCAGTCAGATTTATGATTGGATAATTTTTCTCAAAGTTTAGGATCATTTTTGCTCTAAGTTTGAAGCTTTTACTTCGAGTTCCTAGACAAAAAGTATACTGACTAAGAGGAAAAGTTTATGAACATCATCTAAGGGGTAACCGAGATCGTAGTATTCGACTTTTCAGTCAGATCTACAGCATTTTTCCTTGATCTCTGAAGCTTTTATTTAGAGTTTGTGGACAAAGGTTTTACTGATCAAGAGCAATAGATTATGAAGATAGGATAAGGGGTGATCAAGACTGTAGAACTCAAATATTTTTCCTTGAAATCACCTTCTACGTAATAATAATAATTTTGGATCTTATCTCTGAAGCTACTTCTGATAAATCAATATTATGACAAAAAAAAAGAAATGTATTTCAACAAGCAATATTGAGTACGGTTATCAAAATATCGAATTATTCTTTAGAAATTCTAGTATCTAAGAAAATTCAAAATTTGCAGAATGAAGTATCATTCAATTCAAAATTGAAAAATCTTCCTTTTCTTCCAATTTGCTTCTCTCATCTTCTTACTTCTTCACTTATGTCATCTTCCTCAGTTTGATTCATGATTAAAATTTTCTCAGTTTGTTTTTGCCAAAGGCTCGGATTTTTTCTTCTTTTTCGGTCAAAGGCTGGAAATAAAGGGGTCCTATCTCCTTAGAATGAGTTGAAGTCACGCTTAAACAGGTGCAGATCCAGACGATCACTTTAGGAGGGGAAATGATTCAAAAAAAGTCTAAAGGATATTTTTTTTTACATTCTCTTCGATACTACAGATTTTTTTTTTTTTGGGGGGGGGAAGGGAGAAATTCCCCCCCCCCCCCCCGTGGATTCACGCCTGCCCAAACAGATAGAATACTTTTTTAAATCAATTATGCAAAGCAACAAAAGATCTTTCAAATAGTACGGGTATAAATGGAATTTTATCCATTGTAACGTCCTGGAAGGGGAGGGGGTAGCGAATTCTGTACACAGCAATGTATGAAAACCTGTTCTACATCGTGTTACCGAGGCCATTATTATCATTGATTCGAGTTTAATTTCTTTTGAAAATTGAGCTATTCTATTAAATAGCTGCGATCCCAATAAATAGATTTTATGCTCAAATAACTGAAAGAAATATATTGAAAAATCACGAAAAGGCGCAAAAAGGCGCAAAAAGTGTCAATGTGGGTTGAGAGAGGAAGGTTTCAAGAAATCATTTCCGTCCCACTTTTGGTAAATTTTTTAAATGGCTAATACAAAACCTATTATGGAATTTTGACTATAAATGTATTACAATTTTGCTTACTTTCGGAGTATTTTATGAGGAGAAATAGTCGTCCAATCATCAAATGCCGTAAAAATTTCAAAAGTTCAATCAAAATTCTTTATAAATCACAAGACTCCTATCACCTCGTAGAGAATACGGAAGGAACTACGTGCTTCCGAAATACAATGACTGAGTGTTCTGTTGAAATAGGCTTAGTACATCTGTCATGCTGCTCACACCAACGCACTTCCGCAAAAACTGGTTTCATTATTGAATTAGGGTGGTCGGAACGTTTCTAAAACGTAAACAAAATAATTCGCACCTCTTCGATTTTCGAATTTTGGCCAGCTAGAATAGCATTTCATCCCACTGTGAGGTGTAGGGTACTTTTTAATGGGAAGAAGTTTATTGAGAGGTTGAGTTTTCCAAGTTGAGTGCCATTGTTGGATGATGAGAGAGCGGAGTGATTTTTGTAATCTGAAGCTGGTAGGGGAGATTTATCCGTGATTTTTCTGAGGGTGGTGGCTTTTTTGGCAGCTTTGTCGACGAGATCGTGTTGGTGTAAGTCAATGTGTCCCGGTATCCATATGAATGTAATGTTGCAGTTAATTGAGTCAAGTGTAGTTAGTAGTAGATGAATTCTTTGAATGAGTGGATGTGAGTTGTCAGGGTCTAGTAGTGAATGGAGTGAGGATAATGAGTCAGTGAGAAGTAAAAAGTTACTATTCGGTGGAAATTGAGTGAGGTGAGAAAGACATGCGAGGATGGCCATGAGTTCAGTAGTATAAACCGACGCTATGTTGTGGACTCGATGAGAGACAAGGAGACCATTGACGGAATAAGCGTAGGCAGCTCTATTCCCAGATTTGGATCCGTCCGTGAAACAGATTGTGTGGTCAGGATGTTCCTGTATCATATGATTGATGTGGGTGACGTAGGTAGATTTGTTTTGACTGGGATTTTGGGTAATATCAAGTCGAAGGGAGGGTTGGTTGTAAGTCCAAGGAGGGGAGAGTGTAAATATAGGCTGCAAGGAGTGAACTAAAATGGTTTTGTTAAGAGATTGTTCGAGACGGAAACGGACTTGAGATGTTTAGTTTTTGGAGGGAAGATTGTGTCGTAGATCGGTAGGTTTGGGAATTGAGAGATTCAGATCAAAAGATTAGAAGTCAGGATGAGTCTGCGATATGGGAGAGGTGGTTCAGCTGCGTCTGCGCTCAGGCTAAGTCTGGGGCTGGTACGGAAAGCACCCAGTGCCATTCTAAGATAATGGGTTTGGATAGCATCTAAACTTTTGAGAATTGATTTGGAAGCTAGATTGTAGACGGGGGTACCACACTGAGAAAAATTTTGGTGGTACTTTTAACTAAAAAACATAGTAAAGCCGGTCCAGTCGAAGATTATGGTTATAACGACTGAAAAATATAGTTATACTTACGAGAAAAAGTAGTGAATAAAACTAAATATTACTGAAATTGCTCAGTTGTTTTTACTAAAAAATCGTGACTGGACCGGCTTTACTATGTTCTCAGTCAAATTTACTATAGTTTTTTCTCCGTGCATCGTCTAAACGTGATCGGATGAGGCTCTTGTAAATTTGAATAAGGAGTTTCCTGTTGCATCCTTTAGAAGGGTGGGAGAGGTATTTTATAATGTTTAGGGCTCGAATGCACGAGGTTTTTAAAATTTTGATGGGTGAGGACCAGTTGAGTTTGTAATCGAAATGTAAACCTAGTAATTTAGCGGACTGGCGTTCTGTAATTTTGAAGTTCTGTAAAAATAATGGTTGTAAAGAGGGTGTGGGTTTCCGGGATTTGAATACGATGAAGTAAGTTTTAAGAGATGAAAATCGAAAGCCATTTAGGGAAGTCCAGGAAGTGATAGAGTTTAGTGTTTCTTAAAGTACTCTGTGAGCTCTTGCAGGATTAGAGGATTGGACAGAAATATTAATTTTCAGGGAAGACCGTTATCCGTTGTAAACTGACGGTGAAAAAATATCTACAGTGTCTAAAAAAGATTCATTTTACAGTATTTAAATGAATTTTGAACATTTTTAAGAATTAAATTGATGTTACTCGAAGGAAACGCAGCGTAGAGTTGAAAAAATATGATTGAAACATTTTTAAAAGCACCAAAATGGGTTGATGGGCTCAAAAAGGATAAAAATTTTCCAAAAGCAAAAAATCGCTCGAACTTGTTGGCTTTACTCAATTCTTAGGTGAAATTTAGCATAAATTCCGGAAAAAATTATTAAAAAATTCTGAATAACACCCAAATGGTTCAATGGGACCAACAACATTTCTTCAAAACAGGAAATTGTTCAGGTTTTCAAGAAAAAAGATCGTGTCCAAAACTAAACAAACACTTCTTCTGTTGTACTGTGGTTGTGGAAGATCAGCTAGGGCAATGTATTTGATCGAAGAAGGCAATTTGTGAAGTTTCTCATAGTTCAATGGGATGGAGGAAATAATACTGAGAAGCTTCTCTGTTGATAGCTAGCAGGGAAAGATTGGCTGAAGTCCCTACCTGAATAAAAAGGGGAAAATGTGCCCCAATTCTCGTTTTGTTGGCTTCTAAGGAGAATGTGACCGAAAGGCTAGTCTACTGTTGAATGCTCCCGGAAAGAAGTCGGTGAATGACTTGCAGGCAAACATTCAGATACTCGTTGTTTTCGTGACAATGGAAGGTACAGAAGGTACAGTACCGAGCAGCACTCGCGGTGAGAGATCAGGTGAAGCCCAGCGTATGATTGGGGTGGGCCAATGCACAACGATTCCTCGATGTTCCAAACGAAGATGGTTGTGCTACAAAGAAGATTGTTTTCCAATATGAGCTTGTGGAGAGAGATTGGCTAGGTTCCCGCGTGCAAATGAAACGGGCAAATGCACATGAGACGCTCGTTGTTTCCGACGAGAATAAAATATGATCAAGACGATCGTCGTCTGTCGGTCACTTGCGGTGAGAGATCAGCTACTGGCCCGCGTAGGGTTAAAGCGGGCAAGTGCACGTGAGTAACATGTTGTGTTGGACAGTAAATGGAATATGACTGAGAACATCGTCCTCTGTTGATCGCTCGCGGTGAGAGATTAGCTACAGCCTCGTGTGTGGTTGAGGCGGGCAAGTGCACGAAAGCAGCGCGGTGTTTCAGGCGGTGAATGGATCATGACCGAAAAGATCGTCATCCGTTGTTGGGTTGTGGTGAGAGATTGGTTAAAGCAGCACATATGATCGAAGCGGGTGCTTTAGCCGATCTCTCACCACAAACTTAGACCAGAGGATGATCTTCTTGGTAACTTTCCTGCCATCGCCCGGAATAACGAGGAATTCTCATCCAGCTCTGATCGTACCTGGGACTTTAGCCGATCTCTCATCGCGAGCTAACAACGGAGGACGATCTTCTTGACAACATTCCCTTCACAGTTGGGAATAACGAGGAATTAGGTCTGAAACCAGGAAATTCATAGAATAAATTGTCCTCTTCCTTTCCTCCTAAATACGCCGTTGATAGGAGTATAACAGTATAACCTTCTCCATTTGTAAGAAAAATACTCATCATTGTTGAAGACTAATTACTCTTCGGTTTCAAATGAAGAAAATTTCGACTTTTAAGCTACAAAAGTATTTTTATTTTTTGGCGAAAAATAGTCATTAAGACTATTGAAAGTAGTGTTCTGTATCACTGTATAAGTAAGTTCAGAATTGAGCTAAAGTAATGACGGTGAGGCAAAATTCGTTGAAAACGAGTAAGAAATTTTCAAAATGATAATAATCGCAATTCTGGCTGACTCATCTTCAGGCAGAGTAATATAACACGAACAACAAACAAAGAAAAATTAGCTACAACGAGTCATTGAAAAGCCTAAATATAACTATGTAGATACATACTTCGAAACCTCACATTTCTGTTGGAAAGGAAAAGATTGTTACATTTGTGATGTAAGAAGCATATATGCAACATTTTCCGAAGTTTTTTTTACAAATACAAAATGTTGACGGAATTTTCTGAATTCTCATGATTATTATTTTTTTTTTTTGTATCTAATTAGGAACGCTATTCATCTGTAATATTGAAACTTTATTCACCATAATTCACAGCGACTGATGACGATTGCCCTAGTCCTCGTACTTTTTCAACAAAACGTTGAAATTCAATTCTTTCAATTACAATAAGATCACGGAATAGTGGAAAAAAAATGATGTATCTAAGCACAAGCCTATTTTCTTTCCTATTTATACCATTTGATAACACACAAACAAAAAAAAAAAGATAAGGAAAACAGTTGCAAAAGAAGGAGTACGACTCATTATAGCTTTGACCAAAATAGACGTGTGTTGGACAGGAGTCGGGGTGAATTGGAAATCAAGATGTGAATGCGGTGTGAAAATAATGTTTCCGATTGACGTAACGAAAAAATTGAAGTATTTAAGAGAGCAAAAGTCTTCATTTCCATGAAACCAAATTTTAGTTTCTGATTCGTAATTACTTTATCACTGAGTACTCGCACGTGAAAATATTTCATACCAGATAATGTTCTCTCAGAATGAAATGTATGCTTTTTAAGTCATCGACCTCTTACACGAATCCGTTCCTTTAAGTTACGGCTATCCATACTAAACAATAAAGAGGAATACTCCGACGTGGAGTAAAAAATGCAAACCGCAGAAAAAATGAAAATACGACGAGCGCTTTCGGTTAAACAACCATCTTCGAGCCTGAAATGAAAGCAACTGACGAACAAAAGAGAAGAACGAGGTATTAAGATCGTCCAAACGAGAAATCACGGTGTGAGTCATAAACAAGTTCGATCAGGCCATCTTCCGGAATATACGAATTAAGAACAGTGATACCGTCAGTGTTGAGATGACGAATTATCTCTATATTCTCGAGGGCGATACGCTTACGGTAGGAATTCTCCTTATGGAGGAGCTTTTCGGATCCCTCACGGAAGCTGTGGCCACTGTTTATTAAGTGATCGGCGAAAGCTGACTCCCCCAAGTGTCCCTTCTTCCAAGACTTCAGGTGCTCAGCTACTCGAACTTTCATTTGGCGGCTGGTCTCACCAATATAAAAGCCTCCACAATCCTCACACTCCAACTTATACACACCACTCCTCTCATCAACAGGTATGGGGTCCTTCAGTCTCACAAACAACCTCTTGACTGTGGTAGGGTTGTAAAACGCGGGTCTGAAGCCAAACGGGCGAAGGGCCCGACCCAATTGCTGGGAGAACTTCCCCAAGAAAGGGAGACTGATCCAACGCAAACGGCGATCACGGATCGTGTCTCGGGGGAGGGAGGTGGTGGAATCCAGGAGGCCCCTCGTAACTTTCCTCCGAACCATCACGTCAACATCAACATTGACCCCATTCACTCTGGCCAGGTGTTTTATTGTGATTAACTCTTTCTTGAAGGCAGACTGACTCAAAGGAATACGAGTCAGTCTGTGAACTAGGCTATGAAAAGCAGCCATCTTGTGAGCAACAGGACCGAACGAACCACCGTGGACTAAAACATCGGTCGTAGTATCTTTCCTGTAAATTCCAAACTTATGGATACCGTCTATTATAGATATCGATAAATCCAAAAAGTTAATGGAAAATACCCCTACTTCCAACGTAAATTTGATGGAAGGGTACCAGGAATTGAGATACCTCAGAAACTCACCAAGGAGATCTGGGTGACCAGTCCAGGTACATAGAACGTCATCAACGTACCTGTGCCAATAATGAATATGATTAAGTAACACCTGGTCCGAGGAAAAGAGGTCAAGTTCAAACTTAGACATGAAGATTTCGGATATGAGAGAGCCTAGTGGTGATCCAATGGGGATCCCTACCTCGTCAGGGAACTCGAAAAATTTCCCTTCAAATTTACAATAGTTAGGGGACCAGCAAGTATTAAGAAGATCGAAGAATTCGTGAAGCTCATTATGAGGAATGTTGGCTTTGACGAGTAGCTCACCCATACGCTGGATAGTAGCAGCCTTAGGAATATTCGGGAACAAACCAACAACATCAAACGAGCAGATGGTCGTTCCCGGGGGAAGGCTTACATCCTTGAGGACGTCAGTTAAAGAGGCCGAATTCAAGACCGAATGAGGGGATTCAAAATCGATACGATTTTTGAACCAACGGTCAAGGAATTTAGCAAGGAGGTAGGTAGGAGAGGAGACGAAAGAAACAACGGGTCGCATCGGGGTATTGTTCTTATGCACTTTAGGCAGCCCGTACAAGAGGGGGGGTGTGGAAGTTTGAGGCGAAGTTGAAGGAGAGGAAAAATAAGAAGCTGTCCTCCCTAATGACGGTTAATGAGGAGGTGGTTGAGGAGGGGGTGAGTGATGGTGTTGTCGTTCATAAATTCCACCCTCCCCTCATAAATAATAGTCAGGTAGTGTTCAATAGTGACGAAACATCCCTCCTTGAGAAAGGTTTGAAGTTCAGTATGCCTCCCCTCAAGAATGATGAAACCTTGGCGAATGTTGTTGCGGATCTTGCGGTTAAGATTGGTCCTGGTTTCAATACTCAGAAAGTCTGTGCCGAATTAGTCCGTAATAACCCCCTCCCTCGCATGAGTAATAAATTGGGAGGAGTGATTCAGGGTCTAAGGAGGAAGATGAAAGAGGGAGATTTGATCGTCACTAAGGCTGACAAGGGCAACGCTGTTGTAGTGATGGAGAGATCGGCCTATTCTTCTAAGGTCCATGAAGTCCTACAGCAGTGTGGTGCTAAAGAGAGTGAGGATTTCAGCTTTCCCAAGCATGTCAAAGAAGTTAGGTGTGTCATCAACAGGAGTGAGGCTGTTATCAAAACTCCTGCTTTGAAAAAAGCCCTCCTCGTTCCTAACCCCACACCCCCCCTCTTGTACGGGCTGCCTAAAGTGCATAAGAACAATACCCCGATGCGACCCGTTGTTTCTTTCGTCTCCTCTCCTACCTACCTCCTTGCTAAATTCCTTGACCGTTGGTTCAAAAATCGTATCGATTTTGAATCCCCTCATTCGGTCTTGAATTCGGCCTCTTTAACTGACGTCCTCAAGGATGTAAGCCTTCCCCCGGGAACGACCATCTGCTCGTTTGATGTTGTTGGTTTGTTCCCGAATATTCCTAAGGCTGCTACTATCCAGCGTATGGGTGAGCTACTCGTCAAAGCCAACATTCCTCATAATGAGCTTCACGAATTCTTCGATCTTCTTAATACTTGCTGGTCCCCTAACTATTGTAAATTTGAAGGGAAATTTTTCGAGTTCCCTGACGAGGTAGGGATCCCCATTGGATCACCACTAGGCTCTCTCATATCCGAAATCTTCATGTCTAAGTTTGAACTTGACCTCTTTTCCTCGGACCAGGTGTTACTTAATCATATTCATTATTGGCACAGGTACGTTGATGACGTTCTATGTACCTGGACTGGTCACCCAGATCTCCTTGGTGAGTTTCTGAGGTATCTCAATTCCTGGTACCCTTCCATCAAATTTACGTTGGAAGTAGGGGTATTTTCCATTAACTTTTTGGATTTATCGATCTCTATAATAGACGGTATCCATAAGTTTGGAATTTACAGGAAAGATACTACGACCGATGTTTTAGTCCACGGTGGTTCGTTCGGTCCTGTTGCTCACAAGATGGCTGCTTTTCATAGCCTAGTTCACAGACTGACTCGTATTCCTTTGAGTCAGTCTGCCTTCAAGAAAGAGTTAATCACAATAAAACACCTGGCCAGAGTGAATGGGGTCAATGTTGATGTTGACGTGATGGTTCGGAGGAAAGTTACGAGGGGCCTCCTGGATTCCACCACCTCCCTCCCCCGAGACACGATCCGTGATCGCCGTTTGCGTTGGATCAGTCTCCCTTTCTTGGGGAAGTTCTCCCAGCAATTGGGTCGGGCCCTTCGCCCGTTTGGCTTCAGACCCGCGTTTTACAACCCTACCACAGTCAAGAGGTTGTTTGTGAGACTGAAGGACCCCATACCTGTTGATGAGAGGAGTGGTGTGTATAAGTTGGAGTGTGAGGATTGTGGAGGCTTTTATATTGGTGAGACCAGCCGCCAAATGAAAGTTCGAGTAGCTGAGCACCTGAAGTCTTGGAAGAAGGGACACTTGGGGGAGTCAGCTTTCGCCGATCACTTAATAAACAGTGGCCACAGCTTCCGTGAGGGATCCGAAAAGCTCCTCCATAAGGAGAATTCCTACCGTAAGCGTATCGCCCTCGAGAATATAGAGATAATTCGTCATCTCAACACTGACGGTATCACTGTTCTTAATTCGTATATTCCGGAAGATGGCCTGATCGAACTTGTTTATGACTCACACCGTGATTTCTCGTTTGGACGATCTTAATACCTCGTTCTTCTCTTTTGTTCGTCAGTTGCTTTCATTTCAGGCTCGAAGATGGTTGTTTAACCGAAAGCGCTCGTCGTATTTTCATTTTTTCTGCGGTTTGCATTTTTTACTCCACGTCGGAGTATTCCTCTTTATTGTTTATCATCGACCTCTCTGAACTACACGAAACTCGGTTGATAAGTGTGAAGACAATCATGACAAAAAAATCTAAGTTAGAAGAGATAGAGATTACGAGAGGGGGAAAAAATTAATACTATAATGTTCTGGGGGGGGGGGTGGGACTTCTCAACAAGGAACCGGTTTTATGGATTTTTTTGAGAAATTTGCCGTGCGCCGTCCGGCGAAAAACTTGAAAAAAATTTTGACTCCTATTGTATATAGCTTGGAGGATGAAATTTTTTCAGGTCCCTCTCTTATCATCTACAGCTCGGAGAATGCAATTTTTTTTTTGAGAAATTTGCCGTGCGCCGTCCGGCGAAAAACTTGAAAAAAATTTTGACTCCTATTGTATATAGCTTGGAGGATGAAATTTTTTCAGGTCCCTCTCTTATCATCTACAGCTCGGAGAATGCAATTTTTCCAAGTCCCTTTCCATCATATGTCCGTCGAAAAACTTGGAAAAATTGTGACTCCTATTGTATTTAGCTTGGAGGATGGAATCTTTTCAAGTCCCCCTCCTGTCACATATAGCT
Organism: Aspidiotus rigidus; assembly: GCA_035079385.1. NCBI lineage: Eukaryota > Metazoa > Arthropoda > Insecta > Hemiptera > Diaspididae > Aspidiotus > Aspidiotus rigidus. The sequence continues at coordinate 16,694,320 of JAVHKY010000013.1, forward strand.
CGAGAGTCGGCCTTTTTCAAAGTTTTTTGTCGGACGACGTACGGCAAATTTTTCAAAAAAAAAAACCATAGAACGGGTTCCCTGTTGAAATTTCGGCTCTCGAGCTTATATGATAGGAGAGGGGCTTAGAAAAACGACGACTTTCTTAACGAAGTTCAACGAGGAACACAGGGAACCTATTTTATGAGTCAAATTGGATTTGGTATTGAGAAATCAAGAGTGACTAGATCTAGGATAAGACTAGTATGAAGGAGGCCTAAACCTACTCTAAACCTAGCGTCATCAGTGACCTTGACCTATTTTAGGGACTTCTATAGCTCGAACTCTTGATCAGACTTAATGCGTACACTCATAAGATTAGCCGCTTCCCACGGAACTGCGAAGCTTGCGGGATCCTCGCTGCCATTGCAGAGTTTGCAATGCATCTGAATGTTTTTTTTTTTTTTTTTTAACGACTATTCAACGGATCATTAGCTCGGGGAGAGATGTTCGGATTAAATAAATTTGTAGTAATAGGTGAATCGGAGGAAGTTTAAGGTGTTGGTTATGGTTTCTGAGTTATTGTGAGAGACGGATTGAAGAGGACCAGGGAGTCGGGTATTTTTTAATTGAGCGAATTTTGTTGCAGGGTGAGAAGACCAGAGGTTGTGCCATGATGATGTGATTTGTGAACGGTAGAATGATTTTAAGTCATAGACCGGAGAAGAGGAGCGATCATTGTTTGAGGGAAGAAATTGAATACAGGGAAGATGTCAAGGTGTGCAGGAATATGTGAATGCGCTGTACGAGAGGATTGAAAGAGTGGCTGAGAGAGAGAGAGAGAGAAAGCAGGAGGAATTTACAGGGTCGAGGGAGAAGATTGAGGTGAGTAAGGCAAGTATAGATGGCAGTTAGTACGGCAGAATATATGGAGGTTGTGTTTTTCAAACGAAAGTATGATACTCGACCATTGATGGAGAAGGCGTAGCCAGTTATAGAGCCCGATTTGGAACCATCTCTAAAGCACAAGTTGTGGGAAGGGAAGTCGTTATCAGTTATGTCTTTAATGTGTCTAACATAGATTACATAAGAATGGGTGGGCCTGAAAAATGTTGTGTCCTTGAACTACACATGAACAGAAAATGAAGAACCTAGTATGGTGTCATCAACACCTGGGTTACACCCAATGTTGATATGACCCTTTAATGACATTGTTTACGAAAATAGGAGGGGGTGAACTTGAGAAATTTAGCATCCATGAAACATGTATGAATACAGAAGCAAAGCCTAGTATGACGTCATCAATGACCTTGGATACATCAGAAGTTGGTATATGATCAACAGAGTCGATTTAATATGATCTATCAAATAGGAGACATTGTTCAGGCCAATAGGAGTGAGTGAGCCTGAAAAATGTTGCACAGCCTAGTAAGACGCCTTGAATGATCTGGGATACATCAGAAGTTGATATGATCAACAGAATTGATTTATTATGATCGCTAAAATCGGAGACATTGTTCAGGTTAATAGAAGGGGGGGGGGGGGAAGGTAAAACATTTGAGTGTCTTTGAAGTAAGTATGATGACGTCATCCAATGACTTGGGTACACCAGAAGTTGATATGATCAACAGAACTGACCGAATTTGATCCACAAACTTGGGTGGCCTATAAGAATGGGCGAGTTTGAGAAATTTAGCGTTCTTGAACTATTAATGAACAGAGAATGAAGAAACTAGTGTGGCGTCATCAATGATCTGGGATACATCAGAAGTTGATATGATCAAAAGAATCGATTTGAAATGATCGATAAAATCTGAGACTTTGTGAAAGTTCACACGAGATGGGGTGCAAGCACAGAGTAGCTGAGCCATTAAACGGTTAGCTTCTAAAATAGGGCGAGCATATACAAATAAAATCCTACAACGAGTATCTCGGTGGACTGTCTTAGTATTTTTTAGTGCAATTAATGTTGATCCATCAAAAATAAAGTATTTAAAATCATAATAAGTACTACAGGGTATAGAACCCAAAATTTTTCAGAAAATACAAAGTCAAGACTTCTTTTCCGGACGCTTTAAATCTGCGGGACAGGAACGATATGTATAAAAGAGGAGAGTAACTAACGATAATTACATGACATCCGTTGAGCATGGGGGAGGTATGGGATGGAGCGGAAGTGAACAAATGAAATGCCAGCTACGTAGAAGCGCAATAGAATCTGAAGTCTTATCAAAATAATTAGAACTTTGAGGGTACGTCTATAAAACTTTAAAAAGCCATTCATTTAATCGCGCAGTGAGGTACCTACTTGTGCGTAATTCTGATGAAATTCAGTCATTGTACAACTATTAAGAAATAGGTACCGTATACTGCACTCGTCGTTGTTGGCCGAAGGATCGCGCACGCGAAATCGCTCGGGGTTTAATTAAATTAATATCATATTGTTAACCTACACTATGTTCTAATTTGACCGTCAAACCGCTAATGGGAACATTATTATTATTGTGCTGCGTGATTTACGAGCTCATCACGGTGTGACGATAATATAGTCGCAAATTTTTTTCTTCTTCTCTCACACTCTGTCGTCGAACGGACGCGAAACAACTAAACGACTGCATTTCCTCGCATAAAATATACTGACGTGCAGGTACTTAAAGTACTGAAGAAAGGAGGGGAGGGAACGCAAGTGCAAACAAATCCATTAATATGTGCGGTAAACATCGAGACGGAAAGTGATATTTTATATACGTACCGCCGCCACTTTTATAACACAGGTACGGAAATCTCCACAAATTTCCGAGGCCGATAGAATAACTGACGCAGGCCAAAATAAATTGTAATTTGTTGGTCCAAAAATGTCTCCGAGATTTGTAGCTGTCATTGACGTCGCTGAGAGTACCGCTATAGCTGCCACATGAGGAAAAATCATCTTCTTCGGTGACGCCGCACCTGCAAACCGAAAACACGTATGCACTCGAATTAGCATTCTTAATCCGAAAAGCTCACGGTACGAAGACCCGGCGGTGCCCCAATAGAAATCACCTACTGTTTGTCGCCTTCATTGTGTGATTTTTTTTTGCACCGTACGTTCGACGTTAATTTTTCATCCTTGACTCGTTTCGTTGCATGTAATAATACTGTACTGTACAGATTTTAAATCTTTCCGTTCGTTTCATAATCAAGAGAGCGAGAGAGGCCCAGACAGACACACGAGGGAAGAGAGAGAGAGAGATGTGTAAGATTCAGATAGCAAAGAGTGAAAAGAGGGAGAAAAGCAAAACTGTATTAGAGATTCCGAGATAATTAGTTTTAATAAATAGCAACTTCATAGAAAAATGATCAAGTTCATAAGAATCGGCCGTGTCTTTCGTGATCAATTTTAGCGTGTGTGAGGTTTTATGTGCGTGCACACTCCTGCGAATTAATATTACGGTCTCGTCTATGGTATTTTAAATATACTTACGTAAATTGTTGTACAGTTTACACGCGTGTACGAGCATAAATTAAAGGCGCTCGGTGACTGCAACGCAGGTTTTAAGGCTGAAGAGAAGAAAGATAACCGCGTTTCTTCCCTCGTCCTGCCTCGTATAGTAATTAATTACCGTACTTCAGAATGATTACCCAGACTATATACGAGCAATAGGGCGCCAATAATCCAAACTTCGAGAGTTCATAGGAATCCGACACGCGACACCTTATACTTAAGCCTTTTAATCTTCTTCGGTTTAAAAAATGATGGAGAAGTCAGCATCTGCTCTTTCAGGGGAAGAAAAATCAAGAGAGAACGAATTTCCTTACCGATTTGCTACATCAATTTAGTTTTTTTTTACGCACATTGACGTAAAATAACACGGAAAAGGACGTAAGCGAGAAGGTGTAAGACGGTCAAGATTCATGATAGTAGTATAGGTCAAGAATTATTTCAACTGTTTTCTTTTTGTGTTGCGTTCCGATCAAGTAGGTTGAAAAAGTGACGATTAGATTACATGTTGGAAAGGAATGTGAATGTGAAGATGAACTCGGACAGGCGGTGAGCATTTTCTTCCTTCGATGGTGAGAAGTGGACTTAATTGAGAGTGATAGAAACCTTCTTATGGTACCATCAGAAAATGGTTGATTTTTAAATTTCTTATTACTCAATTTCGCCCAAGATTTCTAAACGATTTCTGAGCAAATATTCTGGAAGATACATGTAATCTATTTTCAGTCGATTTTTCCTCAACATCCGTCAATATTTTTTCTCTCTTTTTTGGTCTGAAATGAGTATTATCGAGTGAGCCGCGTAGTTACTCAATTTAGATCAAAATTACCAGTCAATTTCTGGGCAGATATCCTGAGGACATATCTTGGTCTATTTGCCCGACACGTCTACCAACGTTTTCATTCTAAAATGAGTATTAACGGGTGCGCCGCACGGTCACTCAATTTTGACTAAAATTTTCAGTCAAATTCTGGGCCGATATTCCTAGAAAATATCTGGGTTCATTTTCAGTCGATTTGTCTTCAACATATACCAACTCTCTTGGTCTAAAATGAGTATTATCGGGTGAGCCACCCAGTCACTCGATTTTGACCGAAATTACCAGTCAATTTATGGGAAGATATTCAGAATGAATCGACTGTCATGTTGCTCGCAAACTCGCAGACCAAAATCGCACTCGTCTTATTACAACTCTACAAACGAAACTGCCTTCTTCATTCTTCTCTTCTCTCATTGGCGGAAGGCCTAGGTATGGACTGGTTGACCCCGTCGGAAGTGGTCTAAATATAATGGTCTGTTATATTACCAATCTCTAAAGTCGAGAAATTGGTCGATCTTTTTTTTAATCAAAAGTGGTCTATTTGTAGTGGTCTGTTATTAATATCGCTCGAATATAGATTACAAGACTATTTTACATTGTCTAAATTGCCCAGAAATCGACCAATCTTTTTTGTCAGAAGTGGCCTAATTATAGTTGTCAGTTGACACTGATTGAATATTCATTATTTTAGCTGATGGTTTTAAATTTTATTGAATATTCAATATGAGCGATCATTTTATATCATCAAGTTTCCCCAGAAATCGACCATCGAAATATATATACTTGATTGCTGAGGAAATAAGACCGATGACTGAGGATAAACCATTTTATTTTACCTACATGACTTACAGATCGACTAATTTTTTCAGTCAAAACTTTGTACCAGTCGGTCTACTCGTCAAAAACTAGAAATTATTTCAACTAATATTATTAGAACTACTTCAATTAATCTATTATTTTCGAATAATGAAATAACGAAATAATATTTTAAATATTAAAATCAAGAAAACCAATAATTTTGAAATTTTCCTCAACATTTTTAGGTTTACAAGGAATAACCTCGACGATATATTTTTTCCTCTAATTTTATCTTATTTTAAAATAATTTTATCAACAATAAGATCAATAATGACTATTATTATTTATCTTTATATCTTTGTATTCAATTATTGACTCAATTAATTCAAAACCAAATATGTAGATGTCATTATTTTAACCAAATAAATTACAAATATTTTATTATTATAACTAAATAATATTGAATTTCCAATAAAAAAATTTTATAAAATAAAAAAAAATTAATTTTAATAATGATTTTTCATTTTTTTACTTCTTCTAAAAATGATTTATTATTGAATTTCAATTATAATATTAATTATTTATTTATATTTTTTTTTAAATATAAAAAGATCACAATTACTTTAAATTTGTGATTAACTAAAGCTATAACTGCTTCTTTACATATTTCTTATTTAAATTAGTATAAAAAAATATAATATTAAAATTAAATCGAATAATAAATCAATGATTTTACAAATATTATTATTTATAATATAAGAAATCATTATTAAAATCAATAAAATAAATAAGTCAAATATTAAAGAAATTAAAACGCAATTAAATCTGCGGTCTGAATATGGTAGGGAGGAGCGGAAGTAAATCGACTGAAAAACTCACGGCTTCCTTAACGAAGTTGAACGAGGGGTGGCAGGGAACCTGTTGTATGGGGCACTGGGGAGCTGAAAAATTTTGACATACCAGTTGTATTAGTTGTACAAAAGATATATTTGGTACAGTGCAGTAAGGGAGAAACTAGAAAAAACGTCATTAAATTGTGACGTCACAGACCTCTATATATTATTATAGGAGGGGACTTGGTCTATGAAGCATTGCAGATTTATTTATTTATTTATTTATTTATTTATTTACCATTTATATTGTTTATTTTTTAGATCTAGGTACTTGAAGGGGTTATCTTTCAGGTTAAATAAACCGACCATCGAGATATATACGATAGTGAACGAATTAACAGTGGAAAAGGCAACGAGACCATCGACTATACGATACTCACACTGGAGAACAACAGGATAGGATACAAAATCTACAGGAAGCCGACGCACACAAACACCATCATCCCTAATAACTATGACCAGCAAGATATCTGTCTTCCATGAATAAAACACCTATTTCTGCAAATTGCGATTCGTGACGTACGTCAATTAAATATTGGACGGCAGTACATAGGAAAGTACACAAACAAGGTGATGAAGACGTTCAATGGCTATGACATAAATGCGGGTATCCATAATAATTCCCCCTCGTTGAAGAGAATCAGCAATGACCAGACGGAAGGAAAGGACAAGGAAAACTGTAATGAAGAACACCACAATAGTGAGGGAACATTTGAAGTAATACATACTGTATAGGGGATCCCACAAAAATAAGAAAACTCTGGAAAAGAACGAAGATTGCAGAACCACAGAGGAAGAGAGCCACCCTCTTGAATAATGTAACCACATTTGACAGCGAGAAATTGTTCAGCATGGTGATTGGACGAGAGAAGAAGAACAGAACTCACGAATAAGATGGTAGAAAACCAGGTATAGGCAATAGAAACGCAGCATTTAGGTCCAAAAAATGAACCAGTCACTAAGCAACACGTTACAGCCAATAAGAACACAGTGTCATATTATTGTAAGAATATTTCTAATAGTGAACCAAAACACAGCATTGTTAATGGATTATAGCCAATAAGATAAAAGTGTTATACTGTGAAAACTCATATTTGAGGCCTTGTTCTCCAGTTGCAACACATTTGATAATGGGATGACACCCGAAAATACTCTCGTAAAAGCAACAAATAGATAAAGTATTTAATTGTACACTTGGAAAACTTTTTCAAATTTTGACCATTTCATTTCAGTTGGGGTCAGGTCAATTCGCTGCGAGATGGAAAAAATGAAATTTTTCAAAGGGTACAAATATTTGGCACGTCAGGTTAGAACGTTTACAAGCCAGCATTTTACATACAATTTAGCACACACAAGCATTAAATAATAGGAAAATGAACATCAGCTTGTGCACACCATTTACTGTTGTTGGAGCAGCAATTTATACATGCTTCAACAGGTGAAAATTAATTCTCCAAGTCATACTTACAAGTGAAAGAATTCTTCTACAGACACGTAATAATTTATTAATGGACAATCAAAATTTTTAGGAATGCTTCGTTCGAGTCCACGTGTACCTGTCCATACTTTTCCAAATGTAGAACTTGCAAACACGTTCTGGGTAAGAAATTGAGGTTGAAATTAGTTTCTCCTCCCGATGCCGCTAAAGTAATTCCTTTGGGAAGAAAGCGTACTCGAGGTAGGCCAAAGAAATCTGCGAAGGCCCTCATTGTTCAGTGAGCGTTGCATGAATTTTTCAAATGGGGAAATATTCTCATTTGACGTTGTCGTGACAGACGTGACAAAATACTTATCTATTGCTTCTTTCATATTTTGATGTGAACAAAATTATAAGCTGTTCCAATGTATTTTTCTGTAGCATTAATTTAATTTCTGTAGTGAATTTTTTAACCTGACGTGATATCTATTAAATGATATGCATTTTTTCTTTTTGCTGCTTTTAAAACCTATTTTGATGTTTATTCGTTCTTATTTGAAGTGCATTTATTTCCAACCCTTTTTCAAAATACGGAATGATAAAAATAAAGAAAAATTTCAAAATATGTTTTTTAGTCTAAAATTGATGTTGTATTTATTACTCAATTTTGTCCACAATTTCCAGTCGATTTCTGGGCAGATATCCCTAGGACATATCTTGGTCCATTTTCAGTTGATTTGTCTTGAACATCTACAAACATTTTGACTCTTTTCTTAACAGGGAACCTGTTTTATCGGAGGGTATTTTGAAGAAAAATGACGGGTGCCGAGCTTCGGGAGGCAAAACATGGAACTTAGAAAAATGTTCACCTCCGGGCTACGTATGATAGGAGGGGGGAAGTTTTTAGGCTAGTCATTATAGGCTTATTATAGTATATTAGGCCCAGTATAATGAAGGCTGGAGTTTGAAATTTTTTAGGCTACATATTATAGGCCTGGTATGGTATATTAGGCCTATTATAATGAAGGCTAGGCGATTTGTCTGCCGACATTTTTGTTTTTTTTTCTTTTATCTAAAATGAGTATTGTGGAGTGAGCCGCCCAATCACTCAATTTTGACCCAAATTTTCACTCGATTCCTGGGCAGGTATTTGAAATGAATCAACTGACATGTTGCTTACAAACTCGCAGACCAAAATCGCACTCGTCTCAATATAACCTTGCTAACCAGATTGCTTTCTTCATTCTTCTCTCCTCTCATCAGCGGAAGGCCTAGATACAGACTGATTGTCCCCGTCGAAAGTGGTCTAAATATAGCGGTTTGTTAATGTTACCTATCTAGAGACCGTCGTATGGCGTTCTTATTGCCCAGAAATTGACCAATCTTCTTTGTCAAAAGTGGTCTGTTAAAATTGCTTGAATATAGACCACGACAGACTATTCTGTATTGTCTAAATTGCCCAGAAATCGACTAATCTTTTTCGTCAGAAGTGGTCTACTTACAGTGGCCTGTTGACATTAATCGAATATTGACTACAAGAGACCATTTTATCTCATCAAGTTGCCCCAGAAATCGACTGAAATATAGTCAATATTGCTGAGTAAATGACTGAGGATACCCCGTTTGGTCGTACCTACATCACTAATTTTTTCAGTCGAAATGTCGTCCAAGTTGGTCTAAATTATGGTACAGAAGACTGGAAAAAGTTGGTCTATGATTGGTCATTCGTTGAGCGATCGCTCAGTCTATTTTTGGTCGATATTTACTCAAAATTGACTGAGATATTTGGTCAATCTCATTTATCGGGTGTACCCTTAGTTTGTGCTCCAAAGTTAACGTTGCATCTGAACCTTTCTAAAAACTCTGAATTAGATACTCCATCCAGCTATAGGAACCTAATCATGGATTTAACTCTCAGAGCCCTTAGTTCTCCTCTTTATGGTGTAATGGCGACAAACGGACGCCACGAAAATAGCGCAGTCAGAACATCGAAGCGCAAAAAAAAAAAAAAGTAGCAACGTGCAGGAATTTAGGAAAAGAGCCAAGAAGCCAAATTAGCGAGACAGATAAATCGACGACGATCGAGGTGCAATATATCCGACAGGTCGATAGACGTACAACGAGGTGTTGGCCAGAGCTTGTATAGCCAAACGTATAAGGGATACATCGAAACCTTCGATTATTATTCGTTGTCCAGAGGAAAGCTGAATCACCTTCCGCGTTGCTTGATAGGTAATTGTCTGTAATCTATAGGTATTTAATCGCGAACATTGTTATCGTTTTTCTTGATATAAAATAAATCCAAACAAAAGCCCGAACTCTTTTCATCTAAGCGTAGTCTTATCCGGTCATACTTCAGACCGGGGCGCAACTTTTCTCACCATAAGGCTTCAACGTAACAGGGTCCTATAGGTCTCCGAATAGTTGTCCTTTTTTTCTACTTCTTCGTCACGTACCAAATTGATATCAGCAATTTATCCCCCTCTCCAAAGAATAAGAGGATAATCTTTTTCGAACCCAAGGCTTCATTCGGTGATCAATATAACTAGTTTCAAGAACTTCATCGCGAGCTCAAAATCCGAAACTTGAATGATTTCCGTCGTGAAGAAAAGTTCAAAAATTATGCTTCATTATCGCATTGTAGAAAGAATTAGGAAAATGACCGTGAGTTATTGGTATACAAAAACTGCACATTGCTCACGATGCGACGCTTAATGAAAATAATTGGTTTCGCTCGAACGAGAAGCACGTGGTTTATCCACCGATGATGCTACTTCTTGACCCAGTGAAATGCTACTAAAGGTTCATTTTAGCTAATGAATCTGTTTCGTGAATTCGAAATTCAACTTGGAAGTCGATTAACTCATTTTAAACAGCCGCACTCGCAGAAATTTCACACTAATACAGAAGTTGTTGAACTCGTTCGTACTATGTACATGTGGGTAATGAGATTCAACGAGCTATTTATTCAAGGTAAGGGAGATATATCGAAGTTGTGCAGGCAAGAAAATAAAATTTGCGTGCATGTTTTTCTCGTACGATTCCGTCAATGAAGATATAACGAATTAACGTAAATCGACGTCGTGTAAGCAGGAAATTATAATTAAAATGTTTCGTAAATTTTTCTGCTAAAGGGTTTACAACAATATTCCTCTCTCTTTGTAACATCACTTTTCTCCGGCCCCGACGTCGAAAACAATAAGGAAATTTATTTCTCGTACATTTTAATTTTTACGCTCTCGTACGCTGAAAAAAAAAAAAAAAAAAAAATTGGACCTACTAACAGACTTCTCACTCGTCGGTATTTCCTCCATCCCGTCACTTCATTAAGCTCCTATTCTCATCAATGAGTGTAAGAAACAGACTTTGCGTGTATACTTTTCATTGTTTCTTTTTCACTACCGGTAGAAAGACACATATAGGCTCTGTTACGTTACACTTCGAAATCTTTCGACACCGACTGATCACATGCGAAATTCTCTCCATGACGTTGAAGTCATACGCGTAACCTTCAAAAATTCAATGAACAGAAAATTCGATGAATTTAACGCTAGTTTTTATAAGGTATACAAACAAGCAGTTGCGTTAAACGTTCTTCAAAATCAGCACCATCCGCGTTAATTTCTATCATTATAGGGTATTTTGTTACACCGATGTGGTGTTTTACATCAATAAGTACGCCTTCATTGATTATGCATTTCAACGAGTTAGTTAAACGTGTAGAGTATAACCGCAAAAATGAGTTCCGCGGGTTGAAAGACGCTCGTGTTTCAACCGATTGTCGACATTGCCGCTATAGTTTATCAGAACACAGCACTAGTAAGAAGGTAAACGTATTTGAATTTAGACCCCTTAATTTGCTGACTCGATCTACTTCGAAGTGCGAATAGGTAATTGAAATTCACATATATTATCACCAAGGCACGAAAAACGAATAATCGCTACATAATTGAAGAATGAACGGGTCAATTATTGCGACTGGACTGAACTGAAGAAGGTGCCCCACAGTGGGATGAAACGCCATGCTAGGTGGCCAAAATTCTAATTTTCGACTGAATGCCTAATGAAGATCAACTAAGGGGTTTTTGTGGGCGTAGAATTCGATTTTCCAGTCAGATTTATGATTGGGCTCATTTTTTCTCAAAGTTTGAAGGCTTTATCTGAAGTTTGTGAACAGAAGTTTAACTGATCAAGAGCAACAGTTAATTAAAGTCATCTAAGGGGTAATCAAGATCGTAGAATTTACGATAACTTGACGCTGCATAACAATATCTGCAAATTTACTGTTTTCGAAAATTGTCGATTTTTCAAGTTTTTTCTAAACTTTTTTCAGATTTTTTAACAGGGAACCAGTTTTATGGGCGTTATTTGAGAAATTTGACATGCGCCGTCCGGCGAAAAACTTGGAAAAATTTTGACCCCTGTTAGACATAGCTTGGGGATCGACATTTTTCTGAACCTGGAAAGATTTTGAATTCCATTGTATATTGCTTGGAGGATGAAATTTTTTCAAGTCCCTCCCCTCCAACCATGTATACCACAAGAGTTGAAATTTTTCAAAGTCCCCTCCCATCATATATAGCTCAAGAGTCAAGAAAAATGAGACTCCTGAACTATATTATACTGGGCTTATAGTAGGTCTAGGTCTGCTTTATACTAGCTTCATACTATATCTAAGTACCCCTCCTATCGGCTCCACTCCCCCCCCCCCTCATGACGGAATTCTGAGTCGCGACTAATACCATGATTTTGTTCATATTTTGTTCAATTTTGTTCAACAAATTTTAAATTTTGTTCACTCGTAGTTTCCCCGCTACATCCATTTCAAATTTGGGGGCCTAAGGAAATGTATACAGGGTGGACCAGAAAGATGTTACGTGTTAAATGGGTGTTTGCGCTAAATCTGTCCTAGCGCAAAAACGCGAAACATTAGGCGTATAGTTTGAAGGTACGATTTTTGTGTCTCAATTTTATCTCCAATTTGAGCCACATCCGAAGTTTCTACAACTTTTCTAAGCCGAGTTCTGGACCGAAATGTGCCGAAAATTTACCAAATCGCCAGGGTTCCCAAAATAGGCCTTGAAAATTAATTAATTACCAGTATTGAGCTGAATCTTCAAAATTTTAATAATCAAATCATTGTTTCTTAGTTGAATTTAAAATTTTTCTAATTAAAATAAATTTATTATTAAAAATTTTTGATTTATTTAAATTTGGTAAAAAAAATAGAATAATAATAGATTTAAATGTTATTAATACACCTAATAATTTATTATTAATTGAACGTAAAATTGAATAAAAAAATAAAAAATATAATTCTGGTTCAATATGATTAGGAGTTTTAAATATTATCATTTGATTAAAATGGTATGATTATGTTAATTATTTAAAAAATATATAAAACAATAATAGAATTATCATATCGTTAAAAATAAATAAAGGATTTAAATTAATTTGATCTAAATTATTATTTAAATTTAAAGGATTTGATGATTTGTTAATATGTAAAATAATTAAATGAATAATTGAGAATATTAAAATTATAATAGCTGAGATAAAATGAATTGAAAAAAATCGATTAATTAAAATAATATTATTAATGAATCGATTACCTCAAATCAGATATATTAATTTATTATTACCAATTAATGGAATAACAGCAATAAAATTAGTAATAACTATTCTTGCTCAATAAGATATTTGTCTTCAAACGGAGAATAACCTAAAAAAGAAATTATTATTTATAAAATTATTATTAATAATCTAGAATATCACATTTTAAAATTTATAAAATTTTTATGAATTAGTCTACGTAATATATGTAAAAAAATTAAAATAAAAATTATTGATGTTGAATTTCTATGGAAAAAACAAAATATTCATCCATAATTTAAATTATAAAAAATTATACATGAATTAATAAATATATCAATTGAATTTATTGAAATAAAAAATCCAACAAAAATTTGAATAAATGTAATTAATATAGTTAATGAGCCAATATTTCATATAATATTTAAATTTGTAGATGTTTTAATTAAAAATATTTTCATAAAATTTTTTAAATTTAATTTTTGAAGAAATTTTTTTAAAAAATATTATGTACTTGATTTTTTTATATTTAAATTTAAATAAAAATCATTATTTCTAATAAATAAATATTTAATTTTTTTATTTTAATATAAAATAAATAATTCATTATTAAAATTGTAATAATACAAATAATTCTTGAAATTTGAATTACTGTAATAAAATTATAATTAAAATAATTGAATTTTTAAATAAAAAAATTATTAATAATGTTATTAAAATAATTATTATACTTATAGAAATAATCATTACATTAGAAAAATTTATTATAATAATAAATAATATAATTAATGAGTTTATTTTTATAATTAACAATTATTAAATGATGTACAAGATCATTATTTAATGAATTAAAATTTTAGTAATTTTTTTTAATTATAATAATTTTAATTATTAAAATTAAATTAATTATTGATTTAAATTTATTTATATTTAATTATTCTATATAAAGTAGAATATTTTATTTTGATAAATTTAATTTATTATTTTTAATTATAGCATTAATGATTAGAGTTTTAATTATGTATTTATTATTTATTTAAGTAATAATAATTATTCATATTTAATTATAATATTTGTTTTTACAATAATTATATTAATTTCTAGAATGAATTTAATAATAATGATTTTTTGATGAGATTTATTAGGTTTAATATCTTTTTTATTAATCATTTATCCGCAAAAACTCCTGTTGTTTTGGGCGAAGGAGAGAATGATACCGGCGACTTTGTTTTCCATTACATGCTCGCGGTAAGAGAACGATCAAGGCCCCGTGTTCGATAGTGGCAGGTGGATGCGAGAAAATTCTCGTACGTTCACGCGAGGGAGGGAGTAATTCCGTAAAGCTCGTCTTTCGTTATGAGCTCCCTGTGATAGCTGTGAGAGATTGAACAGGCCTCGTAATAGGACGGGCAAATTCAGAAAAAATCTCGTTGTTTGACGCAAAGGTGGAAAGGTTACTCTGAAGTCTGTCTTCGGTCATACACTGGGATGCGATCTTCGCGGTATGTTTTTCTCCATTGCCTGAAACAACGAGAATTTTCTCGTACTCACCCAATTAGATCGAACACAGGGCTCCAACTGGTCTCTCACCGCGAGCTCATGACGAACGACGAGCGTCGAGCTTTATCATTCCCTCTTTCGCGTGAAACCGGGAAGATTTTCGCGGATTCCCCTGCCTGTATCAAACACGGGGGCGTGACGGATCTCTTACCGCGAGCTCATGACGAAAGATGAGCTTCAAGGTATCATTCCCTCCTTCGCGTGAAACCGGGAAGATTTCCGCGGGTTCCTCTGCCTGTATCAAACAAGGGGGCACGATTGATCTCTTACCGCGAGCTCATGACGAAGGATGAGCGTTTTGCGTTTTTGCGCTACGACAGGTTTAACCCAAATTCCCATTTAACTCTTAACATCTTTTTGGCGCATCCTCTAATTATGCTCAGTATTCATTTTAGAAAATTGAATAGAATTAAATATTATGTAAGTTCAAAAATAAGGAGGAGAGGCAAGAGTATTTCATGCCTGTGGGTCCCAAAGTATGAGATAAAATATGGGCGAATTTTGCTTATAGATTCATAGATGAGAGAGGGGAGGTGTATACATTTCTTTAGGCCCCAAAATGTTAAGTGTATGTAGCGGAGAAATGATGGGTGAACAAAATCCAAAGTTTCCTGAACAAAATTGAACAAAATGTGAACACAATTATCACATGGATTTGAACCCAAAATTCGAAGATGGGGGTTGCATTTCCCCATCCCCCCTCAATTTGAAATGGATGTAGCGGGGAAACGACGAGTGAACAAAATTTAAAATTTGTTGAACAAAATTGAACAAAATGTGAACAAAATTATGGCATTAGTCGCAACTCAAATATGATAGGAGGGAGACTTAGAAGACCTTAGAAGGAAGTTCAGAGTCTTATGGTGTTTGAAGCGTTGCATATCTAGCTCATTGAAGGGAATTAGTCAATTGGTATAGGAAGAATTGCATATCTAGTTACTCGAAGGGGCTATCTTTCAGACTATATACAAGATCACCGAGCTAGATATGATGGGAGGGGGGCTTAAAAAATTTTCGAGTTCCGAGCTTTGCATGGGCCGCCAGATGGCGGACTTGTTTTCGAAAAAAAAAAAAAAAAAACGATATCGATTTAATCTTTTAGCTTATGATAAAAAAGACTATAAGCGATGATTCATCGTATATCATTTCATTATTTCCCCCATCTCACTCAACCGCTCCTAGAAAAATCGCTTGTTACGGGCCTGATACTAGGTCTCACTTCCAAGGCAGGAAAATTTCAACCTTCGCTATTCTACGAGTAATCAATCTCCTTCCCAACATTCTCTCCTGGTTCCCCGACTAATGAGAAGATGAGCCTAACGAACCTCGCGCATTAGTATACTTCAACCCATGGATCAAGGGGTCATGAGGTCCCTCAAAAGTCATTACAGACGACTAACTGTGATACGACTTATAGCATCCATCGACAGCCTTTTGTAATTCACGTCAGATCCTACAGATGAAGAATTTGTTCAGACAACACCGTCGTTAGAGCTTCTCCCTGTAAGATGATGGAGACCATTAAGATTTTCTCAACTTCAATGAAACCGTCATGATCACTGCTGCACTTACTGATGACGAGATTGTAGCTTCAGTAGAAGAAATTGCTGACGCTGCCGACGATGATTCTGAACCCGAAGCCGAAGAGACAATCGAAGAGCCAGTTACTGTGAGCCAGACTTTAGAGCCGTGAATTTATTAGCAAAATTTCACGAAAATTCTGACCCTACTACCCTTGAAACTTCTCATGTTGTCAAAACTTGCATCTTCTCTAAGTTCTTTTTCAATTCAGTACATGAATTTGATGGGCGGGGGGGATTACCGACTTCTATACGTAAACGTGTGGTAATGTATTACAAATTGTACGTTTTTTTTTTTTTTTGCAACTCGGCTATGACCTAGCGATTTGCCCGGGCCCTAACGTGTAGCAGTATGAGAGTATTTTTACTGTAAGCACACTACAGTCATTATTAAAATCAATTATTTATTCATACGTATGCTCGGTCACTTACTTATTACCAACTTGATAGCAAATATTAATCATAACGGAGCAGATCGTAATTCGTGCGATTTTAAAGAAACTGCTCTTCTTATCAGGAGGAAATTCGTACCGCATTCAAGGTATTTCACTTTTATTTTCTCAAATAATTAAAGCTCTTACAAAGAAATTCATGTAATGAAAGTGGGAATTGTTAACACTTTTTTTGTTTGTATTTGTATTTTCTATTCTTTAACATTTTTAACAAGAAATTTTAGAAAACTTGCAAAAAAATACGAATATCGGCGTGTACGTACCGCTAATTTGTCAATGACAGTATACGGCTTGCATTTTACCTTCTTTCGAAGCGAGGAAACGAACGATCGTCGTTCGTCAAAGTTATAATGGGCTGAAGAAAAATTGCACCTTTTATGCGTGAGTACGCGACAAAAATTAACTTCCTCGTATTTTCGGACTGAAAATATTCTCGCGAATGTTTGAGAATTGGACTAACGAGAGCGCAACAAATCGACGACCTTGTGTCGACTGGCGCTCAATGTTTACAATATTATTCGAATATTGCGCTTTGCCTATCGTGTAGTTTAGGAGTCGCGAAGACTTTCGTAATTTTACGCGAACAAATCCCTGCGGAACGGTCGCGAGACTTCGAAAAATTTCGAACTTACGAGCTACATTTACAGCGAATCGTTTTTCCAAAGGATAAAAGCTTGAACAAATTTTGGCTTCTCGCCTATATTACATGGTTGCGAAGGGATGGGGGGCCTCCAACCATGTTTCAGGACGTTGCGAAGAGTGACAGTAGCTATCCGAGGAAGACTTTAGCTCGTACATTTGAGGACACCGTCACTTTCAATTTTAATGTCTCCTAAGCTTCTACAAGTCCCTAAAGATTCAACTCGCGCTCGACAAGATCTCCTCGTCGTGGGTCTCGGATCGTGGATTTCGCTTTTCTTATGAAAACCCCGCTCTACTTAAGTCTTTTTCTTTCTTTCCCAACTTATCCTCCAGAACTTCCGAATCAGCGTTCGATCCTCCACCAAACTCCATGGCCTTACCTTCGATTCTTAATACTTCTGGACTCTCCACATCGAACACTCGAAAGCCGAATGTCTAAACTCACTGAATATCTCTTAATATCTATCCTAAGCTCACACCTTTGACTATATATTGTATATGGACTACGCTAAGCGGTAAAAAGTACGGCTCAACATCAGAGTGTGCAGCGGGGAAAAGTGTGACACGTGTATTTTAAATACGCGTGGTCAGTGCCGCATACGGAATTCCTTATCACATCTGAGGACGCTTTTCTCGGTCGTTTTATACACACTAGCGCACTCCACATAATATATATTCAAAGGCTCACACTAGTTGCAGTTGCAAGCTTCTCCTTCAGCTATACAATTCTCTAATCTACTCTCAACTGTACTAAGGAGCCCCAATCTACGGATGGACTGACAAATTTTCCCTAAAATCTCTGGATGCAAAATAATCTGCTGCCTGCCTTGAGTCCAGCTCTTGGTGCCCTGCACAACAATCCTACGCTCGCCTATGCACTGAGGCTGGTATTCCTCCTCTACAATTTCGCTAATGATCGATCAACGTCGACTTTATTGCATCAGTGGCCTAGTTTCTCCAACTTTCAATCTTCCTTCTCTCACTCAGTTCTCAAAACCCACTTCTTCTTTCATTGAAATTCCATATTTAATACCATCTTGAATGTAAGCTCCTTCTCGCTGTTTACTCGTCCACCACTCCCTGGGCATTCCCGACGCCTAATATTCGCCTGGACCTGACTACTTTACCGAAGTCGTCCAAACACACTATTAATGATTTTCCTGCCCTCAATCCAAATTGGAATCCATAGTTGGCTACACTTTCTCTGTCGATTTCGTAAAAAAAAAACCGGCCTCTATATATTCTGCTGCTTTACTTACCTGTTTCTTCTCCCCACTCTTCGTAAATTCGTCCTCCATCCGTTCTTCTTTCCTCTCTCCCATACTCTTCTAACTCTATCGTTCAACGCATTCTCATTCATCTGCTCACACTAACATCTTCTCTATCTTCAATTGCCTTCAGGTCATATCGGCCTACTTCTCTCTTCCCTTCGCTCTTCGTAAATTCGTAATCCATTCCTCTTCTCTTTCCCTTCTCTAAGGCTTGCAAGACTCACACTCTTCTAACGCTATCGTTCAGTGCGTACCTTAATGCATCTTCTTTATCTTCAATTTCCTTCCGCCGAATTCCTGATCACATTGGCCTCCAGGAACACGACGCAGTGGACCTAGCAGCCAAGCAAACCCTGGTCTCTTCCTCAATCACTGATCCATCCTCTTCTCCGGCCTATAAATCAAAATCTTACTATCGTTCTCGGATTATCTTATCCTTCGGTCCTCTCAAACCCACAATAAACAGACCGATATCCTGGTTTTCTTCAATTAGTTCCTCACACCATGGAGAAATTGTCACTATACGATTTAGAACTGGGCACACCCGCCTAACCCACTCATTCCTTCTCATTGGGTTCTCCGCTTTACTCTCATGTCAATGCTGCCATACTGAGGAACTATCCGTCTCCCATTTCTTTTCCTGCTCATACTTATTCTCGAACGTTCCTTATTCAGCTAGGAACTCTTAAATAAACGCCAAACGAAGTTTCCTCGAGGTACCTCTTGACTTATCATAAAATTTTTTTAAGCCAAATGGAATGTTTGTGAATGCGGATCTGTCAGAAAATAATTTCCCCCTGCCCTCTCCGAGAACTTAGAATACTTCAAACTTCACTCCGGTACATATAAAATTGTAAATCCATATAATGAGAAAAAATGATCTTCCCACATTCGATGCTTTGAGTAAGGAAATAATCAAGCACTAGAAATGTTCTCTCATTTACCTACGTACATACTTTAGAAAATACTGACTTTCGGATTTTCGCATCCATCAATCACTCAGACGTTGTCAACTAGAAGATCAACGAGATGTCAAAACTTACTTAAAATTGTGAAGAAAGTGCTTTCCATTTTTGAAGCTAGACTGCTCCATGTACATCGATGTTTCAGTCTAACTCTACCGCGATTGCCATTACATGTATCGTATGAACTTTCAATGAAAATTGATACTTTCTTCGGTTTTAACGGAAGACAAAATAAAAGAGAACAAAGATAACGTGATGTCATACAACGACTAAAGATATTTTTCAGCGACACGTTGAAGAAAAACGAGAGAATTCATAAAATTCGACCAGAAGCTCGAATCCCATAGGAAAGCAGACGCCTAACTGGCACACGAAAAATATACTATGGCAAAATGACTTTCGGTTTAATAGTGCATCACAGTGATAACAATTGGCGCCTAATACCTATTGTCTCTTGGGTGACTGAAAAACGTTTCTGGATTTTATGTATAAAATAATGAAAAATATTTTCACTTCAGCGTCAAATAAAGTAACTAGTATAAATTAAGCTAATGGTCCCTACATGATAAAAAATCAGTTAAGTTATATACAGTGTCGAAACACTCGTCTGGATGACACCAGCAGTCTAACGACTTCCTCGTCTTTTTTATTCATTTTTACGGTCGAAAAACTGTGACTCGGAAAATTTATCTTTTTTAAAATGGTTCTTCGGTCAAGGAACCTCCTCGCTAACCTTATTTTTCTATATTTAATATTTACGTTCTATTTTTACTTTTTCGTGAATAAAACGTTACAGAACTTATTCTAAGTGACAAGGCTCAAACAGACGCACGTTTACCGCGTCGATGTGGTAATAATCATATCAGCTTATCAAATAAAGCTTTCGGATATTAAATTATTGTAGAGTGTACCGTAATTTCTACTGATACAAAAAGAGTACACGAGGCGGAAAATTGTCGTAGTTACATTTAATCGCCACGAGAACACGAGAGAACAGGGTGAATATAGAAAAGACCAACTGTATAAGGGTGGCCAGAGGGAGAGAGGAGGTGGGTACAGGGAGATCGAAAATATTTTAATTTAGCGTGACCGTGCTATTGTCACCGGTTTGCGAGTTAGCGAGTTCCGTTAGGTCGAAAAGATTTTCTTCGTAGGTGTCTGGCGCCACAATTGGGTATAGACGTTTACATTTTTCATACGGATCGGCTGAACTTGGCGCTAATTCAGATTAGTTATCGTTTCTTACTACAATATGTTTTTCCGAACATTAACAAGGAGACGGTCAAGAAAAATAAACGTCGTCCGCGCGGAATGTGTCCAATTTTTTTTTTCTTTAATTTCAACTTTCGAGCTCTCGTGAGACGTGAAAAAACTTTTTCATGAGCTAAATAAGTATGAACAAGAGATGAGACCAGAAGTTGGGGTAGATAAGTCAGAGCTATTGAAACTTAAAAAATTACCCATTCACGAGTTGTGTACACGGTGTATACAAGGGTACTGGTATGAGTATGGCCACCTAGTAGACTGGGAGCTCACTGCAAATTTTTTAATTGGAGGGATCTAAAATTACCGTACATTTATTAGCGGGGAACCCGCTATTCATTTTGTTAGGAGATTACATCCTCAGAAAACGTCCGCGTCCGTGTCCGCAGGTTAGGTTAGGTTTCAGGACTTAGAAGAATTTCGAGTCTCGAGCTATATATGATAGGAGGGGGACTTCGAAGAATTTCGAGTCTCGAGCTATATATGAAAGGAGGGGGGGAGGGACTTGGAAGAATTTTGACTTTCGAGCTACTATCCGCCGTTCGCCGTCCAACCAAAAACATAGAAAAAACGACGGCTTCCTTAACGAAGTTAAACGAGGAACGCAGGGAACCTGTTTTATGAGTCAAATAGGATTTGGTATTGAAAATTCAAGGAAGCCTAGACCTAGATAAAGCTAGTATAAAGAAGGCCTAGACGTAAAATAAGCCTAGTATAATGTAGTTTGAAAGTCCAAGTTTTTCTCAAATCTCGAGCTATTTATGATAGGAGGGAGACTTGGGAAGATTTGTCCCCTATCATATATAGCTCGAGAGTCAAAAGTTTTCCAAGTCCCTCTTCTATCATATATGGCGCGAGAGTCGAATTTTTTCTAAGTCCCCCCTCCTATCATCTATAGCTCGAGAGTCGAAATTTTTCTAAGTCCCTCGCCTATTATATATGGCTCGAGAGTCGAAATTTTTCTAAGTTTTTCGCTGGACGGCGGACGGCGCACGCCAGATTTCTCAAATAGTCCCCCATAAAACAGGTTCCCTGTTAAAATTTTGAGACTCAAGCTATATATGATAGGAGGAGGACTTAGAAGAATTTCGAGTCTTGAGCTATATATGATAGAAGGGGGACTTAGAAGAATTTCGAGTCTCGAGCTATATATGAAAGGAGGGGGGGGGGGACTTGGAAGAATTTTGACTTTCGAGCTACTGTCCGCCGTTCGCCGTCCAACCAAAAACATAGAAAAATGATGAGACTCGAGCTATATATGATAGGAGGGGGACTTAGAAGATTTAGAAGAATTTCGAGTCTCGAGCTATATATGATAGAAGGGGGACTTAGAAGAATTTCGACTCTCGAGCTATATATGATAGGAGGGAATGTAGAATGATAATTTCGATTTGAATTATATGACAAGATCATCAACTCAGTTCCACACCACCTGAGAGGTCGAGTTAAGGAATTGCGGGTTCCCCGCTGCCATTGCAACGTCTGCAATGGCTTCTAATTTTTTTCGAGTATTTTGTATGACAAATGACATCTTTGAAGTCTGGCAGCGCTAAGTGACCGGAGACAGAAATGGCGTTAGCTACAAGTGGCCAAAAATTCTCCTGCGGACTGTGTTTCAATTCCATTATTCCGAAGAACATGCAGGACCGTTTTCGTCCACGTGATACCTTACCATTCAATTTTCCTTGGACCACTGTTCTGTTTCCCAAATATCTATTCTTTCAATTTTCGATCATTTTACAGAGAATACCCTCCGCTAGTCCAAGCTTTTATAGCACCTCGGTGTTCTTGTCTTTGTCCGTCCATATTCTCCTGTAGCACGACATCTCAGATGCGTCTATTTTTCTTTCCATTTTCTTCGATGCGGTCCATCTTTCGGCTGCATACCTTAGACCTGACCGCGGCGTTTTCTTGTCTTTCAAAACCCGTTCCAGATTGTCGAAGGCGTTCCTTGTAGCGGCTATTCTCGCCTTCATTTCATCCTCACCCCTACCGCCCGGCGATACTCCGACACCGAAATATTTATATTGCTCCACCTGCTTCCGTTTTGTGTTTCCGATCTGTATATAAAGGCTTATGTTCTTTCTCCACTTGTATAACTTTGGTTTTATCTACATTGATTTTCATATGGTGTTTCTCACTTTCAATGTCCGGACATTCGCTTGGACCCGACCGAAACCCCCAATAACCCAGGAAGATTAGGCTCAAAAATAAGAATAAATGGAAATAAATGCCGGCAAAGGTCTTTTTCGTGGATTGTGTTTAAAATGGTCTCCTGATGAACATACTAAGAGTCAACAGCGATCAGAGAGCGGGCCCTCCCCCAAAGGGGGTCGAAGTACCACAAAAATTAGTTTTCTGAGAATAAATCGAAAACTAAGCATCAGAGAAAAATAAGTTTCGAACAAAAGTTGTTCCTCATCAAATTTCCTATAAATTTCACTGTATGTATGTCAACTTAGCCCAAAAACTCAAGCTGAAAAGTTGGTTTGAAAGTTGAGCGATTTTCTAAAATTTTTGATTTTAGTGTTGGTGTAGTCAAATTAGATAGGTTTGGAAAAAAAAAAGAATATTGTGACATAGTAAAGTTCTGATTTCTGGAAATGGTCAAGAATGAAGTCCAAAACAACATACTAACTTCTCCGCGTTTTTCCCCAAGAGCATCTTTTTTATGGGGGTTGAAAACCCCTCAAAATCCGTTTTTTGTAAATATCCCGCTTAATACGCATTTTAGAGAAAAAATTCATCAGTCAAAAATTATTCCTCGTGAGATTTACTATCGGCCTACGTATTTCATTTCTAACCTACACGTGATAGTTAGCTCAAAAATTCATGGAAATTGAGCCTCCGCCATGCAAATCGCTCCTTGCCGAGAGATGACGTCGTTGCGCGGGGGTTACGCGCGAAGGTAACGTTAATATTTCGCTAGTCCATACGATGAAACGTATACTAATTTTATTAGTTTTAATTAATTGTTACAGGGAATTTGCTGCACGATATTATTTTGAGAAAGGTATAATCAACTGCCTATCATACATGAAAATAAAGTTTTCCATACATGGACAGACATTTTAAAAATCGTTTCTTATGCATGTATGATATGTAAAAAGCTGAATGGGGGGCTGTAAACATGCGAGCCCTTCCCCCATTTCGATTTTTCTAGTTGGAGTGGGTGGATTCGTTTGTACTGGGTTGTGCCGTAGAGTTTTCCGTTCGTGCTGGTCTTCTCCCCCCCCCAACCTTATGAGGGGGCTCTATACCAGGCCAGGCCAGGCCAGGCCAGGCCAGCACGTCGTGCTCCATCTTCGGACTGAAAACAAACTGAATTTCGCGTGCTACGTTTTTACTGTACTATGCTCTCAAGTTTTCCGTTCTGGTTGTTTCAAGCGATGGTGGGAATGGATGTGGTCTTCTGTTGTGGACTCGCGGTGAGATTTTGACTTCGACCCGCGTACAATTGAAGTGGGCTAACATGTGAAATTGTTTCAAGCAATGGAAGGAATGTCACCAAGAAGCTTGTTATTGTTGTGTGCTCCCACAAATTCAAGAATAACCGCCGCATTACAAACCCGAGAATAACACGCTTCTTGTCAAAGTTGGCGTAGTCGCATGAGGGTTTCACGTTGATAGTCGATTGGGTCAGGCAAACTTGTTCCGCCATTTCAGGCGACCTCCCGAGAAGCTTGTTTTGCGATGAGAGATTGACTACATGAGTCTTGCAATTATCAAAACGGAGAAACAAGAGATAACAAGCTTCTTGGTATCATTCCCTATATCACCTGGAACAATAAGGAATTCAGCAAGTTTGCCTGGATTTCACGAGGAATAATTTTTGACTGATGAATTTTTTCTCTAAAATGCGTATTAAGCGGGATATTTACAAAAAACTGATTTTGAGGGGTTTTCAACCCCCATAAAAAAGATGCTCTTGGGAAAAAAAGCGGAGAAGTTAATATGTTGTTTTGGACTTCATTCTTGACCATTTCCAGCAATCAGACCTTTACTATGTCGCAATATTCTTTTTTGTTTCCAAACCTGTCTAATTTGACTACACTAACACTAAAATCAAAAATTTTAGAAAATCGCTCAACTTTTAAACCAACTTTTCAGCTCGAGTTTTTGGGCTAAGTTGACATGCACTGCTTGAGTATTAGAGTTTCAAGTTTGACCGCTCCTCTCTCTAGTCCAGACAAGCTTTGCCAAATGCCAAAGAATGGACGAAGATAACAAAGATTGGTTCCAGTTCAGTTCAGCTGTTCAGCCGTTCGGCATAAAAGCTTGTAGTGCAAGCACCCGATGGAAATGATCACGAACTGGAGAATAGGTATCTTCCACAGTATGACCTAGCCCTAACTCTCCCGGTCGTTTCGTCTGGACTCAAATTCCTTCATAACATTGATCAGCCAAAAATCAACTTAATTAAGCCAGCTGAATTGAGCTGGAAGCCGGCTGAATTTTCCCAATATTGCCGAAAGCGAAGTTTTTCAAGATTGTAAATCTGAGCCAAATACTGAAGCTGAAGTTTTCGGCTGCAGTACTCTGCTAAAATCTTATAATTCAAAAGGTTCCCTTCTTATACACAACACATATCATCCAACAAAAATAATCAACGCAGTGAGGTGTGAGTGATTTAAGTGATTTCAATCATATTTCATTCTCATCACGAACGAGATCGAAATTTGTACGTCAACTCTTATTAATAATATTGTTATCCTACAAATTTTCAGCCGTCTATCAATTTCTCAGATTTATTTTCCGCTTTTGATATGCTTTCATTTCCTGAATGTTGTTTTTATGATGTTCCTCCGGATGAATCTTAGCAAGGTCTCATATTAAAAGTACAAATACAATGTTGAATGGTGATGTAGTTTATTGTAAATAAGAGATAAGGAACGAGAAAACAAATTCCTAGTTCAAGGCTGTATCAGAAATCTGATAACAAAAAAAAGCGATATCCGCATTTCCAAGGTATTGTGAATCTTTCGAAACACAAGTCCATCTGATGAACAAACAATGTTATCAGAATGGAACTAAGTTCGGGGGGGCTACGGATGGGGACCGTTCCCTCTTTCCTAGGAATGTTTCGCTCTCACTTTGTACAACTGACATGACAGAACAGAGTCACATTTACATTGTTTCATATTCGACGACACGCTGCCTACTCAGGATTAAAATCAACTACGGGTTCAAGGGTGTCTAATACAAAATTTACAAGCTCGAAGATAATTTACTACCCTACGATACAATTTATAATAGTTCGTTTACTCGCGGCCGGCTGTCATTTACGAGTATAATTTTCATTATTAATGAGGATCCATTACCATTTACAGGTATTCATCTCACAATTCACGCTAGACAATAATAAATATCACCGAATAATTAAGGAAATACGGACAGAGAAAAGACACTTAAGTCTTCAGTATTCGTATGAGAAATATATAATGTTGAGTCTTTCACACCACACTCAAACACATCCATACAATACTATAAAACATCGGTGACAAATTAGCGTTCTTATTTCCAATGTTGATTTGTTTTTTCGTTAATTACTCGTGTGACTTCGGATTCTCACTCGTTAGGTGCCGTATAGGTTGAGCTTCATTTTTTCCATCATTTATGAGAGCATCCCTCTAGTCGGTGAAGCATCAGTCTTATCGTATTACGTTAAACTGCTCGATCTTGATTTGCCATTGATTAAAATTAGAGTGCAGTTATAGTCATCGTCATGGTGAAAGAACGCGCCAGCCTTAACAACCTTCAACAATCATAAATACGTCCGTCAACTCGCTGTCGTGTCTGAAAAATTTATTTTATTCATTTTACTCATGTCATGAGTTCAGCTCATTCCTGGCCGAAACCAGCTGACTCATGGAAACTTCGAATTTGTTTCTTTATTCATTTGGGCAATTGTCATTCGTCCTATTTCCTTACAAAATATTAGTACTAGACTATTTAATTCATTAGTGCCGGCGCGAGGCACGAGCATTTGCTTGAGGAAGCTTCCCAGATGAACCAATTTCATACGCTTTGATTAGTTAACCTCATGCTGATGCACTTTTTCAGCTCCATCATAATAGTGCCTTTTCTGTGTCCCAATCAATGAAATTTGATACGAGTGCGGCGTATTCTATGCCTTCCACATATCTAGGACAGATTCATGATCAATAAACTGTCCACATATACAGGGTGAGGCCAAAAGATGTTACCAGTTAAATGGGAGTTTGCGTTACATCTGTTGTAGCGCAAAAACGCGAAACGTTAGATGTATACTTCAAATCTACGAAATTCGAATCTCAATTTTAACTTTAATTTGCGCCAAATACAAAGTTTCTACGTCTTTTCTGAGCCGAGTTACGGACCAAAATGTGCTGAAATTTTGCTGCAGGGGTTCCCAAAGTGTTTAATTATCAAAACAAAACATGATTCTGATTTAAAAAATTGCTTGATCTTTGAAATTCTGTACAATTCCGAAGTAAAATTTCGCGCTGAGTCTGAAAAAACAACCCAAATCACCCTGCGAAGCTCCAAAATGGATGTGCAATTTTTTTATTTGGAGGAATGTTGACCCTCTTTGGGCCCGTATATCCATTTTGAAGCTTCGTAGGGTGATTTAGGTGATTTTTTCGAACTCAGCGCAAAATTTTACTGAAGAATTGAATAAAATTAGCGATTTTCCAACTTCGGGACATTTTGACCCTTTTTGGGCTCATGAACCCATTTTTGTGCTTCGCAGTATTTTGTGACTATTTTTTTCGTTTTCCCCGTAAAATTTTACTTCAGGAACAGTAATTTAATAATCGGAATGTTCGAAATTCAGCTCAATACTGTAAAATTCAGGGGTTCCCAACCCGGGTTTTACGGCACACTGGCGTGCCGCGAGTGTCCTCCAGGTGTGCCGCGAAAAATGCAAAACTTTCAAAAGAACTGCTGCAGCTTTAGAATACGTGGACGCAAATTTTCTATCAGTCATTCGTGAATCGTGAGTCCCTCCTTCTTCTCCAAAATAAGATGACACACTACTTCCCAAGCATACGAGTGAAAGAATATGATTGGATTCGGAACCCCTTTACAATCTCTATGAGTGACGTAGAAGGTTTACCACTTGTTGAAGAAGAAAGCATGTGCTCATTGAAGAACGATCGTACTTTGCAGCTTAAATTTCAAGAAATGACTCTCAGCCAATTTTGGCTGCATGTTTCCACAGAATATCCTGCATTATCTGATAGAGCTGTCACCATCTTGCTACCGTTTTCCACGTCGTACTTGTGCGAGGAGGGATTCTCCGTACTTACATATATCAAGTGTAAATATCGCGGGCGGCTTCCAGGCACTTCACTAGAAAGTGAAATGCGGGTATGTTTATCGAACGTCAGACCCAGTATAACTAATTTATGTGAAAAACATCAAGCCCAAATTTCTCATTAATATATAATTCTAGTAAATTTTTTTTCACGTGTCCTTTTTTATTTTTTCTTCTAAATTTTTAATAATTGTCAACGAATCTTAAAATGGCAGACGCGTAAAGTACCTATGTAATATTATATATTTTTACATCACAATACACAACATATTCAGAATTTTTATTAAAATTCCAAGGTGTGCCGCAAAAATTCAACGTTTGAAAAAGTGTGCCGGGAGCAATGAAAGGTTGGGAACGCCTGCTGTAAATTAATTAATTTTCAAGCCCTATTTTGGGAACTCTGGCAAACCGTTGAATTTTCGGCACATTTTGGTCCATAACTCGGCTCAGAGAGGACGTAGAAACTTCGTATTTACCGCAAATTGAAGATAAAATTGAGATGCGAATTTCGTAGATTTGAAGTATACATCGAACGTTTCGCGTTTTTGCGCTACGACAGATTTGACGCGAACTCCCATTTAACTGGTAATATCTTTTGGCCTCACCCTGTATAGGACAGATTTATGATTAACGAACTGTCCACATATCTAAGACAGATTTATGATCACTGAACTGTCCACATATAGAGGACAGGTTTATGATCAATGAACTGTCCACATATTCAACCCTCAAAATGACAAAAATAGTCGAAGGATCTTATAATTATAGAGTGGAGACTGCTGTATATCTTGAATAAATAAGTGACAATTGATGTTGGGGAAAAACCGGTATTTTTTATTAACGAGTTATACGGTTATTTAGAAACTTGATAACCGGTTAACCGATTTACGGGCGTTTGAAATTTATGAATAATTAATTAAACAAAAGATACGTTTTGCCTGATCCTTGAAAGCAAATCTGTAGTGCGTCGCGATGGTGAACTTTCTGTAGGTGAGTCTTGATCGGTGAATTCTTTTAGTGAACCTACTTTGGCGACTTGTAAAAATTTCGACCATTCCTACTTTGGAATCCTTATACAATCGATTCATGGATGAAAAAAATTTCTTCATTTTTCGTGACAACTTTTTCAAGCTAGTCGAATCAAAACATTGAAGTTTTCTTCAAAAGTGATTCCGTCTTATAAGCATATAAAATTCTGAAAAATTATGAGAGTACTCCCAATCTTTTAAGTATATAAAATGCTACAGATGCTCCTTCCACGAACTTTTTATTACGTTAAAAATATATATTCTGGAATCACTTTCTTAGTCATTAAATAAAAACAGCTTTCGTTTCTTGACATCCATCGAGCTCACAATTTCAGGAAAAAGTTTTCGTATAGACGTATTATATGTTAGACCTAGTACATATAATGAAAGTAGCGAAGGCCAACATTTTTCCAAGTCTTTAAAATAGGTCGAGGTTACTGATGACGTCATCAGTCGCAGGTTTGGTCACAGACAAAAACCGTGACGGTCCCTTCAGGAGTAGTCCCAGTTTTATATAAAATTGAAAAATGAGTCAACATTGTATTGACAGATAATAGGTTTTAAAAATAGGAAAAGGTGTTAGTTGGGAGAAATATGCACTTTTTGCTGTCCTGACAGAAAATCATGATTACGAAAGGAAGGGGTATTCAAGAACTACATAGATTCCAAGCAGACATTGAGAGAATTTCAAAATTCAAGTTGATGTGGAGAGGGGTCGGGATTTGAAAACATTTCGACCAAACTTGGGGAAGGACTTAGAGAAATTCCTGTCTTCAAGATATATTAGTGAGGGGAAAAATGTCGACTACTCATTTGCATATCAGATGAGAGCACATATAGACCATTTCCGATTATCAAGTCACAAATACCAAGACAGGACTTGGAGAAATTTTTACTCCCGCGAGCTATTTATATAAGAGCGGGAGATGGACTAGGAAACATTTCGACCATTGAGTATAAAGGAGGATGAATTGATGCTCTGAGGGGGTGTGAGAAACTCAAGGACTTGGAAAAATCTCGAACCTTGAGCTACGCATGAAGAGAGAAGTAAATCAATATTTCGAGGATGACGACATCTACCTTGGAGCAGCACTAAGGGAGCAGATTTTCGCCTCTACTTCTTCTCTACTACAAATAAAAATAAATTCGTAATTAAGACTCACTGAGAAACGGCATTCCTCTTCTTCTAATCTCCTGGCGACCTCTTCAAACTTAAGACATACTATCTTGAACAAGAAACTCGATAAAATCGCGATATTAACGAATGGATTAGCTTTTTTTCGCTCAATTTTCGAAGATAAACAGGAAGATGAATCAAAATATGACGTCAAATTTGAAACAAAAAAGACAGAGATCTATTCCATATTATATACAGGAATAAAACAAGCGACAACTCCACCTTTAAAACAGACATATAGGAAAATTTTTCCATCCTATCAAGGTTAATGCAACACAAAACCGCCATGTACGATCTCATTACCGGTGGTGTTTTCGCACCTAGTGGTTGTCCGATAGATAACATCGAAAATTCATTAAACATTCGATCTAAAAGCGTATACCGGAAAATCCTTCTCGGTATCTGGCACGCGTAGGCGAAATAACTCCGGTACTCTTCTGAGAAAGTGACCGCGTCTCATCAAACCGGCGGTCAAGTTGCCGACCTCGAGTATCTCCCCTTTTTTTGACGAAATACTGTTAAACGCGTCTATTTTCGATGCGCCGATGACCAAACCCACAAATAAGATAGCTCGAAGACAGATTAATAATCGGTGCACTCGTGTATGTAAACAAGAGTATAGCGCAGATCGAATTAATAACGGGTTTTAAATTCGTTAATTTCTGACTTATTGCGAGCTTCCGCAATATTCCCCGGACTGCCATGACGATTCGGGCTCGCTGCGCTTGTAATTAATCAACGTTCCGCGTACTCGTGCCCATTGATGCGGCTTATTAATTAAAACTGATCTTGCAAAAAAAAAAAAAAGACCGTAGATTAGCGAGCTCTTTATACACGTACGTTATAATCTAAGTACATATTTTCCTCTTCCCAATGGGCATCGAGCTGCACATTGTGCAGCAGTTGCATAGAAGGTCGTCGGGCTTGAAAAACAACCACTGTGTGACGAAAAAATGAGATGAATTTTAAAGTATCGCGAAGGTTGATACAGGGATCGTACATACCGTGCGTAAGTTTACGTAATTTTCGAAATAAATCACCGAAGCGTATGGTAAATTGTATTTGAACAAAAGGATCCGGTCTATAATAAGGCGATTTCAAAAACGTGACCTGTCGTCTTTGCCATTAACTTGTCAGCACACGCTATCACGCGCGGGAACGAGGATGAAAGGAAAAATGTCATCAACGACGAAGGATACGCGTTCATTTAATTCATCTAGCCCTTCGAGGAAATATGACTGAGCTCCGCTTAAAAGGTCCACTCGCGTGAATGAGGAAGAGGAAAAACGAACGTTACAGGAACTCGAGATAATACGAACTGGTTCGAAGATGTTATTAAGACGCCAACGAATTTATTCAACGGTTCGCACGATTAATCCACTAATCCATCTCAACTGTCACGGCCTGTCTGTTCATCTTCTTACACCCTCTGTCGAAATCCAATTGAAATCAAATGATTGATTGCTAAGAGAAAGCTCAATTATGCGAAGAGATACACGAAAAACGTTTCAGAGAAACGTATCTAGGTACTATTGAATTTGTTCAGCCTCGTCATATATGTAGGGCTACACTACGTTAAAAATGAACTAAAGTGGTCTATTTAACGGATGTCAACGCGTGAATTAACTGACGACACCGATCAAGAACCTTCGTCGAGTCAGATACGATGGTGTAGCTTTTACTTTCTGACTCGATTTCGTGACGGTAGGTTTAATTTTCGAAAATTGACGCCATAAATAGATGATAGTAACGCGTGGTAGCTCGTAATTTAAAATTCACTTGGTTTGGATAGAATCACGCTTAAACATTCCTTAGCTGATAATCTTAAAGACATAAATCTTTCTCTAGGTCCGACCCTTTGCTTAGTCGATGTCGCTGGCCTATTCCCGGACATCCCAAAGGCTACTGCTAATGTTGAGGTAATTTTTTGATCTGCTTAATATTTACTCGTCCTTGAATTTCTGCAAATTTAATGAGTTCGTTCTCCTCCGGGTTCCCTCATCTCGAAGGTATTCATATTCTTATTTGAATTCGACGTTTTCTCTTCGGGCCAATAATGTAGGCGATTAGAGGGAAATGAAGAATTTCTGTCTACAAAAGGTTTGATGACTGAAAATGGTGGGGAGAGGTGTCCACAACAACATACTAAAAATCCCACATTGTCTCCCTGAAGCATTTTTTTAAATGGGGGTTCAAACCCCCAAAAATCAGTTTTATATAAATATCTCGCTAAATATCCGTTTTACAACGAAATTACCTATTACCAAAATTATTCCTCGTTAAATTTTCTAGAAGAATACCTAAGCATATTCTAGTCCAGCGTTCACAGTTTGCCAACTACAGCAAGGGACATTGGTATCTTTTTTCAAAACCCGTATAATGTATGACTCTTACGCCGGATAACAATAAACTAATGCAACGTAAGTATCACGTCTCGAGAAACGGAAAGTAAAATTGAAAAAGTAATAAACAGAATAAAATAAACAAAGAAAAAGAGAGACCAGATAACACTAATACATACACACATACCGCGGTATCGTGACTAAAGTGCAGTCCTTTCAAAAATAGCTAGAGAAAGCAAGATGGAAAATGACAACACTGATACTCGAGGAAACGAACTTCTTAGATGAAGAACCGTATAAACTGATATTGAATGGAGTAGGAATTAGAGAAGATTGATAACTAACTCTACCTTATGAGGTCTCGCGTATGTAAAGAAAACACTAGTAACTGTGAATTAGATTACTTTGTGAGGTCGTCCATTTTGAGTGTATTGAAATATTTTAATATTGTCACTCTTCTTGAAAAGAAGGTCTCAATTTAGGTTTCCTATTAGATTAAGGGTACTTTTACTCTGTTACCAGTTTGGTCTGACGTGAAGGTGATCCGCGTGAGTGTTTTTCCCAATGTAGCTCGTTAATAAACCTCTACCCCTCACATAGTATTAGTCCAAAATGGTGTTCCGCAAGGAGAAGTATTTAACGTACCTATTCCTCTTTCTTGTCGCCATCAACGATATCACCAAATGTGTCAAATTTCCCCTAACACAACGCCTGTTTGCCGATGATAAATTTTTCTTTAATTATATTAATAACTAATAAAATTTCAAGTATTTATATATTTATTTATGTAAATTTTTTTCATAGTTTTAGGTCTTGTTTTTTATTTATAATTAGAGGATTATTATATTTATTAAGAAATTCATACAATGGATAAAATTCCATTTATACCCGTACTATTTGAAAGATCTCTTGTTGCTTTACATAATTGATTTAAAAAAGTATTCTATCTGTTTAGGCAGGCGCGGATCCACGGGGGGGGGGAGAAGATAAGAGAAATCCCCCCCCCAAAAAAAAAAAAAAAAAAAATCTGTAGTATTGAAGAGAATGTAAAAAAAAAAATGTCCTTTAGACTTTTTTTGAATCATTTCCTCTCGTAAAGTGATCGTCTGGATCCGCACCTGTTTAAGCGTGACTTCAACTCATTCTAAGGAGATAGGACCCTTTTATTTCCAGCCTTTGACCGAAAAAGAAGAAAAAATCTGAGCCTTTGGCAAAAAAAAACTGAGAAAATTTTAATCATGAATCAAACTGAGGAAGATGACATAAGTGAAGAAGTAAGAAGATGAGAGAAGCAAATTGGAAGAAAAGGAAGATTTTTTCAATTTTGAATTGAATTATACTTCATTCTGCAAATTTTGAATTTTCTTAGATACTAGAATTTCTAAAGAATAATTCGATATTTTGATAACCGTACTCAATATTGCTTGTTGAAATACATTTCTTTTTTTTGTCATAATACGAGTATTGATTTATCAGAAGTAGCTTCAGAGATAAGATCCAAAATTATTATTATTACGTTGAAGGTGACTTCAAGGAAAAATATTTGAGTTCTACAGTCTTGATCACCCCTTATCCTATCTTCATAATCTATTGCTCTTGATCAGTAAAACCTTTGTCCACAAACTCTAAATAAGAGCTTCAGAAATCAAGGAAAAATGCTGTCATCATAGATCTGACTGAAAAGTCGAATACTACGATCTCGGTTACCCCTTAGATGATGTTCATAAACTTTTCCTCTTAGTCAATATACTTCTTGTCTACGAACTCTAAGTAAAAGCTTCAAACTTGGAGCAAAAATGATCCTAAACTTTGAGAAAAATTATCCAATCATAAATCTGGCTGAAAATTCAAATTCTACGATCTTGATTACCCCTTAGACGACTTTAATAAACTGTTGCTCTTGATTAGTTGAACTTTTGTTCACAAACTCCAAATAAAGGCTTCAAACTTTGAGAAGAAATGACCCAATCATAAATCTGGCTAGAAAATCGAATTTTACGACCACAAAAACCCCTTAGTTGATCTTCATTAGGCACTCACTCGAAAATTAGAATTTTGGCCACCTAGCATGGCGTTTCATCTCACTGTGCTGCCTAGGGCTGAAGAAATTTATAAGCTCTAAATAATTTAACAGTTTCTCCTTGACACACTTTTCAAAAATTTTTGAAATTATACTCAGTATTGCAATGGGACGATAATTTGTTATACAATTTTTCTCTCCGCTTTTATATACAGGAGTCACAACAGCTTTTTTCAATATTTCTGGAAACACTCCTTGGGCTAAGGATAAGTTAAATAGGAGTGTTAACAATTTGGGATAAAATTTTGCCATCTGTCTTATAAAATTTAGCTGATAACCCGTCGAGGCCAGAAGATTTTTTATTCCTGAGATTTGCAATCGATCTTTCAACATCTTCTACTGACAATGTGAGACTATCAAGGCCTGTGAACTCACTTTCCAAATTACCTTTTTTCTGTTTATCTTTCTGTACGTCACTCTCAATGTCATCAATTTGATATCCACTTTCCCGTGTCAACTTCATTGGAACATCGTTGAAATATTCATTGAATTTTTCATCAACTAAATTTTGATTTTCATCCACCTGTAAAATTTGCC
Organism: Aspidiotus rigidus; assembly: GCA_035079385.1. Lineage (NCBI taxonomy): Eukaryota > Metazoa > Arthropoda > Insecta > Hemiptera > Diaspididae > Aspidiotus > Aspidiotus rigidus. The sequence continues at coordinate 16,729,497 of JAVHKY010000013.1, forward strand.
CGTCTATTTCTATCTCGTTGATGGTGCTTTTTTTGTACATCCTCTAATTTCATTAACTGCTTTCCAATAATCACTAATATTGCTATAATTTTGATTCAATAAATCATTGTACCATTTTATTTTTGCTTTTTTAGTTTCTTTTTTCACCTTTGCAGACAACAGCTGAAAGGTCTTCTTACTTTGTTCATTATCAGTATTCTTATTATTTCGGTAGTTGCGATAAGCTTCCGCCTTCCTTTGAACAAGCTCAATTAACTCTGATGTTATCCAGGGTTGCATTTTCTTCTTTTCACGTTTCTGTTTTACTTGCGATATTCTCGTTGCACGTACCTTGCAACCCTGAATTTGAGTAAATAGTTATTTACATCAACTTTATTATCGTAGCTGTTAATCCATTTCCATTCTCCTTCTTTCAAATATTTCCTGAAAAGGCCTTCATCAATATTTTTCTCAAGTTCTGTACAGTTTCCTTTATTACCTCTAGAGTCATTATTAGAAAGAGTACTTTTGGAGGCTATGATTATTTTAACAATAGCGTGATCAGAAATTTGGTTTCTTATGATTTGAGTATGAGCTTGAAGACAATTACTTCTAATAAAGGCATGATCCAGGTTACTCTGATCTCTGGTAGGACTATTCTGAACTGACGAAAGAATTATTAATAATTATAGATTAATAATAATTTTTAAATAATAATTTCATTGAAATCAAAATTATTATTATTAAAATTAAACAAAATCTTGAATAAATAAATTGATTTATTGTATTAAAAATTAAATTTATTGTTTCATGATGGCAGTATGGATTTATGAAAAATAGATCATGCGATCAAGCACTGTTTCACCACATTGCAGAAATAACAGAGAGTATTGAAAACACTCGATCAACAGTAGGAATATATTTGGACCTAGCGAAAGTATTCGACACAGTAAATCATAGGAAGCTAATTATAAAACTAGAGAATGTAGGTATTGAGGGAGTTCTATTGAAGTGGCTAGAAACATATATTACAGATAGGAAACATCGGGTAAGAATAAAAGACGTGTGCAGTAGTGAAATGACCATGAACGTAGGAGTACCCCAAGGGAGTGTCCTGGGGCCAATTCTGTTTAACATCTACATAAATGCGTTGTTTGAATTACCCCTTGAAGCCAGTATCATAGGATTTGCCGATGACACATCATTACTTCTTTATAGAGCAAGGGATGGAAAGGATATATTGGCCAAATATGAACACGAAGAACTTGATATTCCCATGGCTCAGAAAAAATTGTGTGCACCTTAACATAAATAAATGTACATAATTATGTAATTTACGTGTACAAGACTCCTGACTGAACAAGTTTGTTGAAGCTGGGTAAGATCCAAAGAGTAATTGCTACCAAGTATTTAGGTGTAATGATAGATGAGAAGCTAACTTGGCAAGCGAATTCTTTGTACATGCTGAATAAATTAAGAAAAATGAATTATCTGTTCTATCATTTACGAAAATTCTTTAATAGTTTTCACCTACAAAAATTATATAATTATACCACTTTATGAATCCGTATTGAACTATGGCATAATGCACTGGGGAGCTTCGAAACACCTACAACCCATAAAAGTATTACAGAACAGGGTTTGTCGTACAATATTATGTTTATACAATAATAGAGCTTCAGAGCACGAGATTTACAGTAAAATGATAGTTGCAAAGGTGGAAGAATTCCATAAAATAAGACTCCTTTTATAGGAAGAAATAAAACGAGAACAGGGGGTACCATTCTGGCCAAATTTCCCCCATGGTTAAAATTGCACTCGGTGATACAGGCGAGATATCAAGGCAGTGAACTCTTTAATAAACTTCAGGTCGAAATCAGAAGTGAAAATAGAGTACCAAGATTTAAAAAAAGAATTAAAAATATAATTATTTCAAGACAATAAATGACGTGGTCTGGGTTACTCTACTCTACTCTACTCCATTCTACTTCGCTATATTCTGCTCTACATTAATGTTATTGGATTGGACTGTTCGTGTGCTCGTGTAATGCTTGTTTATTTGCTACTTGTTATGTGACATTTGCTCTGTGTTCCAAATTCTTTTCTATTGTTGTATCTTGTGATTAGCTGTGTTGCTGCCCAGATTTGCATGATTGTATGGTAATATCTAATAATAATCCCTCCTACTCACCCCACTGGGGGCATAGAGAGTGTACATCGCGCTCTGTAAAAAAACTTTGTCAATTTCTTTGTTACTATTATTAAAAATAAATACGCCTTTTGAATTGAATTGAATTTTAAATATTAGATTAATAAGTATAATAAATGTTCATTTATTTTATTAATAATAAAAATTAATTTATATCCAATAAAATATTTAAATAATTATTATTCAAATTTATATAATATAGGTAAAACTTATGGAAAAATTAATTGTAACCAGATTTTAATTCATTATAATTTTTTTTTAATTATTTAATTTATTAATTATGATAATTAATATTTTGAGTTCAATAAAAATTAAAATAATTATTATTAAATCAATTTTAAAATTTAATTCATAATAATTAAATTAATTATAATTGAAAATTAATTCTTTTCTTTAAATTACTTCAAAAATTATACATTTTAATTAGTAATAAAAAATAAATAATAATAATAAAATATATTTGAATGATAATTAATTTTAATATTTATATCTAATTAATTGATATACTAGATGATCTGTGCTGCTCCGCAGCATTAGTATAATTGAGGATATAATTCAACCATGACACCTGGACAGGGGGAATATATCCACATAAAAAAAATTGCTATGTCGGAAAACTATTGTTTTCACTTCTTTTTTTTTTTTTTTTACATTATGCATGTGTGTAATTTTTTTTCCCCTATTCTTTTTTTTTGTGTTTTTCTTTTATAATTTTTCTCTATGGTTGGATGTAATAAAAAAAAAAGAAAAAAAAGAAATGTTTTGGGAATTTGTAAGGGAGGCTAAGTTGATCAAGGAGTGATGGCGGATCGGAGGGTATAAAAAATTAGCCCGACCTGTTCAGTTGAAGTCCCTGGCAAATTGGAAAAGGGGGTTCGTTTTCCTTTCACAAATATCCCCTTAAGAAATGTGCAGGGAAAAAAATTTGTGAGGAAGGCGGAGTAAATTGTTAAGTGACGGTAAATCTGTTGGTGAGAGGCATTCATTAAAAAAAAAAAGATCAGTCTGATCTGTTGAGTTTGACACTAGTAAACTGAATAAAATGGTTCAATTTCATCTAAACAATATCTATATCCATAAGAAATCTACAGGGCAAAATCGCGTTTCAATACTACCCTAAACTGAAGTCAGGGACGGGTCAGCCAATAGGTAATAGCTTATCTGTGGGTCGGAAGCATTTATTGAAAGGAAAGATCAGCCCAATCTGTCCAGGGGAAATGTCTGGCGAATTTTATTAAGTTTTACTGAATTTTTTTCAGTATCATATAGATAGATAATATGTGAAAAGCTCAATTGAGGAAAATTCAAGAACGCCTTAAGTCGAGCGGCTGCTGATCCTTAATGGCTCAGCTGGTGTGCTAAATGAACAAATTAAAGAAACTAAAGCAAATTGGTTGAATAGAACGACCAGACAGACTGTCATAAAGTTATTTTTGGAAGTTTTTTCATAATAAAAAAAAAAAAAGAAAGGATAGAAGGTACCAATGTTCAAGTTCATGCCTCTCTCACTGCTGGATGAGTCAACATACGAACTACAACTACTAAGTAGCTACGCTTCTCGCGTTCAATCAATCAAATGTATGAATGTATGAAAAAATCCCCATAAGAAATACGTGGGGAGAAAACGCAAATGCGAGTAAGTGGGGAACACCTGAAGTAAGGCACTAAGTAATGCTTGATGGCTAATCTAGAGGTCGTCCTGAGGAGAATAAGAAAAAAATGAAGCAAATCGGCCCAGTAGAACGGCCTGACGGACTGTCATTGCGTTCAACCACATGTATGAAAAATTTTCCATAAGAAATACATGGGGAGAAAACGCAAATGCAGATAAGTGGAGAACACCTGAAGTGAGATGATACTAAGTAATGCTTGATGGCTAGTCTACAGGTTATTCTGAAGAGAATAAAAAAAGTGAAGCAAATCCGTCCAGTAGAACGCCCGCACCAGCTGTGAAAAGGATAGATCCCAAATTTTTTTAATATATGGATTGTGCAAGCTTGTGACAATCTTGTTCCTTTCCTGCACGTACCGGTATATCAAAGCATCAAATAAAAGTCGAACAGCTGATTGAAAAAGGTAAATTTCGTCGTCGGTGTCGGTGAACCCAAAAAACAAAAGATGAACTTTCCTATCGGATGAAAATAAAAACTGACAGGTGAACTTTCCTGTCGGTGATGTGTACATTCCTTCAAAAAGACTTACTCGGTGAAAAATCTTTCGGTGAACTGGTCGGATCCCATAAAAATTATTGCCGCTGTAATCGCATTCAATTATTTACCTGATCTTACGATTTTTCTCCCTACATGTAGAAAATTGTTCAGAGCCTTCCCGACTCAGAAACTCTTATTTGTAGACGCAGAGCCGAGTGTGCGAACAATTATATCATTGGAAAAATTTACCGTCAATCTTGCACCATATAATTTTCACGTTTCGTCGAATGCTAAACCGGTGCATGATGTCGTCAAAGACGAGAAATCATCATTTATTATATAATTATCGAGCTCGTATTAATCGTGCCTAGCTCAATTGAAGAGTCACGATTAATAAAGATAATGCCTTTTCCGTTCCAATCTCGTCCACTCATTTTGTGTACAGAAGAATTGTGAAATTTCGAATATTTTCGAAGAAAAACGATGCCGGATACGTGCGCGAAGGTCGTTGAAGGACCCTATAACGAAACTCGCTAATCAGTATGGTACGTAATTTATTTGACGAAATTATAAATGCGGAAAATTTCCAATTAGTTTGCCGTCCTGTGTACTTAACGAAAATTGAGACGCTAGATCATAACTACACCCTTTTTTCCGAATCCACCCAGAAAATATTCGTATTCCTACTTCTCGCACACGTGTGTACCGCGTTGGTTGTCTAAATCTTATTCGTCAGTCTGAAAAAAGGTACTGCGAGACTTGTAAAGTCAACAACGAAGTGTGATAAATCGTTAGGAAATCTTGTTTACTAAGTTCATCCTTATCATTACCGCAGCATTGTTGACTGGAAACCTACGACCGAGAAAAAGGTCAAAAATTTCTCTCGCGTACCTAGGTGTCATGTCAGCGAGGACTGCGTGAACGAGAGCAGACCATGACGGACTGCACCACGGTAATGAGGTGTACGCGAGGTAAATTTTGTAAATACGATACGGAGAGTGAAAATGGAAATATTCGTGTATAGTATTTTTTTTATACGCACATCGAGTGACGTTCGTGATAAGAGCACAGAAAACCCAATGATAACTCGAGTTTTAAATACATAATAATTTCAATGAATGTTTTATCAGTCGCACGATTAAATTGTTAAAAAAACGAAAATAGAAATCTAGGTTACTCCAACCTATTTTTACACTATGTCGGTCCAGCCTCAACTGAGTTTCTAAAGATTTGTGGCTTCGTAGATCTCGTAGCTGCAGGTCTCGCTCAAAAAAGTAAACTACGCTCGTCTGGGGGAGGTGGAGAGAATGAGAAAGTTCTCCATAATTACGACGTTTACGCGAGTTTTTTTTTCCTTACTTTATGGGCACTTTTCTATCCTTCGACGCAGATGAACTGGATATTATGTCATCGCGGTACACGGAATATCCTCGCTTGTCTCGGCCACTCATCAACTCGAAAGTGGTTTTCTCGTCTACATCGTACGTCTGCAGTAGCCAGCATCAAAATTTTCTAATTCTACTCGTCCGATTTTGGGGTGGTGTCTAGATGCAACTGTTTACATTCCAGCGTCCGAACACGAACTATTGAGCTAGTTATAGGGCACGAATAAGAAAGAAAAAAAAAAAAAAAAAAGAGGAACGATGACCGAGATGAAAGAACTCAGTATAGGCTGAGTCTGCGTATTGATTTACATAAATACTATAAAATATAAGTGGGTACATACAAAGAAAAAGAAAATATTATCGAACGCAAATTATCTTCCATACATAATAAGACAAGACCTATCCGGTATTAAAATCTAGACTTGGACAGTTATTTGTAGAATTTACTAGATATTGTACGCGCGGACGATTCTCGATAGAAAATCTTAGAATTGTATTTGTTTAAATCCGCTCCAGTTTAAATTACCGGGAATTGAACAGTAAGTAATTTACAATACGTTCCAAGTTTCTCGTACGACTGGTTCTCAGTTAAAATGGTTCTTTTTTTTTTCAAATTCTTCCAGCCCAAAAAAGAACGGGTAAAAATTCAAATCGACCTAATATTATTCAAATTTTTTTTTACATATTTTAACTGCTAACTCGCGCGAAACAAAGCGTCCTCTTATACTATGCTTACTGAAGATCTGCTGATGATCCACCTCTACTTGTGATTTCCAGATTTTTTAATGGCTACAAGAAGCTATTCGAATGTCATCGATAAATCGGAAAAGAGGAAAATATCAAAGCATTATCCTTCGCACAAATTAGTTGAAAATTTAATTACGAAGTGGTGTATAAACCAGAAGAGCTAGGGGCTCATGAGTATTGAGTAATTTGGTCCTTTTTTTTTGTTGATGTTTTGAGGCTAAAAACAACGGCTCCCTCGACGAAGTAGAACGAGAAATCCAAGGAAGGAACCTCTTTGACGGGACAAATTGGCTTCTATATTGAAAATTAGAATTCTTTGCTGAAGTCCTGTCAGTTCACATCAAAGGTGTCGGACTTGGAATAATTCTGAACATCGAGTTACAAATGACAAGAGGGAGACTTTGAGAAACGATCAGTCTTTCATGCAATATGAGAAGAAGAGGACTTGGAAAAAATCAGAGTGTCTATCAAATACAAGATTGCCAAATTCATGACTTTTTTCATGACCTCTTTTAAAACGTCACGAACAGTGAAAACAAAAACTAATTTGTAAGTGGTATTTAATTTTTTATTTTGTTCTTTACAATTGTTTGGGAAATATTAATTGTATAAAAATATGAATGTTGATCTAAATTCATAACTTTTTCATGAGTTTCATGACTCCTGAAAATTCACTCATCGGTTTTTCTGTACGGGGCAACAAAATTTCCAACAATTTCCTCAATAAAACAGGGTTTCTATTTAAATTTCAATCATAAATTTTTTCGTTGGACGGCAGACCACCGAAGTTTTCAGAAATTTCCCCTCCCCTTCATAGAACAGAATTTTTTACTGTATAAATAATTACAACCTTATTTTTATAAATCTCTTCATTGAAATTAATTTTATTTAAATCTAGATTTTCAGATAATCATAGTATTGGTTAAATTTTTGATCTTAATTTTATTTATACCAGCCTCATTGGGTAAAAAGTAAAAAAAATATATGTAATTATTGTGAACTTGAATATTTTTTGTGAATAATAAATCTATAAGAAATCAATTTTATAATATTCATAAATTTGCTGAAGTAATACTTTTATCAATGAAATTAAATTATTATTCAAAAATTTGGAAAATATCAATCCTATTAAATAAAATATTCAATAAATTATATGAATAAAATTTAAAAATTAAGGATAAGATAGGTACCCCCAAATATTATTAAAAATTGAAGAACAACCCCTGTCAATTCTAAATTATTGAGTAAATCGAAATGATTGTTGTTGATGAATTATTAATATTCAAACTTGGAATTCGAAATAATCAAGTAGTAATGAATTAAATTATTGATTTTATTTACATCAGCCTAAGGTAAATTTCGTCGTCAGACTTTGAAACCACCCAATAAAAGGTACTGGGTTCAAGAAAGAATTAGGAAAATTGCATCCGGTTTCTCATGTAGGAGACGACTGAGTGCGTCTCATGCCTTTATACAGACTGATGTAATGCTCCATCCATTTCCTTAATCATTGCAACTGGTGAAATATTGATGAATCAGTCCGTTTCTTGCTGCAATACAGCCCTTCCCCGTCAAGTCAGCTCTCAAAATATTTACAAAACACTGATATCTACTCAACACATCGTAAAAAAGAAAAGTATCTCAATCAGAAGATCAAAGTTGAAAAAGAAAGGCTACATACGTACAGAAGAAAATCTCCTGAACTAGAAAAATATTTTACATTTGGTCGACAAAAAAAAAAAAAAAAAAAAAAAAAAAAAAAAACTGCATTTAGGTGGTTGTCAACGCTGTTGCCAACTGGATTTAGATGGTTGACAACGCTGTTGCCAAATGGATTTAGGCGGTTGACAACACTGTTGCCAATTGGATTTAGATGGTTGACAACCGTGTAGACCTGGTTGGCAACAGCGTTGTCAACCACCGTTGTCAACCACCGTTGTCAACCACCTACATTCAATTGTCAACCACCGTTGTCAACCACCTACATTCAATTGTCAACAACATTGTCAACCGCCTAAATCCAGTTGGCAACAGCTTTGTCAATTCAGTGAGAGGAGTTGTCAACAGCTTTGTCAATTCAGTAAGAGGAGTTGTCAACAGTGTTGTCAACCGCCTAAATCCAGTTGGCAACAGCTTTGTCAATTCAGTGAAAGGAGTTGTAAACTGTGCGGTCAACCATTATGTCTTCAATTTTTTCGCATCGCGCGCTCTTTTTCCTCTTTTTTTAGCGGGTAACCTGGGTGTACTTACAGGAAATTTTCGTCCGCGAGCGAGGTTGATGACGTCACGGAGAGGGGAAGGCGACTGAGAAACATTCCTACCTCCAAACTATGATAGGAGGAAGGAATTGATTTTTTGCAGATACATTTTACTCGAAAAATTTTGAAGAAATCGATTGGCCAAAGTATGTTACCACAAGTTTCTAGCAGAAAATTTGACATAATTCCACTTTTTGAGGGGATCAAGTAGAAATAAGAAAAGAAGGAATTATTGTTGGAAAGAATAGTGCCTTAGATCCTCGTCAGAGTGTTGAGGTGTCATCCTTCAGGAGAAGAGCAAGTTATGTGCGAACCCTACGACGAAGGGAACAATGCTGAAGTGAGATGTTCCCATGTTGGAGTGTAGTCCAGTCAATAAAGATGAAAAAATGACAATTATGGGCCATAAATGTGACGGAAGGTTTTTTTTTGAAATGCGCTCAGGATAACCCCCTGTTTAAAATACCGGTGAGTCCTACGCGCTCTGCCTCCCGCAAAGTCCCCCCGCGACCTCCTTTATCTTCAAAATTCAGTTTTTCGCAATTTTCTCAAAAACTAAGCATTTTAGAGAAAAAAGTTTCGAATAAAAGTTGTTCCTCGTAAAATTTCCTACAAGATTCACTATTCATTTGTTACCTTACGTTCATTATACTAGGCAACAATTAAAATTTTGTTGAAAATTGCTGAAGTGAGATAGGTTGTATCTAGAAGTATTTTTTGCGCTGATTTCAGAACCGTTTTCCGTTTTTTGATAGGAGGTCGCGTTTTCTTGTTATCAGTTTGTTTAGTTGCCGCGCATCGTCGTGAGACGAAGCGTTCTTTATCGAGCTTCGATCAACGATAGCAGTATCAACGCTCCATAAGGAACGCTTCGTCTCGCGACGATGCGCGGCAACTAAACTAAGTGATAACAAGAAAACGCGACCTCCTATCAAAAAACGGAAAACGGTTCTGAAATCAGCGCAAAAAATACTCTTAGATACAACCTGTCTCACTTCAGCAATTTTCAAATAATTTTCAATTGTTGCCTAGTGTTAGTATTTAAGTACCTCATTTTGTTCTTACGAGCCATTTTTTGCGTTATACCAGATTCTAGTGACAGTTTTGGTTAACTTTTTACAGTTTTTGTAATTTTTCCAAGAATTAAGATAATAATTTCACAGAAGAAAACTTTCTCAGTACTTGCATTGGTTGATAAGAAAATGGCGAATTTTTTGTACACGGAGATGGTACTTCTTTAACAAACCAGCCAACTACACAAACGCAGATAGGTGGACCAAGAAAAAATTCGAGGAATACCTTGATACAGAAATCGCGCGCCTGTGGAAGGATGAGTGGACAAACGAAGAGCGGGGAGCACGGACCAAAAAGTTGTGCCCGACACCTCTCATTAATGGGGAGGAGACCAACTTTTACCTAACGCAAGCACTCACAGGTCACAGCTGCTTTGGAGCCTACCTGCATAAGTACAAGAGAAGGAAGACCCCTTAGTTGTCCGGGTGATGTAAAGCAAGAAACTCCATAGCATGTGTTGCTCGATTGTCCAATTCATAGAGAGGGACGACCGGGCAGCACACGGAGAAGACCATTAGAAAATTGTGGGCTACGGAGAAGGAAAAAGACTAAGAGAAGAGAGAAAGCAGAAACTCGAATGTGGGGAAGGTCCACTCCAAGATTGGAAGAAACAAGCCTAGGAGAAAGAAGTCTAGCTGTATGCGCATTACAAATAAACCCTAGGGTACAGAAAGCGCACACAGCTTATATAGACTTGCATGCCACATTATTTTATATTTTTGAATAATAATTTCTTCATTCAACATTTTTCCTCAACATATCTGAGGTTCAAATAGAATACTCGTATCTTGTAGACATATCATTTTGAGAAATTTACTTATTAAAATATATAATTTGAATCGTTTATTTTATTATTTAATTCAATAATGTTCAAGTTTTTCATTGGAAGCAGGAATTTGTTCCTTCCAATATGGGGGCATCCATAAATTACGTGAGGCAATTTTTGTGATTTTTCGACCCCCTCCCCCCTTGGTTAGATATTGTGAGATTTGCCTTGACCCCTCCCTCCCCCCTCTTATCTCGCGTGTGATATTCTGAAATGTGTATTTTTGCTTTAAATACGTTTATCTGAGCTTAATCGCGTTTATCTATTAATTTTCTCGATCACATTTTATATCTATTCAAAAAGGACTAGTTTTTATTAAATTTAAGCGAGTTTAGCAACATTTTAGAATGTATTTGTGTGAGAAAAAAATTACGTGAGATTTGTCGGCATCCTGAGTTTTGGTGAGACTCGGCTGGACCCCCTCCCCCTCAAAAATGCCTCACGTAATTTATGGACGCCCCCTATGGAGAATCGACATGGAAATAAAATGTTCATATCTCGCTAAAAGCTAATTTGGCAAAAATACGGCGGGCGGCGACAAAACAGTATGAAATAAGTTTCCTATTAAAAACAGAACTCACACAGCCTTTGGTCTTAATTCTTGATTGAAGTGAGCATGGAACCTGTTTCATAAAAAGATTCTTTGATTTTCATCAATTGTTTGCAACAACTGGAATTTTTCTATGATTAATAAAGTTTAAAAGTCAAAAATCTTTGTAGGTACTGTTCCTATGATTTTTTCAGGTAACACCAACTCTCATTTTACTTATTCAGTCCATTCGCAAAATTTCATTGAGAGGGAAAGAATTTTTGAAATAATTTCTATCGTATTTTTATCCCTCACAAGTTGTAGTCTTTTCTCCCATAAGATATTTTGGGGAGAAGTATTGGAATGAATGGATTTGCAATAGTAAGACCGAAAATTATTTTGTGAGGTTCAGGAGGTGTATGCTAGAGAGAAAAAATAAAATAGAACTATGATTTTTATATTTTACTTAGAGCAATTTCTCCTGTAGATATCAAACTGGGTGAAAGCATCCACCTCGCCTCCCACTTTTTCCAACCACAATTTACCTAACAGACGGCGATGTTCTTTACTGTGTTGAAACAAAAGTTCATCAGTTAGCAAATTTTACTTTCCTCCGCGCTCCTTTGCAAAGTCGACAGATCCGACACCGTTATTCAAACAAGACTCTCGATAACGTTATCTAGTTCAAACCGAAGACGTCATCGATGTGTTACATTCTAACCCAGACCTTCAAACGAGTTATCACATTTATCGACGATTTCTTCATCTTCTTCAATTATGTTGAATGTGAACTACCGTATTGAATTTTTAAATTCCAATTTGGTTCAGAAACAATCTTGTAATTCGATCTTTTAAATAAAAATACCTTCTAGCAAAGCTAGGGAAAAGAAATAAGGATTCGTGTGATGGTCTACATTTAAACTTTTTGATACAGGATACAAAGGAGGATGAAATTGGCCAACTCAGCCTACTTCTAGCGATGTCATCAGAAGGCCTTGAGCCTGAAAGCATACTTTATCCGCGAATAGAAACGCTTTATTAAACGCTCTAAGCTCTATGTAGATGAAAAGGAGACTTGTTAACATTTTGTCGTTGAAGATCCATCATATATGAGAAGGCAGGGACGTGGGAAAATGTGACCTTTGAGTAATAGAGGAAGTTGTGACGTCATCAAAGTGGATTCAGACATTTTCATGATCTTAGATATAAAGTCACAGACTACAAGTCTCTGTTTCGTTTTTTTTTTTTTTTTTTTTTTTTTCGGCAAGAAACGTGCGACCGAATAAACGTGACTTGTTAGAAAGGCAACAGCCAGGTTTTTTGTAATATTTTGCACGTCAAGAACATAAAAAGCGTAGAATATAACGCACAAAAATAAGAAAAAAAAACTTATTTAAAACTTTGTACCGTGATAAATCAATGATAGCAAAACTGACTGTGACATTGAAAAGAACGAGAAATGCTATAGTTGACGCATCTTCTCCATAAATAGTTTTCTTATCATTATAAGCTGAAAAAATTGGTCGACAGTAGTGCGTTTTCAGTTGAGTACCGATTTGAAAGTGAAAAATTGAGCCAAAAATTACTGACGTCTTCCTCAATTTCTTTTTATGTTTTTTTTGTATTGTATAATTACAGGTTTGAAATGTCTGCATTATCTTGGTCTGCTATACAACTCTACACCATGAAGGAAAGCTCTGCTTGCCAATATCGAAGCTGCTCAAAAAATACCGAATCATTTGCAAGCCAGTCTTGACAAATTCAATCAGCGGTTGATATGGATGAGACATCGGAGGCAATGTCGGATAACAGTCCAACTACAGGTGTAAACTGACTGCTACCGAGCTAGTATTTTATAATTTCTGTCTTAATCATACGGTTAGAGCATCGAGTGAGGTTAATGTACCGATTGTTCGTCTGAATGTTCTCGATTGTCGAGTAATTAATTTTTGATACTGACAGCTTATTCTTGCGGATTGAATATATACGCGAGTCGTGTGCTTATTTTCGAGAATATTTCGTGGTGCATGCGCAGTTTTACGTTCGCCTGATCAATGACTTCATACGAGTAGTTATAGGAGTAGATAGTAAGGCACGATGACTAAAGTTTGATGTCATTCTCGAGGGCGCTAGTCTACAAGACTCGACATAAAAACTCGTGCATCTTAAAGCGTACGATATAAAAGAGGTAGAATCAGATTGAACCCCAAGAAACAAATCGACTAGAATTTTAGACTGCAGATTCTGATATACAGCGAAGAATTTTTTGTTGAGAACTGGTGGCCATAGAAACGTGATAACCATTCTGGTTTTTAAAATTAACACTAATTTACGAGCTCATATGAAAAAATATTAAAAAATAGAAATGCATTTCGATATCATATACAAATTTTACCGTGTGAAAGTGTTACCGTGTGAAAGTGATTTGACGTTCTTCAGGAAAATTCTGACAGAAAATTGGAAGGAGATCTGTGGATTAAAGCATAGAAAATGAGAAAAGAATTGATTAGATGCGGTTGTCCGATGATATTTCCGAAGAATAACTACGAGGAACCTGAGGGTTGAAGACAAACCAATTTGAAAAAACTGTGACAACTCCACAGGAACTTTTTCAATATGACTGATACGTGACCAAACTCAATTTCAATTCAAGTTTTTTTGTTTCGCAAATGAATATAGAAGAATTACTAAAAAAAAAGTTTAGTCTCACTTTAATCGGTAAACTAGACTCAGTCACCATGCGCCTCAGTGTCTGGGTCTCTGAGATTTTTATAGCGGGGTATGCCTCGAGCTATAAGTACGCGTATATGATAAGAGGGGGACTTGGAGAAATTTTGACCTCCGAGCTATGTATGATAGGGAGGGGGACTTGGAAAAATTTGGAATCTCTAGCTTTATATGATAGGAAGGAGACTTGGAAAAAATTTCGACTCTGGAGCTATATATAACACTACTGAACAGAAGATTCTATTACTTGACTCTTGAAAACTTTTCAACGCTGAGCATGAATCTGTTGTCCGTTTTTTGCTAGCACGTCACAATTTTTAGTAATCACGATTAAAGTTCTCGTTTACTTGCCGCGCGTCATTGCGAGACACATTGACAATAGCAGCGTCACGTTCGTTACGTTCCGCGACAGCGCGCGGCAAGTAGACGAGAATATTTGTTATGATTACGTGAATATTTATCGTGATTACTAAAAATTGTGACGTGCTAGCAAAAAACGGACAACGGATTCGTGTTCATTGTTGAAAAGTATCTAAGAATCACGTAATAGAATCTTTGTAACAGGATAGCTGTTAAGTAGTGTGATAGGAGGGGGACTTAAAAAAAAGTTTGACTGTCGAGCCGTATATGATAGTAGAGGGACTTACAAAAATTTCGATTCTGGAGCTATATATATATATATATATATATATGATAGGAGGGGGACATAAAACTTTCTACTCTCGAGTCATATATGATAGAAATTTTTTCAAGTTCCCCTTCTATCATATATAGGTCGAAATTTGAGAAAAATTTGGGCTCTCAAACTGTATCATACTAGGCTTATAGTAGGTCTAGGCCTTCTTTATACTAGCTTTCTCTAGGTCTAGGCTTCCTTGAGTTCTCTATACCAAATGCCATATGACTCATAAAACAGGTTCCCGCGTTCCTCGTTTAACTTTGTTAAGGAAGCCGTCGTTTTTACATGTCCCCCTTATGGAGCTTGAAGATTGACATTTTTTCAAGTCCCCGTCCTAATTTTTCCATATTTTTCGCCCAACGGCACACCGCAAATTTCTCAGAAAACCCTTCATAGAACAGGTTCTCTATAGAAATTTTGATTCTTGAGCTGTATGTGATAGAAATTTTGACTCTCCAGCTAAGAAGTCCCTAAAATAAGTCAAGGTCACTGATGACGTTAGGTTTAGAGTAGGTCTAGGCCTCCTTCAAACTAGCTTTACACAAGGTCTAGGCTTGCTTGAATTCTCGATGCCAAAACCAATTTGACTCATAGAACAGGTACCCTGCAATCCTCGTTCAACTTTGTTAAGGAAACCGATGTTTTTTTGTTGGGGGAGGGGGCATCCTATCAGAGGCGTCCGTGTTCAACTTTTGTAATGTCATCATTATCAAAAAATGTCCTTGATTATGATAATAGGAGGAAGACTTGGCAAATTGTCAATTTGACAAGGACATGGATGAATTTCAAACTTTCTTGAACACAGACTATTTATACCGCTGGAACTTGGGGGGGGGGGCTTGGACTTGAATCATTTTTGCCAATTTGGATTTTTTGCTCAATAACACACGGCGGAAGACAAATTTTTCAAAATACTCGCCCTATACCTCATAGAATAGGTTACCACTTCAAATTTTCACTTCTGAGCTAGAGATTGTTCTATGACATCATTAGATTGTGCGAACACAGAGACTGATTTATGACATCATCAGATTGTCACATTATAGAGGCCAATTTATGACGTCATAGGAACTTCTTTATGGTGACATCAGATTGTAACATCATAGAGGCCAATTTATGTACGTTATAGGGACTTCTCTATGAGATCATCAGATTGCAACTTGAAAGATATTCAGGTTTTGTTTTTGGAATCAGCGTTTAATGTCACTTTCAAATTAAGTAAAACACAAAAAATTGAATCATTTTCAATTTTTAAAAATGTTGCCAAATTGGTAAATTTTGGCACATTTTTGGCTAAAAGTTGGGTAGGGGGCAAATAGAAGATAAAATTAAGATACAAATTTTGCAGATTTAAAGTGTATATCTAATGTTTTACATTTTCACGCTAGAATAGATTTAGGACAAACCTCTATTGAACTGGTAATATCATTTTGGTCCACCATATTATGATGACAATTAAGAGGCTTTATATGATAGGAGAGAGGGTTGGAAAAATTTCAATTGATAAGTAACAAATTTTGATAAAAGCGGGATTTATAAATAATGTGTACCTACACTTATAAGATTAGCTGTTTTTTATAGAACTGCAAAGCTTGCGGGTCCCCTGCTGCTATTGCAGACTTTGCAATGCCACCTAAATTTTCTCTTCTTATTGAATGTTCCATAACTTTTTCATTTTTTTCAAAAGGTCTAGAACTTTTTTTCCTACCAAAATGTAGAGCTCAAGAAATCTAGATTTTTTCTATAACTATATCAAGATCTAGAAACCAAGAGATCCCTGCAAAAATTTGAAAAATACCTTACAAAAACAAAACTTACCAAGACTGTACGGAGTTCTAAAAATGCCAAGCAAAAATAAAATCGAAGGTGACACAGAATATGTACCTCGAGTTGTGACGTCACAACGTACCGTTTGGTAGGAAACTTCTTTTTTGGAGCTGCAAGAGCCTTTATGCATCCGCGAAAATAAAAAAATAAAAAAAGTTTCCTACCGAGAGGTACGTTGTGACGTCACGACTTGAAATATATACGAGTATTATCTGTATCACTTAAGACTTTATTTTTTTGTAGCATTTTTAAAATTTCTGTTCAGCCTTAGCGAGTATTATTTTTGTATGGTATTTTCTAAATTTGAAAAAGTGGAAAAAGGAAATATTAATTTCAGTTTTGTTAGTGAGACCATTGAAAACACCGCCAATCCAACACGGAAAAGAATCTTCCAGATTAAAATTCTGAACTGTGGTACAAAATCACCTCCAAGAGGACAAAGTTCTTATGGGTACATGAAGGCTTTCACAATTTTTTTGTGAATAATTTATTAAATTAAGTAAATCTTTTTTTCTTTTGTTGATTTAATATTAGTCACCAAAATATACTGCGCAAGACATATTTTTCATGCAATAAGACGGAGGACAAAATATTGATCTATTCTGGATGTTGAAAAAAAAAAGACTAAAAGTACTTATCTATTTGGTTTTGCTTTCATTTTTTGAAAAAAATAAGAAAATAAATTCTCATAAATTAACAGGTAGGGAAAATGAAGAGAGGGAGAGAGAGAGAGAGAGAGAGAGAGAGAGAGAGAGAGAAACGTAAGAGACCCGCATACTGAGGCGCCTGGCAACTCAGTCTTGTTTCATTTTGACATGTTTCATGTCTTTTCTCTCACCGGACCCCGATTTTGAAACTCGCGAGTACCCCCCCCCCCCCCCGTCAAGAGAGACCGTGCGTCCGTGCAAATCTCTACCTCGTGGGTGATTCAGAAATTCGCGAGTACACCCAGCGTGCGTCCGTGCACATCTCTACCCCGCGGGTGATTCAAAAATTTGCGAGTACACCCCGAGCGTCCGTGCAAATGACCTTGGGACTTGGAAAAGTTCTCAAAATATAAAGACATGAAACATGATCTTCATTTATTTTGCTACGCCAGAAAATTTTTATTTACTTTTGTAGATGCATAAGGGCTCTTGGCTTGTCAAAAATTACTTACAGAAGATACTTGGCTGATTATTCATCACGCGCCACACTTATTTAACGTATCCAAAAAATATTGATTTTTCCAATCATATACAGTTAGTAATAAGAAGTTTTCACAACCAATCCATAATGCATTACTTTTCAGGCAAAAGAATTCAAATTGAACAAGCACCGACAGCTTCTTACGCATATTTTGAGAATTACTCAAGAATCATTTGTGCAACTGATCCCAAAATTACACGACAATAGTTTTGAATATCTACACTTCAATGTAATATAATGATATAAAAATAACCCGATTGATGCTTTCCAAGAAACAAGGCTAAGAAATTTAGGGAAAATTGAGAGTTACTCAACTACTCATGCAGATAAACCCACTACAACTTGGCCAAAGTTTATGAGAATCCAACCAGTAGTTTTGAGGAGTTGCGTGGACAAAAATAATCTTATAAATCAAAATATACGTTCCGCAAAAAGGGACTACAAGTTGCTATGAAGAAAGATTCCTGTGTAAAATTGGCCGTCAAATTATGCCCATTTCACACCACGCTTTAGACACTCATCACTGACTTTTATGGTCCTTCAATTAAACATTATAAAACACTTTTTTTTGCGTAAAATGACGCACTTACATGAAAGCCAATTCTACACAGGGAGCTTTCACCATGGCGTCTTGTGGTCCCTTTTTGCAAAGCGCATCACAACAAGAAAACCTTGAATTTTCTCATTAGGCTAGAAGTGACTCGGGACCTCTGAAATATCGAGAAAAATCACCCCCCCCCCCCCCCCTGTATACCTTGCGTCACTTTTTACAAGTAAAAAGTCGGTAACCAACAAAGTGCCTTTCTATCTAATACAACCTTCAAATTCAACGAACGTAATTTTCTAACGTACTCCACTCCTCAATAAAATACAGTACCTTAGGCCTCGATTTAGATTCTAGACTACAGCCATGCTGTACAAAAAAGAGCGTTGTTTCCGTGACAAAAGAGGATACAGGGCGTTATTTATTGTAATAAACGTGTGCGCGGACGGAGGAAAAGATTAGTCTGGACAGTCAGACGACGACGACGACGAACATCTTTTTAATAAAGATTAGATGATGCAGCTAACTGGAAAAAAAGGTGTACCCGAGTTATTTTCGTCCTGTTATTTACACAAACACGAGTACGAGGGGAGAGTTTTCACGCTGGTTAGTAATAAAAATTCGAGAAAAATACGGCGATATTTTCATCGGCAAGGCCCCATAGAAAATTTTTTTCAGGTCGATTTTTCCGAACGAGGTAAAAAAAAAATTGCTTACGAGTTGTTTCCGCGACTATCGTAAATTTATTTGCGCTTAATTACGATGTTGAAAATATTTACAGTTTTCTTACTCGCAGTCGATTTCCTATCGTATTCGAGTTTACGTCGATGCACGACCTAGACCACGTTATGATCGAACTTTACACCGTTTGTTGCTTGTAACTCAATTATCTCGATGTTTGTATTGTATTTTGTGTCTTTAGCATCGTCTTTTTTAGAAAACAACAATTTTGAAATTTTGTCCTAACAGACGACAAATTCATTGAACTCGTTACCTTTCTTCCGTTTCCGTTGATAAGTGAAATATTCTACCGCATTGGAGTCGAATAAAATGACGACCAGGAGGTATTAAATAATGAATGTTGTAACGTCATACACCCCTTCTGGGAGTAATCCAAGTGTATCGATCAACAATATCTTCAGTACTGTACAAAACATAATCACTGTTTTGGCAAGCAGAATAAAAACTAGCCCCAACCCCTACCCCACAGATGGCTTAAACAGGCTCGAATATTTTTCTGCCTTTCTACACTCGTAGAATCTCTTATAATCATAGCTTTTGTAATACTTATTAATGAGCGGGTCAACATCAAACAACAATGTAGAACAAATTTCTAGGTCTCACACGATCCTGATAGGGAATCATTTCCCCGGCCTTTTAGTCGGGGCGGGGCCTCTGAGTCGTTAGCACAACGTCTCTTTCTAGTCATGATACTCTATATCGATTCAGTGTTCCTACTTCAATCTGGTAATTTTGATCTCGCATATATGAGACTTGATAATCAAAAGAGGAATGGAGGGGACTGGAGATCTTGGAGCCCAGGAGGGAGAAAATACTTTACCCTCCATCTTCATCCAACTATCGGTCGTTTGGTCATACATCAATGAAATCCAAATTAGCTTGAACTATTTGAAAGAAAAATTCACTCGCGGGTTCTGGCTAAGCTCGGTTGGAGTGTTTGACGGAACTGAACTTAAAAGAAAGACTGAAATTGAAGTTCTGGGTACAATAATAAGTGCACGAGCTACAAAAATAGAAATCACAATTGGAAAAGCTAAGATCCGACCTCAGGACAGCATGAAATACCTGGGCTTAAGGTTGTCTGGAGACTAAAGCGGCAGAAGTGAAGGGATGATAGCAAGACCGCAAACCTTGTATGAGCTTTTCATACGTCCCAAGCGCAAATGGCAACTCCACAGCCTATCTAAGCAGCATAAAGAAACACACCACTTTTGAATGTCCTAGCTGATGTGATAGTGATAAAATAGAGGATCACACCACCAAGGCTTGCCCTAGCTTTGCCAGAGATCGGTCCAAATCTCTGGACTAGAGGAAGAAAATTCACCAAACGTATCTACGGAAGACCATCCTATCTCTCTGGGAAATTGAACGCGAGGAGACCCGAGCCCACCTCCAACGACGACGAAACGCCAAATCCCCTCCACCTAGAAGACCACAACAAGTCGGCGGGCTAACCGTTCAGACACACGTTGTTAGTGCAACTCAGACTGTACCAGCCGGGGCTTGGTGGAGACGGACACCGAAAGGAGACAACGCGGAGACCAAATTACTGAACTGCAACAACAACAATCATCTAGAAGGAAGACAGCAAGAGCTCATCTAACTGGTATTAGATGGCATAAACGTCTCGCAGCTTCTCCCACGCTGGCTAAGAAATCGGAAGAGCATGCGGTGGGTGGAGGGGAGATTCTAGAGTATTAGAAAAGTTGTTTGAATATAAGATGGGTAAGATATTAGCCACAAGTTTCTCCAGCCTGTCATTGAGCACTTCCAATATCAACTCACGTACAGGCAATAGGCAATTGACTTTCCTACGGAATTTCAACTGGGTACCCCCCCCCCAAAAAAAAAAAATAAGCTTAGCATAAGTCAGAGGTAACGCTATGACATTCATTGATAGACCAACTCATGAAAAGAAAGTTCTTGAACTCATACAGCCAGCAGTAAGGATGACTTCAATTTTAACGGTGAGGTGAGAAAAGCCATTAATGACAGTCGTCGTTAAGGTTCCTCCAAGACGTGCAATACTCGGCCCGAATTGTGCCCCTTCTCGTTTCTTTTCACACGCCTAAGGTCCACGAACTTGCGTAACCCGTCGTGTCCTACAAATCGTTTCCATTCGGTAAAATCCCTAGATCAATATGTCGACTCTAAATCGACGCGACGTTCGTTTCACTTCGAGCCGACTCCAAATCAACTTCAATTTCGTCCAATGTCGACCGCAAATCGACCCAAAATGACTGGAGGTTGACTCCATCTACCGTCGTCGACAACGAAAGTGAATCGACTTCTGGTAGTCGATGAATGTCAGAAACTCGAAGTAGACATAAAGTTTGAAGAAGTCGACTCGAAATCGATGGGGAAAATGAATCACAGATGACATTGGAATATCGACGCAATTTTGACCTAGACTTTGGAAGATGTGAAGTTCCAGTCGATTTGACGTCAATGACGGTCGACATGGTTTATCGAGACGATCCCAGTTCGACAATTCCTATTCTACTCTTAATTTGCCCACTTGGCCCGCAACATACAAGACGTGGTTCCACAACTTATTGGATCCATACTTCATTCGATGTCGAACTGAACAAGTTCCCTTCAAGCACACTCTCGACCAAGTGCTCATTCAGTAAATTCATGATCCTCACGAGAATCTGCTGGTCTTTCTGCATCTGTCGCTTTCCTTCCCTAATGAACCTTTGATCGCCATACATTTTATGCACGAATTTTAAAATGACTTCTGCTCTTCTCTCGACTTCCTTTCTTATATATTTTATTGGAATAGAGTTATGTTAGTGGGACGAATTTCTTTGTCGCGCATCGACAGCCCTTACACCTTCATCGAAAGTAGGCGGCTTCAAAATTAATTCCCTGGACTTCAACATCTCTATCGAGAGTTTGCGCCATGAATAGATAGACCACAACCGCGCTTCAACGCGTAAACGTGGCTCAAACTTTTGCCTCAGATTTCATAACTTGGCTGCTCTCTAATGCCATTGCTCATATCTCTGTTCCTCAGAACTATTATAGAAATTGGGCCGCCATTATGAAGTATCTAGTCTGTCAACGATGTCGACATCGACACAGAGCGTCTGATCCCTCAAAAGTGGTCAGAGAATTATGTGGATACGAGTCCGTCCTCCTCATCCTTTCGGAAGGCTGAAATAGTGAAAAATTGTCCGTCACAGGTCCGTTATCCCACAACTATACCTAGTCTTCATTTTCGACCACTTCCTTGAGCAAATTCTTGGTTAACCTTAAGGATGAGATACGGTGAAAGTGGAGTGTACGTAATGATTGCCACAGCGTTTTCATCGTTCTTTAGAATACGTGGACGCTTTCGGGCCTTTGAAAACTGTGGAATTTCAGCATCCACTACGACAGTGGCGATGCCATGAAGGAGGCTCAAAAACGTTCATTTATGCAGAGAATACGGATGTAGTGATGGCGATTATCTTTCGTCATCGTATATCAATCTACTAGATCGAAGCTTTGCCTCCCCTTTTAAGGGGAGAAATGGGGGAAATTCCCCCCCTCCAAAAAAAAAAACAAAACAACAACAACAACAAC
The DNA here is from genome assembly GCA_035079385.1 of Aspidiotus rigidus. NCBI lineage: Eukaryota > Metazoa > Arthropoda > Insecta > Hemiptera > Diaspididae > Aspidiotus > Aspidiotus rigidus. The sequence goes on from JAVHKY010000013.1 coordinate 16,751,930, forward strand.
AACAACAACAACAACAACAACAAAAAACGACAAAAAATCTGTGGTTTCAAAGAAAATGTAAAAATAAAGTCCTTCAGAATTTTTTTTGGATTTATTCCACCCCCTCCCAAGTGATCGTCTGGATCCGCGCCTGCCTTTTCACTACTATTGGTCTTGATTCGTCTATATTTTCTACTCCTTTCTCGTTAGGGAAAATAGAGTCTTCATAATTACGTGGTTCAGACATAATTAAGAAAGCAGCAAAACACTCACGTAAAATATGAGTGTTTTGTGGCTTTCCTAATCATCCTTTCTCATTCTTTATTTCATTGACAATCTAATTTTTGAGCTTTGATAATAGTCATCGACCCAAAGAACCCCAGATTTTCGCACGAATAAAATATTTTTTTCTTCGAAATTTCGATCTCATTTTTCGATTTAAAGGTAGCGAAAAATGTGTTACAAATTTTCTCTTTAATCCGAGCTTCCAATTTTTCAGAGTTTGTGTCGAGGCCCTCAAGCAAGGTCGGCGTCAATTCCTTTCTCACCTGCTAATTACAGCAAAAATCTTTCATAAATTTTCAATTTAATCCGAACCTCTAATTTTTCAGACTTTGTGAAGCGGTCGAGGCCCTTAAGCACGATAGGCTTTTTCACGTTCTTCGATTCCTTTCTACAGCAAAAAAAAAAACGTTTAATTTTCGTCATCATATTACATCGACTCGTAAATTGTTTCGCATCGAGTTACTTTTCGTCGTACATTACTTCAGACGCAAAAGTCGTCAACCTGTACTAGTTGAATCACTCTCCACACGCTCCATTTACCTACTATAGCTCACAGTGTATCGTAGATTATTGGCCTTTCGTCGGCGCGAAGTACTTAACGTCAAGCAGAAAATAATATTAATCGACACCACGCTGACTTCTATAATTCAAGTCTCGCGCATCATTCGGAGAAGCAAGAAAGAAAAAGGGTACTCACGGTGACGTATTGGCGAAATTGAGCAAATCCGAAGGTGACGTGGGCACTCGTCGTATAACCAGTTTCTTCCCGTCTGTCGAGCCCATGCCGACGGAGACCAGCGATCGTAACGAGACGACATCGGACAAAGGCCGTAACGAAGTTACCGGCACGTCCGAATACGTGAACGAACGCAAACTAGGGGATGTGGCTAGCATATGATTCTCCGACGATTTCTCCTCCAAATGGCTCGTCTTCAGAGAGCGCAAGCTGGGCGAATTCAAAGGCATTTTCATACTGTGCATGTACGGCTTCCACATTTGCTGACGGCCCATCGGCTTCGAGCCGGGTGCGTTCACATGGAGATGGCCATTCTGCGCGTGTGTCTTGTGGCGTTTAGAACGGGGTTGCGGCGGAGTTCGCTTACCTTCACTGCTATCGCTGCTGTTGGCCGTGCACACCTTCACCTGAGGTGTGATTCGACCGTTCGTTCCGTTCTTGTTCATCGGTATAATGATCACCTTCTGCTGCCCGTCCATCAGAAGTCTGCGCGCCTCCTCTTTGATTCGCTCGTTCTCCAAAATCTTCTGCACGTGATAACGGTTCGAGCGTAAGACCCGCGGGCTGTTGGTCACGCTCATCGAGGACGGCGACGACAGCATCGACATGAACCGCTTCTGCTCCGCGATCGGGCTGTTGCTGGCTGATTTAGAAACGCTTCCGACCATATTTTCTCGAATTACCGAACACTAGAACGTATTTGAATATTATTGTACGAAATTTTCGAGAGCGTTAGATGCTCTACGTTATGATTACACCGCGATGTACTCATGTTCTAACGATAAACGTCATCGTGCGGCCCAGAAGAGAACTCCGAATTAAATTTAACAACACGCGCACATCGAAAGACGACGACAACATCGACGACGCTCGGAACACACGAACACGTTCGCCAGCTCATCTGCGACTGCGTTATTACGTATAGCTGCTGATCTGTCGTGAACTTCACGGCGGCGCAAGGTGGCCCGAGCACAAACGCTATTTCCCACCCCGGACTAAACACGCAGTCGTTACAGAAGCGCGCGCGCGCCAAACGAGATAAGAGATTATCTCGCGGCCAACCCGATAAATTTATTGGACAGGTTTTATTCGTACCAAGTGTAAAATTTCTCATCGCGTCGGTGTCAAATCGAAATTTTCTAGATGACAATTTTTACGTAGGTACTCGCGGTAGCAAGTCTGATTTGATCGAACTCGTCGAATAAATTCAAATTGTCGCGATGAAAATATTAATTATTTTTGTCGTTATTACGAGGGCGAAATATTATAATATATTATATATTTTACTCGATACGAGTAACATTATTATTTACGGATTTCGAGAAAGACTCGATAAGCGAAAAAACACGAACGTGACATGGTAAATACTGTACCTATATATGACATACTGAAGTATATTTGCGACTTCATGTATTTGTACGTTTCCCTTGACCGTAATTAGTTTACTTGTGAATAGTTTTTTGTGGACGTGTTAACGTGTTAGGCGCATGTAAACAAACGAAGGTACGAACACAGGGTACCTTTCTAGCTCATCTACAGTATCTAATTCTCGTTTGTTTTCCATACGAACAGGTGCACATGTATATAGATTACAACTGACACTTTGCAGCCACAGTAAGTGAAAACTTGGAGCGATGAAGTGCGTATATAAGCTTTTACTCATTACCGTACTTCGATGGATACATGAGAAAAAATTGGAATACTTCACGCTTGAAGATGTTTCCTTACCAGCTGACCCATTTCTAATTCTAACTCCGTTTCTAATATTCACGTGTTAGCTCATGGCGTCAGTTCGGGCACCAAAATCTCCTAAACTACGTTGCTTTTGTTCTGTTCAACGAACTACAGGAGATCGAGCGCCATCCAATTCGGAAGATGCACTTTGAGAAGCTAGAGATCGATCAGGTTTTGTATCCTTTGAAAAACTCTGATGTCACTCTTTCGATAATTATTTCTCGAATTTTCGGCGTCTTTTGATTTTTCTCCTGTCACTAATTAACTCTCTTTGAATTTAAACCATCTGTACGAAACTCAGATTTGGTGAAAATGAGGGTGACAACTATGGAAACCGGAACAACATATTCAAATGAAGTTAATATGGTGTCAGGAGGCCGCAATCCGGCCAAAACATTGGCAATTCCCGATAAACCAAATCGACCATCACTATAATTATGGTCGATATCGGTTGGTTCCTGGTCGTACGACTGAAAAGAGACCAAATATTACGGTACCATCAGAAAATGGTCGATTTTTAGTAAATTTTTGAGATGAATCCACCAAATTTTGCTTATTTATTTCAGTTGATTGTTGGTCTGATATTATTCCTACTAAATTTTGACCATAATTTTTACTTTATTTTTGATCACTTTGCGGAGTACACATTTCGACCCATTTTTGGAGAATGGAATTTTTCCTCGTTTCTTAGTCTGAAATTGATATTGTATTTATCACTCAATTTTGATTAAAATCTCTGGGCAGATATTTTGGAAGATACCTTGATCCATTTTCAGTCGATTTGTCCTCAACATCTACTCTTTTTTTTATCTACTCTCATGCAAACAGCAGTCACTCAATTTTGCTCAATGAATCAACTGTCATATTATTGCTTGCAAACTCGCAGATAAATAAAAATATTTAAAATAAAATCTAAAATAAAATTTAAAAATCAATATTCTTAATAATCAAATTGTTTAATAAATGAGCAAATTCTACTAATCATAAAAATATTAGATTTATAAATTCAATTTAAAGAATTCCAATCAGGATTAATTAATAAATATAATTTTTTTAAATTTAATTTTACATCAATTTTATTTTTTGAAATTAAATTCTAAATTTATTTAGGAAGTTCATAATAATATTATAATATTATTTTGAAAAAATGAAGACCTTATTTAAATTTTCTTGATATAGTTTATTTTATTAAAATCATTAATTTTTTTGTTTTTTAGAATTATTTATTCGATAAAAATATTTATATTATTTTTTAAAAATTTATATTATAAACATCATTATGAAAAAAGTAAAAAAAAATTGAAACTAGATAATTTATATCTCATTTAATTGATCCTTTGAATAGGAATATTGATAAAAATTATTTAATAATTTCAATGATTTTAAATAATATTTAAAACTTGTAATCACATTGAACCAGAATGATATTTTTCATTTTTTTGTTCAACTTTATCTTCAATTAATAGAAAATTATTAGGTTTATTTATGATACATAGAAAAATTGATTTATAATATTATTAATAATAATGAATTAACACGAATTAAATTGATAAAAATTAATTCCATCAATGATAAATTGATAAAGAATAATGATAACTATCATGAATATATCAATTCGATTATAATAATTAAATTTAAAATTAAATAAAAATGTAGGAATTTAAATAAATAAATATATTCAGATTCATTTTAAGAAATTATTTAAATTAATTGATTCAATTTTATTTGGTATGAATCCACGATAAAGTCCTCAAATTTCTGAACATTGTCCATAAATAATTGAAGGTATAATAATTAGTATTGTGATTTTAGACCAAAATCCCACTCCTCTCAATATGATCCTGCTAACGAAATTGCCATCATTTTTGATCACTATGCGGAATACACATTTTGACCCATTTTTGGTCGTATTATTGTCAATACGGAATGGAATTTTTCCTTGTTTCTTAGTCTAAAATTGATATTGTATTTATTACTCAATTTTGACTAAGATTTATAGTCGATTTCTGGACAGATATTTTGGGATATACCTTGATCCATTTTGAGTAGATTTTTCCTCAACATCTACCAATATTTTTACTCTTTTTTTTTAGTCTATTCTCATGCAAACCGCAGTCACCCAAAATTTTCAGTCGATTTCTTTGGAATGAGTCAACTGTCATATTGCTTGCAAACTCGCAGATGAATAAAGATATTTAAAATAAAATTTAAAATTAAAAAATTAATATTCCTAATAATAAAATTGTTCAATAAATGAACATTATTCTACTAATCATACAAATATCAGATTTATATATTCAATTTAAGGAATTCCAACAGGATTATTTGATAAATAGGTACAGTTTTTTTTTTTAATTTTAATTTCATATCAATTTTATTTTTTGAAATTAAATTTTAACTCAGAAGTTTATAATATAATATTATTTTGAAAAACTAAAGATCATATTTCGATTTTCTTGATTTTATAGTTAATTTAACTAAAATTATTAATTTTGTTTTTCAGAATTATTTATTTAATAAAAATATTCATATTAATTTTCAATAATATAAAAATTATTATAAAACAACTGAAAAAATTTAAACTAAATATCTTTTTATAAATATTTTATTCGATTTATTTAATATAATTGATGCTTTAAAATGAGAATTAATTATTTAATAATTTCCATGATTTTAAATAATACTTTTAAAACTTGTAATCATATTGAACCAGAACAATATTTTCCATTTTTTTGTTCAATTTTACATTCAATTGAAAGAAAATTATTAGGTAGGTTCATGTATGACAAATATTATTTAAAAATAAATTTTAAAAAAATTAATTCAAATAAAAAATTAACATAAATGAAAAATCAATTTTATAAATAATAAATTGATAAAGAATAATAATAATCATTATTATTACATCAGTTAAATTATAATAATTAAATTTAAAATTAAAATTGAATAATAATGTAGAAATTTTATAAATTAAATTTAAATAAATAGATATAATATTATTTAGATATATTTTGAGAAATTAATTGATTCAATTTTAATTGGTATAAATCCATGATAAATTCTACAAATTTCTGAACATTGTCCATAAATAATTGGAGGTATTATTTAATTTTAGACCAAAATCCTCTCAATATAATCCTGCTAACGAGATTGCTATCTTCATTCTTTTCTTCTCTCACTTGAGGGAGGCTTAGATATAGACTGGTTTTTCCCGTCGAAAATGGTAGTCTGTTAGTATCACCCGGCATAGACCGTTTTATGACGTCTCTATTGCCCAAAATTTGATTGTTCTGCTTTGTCAAAAGTGGTCTATTTGTAGTGGTTCATTAATATCGCTTGAATATAGGCTACAACGGACTATTTTATGATCGTCTACATGGCCCAGATATCGACCAATCTTTTTCGTCAGAAAAATTCTTGACACTGATTGAATGTTGACAATGAGAAACTACGAGTATTTTATGTCGTCAGGGTTCCCTAGAAATCGACTATTTTTGGTCAAAAATGGTCAAAATATAGACAATTGCAGAGGAAGTATGGACAATGACTGAGGATAGACCATTTTATGGTAATTTTTTCATTCAAAATTTTGTCGAAGTTGGTATAAATGTCGCGTAAATATGGTAGGGAAGAGCGGAAGTAAATCGACCGAAAAAATTGGTCTATTGTTAGTCACTCATCAGAGCACCCGCTCAGTCTATTTTTGGTCAACATTTACTCAAAATCGACTGAGGTATTTGGTCGATCTGGTTTATCGGGTCAATTGAGTCGAAATTTCGATTGGAAATTCTGCCACCAATTCAATCATATTTTCGAGAAAATATACAAGAGATTGTACTAATAGAAAATTCCTAGTTCTTTAACCAGGATATCTATCAGGATTCTTCTTGCCCCGGGAATTCCTTGATTGGGATATCATCCTGGAAATCAACGTACGTGTAAGAAAATGAAAAGACCGGGAAATTATTGTAGGAAAACGAAAAAAAACCCTAGTAAATGAAGATCATGTTTCGTGTCTTTTTATATGCCCTCAGTAGGTATTTTATTTCATTACAGAAATTTAGCTCATTCACTTCGAGTAAAATGATGTAGGAAAGAAAATAAAAAAAAATAAAAATTGTTGGTAATATAGATTCAATTCAGTCACCCACACGTGTTGCGATTACGAACGAAGGTACGGGAATTATCAACATGTGTTACAATTTTACGATGTTTTAGAATAATTCTCGCATAATTCGAATAAAGAAGTACAGAATGACGCAGTTGATGTAAAGTGTTCATTGTGGTTATTTTATTCAAATCCTTAATTAAATACTGCGTAATTAGTCATCTGACTGGAGAAGTGCTGCTACCTCGATTCCAGCAGACCAAGTGTTCGAAAAAAGCGCTGTTGTCTGAGTCTAAAGACTTGTATTTTTCAACAATATGTATAAAAGAAGACGAGACTAAAATTAAGCCCAAGGTCGATCGTATCAAGTCCTTCTTCAATACGATCTCTTGCTCAGCAGGATTTCGTGGAGCCTGGAAAACGGTCGAACATAATACCGGTCCAGTCTTCGAAAAACTCAAGGAGAAAATTATTACAACCCGTTTGACAAAGTACACAACCCCCCATTTTAAAAACAATACAAACATTGATTTCCTGATGTCGCGATCCCTCACCCATCGCGAAATACAATGGAGACGAGCTCACGACTCTTCGGAGATTGCCAACAAAAAAAATATAATATCGATTCGTTACAGTAAACAACAAATCCTGAACAAGGGAGCTTTCATTGTTTACAATAGAAGCAAGACGAAATTCGTCGTCAACATTATTTTTAAGAAAGAGAAGACATCATGTTAGCCCGTACAAACAATGATCCGTAATTTGGCATTGGCGACGAGTAAGAGAAACAAGAGAACGAAGTCTGGTGCCGTTATTTGTTCAAGTCTCCCGTAGAGGATGTACAAAAAAAAAAAAAAAAAAAGGTTCGATGCAATCTCCACTGCAGGTTTAGCGCTTAAAACTCGTACAACGGGAAAAAAGCCACGTTACACTACAAGATGGAGATCAAGACACAAACGTGCGGACGCAAATCTAGAAATGGGGGGTAGGTTTCGGCTTTATACTTCGAAAGTCGACATTTTTTTCTGGATGAAGAGGAAGCTAAAGCTCGTTTTTTGCGTTGAATGGTGGAATGTGTCGGCTACAAGAAAGCTACAAATACGCAAGTGGGTATTGTAAGTTGAACTATTTAAATTGTCCTTCTGACCAGACCACTTCCAATTTTTAATCAACTACTGTTCTGATATCATTCACGATCCGTCGCAAGTTGAGGCCCCTATTAGTCTGTAAGGGGTGAAAATTACGACCAAGAAGTTGATGAAGAATCTGGACATCTGGTTTAACTCAAAGCTGAGCTTCATCAGGAACCATTTTCTGATAGTTGCGGAAAAAATGGGGGCGATAGTTACATGTGTAAGCCGCCTAATGTCTAACCCAGGCATGGGCAACCCGCGGGCCGCGAAAGCTTTTTCTGTGGCCCGCGATACGAATACCAAAATACAAAAAAATGAAGAAATTTTCGTTGTTCGAATCAAAAAATGTAAAATCTTACACGAATTATTTCCAATATTTTTGGATAAATTTAGTATACAAGCAAACGTGAACTGATTATTTATTAGTTACCAGTGAGAACTTGTCATTGCAATTCATAGGCAATCTCATCAAAATTGGGGGTCAAGTGAGTAGGTATGCTGCAAACGCATCAAAACAGTCAAATGCTCATCATTCAGCTTGCTTCTTTCAGGAGTTTTTGTATTTTTCATGAGCGAGAAAGCATTTTCACATACAAATGTAGACCCAAAGAAAGCAAAAATCGAATTGACACGGTCCGAAACGTTACGGCTCGACATAATGACAGAATACTCAAAGAGTAGACTAAACGAAAAACCAATTACAAAGACCGCAGATATAGAGGAGAAGATGCGAGATCTTTCGGTCAACAAACCATCATCGGGCAAAGTTAGAGATCTCGCATCTTCTCCTTTATATCTGCGGTCTTTGTAATTGGTTTTTCGTTTACTCTACTCTTTGAGTATTCTGTCATTAAAGCAAAAATCCTTATGTTGGAATATATTTAATACCAGGAATAATTTTATAAAATTCTCGCAAAGAGGTCTCTGAAAACAAAATGAGCAGAGAAAAATCGGCTTTCAGATCTATTAGTTCCATTTGGCACTCTTCAGGCACTTCCATTGCACTAACGATGAAAGGGTTCTCAACCATTCTAGCATTTGACTGTTTTGATGCGTTTGCAACATACTCACCTGACCCCCAATTTTGATGAGCTTACGTTTCTTATCTAGTAACTAATAAATAATCAGTTCACGTTTTTTTGTATACTAAATTTATCCAAAAATATTGGAAATAATTCGTGTAAAATTCTACATTTTTTGATTCTAACAACGAGAATTTCTTGATGTGCGGCCCGCCGGATCATGAAAAGTTACAAATTTTCATGAATGCGGCCCGCGGTGCGAAAAAGGTTGCCCACGCCTGGTCTAACCTGTAGGAGAGCCGACAGAAGCAAGAAGAAAGATCATGATGAGTACCGCCTTGTCGATTCTTCTACATGGTGCCCCAGTAAGAGGCAACTCCAAGAAGATGTCCTACAAAAGGAAAGGTGGAAAAGATCCAACGAAGAGTTCCACTGGCTGTGTACTAACACGTTTATCACAAATCGAGCTCCTCGCCGAGGAGAAAGCGGTGGTTTTCGAAGAAAAAAAGAGGAAAACGACTGATCAAGAGACTTTACTAATAAAACAGGAGGCCACACGCTCCTTGCTTGAGAAATGGAAAACGCCGAAAACTGCTGAGAGTGAGTTAAGTAAATGGACGACCCGTATGTTGATACGCGAATTTGATGACAGAATGAACTGAGAACTTGTTTAGCTGAACTTTCTTCTGTTGTAGGACGAGAGGATGTGCGAAGTACTAATCGAAAGCCTCCTCGTGCCTTATCAATTCGTTTCGTTCACCGTATGTATGCCATACTCCGAATAAGGGGCGAGCAAGAGTGATGCCGCGGGACTTGGAAATATTTTCGTACTTCTTGGACTTGCAAAATTTTTCATTTTCAATTCTTGGACTTAGAAATATGAGTATTTTCAACTGTTAGACTTGGAATTATATTCAAATTGTGGGACTTTGAAATATTTTTAACTGTTGGACTTGGAATTATTTTCCAATTGTTGAAATATTTTCAATTGTCGGACTTTGAAATATTTTCATACTTCTTGGACTTGGAATTATTTTCCAATTGTTGGACTTTGAAATATTTCATACTTCTTGGACTGGTAAAATTTTTCATTTTTAATTGTCTCCCACAGTTGAAAATATTACGAAGTCCGATAATGAAAAAATAAAAAATTTTACAAGTCCAAGACGTATATGATAATATTTCAAAGTCCAACAATTGAAAATATTTCCAAGTCCAAGAATTGAAAATGAAAAATTTTACAAGTCCAAGAAGTACAAAAATATTTCCATGTCCCGTGGCATCACTCTTACTCGTCTCTTACTCCGAGTATGGCATACGGCGAACAAAACGAATCGATAAGGCACGAGGAGACTTTCATTAGTACTTCGCACATCCTCTCGTGTTGTACGTGTTAAGCGGCCGTGATGCTTGCGGGCGGGATAATGGACCACAGCACACCGCGTCAAGAAGTGAGCGGGACAAGCATAGTCGGTCTCTTTAAGAGGTTGGGTCGATGAAACGCTTGTTTCAAGTAGCCCGGTAGCCACCGTGCTTGGTTCCAAAGAAGTGTGGAACCAGTTGTCCACATTTGCAGCCACAGTCACGAAGAGGAAGATGGACATAGAAGAAGCACGCTTTGCCCTACTCAACACTTGTGTACCATCCTCATACAGACGACACTTTGCAGGGAGAAGAGGAAGCTCAGAAACTTGAAGGAAGAAACAGAAGAGAAATTCCGACAGCGGCTCAGTCTAAGTTGTGTCTGGTGTATCTATGCTACAGTTTGTACACCTAGTGGCACTGCAGCTTGGCGGTTGCCAAAGGGTTGATTCCGGTGATTGAAGAAACAGAATTAATGTAAACGCAATCCGCAGCCTCTCCACTACGGGCAGCTGCACATGTGACACAAGCGATTATACAGAGCCTGTACCAACCTGTGAGCCGCTTAGCCCAACATACAATACTTTACTATTCCCCATCCCTGTTTTTTTTTTTTTTTTTCTGTAGTTTAGTGTAGATGAAACATGAACTCCGTTTATTTGGCTCTGCCAGAACATTTTTCCAATTCAATACCTGTTTTGAGGTTGGTTCAATGCAGGACGCTCATTAGTACGAACTCAGAACCTCCTGAAACGATTTTAATGACCGCAAATACATCAGCAAAACGGTCCTCAAAAACTGTAACTTGATTTTCGAAGTCCTTCCGACGCTTTTTCCTCTTCAGGGGACACGAAAACAAGTTGAATGCGCGACTTTGGCGAAGCCGAGGTTGCAGATTTCATGAAATTAGCAAGAAACTTACAGATTTTACAAATAAGCTGTAAAAGGGAAGGAAAAAGTCTTGAAAATATTCTAACTTTCAGTGAGGTGAGACAAGGAGAAATTCCGATCGTCAAGTCATAGACATATATGAGAGGAAGGGAGAAGACTCTGGGAAACGCCGACTTCCAATCCCCGTAAAAGAAGACGGACGGGGGTGAGCCTAGAAATATTCCGATCAGACAATTGAACGATCCATTTTAGAATAATATACTTCGCGTAAGTTGGGTCATATTTATATTTCAGTCCGGTAGTAGGGATTTCGTCGAGTGAATAAATCTATTCTAATGAATGTTCTTTTACCTAAATAGGTACCTACATATAACTCTGATACAAATTAGAACAATTTTGTAAAGGGTGAATTTCGAGATTTCGGTTGCACGAACAAATTTTTCATCATCGAACAAAAGGATTCGTTACAAAATTATTTCATTCAAATACACGTGTTCGAGTCGACGTCTTTATATCTTCTTCAATTTGTATTGAAGCATTTGCTCTCATTTTGCATTATAGAATTCTTGATATGGTAGTTCCAATCATCGCTCCTGCGTTTTCTCGTGGGATTGGAATCTTGCGTGTATCCGGGCAAGTATCTTATCAATGGGTACTCTCTAGATATGAGCAGAACATTATAAACAATAGATGATTCAGTCTAAGTTTTTGAGGGTCACGAGAAAACCAAAACGTATTATAAATTTCCACAGGAAGCGTTTCCGACGCTCTGCGTCCTTCAACCGTTCGAAAAGCTTTGTTTCGAGTTATATAAGAGAACAAGCCAAGCTACCCGTCCTACGGAAGGGCAACAGTTGTTCTGGAGGGAAAACAGTCATGAATGAATGATGATGACGACAACTTCTCTCACTAGGCGGGAAACAAATGAAATACACACACATGCCCTAGTAACAATGGAGCAGCCGATCTGACAGCGTTTCCACCGCGTGCGCGTGAAATTGTCACGTTTCTGTTTTACGCTGTCACACGCGGTAGAAACGCTGTCAAATCTGCTGTTGTTGTGCGTGAAATTACCACTTTTTTTGAGAAAATGCTAGCGTTCCTGCTACATTGGCCGTCCGAAACGCTGTCTCAATTGTTAGTAGGGTGGAACAACTTCAGCTATACTTTTAGAGAAAAAACCTGTTAACAATTAATGATAATGATAGTTAATTAAAAAACTGGAAAAAAAAGTCGAAGAAAAATTACGCTTAACCATAAAAAAAAAAAATGCTTACGCAGCCGCGTAAGCAACACACGACTTTTCATCTGTACCTACAATCAAGTTTTTTGCTTAAACGTTAACTCTAGTACTCCAATTTATTCAATGAATCGTGTTCTCAATAAGATACACACATCCTCACCATCTTTTGCCTCTCTCATTCATTCTTGATCATCTCCGATTCTCAAGCATCCTTTAATGTTGGTTGCTGTAGACTCACACACACACCCATCTCATCACTTATCTTATCCTTCTTTCATGCTCTCATTGCGATTCTGATACCTCCCTCATTCAACATATCTTTTCCTGTCCCAAATTAGTTTTACTCCCAAGCTCCTGACTTACCTCTCACAATCACATAGAAGCACTATCAGATGACTCTCCATTTGTTGTCAACATCTTTCAATTCTTCCAACAATTAAATTCCTTTTTCCACATCTTCACTTTTCAAAACCACTGAGCTCATAGCTCTGTGACACTCTCTTAGTAACTCGTCAATTTAAGATGAAAAAATTTGTTCTGTGGTAATTTTGGCTTTACCACCACACTAAATACTCGTATATTACAGAAAGCTCGACGTTTCGCAGCGCCCGGACTGCAATTCATTCAGTGCGTTTTTTTGCTCTTGAAAATGCAGTCCGGGCGCTGCGAAACGTCGACCTTTCTGTAATATACGAGTATTTAGTGTGGTAGTAAAGCCAAAATTTCGTCAATTTAAAATAAATCTAAATGTAAATTAAAAAAATGAAATAATTTTTACCTCTGCCTACAAGTAATCATTTCACTTAAATCCTTTCTTCATTACTCCTACTTATTCTATAAACCGTTCTCTCAATGAGGCTCACATATATCCTCACCATCTCTCGCCCCTCTACTAATAATTCATTCTTGATCATCTCCAATTCCCGAGCATCATTCTATGTTATTTTTAGCTGCTCTCCTCTTCATCCAATCATAATTTGTATTCACGCTCTCATCGCAATCTATGAGAGAATAATTGAAAAATTTTATCTGTAAGAGAATTAAAAAAACACTCTTATGGATGAAAACTCAAAAGAGTTATGCAATAGCAACCACCCCACGTCATTTTGCAAGCATGGGCGCAAGATCATCGCGTCATTATACGCCCCACCTTGAACCGGAGTATTTCAAAAGAATTTGATGTTGGAATTAAAGTGTTATTGAAAACTAAGTTGTGCACCTCGCGTAGTCTCATGTTGTTGCCACAGAGTGTGAATAAGGTTTAGCCACAGAATCAGTCACCCTAGGCTTACTTTTTAAAACTTTCGATATGCAAGCAGAATAGTAGGCATGAAAATCCGTCTGGGTTTAGTTGATGTTTCATTAGAAGCGAAATCCGTGAATCTTGAACAGAAGAGGAAATGCGGCCGGCTCGCCAAATCGAAAAAAGCTTCAATTATTCAGTAATTGTAACTTTCTTTTTCATTAATGCCTAAACTTTGAGTAATTTTTATGATTTACTTTCATTTTTGTCTTTTTTAGTCGTCCTTTGACACATTTTTTACCCCTCTAAATTTTCTACAGGAAACCGGAGATTTTTTTATAGTTGTGATCTAGGACCTCTAAAACGTCGAGAAAGTTCATTGCCCTCGCCTCCTGTTAACCTTACTTTCATTTTTTGTCTTTTGTAGTCGTCCTTTGACACATTTTTTACCCGTCTGAATTTTCTACAGGAAACCGGAAATATTTTTTATGGTAGTTGTGATCTAAGACCTCTAAAACGTGCACGAAATGTGCGTCACAAGTCTTGATTCGGAATAACATCGACAAAAATGGCGGCCAATACTGCAGGTACCGATTTAACACTTGACGGAGCGTTACACACGCACACATAGACACAAACGCAGAACGACTTTCGAGCTTAATTACAGCTCAACGAATGGACGTTTTAGCAATTTTATTTGACACAATAACAATCTAGAGAATCCAGGCTTGTAAAGTATCCATCTTTTCGTGCGTGTAAACTGGTGTGTGAATCAAATACGTATAGCTATCTTTCTCTCTCCATCTTTCTCTGTCTCTTTCCTGTATTTCTTTCCTTCCTTTTCTTTTTTCCTTTCTATGGTTTTTCCCATCATCAAATATTATGTATTTGATGATTATTCTCGTTTTATCCTGTTCCTATTTCTTCCCACTTGAGTTCATGACCATATTTGGTCATGAATTTGGGTGCTGTTTTCCTATTCGTCTATTCCAATATCTTGAGATGGAGGGGGCAAGCTATCTTATCGTTTTATTCGAAGTTTCGGTCGACGAGCGTTTCGCTCGCTGCACGAATACTTCAGTTAGGTTTGCAGACCATGCGGAGACCCCACATCCTGCACCGAATTGTGACCATCGTCGGGCCTACTCCATATTTTTCTTATGAATGGTGCGTTAGACCAGTTGACCACGTTTCATATTTTAAATGTGTAAAAATCTCTGGGTACAATCCTCTCTTTGAAATCGATACCAACTCGTCTGGGATTTCTCGCAAGATGAAGTGCGCGCCTGAGTACTGCCTCTGGATACCGATGAGGGCGTAAATCGAGTTACCAGTTCACAGTCTAAAAAGTAAACACTAAACTAGTCGCTGCTGGGAGTCGCTTCCTATTGCGCGTAGCGGAGACTCTAAACGAGAAGTCCATGGTTTTAGTCGTCGTTATCCATGCCAACTCTCACTAAGTATAGGCGTAGACCTTGTTCCTTACGGAATTCTTGAAGATCACTACATCGAGGACGGACAGTCGTTGGACGGAGGAAACGCTCGACACCCTGCTACCAGCCGATAGGCGGATAATTAATTGAAGTATCATTATTCGAATTTGGTAACGTACGATTTTTTCTTAGTCTTGCAACGTAATAAAGATATGGTTGCTATAATTAAAGTAATTTTTTTTTCGTTATTTGATACTAAGCTCTCCTTCATTGGAAGAGAGTCCCCCTTTAATTATCTAGAGCGTCAGGGTGTGCTCAGCTGTCCGTTTCTTAAGATTCCATTTTTTTCTCCCCTCTGCGAATCTTGTATGTGGGTGGGTTTTCTGAATATCGAACTTAGCTGTGGAATTACCTGGGGAGGCGGAGTCATTTCATACCTTGTCCAACTTTGAGCCATTCTCATGTGAGAATGTAGGGTTTCCATCTTCTTTCTACAATAGTTTCTCCTTGTTCTTGTTTTTGGTTTTTCTAAATTTTTCTTTTTTTAGTTGGTCGTTGTTTTTTCTTTTTTTTCTTGGATTGACCATCCACGTTCGATAGCCAGTTCTTCTCTTCTCCCCCCACTGGGATTACCGTAGGTGTGTAGATGAGAACGTAGTCTATCTCCCTACGAAGAGTCACAGTGTCCATTCGGTCATATAAAGTTCATCATTAGTCCAATAGTCTTGAATCAGGGACAGTTCGTTCCTTACCTAGTGAATCCGTTCTCGGCCCGTCTTGAGATTGCTCATGTTCCACCACTGCTTAGCTAGTTACGGCCAGAGGACGCCTCGAGATAGAGATATTCTCCTGATTGTGTCGAGTTCGTGAGACACTATGGTAGAAGCAGTTTTTCTTCTTTTTGATTTCTTTTCTAAATTTACCCCCATAAGTAAAGTAAGAAGAAACCTCCATCTCGACGTCGGTGCTACGGGAGATCACTCTTCTGAGTGACAGATGTAAGTCGGTTTATGTCGGTGTGGACAGTAAAGGGATACACCACAGGCTTTCATTTGAGACATGTTACAACACATTCTGTTCGCTCTACGCAGCGTTTACTGTACAGACTTGACGGAGCGTTACACACGCACACATAGACACAAACACAAAGGTCGAGATCATTGATGACGTCATAAAGCGTCGCGTCGCGTGACGCAAATTTCAGAATGACAATCAAGAGAAAAGGAATCTTCCTGCCCCTGCAAAAGATCCTTTTCTCCTGATCGATATTCAACGCTAGACCGGGTTTCTGTAGACGGGCTCACTAAACCGATCTATGACGTCATCAGATTGTTACGTCACAGGCCCCGCCCCTAGTTTAATGACGTCATAGGTCAGTTTTTTTCAAGTTCTCCTTCTACTATACATAGCTCCAAAGTCCGGGCCTGTGACCTCACGTCATAGGTCAGCCTCTATATGTTTCAAATCAGGTTCCCTGCCACACTTCGTTCAACTCCATTAAAGAACTCGCGAGTTTTTGACATATTTCGCCACTTCTTTTTGACCCTTACACTTTTTCCTGGTTTTTGGGCGTGTCCTCTATCTGCGACGTCTCTATGGCTTACTTCAGGACTCTCTCGCTTCGCTCGTTCACCCTCTTCTTGGTTCAGTAACAAAGTCTAAACCTACTATAAAAGCCTACTTTGAACCCAGTTTAATGAAGGCTGGTATACTGCACAAAATCGTTACGTGTTTTCGTTGCGGTTTTTCGTGACAATTTTCCAAGAATAATTCCAGTCCCAAGTTTTTTCATGACGGTTTTTGTGAACAGTTTTTCTATCCACAGTAATGCCAATCTTAAAAGCATATAAAATTCTAAAAATTTGTACCGATGTATTTTTATAGTCGGCCAATGACTGATCAATATACCAATAAACGGTTGTACATTAACCGGTATTTTATCATCATAAGAGTCATAAGAAGTTTCGTTAAATACGACGGTTCGTTTCAATGAATGTTCACGTGATGAAGACTGAAAAATAATAGTGCTGATGATATTCATACTCAAGACGCAGTAATAAAATCGATTATGTACCTTACAAATACGATGCGCAAAAAAAATATGAGTTATACGGTAAAACGATTTAAATTTTCATACATACAATGTCGCAAATACCGTAAATTAGAGGTTTACGCTTTAGCCAAGAGGTCCTGAAACGTAGCTAATTTATTATTTCGATGGTCTTTTTAAACGCGATGATTGCGTTAAGACCGATGTATCTTTTACGGGATTGGTTTCTTAGGGTAAGAAAATGTAGAAAGATTGCTTCATGAAAGAATGATCCTCTTCATTTTTTTTTTCAGCTTTGATTATCAGAAAAATACGTCCATTTTGAAAACTGAATAAATTTGATAACCGCTAGAAGCGCCAGCTGTCATATCGGTCATATTTGTAGTTCGAATTGAGTAGCGCTTGTGTTGTATCAAAAAGATGACCGTCACGCCACGAGAACACGACTGACCACCGAAATCTGGGTTGCACTTTTATGCGATAGCATCTTGGACGAAAGCGAGAGATTTGAACAGAGGCGATACTTGCTCCTGTCGGTCCGAACTGCGGTAGAAAGAGCGCCAAACCTTGTACTTCCAAAGTGCACCTTTGGTCCTCTTCCGGGTATCATTCCAGTGAAAATGACTCGCTCCACTCGGTGTAGACTCGAATCTGGAGCAATGTTCAACCAAAAGTCATCACAGAGCTACGCAGCACTCAGTGTCCAGTCATGGTATTGAGATGACCGCCAAACTCGTCGCGTACGCGGAGAGGATACAAAAGATTCCAATCTAGAGAGTATTTCATAAGAAAGAGACTTCTCTCACTGCTGCTATCATTGGTATTGCTGGAGCTCGTTTGTATTGTTAATTTAGGTATCTGTTCTCTTCTTCACGATTGCGGCACCTAATTCCATACTTCTCCTGATCTCAGCATACATGAAACCAGGCTGTTTGGAAAAGCCCTAAATCTTTTTTCAAATGTAGGTAGATTCTGCGACACCTCTCACGCCTCTGTAAGGGTGCAAAGAGGTAAAACATCATAAATTCTCGGCGAAACATCTGTAGTCACGACATTAAGACGTATTTTGTCAATCTACTCATACACAAATGCTCTTTAAAGCTCAGCACAACTCTTCATACTTTGACTCCCCTACATATTTTCAGTTTAAGAAACAACGACGGCTTCCTTGACGAAGTTAAACGAGAAACGCAGGAAACCTGTTCCATGGGTCAAATTAGTTTTAGTGGTGAGAATTGAAAATGAAATCTCGAAGTCTGAAATTTTTGTGAGTCTATTGTGAGGCACGTGGGATCTGAAAAATCAGATTATCACATCGCGAGCCTGACCTATGACGTCATCAAATTGTCACGTCACATGCTTGAACTTTGAAGGAATATATGATAGGAGAAGGACTATTAGTCCAAGCTATATATGATAGGGACAGAAGGGAGATTTGGAAAAGTTTGGTTCTCCGACCCAATGACGTCACGATCTGAGGACGTCATCCCCAAAAGAACAAATTCCCTATTCAGGGTAATACGGAACAGCTTTAATTTCAAAACCATACATATTACGGGTTAATTACGTACAAATGATGTGGGAACTTGTTTTTGATGTTTTCATCTTTACTCACACCTCCGCTCCCTATTATTGGAAAAGTGCGCGACCTAGACCTTGTGTAAAGCTAGTTTAAAGAAGGCCTAGACCTACTCTAAACCTAACGTCATCAATGACCTTGACCTATTTTAGGGACTTCTATAGCTCCAGAGTTGAAATTTTTCCAAGTCCCCCTTTCATTATATTATATTGCTCGAGAGTCGAAATTTTTCCATCTCCTATCATATATAGCTTGAGAGTTGAAATGTTTTTCAAGCCCCCCTCCTATCACAAATATATAGCTCAAGAGTCGAAATTTTTCTACGTTTTTTGCTGGACAGTGGACGGCAAATTTCTCAAAAAGCCCCCCACAAAACACGTTCCCTGTTAAAAGCATAATCCCTATTGCTTTTAACGATAGATTGGATTTAACGATTGAAATTTTGGTCCCCTTGGACATTGTTATATCCGATTTCTACAAGTAGAAATTGCGGATTTCTACCAGTAGAAATCGCAAGTAACGATACCGCTTCTAGCGACTTACCGTTTACAACAGTCAAATTAGCGAGTCCCGGCTCCTATGGAAAAAGCATAATTCCTATCGCTTTTAACGACAGATCGGATTTAACGATTGAAATTTTGATTATAATTGAGGGTTGGATGGCACATAGGCACGTAACAAAAACAAGGATAGTCTCGAAATCACTATATACTGAAACTCATAAAATACACGAAAAGAAAATATTATTAAAAAATTTATTATTAAAATCCAAAAACTGAAACACTAAAAAATAACGAAAATTTTGGTCAAAAAAAACGGTCGAGATAAAAAACAAAATAATGGAAACAAAATGTCCCTTAGAGATTGTTATATCAAATGTCTATTGTAGTCAATTCTTTTTCTAATTCACATGTCAATTTCAAACAGGGATGGAAATCATTCAAAAAAACAAAAAGTTCATCCAGAATGAGAGTCATTTAGATAAAAAAAGACTATCATCTACGTATTTTTTACCAAACCTAATCATATTGCTAAATCTATCAAATACAGAAATAAAAAGGTGGTCAGGGACTATTCTGGATGGGGCAAAGAGGGTTACCCACAGCCATACCGTATGTTTGGCTATAAATAACTCCCTCATTTAACCGAAACCAAAGTGAACAAGACTCTAACATCAAACGACACCAGTAACTAACCAGATTCAATGCTGATACAGGCAAACTTCTCTCTGAACAAACTAGAAGAACGGATGTTGAAGTCAAAATTTCATAAATTTTCCATAATAGAAGCCATGAATCTCGAGAGACAATAGGTGAGCGATTTAATACATGATACTACTGGTCAAAGAGAAACGTTGTCTCTGTGTACATTAGGAAGGCCATAAAATTTGGGAGCAATATACTATCGTAGCCAGTAAGGTATTTCTTATAACATGATCATCTATGTACTTCTTCTTTGACATAATTTATTCTACAGAAAACTGTTCCCGCATTTTAGTTGATGTTCCAATAGGTAATTAAGAAAAGTTTTTTCTAACAAAATATGATTATTTAAAAAACGGAAAAAATTTTACAAAATGTCGTAAAGATTCTTTTTTTTTCCCCCAAACAGAATTTAAAAATGCGGAAAAAACACGTCTCTGATGATACCAACAAATGGGTCAAGAAGTCAGGATAGGAGGTTTTAGTTTTAATCATATTTTACCGTGAAATCTTTTGGGAGAAAAATGTTTACAAAGAAGTAAAGGAGGAGTGAAAAGTTCTAATTAAAATAGTCTTGAGCGAGGTAAGCCGCTGAAAGCAAATCAATATCTGTAGCTGAAAAGGTAAGAAAGACTTCGGTAGTTTATTTTCGTACGCAAAATGTATTGTATTAATTTACAGTTCCAAACGAAATGATCTCAAAGCCGTTTGGTTTTAAAAAATCTATGGTATAAAAATTCCTACTGTATTTGGGAAAATTTTTCCGTCACAGACTCTGTCACCGCTATAAACGCCAGTCAATAAATATTGAGAAACGTTTATTACTCTTTTATTGTAAGTTGAGCGATTTTTAAAGACTCGAGTTTTATATTGGCCGCACTTAACACCTTTTTATTTCGCAATCAATAGCTTCGAGGTTTCAAGTAGGTGCCATACACAGTACAATAAAAGAGTCACTGACGTTAATCATCGATTTTCGAAATTAGTCAGTCATCAGATACAATATACCATTGTTACAATTTTGGTAATGTTATAAGAACGTTTACGCCGGTTTTATTTCGAGTAGACAGATTTATAGACATATGCTGAAGATGTGTAGCATAATCATACTCGCAAAGGAGATAATTTGCTTCCTTCAAATGAGAAAAAATATGTACTAATCTCATTACATTCATTGATATGTCAATAGAAGAAAAATTACCACCTTTGAATATTTTCTAGCAACTTAAACGTGTTTTCATCGAAGTGAATATCTCAAGTCTGACCTCGAAAGAGAGGGTGAAATTGGAAATTGTAATGGTAAAAGAGAAAGAGAGGGCGGAACGTGCAGAATGGGAAAGCTGAGAGAACTGGATCTCTGACAGAAGATCCCTCTCTCCCTCTTCATTTGCTGGCCACATCTTAGCGTCTGGGCATAGCTTCAACAAGAATACGGTGCGGTGTCCGTACCAAAAGAGAACTTTTCAGAAAAATCCCCGTTGTTCCGAACAATGTTTTTTTTTTTTATATGTATATATATTTAGTCGAGACATTTTCCTATATCACCAGTTATACAGTTTGGGATAACATAATATTATGTTAACATTACGCGCAGACTTGCCATATTTTACGAAAATGAACACTTGTTTCTTATGGTTGTGCAATCATTCTTCAAAATTGGAAACGAGCGTCAACTGTATTAATTCTACTTATTTGAAGTGAACAAAACTTTTTACTCTTTCTTTGTAAGACTGAATCGTTGATTATGAGATTAATTCCACATATTGCTACAGTAGTGATGGTTTTAAACATTTGTATAACAAAATCCGAGCAGTTGCCCTACAGTGTAACTCGTTTTGAAGGATTGGAAGAATACTATATGGACTTGAGAAATAAAAGTAAGGTCAACGTGACTGCCTTGAAGAGAAAATTTTTTAGCTTCAACAGCGTAGTATAAGTTTATGAGAAATTTTTGTGAGTTATTAAAAAGGCTTGGAATTCAATAACTGCAATTAAGATGAGAAAACTTTCATAGCCTTGAATTACGGGACACCAGAAGAAAAACTAATTCACCCAAATGTTCGTTTTCTTTAAGATTAATTCAGTGCTTCTCGTGCATTGATAGTATCCAAAGATTCTCAGCTGTTTAATACCTATTACTTCGTTTCAGGAGAACAAAATCGAGGCTTTAACATATTTCGGCGTGAAATCGGCAATTACAGGAAACTAAGTATTTGTCAGAGTATTTTTCGTGAAAACTTCAACCATTATCAGCACCCTGCCGCAGTTCCTATTCACCCAACTCTTTACGTGGACCAACTTAGAGAGAATTACGAAGAAATTTTCAACAGCCTCTTTGTTGAAGGACCTAGATATGGGTGTATTATGTGTGGTCCTAAACATTACAAATATCTCAATCTATCTAAAAAACGAACGGTTGCGTTAGCTGATGGGAGAAGAGTCAAAGACTATTCATTCATGTGCTTGGTACGAGAGGTTGAGTCAACCACAATCAGGCCCTATTTCATATCTCGTAATGCGTACAACATGAATGAAGTACCTCGTGGGAAATTCATACCAGGCCGATTCATATTTGTTGAAAATAGTGACAAAGAATTAATGGTTTATGCATTGGCAGAGGAATCTCCAGAAGATTCGCTTCATCGCATACCTGTTATCCAAGGGCTGTACTTGTCCAGACGCGCTTCTTTCAGGCCGGGTAAATGGAGAACAACTATTTACACAAATAGATATAAATATAGGTACCAAACGATAAGAACGTCATGTAGATTAAAAACGGGAATTTTGATCACTATACGGTTGATTCTTCAACTTTCATATGTTTGTATATTGTACTGTATTTTCTCTCTTTGCAGCTGGAGAAGCCAAGGACGATCCCATTTGTACGCTTGATGCAGCAAAAAAACTTCGACTTTGTAATGCAATATTCATGTACGAACTCAGACATTGGAAGTTTGACGTTGGAGTTGACTTGAAATGCAATTATAAACACTTTGCTTTTTGGGGTAGATACCCTAGAGTGTACGAGTTTGGTGAATGGATGATAGAATGTCTCAGAATACCGGCAGAAGGAAGTCGAGTGTTTGTATCTCGAGGTTACAATAATAACGACGTTTTTGTATTCCTAACATATGACAATGAATTAATGATACATTATCTAAGCAGTAAAGTTGGCGTAATGAATGATCAACCAGTTCGCCGTAGAGATTGTAACACTATAGACGATGAACCAGAAGATTGATAAAATAATATTAAAAAGAGGAACTCAATTCTGAATGATATGTAAGAGACGCATTTCAAGTTACAACTTTCACTTTCAGCCATTGGGTATAACGGAACAGATTAAGGACGGCAAACAGACCAAATCAAAAATTCCTCTCACTTTCTGATACATAGTTTTCATGTTCGTTCTTGAACATTGATTTCCTTCAACAGAAGTACTGTATTTAGTATTTAGAATATTGGAAGAATAAGAACAAGTAGTGGGCGTAACTAGAATGTGCGTAAAGATGAGTGTTGAAAGAGATGAATGAAAACATTACTTACCTATATATTCAAAATAATATCTCGATTTTCATTCATAGTCCTTCCCTTGACGACTGAGATGCTGTTTCATGTCCAAACATTTTGTCATGTTTAACGGGAAAAAGATTGGAATCAGCACGCTGAAAACATTTTCAAGCACCTAATCGTTCACCAAAATTATGATTCCTGAAAATGTAATCATGTATTTCTGAAGAACCTTTCATTAAAATGATTGACGTAGGTACCGGTACAATCACTTACGGTACTCCACATACTCCATACGTAATTCGAAAAAACACAACTTGTTTTCCAAAAAACTTACCTATTGCCAACAATAATGAATAATTCTTGCAGAGAATACCAGGTAGGTACATGACTATCATGAAATCATGAATATACTCGTAAATCCGATTGATCCAATAAGTTTGAGTTGAAACACATTTGAATAAAAATAAAATAATGGAGAGATGAATGAATAAGATGAGCACCTCAAACTAGGAAATCCGATCACAATAATATTAAGGTTATTTCAGAGAAGATTAGCCCACTTGCGATGCAACCCGCAATAATAACGTACTGTAGATAAGGCGCTATATGTGAGTATAATGGACCGCCATCTTGATTGCAAAAAATGTACACAAGGATAACGTCCATTTGGACCGGACAGCGCTAGCATCGCACAAAATTTTTGAATTTTTCAAAATCTCTCAAAAATATGATCATCTGAAAGAAAATTTTCCACGTTCCTTACAAGTACACGCCTAAATTCATTATTTTTGGAGACATTTAAGAAAAACTAAAATATCACCTTTAGTTTCAAGTCACGATCACCGTTGGCTTATCAGTACTTTCATTAAGGCGCTAGAGGTATTCTCAAGAATGTAAACAAACACGTGATGTGGTGGTAAATTTTAGTGAAGCGGTTCAACTTAATGCGAAATCACATTAAGTCGCACCGCTTCACTAAAATTTACCACCACATCACGTGTTTGTTTACATTCTTGAGAATACCTCTAGCGCCTTACTTTCATTGACTATACATTAACCAGACGTACAGTCCTATTGTTATGAACGGTGTCGTTTTGCTGGATACGACAACGTGAGTGCGCTGCGTGTTAACCGGTAGAGTAAAAGAGAAAAAGCATCGCTGAACATCGGTCCCTCTCTGTTACACCCACATCTTAACATCTGGCGCGATCTGTTATTTGTATCCAACGTAATCCAAGAAAACGACACCGTTTATAACAATAGGACTGTACGTCTGGGTTACGAAGTAATATAGTCAATGGTACTTTCTAGGTATTTTACATAGGCGACGCTAGCGATCCTACAATATGCCCGGTCCAAATAAGAGCCAATGTTGAATTTAAATTAATTCGTGATTTTCAACGAAGGATAACTCGATATCGGCTCGATAGATATTTTTGATATTACCTTTGTTGGGAAGGAAATTTTATGGACAACAAATCATCTCCTCTTTGATTTCTTGCTAGAAGCATTTTTTTTGGAGTTATCGATTAATAATTGAAACACGTTTTTTCGGCCGGTCTGCGTAACAAGTGTAGTTGTAAGTAGCCACTACCTACAACTCACACTTGTACGTGCGACTCACACTTGGCTTCCGTCCATGACTCTAGGTGTAGGTACCTGATAACATAATTAGCTTAGATAATCTTGTTAATTGCAGAATCTGCGCGAGATCAAAGATGAAAAAACTCCCATACAATTCAGTCCAAAATCAAGCGACGAGAAAGGCCGAAGTCATTCATATTGACCTGATGGGACCGATTGAACCCATTGGAGAGAATGGTGAAGTATACATTTTAGCAATCTTAGATGATTTTACACAATATTATTAATCTGTGCCATCCAATATAAGCATGAGGCGGCTACCAAAATTCGAGGCTATGTTTTACACGTCAATAATTTAACAAGCAAAAAAATTGCAATCCTTAGATGCGATACCTAATGCAAAAGAACTAGTTAGCGAAGAAATGACTGAATTTCTACACGAGACAGGATTACAGTTGAAACTAACGCCACCGTATGCTCATGAATTAAGCGGATTTATAGAGCGCATGTTGCAAACTCTAGGCGGAAGAATTCGAGCTTTGGCGTGCCCACTCGAATGGTGGCCTTACGCCGCCGAAACTGCTGCTTATTTGTTGAACAGGTCACCAACAAATCTGTTAGACAAGGTCACTTCCTTCAAATTATGGCCTGGCCAAAAACCAAACATGAAACACGTACAAAAATTTGATCCCAGAGGAAACCAGAAAAACACTCGACGATCGGGCATGGTTTGGTATTGTCGTAGGTTTTTCAGATATGGGCTATAGAATTTACGACCTTTGTACGAGGACAGTGAAGGATTTCGCTAAAGTGACAGTTGACGAAACAAAAGTATCGGATCACTTGCACGGTCATTGAAGGCAGGATCAAAGTGAATCGGAAAATTCTCACTTGTTGGATAATACCGGTACGTATCGAAAATATAATAATTAATAAAGCTCATTATATTGAACCTATAGGTGAAGCCTTACAGCGACCTGAGCGCGAATATTGGCGAAAAGCTATCGTCGACAAACTTGAAACCATTGAACAGCGAGACGTGTGAGAAATCGTCATACGACCGGAAAACCGTAGTATGGACAGCAAGTGGGTGTTCAAGAGAAAAGTTGAAGCGGATGGAAGTTACCCGTACAAGGCGAGACTCACAGCACGTCACGTGGGTTTAAATACGAACACCATTACGAATTGTCGGAAATCTATGCACCTACGGTAAAATTTGATGTGGGAAAACTACTCGTAATCCTTTTCTTGGCGATACATTTTAGATGGAAACTTCGACAATATGACGTGACCGGATAGGTACGGTGACCTACAAAGAGGAAATTACCTATAATGAAAACCCCCGAAGGATACCTCAAAAGGGAATTCGACAAAGGAAGCGTTTCGTCTAAAGAAATCGATTTACGGAGAAACTGGTACAAAAAGATCACCAAAATGTTGAGTAAAGTAAACATTACACCTCTTGTTTCAGAACCACGTGTCTTCGTAGATCGGAGTGAACCACAGTCGGTGATTCTTAGAATATTTGTCGATGACATGCTAGTGACTGGCATCAAAACAAACCGAATCAAGGACGTGATGAATTATATTCGATCTCAAATAGAAATCAGAGATCAATTAGCGAGCCTCAAAAATTTCTAGGGGTAAATATTGATATTAATGATAAGGAAATTTTTTTTCGCAACCTAGTTATCAAGGAAGCAGTCAAGAAATACGCCACAGTTTAGGGCCGTTCGTTTACAGCGATCGAATACGGTTTGCATCTGGCAAAGATGGAGAGTGGAGAGGAAAATGTACATATTCGCGATATAATTGGGACTCTTATGTTTGCTTCGACCGCCACGCGTCCTATGTTCAAGCACGGCTACCAACTTACGCAACTTGGGTTAACATCCCAATTGAATGAAACACTTATCAGCTTAAAAAACACGCTTCAAGAGGTACTGTTCTCTTGATCTTGGTGATCATGAAATACTTTCTTCTTGATCACGTTGATAGGAATTAACGGAAATGTATCTCTTGAATCGTGTGTGACGTCAGAGAAACTTGGGCCTTTTTGTACAGAATTATGTAATCATTTGTAATCCGCGCGACCGAGAAGGCGTTTTGAGATTGTGGCCAATTTTTCATTTTCTATTTCGGCCGCCCTGATTATATTTGATACTGGTAAGTGTCATCTGAATAGATCTCTGCAGCACGCAGCGTATCAGCATCTCCTGCTATCGGTCTCGAAAACCGGGCGCTCCGCCGAGGCTGCGTTTACTGGCGCTAGTCTGGAAACTGTTGTGAAAACGTGGTACGCTGGATGTTTCGTTGCATCGGTGGAGCACACTCGTACCCGTACTTCGAGACCGTAATGACATGGTAGCAGAGCGTGGTGACGATTGTGTCTTGTGTTCATTGTTGCTATAGAAGTACCACTAGTACATTTTATTTTTTCTCATGTCTGATGACAAACGTGTTCTAGTTACAAGAAGTGATATTACTTGTTTACTATGTAGTAGACTCTAGTTATTTTTTATCTGAAACTACAAATATCTGTTCTTTCCTTGATTAATAACACAAAGTGTTTATGTTGAGGTTTGACTTATTGCATATTATTATGCTGATATTCCTCGATATAGAATTCTGGTGCATAGAATCTTGATTTTTTCAGGAAAAGAAACTTGACCTGGATACGCAGCGTGGGAGGGGGTGTCATCTGAATAGATCTCTGCAGCACGCAGCGTATCAGCATCTCCTGCTATTGGTCTCGAAAACCGGGCGCTCCGCCGAGGCTGCGTTTACTGGCGCTAGTCTGGAAACTGTTGTGAAAACGTGGTACGCTGGATGTTTTGTTGCATCGGTGGAGCACACTCGTACCCGTACTTTGAGACCGAGACCGTAATGACAGTAAGTTGTAACTTATCTTCGTTTAAAAGATTACACCGCTGGATGTGTTCTTTGCCGATGGACTGTGCGAAAGGTAATAATGTTTGTAATTTAGTGTCGACTCTCGAATTTATTTGTTCAACTTTTTCTCACTCTTTGTTCCGTCACGGTGACATGACATCAGTGTGCTGCAGCTGAAAGATTCAGATTTGGCTTTCAGCTTAAGCTTCTGACCTTGAAAATTTAGCTATCGGCTTTGGCTCGTTCAAAAAAAATTCGGCTAGCTATTGGTTTTTTTTCAGCTGGCTTTCGGCTTTTTATTCGGTGGAAAAGTTGAACAGAGTCATGAGAAAAGGATCTCTGTTAGGGGTACAAGAAGTCAAGAAGAAATTGAAGTTGAAATTGATAAAATTTAATAATCAATAATGTTGAAATGTTACTGCCTCATGCCAGGAAGTGACGATCTATTGATTATTAAACATTGACTTCTATTCATTTCCAGTTTTATTTCATTGCATTGATCATCAAATAATAAATAAGTAAAAGAAACTTGGTTTTGTGCAAACTTCTTAAAATTCAGAAATGCCAAAAGCTAGCCAAAAGAATTTGGCTGAATTCAGATTTTGGCATCCAAAGGTGGGCTCAAAGCTGGCTTTCGGCTTTGGCTGTTTTTGCAAATTGCATACTTATTCTCCTTGGTAAGCAGTTTGGAGGAAAAATAACATTGGCTCTCATGGAAAGAATACGCTGATCTTTAATTTACAAGTAGTATTCAATTTGAACCGGGCAGCCACCGGCGCGCTGCAATCGCCAAACATCAATTACATTTGCAAACACACTACTATAATTATGCATACTAGCTCATCCTGATCTCTGTGTGGCGTGTACATGAGTTTATAATGGAGAAAACAATTTTTTCGATGACTTATCAACTAATTCTAAAACCAATGTGGAATTATCCTTTTTAGTTGATTATTTTTATTGGAGTTATAAGAATGAGCATGCAAGTATGGCTTCTTTGAACGAGTAATGAATTTAATATTAAGTTAATATAATTTTCTGAAGATTACCCCATTTACTCTACGTGTCCATTCACAAATCACAAATGTACAGCAATCACTCTTTTGCCACCAACTCGACTGCAGCGCGCGGGTGGCTGCCCGGTCCGAATTCTGAATAATAAAAGTGAGTAAACATTTTATTATTCAGAATCAAATACTACTCGCAAATTAACGATCAGCGTGTTTCTCTTACCAGAGCCAATGTTATTTTTTGTCCAAATTGCTTCTCAATGAGAGTAAGTATGCAGGCACTTGTTACGTTGATCAGTGTGACCAAATGTAGCATATTGTCCTGTCAGTGTCAGAAGGTGACAGATGATACGGAGAAGGTGTATTTAAAACTTTGGCTTTTATTCGAACCGAGCAGCGCTAGCACCAAAGTGGCTGAATGTGGTTTCAAGGAATAGAATACTGTTGAAAAAAAAAAAGCCTCCAAAAGGGTCTAATTGGAAGCACCCCCAAGTCTCTAGGTGGAAGCAAGGTGCCTCTGGAGGCAAAACGCTCCAGCCTCCAGCACCTTCATTTAAATCCTCACTATAGCACTCCAGAGGCACTTTGGAGATAGCTCCAGATGCCTCCAAAAAGGTCGTTGGAGGCGCCTTTGAGGCTCCAGTGAGCCTTCAAAATTTCAGCTAGCCTCCAGAGGTAAAGTGCCTCCAGCCTCCAACACCCTTTGTGTATAGTCAATGATGGTACTTGAGACAAGCAACCCATAGCAGGCTGGAGAGTTTTGTGCCGAAATTGTCCATACAAAGTTGATTGACGTATATGCAAAAATAACGACCACAGAAAAGTATCAAAACGAGTTGAAAAATGTGTTTGAAAGAAAATCAGATCACTATAGTCCATTCATGTTAAGAAAGGATGGAAGGTAGTACAAAGTTCGTACCCAATTAAACATTAAACTTTCTATAGCAGGATGTTGTTGTAATCACAGAACAACAGAACAGTTGCTTGCTGATGTGGGTACCTATAGTTTCAATGAATAAAATAATAAGGGATTTTTTCAGCTTGTTTTCCAATAATTATCTGGCTTTGGCTTTTTAGAGTTTTAGCCTTCAACTAGCTTTCCAATTCGTCTTGATGATTTGGGCCAATCAGCCGCCCAAGAGCGTTACAATTATACCATGGTTTAGTGTTGTATTATCCTACACGCACACCACACACGTGGGTTGAGCGGCAAAAAGGCGGCAGAAAAAAAGAGAAAAAATTGGGGAAAGGGGGGAAAAGGGAAAAAAGAAAAATGGGGGCGGTACATTATTAAGTGCGTGTAGGCAGCAAGGTGCTTAATCCGCCACTGCCGTGGTTACAATCAAAGGGGATCACAGTCGATTTCCCATTATAGAATGTTCAGCAAGTAATCTCAAAATAATTTGGGAACAAAGCTATTTAGGAAAAAAAATGAAAGGAATCAGATTTGTACAGCGTAAAATTTTCTACAAATTATTTTCTTTCATAAAAATTGATTCAGATCAATTTGAAGAAATTTTCTGCCATCACCCTTCATTTTATTTCAGCTATTATAATTTTAATACTTTCAATCATTCATTTGATCATTTCACTTATTAATAAATCACCAAATCCTTTAAATTTAAATAATAATATTTTATTTATCAATTTTATTAATTTTAATTATAATTTTTTTTAAATAAATAATAATATTAGTAATTTTATTAATTGGTTGTTTTTATTTAATTTTAGTATCTTTTTTTATATTATATAATTGATCATAATTCCTTTAATAATTATATTTAAAATTAAAAATTTTATAAAATATTTTTCATTATTTTATTTTTATATTTATTACAACAATAATTGAAATAAAAAATATCAACATTGAATTATGTATAACAAAAGACTGAAAAAAATAATAATTCTGATATAATAAATAATATTAAAATTGATAATTTTATTGATAGGTTTATTTAAAAATTTTTATAATTATAAATAAATTTTCTAATTTCATCATTACCTGTATTAGCAAAAGGTATTTACTATAACACTAACTGACATAAATTTTAAAACAATATTTTTTAATCCTAGAGGAAATGGAAATCCAATTATATTCCAACTTTACTTTGATTTTTTGGTCATCCAGAAGTTTATATTATTCTTATTTTACCTGGAATAACAGCAATAAAATTAGTAATAACCATTCTTGCTCAATAAGATATCTGCTTCAAACAAGAGAATAACCAAGAAAAGAGATTATTATTAATAAAATTATTAGGTATAAATAATCCAGAATATCAGGTCCATCAATCAACTGTGTGGTACAAATACTCACTTCTCTTTTCAGAAGTCTCTTCTAAGAAAGAACTCTCATCTATTTTTTATAAGGAAAAACCAACACTCAACAATAAACTTGTTGATCTTAAATCTTGAGGCGAATCCATAGTCACTGCTAAGTAGGTATTGAATAACATAAAACGAACACCCAATATTAATTTTCCTAATAATAGGCCTACTCACTTCTATCATTTTTATATGAATAATTTTGTCGCTTTCGCTTTTCATTTTACTCATCAATGTAACACTTAAACAATCACTCCACACTTTTACATTCATATTATTCCTTGATTCATTCGAATATTCTCTTTTTCTTGATTGTTTTCTCGCCTTGTAACATAGCCAACGATCTCATTCTCCGGATTGAGTGGACTATCGTACTAACTTGAATAAGGAGGCGAGCTTGAGAGCAGGTAAAAAGGACATCCATCTTGTTTTTTAAGTGAATTTACATAGCTTACGGAACACCAAGCTTGTTTTATAATAAACCAATTGAGGACCTTTTCATCAAAAGGACGTCCCCTGAATGTACTTCTTATGGGACGGACGCCCTTTTGACAGAAAGGTCTTCAATAAATGTTAGCCAAAGGGGTGTAATGTGAACAACCTAGTCATGAGGCCGGGGGTAAATTACACGAATTTCTTTGAAGGCTGAGTAAGTCAATCTCCTTGCGGTATCTTCTGGTTAAGGACAACTGGCTCACAATATAAAAAATTTCTTGACTCAAACAAATTTCCGTGAGGCACAATTGCTCCGTCGAATTTTTTCCGGAAAATCTCCAAAAGGCAAACTTTTTCAGGCGAATTTTCCTGTCATGAACCAAACTACGTGTCACCTTTCCAGATCACAAAAACAATGCAGAGATTATTTGCAAAATGAGTTCACTTCTAAATTGTCGCTGGATAGCTCTGGGCACTTTTGCGCGCTACGGCTCATCTTTTGTGCATTTAATTCACCTTTCACTCCTAGTAATTAAAGTTTAAACTGTCTTCTTTTTTTGACGAATCCCACCGTATTCGACGTCATGTAAGCTTTCTTTCTACGTGGTGTTTGCTAAAATGAATTTCCGCATAAAACGACTGAATAACTTAATAACTACTTGTCACTCGAGTTAGACGTGCCCTACTCTCAATCCTACAGGTGTACTACGTTGTTTGCGGAAGTGATATTATCCACCCAACGTAAGGTTCGGATGTCCTCAAAAGATACTTCACTAATTTTGCACGAGAAAGAAAGTACAACTTTCAAACTAGACCCCCATATCGGCCACCTTCTTTTCAATCCAATAAAGAAGCTACAAATCGATACAGGTAGCTTCTATATAAACTCACGTGTAATAGCAACAGCAGAGCAGGGGAAAAGCTATACGTC
The DNA here is from genome assembly GCA_035079385.1 of Aspidiotus rigidus. Taxonomy (NCBI): domain Eukaryota; kingdom Metazoa; phylum Arthropoda; class Insecta; order Hemiptera; family Diaspididae; genus Aspidiotus; species Aspidiotus rigidus. The sequence continues at coordinate 16,784,620 of JAVHKY010000013.1, forward strand.
CGATTCTAAATCCGAAGGGTAATCGGACATCGCAAAAACGACTTTTTAATAATACTTCGTTGTATAACAACCACATTGAAATCCTTTGTAGGAGATACTCTCTCGCGCCCTCACTTCGCGTACCTACGTCTACAACGGCCGTTCGCAACCTCGTAAAAGATTATCGTATCAATTATTCTCGCCAACAAGTCGAGGCAGTAATTGAGGCGAAAACAACGTTTCAAATTTGGCAGTGAATAGAAGAATATTATTTCCAGATTGTGAGGTCGTCCAACTCGTATGGACAAAGAAAAGAAAGTATATAAGCTCATTTCTTTCTCGCAATATAGAGAAAAATGTTCGCGTCAGATCTTTCGTATTGTAGCCTTCGCCTTCACCGCAATAACAAATTGCGACATGATAATAGACCTAAAGCCAATGTACCCCGAATTTCCAATATCGCAGTTCGTATCCCTATCTACATTTGGCAGTGTAAGTAGGTGGTTTCCGACCGAACAAACTATAATAATAATTATATGGGCGCAGAACAAAAATGGGAAATCGTGTAAAAACCTATCACGCTAGGAATATTGGGTACTTCTCAATTTACTGGAGGGTGGAAATCTTCTTGGAATAATTTTCCTCATAGGAAATCTCTTTGCTTTCGATTATAGTTAACTGACCTTCACGAGGTTGAAAGTGGTTCCAATTCGATGACTTACTTCTACTTTTGTTTTAATACCCTCACTCTAAAAAATTCTTTTCAGATTTTTGATCACCTGATTCTATCGTGCGGCACGGTTAAAACCTCCTGCAACAAATTCCGAGGGCTTAGTAAGCTGTTGTAATCCATTTGAAATTTCAAGAGGGCCACTAAGAGTGAAACTGGACCCCGAGGAAAATCTGCTATCAGCGGCCCCCCACTGACACTGTTCTTAACTATTTGAAGATTACCCGGCCTTCTTGAAGAACCCCAAGCCAAGGGAAAAATACCCTCCTTCCCTAACACAAGACTGAGTCAACGACACTAAGGCAGACTTCTGCCAAAATTAAAATAGTTGAATGCAAATTTTATTCAGAAATAAAGTCATAAAGAAGAAAAGGTTCCTAACTCTCCCTCGCTTGCATGTGCGGGTACCTAGGATGCAGAAGAGCTGAGTTAGGTAATGGAGAAAGTAGGTCGCACTACTGTCTCGTGGTGAGGGGAAGCTAGGGAAGGAAACCCCTACAGAAAACCAAAGTTGCTGCCTTGCAGTGAGGAGTTGGGTCTCCAAAGGTTAAGGGAGCTCACTCTGATAGAAAAGCCTGCGGAAGGCAAGGGGAAACCACCGCAGTAGCCGTCCCTAGGCAACAATATGTAAATGACCAATAACGGAAATAATAACAGCGGTTTCGGATGCCGTAATCTCGTCTCGTGCCATCCTCCGTCCAGTGGTGCGGGACGATCAGCAGGTAATGGACGTGATCAAGATAAGCGCATCAAGGGAATTAAAATCGCCTCGTTAGTTCCCTTTACCAACCGGGGAAGCTGGATAATATAGAATTAGAAGCAGAACGATTGGACATTGACCTGCTGGGAATTAATGAGGTCAGATGGCGCGGATACGATAAAGTAATCCGGGAAAAATACGATTTCATATTCTCATGGCGTCGGAGTTTTGGTAGCAAAAAGATTTAGCAGCTCGGTCAGAAGTATAATCCCTATATCAGAACGAGTAATTGGAGCGCAAATCGAGTCAAGACCTAAACCAATATCTGTAATACAAATATACGCACCAAATGCAGACAAAGAAGACGCCGAGATAGAAAGCTCCTACAAAGACATGGAAAAAGTGAAGAAGAAATAACGTAGAGATGACTCAGTAATTATATTAGGAGACTTTAATGCAAAGGTTGGCAAAATGGCAATACACCAGTGCCGCAAACAGTGGGAGCATTCGGACTGGGCGACAGAAATGAACGAGGATCAAGATTGATCGAGTTTGCTGAGAAACACGACATGGCAATATGCAACAGTCTGTTTAAGCACCACATTAGAAGGCTGTACACATGGAAAACTCCTGGAGACAGGTGTAGAAATCAAATCGATTATATTCTGATTAATAACAGATATAGAAATATGGTGCAAGACTGTCGCATCTATCCATCGGTGGACTGTGGAAGCAATGACACTCTGCTGGCTGCAAAATGTAAACTGGTCCTGAGTAAAGGCAGAGTAAAAAGGGAACAACGAACAGAACGAATCAATTGTAGCCAGATAAAGAAAAATAGAAAAGCGATTGAGCTAGAAAACAAAATGGACGAAAGCATGGAAGTTGTACAGGACCCATGTGGCAAGAATGGAAAAACGCGGTCATGGAAACGGCAAAAGAAGTTTTGAAGGGTGAACCAAAGAGGAAAGAAAAGGAACTATGGAGGAGACAGATATGCGATAGAGGAAGTGCTGAATAGAGAGCCGCAAACCGAGAAATACAGAGGAAATGCCGCGAGGGAAAAAACAGATGGTACGAAGGAAAATGTAGATACATTCAGCAGCTAGAGGAAGATGGAAATGTGCAAGAGATGCACCACGAGGTCAAATGGCTCATGAAACAGCAACACAGGAGCTCCGCAAGGATAGCTATATTGAAGGATAAAGACGGTGTACTACATAAAGAAGAGGACAAGCTGGAACTCATTTGGAAAGAGTATGTAAAAGATTTATATGGCGATTACAACCGTGATGAAATAGTGGTAGTAGAAGACAGGCAAGAAACAGTGCCTGTAATAACGATGGACGAGCTAAAAGCATCAATCAAGCGTGCGAAGAGACGGAAGGCAGTCGACATCATAAAAGCAGCAGGCAGGAAAACCAAAGGCAAACTGCTCATCTTACTCAACAGGATATACCAAACAGGAAGGGTACCAGAAGACTTCGAAGTCTCAACGTTTATACCTATACCAAAAAAGAGAGGTGTGAGGAAATACATGGACCACAGAACGATCAGTACAATGAGCTATGTGCTCAAGTTGCTGCTTAGCGTTATAAATAAAGGCTTGAAGGGAAGATCGACAAGTATCTTAGCCAAATACAGTTTGGCTTTGTCCCAAAGAAAGGCACCAGAGACGCTATAGCTCTTTTCAAAGTCATAATGCAGAGAGCGTTGGCCGTAAATAGAAGGTTATACATATGCTTATCGTGGATTATGAAAAGGCCTTTGATCGAGTGTTACACAGGAAAATAATAGAAATGCTGGTCCAATTTAATGCCGGTGAACAAGATATAAGACTAATCAAGAAATTGTACTGGCAACAATCGGAAAATGTGAGTTCCATTTCCCCAACCCCCATGACGGAATTTTGAGTCGCGACTAATGCCATAATTTTGTTCACATTTTGTTCAATTTTGTTCAACAAATTCTAAATTTTGTTCACTCGTCGTTTCTCCGCTACAGCCATTTCAAATTTGGGGGACTGGGGAAATGCAGCCCCCCATCTTCGAATTTTGGGTTAAAATCCATGTGATAATTTTGTTCACGGTTTGTTCAATGTTGTTCAGAAAACTTTAGATTTTGTTCACCCATCATTTCTCCGCTACATACATTTAACATTTTGGGGCCTAAGGAAATGTATACACCTTCCCTCTCTCATCTACGAATTTATAAGCAAAATTCACTCATATTTTATCTCATATTTTGGGATCCATAGGCATGAAATACCCTTGCCTCTCCTCCTTATTTTTGAACTTACATAATATTTCATTCTATTCAATTTTCTAAAATAAATACTGTGCATAATTACAGGGTGCGCCAAAAAGATGTTGACACTTGAATTGGAAATTGGGTTAAACCTGTCGTAGCACAAAAATACAAAACGCTCATCCTTCATCATGAGCTCGCGGTAAGAGATCTGTCATGCCCCCGTGTTTGATACAGACGGGAGAGTTCACAAAAATCCTCCCGATTTCACGCGAGAGAGGGAATGATAAATCTCGACGCTCATCTTTCGTCATGAGCTCGCGGTGAGAAAACCGTCACACCCCCCTGTTTGACACAGACTAGGGAATTGACAAAAAATCCAGCCGGTTTCACGCGAAGGAGGCAATGATACCTCAAAGCCCACCTTTCGTCATGGATGAGCTTGCGATGAAGAGGTCGGTGAATCCGCGAAAATCTTCCTGGTGTCACACAAAAGAGGGAATGATAAATCGAAGTTCATTGTTCGTCATGAGCTCGCGGTAAGAGATCTGTCATGCCCCCGTGTTTGATACAGGCAGAGGAATCCCCAAAAATCTTCCCGGTTTCACGCAAAGGAAGAAATGATAAAGCTCAACGCTCATCTTTCGTCATGAGCTCGCGGTGAGAGACCAGTTGGAGCCCCGACGAGGCCCTATCATTCTCTCACCGCGAGCTCATAACAAATGACGAGCTTCATGGAATCACTCCTTCCCTCGCGTGAACGTACGAGAATTCAACTGCCACTATCGAACAGGGGGCCTTGATCGTTCTCTTACCGCGAGCATGTAATAGAAAACGAAGTCGCCGGTATCATTCTCTTCTTGGTAAGAAACAACCGGAGTTTTTGCGGAAGCACCCGCCTTGATCATACACGGGGCCTCAGTCGATCTTTCACCGCGAGCATGTAATGGAAAACGAAGTCGCCGATATCATTCTCTCCTTCGCCCAAAACAACAGGAGTTTTTGCGGAAGCACCCATCTCCCGGGCGTTCGTCTGCCTCAATCAAAGACTGAGCTGTATCACGAGCAAGACCGAATTTGCCGTATCCTCCCATTGCCTGAATCAAGGAGTTTTTGCACTTTGGCCCGCTTCGTTCATAGGTGGGGCGTCAGTTGATCTCTCATCGCAAGCATGCAACAGAAGACCAACTTTGCGTTCTTTGACTGAAAGAACGAGAGTTTTCGCACTTTTTCCCGCTTTTATCATACGCAGAGCCCTTGTCGATCTCTCACTGCGAACCTTCAACGGAAGATGAATTTGTCGTCTCTCTCCAATCCCCAAATGAAGCAATTTCCTCTTTCGGATCTGTTAGCCGACGCTAATCAATCTCTCACTCCGCGAGCCCTCAACGGCAGACGAACGTGTCAACGTTCCTTCCATCCCTGAATCAACAATTTTACTGCAGAATGAGAAAAATTTTTGATTTTTCATTTTGGAGATCATCTAGGGCCATTTCAGTATCAAATCGGAGATAAAATTGAGATACAAAATTCGTACATTTAAACTATACGTCTAATGTTTTGCGTTTTTGCGCTACGACAGATTTAGCGCAAACACCCATTTGACTGGTAACACCTTTCTGGTCCACCCTGTATACATTTCCTTACGCCCCCAAATTTGAAATGGATGTAGCGGTGAAACGACGAGTGAACAAAATTTAAAATTTGTTGAATAAAATTGAACAAAATGTGAACAAAATTATCACATGGATTTGAACTCAAAATTCCGTCATGGGGGGCTGGGGAAATGGAGCTGCAAAAGCGAGAGTAAGTGAACAAGTAACAAAAACGCTCGGCGGGGCGTCCGACAAAGCTGCCCATTAACGCCGCGCTTGTTTAATATGTACGCTGAAATAATTGTACAAAAGTTCCTTCCGGAGTGCTGGCTTCAAAATAAATGGCGAGCGGTTCGATTCCATCAGCTATGCAGATGATAAAATGCTGCTGGCTGATATATACGCACCTAATCCTGCAGGTAAGGAATATGGAAACTGCAACAAAACGCAGGTAATGAAAGTACAGCGAATTAAAGATCATAAGCCACTATCGATTGAAGTCGATGGAAAGAAATTACAGCAAGTCGGAACGTACAAATATCTAGGCACGACAATTACTGACGATGGGAAAGACGATAACGAAATTTGGACGAGGATTGCAATGACAAGGAAAGCCTTCAACAACTTGGAGCGAAGCAAGAGAGACAGAAATATAAGCATGAAGTTAAGGCTTGGTCAATGATGCGGTATGCGTCGGAGACGTGGATCATAAGTAAGGAAACGGAACGAAGAATAAATGCCCTGGAAATGTAGTGCTACAGACGGATTTGCCGTATCAAGTGGACAGACAAGATAACAAATCAGGAGGTCTTGAAGAGAACGGGAATAACGGAACTGAGGTTATTGCGTTGGATCATGCAAAAAATAAGAAAGGATTCATCGAGGAAAACGAAGAAACGACCGGTATTTGCAGTTGCTAGTGCAGGCGGCATTGTAGGCAAATCACCAAGAGGACGAAAAAGAAGAACAATGTTGAATATTTAACACCTATTTAACAGTTAATATGCACACTAATTGTTATTGTTGTGAGAGGTTTTATATGATATTGTAGCTACACTCTGTAAGAAGAGTTGCTAAAAATAAAATAAAATAAAAAAAAAGTCCTCGTCTTCTTATGTATCATCTGGGTATTTTTATTTTTCAGATGATTTTCGTTTTACAATCTTAACTTCATTCCCGTGTAGCTAGTCGAGGTTTGATATTTCCTATTTTCAACTCAAATTATTGAAGATTATCAGTCGCCTTGATTTTATCTGACATGTTTGTAATGATTTCTCGTCGACGTACATATCTTGCGCAATAATAAGTTACGCACTGTGATGTAGACGTGTACACTCTCAGGGCCACTTCTCTGCCCGGTAAACCAGCTCAAAAGTCGGTAGAGGCACACAGGACTCTCAATGGGAGTGATAAGTCGCTCGGGTAAGCGCATACTGTCGCTGAAACTGAGACTTTGACCTGCACTTAATCAAAAGATGAAAATAAATAAAATGAATGGAAAACCAGACTCTTATTCTCATATCTACGAGTACACGTTTACGGATTCTCGAAAGATGGTTATTTCACAGCACATATATTATGTAACTTACATTTTTTTTTTTGAGTAAACAATATTATCTCATACGAGCACCATGTATTGTCGTATTATAGGGAAACTTTGATCAGATTTCATCAGACATTGTACACGTGAGTACCTACGTTCTTGACTGTACGGTGTTTCAACCTTCTAATAACGAAAGTTTTCCGTAACGATCCATCTTAAGACGATTAGAGAGAGGGGTAGCGGAGTGAAAAATCGACTTACCGAAAAATTTATTCACTCTAGTATAGTCCTTAGGTACATCAGAAAACTTGCACAAATTTTTGAATTTTCGATTTCTTTCACTTCAAATTACCCATGGTACAGCCATATAGTACGAATTAATGACGTGGTCTTGAGGATGAACGAGAGTTTTCTCTTCTTACAACTCGTGCTCAAAAAAAAAAGGAAGAAATTTCTGAATGTATAAAATTTTTTCCTCCGAAACGTGGATGTTCATTTCGAATACCTATGTCTTTATCACCTAAATATAGAATTTTCTTTCAAGTAGTCGACCCGCAATTTTTTGCTAGAAAATGGGGCGCGTCAACGATGAATACATCGACACCGCTGTTCTGATGACCTATTTTGATGCCTTGCTGTGATTTTGACGTACATTCAAAAGACGTCAATTTTATCGCTCCCAATCGACACGATATGAGAAAAGTATATGCTCAGCCGGGCTGCCTCAGTATAACTTAGTCTCGAATATTTCGTACTCAAAATAATCATGCGTAAATGTGAATAAAAGTACGCTGTTTTATTTATCTATCAAAGACAACACGGCGCGACAATTTTTTGGTCACACTCTTAGAGGAGGTGATAAGCGACAGAACCCTTCACTTTTTGATAGAAACATGAAATTTGGTATACTTCTTTATCTCACTGTCGCGCAATAATCAAATTCGATCGGGAGACCCGCTTGCAGACCCCCAGAACCCCTTCAAGGGGGCACTTTCCCAATATTGGACAAAATAACACAGATACGGTAAAAAATACCTCTGTTCAAAATTATTCTACGTGAAATTTTCCATACAATTGAATACCGAATATTCCATGGTGACTAATAAAAAGCCTCCAACAAGAGGTTACCAAATTTGACTTTTTTTATTTTCAACACATTTTGTCGAAATTATCATAATTTTGTGGCTTTTATTGAATTATTCCGCGACAAAATCCTCTCAAAACGGGCTGTCTGCAAAATATTGTCATTGAGGCGAAATTTCAGGGGAGGGGAGTGCTAAATTTGGTATGCCGCTTATTGCGCGTCAACACAATTAGAAGAAAATTTGATATAATTCCTCCTGAAAATTCTACTACTGTTTGTTCTCAGACCTCCACTCTCAAAACTATTGAAATTAGGGGAATATTAAACTGCACGACAAAAAATAGAAAATTGACTACTGCAAATGAAGGGTAAAAAAATGGGTATAAGCGACTAATTAAAATGAAACCCACTACTACAATCTTTATGACATTTAAATGGAAAAGAACGATGTCCAAACATGAATGTACCTACAAAAAAGAAAGTGTCACTATGTAAAAAAATATGCCCGACATATTATTTCGGTTTTTTTTTTCACTTTTTTCCCCTTTTTTTTGGAAGTAAAGTTTATAAATTTTTAGTACATTATTAAAGAGTAACAACTAAGATATCAAATCAATGGTGTAAAGATTTGAAGATTCAAGATTGACAAGTAATAACGCGAGCTGGTATTCACAGTGCTAGAGGTTATGTCTCAATGTCTTCGAGAGCTAATCTTTTTCTCTGTCACAAGTTACTGAAAGTTACTCTCCGATGATGATAATTTGCACACATACATATCGCTTCCCTACACAGCGCCGAGGAATTGATCAGGAAGTGGTCCGAACAAAGGAACCCTGAATCTGTGAACTGTATACACTTTGCCTCGGTTCCCAGTGTACTCTTGAAGGAGTGGGTCACAGCATTCCAGTGGGCTGCGGAGAATAGGAAGGTTATGCAATTACCAAATGAACCAGACATGTACTATACCAATTCAAGTTCATGTAAGGAGGTAGTAAACGCTCGTAAACTTAAGCAAATGAAGAAGAAGGCTGGTAAATGGTCCACTTTCGACGAATTCGTGCAGGAGTACTACAGTACTTGGATTATCACACACAACAGGTCTCACCTAGAACTATCGACGTGCTCCTGTCCTAAATTTTTGAAAGAGTATATGTAAACATGTTTTAGGCCTAAAAATTAGACTAAACCTAGTAGATGTCCCAATTGAAGCAAAATTTATTCCCACGGGTAGGAAGCGGAAACGTGGACGACCCTGTCTCAGCTGTAAGGCATTGATTGTACAATAGAATATGGTACGCCTCTGATGATTGTATATACAAGTATTCACATTTTTTGTCTTTGCATGTCCGTTCAAATTTTTTGAGAGTGATGTATTTACTTTTATTTTTGTGTTAGCAGTCATCGTGAGGAGTAATTTTTTTGTAGCGTCTATAACTTACCTGTCGTGATCTCACTTTGATGCAGGGTAACTCTTTTATTTACATTCAAATTTATTTTATTGTAGTGCATTTCATACTTTTGTCGGGTGAATAGTAAATTGCAGTTGAAATATTTTTTTGGTAGTTCTCTTTCTCCTTTTTGTCGTGATTATCCTTCTCGTTGTCGGGCTATTAATTGGCACCCTTGAAATTATGTTATCGTATCTCGATGAGAATCTGAATAGTATGTGTTCTTCAGTTGTGCTAGACTTTTTAGTCACATGTACACGAGATGTCATACGAAGTTTCACATCCTCTCCCCCTTACCACGAGTGCCAAAAGTTTTAAAATTTAACATGAATGCCAATAAGCCCGTTGTTAAGGAAGATGACAATGTAATATTTCAATAGGAGCCACAAAATTCTGATAATTTCATCAAAAAGTGTTGAAAAAAGAAAAAGTCAAATTTGGAAACGTCTTGCTGGGGGCTTTTTATTCGTCAACATCAAATACGTGTACTTAATTTTATGGTAAACTAGCGGTTGGCAGCGCGCCTCCGGCGCGCCTGACCGCCAGCTGTGTGTTGAGTAGATATCAGTTTTTTGTAAATATTTCGATTTTAACGGTTAGAGCTGAGTTGACAGGTAAGGGCTGTATTGCAGCAAAAAACGGACTAATTCATGAACCGTCGCAATGATTAAGGAAATAGATGGACAGTAGGTAAAAAGCCTGCCATATCCCCGAAGCATTACATCAGTCTGTGTAGAGGCATGAGACGAACTCAGTCGTTTCCTATATGAGAAACTGGATGTAATTTTCTTAATTCTTTCTCGCACCCAGTACCTTCTCTTAGGTAGTTTCAAACTCTGACGACGATATTTACCTAATGTATAGTTACTCGTCACAAAAGAAGAGCAAATTTTCAAGAAATTATTTTACATAAACGTCTCCTTTCAAAATCGAAAATTGGATACGTAAAACTCGAATAGTCTCTGTAGATTCATCCAGAGCAACCGGTTTAAATGCTCTCTCTCTGTAAACACAATGATCTTAAACACGCATCAGTCAAAATACCAATAGTTCCAAAATTTCCTCCTAAAAATCTGGAATTGGGCTCATTCGAAAGGAAATTAAAGGGGCAACAATTTTTGTTCTCTTCAATTTTTCATAAAAATGAGTAAAACTCGAGTTATCACCATAACTTAATTTTTATAACTGCGCCGCTCAACGCGTTTGAACGGTAACGTTGGAACAACGCGTTCGATGGCAAGCTACACCACCACGTTTTTTTATATTGAAAAAAGTCATTGTTTTCGCCCTTTGTTGAAATTACTCAGCACCTCCCCGTCAAATTTTTATTTTTATGAGTCTATGTGCTGCTCTGGGATGAGGACAATATATCCTGAAAGTTTGAAAGCGATCGGCCCAGTAGTTCTCGAGTTATAAACGGACAGGAGGACGGACGGACGGACAAACTTTCTGCTTTATATATTAGATTTCACGTAGAATAATTTGGAACTGAGGTATTTTTACCGTATCTGTGTTATTTTGACCAATATTTCAAAAAAAAATCGAAATTTTAGGAGGACATTACCCTCTGAGGAGGTTCTGGGGGTCCGCAAGCATGTCTCCTGATCGAACCCGATAGTAGTAGGAGTTTTGAGGAAAAATTACATCAAATTTCCTTTTAATTGTGTTGTAACCTACGATTACACGCGCAATAAGCGGCATACCAGATTTAGCGCTCTCCTCCCCTTCGGCGCCAATATGCTGGAATTTCGCCTCAATGACAATATTTTGCAGACAGGCCGTTTTGAGAGGATTTTGTCGCGGAATAATTCAATAAAAGCCACAAAATTCTGATAATTTCGACAAAATGCAAAAAAGTCAAATTCGGAAACCCCTTGCCGGGGGCTTTTTATTAGTAAACATAAAATATGTGGTACTCAGTTGTATGGGAAATTTCGCGTAAAATAATTTTAAACTGAGGTATTTTTACCGTATCTGTGTTATTTTGTCCAATATTTCGGAAAAACTGAAATTTTTTGGGGAAAGTGCCCCTTGAGGGGATCTTGGAGGTCTGCAAGCGGGTCTCCCGATCGAATTTGATTATTCACAGCGAGATAAAGAAGTATAACAAATTTCAAGCTTTTATCAAAAAGTGCAGTATTGGCCTTATTTTTGACGCTTCTCTCCTCCACTATCTGATATTTTTAAAAAATGATACTATTCTAAAAGTATTTTGAACGCTGAAAACGACGCTATTTTCCATTTTTCGATTCATCTTCCCAATCTCTAGTAATGATCTCGTTTACACATCGGAGATTATATGTATAGCGGAACGCATTAACGACTATAGTATCAAAACAAAACACGAAAATGTGCACTACGTAGCAATCCGCGGCGAGTAAACAAGAACATAACAAGATATTGGGAAGACAGACTGAAAAAACGAAAACAGCATCGTTTTCACCGATAAAAATACTTCTAGAATGATATAATTTTTTGAAATGCTAGAGCATGAGAAAAAAATTGCCACACCGTGCAACATAACATTAGTGTTCTACTGCCCATGTAAAAATTGTCACCCCGCGCCGTGGAACATTTCTGAAGAGCAGCTGTTCTATTGTTCACATAGGTATGCCATTACTACCTGGAGATTTTTACATTCTCGGAATAATCACGCGAAATACCGAAATTCGCGCCGAACCTCGCATGTCCGCGAGCGAATAAATTATCATTTTTGTGTCCTCTCTAAGGACCATATGGGCGTAATTCATACGAGACTCTACAAATCTCGATAAACCTCTCTCTCTCTCTCTCTCTCTCTCTCTCTCTCTCTCTCTCTCTCTCTCTCTCTCTCTCTCTCTCTCTCTCTCTCTCTCTCTCTCTCTCTCTCTCTCTCTCTCTCTCTCTCTCTCTCTCTCTCTCTCTCTCTCTCTCTCTCTCTCTCTCTCTCTCTCTCTCTCTCTCTCTCTCTCTCTCTCTCTCTCTCTCTCTCTCTCTCTCTCTCTCTCTCTCTCTCTAAGGTCCTGTCAAAGGAAGCGAGATAAGGCGATGAATGCAAAAGTTTACTGTGACCATTTTGTGTGTGGTCGGATGGTACGATTCAGCATTGATAGATACCCCAGTAAGCGACTATTCTCGATAAATTATACTGAATTTATTGGAACTCATAATGAGTGAGTAAGGTATAAGTAGAGCACTAATATTGAAAAAGGGGTTTTTAAAAGTACAAATCTACTTTATTAGTTGCTTTTACAAGAGTACTTTCGAGTGTTAACAGTGACACATGTGAAGATTTGGTTTAATAACGACTGCTTCAGACGAGTATGCGACAATCAGGCTCCCAGGAAACAGCGCAGCAGTGAAACACACCGAGATGCAAGCCGAAAGATTGAGAGTGAAGAACGAAATTAATGAACTCTACAAGAAAATTGCCAGGCTGAATGATTTATAATAATAAAAAAAAAAAAAATTTGTAACTTGGTCATATTGTAGTATTATTAAATTTTCTGGCATAGCCAAATAAATGAAAATCATGTTCCATGTCTTTTATATTTTATCAGTCATCATGAAATATTTCAGTCTAGGCTTCTACTAGGTCAAGTGTTCGTGAGATATTATTCGTTTACCCCTTTACCTACCTTGGCGTCGTATAAGTCTTGTATGAGAAATATTTCGAGGTCATTGTGGGTGTTCTATATTTTGAGGTATCAACTTTCGGTGGGGCGAACGAGCGATCTCGCTGTTGTATTGGAATGGTATGAGAAAATTCAAGTCTTTTTTGAGAAATATGAGGTAGCGCGAACTCGCTCCGCTCGTTCGCCCCCTGTCTCGCTGTTGTATTGGAATGGTATGAGACAATTCAAGTCTAGGGGACATGGAAAAATTTCGACTATTCAGCCTTTATTTATTTAATTATTTAATTGTTTAATTATTCAATTATTTAATTATTTAATTATTTAATTATTTCATTATTTCATTATTTAATTATTCTATTATTTTATTGTTTGATTATTTAATATTATTTATTTATATTTAATTATTTATTTATTTATCTATTTATTTATTTATTTATTTATTCATTTATTTATTTATTATTAATTCTTCTACTAGGTCAAGTGTTCGTGAGATATTATTCATTTACTCCCTTTACCTATCTTGGCGTCGTATAAGTCTTGTATGAGAAATATTTTGAGGTAATTGTGGGTGTTCTATATTTTGAGGTATCAACTTTCGTGGGGCGAACGAGCGATCTCGCTGTTGTATTGGAATGGTATGAGAAAATTCAAGTCTTTTTTGAGAAATATGAGGTAGCGCGAACTCGGTCCGCACGTTCGCCCCCTGTCTCGCTGTTGTATTGGAATGGTATGAGACAATTCAAGTCTAGGGGACATGGAAAAATTTCGACTATTCAGCCTTTATTTATTTAATTATTTAATTGTTTAATTATTCAATTATTTAATTATTTAATTATTTCATTATTTAATTATTCTATTATTTTATTGTTTAATTATTTAATATTATTTATTTATTTATTTATTTATTTATTTATCTATTTATTTATTTATTTATTTATTTATTTATTCATTTATTTATTTATTATTAATTCTTCTACTAGGTCAAGTGTTCGTGAGATATTATTCGTTTACTCCCTTTACCTATCTTGGCGTCGTATAAGTCTTGTATGAGAAATATTTTGAGGTAATTGTGGGTGTTCTATATTTTGAGGTATCAACTTTCGTGGGGCGAACGAGCGATCTCGCTGTTGTATTGGAATGGTATGAGAAAATTCAAGTCTTCAATGAGAAATATGAGGTAGCGCGAACTCGCTCCGCTCGTTCGCCCTCTGTCTCGCTGTTGTATTGGAATGGTATGAGACAATTCAAGTCTAGGGGACTTGGAAAAATTTCGACTATCCAGCCATATATGATAGGAAGAGGGACTTGAAAAATTTTCTAATTATCAATTAAATTAATTATTGAATTATTTATTTATTTAATTATTTAATTATTTAATTATTTAATTATTTAATTATTTAATTATTCAATTATTTATTTATTTATTTGATTATTTAATTATATTAATTATTTAATTATTTATTTATTTAATTATTTAATTATTAATTGATTAATTAATTATATTATTATTACGCGGGGTGTACTCGCGAATTTCTGAATCATCCAAGGGGTAGAGATTTTCTAATTATTAATTATATTAATTATTTATTTATTTATTTATTTATTTATTTATTTATTTAATTATTTAATTATATTAATTATTTAAATATTTATTTATTTATTTATTTATTTATTTATTATTAATTATTATTATTACGCGGGGTGTACTTGCGAATTTCTGAATCACCCACGGGGTAGAGATTTCTCTTGACGGGGGGGGGAGGGGGGTGTACTCGCGAGTTTCAAAATCGGGGTCTGGCGAGAGAAAAGACATGGAACATGTCAATAATAGCCTATCTTACGCCAATTTGGCCAAAGGCCTCGCAACCAACGTTATTACGTTATTATGGTGCGGTTTTACAGGTCTACACTTCCCACGGTGACCAAGTCCGGCTTGGGAAGATGACGAAATCAAGCGCTATTATTACTACAAAATTCGTTTCACTTTTATTTTCCGTGCGCGTGTATGCTTGAGATAGGGGATGTTGGTTTAGCCGGTTAACCGCGTCTTCACGACGCTGAACCAGTTCCACAACTTTCCCGTCTCGCGCATAAGCCCGTTCGAACGTTTAGATACTGCCGGTAATCTTCACTCCCAGATTAACCGACTCGTTGTTGATACGGGTTGATCAGCTCAGTGACGTTAACAGATAACACGATGGTAGAAGTGAATGTTCGTGAATTAACCTGTTACTGTTAACGTTTACTCGTAGCTGGGGTCGAACCGCGGACCTTCGGAATACAAGGCCGTGATCTTACCACTACGCCACTGAGCCACCCAGGCTGAATGATTTACTGTATGATAAATATTTCCATCTGTCCAGGTTACTCCACCCGGTAGAATTTGAAGAAATTATGTTCGAAAAAGGAGAAGTGGGAAGAAAGGAGAGGACTTTGTGGCAAAACGAGTGGAAGCCCAAACAAAGCAGATCAAGAAAAAGCTTGCCGAACTGACTCGGAAGAAAGAAGAAAGAAAGGAAGAGACAGCGAGAGCTGAGCACAAATTTGTTCCCGGAACCGAGAACCTATCAAGCGTCACCTTCATAGAGGAAGAAAGAAGACTGCTGGACAAAGGCATCAAGTACGTGCAGCCAGAGAGGCTGAACCAGAGTAAGCTTGAAAGTATGGTATTAGCTGCGAACAAGTAATCCAAACCATGGGTGAGACCAGAAGTATGGACCAAAATTGGGAAAGTGCTGTTGGACATCAGAGAGAATATGTGCCGAACCAATGACAGAACGCAAATAATGCAGAGGAAGGTCACAAATCTACAAACGAAGATCGGACAGAACAACCTGATTTTGACAAAGGCAGACAAAGGCAACATGATAGTGGTAGTGGAGAAGGGAGGACTACACCTAAAAAGTGGAGTCGTACATCGCAGTGAATGGATACCAAGAGCTGACAAAGGACCAACACAGAAATACCAAGATGACCTGAAAGCTGTGTTCAAATGGAACAATGTACCCGGCAATGGGAGGACGCTTGAGTTGAACCCGGTTGCACCGAAACTCAAGGGGCTTGTAAAACTCCACAAAGCGAACCGTCCGATGAGACCTCTGGTCAATAGCATTCAATCATCATGCTACAAGATAGCGAAGATCGTAGCCACATTCCTGAAAGAAAAGTACCTATCAGAAACAACAGAGAGCTGATTGAGCAACTGGACTAGTTGGAAATCAAGAGTAACGACAAGCTGATATCCTTTGATGTGGCAAACATGTTTGGTACCACACCCCGAAAGAGGAACTTCTCACTCTGCTCAAAAACAACAGACACCATGGGAACCCCGATGGACTGAAGTACACCAATATAGTGGAAGAGATCTTGAGCCAAAATTACTGCCGCTTTAATAACAGGTTCTACAGTCAGGAAAAGGGATTTGCGATGGGATCACCGCTGTCACCAATACTGGCGGAGATATTCATGAATGATGTGGAAAACAAGACATTGAAGGCCAGCAAGTTCAGAGACTCGATAAAACACTGGGCCAGATATGTAGATGATATCCTAATTGTGTGGTCAGGCACTGATAGACAGGTGGATCTATTCCTTTCAGCAATGAACGCGATGAATGAGAGCATCAAATTCCCCTATTGACAAAATATGCGTGAATTTCGTGGCGTCAAGCAGCTGAATTTTGATTTTACGTGGCGGAATGCGAACTTTCTATCAAAAATTTGTCCTATATCGTGGCGACAGAAATTATTCGTCCTCTTACGCTGCCGAAAAATTGGAAGAAACGCGGAGTAACAATTGAACGGCTGCTGAAAGAGTCGGATTATTGATGACGTGAGCGCCGCTGTCTGGACGGGATTGAAAAATCACCGCGCTTTTCTTTTTCGGTAGATGCGAGAAGCGACTCCTATGAACGCTTCGTGACGCTGCGTTATGATTGTTTCTCCGCTTTCATCTGCTTAAAACTAGATGATTTGATTCGCGGCGGATTAGGCGGAATAAAAAGTCGCCTCTGGACGCTGCTTCGATCAGTTTTCCTTCCTTTCGACGCTCACAAGTAGATTACATAGTTCGCGGCGGATCGAGAAAATGCAAAATCGCACCTAGACGGTGTTATTTTTTTGCGTCATCAGAAGTAGCTGTACGTGTAGAATTTGAAAATCTCACCGCTTTCCGAAGCGTTTTTTACAATAGCAGCGTAATGAAGTGATTTCTTTGCATCTTAAAGCAAAGTCAGAGTTGTGCATCTATTTTTGTCAAATTAATACTCGTAATTTTGAATAGTGGTAGTAATAATAATAATAATAATAATAATAATAATAATAATAATAATAATAATAATAATAAATAAATAATACTTCCTTTTTGAAACGAAAAATATAATACTAGAAATATACATTTATACTTGAGGAAATTATGAATCTAGTCAAAAACGAGGTGAGCAAACTCACGAGTAGCAAATCTTCAATTAAATTCCTTGTATTGGGAAGTTTATATTTTTTCGAAAAATAATGTTAATCATGGGAAAAATGGAACTTCATTATCTTTTTTTTTTACTCTCTGTGTCTCTTTTTTCTCTGTCATTCCCTTTTTTTCATTCACCAGTGCCTTAATTTCTTGTTGCTTCGTACTTATTGTGTGCTTAGTGGGAGTTTCCATCGGCTGAAGAGTTTTGGGCCCGGTATACCATGCGGATGATTTATTTGCACTGATGATGACTAGTACCCACCCTGATCTTCACTTTTTTTTTTCTGTAGACAAATAAAGGAGAAAATTTTTCGTAAATGTAAAGATATTCGAAAAATTTAGTTTGCCCTAGCAGTATCTGAATCCGCAGCCTTTTCCTTTCTGGGCCCTGGGCGACTGCTCTATAAGGTACTTAAACGGACGGAAACAAATTATTATACATATCACCTTTCATCCAACAAAGGAGAACTCATGTTACTAGATTACTACTAGAGACGGACACTCTTTGAGTATATTATAATCCAGAGTAAATACGAACTAGCTTGCATCAAACCTCACGAACATCAACCTGAAGAGAAAATTGATTGATCTGAATTAATGTTTTTCCGCAATCTTTTAATTTAAAGGAAAGATACGAAAAATTTTGTTTGCCGTGACGAGATCAGAACCATTATTTATTTTCTCTTCATATAATTATGTATTATTTTTGTTTTGAGAAGAAAGTTATTATTATTATTATTATTGTTATTATTATTTATTTATTTATTTATATAATTTTATTGTGCCCCCACACAGCCTTCAAGGGCCAATTACGAGGGGCACTATTAAAAAAAAAAGCAAACAATGGAAAATACAATTATGCAAAAAAAAGAAAGAAAAAAAAAAATAATAATATTAATAATAGCAAAAGATAATAATATAATAATATGGGTTTCCCTCACCATGAACCACCACCCCCGTTCCCAAAAGGTTCCCTCAAATAATATCATTAATTATGTATTTCTACCGTAAAACGTCATTATTGTTATTATTATTATTTATTATCATTATCATTACTATCTAATCCAGGATAACTTTGAAATCTTTTGCCCCCAAAAAACCCGAAGTTTTATTCAAAAAGAAATACGGCTCAACTCGATACCGTAGAACAAATACCTCGTAAGCCATTGTCATTTTTGGCTTGTGGAGTATGAGAAACGTGTAAAATAGCTAATACTTACCTCAATTTTTTTCTGTGTGTGGCTTACGATCGAGGTATTCGTTCTACGGTATCGAATTACGCTTAGGAAATACGACCTCGAAAATAAAAATATTCTTGAAAATCACAAAAATGCATTATTAAAGAAATATACTAGCTGAGGTAAAATTTAAATTCATTATACTTGATTATTTACAAATTAATTTAGTCGAAAAAGAACTCCATGAGTTTGAAATTTCACGATTTCAAAATAATTTTATTTTTTTCAAGTAACTCATTGCATTTATAATTAGAAAACTATGGTCCAGTATTACAATTCCATTGAAAATTTAAAACAAATTGTTCTCGTAGAATAAGAAAGGAGAAAAAGTAATGAAAAATTCATAAATGAGACATTTTTAGCCCATTTAGGTAAGGTACGTAATAGACTAGTTTTACATGTAATTTAATTCGCGCCATTTTCATTAAGCAACTGTTTCCAGGTTAGGGGTTGGATGGGTGACCATCGATCACCAAAGTAGTACTAGGAGATGCCGGCGTCACGCCGTTCTTTTTGATCCAGCAGCGTCCATAGGCGGAAATTACTACGCATAAAAGTCGCCTCTGTATGTAGCTGTAGTGAACTTTTTGGTACCGCGGCGCGGCGTTCGCAGACAGAAATTTAAGTCGCCGCAGAACGCCGCTTCTTATTTTTACGCGGCGACGGAGTCCAATTCAGTACGCTCCGCCGCTAACAAACATGTGTCATTTTGGGGGAAAATAAAAACGCCTTGTGCGCCTCGCTTTCTCTAGTTCATTTTTGTCAATAGGGTCACTGTCTATTTGCACCTTACACTCACACTGGAGAACAATAGGATAGAATACAAATTCTACAGGAAGCCGACGCATACTGACTGCATCATCCCAAATGACTCCTACCACCACTCCAGGCACAAGCTAGCGGCAATCCAGAACTACTGCTACCGGGCAATTTCTGTCCTCAAGAACAACAAAGAGAAGAGGAAAGAGATCGAGAAGCCAATACCTACCGTAGAGGCGTGGTGGATGGAGTCTTTGGGAAAATGGAAACAAAGAAAGGAACCCATGATGGCATAGTGAGAAAGTACTCCGGATCTATACCATATATAGGAAAGTACACAAACAAGGTGATAAAGGCGTTCAATGGCTACGATATAAATGTGGGTATCCAGAATAACCAACCCATGGTGAAGAGAATCAGCAATGACCAGACGGAACAAAAGGACAAGGAAAGCTTGAGCGGAGTGTACAAGCTCAGTTGTGAGTATTGCGAGGGCATCTACATTGGTGAGACTGGGAGAAAGTTTGGGATCAGGAAAAAGGAGCACAAAAAGTCGAAGGAGAAAAAAGACGGCGAGTCACTGTTTGGTAAACTCCAATTGTAACCAATAACACCCCATTGGAGAGGGAATTATATTTGAAATAATACATGTAGAGAATGGCGCAAGAAGAAGAAAACTCTGGGAACAAATGAAGATTGCAAAAGCCAAGAGGAAGAAAGCCTGCCTCTTGAACAATGTAATCACGTTTGACAGCAAAAAATTATTTGGCCTGGTGATTGGACGAGAGAAGGAGAACAGGACCAACCAATGAGACGGCAGGAAACCAGGTAGCCAATAGAAACGCAGCATTTAGGACATTAGATTGAACCAATCACTACGCAGTATATAAAAATTGATATCGTATCCACGTTTAAATTTAAAGTTGTGACTAAGCAGTATGTTTTAGCCAATAAGAATACAATGTCATATTATTGTAAGAATAAGTTTCTAAGAAGTAAACCAATCACAAAACAGCATTGTTATAGCCAAAAAGATCACAGTGCGTGCCCGTTCAATTCGCCGCGGACGATTCGCCGCGGCCGGAGACCCCGATATTCGCCGCGAAGCCAACTCGCCGCACATACAAAAAGCCGCAATGTAGATCACCAGGAGTAAAGAAATTTTAATAGCCGATTTTACAGATTTTACGAATGAATATGAAATATTTACAAATTGTGAGCAATGCCCCGTAAAAACGATAGCATTTCGCGATTTTGGAAATCTAAAACGACAGCGCGAAGCCGATTGTCTGATGAAACGTATTTCTTTTTTTTTGCGGGGGGAAGCAGACCAGTCTCTCCTTGCGTGAATTCGACATCCCTCGTCTTTTGGCACTTCTTTAAGGTGTTGATGAACATCCATATAGACGGATGCGCGCAATTAAATTCTCCTTGAATCTTATGGTGGCCTACCTCCGCACGATTATTGGTTCGTGCGTCGCCATCAATTGTTCTTTGATGCACATTCCACCACTCCCGTTTGAAACGCGGCTCCTTCCTGGATCTTCGTGTCCGTCGACCCACGTAATAATCTTCCACGTAATCCAGGAGGTTCCTTTTTTCCGCGGCGTATTGCAGCGGTGGCGAGTCGTGTGCGGCGAGTTGTATGGGGCACCATCACAGTGTTATACTATAAAAACTCATGGTCAAGGCCTTGTTCTCCACTTGTGACACAACTGATGACGGGATACACCCGAAAGTACTCTTGTAAAAGCAACTAATAAAGTAGATTTGTACATTTGGAAAACCCTTTTTCAATATACTGAATTTGGTATGTAATATGTTAGCACTCTCAAGTAGGGTTATTGTGAGGTCGAGGTAGTTAATTCGATCATTTCTTCTTTACTGTAGTGAATTTTATGGATGGATGGATGGATGGATGGATGGATGGATGGATGGATGGATGGATGGATGGATGGATGGATGGAAGTCATTCAAAGTATCAAGAAAGTTTTGAAATTCCGTCTGAGATGTATTCCACAGGCACGAAACGTCGCGAATTACAGTTTTCTCCAGGATATTGATTTCTAGATGACCCATAAATACCCAAGATACGAGCGCAGATAGTGGTCTTCCATAAAGAGCTGACGGGGAATTTGTGGACATTTTTTCAAAAGTAACAAAAATGTGTGCTGGAGGAAAATAGTTATAAGGTTTTTAAATTAAGAAATTAGATCCGTATCGAGATGCTTAGCATCGAGGTGTGCCACCAAAATTTTGACCGTTATTTCGACTAGTATAGGTATTTGTAAATATACTGGACACAGGAAGATGGTAAGAGCGGACGTTCGCAAGAACCATACAGATGAGAATAGAAGAGGAAATATGATGAAAAAATCTCCTGGCGCGAACGGGAAACGAACCCGCGTCCTCTCGTCTTCTTGACTAGTGCGATAACCACTACTCGCCATGTAAACGAGAGGGTCTAATTCCGCTCGGGCCAGGATATTTTTTCGTCATATTCCCTCTTCTATCCTCACCTATACTGGATACGTCAAATGAGGCCAACCGTGAGGTACTTGGAAATCTATGGCCTTGAAGTCGAGTGTGTAGGTCTAAGGAATTCTCAACAGTGTGTTTCGGATTAAAGTTGGCTGCAACGCGGAACCATCCTGCCAGGTATTTCGCGAATTTGAAGCTCTAGCCGGTTTCATCGGATGGTCAGATTTATGAAACTTAATTTGCCCGTAAAGTTCCGGTAAGGCGAAATTAATTTCATAAAGATACTCTCTGTTTCCTCGTATAACGCACAAAGAGTGTCTCATAGTGGAACGAACCAGCTTATTGTATTGGTTGATACTAAATTTGATCTTACCGCTTCTACAGTCTGGAGAAAACCCAATATTTGGACAGAATGACTAAAAATTCGCCCTTATCGGCTTCGGGAATTACTAAGTTTTTTGCAGTAAGACGCCGACATAGTAAGAAATAAGTACTTTCAAGAGTCATTTGATCTATAAGATTACGTACCCGATCAGAGTCAAGCTTAGGATCGAGTTTCTGGACATTCGAAAGATTTACTACTTTCGGCGCAAATTGCGAAGTATCGATATGACGAGTAGTTTGATTTTTATTCAAGGTGAGAAGCTGCAGTTTCCAGGGCTTTCACCTTTGAGTTCTCAAAAATACTGTGCCTTGTTTTAAAGAGGTAGTGAGTTGAAGCTGCTCAAATTCGTGCTGAGTTAGACGAGAGGAAGCACAACGGAGAAGCTGCTGTAGAATGGTCTTCTGGCAATACCACCTTCACCGTTCGTAGTCGATCCATTTCCTAATATAATCTACCTTTCCACACGTTGTTTGCGGCCCAAAGCAGACATAAATAGCCACAAAGAAACAAACCTAGGTCGAAGTACTCAATTAAATTCAACAAACTCGATTAGATCGGACTCATAAATACGACCAAGTGACCTAGGGTATCAGGGGTGCCATGAGGCCATTTTCATGAAGATGATCCTCCGTATTCGTTTTAGGCGGGGCCCATATAATTCAATTTTTTTTTTTTTTTAGCTACAAGAAATTAAAGTTTGAGGGGGGTTTCTTCATTGAACGAGGGGGATCACGGCGCGGCATCCCTGTAGGGTATTGAGAATTTTTTAGATTTTTATTCAGAGATAAGAGTAACCTTGGCGAATGGAAACGGAAAAGTCTCTCTCTGAACCAAAATTTGGGATATTCGCTTCTGAACATTAATTTAGAAGGGTAAACAAAACAAATTTCAATCACCGTTGCCGGACAAATTTCTGACGCTGTTTCGCCAACGAATATTTAACCGACATGCCATTTCTTCGACACCCGATCCCCGACAGGTTTCTAGTCAACACTTTTTTTGTCGACCGAAAATATTGCCGACACCAATAAATTCCGACAAAAGTTTTCAATCGAAGTCCTAAAAGAAAAAATTTCCGACATTTTCATAAGATTTTATTCTTATATCAATATTGGTCAACATAATAGGCAGGAACTCTAATACATCATTTCTGTCTTTATAAATTTGTTATTCTACTGCGAGTCCTTGGATTCTTTCCAGACCAAGAACCCATTTACGTCGAAGCAGAGCTTCGACTTTTCGCTCAGCACTCAGCTGAGCAAAAATTGTCTCCGTATGTGCTAGTACTCGTAGTTACTTCCGCTTGCACTTGTTCGAGCTTCAGTTTTTGAAATGCTGTAAACAGGTCAGGGTGGTTGCGCCCGACGACAGTTTGAAATCTGTTATGACACTCCTCCGATATATTGTTGGTTCGATAAACTCTATTTAATACGGCTTGGTGGTGATTTCACAATGCTGGAGCGTAGCAGGAGGCAGTACTAGCTCGTCTCCCTATGGGGAGGAGGGGGGGGTACCATTGACATAAGTTTCGTTGAAGTGAACCAGCACTGGTTTGAAGTCCGCCCCAGGAGTAGAAATGTGGCGCCCACGTCGTAGATCGGAACGAAAGTTTGAGCTAATCACATATGAACGTAGAATTTAATTCTGCGGTCTTCTCCGTAGAATTTAATTCTGCGGTCTTCTCCGTTGTTGTAGTGGACTCGAAGACCGGAATTCTGAACACGTCTGAAGAGGGATTGACTTGAATGAGAAAAATAACTCATGTTCACAGTGGGACATATATGTATTAGTGAAGTTGGTGTCGGAAAAATCTATGTCGGCTAAGTGTCTTGTCGTTCAGGTAATTTGGCAAAATGGACGTCGAAGAAATGGTACGTCGAGTAAATACTGCAGGTAGACGGCTATCGACGAATCGGCGTCGGCAATGTGTCCTGTGATCGTCCGATTTCCCTTTTCTAAGTATGAAATGACAACGTGGCGTTGAGAAATTTTTGCAATCCGTAAAAGCCTCGACAAAAAAAAAGTTTTCTGGTCCTCTCTCTTTCCCCTTCCCGATCGGAATTCAAAATTTTCACTTCCGCGCAATTGACTTTGGTTAGATGACCAGAGAAGTGTACCTATTCATTTTAAGAAAGTTTTCCAAACGATCAACTTTCTTCCCCACTCCCTCATGAAAAAGTTGCTCGACTATTTTTGAATCTAAAGAAATAGTCAAATAAATTTCACGCGTTTCAACCAAAGAAAAACTACTTTCCTCTTCTCATTAGAGCTCATTTCATCATTCTGATCCCTCCGAATTATCTCAACGGTTGAAATTTTTGTTGTCTACACTTATCACATTGTAAGAGCTTATTCTCGTCATTATTTTCATAATCATCAGTCGGATTATTCGAATAATAAAATATCATTTCTCGGAGCAGTGAGTAATTGATAAGACTTCGTACCTTTCTATTCATTTGATATAAAAATCGAAGTCAGATAATACTCTTATCATCATATTGAGCAACACTCAATGTCGTCCTATGAACTGGTCTGTTGCAAGGTACCTATGGTCTATCGCGTTCTGCGCATTTTCTACTCAAGTTGGCTTCATCATAGTTGTATGTAGGTACGCATCAGTTTGTCGTTTTCCGTTTGAAACGTTCTTCATTTCAGAACTTTTTCATTTTTTTCCTGTGTTGCGAATTTTCTTTTCATTCCTGGCGCTTTGACTTTCGATTTGCGCGCTTAAATACCGGTCCGGAATTTCTACCTTGTTTCCATATCTTTAAAAAACACTCGTAACGTCGGAATTTTTTTTCTCGTGGATCGCTATTTTCAACGAATTTTGCAACCGCTCGAGGATGATTGGCGATTGAAAAGTAAGTTATTCTCACTGAATCTATCGCGCGGTTTCTTTTGAGTTTCGAACTGAAGTTTTACACTCGTCAGTAATTCGAGGAATTGACTTTAGACTTCGTGTGTGCCCGAACGACAAATATATCGTAGCTCGATACCTACCTTCAAATTATAAGTACCTTTTATTTCTATGAATCGTCCAGGTAATATCTAAATACATAGTTTTGTAACCCTTATCGATGGCTTCATGTATTCAACGAAGAATGAATTGTCTTTTGGAGATAGATTTTGCACTTTCACGGAGGTGACACGCAGCGTGCGCTACGATCAGTCTTTATACGAAAAACGATGGGTAGTCGTTAGATTTGATAGACAGGTAGTGTCGCGTAAATATTGTAGCTAAGGTTATAAACACATTTTCTCTTTCTTTTTTCACCACCAAGAAGCTCAGTTTACCTTTCAAATTTAGGTGTGCGAAAATAATATGAATTTAAATTTCATTATTTTTTATGGTGAGTTCAAATTGAAATGAACAGGTTGTTTGTTTCCAAGAAAATAATGAATCTCGCCTCTCTCAACGCGCATGTAGATAAGATATGATCTGTATCCTTGTTTTTCAATAAGTGAGCTCTATGTAGCAAGAGCATTGACGTATGAGAATCGACCTATTCGGACTCGTGTGCATACGGACACGTGCCTTTTTCATGGTGAATAGTGGCCACTGTAAAGCTTCGATAATTTAGATATTATTATCCTAGATTACAAAAGCTGTATAACTCTAATGCGTTAAGCAGCGAGTATTGAAGAATATTTAAGTAAATGACCTTACTTTTCTCGCGATGAGAGCGAACATAATGCACACATCCAACTGACATATCTGACCTCGTTTTTTGATAAGATCATAGGAGTTTTTTTTTCTCGCATGATATTTATTGCAACCGATATTCTAAACCTAATCTTCAGTTATTGAGTACGTAAATAATGGACGATATCCACGCCATTTAACAGCCCCGTGATATTCATTAGGATACCTAGCCACATCGGCCTACCCGAGTATGACGTGGTAGACCAGCCAGCTAACCCAACCACCTCCTTTGATATTACCACTGGTCATATTCCCCTCCTTGTCACTGACTGTGAAAATCATTACCGTTCGCTCAACTTAAATTCTTTGGCCGAACCCAAATCTCAAACAAATCCCGCCGAATTAAGAAAACTCCCATCCCCTGGTCAATCTCTTTCACAAATTCTAAACGTGAAGACACCATTATCACCAGATTAAGAATACACGCACATCTCATTGACCAAAACTCCCCATCACCCGCATCCTGCCCTCACTGCCTCGCGCCCTTTCTTCTCATGCCCTGAAAGCAACTCAGACACCATCTCCCTCACACTCATCTTCCTCTACTTTAACCATTCCAAGTCTATTTTCCTACATCCAAATCAGTTACTTACTCATCTTCCATATCATTTCAGTAATATAATTTTTCTATGATCCTTTTTTCATAGAGCTTAAATATTTCATTACTTGATTTCATGTAAAATTCCTTTTATGTAAATTAATTGCCAATTTTATAACTCTAGGTAGGTTAATTTTCAATTCTTTTTCCTCGTTCGACAATACTGTGCTCATCATGATCTTCCTTTTCACTTTCGTCGGCCCTCCTAGGGTTGTTTGGGCGGCTTTGACCCCATGTTTTTCGGGGCCATCAGGGCAACGCGTCACTGCCTCTAGACCCTGGTCTACTTTACTATACACCGCTACAGTTGTTTTAGCGGAGCATACCATCAAAAATTCATCCACGTGGCAGATAATGTTACCCCCTAGTGACAGCTTCCCTTCGAAGATCCCGTTAGATGTGACGTATCACATAAGCGGACCATCAAGGACTGTTTACTGCGTCACTGTACCAGCAGAGGTCTCTACTCGGATTTCTCGCCAGCTAAGATAGCTTCTGATCATCCGGAGCAGATTTGCAGGGTGCAGGTACTTCTGCTCCGATGAGGACGTCCCCCAAGGTATTGAGTTGAGCGCATTTCTTGAAGCTGCACACAATTCACGCTTATAGATCATGCTGTCTCGACTATTTTCTTCAGCCTGATTCCAGCATCCGATAGCATCTAGTATGAAAACCCTACTGATTATGCCTCTCTCCTTCAGATAGCTCTTTCGAGTCAATTGGCCCGTCACTCTTTCTGGAAGCTTGCACACGTTATCTAGTAGGTAAAGAGGTCGATTTTTGCAAGGGCACTTCTCAGGGCTCCATTCTTTGAAAATGTTGTACAGGAGGGTTCAATGGAAGGCGCTATTGGAACAGAATCCTGAATTTTGGCTCCAGAAGAATTTCACTCTCGTCAGAAAACAGACGAATTTTTACCAATTTCAAGATTTAAGAAAAAATTTTAAAATTCTGCTTCGATAGCGCTCCTGGTTGGACCTTTGTGGAAAACATCTCAATTATTCAGAAAGATCCGTTGAAAATTTGAGCAGTGAAATGTGATTTTTGGTACCATGTTTTACAAGCATATTTTCACAAGTAAAGCGCACCCTTGATGAGGAGAGGAATTAGTGTGGACGGTCAGGTCGTTTAGATGTTGGTGTAAAAGTCAGTTGATTGTAATGGTTTCATGCTTGTTTTTGAGGGCGTGAGTGAGGGAGGAGAGTATGTTAGTGAAAGAACGAAAAGGGAAGAGTTGGAGGCAGAAGAAAAAGTGGTCAAATGTTAGAATATCTTGTTGACGGTAGGGGCACGATGGAGGGGTTAGGATGTGTTGGTTAGTTATGTGAGAGTGAGTAATTTTTGTGTGCCAGTTCTAAGACGGGAAAGAATCACTTCTTCTCGTCTTTTGTTGCTGATAGAGGATGACCAAAGGACGGGGATTTTTTTAATACAAAGGAGTCTGTTGTTAGATTGATGTTGCCAAAGTGTGTTCCATGATTGGGTGATGAGTGAACGGTAGTAATTTCCAAAGTCTAGAGATGGTACAGGGTAATTATATCAGTTATTTGGTTGAAAGAAGTAGCTTGTTTAACGGCTAGATCAACGGCATCATGTTGAGGGAGGCCAATGTGTCCGGGAATCCATAATACGAAGATTATTTGGGTGTTGATTAAGTTATGAGTATGAAGTGTGAGGAGAATGGGTTGAACGATTGGATTGGAGTTGTATGCATCCGTAAGGGAATGAAGAGAAGATAGAGAGTCAGTGGAGAGAAGAAATTTGTCGTTTGGGGGAAGTTGGGACAAGAGGGAGGGATAGGTGAGTATACCCATGAGATTCGCTGTAAATATGGAAGCTATGTCAAGGATGCGTTCTGAAAATGTGACCTGCGATGAGAAAAGGATGCTCATTGCCTATTGGCGCAAGAACACCATTTCTCTCTGATTGGATATCTAATCACAGAGAAATGGTGTTCCTGTCAGTGGACAATGAGCATCCTTTTCTCAACGCAGGTCACAAACATTATCCCGTCAATAGAGTATGCGTACGCTGTTCTATTAAATGTTTTAGACCCATCAGAGAGGCAGTCGAGTGTGTAGTGAGGGTATTTTTAAAGTGATTTTGTGACGTAGTTTTGTCATATTTCGAATTACTCTGGGATCAAGACGTAATTCGGGTTGAGGGAGAGTCCAAGGGGGGGAGGGTAGTAGAGGGGATTTCTGTGAACGGTTTATTAACCGAGTGATTAAATTGAAGGCGTATATGTTTTGTGGAAAGTTGAACGTTGTTAACGTGAAAGATTCAATTGAAAATTGGAACTTGCGGAATATGGGAGACAGAAGATAGAAAGTTTGCGGTTAGGGTGAATCTACGAAAGTTGAGGGATGGATCTGTGGCCTCTGCGCATAGGTTAAGTTTGGGGCTAGTACGGTAGGCTCCCAGGGCAATCCTGAGGGAGGATGTTTGGATGGGGTCAAGTAAGGTGAGAACAGTTTTGTTGGCGGAGTTATAAATTGGGGCACCATAGTCTAATTTTGAGCGGATGGGGCTTTTATAAAGTTGGAGGAGTAATTTGTGGTTGCATCTTTTCGCTCAAAATAATGTTCAAAAATTAACAATTTTATTGTAGGTATTTAATTGAATTTCAAACATTTTAAGAATTAAATTGTTGCAAGTCCGAGGAAATTTGACGAAAAAAATGAAAAAATATTTTAAAAATATTACAAAGCACCAAAATGGGTGAATGGCCCTAAAAAGGGTCAAAAATTCCTCAAAATGAAAATCGCTCAAACTTTGTATTTTTTACTCAAGTCTCTCGTGAAATTTAGCGCAGAGTCTGAAAAATATGGTTAAAATAGTCTGCGGAGCACCCAAGTGGGTGATTCGGCTCAAAAAAATTCTAAACCTCCTCAAAATAAAAATTGTGTTTTTATTCAATTCTGTAGTAAAATTCAGTGCCGGGTCAAAAAAAAAAAACAATGGTCATCACCAGTCAAAAATGGGTGATTGGGCCAAAAAAGGGTCAAAATTAGCGTTAATCGAGAAAAAATGTCGAAATGATGCTATCTGTAGAAAGTTCAGAAATGAGTCAATGTGTCGGAGGAGGTTGTTCCAAGTTGAGAAATTCCATGAGTTTAGAAATTTTTCTTATTTTGTTTTTAAAATTCAGCGTTGAATTCGAAAAAAATCTCGGAATGACCTTACAAAACTACAAAATGAGCTAATGGGCCTAAGGAGGTTCAAAATTGTTCCAAGTTGGGGAAATTCCGTGAGCTTAGGAATTTTTCTCAGTTGCACACTAAAAGTTGGCGCATTTTTCGAAATGATCTGAAACAACGAGTAACTCTCCTGCTTTTGGCCGCTTCGATTGTAAGCGGGGCTCCATCCACACAAAAAATGATCTTCTATCGGTAAGACTCCTCTCATCATCGCCTGAAACAACGAGCTACTCTCATGCTTTTGCCCATTTGGATCACGCCCGGGCCTCTAGCCCTCTGCCACTGCGAGATCACGACAGAGGACGACCTCGCTTCTCGATATCATTCCTTCCAGTTCCTGAAACTACAAGTCTTTTTGCGCATTAGCCCGACTTGATTAAGCATCGGGTTGTAGTGTGTGCTCGTGGTGAGAGGTGGGCTAGAGTCCCACTCTCAATTGAAGCGGGCAAAAGCAGGAGAATAGCTCTTAGTTTCTGGCGGTGAAAAGAGTCTTTACCGAGAAGATCGTCCTTTGTTGTGAGATGGGCTAGAGCCCCGCCTACGATGAAAGTGGGCAATATGACAAGAGTAGCTCGTTGTTCCAGGTAGGGAAGGCAGTCCTGTAAAGCATTCTTTTTCGTTTTTTTGCCGTTCGACTCGTAATTTTGCTTTGTATTTTTATCTATCGTCTCCTCGATGGAGGAAGACTTCTTTAATCTCACCATTTGAACATTTTTTCTGAAAATGGACTAATTTAGACTCTTTTTGAGCCCATTTACCCATTTGTCTGCTCTGCACAGTAACTATGTGAACCTTTTTCTTTGGGCTCGGCGCTAAATTTCTCTAGAGAACTCAGTAAAATACAAACTTTGTGCGATTTTTCATTGTGGGAATTTTTGACCTTTTTTGGGGTTGGGTGCTTCGCACAGTATTTTAACCATTTTTTGCAGGCTCAGCACTAAATTTCACCGGAGAGTTGAGTAAAAATTACTAAGTTTGAGCGATTTTTCGTTTTAGGGATGTCCCTTTTTGGGCCCATACACCCATTTTGTTGTTTCGTATGGTCATTGCAGTAATTCTTTCAGACTATCAGTGCTAAATTTTACCTCAGAATTGAGAGAAACTTCTAAGATTCGCAATTCTTTCAATCAGGGACTTCGTTTTTTTTATTATTAACAGTTTTGGGAACCACCGTCGCAAAATTTCGGCACATTTTGGTCCCGGCGCGGAAAAGTCGTAGACTTTGTATTTGGCACAAATTAAAGATAAAATTGAGATACAAGTTTCGTACATTTGAAATTTACATGTAACATTTCGCGTTTTTGCGCTGTAGAATAAATTTAGTCCGAAATCCTATTTACCTGTTAACATAATTTTGGCGCACCCCTGGTTTCGAGAAGGTATAGTATTTTGGAAGAGTGGATTGTTTGTGATTTTATTTGTTTCATTCATAGCTACAGAAGTCGTATACAGGTAATCTCCAGGGTGTCTCGGTGCTCGAACCGCTGCGCCCAACATTAATACAATAGTCGAGATGGCCACCCGAACCTAATTTGCACAATTAAAACTGTCAAATCGCTGGTTGGGAAACCACGACTGATCATACGAGTACAATCAACACTAATACTCAACACTAATACGAAGCCAATATCTCGAATCGCTTTTTTCTGCTATTTTATCGAGTATTCTCCGGGAATTTTTCCAGTTTCAGCTTCATTATAATTAGACTAGTCGCTTGCGGCGCCCGTATGGGTTCGTGTTTTGAGCGGCACCCACAAAACAAAATATTTTGGGGACTGAATATAGTTTGTTTAGCTACAAGGTCATGAGAAAGGTTCACGTGATTTCCGGTCAAGTAATCACCATTAGCAATCTCTTTCACAAAACTACCGTCGTTATTTCAATTTACACGCGATACTGCACTAGATTATAGCGATTGCACAGGTACAGAGATCCGTGATTTGTATACAGGGATTCGCACTGAGAACAGAAGTATACAGCATCCGCAGTTCAATTGGTATGAATGAAAAAGGATTTCTTCCCCTTTCAAAGACATTTCTATTTGAAGACAATTGTATTGGAAGGCACCAATGCCTCCAGAAAATGAGGGAGGAAAGAAAAGAAGAAAGATTTTGGTTAGTTTTTTAGGCTTTACGTCCCTTTCGGCGACTTCTGGTCACAATATACACACAACATACATGTTTTTTTTTCACCTTGACCTTTGAAAAAAGATTCATTTTGAGGCCAGTCTTGGTTATCCTAAGAAGAAAAGAAAAGAAATCTTCTGGGTAAGCGATGCATTCTCTACATCAGCAATTATCATTTACTACATACACACAATGTCAGTTTTAAATGTCCTAAGAAAAAAAAACATACCTATATACACGACGACACCCTTAGTTCGCAGTATTGCTGTCTAGACACACAAAAAAATTATTGAATTTGAAGTCAGTGATGTTAGTTTCAGATATCCTAAGAAAAGAATACGGACACAACCCAACATCTATATTATATGTATTGTTCTTTTTTCCTTCTTTTATTCTTAAAGAAGGAATATGACTTTTGAAAGGTTCCCCTTCAGGTATCGTTCTTACGTTCGTTCATGTGTATCAGGTAGTTTGCAAACGATATTTCGATTTTTGCTGTTTTTCAGCGAAGTATTTGCGTATTCTTAAAGTTTCGGATTTGTATAATAAATATATGTCCGTGGGAAAAAAATCACCTTTCTAGCTCATGAAGAAGTGCGAAAAAAGAGGGATTTTATAAATTGGTCGTCTCTACTCGTACTAATGATTTTGGCTCAATGAGAAGTCTCTAGGATACGGAAAGCTACATTGCATTGTGGCTCATATCGATGAAAAAGAAAACATCGAAATCAATCTCATGTAATTTACTCCTGTTAAAGAAATTTTCTTTCGTACAAATCGGAAGAACGACGTAAGGTCGTAAAGTATATAAAATTGTTAGAGTTCGTAAAAATTCGAAAAATATACAAAAATCGAACAAACGACAAGGTCGTAAAACGTTGAAAGTCGAGAAAATCTTGAAAATATTACATATCGCGATTATACGTATAATTTTCGACTAAACAGTCATCTACTGACGAACACCAAATTAGAACTATGCTAAATCGAAAGTGGAAAAAGGACGAAGGGAAAGTAAATGGAAAAAGCCAGTGGTGACAGGAAAATTAAGATAATTCAAGAAGGAAGAGTGTAGAATTTTTCAAAAAACTATTCAAAAGTGTAACGTTCTCGTTAATGGAATGACGAACAATTTCAATATGTTCGAGGGCCACCCGTCGACGTAAGGAATTTTTGCAAAAGCCCATCTTTTTTGGAGGGGGTAGTATTGATTTCGACAAGATGTTCTTGAAATCGAGTACAAAGCTGCCGACTTGTCTCCCTTACATAGACAGCTGAAGCTTATAGACTTTACTTCTCTCAAAAATAGGGACAGGATCCTTTAGCCTACAGAAGAGGCTACGAACAGTGTAGTGTTGGAGTCATAAAAAGCAAGATGAAGATTATAGAGTTTAAGGACGTAAGTAATGTCCGAGGAAGGCTTTCCTGAATAGGGTAAAGAAACCCATTTGACTTTCTTCCTGAAGGGAGTGATGCCTCGAGGAGAGAAGTGGTACAGGCTAAAGCTTTAAAAATAGGTTTCTTGCGGACCATACGGCCCATATCAAGTTCCAAGCCACGATACTTGATGACCTTGTCCTCCTCAGAGAAAGCCTGAGGGAAAAGAGGGAGGCGGTGGGTGAAGCTATTGATGGCGACGAGCTTACGGGATAGAGGACATATGAAAGAGGCATGGATATTGATATCCGTGCAAGTATTTTTACGAAAAATCTCAAACTATGCACGCCATCAGCAATGGAGATAGAAAGTCTAGAAAGTTGATGGAGACTTCCCGCACCTCATTAGTAAAATCAATGGTGAATCCGACTGTTAAGGAAGGTGAGAAAAGAGTGAAGATAGGAAGGGGAGTCACTCCAGAGGCATCAAAATCATCCTTGTTCTGATGTATACGATCTTTATTTATTTGGCTTTGTCAGAACATTTTTTCATGGAAGGTATTTTCAGAAAATATCCACTTTAACAATTTTTCGATATTTTACGACCTTGTCGTTCTTTCGACCTTTACGAATTAGAATTTCCTGAGTGGTAGTAAATTACGTTGATTGATTTCGATCGTTCCCGAAATCTTTCGCAGTGGTTCAACGTCTAAATTTCGTACTTTTCAATGTTGTTCACAGGGATAGAGCTGAAATTTGAGAGGCGCAGCATCAAGGCCTTACGTGACTCCAATTTATTCAAGTTTTGTTCGTCCATAGATTGATAGCTTATCTAATTCTCATTTTCAACGGTTCGTATGTGTAGCGGTGAGTAACGATAGTTTTAACATCCTCTCGTATTACCTATTTATAGAAGCGAAAATCATACATGTATTTCCTGTAGAAATTCGTTAGAAAGACGGATTATGCTCCTCCTCCTCGACCTCCTTCATTGTAAAATGGTTGCTCAATTTATAGGTAGTGCACAGACCCGTTTCGCAAATTATATTTACGTGTTGCGCACTCCTATTGCTGTTGCTTGTAGTCGCTCCGCTCGTGATGCACTCGTTTTTCATTCAGCGGTTCTTCACAGAGGGGTAGCGAGATCTATACCTTCATTCTAAAATGGGGATACAGAAAGATAGACACGCACAAAACTAGATTTTCTCTGGCTACCTCGAATAAAAATGAAAGTTCATGAAATTGACAGTTAAAAGCTGAGAAGAAAATGTATAGCAAGAATGTAAGATAAAGTAGTACCTAGACTTATATGGCACAAGTTCTCTCTTCATCAAGACGAGTGTATGCGTTTATTCATTCACTGCTGCACTCGCCTAGCAGTATAGATAATCTACATTATCAGTACATACAATCCATATGCCACAGAGACTTCCCCTTCATAAAAAACAAGAAAATACTGCTAGGGAGATAGAAAAAAATGCTTACGCGGCTGCGTAAGCAACACACGACTTTTCACCTGTATCTACAATCAAGTTTTTTGCTTAAACTTTAACTCTAGTACTCCAATTTATTCAATGAATCGTTTTCTCAATAAGATACACACATCCTCACCATCTCTTGCCTCTCTAATTCATTCTTGATCATCTCCGATTCTCAAGCATCTTTTAATGTTGGTTGTTGTAGACTCACACACACACACACCCATCTCATCACTTATATCCTTCTTGCATGCTCTCATTGCGATTCTGATACCTCCCTCATTCAACATATCTTTTCCTGTCCCAAATTAGTTTTACTCCCGAACTCCTGACTTATCTCTCACAATCACATAGAAGCACTATCAGATGACTCTCCATTTGTTGTCAACATCTTTCAATTCTTGCAACAATTAAATTTCTTTTTCCACATCTTCACTTTTCAAAACCACTGAGCTCCCACTCTCTTAGTGACTCGTCAATTTAAAAGAAATCTAAATGTAAATAAAAAAAATAAAATAATTTTTACCTCGGCCTACAAGTCATCATTTCGCTTAAGTCCTTTCTTCATAACTCCAACTTATTCTATAAATCGTTCTTTCAATGAGGCTTACATATATTCTCACCATCTTTCACCTTTCTACTCATAAATCATTCTTGATCATCTCCAATTCCCGAGCATCATTCTATGTTATTTCCAGCTGCTCTTCTCTTCATGCAATCATAATTTGTATTCATCGCAATCTATGCGAGAATAACCGAAAAATGTTAGGCGGGAAAAGCCTCTTTTTATTTTCAAAACTGCGTCGTCCTTGCACGTACGTATAAAAATCTTTCTCCTTGAAAAATGTTATCTTTAAGAAAATTAAAAGCGCACACTTATGGATGAAAACTCAAAAGAGTTATGCAATAGCAACCGCCCCACCCCATTTTGCAAGCATGGGAGCAAGAACATCCACCTTAAACCGGAGTATTTCAAAAGAATTTGATGTTGGAATTAAAGTGTTATTGAAAACTAAGTTGTGCACCTCGCGTAGTCTCATGCGTTGTTGTCACAGAGTGTGAATAAGGGTTAGCCACAGAATCAGTCACCCTGGACTCACACACATACACTTCTCATCCCTCATCTTATGCTTCTCTCATGCTCTCATTCCCTCTCCCACATCTGAACTCAATAACAACACCAAGCTTATTATAACTCCCTAATGACAGGCTCTTATTAGCTCATTAATTGAAAAAAAAAATTAAGAGAAAAGAAATAAAATGAAACATGGAAGATTATACGCAAAGGATTGCTCACCAATATCCTTACATAACATTCATTCATGAGAAACTCAACACGAACGAGCAAATCTTTCACACATATAAAACCATTTCATCACTCAAAAAAATGACAAAATTATACGCAAAGGATTGTTGCACTAATAGTATACAAACACAACATTCATTCATGACAGACTCAACACAAACGAACTCATCCTTAAAATTCATTCATAAAGAGCGTGAACAGATAACCCAAAAAATGAATAAAACTAGCTACAACTACACTGACAATCTACATAATCAAAGGTTACCCTTCGCTTTTGATGACGAAAGCGACTACCTGAAGTTTAGTACTACAAAATATTAGTAGCTCGAATGTTTGCAAATTTCATCAAATTAGTTCACACTTCAATTTGAGATTTCTCACGAACCAGACATCGTATCAACCCCAAAAGTTCACAATTACATTTTTAGACATGTAAATTACAATATACAGTGGAAACTCTATATATATGTAACGAACCCCTATATAACGAATTCCTCTATATTACGAATTTTTCCTCGGTCCCTCCCCTATCTCTTTATAACGAACAATTCACTCTATATAACGAATTTTCTACAGAAATCTTGTCATTTTTTCCAAAAAAATGTCGATTTCTGGCCTGAATTCAAACTTTTTTCTGAAAATTCTGATTCTTTGGTAAACATTTTAATATTTTCTCCAGAAAATTTGAATTTTGACGAATGTTTCAACATTTCCTTCTAACAATGTCAACTTTCAGGTGAAATTTGAAAATTTTTATCATTCAAAATGTGGAACTTCGCAAAAATAAGAAAAAAAAATGAATTTCTGTTTAACGAATTTTCTATATAACGAATTTTTTTTGTGGTCCCTTCAGATTCGTTATATAGAGTTTCCACTGTATCAACATTTGAAAAAAATTGAACAAACCATATCAGAGTTATAGGAGTGGGGAATTTTTTTTTTAATTGGGTATATCTGGAGAACTACTGATCCGATCGTCAAAAAAAATGCAGGTGCACAACTTCAGATATAACACTACAACTTGACTAAGTTTCAAGAAAATCCATCCAGTAGTCTCGGAGGAGAAGTCCGGACAAATTTTGATCCATATCCCGTTAATGTCTTAAATCAGGTATTGTCTACAATAACTAGAAGTTCTTTACATTAACTGAAGTGAGGAGGTAATGTAGACAACTGAAGAGAATAATGTACTTTATCTAGTTATTGCAAACGGTAACTGGCGGCAAACCGTTAATGTAGAAACTTCACAAAATTCACAGTTGTACGTTATGGAGATAGAGAAAACTCTCATCAGGTTCCAGCATGAAACTCCCTCATGATAACGACTGATTTCTTTCACGGCGGTTTCAACAGTATTCTGTAATATCTTATCTGTTGATGTTCTTCTTCTTGGTGTTCTTCATCTGAAATGGAGAAAAAAAGTGAAATGAAATTGAAATTTGACGAGGCTGTGAAAAGCCTAATTAAGAATCATAATTGTACGTTATTAACAGCAGAGAAATATGCTGAGTACGTTCGGAAAGTTAAAATTTTGAGAAGTGGTGCTAAGAAAAGAGCGAATGACTATCATATGCTTCAACACAACGATGTAATCGAAGTACTGAAGCAGTTATATACTAGAGGTCAATTTCAGTTGCACCATGAACGTTTTCTTACCGTTGATGACGTCCCTACTCATGCTCCCGAAATTTCCGTTCGTTCAGTAGCCTTAGCTCAGGCCGTTGGCAACGGTCAGGGATTTGTGCGATGTCACTGCACAAAGAAGTGCAATACAAAAAGATGCCTGTGCGTGAAACATGGAATCTTGTGCAACTCAAAATGTCACAATTCGACTTCTTGCTGCAATAAATAATTTTTTTTAATTACCAATCTTATTACGACACCATTAAATGTACATGACAAAGATAACTTTTTATACTCACCGTTCTCCGCTGATTTTTATAGTTTAACGGTTTGCTACCCGTGACCGTATACAATTCCTAGATAATGTAAACTATACCTAGTTAATGTACTCACAATTTTCCGAATTTTATACTCTACCCAATATAGTACGTTATTGTATACGTTATCTAGTTATTGTACACATTATCGTTTTTCAAGACATTAACGGTAACATATAAGGAAACCTGAAATTTTTTTAATGACATAGCGATGATCTATGACCTCTAAAACGTCGAGAAAGTTCGTTTCCCCCCTTTCTGCCACAACTGTGACGGGCAAGTCGGGAAAAAATGATCATAAAGTATACACAATATAACAACAATAATACTGGTAGGATACAAAATCACGATTATTTTGAGTAAGTTTTAGTAAAACATATAGTTTGTTCAGGTTGGATAGGCTCTGGTTATTTTGAGGGTTGTTCCTCTGTTCTTTTGGACCGGAGCATAAATACCAGCTTCACGCGATCAATGAAGACAGTTTTTTCCCCTTTACCAATTTCTATTGGGACAGTCTTATTGGTTCTTCAAATTATGCAGTTTGGTCCCCCCTTACCCCTCTATGAAGAAATCTGCTGGAATTCGGAGGTCTTCCCCATAGGTCATTTGGGCAGGTGACACTCCCTCTGTCCCATTGATTACTCAATGCGGTCTGATGATATACAAAGATTCTAGTGATTTCCGATGCATTTCCACTCGAACAAATACGTGTGTGCAGCTTTGCAGTGTGGATGGCACATATATCAAACTGGTTCCGTGCCTTGGGGAACTTCCAGCAAACTTCCTCAACGTTGCGCTGAGTCGCCAAACAAATTCTGGTGCATTGCTGATTTTGCGGGTGTTGGAAATATTGTTTGCACAAAACTCTCCCGGCAGTCTTAATTCTGCTCCATAGACAAGCTGCGCCATTGAGACACCTTGCTCCTTTCTTATTGCGGAATGCAGACCCAACAAGATGGAAGGGAGAATTTCCACCCAATTCTCGCGGCCTTCAGAGTCCGGTGCCTGCGCTCCACCTTACCATTGGTCTGGGGGTGGAACGCGCTAGTCCGGATCTTGTGCGCGCCCAGGATGCGAGACAGGTGTTGGAAGAGGTTTGATTTGAATTGCCATCCCTGGTTGGTACTGATTTTTGCGGGTGGATCAAAGCTGGCAACCCAATATTGAGTAATGTGTTGGCAATGTTCTCAGCCGTAATGCTGGATACCGGGACAGCCTCCGGCCCTATCAATCATTGTAACCACAAACTCCTTCCCATTGGCGTGTGGTAGTGGCCTAACTAAGTCCATCTGAGCATGTTCAAATCACGCCGAATTTTGAAATTTGCCCAACAACATTTTGGTATGACGTGATACTTTTGCCTGTTGGCAGGCAACGCACGCCCTCGCCCACCTTGCGCAGCCATGTTGAACATATGGCCACACAAATTGTTGTGAAACCTGTAGCTCGAGCGGCTGGATGCGCTAACTTGAGAACCATTTCAACCGCTGCTTGACAAAATTTCTGTGTTATGAAAGGGCAAACCCAATTGCTGGAAACATTGCAAAAGACCTTGAAACCGTCCATTTCCATTGGTCTCAACTTGAGTGCGGACTTTTGCAATGTTATCAATTCTTGAAGTTCAGGATCACTCTCTTGAGCCTTTGCCAGCTTGGAATAATTGATACCATTGGGAAATTGGATCGCCTTGGTTTGTGAAAAAGCATCAGCGGGACCATTTTCTGCTCCTGGAATATAGCAAATGTCCGTGCTGAATTGACCAATATAATCGAGTTAATGCACAACTCGGGGCGATGAATGCTTTAAAGGGTTTATGAATGCAAATGTCAATGGTTTGTGGTCTGTATAGAAAACAAAATCTCTCCCTTTGAGCTGGTTTGGGAAATGACAAATTGAAGCGTTTGCAACAATTTTCTAGAAAAAATGCCAAGGATTCCAACTTGCCCTCCTTATTCTGATACAGTCCGCCGCCTATCGTGGTATGTGAAGCATCTGTATAGAGAACTATGATCGCGTTGTCGCTAGGATGAAATAAGAGCGTTGCGTTTGCCAACGCCTGCTTCAACTCATTGAATGCTGACTTGGCTTCTTCTGACCAGTTAAGTGGTGTTTTTTTGTTCTTCTTATAGACATACATGTGATCGACTGTAGACAACGTTGTATTTCAGCAACACAGGGTATGCTCCAACAGACAAAATTCACCATACCTAGGAACCTCCTCAAGCCTGCAACATTGGTTGGCAATGGATGGCTCAAAGCGTTCCAGTTGTGGACTGATACGATCTGCAGGAACAATGTATTTGTAGCCCAAAAATGATACTTCCGACTGCATATAACTGCATTTTGCGACGTTGATAATCAAGCCTGTATCCTCAAAATGACGCAGCACCATCTGTGTATGAGTTTTGTGCTCTTTCTCATCGCTGGATGCATTGTCTAAATAAACTCGAGGTCGCAAGTAAGGCTGTTAATGAATTGCTGCCAGGTTTGTCGTGCGTTCTTGAGTCCATACGTACTCAAAGAGGCCAGAAGGCGTTATGGCAGCAGTTTTCTCGACATCTTTCAGTGCCATAGGGATCTGGTGATAAGCCTTTTTGATGTCGAGTGTAGAAAAATTCTACAGACAGTCGCGTATTAAAATCCAAATATTGGGTATTGGATACTGGTCTGGTTTAGTTTTTCCATTCAACACGCAATAATTGCCACAAATGCGCCATTGATCTGGTCCCTTCTTTTTTGCGACGTGGATTGGATACAACCACGGGCTATTTGAGGGACAAATATTGCCAAACATGAGTAATTCCTCAAATGTGTTACGTATTATGTGTTGAGCGTCTGGCTCTGGCTGTAGAAGGTAGACCGTTTGTCTAGATGACATGGGTGGTGGTATACTTCACCTTGCACTGGCGATGTTGCGTAACTTGCATTAAAATTGGACAAAATACGCAAAAAGGTCGACAAATCCAGCGTCAAAATACCGCCAAAACAGACGTTTGAAACAACACCGAGCGACTTCATGCCTGTGGTACTGTTGATAAGGCACTTGTTTTTCATATCCACCAAAAGGCCGTGATCCCATAAAAATGAGCACCCAAAATCGGGTATGGCACGTTGGCTACGATGAAGCGACGACGAAATACATAACAAAAACGCAGCTGGAATTTCGCTCAGCGCTCTCTGTACATATAGTAATTGGGATACCATTGGCAGTGAATAATTTAAACAAAGGTTTGCGCTTCCTTTCTTTGTGGGTGGGTGATGTAGCCAAAACTTCCGCTCCATTTTTGGCAGTACTTTTATGGGATACAAATAGGCGCCGCGACGAGTGACTGCCAGCTGCAGCGTCCACTGACAGGCCCCCTATTTTCCTAACTTATTTTTGAATTTCTAATATTCCTCACACCATTCCTCACACAATCGGATGGTACCAACATTTTGTCCACTTTGGATTAGGCTTCTTGGAATGGCTACCACTTTGACAGCTCTTTCTGTCCAATGCAGAGTGGTTACAACTATGACTACAAAAATTAGATCCGTAATCGAATGCGTCGATAAATTTTTCAAAACTATCTGTGAGCGCGTCTAATCACAACTTGACTGAAGAATTTTCGACGAGATTGACACGACAAGCCGCGACTTGAAGTTTTTGGAACTCGCTCCTCCACAAACACTTTGTCGGCTGCTTTCGCGGCCAAGTCGTCATTGGTAACGTCTGTCAATCTGAGGGTGTTGACGATGCTGCGAGGTAGCTGTTTGTAAAACAAATTGCGTAAACTGCACTGTCTACATTGGTTCCGGCACATTCTCGCATGATGGGTAAAAATTGACCTTTGTTGCCTCGTTTCAAACCACTTAAAAGCTTTTTGATCCTTGCCGCATCGGTTGGTTCAAATTCACTATGGACCCACCGTTTCCTACCATCTTGGTGTAAATCCCGGGGGAGGGAGGTCGTAGAATCAAGGCATTTCCTTGTGAGCCTCCTATGAACCATAAGGTCAACATCGACCCTGATCTGATTGACTCTGGTCAGGTGCTTTATCCCTCCGTTAATGATGCTTGCCGCACTTTTGAGCTTAAGTTAAGGGACAGGAAGAACCGTCAACTCGCCTCCCTCCTCAATTCTAAAGCTTTGGCTTGGGAAAAAGATCGTATCGGTGATGGTACCATTCAGCAATTTCAACAACGTGTCATAAATTATAGTGTAACCGAATTCAATGGTGAGGAATTGTCCCTCCTGGAGAAGGGTCTGAAGTTTGGGTTACTCCCCCTCAGCGTAAATAATTCTGGGAGTGAATTGATTAAAGGCCTTAGGAGGAAGATTAGGGAGGCTGGGTTAATTGTCACGAAAGCTGACAAAGGGAATGCCGTGGTGGTCATAGAGAA
The DNA here is from genome assembly GCA_035079385.1 of Aspidiotus rigidus. Taxonomy (NCBI): domain Eukaryota; kingdom Metazoa; phylum Arthropoda; class Insecta; order Hemiptera; family Diaspididae; genus Aspidiotus; species Aspidiotus rigidus. The sequence goes on from JAVHKY010000013.1 coordinate 16,826,994, forward strand.
GTCCTCTTACACTTCCATGGTCCACGATGTGCTCAACCAATGCGGGGCTCAGGAGAATGCCCAGTTCAACTTTCCTAATTTTGTAAAAGAGGTTAGGTTTCTCGTGAACAAAGAAACCTCTAACCAAAAAAACCATTTTGGAACCTGACCCCGTTTCTCCCCTCCTTTACGGGTTACCAAAAATTCATAAGGAAGGAGTACCTATGCGACCCGTGGTCTCGTTTGTTGCCTCGCCGACCTACTCCCTAGCAAAATTTCTCCATCGCTGGTTCAAGTCTAGAGTGGAGTTCGAGTCTCTCCATTCTGTATTGAATTCGTGCACCCTCGCCAACAATCTGAAGGATGTTTACTTCCCTCTGGATTCAACTTTATGCTCCTTCGATGTGGTGGGGCTATTTCCCAACATCCCAAAGGCTGTTACTATGCAGCGGATGGGCGAGTCACTTGTGAAATCTGGTGACCCTCATGAGGAAATGGGCAAATTCTTTGACCTATTGAAGGGCTGTTGGCTCCCGAACTTCTGTAAATTTAATGGTAAATTCTACGAGTCCCCTAAAGAGGTGGTGATCCCTATTGGATCTCCTCTGGGTTCTCTTATTTCAGAAGTTTTTATGTCGAAATTCGAATGCGACCTGTTCTCTTCATGCCGGGTGTTTATGAGTCATATACACTATTGGCACAGTTGCGTTCGCATGGACCAGTCCAACAAAACTCCTTGGCGAGTTTCTTGATTATTTAAACATCCTTTACCCTTCCATAAAATTTACACTGGGAGTTGGGGGCTCCGTTATGAACTTTTTGGACTTGTTTATTTCCGTCACTGACGGCGTCCATCAATTTGGTATTTACAGAAAAAATACCTTGACCGATATCACCGTTCACGGGTCGTCATTTGTACCTCTTGCCCACAAAGTTGCTACTTCCAATAGCCTGATACATCGCTTGATTCATATCCCATTGAGTCGAGCCGCTTTCCAGAAAGAATTAATGACTATGAAGTACCTGGCTAGAGCCAGTCAGATCAGGGTCAATGTTGACCTTATGGTTCGTAGGAGGTTCACAAGCAAATGCCTCGACTCTACGACCTCCCTCCCCCGGGATTTACATCAAGATGGTGGGAAACGGTGGATTAAGCTCTTGTTTCTGGGCAAGTTTTCTTCCAAGTTGGGCCGTATCCTCCGCCCCTTCAGTTTTCGGCCAGCTTTCTATAATGTCAACACTGCACTGTTAAGAGGCTTTTCGTCAAATTAAAGGACCCTATCCCAGTGGCCAAGAGCCGAGAGGTTTATAAGGTGGCTTGTGGAGATTGCCCTAGCGTCTATATAGGGATAACCAGCCGTCAACTCCAAATTAGAGTTGACAAGCTTGCAGGAAAAAGAAAGTAGGGGAGTCAGCCTACGCTGATCATTTGATCGAAAGTGGTCACAATTTTGATAAGGGATCCGAAGTCCTCCTTCATAGGGAAAACTCCTACTTCAAACGTCTGGCCCTTGAGGAAATAAAAATCCTCCGACATCGTAGCGTTACCGTTGGTACATTGCTGAAGAAGGATTGATCGAATTAGTCTGATGACTCGTAGCTTCGGTCATGATTTCGTTTGATGTCGCTTTTTCTTGTTGGTGTTAAGTTCAGTTGCTTTCCACACTTCGAGAATGGCTGATTAGCCAAAAGCGTTCGTGTTTACAATTTTCTTGTAGTCCTTTGCATCTTTCTTTCGTGTTACGGCTTTGACTAATTATATTACTAGCCGCTTGCGACGCGCCTAAGCCTGCGGCGTCCACACTGACTCGCACTTCACGCTCGATAAGGCAGGCTCGCGTTTCGCGCTCGCTGAAACATACCTCGATGACGGGCTCATGCTTTGCACTCGCTTTCAACGCAGTCGATTTCCTAAGAGCTTGTAACGTTTGAACTTTCAACAGTCATGTACACATATATTCCCATCAAAGTACACACACACGCCTCAAAAACTCAAGCAACAAACCGCTTGCTGGTATAGTCAATTCTGTCCTACTCTGCCAGGAGCAAGATTTTAGTTTCCGACCAACAAAAGTATTATTTTTCGGTATTTTTCGCAGGATTTAGGCCCTTATACTTCAGTGTACAAAGTACTCCCAAATCCCTCACTTGAAACCCTACTAAATCCCATTACGGCCTTATCTAATCACTTCCTTCTATAATAAAGCGCATTTTAACCGATCAATATTAAATACTTTTTCAGTATGTACCTAATCAAGGATCGGGGGGGGGGGGGGAGAAATTTAATATTTTTTTCTTCTTTCTCACATGTACATGCCTTCATTAATTGCAAAATTAATAGAGAATTCAGAACACATTATTATTAATTAATTTTTGCAATCGCGATCGATGATTGTAAGTTTTGTATCCATCAGCGATTGCTGTCTAGGTTTCAGATTTTTGTCACAAACTACGTACAGTAAAGCGTTATCAGAGAAAATTTCAGCTCTGTAGGTTGAACGGAAGTATGAGAAATATGGTGGCAGAAAAAAGTGCGTCCATGTCATGGATCTTATATATAGGATGTGGACTGTGCTCACGTGTATAAAACGACCGAAATAAGCGTCCACAGGTGTAATAAGGTGTAATGGACATAGTGCGCAAAATCACGCGTATTTAAAATACACACGTTGCCAACTATATCAAGTACATGACGCCGTAAGTGTAACACTGGATGTTGAGCCGTATTTTTTATCGCTTAGCGCAGTCCACATAATATGATAGTCAAAGGACTAGAGTTATTTCACAGAGATACTGAGTATGCGATTCAGTTGTCCTCCTGGTTTCTTACAGCACGAATAATTTTGGCATAGATCCTATCATCCTTAATCCTGCGACCTATCACATATCGCTCTGTAATTGGCCGTACGGCTCTTGAGCAACACTTTAAATAACCTTTAAAAATAAATGAAATAAATAGATGAGATAATTTTTACAGGAAATTTTTCGTTCTTCGATGTTGATACAAAGTACTTCGATCTGAAAAATCGATATTATAGAAATACAGTCGAAACTGTGCAGTGCAACGACTTTAAGGCTTGTTTTATTTCAAATTAAATGTAAATTATTTTTCATTGCAGGAATCTACGTATGTTTAAATCGAGAAGAGAGCAAACCACGTCTTTTTCCTTGCTGTGAAATCTTTGTAGAAGGTGAGTAAAGTTCTGAACGATATAGCTGTAGCCGTTCGTGAATAATGCGATGTTGCATTTTCTGACCATTCGTAGGTTTAGGAGTAATATCTTTGGCATTCCAAAAAAAAAAAAAAAAAATCTACCCTACCATAATATCGAAGAGAGACGTCGAGAGATTCCTTCGTTTATTGTACCTATTCACACTGCGAGGAGAAGAACAGTTAACTCTGTTCTGGGTCCTATTTTTTTTGTAACTTTTTTTGTGACTAAGGTTTCAGGTACTTAGAGGATGTACAAAAGCCTATGCTATTTGTAACTGGTACCTAACCAGTTGGTTTCAGCTGAGTGTGAATACGTACGTTTATTACGCTCTACAGCTCCAGTTGATGCAGTTCAGTTTGAAAATCGCAACGTTCGATACTCGCATGTTCACTGCGTACTTGTTCGCGTAATTTTTCATCCCTTTTAAAGGCACGCGTGGTTTTTCAAAGAAAGAATTTGTGTTTTCTCGTAAGAAAAAAATGAAGAACAGGTTCGAATTGATAAGAAGATTTCGATAAATTTTACGTTACTTTCGCGCAGTAAGTTTATTTCCAATTTAATTCTTGTATTTCTTCACAAAATTTGGTCGTACGAATCTTTTTTTTTCCAATCTCTATATACTGAAATCGAAATTTTCCGATGTGATAATCTCTCCTAATAAAGATTTAGATCGGTAGGTAGCCAGATTTAACGAAATCCTATACCAGTTGTTAATATGCACTCGGTTCTGAAATCAAGACGATGAAATTATTTCTGTAGCCAGTAATCTTTTTCACAGAACCAGTGGGTGGAATGAAAAAAAAAAAAAAAATCTCAAGTCCAATAATTACGGGCCATGTGTACTTTCAAGCTTTTTATACTGAGAATTTTAAACCAAGAAGGCTTGCTGAAAGAATAAGAGACCAAGATTAAAACTCTATACTTCTTCAATTGCGGACCTACCTGTAAAAAGAGCGCCCTTTTTGCAGAGTCCTCGATTTTTGTGCGTTTCAGGATCATGAACTATCTTTTATCATTTTTTGAACTCATGATTCTTTTCATCTCAGCAAAAAGGACGTCCGCTATCATATTTTCAAGAATCTCTACTTCGTTCGTTACTAAATGTATTCAAAATACGATTGTTGCATCTTATAAAAGAAGAGCCACTCTTTAATTTTTATTCTCATAATTTTTTCGATTAAACTCGTTGTTGCGGAGATATTTTGAGCTGAAACTTCAGACTGATTTTTTTGTGATGAATTTTTCTTCACGGACGCCTTTTGTACAGATAGGTCCTCAATTATCATCATAGAGACCGGATTCCTCGGAATTTGGCACTTTTTTCGTACAGAAGGGGCGAACACAACCTGATGAAATATGAGTACCGAGTCTTGGTGAGAGGAAGCACGAGGTAAGGAAAATTTTTTGCCAAAATTAGCCGAAAATGTAGTAAATGCCGGATTGGTCAGCAACGCCGAAACGGTGCTGAAAATGCAAAGAAGTGAGGTGAATTGTACAACTGATGTCTTTTGCGCACACAACGTCATCGATTAATCGACACAAAAGAACAACACCGTGTTTTCTCTTATCTCTACGGTTGAAAATTTTCATCCCGAAACCGTCAAAATACACCTGATTATCAGATGCACAACAAACATTTTTTTTTTAGCGGGGAACCCGCTATTCATTTTGTTAGGAGATTACATCCTCAGAAAACGTCCGCGTCCGGGTCTTCAGAAAACGTCCGCGTCCGCAGGTTAGGTTAGGTTACGGGACTTAAAAGAATTTCGAGTCTCGAGCTATATATGATAGGAGGGGAACTTAGAAGAATTTCGAGTCTCGAGCTATATATGAAAGGAGGGGGACTTGGAAGAATTTCGAGTCTCGAGCTATGTATATATGATAGGAGGGGGACTTAGAAGAATTTCGAGTCTCGAGCTATATATGAAAGGAGGGAATGTAGAATGATAATTTCGATTTGAATTATATGACAAGATTATCAACTCAGTTCCACACCACCTGAGAGGTCGAGTTAAGGAATTGCGGGTTCCCCGCTGCCATTGCAACGTCTGCAATGGCTTCTAATTTTATCCTTTTCTAATCGTAAAACTGAATTAGAATTTATTTGTAAGAATTTACTTTTTCGTCGAAAATTACGTTTTTCTTTTTACATTTACCGAAAAATGCCGATTCTTCTTATCTTGATGTCGATAGTAAATTTTTTAGCTGCCGGACCGGGAATCCGGTCTCTATGTCTCGGTGTGATGAAAATTTAAATGAAGAAACATACCCCCTTCCAACATTCGATATCGAGACATGCAAAAATACTTGAACCATCCTATATATAATTTCAGGTAAGAAAAGACGGGTGGAATTTTTGAATGAAAAAACGGTCCAGTTCGCAGTTGTTGTCGGATAGCGCTAGGTGGTAAGAGCCTTCGTTCGTCCTTTCGCGACGAGACTGTATCTGTAAAAAGGGCGTCTGTCTCATAAGAAATACTTTGAGCGAACGCCCTTTTTACAGAAACCTACTTATACGAACGTACGGAGGCACTATCAAGCAGGAATAGAAGAGGATTTTTCCTTCGAAGGTACACGTCATCGTTATTTAAAAAAGGAGAGCACATGGAAGTGTAACGATACGTATATTTGTAACTCGCGGCTTGATATCTTAAAAGAACGGAGAGATTGACAATTTAGAAATCGATACAAATCGAAAACATTGAAAAATCGAAAGTAATCGAAGAGTAAACAGAAAATAATAATAGCGAAAAAGAGATAAATCAGTTTAAAGCGAAAATATATAATTAAAACACAAGAACAAGACGCGAGTACCGGTTTCAGTCGTAAGGCGACGACCATCATCAGGCAACAACAATAGACTAGACCATTTTTTTAAAAATTGCGATGCAAGATGCGTTTTGTATAACAATTTGGTAACCTCTTTCATTCTAATGAAAAAACCCCGCTGAATCCGAATATGTCGGTAACTTTTTGATTCCACCCATTTTGGAGCGTATAAGGGGGCTAAAACGTTGAAAAAAATTGATTTTACTTAATTTTTCTCATTTTTACGGAAAACTAAGCATTTTACAAGGAAAATACCTCTGTTAAAAAATATTACCCATCAAATTTCCTTTAAAATGATCTATTTTGGTATTTCCAAAGATTTACAGTTTTGCCACTACATTCTTTTGAAAATTTGCTGTTCATTGCTTTTGCGCAATTTTCTCCGTTACATCGATGGGTACGCATCTTATAGAGGATATTTTGACTTTCAAAGATTCAAATTAAAACTTTCGAACGTTTGAAAAATGCGTCTGTGTTAGAGTTATAGTTTAATTAAATCTATATGAATACTATCAACAGCAACACATATCAGCGCTTTTCCACGTAGGTACATAAACCATTTTAAATGATCATTAATAATGAGACAACAACGGAGAAGATGGATTGAGATAAATGTGTCTTCTGCCAAGAGGACAAGAAGGAATCACTACGGCTGGTAATGTCGTTTAATATGAACAAGACCATTCTTGATATTTCAAATTACGATTACAAGTTACGTATAAGAACTAGCGGGGTCGGTGATCTAATTGCTTCGGAAGGAAAATATCATAGTTGCTGTCCCCTTCGGTGTCAACAAAGAAAAATGAAAGATAATCGGATTCATAACAGTACAGATGATTTGCCATTCAAACACATCTGCGAAGAAATACGTGTGGCCGCAACTTTGGAACAGGTACCTATGTCATAAATGTACTTTATGCTATACCTTATTAAGTTTACTTGTATTACTCGTACTTTGAGAATTGGGTAGTTACTATCATTCTTATGCATGTTGGATGGGGGGCTTTTGGTTTCCAAAGTGATGGTACTTTTTTGAAGATACCAAGGTGCGACACATCTTCCATGTCTTTGCTCTAGGTTTGATTCGCATTTCCCTAATCTATTATCTACGTTTTTGTTGTCTCGCGTGGTCCCGTTACTTAGATTGTGTCCCGCTACCACGATCATGTCCCGTTACCATCTAGTCTGGTCTCGTCTTATCTAGTCCTTTCTAACCCTGTATAACCGAGCGAAGAATGGGGGTGGTCTAGTCTGGCCCAGTCTAGTCTCGTTGGGCGAGTGTTTCAGTGCCCTTTCAGAAACACAAGTCTTATCAACATGCAGGAAAATTCAAAGAAGTGTAGTCGTACTGTCCATCCAGTCCCATGGGGCTGGTCTAGTCTTGAGGAGGCGGTCTAGTCTGGTTCAGTCTGCTCTAGTCTCTTTAAGAAGAAAAAAAAAAATAAAGAGAGAGGAGAGAAGGAAAGAAGAGGAAGAGGGAACAATGAAGTCTTGTCTTTTCCGAGGTCTAGAGAAGGAAAAAAGAGAGAAAATAGAAAGAAGAGGGGCTGGTCTATTCTAGTATAGTCCAGTCTAGTCGCATGGGACTAGTCTAGTCTAGGGGGTGGTCTCTAGTCCAGTTTAATCCAGTCTAGTTGAGCGAATGTCAACCTCTAGAAGAATATTTATAGCCGTTTGTTTTACCACAATTGAGGGTATTATGAGCGCATTATAAGGCTAACTTAGTACTAGTTGACCAGAAAGTATTTTGGGGAATGAGTCAAATTTACAACATGAATATCAAAATTCCTTGAAATTTTATTGATTTTCTTGAATCTTAAAATAGATGAAAGTACGCACAGATGTTTGCTCATTTTATGGAATTTGAACTCATAGCCCCTGGAATGAGCGAAAATGGATTAGGTTTTTCATCTATTCAAAAATTCAGAGAAATTCTCGTACCCAATAAATATAATTTTTCATTTTTCCCCACAATTAGCCCATATTTTATTGTAATGTCCCAATGCACAAGCTGTGTCAACAATGCAGAACTTGGGCTATTTCACTTCCGAATTCCACATTTTAATTATAAAACGGAAACACGAATCACAAAAAAGAATACACACACGAATTATTTCAACAGTGATAATAGTAATTTAAAAATTAATCGTTTTAGAATTCCTTTTTTCTGTTGGCAGCCAAGTATTTTTCATTACCGGTATTAATGATCATTTAAAATGGTTTATGTACCTACGTGGAAAAGCGCTGATATGTGTTGCTGTTGATTGTATTCATATAGATTTAATTAAACTATAACTCTGACACAGACGCATTTTTCAAACGTTCAAAAGTTTCAATTTGATTCTTTGAAAGTCAAGATATCTTCTATAAGACGCGTACCCATTAATGTAATGGAGAAAATTGCGCAAAAGCAATGAACAGAAAATTTTCAAAAGAATGTAGTGGCAAAACTGTAAATCTTTGGAAATACCAAAATAGGTCATTTTAAAGGAAATTTGATGGGTAATATTTTTTAACAGAGGTATTTTCCTCGTAAAATGCTTAGTTTTCCGTAAAAATGAAGAAAAATCAATTTTTTTCAACGTTTTAGCCCCCTTATACGCTCCAAAAGGGGTGGAATCAAAAAGTTACTGACATATTCGGATTCAGCGGGGTTTTTTCATTAGAAAGAGAGAGGTTACCAAATTGTTATACAAAACGTATCTTGCACTGCACAAAACATATTTTTTCAAAGTTTTTGTCTAGTCTACAATAGTACAAGGTGGAAATCAATAAAGCCGAAATCGCTATCATCATAAAATTTCATGTCGCGGAAGAGTAGAGGCATTAATCAACATGATAATTGTATACGTGGCGTATAATAGGAGTGACGAAAGTTGCGGTGAGGTCATTCAAGAGATTCGGACCGTTGATATAATATGGTTTCTATTTCCTCGGCACGATTCATGAAGTCCCCTGTGATGCATTGATGAATGAGTTTGGAGAATATTTTCTGAAAATCGTGTTCCTTTTCAAGGCAATGCTTCGCCATTGCAGAAAGGTTTCTTAGAGTTGTACGCTGTTCGATGTTCGGCGAGTCGAGTTTTGAGGGAACGAACTGTCTGACCTACATACTGGGCAGCACATTCGCCACAAGATAGTCTATATATACCGGATTTTTCATCTTCTGGGATGGTGCCTTTAAGGCGGATGAGCTGATTCAAGGTTGTGACTGGATAAAAACCGACGTAGTAATTATATCTCTTCAGTTCACGAGCAAGTGTATTAGAAACTTTCTCTAAGTAGGAAGACGACCAATTTCCGTCCATATTATCATCCATTCAAATTCAATTGAATTTCAGTTTGAAGGGATCAGCAGAATCAGAGCCTTGTCATATGTGTAGAAAGATACCATTCTCCAGTTTCTGTCCATATTATCATCAATTGAATTTAAATGGATGATAATATGGACGGAAATTGGAGAATGGTATCTTTGTACACATATAACAAGGCTCCCATCAAGGCTCCCACTCTGCTGATCGCTTCAGGCTGGATTTCAATTGAATTCAAATGGAATTTCAGCCTGAAACGATCAGCAGAATAGGAGCCTTGTCATAGGTGTAGAAAGATACCATTTTCCAATTTCCGTCCATATTATTATCCATCTGAATACAATTCAGGCGAAACGACCAGTAGAATAGGAGCCTTGTTATATGTGTGGAAAGCTACCATTCTCCAGTTTCTGTCCATATTATCATTCATTCAAACTCAATGGAAATTAAGCCTCAAGCGATCAGCAGAATGGGAGCCTTGTCAAAAGTGTAGAAAGATACCATTCTCCAATTTTTGTCCATGTTATCATCCATTTGACTTCAGCAGAATGGGAGCCTTGTCATATGTGTAGAGAGATACCATTCTCCAATTTCCGTCCATATCATCATCCATTTAAATTCAATTGAATTTCAGTTTGAAGGGATCAGCAGAATGGGAGCCTTGTCATATGTGTAGAAAGATACCATCCTCCAGTTTTTGTCCATATTATCATTCATTTAAACTCAATGGAAATTAAACCTCAAGCGATCAGCAGAATGGGAGCCTTGTCATATGTGTCATATGTGTAGAAAGATACCATTCTCCAGTTTCTCTCCATATTGTCATCCATTTAAAATCAATCGAATTTCAGCGTGAAGCAATCAGCAGCATGGGAGACTTGTCATATCTGTAGAGAGATACCATTCTCCAGTTTCTGTCCATGAAGCGATCAGCAGAATGAGATGAATAGAATTATCACGTGATTCAGCAAGAAGCAGACGTAGGCTTTTCCGACGTATTATTTGCGGAACATCGATATTAAGGCCGTTCTGTGAAGCCATATCCTGAATGGTTTGATTCTCAATGAGACGTACCTCTTCTGAAAGAGGGAGGACGAGCAGCCTGTTGATAGCAGCATTGACCGCGGCCAGTTTGTGCTGGCGTGGGTGAAGAGAATCGTTTGCGATGGATATTCCGGTGAAGGATCCCTTCCTGTAAATGGAGAAGAGAGATAGGTGGTTTGTTCCAGGTGATGGTCACAGAGTGAGAGTGAGGTCGAGGAAGTTTAGAGAATCATTGCCAATTTCAAGAGTGAACCTCATAGCTGGGTGGAAGGAATTCGAAGTGGATAAGAAATGCAGCAAGGTGTCATCGGTACCATTCCACACACAAAAGATATCGTCAACGTATCGCGCATAGTAGAGGACGTGCTGAGTAAGGATATCATGAATGAGGATCTGAGATTCCATATAGTCCATAAATATGTCGGCAACGGTCCTCCCATCGGGTGTCCATCGGGAAATTTGTATGTTTTTCCACGGAAGACGCAGATATCGTCTTGAAGACATAGGTAGCGTTATTAATTTTTTGAATTCACGCGAATTTTGCCACTCCGCGCCTCTATGGTCAGATAAAGCTTCACAAACCGGATCATCCTGTTAGACCAGTAGTCGCCTTCTTCTCAGACCCGTCGTTCTTACTTGCGAAATTCCTTGCCTCCTGGTTCTTGACCTGCTCTGGCTTCACTCCTCAACGCACAACAAAGAATTCCACCGAGCTGGCTAGAGATCTACATCATAAAACTTTCCCACCAGGCTCTCGACTCATCTCATTCGATGCCATGAGTATGTTTACACGAATTCCGGTCCTCGATACAATTGAAATTATGATCTCGCACCTCCGGGAAAATCAACTTCATGACGACATAATTCGTGAATTCAAAAAATTAATAACGCTATGTCTTCAAGACAATATCTGCTTCTTGTTTGTGATACGTTGCAAGCCATTACACTAAGCACGAAAGAAAGGAGCGGTACAAACTTGCACAGATAAAAACTTCGTACCACTCCTTTCTCTCGTGCTTCGTAAAAGAGATACTACCACCCGAAACCAAGTATCTCATTTCCTATGACCCAGATTTCATGAAGTGGAGACAATAATCCCGTCAACTAGTTGGTCTATACGGTACAACGAGCAGAGATTCCCAATGTTATGTGATTCACTGTTCTAAAAGAGACATGGAACATGAGCTAAGATATCAGGCTTTTACGTGCAAGACGGTCTTAATTTTGAGGGTAATATATCAACTTTTGAATCTAATGATCGATAAAGAAACAGAACAGAGGTCTTACAAAGATTAGAAACTAGGAATAATATCAATTTTAAGAGTGATAGTGAGGCACTTGGTACATTTTATGCAACCGACATGAAAAAATATTTCGAATAATGTTATCTTTATGACTCATACGAGTATGTCAGTTGGTCCTTTTTCTGAAGAAGACTACTGGGTGGTCGAAACGTCGACAATGGAATATTATGTACCTGGTAAGTGCCGTAAACGAGCGCCTACGGCATTCGTATCAGTGCAAACTCGCTACGTTCGTACGGCCTTCGTCTGCACTGATACTCATGTTGTACGCGCTCGTTTTCCAGCACTTACCAGGTACGATGATCATATAATAAGTACGCTGTAAGTACGAACTTACAGCACGGTAGTCCTGAAAACTGTAAATGTTGAAAAAAAGAAAAGAGAAAGCAGACATTTCGTTAAAAAAATTGAGTTCATTACTCCCGACTTCACACCTTCCATTGGGCTGCTGCTGCACCTAACCTGACGCATAATCTTCAATTCGTTTCGTTCAATTTCATTCTTCTTTCAGCTAACCTAAGCACGACTCTCATATTTACAGCACGGCTTTCAGATTTACAGCATGTTCTTCGTGTGATAGAGCCTGCTCCTTATTGCATTTATGATAACTTCAATTCTTTTTTACAGTGTACAACAGTTTTTTAGTGTGGACTTAGTGAGTAACCCCGATAAACCAGATTGACCAAATATCTCAGTCGATTTTGAGTAAATGTTGACCAGAAATAGACTGAGCGGGCGCTCTGATGAGTGACAAAGATAGACCAATTTTTTCGGTCGATTTACTTCCGCTCTTCCCTACCATATTTAGACCACATTTAAACCAACTTAGACAAAATTTTGAATAAGAAAATTAGTTGATCTGTAGGTGATGTAGGTACCATAAAATGGTCTATCCTTAGTCATTGTCCATACTTCCTCTGCAATTAACTATATTTTGACCATTCATGACCAAAAAAACAGTCGATTTCTAGGAAACCCTGACGACATAAAATAGTTTCTCGTAGTCAATATTCAATCAGTGTCAACAGATCACCATAATTAGAATTCTTCTGACGAACAAGATTAGTCGATTTCTGGGCAATGTAGACGATTATAAAATGGTCTGTTGTAGCTTATATTCAAGCGATATTAACCGACCACTACAAATAGACCACTTTTGACAAAGCAGAACAATCAAGTTTTGGGCAATAGAGGCGCTATAAAACGATCTATAGCCGGGTGATACTAACAGACCACCATTTTCGACGGGAAAAACCAGTCTTTATTTAAGCCTCCCCCAAGTGACAGAAGAAAAGAATGAAGATAGCAATCATAATACTGAGAGGAGTGCGATTTTGGTCTAAAATTACAATACTAATTATTATATCTTCAGTTATTTATGGACTATGTTCAGAAATTTGTGAACTTTATCATGGATTCATAGCAATTAAAATTGAATCAATTAATTTAAGTAATTTTTTAAAATGAATCTAAATATATTTATATTTTATTTAAATTTAATTTAGAAAATTCCCACATTATTATTTAATTTTAAATTTAATTATTATAATTTAATTGATATACTAATAATAATTATTATTATTCTTTATCAATTTATTATTGATGGAATCACCAATTTAATTTGTGTTAATTTATTATTTAAATAAATTAAAAAAAAAATTTTTTTAAATTATTTTTTCATTTGTCATAAAAAAACCTAATAATTTTCTATTGATTGATTGTAAAATTGAACAAAAAAATGAAAAATATCATTCTAGTTCAATATGATCACAAGTTTTACAAACAATATTATTTAAAACCATTGAAATTATTAAATGATTTTTATCAATTCTTATTTAAAGGATCAAATATTATATTAAATAAATTAAATGAGGTATAAAAAATTATTTAGTTTGATTTTTTTTACTTTTTTTATAATGATTTTTATATAAATTATTAAATATTATTATAAATATTTTTATCAAATAAATAATTCTAAGAAACAGAATTAATGATTTTAATTAAATAAACTACTTATATCAAGAAAATTCAAATAAGATCTTTATTTTTTCAAAATAATATTATGAACTTTTTTAATAAGTTTAGAATTTAATTTCAAAAAATAAAATTGATATAAAATTACATTACAAAAAAAAAATATATATTTATTAATTATTAATCCTGATGGAATTCCTTGAATTGAATATACAGTATAAATCTAATATTTTTATGATTAGTAGAATATTTTCATTTATTAAACAATTTGATTATTAAGAATATTGATTTTAAATTTTGAATTTTATTTTAGATTTTATTTCAAATATCTTTATTTATCTGCGAGTTTGTGAGCAATATGACAGTTGATTCATTCCAAAGAAATCGACCGAAAATTTTGGGCAAAATTGAGTGACTGCGGTTTGCATGAGAATAGACCAAAAAAGAGAGTCAAAATATTGGTAGATGTTGAGGACAAATCGACTGAAAATGGACCAAGATATGTCCCAGGGATATCTGCCGAGAAATCGTCTGGAAATTTTGGTCAAAATTGAGTGAGTGACTGACTATGCGGCTCGCCCCATAAAACTTATTTTAAACCAAAAAAGAGAGTAAAAATATTGATGGATGTTGAGGAAAAATATACTTAAAATGGATCAAGGTATCTCCAAAAATATCTGCCCAGAAATCGACTAGAAATCTCAGTCAAAATTGAGTAATAAATACAATATTGATTTTAGACTAAGTAACGAGAAAAAATTCCATTCTTTATTGACTATATAGCGACCAAAAATGGGTTGAAATGGGTATTCCGCATAGTGATCAAAAATTTAATAAAAAATCATGGTCAAAATTTAGTAGCAATAATATCAGACCAACAATCGACTGAAATGAATAGGCAAAATTTGGTGGATTTATCTCAAAAATTTACTAAAAATCAACCATTTTCTGATGGTACCATAATATTTGGTCTCTTTTTAGTCGTACGACCAGAAACCAACCAATACCGACCATATAGTGATGGTCGATTCGGTTTATCGGGACAGTATCAAAAAATGTATAGTTGAACTTGGCGAGTTAGGAAATCGAATATGCGGACTTTGTGAATCGTCAAAGCACCCCCGTTAAGGACTAAGGCCCTCAGAGTTTCGTATCGTATACGCGTATTGAACTCGTATTAGCTATAGAAGCAACCAACAATCTAAATTGGAAACGTTTAAAGAGAAGCATACTTTTATTCGCACGAAAGGAAGTCACAATATTCACACGAAAAAAAATAATTATGTAACTACTCGACCTGCAGGCGACTGTACTGGTTTCTACGTACTGTCACTACAGGTTTATAATGAACAGCATTTGTATCAAGGATATTATTCGAGCATACCATACAATAGGGGAAAAAAGGAAAGAAAATGGAATTCTGTAGAATTTAGAAAGCAGGGATGAAATTGCAAACACAATAGCTACGTGTACGGTCGACGCATCAGGTATACGTATTCGGTTTCTGTAGGTGTAATGTGTCCATTATGTAGTTTTACTCGTTGAGTTGATATTTTGGTGAGTAGTCACTGACTGGTTTATTAATTATTGATCGATAACTATATGATATAATCAATCGTCGAATCATAATCTCAATGAAAGAAGAGATAAACCTGTGAACGAGTTTGTATCGGTGTTCATTACTTCGAGTACGATAAAATGTTATTGAGACGTCTGGAGGGAGTTTCTGGTGGTTTTCTACAGTGGTCAATGTGGTATACATCAGTAGATCAAGTCTGAATGGAGAGCGAGTCTTGTCTTCGAGATTGAGTCGGGATTTCCTAAAGGAGGCATTGGTTGTATGTGACTTTCCAAGAGTGTGTACATTACCCGAATGAAAATGGTTTTTCTTCAATGAAATAAAAAGACGAGGACTCTTCAGACAATTTGAAAATTGTTCATTCAACGACTTTTCGAACATTTAGTGTTCTTCATCAGGCTGAGCGTGAAATGAAACTAAACAAGACATACAAATGAGAAAGTAATAAGAAATAAAATACAGGGATTGACAGGTGATGAAGGTGATAAGATTTTATGACTTATACCAACTTTTTCGCTATCGCGTTTATAATTAAGGACCTTATGCTTCAAAATTTCGACGTTTCTTAGCTACTTCCGGCAACTAAAATGAGTATTTTTCTGAAATGAAAATGATGACCAGTGTTTTTCGCGCATGCTTGGGTGAGGCAGTTTTATCGTTTAAATTTCTCTCATAGTATTCATGTTGGGAGATTCTCTCAGAGAGGTACTGAAGAGTCTCCCAAAAATGAACTTGGGGGCAATCTAAACACGGTATACAGTGTACCAAGTTTAAACGTTTCCCAAGAGAGGTAGGATTCTCAACGTGTGAGAAAAATTTAGTGCCCAAAGTATTAAAATTTTTGAAGGTGATAGAGGTATCATTGCCAAGATTTCGTAAAATTTTTTTAATGATGTAACTGCCTCCACCAGTGAACGGAATAGAATAAAATTTGGCAGGTCTCGTATTATTAGTATTAATTTTAGGTTGAAATTTTTCAACAGAGGTGATAAATTCATCAGAGTAGCCATTAGCATGAAGTAAATTACAGAGTTCGGTGAGGAATCCTTCCGGGCTTTGGACCACTGCTGCACGATATCGACTGCTAGGTTCAGGAATTGCCCTGCAGGTAATCTTTCTCGAAGAGTAAAGTCACGCTTCAAGACGGCGTTATGTGACTCAATGCCATTATTAGTTGACGGATAGCCCACCTACCCAGTTAGCTTCGAAATAGTCTAAAAATTCCTTCACTTTACGTTGACGCGAGGATTTCCACTTGGACAGGAAGAATGTTACCACCCCGCGATGGTTTCATCGTTGTGACACGTTTGCAAAGCATGAATATCAACCTTCAATTTGCCGCATACATCTGCCTTCGTCAAGCATCGTAGACATGGAAAAAACACATTATTCTAATCGTAGGTGGCCCGAAGACGCTTGTAAAACCAGCGGTGATGGCGTCGCTGCCATCGCCGAGCAAATGACGGGCAAATACAGATATATATTATGATGCTTGTGCGGATTGCAAAGTCATTTTTATTTGATGTTTTGAAGGCATTGGAATTTCTTTTTCTTTGATGGGCAATTATATATTCCCCTTAATTAAATATTCGTGAAATATGTTGTTGATTTAGCCTCTTATTTTTAAGATTTCACAAAAAATTGAGGCTCTGCTCGCACAATAAACAAAACAAAGATGAACTTTGAAATAATTTTTATTTACGTTTCGACGCAACGAAGGCGTCTCTTTCAGAATCTCAAGAAGAAGCCTTCGTTGCGTCGAAACGTAAATAAAAATTTTAAAGTTTATCTTTGTTCTGTTTCCTCCTCAATTTTTTATCCAATATTTATCGTTCTCTGCACGAATACCAATGTGGCCAGGTATCCAAATAAATATGACGTGGATGTAAATTGAAGTTAGAGTTTGGAGCATGAGGAAAATTGTTTATGTGAGAGGGGTTAGTGAGAGAGTGCAGTGAAGAAAGTGAGTCTGTGAAGAGGAGAGATTTGGCACAAGGGGGGCAGTTGAGGGAGGTGGGAAAGATAGGCGAATATTGCCATCAATTTGGCAGTAAATATAGAGGCTGCGTTACAGATGCGATGGGAGACGATGGATCCGTGTATGGAATATGCGTAGGCCGTTTTGTTCTCAAGTTTTCGAACCATCAGTGAGACAGAGAGTGTGATCAGGATATTCTTGAATTATGTTTCTTACATGAGTGGTGAAGGTAATGTTAGATTTGGGGATTTCTGTGAGATTTGAACGGATGGTCGGTTGGATGAGGGTCCAAGGTGGAGATGACATGTAAATAGGTAGAAGAGGTTCAACTGTGAAAGGTTCATTGAGGGAGTGTTTGAATTGAAGTCTAGGGCCTGGAGGGAGATTAAGGTTTGGTTTGAAGATGGAATTAAAAATGAGGAAATGTGGTAATTAAGAGGCAGTTGTTAAGAAGTGAGAGGTCAGAATGAGTCGACGAAAGTGAAGAGCAAGTTCGTCAGCTTCAGCGCATAAACCAAGTTTAGGACTCGTTCGAAAGGCTCCCAAGACCAAGCTTTTAAAGTGTACAATTCTACTTTATTAGTTGCTTTTACAAGAGTACTTTCGGATATCATCCCATCATCAGTTGTGTCGCAACTGGAGAACAAGACCTTGAACGTGAGTTTTTATAGTATAACACTGTGATCTTATTGGCTATAACTATGCTGTGTTGTGATTGGTTCTCTTCTTAGAAACTTCTTCTTACCACAATACGACACTGTTTTCTTATTGGCTACAACATACTGCTTAGTGATTGGTTCACTCCATTGTCTTAAATACTGCGTTTCTATTGGCTAGCTGATTACCTGCCATCTTATTGGTTAGTTCTGGTCTTTTTCTGTAGTCCAATCACCAGGCCAAATATTTTAGCAGGGAACCCACTATCCCTTTTGTTGGGGATACTTTCAGGAAATTTTTGTCCGCGATGCGAGCGAGGTTAATGACGTCACGGAGAGGGGGAATTGAAAAAATTTCAACTCACGAGCTATGAAAAATTTTTCGCGGTCCTGCAATGGCATCTAATTTTTTTGCTATGAAACGTGAATACATTGTTCAAGAGGCTGCCTTTCTTCTCCATTGCTCTTGCAATCTTCATTTGTTCCCAGAGTTTTCTTCTCTTTGTGCGATTCTCTACGTGTATGACATCAAATATTCCCTCTCCATCATGGTGTCCTTCGTTACAGTGTTTCCCAAACAGTGACTTGTCATCTTTTTTCTTCCTTGACTTTTTGCGCTCCTTTTTCCAGATCTCAAACTTTCTCCCAGTCGGCACTGTTTACAACTGACCTTGTACACTCCGCTCAAACTTTTCTTGTCCTTTTCTCCCATCTGGTCATTGCTGATTCTCTTCAACGTGGGTTGGTTATTAT
Organism: Aspidiotus rigidus; assembly: GCA_035079385.1. Lineage (NCBI taxonomy): Eukaryota > Metazoa > Arthropoda > Insecta > Hemiptera > Diaspididae > Aspidiotus > Aspidiotus rigidus. The sequence goes on from JAVHKY010000013.1 coordinate 16,845,616, forward strand.
GGATACCCACATTTACAACGTAGCCATTGAACGCTTTTATCATCTTGTTCGTTTACTCTCCTATGTATGGCATCGATCCGAAGTACTTACTCAGTCAGCAATCATGGGTTCCCTTCTTTGTTTCCATTTTCCCAAAGACTCCATCCACCACACCTCTATGGTAGCCATTGGCTTCTGCGATCTGCTTTACTCTCTCGGTCTCTTGACCTTCCTCTTCTCTTCGTTGTTCTCAGGACAGAAGTTGCTCGATAGCAGTAGTTCTGAATTGCCGCTAACTTGTGCCTGGAATGGTGTAAGAGACTTTCAGTATGAGTTCCAATAAGAAAGAAAGACGCGTTGGTCAAAAAAAACTGAAAAAATCAAGGTTACGGAGTAATGAAAGTAATCTGTATCATCGTTCTTGACGGTTCTCAGTAAGATGCTGGCGAATGGGTGGATTCTCTCGGTGCTGATGTCGGTGAACAATTTATTGATTGTGCCCAGCCAGCGGCGCGTTCTGAAACCACCAACGTTAGCCTATGATGAAAATCTGCGGATAGAAGTCCCGATCGTCTAATCGTCACCGGACGTCATCGTGTTCAGGAGCAAGGGAACATTTTCGTCGCCCGGTGATGTTTCGTGTGGTCATCCTAGCATTTCGCAATGCAAAATTCTACAAGTCTTTCCGGATGAGTATTCCTAGCCCTTTTATAAATTCTATGAGTTTTCTAAGCCTTTTTTGATATGAATTTTTCTTTTGAGATGAGGAAGGAGAGGTGAATAATTAAAATTGAATTTTTAAAGAAAAACTCTTCCAAGCATAAGAGGATAAGAAGCATGGATCCTTGAGCAAAAAAAAAGTGGCGCGTTTATTTTTTCTCTTGAAATTGGACCATTAGATAGATTTAAAAAAAAATTGATACAAGAACTTTGACTGTTTTCTCATTACATTCGCTCCCTCCATGTCTAATTCTACTGCCAAACTTCTGACCATCGATTAGGTCCTTATAACGCACCTGATTGAGCACCTCCAATCACTTGAATTTTCCTTTTCTGAGTAAAACTCAATTTTTTTCTGCGGTTTCAACCCTTCTGTCTCCACGACTGAACACGTTCATACACCCTTAAATGCTCGTATGAGTATCATTCTCCAGAGCTCCAAGCATGAATTTGTCGACCTTCTGGTCAACTCAACTGGTATGCGCGCTATTCTTTAATGATATTCTCACGATAGCGAAAACTTCTTCGCAGAATCAATTTTATATCTCTGTACAACCAAAACTTCCATTTGTTTTCTTCTACAAAAAAATATTGAATAAAACTTCATATTAAAAACAAAAACCTTACACAAATTATTAATAGTAAAGCGACTACACAAAGTAGAATAAGCCTTGATTCAGTGGAACACATAATTTATGTTACATGTCAGAATCATCAAATGCAGTATATTTGAAACTACTTTTGAGATAGAACAATAATAATAACGGATTGTCATTTTTTTTTTTTTAATTTTCAGATAATGACCAAACTTCCATCATTCCGGGATGCTTTCTCCGACACAAGTTCGCTAGCAAGACGATTTCCTGAGTCCTGGATTCCATTTTGGCCAGAATTTCAACACAGTTCATCCGACGAAAATTCTGAAGCGGAAAATCTAACTGATTGGCTTTTACGGCCTACAGGTGAACAGTCAGATGAGGATCAAGACTCTGATGTTTTCGATGCAGCATCAATTCCTCTGGAACCCTCGAAAAAGAAAACGCAAATCAAACGGCATAGTCCAAGGCCGGCTAAGATTCCTGAGGAAAGCCGAAAAAGAAAGAAGTCGATTGAAACCGGTCATTTAAAGCCCGTTGAAGCAGACTCAGTGTCTCGAAAGAAGATTTCATCTACCAGCGATCGTGAACAGAAATTAGATGAGATTGGAACAGACTCAGTACGTGAGCCTGATCCAATATTCGAGGCCATATCTGTATCCCAATTAGAAATTCCAGCTGACAACGATTGCGAAACAAAAATCGATGGGATCGGAACAGACCCAGTGCCTAAGCTTGTACCAGCATCTGAGGTCATAGCTAGATCTTACTTGAAAATTTCATCTATCAGCGATTGTGAAAAGAAATTAGGTGAGATTGGAGCAGATCAAATCCCTAAGTCTGGCCCAGCACCAGAGGCCATATTTAGATCACAAGTGAAAATTTCGCCTCCCAGAGATTGTGAAAAGAAATTAGATGAGATTGGAACAAATCAAGTCCCTAAGCCTGGCCCAGCATCTGAGATCATATCTATATCTCAAATGAAAATGTCACCTACTAGAGATTTGGAAAAGAAATTAGATAAGGCTAGAACAGACCTAGTCCCTAAACATGGCCCTGCATCCGGGGCCACATCTAAATCTCAAGTAAAAATTCCACCTACCACAGGCTGTGCGAAGAAATCAGATGAGATTGGAATAGATCAAGTCTATAAGCCTGGCCCAGCATCCGAGACCATATCTATATCTCAGATAAAAAATCATTCTGAAAACGAGCGTGAAAAGAAATTAGATGAGATCAAAATGGATCCAGTACCTGAGCCTCAACATGAACCTGCAGTAAAAAGAGCTTTACCTGACACAAATGGCAAGAGGAAAGTTTTTAAAATTGAACCCCTACCTGGGCCGAGTCCCTTGACACAGCTCGCGTCTAATACTTTACATCTGAATGGTTTCAATCCACCACAATCGGGGTCGTCGGAAAAGAAAGCACGAAAAACCACTTCAATGAATCGAAGAAATGCAAGTGGCAAAAGAGCGGGCGGTACCGTCAATAAAAATCAGAAGAGTACATTTTTCGAGCAAGCTACAGTCAATAAAAATCAGAAGAGTACATTTTTCGAGCAAGCTACGGGTTTCGTAGGGCAGTATGACGGATCTAGGCTAAATATACAGAGAGACTATTGGAATAATTACTCTCTCGAAGATCCGGAAAGAGTACAAAGCCAAAATGCGAATGCTATTGATCGTTTCATAGAAGAGCAAATCTTTTATGCATATCAAAATATGGTCAGGATCCAGTTCGCGTCCTTAGGAACGATAGAGGAAAAGATGGAATATGCTGTGCAGTTAAGTCGAAGTCTCCAATATAGAGCTTTGCAAGATCAAAAAGAAAACTACTGTGCTCTTGTAAATTTGGGGAAGATGATGCTAAGCGGAGATCCAAGAGCTTTGTTTCTTGGTTCCATGAGTCCAGTGTTGGACAAAACCGTAAATGAGAGCAGTGCAAATGAATTTTTCAATCGAGCTACAGATTTTGTTGGGCAGCGCAGATGTGAGCCAGATGTAGAGGACCGCATTCGAAAAAAATATTCTCCTGAGAATGTGAAACAGAGACTGGAAAACGGAAAAGCGAGTGCTACGATCACTTGTCCCACAAATGAGGAAACGTCCGAGAGCTCGGTATCGAATGAAACCGTTGATGAATACAATATTGATTGCTTTTCTGAGCAAGATACAAGTGCTACTCCGTCCACTAGCACCACACATGACGAGACAACCGAGAGCCCGCAGTTGAACGGAACTGTGAATGAATTCAATATGGATGGATTTTTCGAGCAAGCTACAGATTCTGAAGGTCAGACTGAACCTGCGCCAGATGATTTTTTGGAGATCATTAGAATCAGATTTAGTGAAAATGACCCTAACAAGTTCAGTTGTCCGGTATGTCGCATGAAGCTGAGCTCCAAGGGGTCTTTGGTCAGGCACGTAAAAGGAATCCACCTTCACGAGAAGCCTTTTAATTGCGAATTTTGCGAGAAAGCGTTTTCGAGAAAACCGACGTACCTTAAACATTTAGAGACTCACAGATAGACAAGGATGAATATCCTCATCGTCATCAATTAAAACGCGTAGTTATTCTTCAAATTATCTATGTTACTCATTATTTATCAATGAAATTTTTCGCTAGGAACCTGTTTTACCAGATTTTATTTTGGGAAAAATGTTCGGTGTCCATCAGTCGACAATCTAACCTAATTGGTGACCGAACAGGTGCCTTTTTTTTTTTGGACATGATTAAGAATGTTTAATACGTACTTCAATCTTTCTATAAATTTGCCTCTTGTATCGTTTTTTGTAAAATTCCCCTTTGATGTATCAATTAATTAATGAATGAGGAGGGTTCTGGCAGAAGGGCGTCCGTCCCTTAAGAAATACATTGTGCGGACGCCCTTTTGCCAGATACGTCCTCAAATGTTTACCTCAAGGAATTTATTTTTCGATCGTGATTAAAAATGTTCAATACTTCAATCATTGTAGAAATTTTCCTCTTGTTTCATTTTTGTAATTTTCCACTTTGATCTACCAATTAATAAATGTTTACCTTGAGGGATTTTTTTTCCCCAGAACAGGAGCCTTTCTTTTTTCGATCATGATTAGGAATGTTCAATTTTTTAATCGTTATATAAATTTTTTTCTTGTAACATCTTTGATCTACCAACTTATTAATGTTTACCATAAGGAATTTTTTTTTTTTTTTTTTTTTTTTTTGTTTTTTCAGAACAGGAACCTTTTTTTCTTCGATCGTGATTAATAATAATTGATATTTGTTAAACATTCTTAATCCCGACCGAAAAAAAGAGGCCCTTATTCTGAGAAAAAAAAAAAAAAAAAAAAATTCCTTAAGGTAAACATTTATGTATTAATTGGTAGATCAACGTGGAATTTTAAAAAAATGTAGGAGGAAAATTTATACAACGATTTAAGTATTAAACATTCTTAATTATGATCCAAAAATGAAAGGCCCTTGTTCTGGAAAAAAAAATTCCTGGAGATAAACATTTATTAATTGGTAGATCAAAGTGGAATTTTACAAAAATGAAACAAGAGAAAAATTCATACAACGATTGAAGTATTAAGCATTCTCGATCATGATAGAAAAAAAAATTCCTCAAGGTAAACATTATTCAACTGATAGATCAAAGGGGAATTTTAAAAAAACAATACAAGATGGAACGATTGAAGTGCAACTGAAAATTCTCAATCATGATCTAAAAAAAGAAAAATCTCCGTTCTGGAAAGGAAATCGCTTAAGGTAAACATTTATTAATTGGTAGATCGAAGTGGAATTTTACAAAAATGATACAAGAAGAAAATCTACTCGTATACAACGATTGACCTACCAATTGATAAGGCATTTTTTTTTCCCAGAACAGGGGCTTCTTCTTGTCAATAATGATTGAGAATATTCAATACCTTAATCTTAATCGTTGTATAAATTTTCGGATCCTATAATGTTTGTAAAATTCTTCTTTAAGTTACCAATTAATAAACGTTTAAAAGGTACTTTAATTGTTGAATAAATTTTTCTCTTGTATTATTTTTGTAAAATTCCACTTTAACCTACCAATTTAAGGAATTATTTTTCCGAAACAGGGACTTCTTATTTTCGATAGGTGATGATTGAGAATATTCAATTCTTCAATCGTTTTATAAATTTTTTTCTTCCGTTAACCCGTAAAACCCTGATTTGACCTATCAACCTATGTTTAATTTTCTGGACTCGGACTAAGAGAATTAAAATTGGGGAAAAAATTAGTGATTCTCTCTTACGGGAAACACGTTGAATCAATCGAATATGTCGGTATCGATGTATAAATCTAGATTGGCTCGATATTTCGATTTTATTGATTTTATCGATGTATTGATCCAGCATTTTCTAGCTTAGTACCTATAACTAAGATCATGGTAGTAAAGCCTAAAATGGAACCAGATGCGTAAGTGATAGGAAGAGGACTGTCGCTATGGTGATCCTAGGAGCAGCAGTTTCAGGAGGTCTCAGGAGCGAACATCGAATTTTGGTTGATTAAAAAGATTAAATCTATAAAAACAAGAAAAGTGTGTTTTCCGATGTTTAATGTCTAAAATTCTCGTAGTTTACTTCTTAGATACTCTTCCTTCGACTTTATCAATTTGGCGACGGTCCTCTTCTTATCACTTGCGCATACCTATCTTATAATTATAGTTCTTGCTAAAGTCTAGAATACTGTAAGTTAGTAGGCCTAGAATAATGAAAGAAGCAAAGGTCGAAATTTTAAGTCTCCAAAGTAGATCAAGGTCACGTGACGTCATTTCGTGACTTTTTTTCTAACGCTTCTTAGTAAACGACCATCAACCTTTACACATTTTCCTGTCAAAAAGAAGGAATTTCGTACAAGAATTTCTATAAAAAGACTGTAAGGTGAAATCTGTTCATTACCATTCTTTGAATAAATTAAGAAAGCGAAATCTGCAGCAATATCGACCAGCGGTAGATGGTTTCAAATACGTATCGCTGGAATTCGCTTCCCCTGGTCCTTCATTCTCCTGGTAAGTTTTAAATCTCTACAAAGAAACTTCGGAAAAATTAGGTCTCATTTTATAATTAGTACAGGCAGTTTCGTGGTAGCCCAACCGAGGGGCTGGGGATACCCGACCCAAAAAAGCCCGGAAGAAACTTGAAAGTTTTAATGCAAGAGTTTTTGGGGGCCCGGCGAGCTGGATTTACGACAATGAGTACAGGATCATCTTTTATGTACACCAATGAATGAATCTGGAGAATGGTATCTGAGAATTAATCAAATATACTTTGACTACGTTTTCTTTCGAACACATTTGAAGGGTCTTTCACAAAACTCTGTCCTCGAAGCAACTTGGCGATGGAGGAAGTGTTCAGGAAAGTTGATAGTTCCGAACCAAATGTACAGATAAAATTTAGAGTATTCTAGTTCGTGATAAACGATAAAATGCTCTGAAGCTGAATTGAAGAATTCTGTTCCACGGTCTAATGACTTGTGAGAATTTTTGAATATGACTGCACAGTCACCTGGAGCGAGGAATGCTGATTGTACTTGGAGACTCACGAAATTTAAAAGGCTCTAGCCAGGTAAGGAGGGAAAATGGCCTTGGTCGAAAAATGTTTCAAATGTCCGTCAAAATGTTGCCCCCAATGAGAAAACTCGAAACCCGTAAAATTGGACCCATCCACTCACCCACATGGGCTGCAGAGTCATTTTTAGGCCTAAAATCCAAATGGCTGCATCTCAGGCAATAATGATCGCACTGCAATGTAACTTGGGGACATTTTAGGTTACGTGAACGTTCATCCGTGGTATTTAAAAAAAAAAAAAAATCATTTATATTTTCCTTAGTTTCTAGCAATAACAAAACTTCAAACTCGAATATAAAAAAAAAATCGGGGGGGGGGGGGCGAGGCACCTGGCGAAAATTATTCATTTGAAGCGCCATACCCTCTACTACAACATAAATTAGTACCATAGTCCTCGGTGAGGTGGAACATTCTCAAAAAAATCAATATTTAATGTGATTCTTCCATGAACAGCGGGGTGAACTACGACTGCTACCGCAATGGACCGCGTGAAATCAATAGTCAATGTTCGAGCTGAAAGATACGCACTCCTCCGTGGGATGAAATGGGAATGTAAATAGACCAAAAATATATTTTCAGTATTCCGTTTATCGATTTGGTCAATGCTTATGTAAATACATCCACGGTGAGAAAAATAGTTGAAAAATTCTCGAGACGCTCGAACAGTCTGAAAACAGTAGCGAAGTGGGGAAATCCATTTTGTCACCCTGTAGATGCGTGAGTTTTGGTATTTCGTTCATCAAGTAGGTCAATTATGAAGTAAACATGTCCGTCGAGTGCGAAAAAAATAGTCAAAAAATTCTCCGGTCGCTGGGACGTTTAGGAAATGACAAATAATCGGGAAAATCCACTTTTTCGCCCTGGAGGACTGTGAGATTTGGTATTTCGTTCATTAATTAGGTCAATTATAATGTAAACATGTCTGTCGAATTTGAAAAAAATCGTAGAAAAATTCTCCAGTTGGTATTTTGTTTATTTATTACATCAAATCTTATGTAAATACGTCCGCCGAGTTGGAGAAAAATGATAATCAAATTCTCCAGTTACTGGGATGCCCTGGAAAGAGGAAAAACTCCAGGTAATACACTTCCGTGATTTTTCATACTCTGTTTATTAATGAGGTAATTCTTATGTAAATACGTCCATTGATTTATAGTCAATAAATTCTCCAGTCGCTGGAAGATCTAGAAATAATAGAAAATCGAGAAAATCCACTTTTACAACCTGGACAACCTTGATTCTTGGTGTTTTGTTTATCAACTAAGTCAATTTTCATGTAAACATATCCGCTGAGTTGGAAACAAAATATTCAACAAATTTTCCAGTGGCTGAAGCAGTCTGGAAATAGTAGAAAATCAAGGAAATCCACCTTTTAAACCTTGAGAACAGACGGCTCTAAGGATCATGAAGGCGTCGGTATGGTCTTTTGGATCCCTTCATTGCTTCTTCATTGCTCTCTTGCATTACCACCTTTCTCAACCATTTTTCATGCAGAACAAATGGCCATTTTCCAAGCTCTTTATTATATTAAACAAAACTTCCAAATGGGACATTTTCTAATAATTTCTGATTCTCTCTCCGCTCTTCGGTCTCTTTCTTCCGTTCCTTTTCGCATAAATCCATCCTTAGCTCTATCAATTATATCCTTAATCCATTCTCTCTCCCCCATCAAAATAGATTTCCTCTGGATCCCCGCACATGCGGGAATTACTATCAATGAAATTACAGACGAGAAAGCTAAATTAGCACATCTCTCTCAGGTCTCATCGTATTCGCTCACTAAACGCTCCACACGGGATGACTGGTCTCTAAATTATTCAAATTCATTTTTTAACAATCAAAATTCTCACTATTTACTTGTGCAACCCTTTCTTCCAACATCTCCTTGGTTTCAGAAATTTTACGACATCCCTCGTTCTCTCATTGTCAAAATCAGCCGTCTTCGCTTCGGACATAATCGTCTCTCTGTCCACCTCAGACGCATAAATCTCATAGAATCTGATGCATACTCCTTCCATCCTGATAACCCTTTAAAAGCCGACATCAACCACTACTTTTTTGAATGCTCAGAATTGCCAAATTTAAGACAAAAACTCTATTCAGAATGTATGAATTTAAATTTTCCAACCCCTCTCCGAGCTATTGACCTTCTCTCATCCGAAGAATTATCAATTTTCCCTCATATCTTTAATCTCCTTAAAAATTATCCGGAATCCATCACAATTTGACTTACATAATTCATAACAAATTTGTTAAACGAGGTAAGCCTAGTTGCCATCCTGCAACACCCTATTTATTTTATTATTATTTTTTTTTCATTTTTTTTAATTATCATTATTTTTGTATTTTTGTATCTTTTTTTTTTCTTCTAAATTTCAGTAATTTTGTTTTTCTCTTCCTTCTTTTGTAATGTTTCTTTTTTCATTTTGATCTTTATTTTTTATTATTTTTATTATTTTCACAATAAAGGATGTATTAAAAAAAATAAAAAATAAGTGAAATGGGATTTGGTATTGAAAATTCAAGAAAGTCTAGACCTAGATAAAGCTAGTATAAAGAAGGCCTAGACCTACTATAAGCCTAGTATAATATAGTTTGAGAGTCTAAATTTTTCCGTCTCCCTCCTATCATGTATAGTTCAAGAGTCAAAATTTTAACAGGGAACCTGTTTTATGGGGAGCCTTTTCAGAAATTTGCCGTGCGCCGTCCGCCGTCCAGCAAAAGCTTAGAAAAATTTCGACTCTCGAGCCATATATGATAGGAGAGGGACTTAAGAAAAAAACGACGGCTTCCTTAACGAAGTTAAACGAGGAACGCAGGGAACCTGTTTTATGAGTCGAATGGGATTTGGTATTGAAAATTCAAGGAAGCCTAGACCTAGATAAAGATAGTATAAAGAAGGCCTAGACCTACTATAAGCCTATCATAATATAGTTTGAGAATCTAAATTTTTCTCGCTCGAGAGACGAAATTTTTCCAAGTCCCCCTGCTATCATATATAGCTCGAGAGTCGAAATTTTTCTAAGTCCCCCTTCTGTCATATTTAGCTCGAGAGTCGAAATTTTTCTAAGTCCCCCTCCTATCATATATAGCTCGAGAGTCGAAATTTTTCTAAGTCCCCCTCCTATCATATAATATGGCTCGAGAGTCGAAATTTTTCCAAGTCCCTCTCCTATCATGGCTCGAGAATCGAAATTTTTCCAAGTCCCCCTTCTATCATATATAGCTCGAGGGTCGAAATTTTTCCAAGTCCCCCTTCTATCATATATAGCTCGAGAGTCGAAATTTTTCTAAGTCCCCCTTCTGTCATATATAGCTCGAGAATCGAAATTTTTCTAAGTCCCTCTCCTATCATATATGGCTCGAGGGTCGAAATTTTTCTAAATTTTTCGCTGGACGGCGGACGGCGCACGGCGGACGGCGGATGCCAGATTTCTCAAATAGCCCCCCATAAAACAGGTTCCCTGTTAAAAACGACGGCTTCCTTAACGAAGTTAAACGAGGAACGCAGGGAACCTGTTTTATGAGTCAAATAGGATTTGGTATTGAAAATTCAAGGAAGCCTAGACCTAGATAAAGCTAGTATAAAGAAGGCCTAGACGTAAAATAAGCCTAGTATAATGTAGTTTGAAAGTCCAAGTTTTTCTCAAATCTCGAGCTATTTATGATAGGAGTGAGACTTGGGAAAATTTGTCCCCTATCATATATAGCTCGAGAGTCAAAAGTTTTCCAAGTCCCTCTTCTATCATATATAGCTTCAGATTCGAAATTTTTTCGAAGTCCCTCTCCTATCATATATGGCGCGAGAGTCGAATTTTTTCCAAGTCCCCCCTCCTATCATCTATAGCTCGAGAGTCGAAATTTTTTCCAAGTCCCTCTCCTATCATGTATTCTCGAGAGTCGAAATTTTTCTAAGTTTTTCGCTGGACGGCGCACGGCGCACGCCAGATTTCTCAAATAGCCCCCCATAAAACAGGTTCCCTGTTAAAACTTCGACTCTCGAGCTATATATGATAGGAGGGGGACTTGGAAAAATTTCGACTCTCGAGCCATGGTATGAAATAGGAGAGGGGACTTGGAATATATAGCTGGAGATTCGAGAAAAATTTAGACTCTCAAACTATATTATACTAGGCTTATAGTAGGTCTAGGCCTTCTTTATACTAGCTTTATCTAGGTCTAGGCTTCCTTGAATTTTCAATACCATATCTCATTTGACTCATAAAACAGGTTCCCTGCGTTCCTCGTTTAACTTCGTTAAGGAAGCCGTCGTTTTTCTAACTCTCCCTCCCATCACGTCACCTTCCTATCATATATATGGCTCGAGAGTCGAAATTTTTTCCAAGTTTTTTGTTGGACGGCGGACGGCGCAGTGCAGATTTCTCAAAAAACCCCCCATAAAACAGGTTCCCTGTTAAAAGTGGGCTCCTCGATTTTATACTATTTCTAGACCATTCCAGTGACTGGAGAATTTATTAACTATTTTTTTTTCGAACTTGGCGGACGTGTATTGTACACGCGAGAGAAATATATTCGAATTTCTATCGCCTGTTCTTTTTCGTCTCCTTTCGTAACGACGAAGACATGAGCGTACTCTCGCACCACTATTTTTTCGAATCAACCCCTTCTACTTTCTCGCGAACGCGAACGATTCGCGCTCGTAGAAAGGGTTAGATTCGCCCTATATAAACCCTTCCGCGACGTCTAAAAATCACTTCTACTTCTTCTTCCTCAGCTTACCGGCTTACTTCTCTAGGTCCACGCTGCTCGGTGGGATCTCTCTCTCTCTCTCGGCTTTCCTTCTCCACGCTGTTTCGGTGGGAGACTCCAGCTTTCACTCCGGATCCACGCTGCTTCGGTGGGATCTCTCTATCTCTTGGCTTTCCCTCTCCACGCTGTTTTCGGTGGGAGACATCCAGCTTACCCCCGGTCCACGCTGCTTTCGGTGGGACCCCCTTTTTTCAGCTTCCCTCTCTCCACGCTGTTTCGGTGGGAGACTCCGGCTTACCTGTGATTCACGCTGCTTTCGGTGGAATCCCTCCTTTCCCGTCCGTTATTTCAGACTTAACTACTCGTATTGGCGTCTAGAGAAACTGTACATAAGATATTTGTTAATAAACTCTACGGTCAGTCCAAGCAAGAAACGAACGCGTCCTTTATTTTCACGATGACCTCTCACGAGGCCTTCCGAAGTCTCCGGAATCGCACAGTACCACTGGTACAACCTACCTCACGTTGCGCTCACCGCGGTCGAGTCGCGCAACACGTGTTTACATAAAAATTAACCTTATTGATAAAAAGAATATACGAGTAAAAAATCACGGTTCTCCTAGTTGAAAAAGTGGATAAATTCAATTTTTCACTATTTTCAGGCTGTTCCAGCGATCGACTGGAGAAATTTTCAACTATTTTTCTCAATCTAACGCACTCCACCTAATCCGTGGATGTATTTGCATAAGAATTCACCAAATCGATAAACGAAATACTGAAAATATAATATTTTTGATCTATCTACATTCCCATTTCATGCGGAGGAGTGCGTATTTTTCAGCTCGAACATTGACTATTAATTTCACGTGGTGTATTGCGGTAGCCGTCGTAGTTCACCCCGCTATTCATGGAAAAATTACAGAAATTCATTGAATATTGATTTTTTTGGGAATGTTCCACCTCACCGAGGACTATGGTACTCATGTATGTTGTAGTAGAGGGTATGGCGCTTCAAATGAATGATTTTCGCCAGGTCCCTCCCCCCCCCCGATTTTTTTTATATTCGAGTTTGAAGTTTTGTTATTGCTGGAAACTAAGGAAAATATGAATGATTTTTTTTGAAAAAAAAATACTATGGATGACATTCACATATTCGAAAATGTCCTCAAGTTACATTGCTGTGCAATCATTATTGCCTGAGATGCAGCAATTTGGACTTTAGGCCTGAAAATGACTCTGCAGCCCATATGGGTGAGCGGATGGATCCAATTTTACGGGTTTCGAGTTTTCTCATTGGGGACAACATTTTGACGGACATTGGAAACATTTCTCGACCAAGGCCATTCCCCCTCCCTTACGCGGCTAGAGCTTTTCGAACCAACATATTATATAAATGTACCAACAGTTACCTACCGCGAGATGATATACCTATAGAATGTACATGTTAAAAAGCTCGTGCGAAAAAGAAAAATCTTAGAGACTCAATATTTGCACATACGGTAGGTATATAATTACCATTAAGGAAGTATCAAGAAGAAACTGTTTTGAAGACTGTCCAAAAATTTGAAAAATACTATGAAAAAAAAAAATCATAGGTGACACAGAATAATATGTAATACGTGCAGTACTAATCAAACGATATACATTATCTTATCATCAATATTCACTCTTGACGAAGACTGTACGAGAAATAAAATTTGCTAGGAAAAAATAAAACCTCAAGAGACAGAGAACGTATATCTTAATGAAAAACTTCCTGAAATTTAGAAATTGCCATGCAAACATAAAATCTCGAGTAACAGAGAATGTATGTATTACTTGAGTGACATCACAACACATTTTTCCGGTGAAAACTTTTTTTTTTTTTTTTTTTTTTTTTCGCAATCGCATAAGGGCTCCCCAAAAAGAATTGTGACTGACGAATCGGTCTTTAGCGTTAATTGAGAGATACGTACGAGATTCTTGTAGATTTTCTCATCAATCGATAAGTTCCCAAACAGCTTAATAGAAAAGAAACGTAAGGAGGCCATATCATTTTCAAAACACGGCTCTTCAACTAAAAGAACCAACACTTCCTGCGAGAACATGCTTTTCCAATCACACCTTCAAGATACGAGCTGATGCAACACATCATACCGGTTTGCATTGATTGTTTCTTATTCCTATAATGAAGGGAAATAACCTAATTGATTATACTTTTTGTACCAGCTATCAAGACAGTCTTCTTTTCCTGCTGTATAACTTGAAGTTGACTACAGTAAGGATGTGGTCATAATTGTGACGATCTAACAAGCTTTTTTTGTAATTAGATTACAGCCTTTTTAGCTCGTTTCTAAGCCACTAGTCAGCACTAGACGTCACAGATGTTGATGACGTCACAAAAAGGTTTAAGCGGGTTAACATCTTTACTGCACTTATATCTGGAAATTATTCTATCTCGACTGGTAGTTGGATCGAACAACTATAAAAAGACATACAAAATTATCTTTCAAACTATAATCTGCGTTGTATTTGCGAGAATCCTTGACTTGATCCAGCTTATTGTACCAGACCAAGGAGCTTACCAGTTCATCCTGCCTTTCATACTAGGCTCTTAGATATGCATAATTATGTGAGGACTTGTAAGTATTTCAAGTTCGTCCAATAAAAATTATGAGAGAGACAGAAAGAGAGAAATTCTGTTCGGGCTCATAGTCTCGTACTAACCGTAGATTCAATTTTATTATGCTTATCGTGTACGCAATAATTCTTCCGTGGACTGGGACACGCTTCGAGCAAAATAAAAATAGGTAACTCACGTAAAGATTTAAAGCAATATCAAATAATTATACCATCGTATATGTGAATCCCGAATCACGTAAGATAACTTTTGTCTTTTGTATACCAAGCGATCATACTGACGCACGACGACCAGGAAACTATTCCCAGAAATCCGTTTACTCACCTCATTTAGTCGGTAAAAATTTCGACAGAATATTGAGGAAACGTTTCAAGTGTCCATCGAAGGTGGCCTCGGCCCGCTTCTGGATAATTTACCGCAGAGATTATAGCTGTATAGGTGCGGATTTGTTGTGTACTCGCCGCGATAACTTCCTTTCTTATAGGTAGATATATTTTCGATGACTAATGGAGTAATCGACGACGTGTCTTCGCTCTTTATCGGTATCGCGTTTAATGAGCGTAGAAAAAGAATTTTCATCTGTAAATATATAGTATGTGAGCGGATATTTACTTACTCATTTCCAGTGCGTGTGAGAAGGTCGTTAAGTACCTGATCATCGAGAAAAATTCACATCGTGCGTAATGTAACCATAAATTCATCAATTTACTGACTACCTATAGTACCACTATTCTAAAGGTAGTCCGATGAAATGCTGTAAATTGATCGTCAGTCTTACTCACAATCACTCGTTTGATTCTTAGGAGGGAGGGCAAATTTGAGCCAAACTTGAGGAATTCTTGTTCTGCTGGTTGGAGATCTACATTGGCCCTGTTGATTAAGCGCAGAGAGAATTCACGAATCTCGGAAACAGGCTTATTTAGTCGAAATTTCGCCTCCTTCATGAGTTGGTCCACCTTGTTTGTCTTTGTATTTTGGAGCTCATTTTCTCTCAATCTCCTCCAGAAACACTCCAGTCAAAGAAGGGCAGAAATTCGCAGATAACTTCAGGTGAACTTTCATTAGCAACCTGGTGGTAACTTTTTTTCAGGGGGGCTCACCTTTATCACCTCTAATTTCAGAAATTTCCATGAGCCTCCTCGAAAGAGAAGTGTTCACCACTCAGAGCATATTTGTACAGTGTATTGGATACAGGCATAGGTATGTAGATGACGTACTGTGCCTAAGAACAGGCTCCAATGGTTTCTTTAAGTGATCAACTCTCTATATCCCTCTATAAAATTCACGCTCGAGGTCGATGGTAAATCCATCAACTCTCTAGACCTTTCCATCACCCTAAAAGAAGGAAAACATGTATTTGAAATCTTCCAGAAGCCTATCTATTCTGGTGTCACAATAGATGGCTGCTCTTACTGTCCGGTCCCCCCTCCCACAAGCATGCAGCTTTTCTTTCTATGATTCATCGGTTAGTGTCGACACTCTCACGCCTGAAGCATTTAAGAAAGAAGTAGATACTATCAAGCTCATAGCGGAGAACAATCATGTGAAATTGCACATCGATAAAATAATCCATGAGAAACTTATTTCTTAATCTCTCGATACCACCACCTTCCGTCCAAGAGACACGAGTCGTAGAAGAGAAAAATGAATCCGCCTCCCTTTCCTCGACATTACTCAAACCTCTACATCTTAAGCCAGCTTTCTACAGCAAGATGAACACCGATCGTACAAAAGACTCCACTCCTACTGAGAGTAAGAGTGGAGTTTACAGGCTCCAGTGCAATGACTGTCTCTTCACCTACTTAAAGCAAACAGGCCGGGCCCTTGAGACTAGATTCAAGGAAGAATGCTCAAACAACGAGTCAACCCAACAAATCAGATTTCGCTGCCCATCTTCTGGCGTCCGGAAATTCGTTTCCAAGGTCTGGAAATGTCCGTCTCTTGCTGGAGGAAAGCTGTAAAAATGAACACGTTTAACTGGAGACAGTGAAATACTGGTGGACCAACAGGATCTCCGAGTTAAGAAAAGAGTGTAACTGTCAGCTCCGGATATACCAGCGTAGTAGAGGCCGCGGAGGGACGCGGGCGGTTGCACCTGAATACTATGCTGGCTCGTAAAAGGCTGAAGAAGGCCATCAAAGAAAGCAAGAGTACTGCATGGCAAGAGTTAGGTGAGATGGCAGAGGATGACCCGTTTGGAAAGCCTTACAAGATAGTGCTGAAGAAGCTGAAGGGCCTCTCAGCAATGAACCGAATGGAACCGGATGTTGTGGGTCAAATCATTTATGGCTTGTTCCCACAGCAGCCACCACCAATGGTAACGCTACCAATATAGTAGAAATGGATGGTATATCAGTCCCGGGTACCGAAGGGGTGGATGCAGCAGTCAATAGACTGCGGGACAAGTATTGGAAGGCTCCAGGGCCGGATGAGATTCCAAATACAGTCTGGAGCGCCATACATCCAGTTGACCCAGCACTGCTTGTTGATACACTTAATGTAGCAATTGCTGGGGGAC
This sequence comes from Aspidiotus rigidus, assembly GCA_035079385.1. Lineage (NCBI taxonomy): Eukaryota > Metazoa > Arthropoda > Insecta > Hemiptera > Diaspididae > Aspidiotus > Aspidiotus rigidus. The sequence continues at coordinate 16,862,345 of JAVHKY010000013.1, forward strand.
TGTTCACTGTGCAATGGAGGAAAGCTAGGCTAGCGTCGATCGATAAAAGGGATAAACCAACTGGTCTACCATCCTCTTATCGTCCCTTTTGTCTGCTGGATAATGTTGGGAAACTCCTGGAAAGATTGATAGCCAATCGACTGGAGAGCTATCTGAAGGAAAGAGATAATCTCTAGTAGTCAGTATGATTTTCAAACTGGACGGTGCACACCAGATGCTGGGATCCGATCGAAGAGGATAGCCGAGTCAGCGATTGCTATGCGTCAGTTTTGCGCAGCTGTCAGCCTTGACATAAGAAATGCGTTCAATTCGATTTCATGGGAGAAGCTCTTGTGGACGCAGGAGTGCCTGCATACCTGCTCAGGATGACCAGCAGTTACCTTAGCTGTCGTGAAATCCAAGCAGAGACGTCTGCTGGTACATTAAAGCGGCCTGTTACTTGTGGGGTGCCGCAAGGGTCGGTCCTCGGGCCACTTTTGTGGTGCGTCACAGTTAACGGGATATTTAAGGTGAAGCTTCCATCAGGAGTTAAGCTTATCTGCTATGCAGATGACACCCTGGTGGTCTGCACTACCGAAACAACAGTAGCGGTGGAGAGCAGGGTAAACCGGGCTCTGGAGGTAGTGACGCGTTGGATCGAGTCGACAGGACTTGAACTTGCAGCTGATAAGACGGAGGCCATTTTATTCACGACCCGTTGGAAGTTTAGTAGCCCACCCACCTTTCGCTTGCAAGGTGTGGAAATAGCATCCAAGAAGCGAATGAAATACCTGGGTATCTAGTTTGACTCAACGCTGAGATTCAGGCACCATTTCCTGATGGCAGTGGAAAAGTGAGGAAGCTAGGAGGACCGAGAGAAGCAAGAACAAGGATCATGATGAGCACCGCCTTGGTGCGCTAGTACGGGCCGACTCCATGAAGATGCCATACAGAAGAAGTTAGATGGTAAAGATGCAACGAAGAGCTGCGCTGAGGTGTGTTAGTGCCTACCGCACTGTCTCGACGGAGGCTCCTTGAGTATTAGCACGTTCACCATAAATCGGGCTCCTTGCTGAGGAGAGAGCGGTGGTGTTCAAAGCAAAGAAGACACCGACGACCACGCAGGAGGCTTTACGGGTCAAGCAGGAGGCCAGGTGCTCCTTGCTCGTAAAATGGAAAGCAAGAATTGCCCAGAGCGAGCTGGGTAAATGGACAACCGCTAGTACATGACTTTGACGAGTGGATGAACCGACACCAAGGTCAGCTGAACTTTCACCTGACGCAGGTGTTGAGCGGCCATGGCATGGCTGCTTCAACAAGTACCTTCATGAGAAGTTAAGGAAAGTTGAGCAGGCAACGTGTTCGCACTGTACCACGCTATGGCCTACTCAAAACCTGTGTACGATCAACATCCAGATCTGCAGGAAGAAGAGGACCAAGATCTTCCCTGAAGAGAGAAGGAGATGAAGAAACTCCAACAGTGCCCTTTTATAGTGTCTATTGTGGTGGTGTTTGTTGTTGTGTGTGTTCTCATGTTTTTGTAGGGGCACTGCAGCTTGGCAGTTGCCGAGTAGAAGAGGGGGGTTCGCAGAGGAGATTCTTCCTTCACTGAAGTTATACCCGAAAGTGTTGATTTCGATGTTGGAAGAAACAAAATTAAAATTGAAAACCGTCTTAATGATCTTTCATAAGCTCTTCTCCTAATGATACGTTTAAAAAGTTGTTTAGCTAAAAATATTATTCTCTGGCGTGGTATAGGGTCCCATAAGACTCACTGTTGGAGGTTGTTGTAAGCTCCCTTCTCTTCAACTGATATCAATCCTCATTCGCATTTCCCCTCGAGTATTGCAATTGATATTCTTTTTTCTATGTATCGTTTTTGGTCATTTAATTAACGAAAACCTTTGATGCTATACTTTCCACTAATAACGATTCAGTTACACGCGTTCTCGTTACCCAGCTAGTCATTTTCCAAGTTAGTATAATTATTATGTCGCCACCAGTTGACGATTCTAAAAAAAGATCTTTCGCGCATATTTTTAATTATCTCTACGACCCGAGTAATTATAAATAATGTTTGGGAATTTATGGTTTTTGTTTTTTTAGGAATTACTCCCGTCGCCGTTTCGTCTTGAGAGCGGGCAAAATTCATACTCGATCACCGTAATAAAACAGTATCGACGATTAGAACGGAACCGGCTTACGAAAAAACATTCATTGACCGGCATTGTCGTCCAACGAGGAGAGGGTGGTAATAACGGAATTTTTCTCTCTCTTTTGCATGCAATTTCGCGACGAGGCGACGATTTAATGTTCGCGATGACGGTGAAGAAGCAGCACGCTACTAGCGGCGCGCGCCGCGTCTCACAAGCGCAGCAGGTGAACGACGTTCGTCTCGGCGGCGGTCTCTTCATTCCACGTTGCGGTCTCGTCGTACGATGTCGAACTATCGGCGACAGAAACCGTATTACCTAGCCGGTGTGCGATCGAAAGTTTGAGTGCTTTTTTTTTTTTTTTTCAAAGAGATTTAAACCTCTTGAAATAGAAGAACGCTTTCAACTTAGGCCGCTACTATGACCGGCCTCCTCGAACTAAATGTGCCGTATACGATTTTGGAGGGTATTGTCGCGACAATTACGATCGCCGGTAATATGTTAGTTCTGGTGGCGTTTAAACGTGAACGTAAATTAAGACGTCGAACTAATTATTATATCGTATCTTTGGCCGTAGCCGATCTGCTCGTCGGCTTGATCGGCATACCTTGCGCCGTATTCGCTAGCATCGGTTTGCCGCGACAAACGCGAGCTTGCCTGTTTTCTACGTCTTTGTTAATCGTGTTGTGTACCATTTCGATATTCTCATTGGTTGCCGTCTCGCTAGACCGTTATTGGGCCATTCTGCATCCGATGTCCTATTCTAGAAACGTCAATTCAAAATTTGCTTTAGGTAAGAATTTTTACTTTGTTGTTTATATCTATTGATCATACCGTCGGGGCCTCCCGCGAGTCCTACGACACTCTTGAAAAGCAGAAGAATGTTCTAATGTCTTCATTTTTTGGACTAATCCAAAAGCGATTCAAAGAAGGGTGGCTTCTAAATTAGGTTTTCTTAAAGAGCTTCTAGCAGCCTGCCTTCAGGACTATGAGCTCGGCGAACTTGAGTTTAGATGCGTGAGAGGAAGTTTGCTTCTTGTAGAAAGATGAATATGTTGAGGGTGGAGGGGAAGTCATCTGGTAGTGCCTCTGTATGGTTGTGAGGGATGGATAAGGAATTGTGGAGTTGGGTCAAGTCGGGGCAGCAGAAGTTTCCTATTTTCTATTTTGCTATATTTTTTTGAAATATTCTCCATCAAGAAGAAGATCGTAAGACAGACCGGTGAAACTTGCGATTCAACCAAAAAAATTGGATATGAGTTCGCTAAACGGGTCGTTGTTGAATAAGTCGAGGAAGAGAGCATTTATGGAAGGCCAAAAAGCGTACAAATATTCCGATTCTCTACAGTTCTGAGGCTAGGACTCGCACACTCTCAAGGGCAAGGTAGGCAACCCACACTCGTATACTATTTAGGTAATATTTGTGGTTTAATAATCACCACGTCCATGTATCAGAAAAATAATCTAACAACTGAGAGAATCAATCTTTATAAGAAATGTAAATTTTAGAAAATTTCGAAAAAATCACTGAGAAGAAGACTTCTTATAAAGTGAAGGAAAAAATGGGTTTTTGCCGACACTAAAATACAACTTTCTCGAAACGTCCGAGCAATAATAGAAGTTGTATCTTAGTGGTGGCAAAAGACCATTGTCCCCTTTATTTCATGAAAAGAAAAAGAACGGGATAAGAGAGGAATACAGGAAGATGATTAGGAATTCCGTGGTTTAATTTTAATGGGCATAAATCGGGTACCGGTATTTAGTCAAACTCAACTCGGTTTAACGGCAAATTTGCGAGTTCAAGCGGATTGTTACAACTGGCCCTAAATTAAATAAAGAGAGCATGACATCATTTGTGTCTCCCACCCCCTCAAACCCGTGAATTTACGTCCGCATAACCTCACTAATTTGACCAGTACATAATTTGTGACTTGATAATCAAGGAAGGAAAGGGGTGGCACCCTTCTCCACGTCGTTAGATGAAAAATAAAATACGAACTGTGACAGATTGATCGTGTTATATTTTTGGGAAAGATTTTTATATTATTTTTATGGAGTGACACCCTATGGATAGTGCAACAGTTATAGAAAGATCATGCTCGAAAAAATGTTCCAATATAAAGGTTCCCACGTGCGAGAATGCCCATACTAGATGTGACCCTCCACTGGATCAAAATTCTGAAAACTTCTGATTATAAACCATAAACAGAGACCGGATTCCTCGGCATTTGGCATTTTTTCTCCTGAAGGGCGAAATGAATGAGATCCAAAATGAAGTTTGAATCATGATAAAGCAGGAAAAAAAATTCTATTTTGCCGAAAAGTTCCGAAATTATTACAAATCTTAGTTTGCAATAGGACTGAGGAATTTCATGCTAAATCGTGAATTTTTTGAAGAATTACCAAATTTTGCCTGAAATCAGGTGGATTTTGTTGAAAAATACTGAATTTTGGACCAATTTTTGTCAAAAAATTCATAAATTTGGGCCTGAAGCTAAATATTTTTGATTGGCAAAAATCAACAAAATTTTCTCTCAAGTAGGGCAGTTTTAATTGAAAATTGGTAAATTTTTTCTTCTAAAATTGATTAGTTCTGGTGAAAAGTAAATGATTTTGGTTCGAAATTGAATAATTTTCATCGATTGTGAGTAAATGTACTGAAGAACGCATATTTCCGCCTCTTTTTTTTTATAAAAAATGCCGAATATTGCCGAATGTTTGAATTTAAGTGCCGAAATTCACTGGCTTTCTTGCCAAAAAATCCGGTCTCTGATCATAATCAACTTCTTTTGAACTCAAGTTATTCCCGATCTCGCAAGATCCATCCATATGAAATTTTTCAGTATTTTGTAAGATATTTTCCTTGAAGTGACACGACTAACTTGGATATAAACGGCCAATTCTTCTTATAATATAATCACATTACGGATATTTTTATGAAAAAGATTTCGATGTTTACGTAACATTAAACCTCTCACCTTGTTTCACTCTGTCTTCCACAAAAATGTATGTAGTTTGAAAATGAAGGCGGATAACGGAATAGATCTGAAAAAATCAAAAATGAAAGGATATAATGTCCAATTTCAGAAAAATGTTAAGACACTTGTTGGTCAGTCTTCAGGCAAATATTGCGAGATTTCGATACTTCTTCTTTTTCTCTCACTCAATATGATGAAGATGGAAATAAATTTAATAAAATACCGAACCTTCACATTTGTTGAAGATTCTAATGAATTTTCCTTCTTCATGATGTAGCGTGGGAGAGAGGGAACAAAAAGTTTCATAATATGAAAAGCTCGAAGACGTTTCGCGTATTTTTCTAGAACGAAGACCGATTTTGCAGAATGAGCGTCCCAAGAAATGGATATGAATCTTTCTTCTTACATAACTATTTTTGAAAGTTGTATGAGCTTCCCTAAGGCCATCGGAAATTTTTTGGTTATTTGATTGTAGTAAAATGAATATCGATTTCGACTCATCACACTCGAATAAAAATAACCGGAGCCCGGATTTTTTGCCACTAAAATAGAAAAGTTCCGGTAGGCCTACTTGATGCTGCATTTTCGGCATTATTCGGCATTTAAAAAAAATGAAAAAAACAAGCGTTTTCAGTACTTTTACAAATTCACGAACAGAATTATTTAATTTACGACCAAAATCACGCGATTTTGACCAAAATAAACGATTTTTGGCGATTAAACTCATCCATAAAAAATCCTAGAAATTTTTCAGTCAAAATTTTTAATTTTTCAACTTTGAACTAAAAATAATATTTTCAAAAAAAACTGTCCAATTTTCATCAAAATTGCTGAATTTTAAGCAAAATAAGGCAAATTTTGTCGGAAATTTTTGTAATTTTAGACGATATATTCAAGAAAATAATTATTTTCGGCAATTTTCGACAAAATGAATTTTTCCCCAGCCTCTACTACCCCCAATACGTACTTCTCTATCATTTTCATGCTTTTCGGATTAGGCAAATGCCGAGAAACCCGGCCTCTGAAAATAACTGATTTCTTGCGGAAAGGCTGGAGGTATCAGCAAGGGATGAGGGTAAATTTTTCACCCTTCTCAAATTTTTCAGGTGTACCTCAATTTATCTACAAAAGACAATCTATCCTATTAACAGGGAACCTGTTTTATGAGGGTTTCTTGAGAAGATCGCCGTGCGCTGTGTGCCATCCGGCGAAAAACTTAGAAAAAATTTCGACTCTCCAGCTATATACGATAGGGGGTGGACTTTTTGCAGAGGAGTGGAAAGTTTGAGAAAATTTGTGGACAAAAAATGGAAGAAAGTGCAAAAATCCCTTCTGAATAAATTTTTCAAGAGCCAAGACCACGTATATTGTGCTAAAACCCGAGCTTTATCAACACTCTTCGGCGTCATGGTTTCCAGTGCCAGAAATTTGCATTCTTCATGTGTAGCAAAAATTTTTCGCTCGTTGAAACAGGTTGATTCCCATATGTAACAAGTGAAACTATGCTACATATAAATTTTTCGACTCGTACTTTAGAAAGTTGTGAAATAAGAGAAAATTGAACCTCGTTAGTTGGGAAAAAGTATACGAAACAATTCTGTGAAGGAGTCACTCTTCAAAAACGACTTTCTTCTCACTCACTTCTCTCACACTAGCAAATTTCTTATACCGACCGTCATCTATTTGTACCAATAGGATAGAATACAAAATCTACAGGATCCAATTTACACCAACACCGTCATCTTTTAAACAACAGCAGAACTATTGCGAGGGAGCGATTTCTGCCCTGGAAAACAATGTACAGAAGAGGAAAGAAATGGAGATAGTAAAGCAGATCGCAGCAGCCAACGGCTTTCCTAGAGGTATGGCTGAGAAAGAGTCCTTCGGAAAATGGAAGCGAAGAGGAGAACCCATGGCAGCTCGGAGACGAAGTACTCCCAATCTGTAATTTACAAAGCAAAGTGCAAAAAGTAGGTGAAAAAAGCGTTAAGGACGGTTAGACAGTTATCACCCTCCCCATATTAAAAACCCACGTAGGCCCCTTCCTTCCGGTCTCATACCGCTCTATAGCCCTCTCCACGTTTCTCGGCAAGTTATTACAAAAATCCTCACCAAAAGACTTCTATTGTATTTAGAATCCAACAATATTCTTTCCCCCTTTTCAGAAAAGGACGGAACACTATACAACCCGTCATCGGGGTTTGAGGAAGTTTTCAGACAGAGGTAAGGAGGCTGGCAGTTAAGTCGACAAGAATCTAGGTCTAGATAACCTGATTCAACCGCTAGACTTAGAGAGCAGGGCTAGTGCGAAAAGCAAGTGGCAGAATCTGGAACTGCGTCAGAGAAAATTTCTCATTTCCGATTAAATTAAATAAAATATTATTGGCCTACCGGTATTTATTTATTTATAAGATTATTTTGTCCGCGGCACTCTTTTAAAACTCCTGGATAAATCTTCTTAAAACTGATAAATGACGCGTAACTGACCCAATTTGGGTCGACATCAATCTATAATACTGGCCGTTGACTCAATGTCGACGTCAACGGTTGGTCAATGGTGAAAAGAAGCAGTCAATTTTTGGTCAAAATGGCGAGTTACGTCGAAGTTGACATGGGAGAGCAAACTTCCGCAATCCTCGTGGACATTTACAACTCAAACAGCATTAGAAGTATACATTTTTTTCATAAGGTCTGAGATTTAATTTCAATTTGAAGTCTGCTCAATATTTTCTCAGAAAATTCATCAAAGGGTCAGTTACCTTTTTTTTTTTTTTTTTCGAAAACAGTTTGAACAGAGAATTGGTGCAGAAAATTATGAGCACTCTCAGGCCTGACTCACTTCTCCACCTTTAAAATAAATGAAAGTTGATAGATATGCTTCATTAAACGAAGTTATAAAACTATCAAAACTATATAGGTATTTCACTTCCTCTATTTTGATACGGCGCATCACACGCTCGAACAGCCCTACGATGGGTTGTGAATATTTAAAATCTCAAGGCTCAATTACAAATACTCGCATAATTAATCTTAGGTAGCCTTCCCTTCTTGTCGAACGCGTATCAGTTCAACTGTCATACTAATATATAGGAACAAAAAAACGTACGTTTGATTAGCGTCGATTATTGCAAAACTCGAGTAGTTTATTTTCTTTTCGATTCATTTGAGTATTTTCGGTGCACGCGGTTACGACTAGATCAGATCGCGAGTTCGTGAGAAATTGTTTACCGCCGTCGTCAATATTATCTGCTTTCGTTGAATTCGCGCGATAGACGTCAAATTAACTTAGTAGCGATTTGTTTATATTGAAATACATTTTTTTTTTTTTCTTTCGGTCAGATCGAGCATAAATGACGCGCCTTCCGATAGAAATTTTAAAAACACACATACTAATGTTCTAAAGCTCAGTGGGAGTTCACAAAATATCAATTTAGCCTCATTTTTTTTTTTTTTCCCATTTATTAAGAAAATTTAGGATGATGTAAATCTGTCACTGAATTTCTAGAGAAAGAACTTTTTTAATTTTTCCAGTTCACATGCTCGAATATAATTTACTTTTTCTAATAATTAATATTTTTATAGACACTTCGGTGACTTTGCCATACTTACGAACGTTTTAACGGACTTTTAGAACTCAGAATATGAAAATTGTATTTGTAGTAAAAATGAAACCTTGAATTGGTACGATCGTAAAGATCATAAATATGTGAGATACGAGCGAGTAAAATAGAGATATTTTTGTATGTTTCATAAAATTCCCATCATCCTTATTATGTTTCATTACTGACCACCACAGAGGACGCATCTAGGAAGACTTTTATCTCTCTTTTTCTCTCTCCCTCTCTTGGAAGGAAACGTAATTCTGTTCAAAAAATCTCAGGAAGAGCAATACTTCGTGTCTTTGCACTACTTTTTCATCCGATTCGAGTAGAAAAGCACATTTAGAGGAAATACCCGATCGTCAATAAAATGCTCAAAAATTGATAGTTGAATATTTTCTTCAAGTACGAATAATACTAGGGCTCGTTTCCTCTAAATAAGTTATCCACACTTGCTCGATAGTCAGCGGAAAATTTCGCTTACTTAGAAAATCCGTTCTTTTCTGCCGCATCGAATGTATCAACAAGCAGTGCTGAGTCAACTGGATGTATGGCGCTCCAGACTGGATTTGGAATCTCATCCGGGCCTGGAGCCCACAGTCTATTGACTGCTGCATCTACCTCCTCGGTACCTAGGAGGGATACACCATCCTCTTCTACTATTGGTAGCGTTACCATTGGTGGGGGGTGCTGTTGGAACAAGCCATCAATGATTTGACTCACAACATCCGGCTCCATTCGGCTCATTGCTGAGAGGCCCTTTAGCTTCTTCAGCACAATCTTATAAGGCTTTCCACACGGGTCGTCATCTGCCATCTCACACAGCTCTTGCCATGCAGCACTCTTGCTGTCCTTGATGGCCTTCTTCAGCCTTTTACAAGCCAGCTGGTATTCAGGTGCAACCGCCCGCGCCCCTTCGCGGTCTCTACTACGCTGGTATACCTGGCGCTGACGGTTGCACTCTTTTTATAACTCGGCAATCTTGTTGGTCCACCAGTAAACGGCTCTCCTCTTCTTTGGTGGACCTTGCCTGGGCATGGTTACATCGTGACAGTCTTGATCATCCTCTCTGGTGCCACCTCCACATTACCTTCTTGCTCTTCTTCTTGATCCCATGTGAGAACAAGGTAGCTATGTTCCGTATGTTAGTATAATTAACTCTTCCTACCACCTTATACTAGGTCTGGCATACATTAGTTTAAAAATTTCGAAATTTGCTACTTTATAAGTTGCCCTATAATAATGTACTGGCTTAGTTACTGAATATTCTTCTAATGTGTAGTAGATTAGGACCAGAAAAAGAGATGGCGGAGCGAGGGAGCGTGTCAGCCACTTAGCCTAAAATCTCGCTAAGAAACATATATGGAGAGGACCTGCTTACTATGACATCACCATGACCGAAATAGACGTATCAAAAGTCGATCTAATCGGTAGAACGTTTCAATATGATCATATTATATTATATCGAAGGGTTGCCTAAAAATATTAGTTAAGGGAAATGTGAACGAACCCAGAGTGCGTGAGGCCGTCAGCTAGTTAGCCTCGAAGATGAAGAAAGCAATTAAAATACTACACAACGTGTCTTTCAAGGAGACATCTTAGCTTCTGTGCCATGTTTTTGAGCGGGGAAGCCGCCATCCGTTTTGTTGGTTGGGGCGGGGGAGGACATCCTCGAAAAATGGGTGCGTCCGACTTTTGTGACGTCATCATTTTCGAAAAAATGTCCTCGATGATGATAATAGGAGAGGGCGTAAAAACATTTCGACTTGCAAGCTACGTACGATAGAGGAGACTTACAAGGATTTCGACCTTTCTTGAACGTATAGACCATTTTTACCACTGGAAGTTAGGGAGGGTATTGGACTTGGACCATTTTTTTCGATTTGAATTTTTTGCTGGACACCACACGGCGTATGAGAGTTGAATAAAGGGAGAAGGTAAGAGAGTCAGTTTGGGTGGAGATTTTTGATAATGGCCGAGTGTATGTTGTCGAGCCCAGGGGTGTTCATTTGCGAGGGGAAGTGGTGGAGGGTCAAAAAAAAAAGTCTCTTGCTGGAGTTTATGTATCGTAATTTGCGTTTGAGGATACGAAAGTCTAACATTCAGCTAGTGATTCGGAGATAATAAAAGAGTCTGAGGTAATCGTGTTGTTTGTTTTTAGTTGGGCGATGGGAAGGAAGGAACCATTGCCTGTGAGTTTCTCGATTTATCTCTCCACATAGTAGGGATAAACCCAGGGTAGTTCAATCCCGAAACAAATGAGCTTCAGGACTATTTCTTACCGGAACGGACCAGAGTTCTTCCTTTGACGCGGACTTTTTTGTAAAGTATCGAATCAGTTTGAGTGCGGGTCGAGTTGTAGGCACGCAGGATTTTTTTACGAGTTATTTCGTCCGACCACCAAGGGACTTGATTTGTTTTTTTTTCTGATGTGTATGGAATGGAAGATTCCGCACCATCACTTATGAACTTGGTGAATAAGATTAAAAGGGTCTGAGCGTGAGGAGGTATTTGAAGTGAGGTCTTGAAAGAGATTCCAATTGGCTATGTTGATGAGCAGCGAGGGGAGGGGTTGAGAAATTGTCATGGGGTAACATTCGTGATTAGATAAGGATTGGGAAGTGATCACTATTGCTTAGGTCGGGGGGTGATTCCATATTAAATCGTTCTATTTATTGCAGTACTTATAAGGACTCACCCTACTTTCCCACCCATTCATTTCCATTGCCTAGTCCCCGTGTTGCTCGAATTATCCCGTTGGGCCTTACCTATACCTGAAGTAATATACAAACTACATATACTCGTAATTTACCGCTGCCTCTATCTAGAAGTACTAAACTTGACACTTTTCCCAACACTACCCTCTGTTTCACACATGGATCAAAAATCAAAAACCAAGTCGGTTTCGCGTTTTCAATTAGAAACGAAATCTTTTTCGTCTACACAGCAACTCTGTATCAATTTTAATGCTGAAATCCAAGCAATACCCCGCATTTTCCTATATCGCCAATGACTCCTTGTCCGCCTTAAGGGCAATTAACAATATAGACTCTACACACCCACTCGTCTCACACATCCATGATTTTCTCTTCGTTACCTTATCATCTCTTCGTTGTGACGTGACTTTAATCACGGTTCCCAGTCATCTGGGGATGCAGGGTGATGAGGAAGTCAATTTAGCCGCCAAAACTGCCACAAAACTTCCACAAATTAACTCCCGTCTCTTTCCCAGCACTGAAAGTAATCTCATCCACGCCACTCCCTCTAAATTATTTACGAGTGGGTCACACTGAAATTCAATTGAATTTAAATGAATGATAATATGGACAGAAACTGGAGAATGGTATCTTTTTACACACATTACAAGGCTCCCTTTCTGGTGATCGTTTCGGGCTGAAATTCAATTGAATTTAAATGAATGATAATATGGACAGAAATTGGAGAATGGTATCTTTCTACACCTATGACAAGGCTCCCGTTCTGCTGATCGCTTCAGACAAAATCAAATCTTATCGAACAAATTAACCAAATAAAAGCCATCTCCAAATTGGTCACTCATGCTCACCTTCTTTCCAGCCCATTCCCGCTTTCATACCTCACGGTTACTCATATTCAGCTTCTACTCAACAAATTTCACCGTCCATCGAAACAAGTCTCGTCGATGACCTTCCATCCATCCGAAACATCATCTCTTATCTAAAAGCAGCAAATTACAACCAACGTACCGGAAATCAATTCACCATCAAGCTTACAATCCGAGTGCAGTTAAACGACTGTGAAATGAAATAAATAAAAAATAAGGTAAACATTTTTACTCGTAAATTTCACGTCGTATTATTAGACTACTTATTATTGAGCAAAAGATATTCGTTTCATTGACACTAGAATTACGATGACATACACAGACAGTTCTTCTCCACTTCGCAATTTGGGTGAAAATAAAATCTACTCTCCAAACTCCTACTTTTTCATACACTCTTTTCGATATCAAAAATTTGTCCTCTTTTTTATCGCGAAAATGTTAACCGAGATTTATCTGAACTGAAATTATTATTCAGATAATCGAAGAATTATCCATTTTCCCTCATATCTTTCATTTCCTTAAACATCTTCCGGAATCCATCACAATTTGACTTACATAATTCATAACAAATTTGTTAAACGAGGTAAGGCCTAGTTGCCATCCTCCAACACCCTGTTTATTTTTATTTTTATTTATTTATTTATTCATTTATTTATTTATTTATTTATTTATTTATTTATTTATTTATTTATTTTTTATTATTATCATTATTTTGTATTTTTGTATTTTTTTTTCCTTCTAAATTTCTGTAATTTTGTTTTTCTCTTCCTTGTTTTGTAATGTTTTTCTTTTTATTTTTATCTTTATTTTTTATTTTGTTTATTTGTTTATTTTTTTTTTATTATTTTCACCATAAAGGGTGTATAAAGAAAAAAAAAAAAAAAAAAACTTTACTTCCGCACACAAGAGAAAAAGTATGATAGAATTGTTGAGGAAATTCGACTCCTCTGTCGAAAGTCAACGACTTCATTTACAATTTACCTGTCTAGTTTTTCCGTGCTGGTGAAGCTGCAGTTTCAGTAGACTTTTTAATTCGTACATCTCTGCACAAATGAACGAATTTTATAGAATTAGATTTTTTCAGTCTTTTTAAAATTTCAGAGTGCAGACAAAATTACTTGTAACAAAGGATGAGAAAAAGTTTGGGCGTGGTACGATTTATTTTTAGGTACCCTAGAAATTTCCCCGAAAACAAGAAGCAAAATATTAGGTATTCTAGGAAGACATCTTCGATCATGTTATATGACGAATAATAGTAGGAATTTCATCAATGAGCCCTTTTGTTTTTCTCTTTCGTGATATCATTCATTCGAGTACGACGCTCACAAACTAAGATAATTGCATTAAAATATAAGAAATACGAGCACACAATCACAAAGCGTTCATTTCGGATTGATGATGATGAGACGTTTTAAGGCAAAAGGCACCTACGCAATATTCGCTATACTTGTACGGAAAATCAAAAGTCAGTACTACATGCTATTCTACTCTTGCAAATCGTCAGAATGAACGGAATGAATCGACGTTTAACAATATATCACCTGCAGGTAACTAAATACTATATATCGAGCGAAAGGTCGTTGATCTGACATCGTGGAGTCTTACGTATCTGTTGAACACTACGTATTTCTCATTTATATCCGTAAACTGATCATCGACGTATTATTTCTAGAGAGGGTTAATGAATCGTGTGTTACATACGATGTATATACGAGAAACAATGCCGTTGAGGAAATGTCAGGCTTGAGACGACCGATGATGACGGTAATGACTCCCCGTATTGTTCCTTTTCGCTGTCTAGAAAGCAATTCTAACTAACCTCATGTGTTTCTACGGAGTGTACTTCTGGTTTTAAAAGGTGTTACATACCGTTCAAACCAATTTAAATTTCGCGTTGTTTAGAGTACATCTTGATCTTCATTCTGAGGGTGATATTATTCATTTTTTTTTTTAATTTTCTTTATTATGTATTATATATTACTCAGAGTACTCCGGGTGCTTTTACAATTTCATTTCTCGCACCCAAAGGACCCTGATTTCGAGTTCGTACAAGATTGAAATTTGTGCAGAGTTCTTTTACGTAATTTTTGGTTGCATGTAATAAAAAAAACTGATTTTTTTTTCTCTCGAATAATACCTGACCGTGGACAGTTATATTTAACTTAATTCCCATAAGGGTAACTTTTTTTTTTTTCGTTATTATTATTATTATTATTATTATTATTATTATTATTATTATTATTATTATTATTATTATTATTATTAGAGACCGGGTTTTTTTGGCATGAATAATGAAAAATTTGGTGCTGAAAATCGAAAATTTGGCATTTTTTGGCACAAACAAAAAAAATACAAAAAGAATGATTGAAAGGCATGCAGAACTAACTCAAACAGTATTTTTAGGTTGTATCATAATAATTAAATGTTTTCCAAGATTCTCTTGAGTAAAATTGTAAGGAGCGATGACTTTATGACTCAGCTAATGGTAGTATGAGAATAAAGCATAATTTCTCTCTTTTCTCGTTGATGTTACCATATAATTGAAGTTTAACCTCTTTTTTCTCTCTATTTTTCTTCGATATTTCTTTACTTCAGCAATTTCACCACTTTTTGGCATTATTTGGCATTTATACTCGTTTTTGGCATTTTTTGGCACAATCAAAATTTTTTCCCAGGCTCCCTAACCCCTCAAGCGTATTTTTATTCGGTTTTCATGCTTCCCGCCCTCCAGGAAATGATTTGACAAATGCCATCGAATCCGGTCTCTAATTATTACTATTATCATTATTTATTTTACCTATTTCGTTCAAACTATTCTATAAGTTTTTTATCCCTCAAAATTCCTTCGACTATAATATTAAAATAGAGATAGTAAAGCAGATCGCAGCAGCCAACGGCTACTCTAGAGGCGTGGCTGAGAGAGAGTCCTTGGGAAAATGAAGGCGAAGAGGGGAACCCATAGCAGCACAGAAATAAAGTACTCCCGATCTGTAATTTAGGCACATAGTAAAGTACACAAACAAGGTGATAAAAGAGTTAAGGACGGTTACGATGTGAATTTAACAACTCGCCCATAATGAAGAGAATAAGCAACGACCAGATGGAAGAAAATGACAGAGAAAGCTTGAGCAAAGTGTACAAACTCAGTTGCGAATAGTGTGAAGGCGTCTACATCGGTGAGACGGGGAGAAAGTTCGTCGTCTGGAGGAAAAAAACACGAAAATCGAGAGAGATAGAAGATGGCAGGTCTAGAGCAGGCAAATAAGAATAATTATTCATCGGGGCGGAAGGAAAACCGATCAAAGCTGACACAATATATTGATCATCACTAGGTGTGTCATTGTGATAAAAGTATATCCTTTTCAGAAATAAACTTGTCACAATGACGAACATCTCAACTGTTTTCAAAAACAACCGCTCCCTCTTCGTTCTAAAAATACCAGGATGAGTAAGAGCCTAATTATTTATAGAGTAAAAGTTCCACAAAAAATTCTCGTCTACCGGCCAGTGTTTCTCATTTGAGTTAGAAGATTGCCTTTTCCAATGAGTATAACAAAAATCTTCCCCTCGTCGCTTGAATTTCAAATTGGTTCATCCTTTTGGTCCTGCTACTCGTGTTTCCGAAGGTACAAATTGTGGGAAATAAGGAGTTGGAAAATTGTTGTACAACAAGCATGCAGATTGCTGAATGATCTTAGTAATGGAGTTGTGGACATCAACACGAGGACCAGTAATCAGCAACAGTATTGGTGTATGGTCTTTACAACGTGTACGGTAAATCCAGTGGTGATAACTGTTGCGGCTTACTTGTTACACTTGTATTAGGCTCCTGCGTACATTGTACATTTTACTACTCTCGCAATCCCCTTGTCAAGTTCATACTTTGAGTGTGCGTCGCGCGGCCTCATCATTCCACAATATGGTAGCAGCGCTTGGTTCCAATTTACTGATCTCTAGGTGGGAAGATCTAGCTGTACCCGCTGCTGTGGCTCGCTTGTTACACTCAAGTTCTCAACTCCGTTGTATTGCTTGTCACTAGTGCGCGTCCGCTGCACATTCTGGTAGCCATTATTATTAACCTCGTAGAAGATGACCCTATGTGGACATTAGGGTGGACATCACTCAAAAGCTGACCATTCTTCGACATGGTAACAGCGTGTGGTTCCAATTTACAGACCTCTAGATTGTGGTGTTGGAGTGTTTAGGATAGATTCAGTTGTGCCTACTAGTGTAGACAAATTAGAGCCATATTGAAAAAAATATATATATATATATTTTCCCGGAGCAAACGTTTCTTTGCTGAAAATGGTTCAGGATGTGGTCCTGAAAAACAAACTAAAAATCCAGCGTTTTCGCCCTGGAGCTTCTTTCTTTATGGGGGTTAAAACCCCACAAAAATTGGTTTTTCGCCTATATAGCGCGAAATTGAAATTTTATTGAAAAATATTTCAAACAAAAGTTGTTCCTCGTTAAATTTTCTATCAAATAACGTATACAATTTTCAGCCTATACCAATTTGTGCCTTTGCAAAGGCCGTTCAAAAGAGGATCAAAATCAGTTTTTCCAAAATTTTATTTAAAAATGTTTCAAACAAAAGTTGTCCTCGTTACATTTGGTATAAAATGAGCTATTCAGCCCTTAGGAGGTTCTTTTTTATAGGGGTTCAAACCCCCCAAGATTTTGCTCAGATCTTGTCTAATTGACATTTTATTGAAAAATGTTTCAAACAAAAGTTGTTCCTCGTTAAATTTCTTACCAAATAACGTATTCAATTTTCAACCTCGGTCAATTAGTGCATTTGGAAAGGGCGTTCGAATGAGGAACAAAATCAGTTTTTCCATATATCTCCCAAAGTTGAAATTTTATGAAAAAATGTTTCGAATAAAACTTGTTCCTCGTTGAATTTCCTATCAAATGAGCTATTCAGCTTTCATTATAGAGTAATTAGTCTGTGAAAAAAGTGTGTTAGGTACATTTTTCCTGTAGGTTTCCTGAACTGAATCTTAGAGGTCGTCTCTCGCACATGACTCGAGCCCCTCCTTCCGTTTATGCCCTGCTTACCAGTTTTCTACGCTTTCTAATAGTGGTAGTGTACGTTAGCCTGCCGACTTACAGTAGTCGTATATTCGGGGTGGTGGGACTTGATTCTTCGCCTGTGATTCCCGAGGAATCGACGTCAGTACTGGAGTCATGGTCAGCCTCCTCGTCCTGACATAGTACATCCTGCAAGTCGTCGTAAATGTCGTCTACTACCTCTAATACTCCACCAGCATTGAGGCTAGTTGCCCAATCTTATTGGTGAACATTTTAATTCTAGGAGGAAAAAAAACAACTATTTTGAAGAAAAATTCAAACAATAAGCTACTCATGGTTAAGGCATGATGATAAGCCATTTGAGAAGTATAGTGAAGACAGTTAAACACTATAAGAAAAGAATAAGAGAGGTGAATTTGGCTCTGCGTTGAAGAAAAAACTGACCAACATTTTGAACAGTACCTCTTCATAATCGAGATCGGAATGACTAAAATACACGTTTTTTCTTCGATGGAAGTGCAAAATTACCTTCTTTTATGTATGGAATATCTATTGTTCACCTGCTTTTCGGCAGATACAAGCATTTCTAAAACCTTTGGTGCACCCACTAGAAATAAGTTATAGGAGGTGATCTGGCGAGGCGCTGGGGCTTCGTTCATTGTTATAGGCTCCAATATTCCATCGATTCGCTTCCATCCCCATTATAATGAATCTTTTTTATGACCAAACCACAATTGTACTTGATGGTACACTCTGTATAAATGAAACCGTGCAGCCTCTTCAGTGAGAGGTAGAGAGGCCATTTACTTTCCGGTGGACTTTTTTCACGAAAAAACCGACATTTGTTCATTGGCTTGTCTCTTGTACTACCGCAGATCAGAGAGTATTGCAGCTGCTATTAGAGTCTTCGATACAACACGACTTCGATTGTTTTTATTTCAATACCTAGGCACCACGCAAGCCATGAATATGAGAGAAATATTTATTTTATTTCCATCTTTTCAATATTTCTATCACTGGTAAAAAAAAAAAATAGTCTTCACAATCTGTAATGATGCAAAACTTCCATAAATCAGCACCAAAACTATCTAAATATAAGGAAAATATGGCACATCCTTATCCCCTTTTTACAGACTAGATTCTCTATCCTGAAAGCTGAATAGTTCATTTGATAGGAAATTCAACGAGGACCAACTTTTATTTGAAACATTTTTTCATAAAATTTCAATTTCGGGAGATATATGGAAAAACTGATTTTGATCCTCTTTTGAGCGGCCTTTGCAGGCTTTGCCGGGCCACTAATTCATCTAGGCTGAAAATTGAATACGTTATTTGGTAGGAAATTTAACGAAGAACAATTTTAGTTAGAAACATTTTTTAATAAAATTATAATTAGACAAGATATAAGCAAAAGACTATATCTTGGGGTGTTTAAGCCCCTATAAAAAAAGAACCTCCTGAAAACTGAATAGCTCATTTTATACCAAATTTAACGAGGAACAACTTTGGTTTGAAATATTTTAAATTAAAATTTCAATTTTGTGAGATATATCGAAAAACTGATTTTGATCCCGTTTTGAACGGCCTTTGCAAAGGCACTAATTGGTATAGGCTGAAAATTGTATACGTTATTTGGTAGGAAATTTAACGAGGAACAACTTTTGTTCGAAACATTTTTTCATAAAATTTCAATTTTGCGTGATATAGGCGAAGAACTAATTTTCGGGGGGTTCAAACCCCCATAAAAAAAGGAAGCTCCAGAGGGAAAATGCGGGATTTTTAGTATGTTGTTCGAACCATTTTCAGCAACGAAAAGTTTGCTCCAGCAAAATTTTTTTTTTTTTTTCAATATTGCTCTAATTTGCCTACACTAGTCACTGTACGGCAAAGACTGTAATGAAGAACACCCCGATGGTGAAGGAATATTTGGGAAAACCATATGGATGAAATAAAGAAGACTCTGGGAGCAGATGGAGATTGCAAAGGCTAAGAGGAGAAAAGCCAGTCTGGGACTTCAAAACAAGACTTTATCCGCTTTGAATTAAACTTAAGGCCACTGCTCATTTTTCGTGGTTAACCTCCTTCAAGGGTTTTTCTTTGTTTTTGCTCGCTCAGGTTTCCAAGTAGTCGCGAGAGGATGGCAATTATAAACTTTCACTCTCTTCTGGAATTTTTGATGGACAGAAAATACTCATTATAATCACTACTGAACAAGAAAAAATGAGCATTGAATTCAGCGTTGAAAATCATTCTAGAAACACATGTTCAAATGACTGCTACAAACGAAAAATTTTTTTTGTTCAGCAGTGATAATCTATTGTGTTGCGATTGCGAAATTTCGGTGAAACCAAAATATGCACGAGAGACGGGACTGTGGTCGGAGTCCATAACGGTTTGGGGGCCGAACTCACGAAATTTTCATTTTTTCTTTGTTCGACATTGTGGTGATTTTTTTTTACTAAGAAATGTTTCCGGCGCTCAGTTCTCTTTTGCTACAGGCGCTATTAAAGGGCGATCATAAACTATTTTTCGACCTTCCTGATATCGTTAGATTTGACTTGACCTTCACACTCCTCTTACCTCACGTAAGGTACTCGTTGAAGATTTGAGTAGAGAAACACGTTTTGTTGAAAATTAGACCCAGTTTGCAATATCTTAGACTGTACTTCGTAGCAAAAAAAAAAGTATTTTCCGAGACCTCCTCCTCTTAACACGAGATTTCGTGAGATTCGGCTGGACTCTCTCCTACTTTGTAATTTATGGCCGCCATCTTGCAACAACCGTTCGAGGAAATGAAAAATGTTGAGGAGAGTCGTCTGATATTGCTACAGTGTAATTGTGAGGAGTGGGTGAATAGTTGCGGAGTGAGGCTAATTTGAGGCACGAAAAGATGTGTTGAATGGATAGAGGGAGGGGTCACTTTCACAATGAGGATATGAAAAAGGCATAAGATGAGTGATGGGATGGTTTTGTGTGAGTCTAGTTCGACGATCGAGGGATGGAATATTATTTTCAATTTGGGCCAGCTGTAGTTTGAGTGAGATTTGAGGTGCGACCAGGCTTGGGTGATGTATTTGGTAATGTGTTCAGAGAGGTCGGAACGGGAGGGAAAGAAAGAGGGGTCGACTGATGGGTGATTGGCTGCCTTTTTGGCTTCATTTTCGATTTTATTCGTTTCCGGAGATTCCCTCGTAGCTGCGTTCCCAGATGAAGAATATTAGAATGGAGTTTGTGGTGATGAGAGTGTGAATACAATTCATGTGTGGATGAGAAGAAGAGCGGCTGGTGATAGCATTAATCTTATCGACAGAACAATTTATAGAATAAAACGCGCAATGCTTAATTTCAGACTGAGGTATTTACGCAGCTGCGTAAGAATTTTTTGTTTTGTATTCTCCCTCTTGTCATCTACGCTTAATAACTTTTTCAAATTTACTTCTTCCGCTTTTTCGAAATTTTTAGCCATATTCTTCGCGTAGCAGCATCAAAGAAGGCTCTGCGAGATAATCGAAATTAGTAAGAATTATACTGTCAATTTTAAAAGCCTAGGGCCAAAGTGAATTTGATTTAATTTATTGTGCTTCACGCGTAAAAATTGATAATTAACTAGCATTAACGATGTTCAACTCGTTCACCTTTGCCGGTCATTACCATGGGCTACTTAGCTTTATTTGACCTTTTGACTGTCTCCGTTTGTTCAGTCTTTTCCATTTAGTTATCGTTCTCCCTTTTCCATTATATCTCTCTTTCTCTCCTCCTTATCATTTCTTTCAAATCTCCGCCTTTCCATCGCCGTCTCTGTTTCGTCTCTCCCATCTCTTTATTTCTATTTATCGAACTTCCAGTCATTGTGAATTTTCCTATCTACTGTTCATGATTACTAGAATTTTCTGAAAGTCATTTTCCATTAATTTTCTTTTGAGATGAATGTATTTCTTTCGTTGTCCTCTTTTCGCTCGCCTGTTCTCCGAATTCTACTTTTCTTCCTACGTTTAATTTTTTCATTCGATATCAATTTCTTTGCTCCGTACTGTCCTCTTTTTCTTATTCTCTTTCCCTTTTATCATTTTTGAAAATTATTGACTTTTACTATCTCGCTTCCTCAGTCTGCTTCTTTTGACACATCGTTTTCATCTTCATGAGACTTTCAACTTCATTTTTTTTTTTTTTAAATATCAAGCGAATAGAAGAATGCGTTGTGTGTGTCCGTGTCGTACTTATGGGAGGTGAAAGGTAGCCCAGCCACCGCGACTCTCCTCGACGTGCTGCTGTTCAACCGTTGTCAGAGCTTTCTAGGTCCTCGTTGGACGTTGGTTCTGCCTTGATCAGGTTCCCTTAGCTCAGGCTACAGGATTATCATCAGTTGTGTCGCAACTGGAGAACAAGGGCTTAACCATCCTATATAATAAAGCACAGTTTGTTTACATTTCGTACGTTCTGTCATCATTCATACGTTCTGTCATCATGCGCGGAATCCGTCGGTGCCGCCGGGGTGCGATCACTCGGTCCTACATGGCGATATCAAGGGTGCTATCAGTCGGTCATCGCCGTAGTTGATACTTTTTTCTTATTGGTCTAGAAAAGTTTTATTATCATCATCATTCTGTCATTATTATCACTCGGCTGTTTTAGTTCGAAATGGGAAGTCGGACTCGGAAGAGAACACCCAAACGATGAGATTTATTTCAGAAATAATAACGAAACGAAATTCCAAATTGTCCGATAATATCGGACGACGTAGATATTTTAGTGGGTATTATTTATTCATGATCGCATCTAGCTTCGACTTTTCGTGAATCATGAAATTCGGAACAAAGTAGAACTAGCGAAAAGTTCAACTCAAGATTTCTTGAGAATATCCATATATATACGAAATAAATGCCCTGGTTTTCTGTTTTGTTTTGTGAGGAAAGTCGATCCGAGAAATAGAAAGTAGTTCGGTGTGTTTTTGATCGATTGAATAGATAGAATCGTGGTTCGAACTATAAATACAGAACGTGATCTATTATATCATCATCCTCTGTTTCCTTTGTATTATCACTCTGCTGTTTCAGTGCGATACTGTTCGAAATCGAAAGAGAACTGAATTAAGAAACGATGAGATTTATTTCAGAAGTAGGTAATAACGAAACGCAACTGAAAATTGTTCCATAATATCGGAAGACGCAGATACTTTATTGGGTATTATTGATTCGCTTGCGATGGCATCTAGCTTCGGTTTTTCGTGAATTATGAAATTTGGAAGGAAGTGGAATTAGGCCTAGGTAGCCAAAAGTTGAACTCGAGATTTCATGAGAATACCAATACAAAATATTTCCCTGGTTTTCTGTTCTGGTTGATGATCAACGTCAATTTACTTTTTGAAAAAAAAGAGACCGATCAGATTTATTTCACAAACACAAAACAAAATTTAAAATTGTTTGATAATGTTGGAAGATGTGAACCAAAATTTTAATGGAGGATAACTTAGTATAGGTACTTATTGATTCATGATCGCATCTTCCTTCAGCTTTTTGTGAAAAATAAAACCTGATTATTCTAGATCGCATGAAATTATAGCCCCTTTAATTCAAGTATTCTATCAATCGAATCAATCAAATGGTTCGATACTGGTAACTTATATAATAAATACTTCATCTAAAAAAAAAAAAAAAGTATATATTATAGGTATCTGATTCCTGCTCAGTACCTATTTTAATTTAATTAATATACTGTTCAAAATCAAAAGAGAACCGTACTGCGAAACGATGAGATTTATTTCAGAAGTACCTACCTATAATAATAAACAAAACGTAATTGAAAATTGTCCGATAATATCGGAAGACGGAAGACGTAGATATTTTATCATATTATTGGGTATTATTGATTCTTGATTGTAAATAAGTTATCTAGCTTCGGCTTATTGTGAATTTATGAAATTTGGAACAATAAAAGTAGAATTCGGTAGGTATGGTATAGGTATAGCGAAACGTTGAACTCAAGATTTCCTGGGAATACCATAAAACAAAATAAACACCCTGGTTTTCTTTTGTGAGTGATTTAAGTCAATCGGATGAAAAAACTGACGAGCGCAAGTGGATCATTATACTTATATTAACCGGAGAAAGAGTTTAAAAATAGTGAGTCGTCCGATGTGTTTTTGATCGATTGCATAAATAGAACAGTGGTTCAAATTATAAATACGGAACGTGATCTTTGATCGCGTGAAATGATACTTATCTGCTCTGATTTATTTATTAATCAAATGATTTATTTATTAATCGAATTGTACAATACTGCCGTAGATGAAAAATAAAATATAGCATCAATTCTCGACGTCACTGAATTCAAGATTTCAAAGAAACACCCATTGCAAATATACCTACGCTAGATATTGTGGTTTAAATTATGAATACCGAACCGATTGAAATGATATTTGCGCTAATTTATTTATTGATCAAATTATTTACGGATAATATCGGTGGATACTTAATGAAGAAAATTTCATTGAGCCGTAGGTAATGAGATTTGATGGGGTTTTAGAGATTTTCCTGACAAGAATATTGTTATTGGATAGAAAGTGAAGAAACCCAAGTCTTGCTGTTGACAGATATAGGAGTAGGACAGAACTACGTATGTTCTTTGTCTGAGTTTTGAACTGAGTATGTAGGTACTGCGTGGGAAGTGGGAATGAAAATCTGCTCTGTCATGTCTCTAGGTATCTTTTTTCATGCCATCTTTTTACAGGCAGAGCGATAGTCCGTCGCGTCGGCGGCGTGTTCTACAGCGAGCGCGGAGCGCGAGTCGGCGAAGCGCGAGGCTGCCAGGCGCCGCAGGCCTAGCCGCAAGCGGCTAGTCCTATATAATAAATGAGTTTATATAGTATAACACTGTGATCTTATTGGCTATAACAATGCTGTTTTGTGGTTGGTTCACTTCTTGGAGACTTATTCTTACAATAATATGACAATAGCCTGCCATACACGGGCGGATTTTTGGACGGATTTCCGATCCGCGGAACAGATTCGCTTTTCATCCGTTTACCCACAAACAGCAGTGACGGATAAGTGGGCGGAGCGAACGAAATCCGTCAAAAAATCCGCTCGTGTATGGCAGGCTAATGTGTTCTTATTGGCTAAAACATGCTGCCCTTTTTCAACAGGCTACAGGAGTTCGCCACTTCTTACCTCTTTTATACATTGTTTTCCAAGGCAGAAATCGCTCCTTAGCAAAAGTTATGAATTGTGCCTGGAGTGGTGGCACCTGTCGTTTAAGATGATGGTGTCGGCGTGAATTGGATTCCTGTAGATTTTGTATTCTATCGTGTTGTTCTCCAGTGAGAGTGTTCGGTCCAAATAGTTAATTAAAAGAAACAACGAGGCTTTTCCCGCACTGTAAGCTGGGCCGAAGCGTCACGGTATTTTAATAAAAAACAGTGCGGGAAAAGCCTCGTTGTTTCTTTTAATTATTTATCCTTGCACGCGAAAAATTCGTCCACCTTCAAATAGTTAATGACCTCATTGCCCTTTTCCACTGTGAATTTGACGCATTCGTTTCCAGAAGGAATCCGTCCACCTTTCTGTGAGTGGCTGACCACACAATTTGGATATAATCTACGTATCTAGCCCAGTGTTTGATCGAGTTTTTCAACTTGCTACCTTTCAATGACTTGTTTTCCATGTCATACGAAAATATCTCTGCCAGTATTGATGACACCCCCATTGGATCTTATTAACCAGTAGCCTCATCACACGGTTCGTTTTGTGGAGTCTTACTAACCTCTTGAATTTTGGCGATACCATGTTTTTCTTGAGCGTCCTTTCATTGCCTTTGATACCGTTTTTAACCTGTTCTGGTATTTCATGGTCAGGAAAGCTTCAGCTCTTGGCAAAGCCACCGAGAGGAGAAGGGAGAGTTTTCCAAACGTCCCGAATTCATGTTAGGTTAGGCCTAAAGGGAAACAAATAAAAACAATTATTTCTCGGGTCTGGTTTGGCTTTTGATATCCATTTTCTGCAGTAGAAATTCACTTTTTGGGTGTAGATGTCCTTCTTCATTACCACTACCGTCTTGACTTTGTTCGGCTTTGTCAAGATAAGATTGTTCCAGCGAATCCTCTTCTTCAGATTTGTGACCTTCTTCTGCATTATTTGCATTGTGTGATTGGTTCGGCACTTTTTCTCGTTGACGTTCGATAGTACTTTCCCAATTCTGGTTCGGGCTTCTGGTCTCAGATCATATTCCTTAGTTTGGATTACTCGTTCACAGTTGATGGCCACGTTTTCTAGCTTACAGTGCGTGAATTTTTCGGGCTGGTTGTACGCGATGTCTTTTTCGAGCAATCTTTCTTCTTCTTCCGTAAATGTGACTCTGGAATGATTCTCAGTAGTAGGAGCAAAGATGTATTTTTGTATCACTGTCTCTTCGTTTCGGCTCAGTTCCGCAAGTTTTTTCTTGATCCGCATGGTTTGGGTTTCCACTTGGTTTTCCTCTTTGATTGAATACCGTTTCTTTAAATTTTCGAGGGTCCAGCAACTGGTTCAGGTAGAAATATTAGTCATAAATTAAACCATTCTGCTAATTGGTGATCTTTTTGTATACTTCATTTATTTCGTTCTTCACTCTCGATCTTTCAGCTTGCATCTTGGTGCGTTTTATGGCTTCTGGTAGCCTGATGGTCGTCGTCTTATGCATTCATTGTTGAACCAAATCTCAGATTGGCCTCTGTCTTCAGAAACTTTCATCTGTCATTCCTAGTTTTGTCTTAATCTACCCTATAAGTATCCATCTAGTCATCATTTTCATTTCACCACCCTGTGTTTTCATGGCAAATATAATCAACTTACTTCGTCGTCGTTAAAATAGAATTTACGACTGTGTATAGATGGGATTCAATTTCTACTTAGTGATAATTCAATTTAGATTATCAATTTTACAACTTCGCTCTAAAAATCCGGATTGCGATGCGTAACGTGACTACCAGCAATCACAAGCCTCATTTACGAGATTGGGAGACTCTCAAAAACGAAGATCGATGAAATAGCGGGTATGTCTGGTGTGCGTCTATCGCAAATTTACGCACACGAAAAAAAAAGAGTAAAAAACGTGGGCGGTCACTTCTGGTCACGAAGTTTCCAAAATTATCACACGTACATCCGATAGCTAATTATTCTAACTCGTGTTGTACAGCGCGGTATTTCGTCGTCGATACGTTGCGGATTAGGGTACTTTTATCTTGACCGTTCTTTTTTCGCGGAACTGACGGTAGCGTCCCCATTGACAATTAATTAAAAGGACGCGAAGCGCGCGGGGCAGCCTACGAAAAAATTCATTAAATTATATCGTCACGAAATTTTCCACCATTTCGGCGCGCATGTCAACGTCGGTCCTCCTCCCTCAGCTTTCCATCTCATTCTGTTTGTCTTTCTTCTACCGTTGGTCGAGTCTATATTCTATATAGTCTCCTTTTTTTTTTCTTCTTCTTCTTCTTCTTTTGTAAATGAAGCTTGATTGATTTTTCAGCGAGTTAATGTTGATTTCGACTACTTGTATTTGTCGAATTAAGAGCAAAAGGTGGTCTTCGTCTGTTCGGACGACGCCATCAGTCTTTTTAGGACGTGAGATTTTATTTTCGGTATATTGACCCCTTTTATAAGGCTAAAGTTTACCGATTTTATCGCGCGATATCATGAGGACATCCGTCACTGGAGTTGACAATATCAGTTTTTTTAATGGCGTCCGAGAACACTACTCAGTGAGGTATCATAACCGGTGTATTTTTGCTCTCGTAAATTTTAGGGGGAGTGTATTTAATCAGCGGACTAGGTAATCGGTCAACGAGCTACGTTATATTTATTTTTCAATGAAAGTTGATTATTATTATAAAAGGTTCACCATAGTGTAGTCGATTTTTCGAAAATACGTAGGTTCTCAAAGTTGTCGTGAAAGTCACGAATTATTGTAAATCTACAGTTTACTAAAGCCAGCTTCACAAACTTCGATTTTAACGAATCAATTTTCACTTTACGTTGGTTCTTCTGATATCCAAAACGTCAAGTTGTAGAGCATACTCTTAGCACCGAGTCTTGGTCAGCCAAAAAATGAATGATCAGGTAGTTCAAGTGCTAAAATTTATTTTGAAGATTATTGAATCCTAATTACCATAAAACGATGCGGGAGTGGTGTGAACTCGCAAATTTTGAAATTGGAGGCTAGGATTCAGGAAACTTCAGGAAAGACATGATATAAGTGGGAATATTATCCCCAATATCAACAGATATTATGGCTTTGCCTTTATATAGGTAATACATTTATCACAGATCATTTGTAAAGATTCGAAGCTCATTTTCCCTTCTTTCAAATTGAGTGATTGTCAGTGGATGATCGGGCCTCTAATGTTGTACCCATAGGAACATCAGCAGAATCAACCAGAGTGGCTACTCAAATCTACAGAAAAAGCGCCCTTGAAATATAAGAACTTGAGAGTAACAAGCAAGCCACAGCAACGGGTATAGCTACATCCAGCCTACGGGTTGGAACCGCGCGCTGCTATCATGTCGGAGAATGATCAGGCCTTGAGTGACGTTCACATAAGGTCATCTTGAGCAAGGTCAACAATAATGGCTACCAGAATCTACAGCGGATAGGCACTAAAGACGTGAACTACTTAGAAGCTCCAGTGTAACAAGGAAGATTATATTGTATGTGTAAGCAAACGAGAAAAAAAAAATTCCGCTGGAGCAAAATATGTTTTTTTGCTGAAAATGGTTCAGCATGTGGTCCTGAACAACATACTAAAAATACCGCGTTTTCTCCCGAGAACTTCTTTTTTTATGGGGATTAGAACCCCCGAAAATTAGTTTTCCGCCTATATCGCGTGAAATTGAAATTGTATTAAAAAATGTTTCAAACAAAAGTTGTTCCTCGTTAAATTTCCTACCAAATAACGTATACAATTTTCAGCCTATACCAATTGGTGCCTTTGCAAAGGCCGTTCAAAAAAGGATCAAAATCAGTTTTTCCAAAATTTTATTCAAAAATGTTTCAAACAAAAGTTGTTCCTCATTAAATTTGGTGTAAAATGAACTATTCAGCCCTCAGGAGGTACTTTTTGTGTAGGGGTTTAAACACCCTAAGGTTTAGCCTTTTGCTTATATCTTGACTAATTGACATTTTATTAAGAAATGTTTGAAATAAAAGTTGTTCCTCGTTGAATTTCCTATCAAATAACGTATTCAATATTCAGCCTGGGTCAATTAGTGCCTTTGCAAAGGCCGTTTAAAAGAGGATCAAAATCAGTTTTTCCATATATCTCCCAAAAATGAAATTTTATGAAAAAATGTTTCAAATAAAACTTGTTCCTCGTTGAATTTTCTATCAATGAGCTATTCAGCTTTCAGTATAGAGTAATTAGTCTATGAAAAAAGTGTGTTAGGTACATTATTCCTGTATGTTCCTGAACTGAATCTTAGAGGTCGTCTCTCGCACATGACTTGAGCTCCTCCATCCGTCTATGCCCTGCTTACCAGTTTTCTAGGCTTTCTAATAGGAGCAGTGTACGTTAGCCTGCCGACTTACAGTAGTCTTATATTCGGGGTGGTGGGACTTGATTCTTCGCCTGTGATTCCCGAGGAATTGGTCAGCCTCCTCGTCCTGACATAGTACATCCTGCAAGTCGTCGTAAATGTCGTCTGCTACCTCTAATACTCCACCAACATTGAGGCAAGTCTGCCCAAGATACATTGGTGAACATTTTAATCCTAGGAAGAAAGAAAAAACAACTATTCTCAACAAAAATTCAAACAATAGGCTACTTATGTTTGAGGCATGATACTATGTTACTTGAGAAGTATAGTGTAGACGGTTAAACACTATAAGAAAAGAATAAGGGTCGTGAATTTGGCCTGTCCTGATGAAAAAACTGACCAACGTTTTGAACAGTACCTCTTCATCATCGTGGTCGGAATGACTAAGATATTTTATCTTCGATGAAAATGCCAAATTTTATCCTCTTTTATCTACGGAATATCTATCGTTCGCCTGCTTTGCATTTCAACATCCTTTGGCGCACTCACTAGAAATGAAATATAGGAGGTGGTCTGGCGCCGCGCTGGGGCTTCGTTCATTGTTATAGACTTCAATATCACATCGATTCGCTTCTATCCCCATTCTAATGCATCTTTTTCTAGACCAAGCCACAATTGTACCTCTGTATAAATGAAACCGTGCAGCGTCTTCAGTGGGAGGTAGAGAGGCCAAGTCTACTGGAACGCTTGAAACCAACATTTTTTCAATGGCTTGTCTCTTGTTCTACCGCAGCTGCCGTACGACGCGACTTTAATTGTTATTTCAATACCTAGGTAACATGTAAGTCGTGAATATAAGAAAAATATTCAATTAATTTCCATCTTTTCAATATTTTCATCACTGGTGAGAAAATAGTTTTTACAATCTGTAATGATGCAAGACTTCCATAAATTAGCACCAAAACTATCTGAACATGAGAAAAATATAGCACTTCCTTATATTTTCAACGACGAAAGCCCTGGGCTTTTTGCAGACTAGTCGCTCTATTTTGAAACTCTTTGTTAGGAAATTCAACGAGGAGCAAGTTTTATTTGAAACATTTTTTAATACAATTTCAATTTTGTGAGATATATGAAAAAACTGATTTTGATCCTCTTTTGAACGGCCTTTGCAAAGACACTAATTGACCTAGGCAGAATATTGAATACGTTATTCGGTAGGAAATTCAACGAGGAAGAACTTTTGTTTGAAACATTTTTTAATACAATTTCAATTAGACAAGATATAAGCAAACGACTGAATCTTGGGGAGTTTAAACTCCTATTAAAAAAAAACCTCCTGATGGCTGAATAGCTTATCTTGTAGCAAATTTAACGAGGAACAACGTTTGTTTGAAACATTTTTTAATAAAATTTCAATTTCGCGCGATATAGGCGAAAAACTAATTTTTGTGGGGTTTTAACCCCCATAAAGAAAGAAGCTCCAGGCGGAAAACGCGGGATTATTGGTATGTTGTTCAGGACCACATCCTGAACCATTTTCAGCAAAGAAACGTTTGCTCCGGCAAAATGTTTTTTTTTTTTTAATATCGCTCCAATTTGCCTACACTAGTAGGCACAACTGAATCTACTCTACACATTCTAACACCACAATCTAGAGGTCTGTAAATTGGAACCACACGCGTTACCATGTCGGAGAATGGTCAGCATTTGAGTGATGTCCACCCTCATGTCCACATAAGGTCATCTCCTGCAAGGTTAACAATAATGGCTACCAGAATGTGCAGCGGACGCGCACTAGTGACAAGCAATACAACGGAGTTGAGAACTTGAGTGTAACAAGCGAGCCACAGCAGCGGGTACAGCTAGATCTTCCCACCTAGAGATCTGTAAATTGGAACCAAGCGCTGCTACCATGTTGTGGAATGATGAGGCCGCGCGACGCACACTCAAAGTATGAACTTGACAAGGGGATTGCGAGAGTAGTACAATGTACAATGTACGCAGGAGCCTAATACAAGTGTAACAAGTAAGCCGCAACAGTTATCACCACTGGATTTACCGTACACGTTGTAAAGACCATACACCAATACTATTGCTGATTACTGGTCCTCGTGTTGATGTCCACAACTCCATTACTAAAATCATTCAGCAATCTGCACGCTTGTTGTACAACAATTTTCCAACTCCTTATTTCCCACAATTTGTACCTTCGGAAACACGAGTAGCAGGACCAAAAGGATGAACCAATTTGAAATTGAACCGACGAGGGGAAGATCTTTGTTATACTCAATGGAAAAGGCAATCTTGTAACTCAAATGAGAAACACTGGCCGGTAGACGAGGATTATTTGTTAAGCTTTTATATTCGGTTCACATTAAGGAAGGATAGAAATATGACCTTGAGAACGGAACGGTAGATTAAAATTACCCGGAGCGTTCCGCTCTCGAGGTCATATTTCTATCCTTCCTTAATGTGAACAGAGTATGGTCTATAAATGATTTGGCTCTTACTCATCTAGGTATTTTTAGAACGAAGAGGGAGCGGTTGTTTTTGAAAACAATTGAGATGATTCGTCATTGTGACAGGTTTATTTTCGAAGAGGATATACCTTCATCACAATGACGCATCTAGTGATGATCAATAACTTGCGTTAGCTTTGGTCGGTTTTCCTTCCGCCCCGATGAATATGGAAGTGGGTTTCTTCGTGAGAATATGATAAGAATTTCAATTATTATGTAAGTCGTCATCTAGAGAATCCCATCTACTCATTTAAATGATTCATTTATTGTTTCCTGGTAGTAATTCTTTTAATTTCAACTGAGCGTTAAGGAAACTCGTTTCTCTCGTTCGCACCTTGAAATTTCTAAAAAAATTTCTTCCTCTATTACGTAAATATGAAAGCAACTTTCCTACGACGTACAATTGCTATTTCAAACGTGTCTTATCACTAATGTCCTGTCGTGAATCAGGAATCACTCGTGTAAGTCAATTATTGGCACAGTATAATCTTCCTCCGATTTCAATGACTCCAAATACGTTATTTTTTACCGATTTGAACGATGAAAATTTCAAGGGAAATGCACGTGTCTTCGATTAGGTTGCGAGTGGAACACACGACATCCTGTTTCGATTATTCGAAGCTTTTTCGTTCTCATTCGGTTACCAAAAAATCTCTTTGGAAGAAGTTGAATATCTTTTTAGCAGGACCATGGTCAGCCATGGATTTTAGGGGGGGGGGGGTGGCAAGTTTCCACTCCTCTTACTAAAATGCGAATGACTGCCTCAGAGTCATTATTTTTTTGTGACCGACTTCCTTCATTTGTACCGATCACGTTGGGAGCTTACAGAAGAAGTGCAAATACTAGCATACTTGATAATGAGGAGGATACGCAAAAATGATCTCTTTGTGATAATGATGAAATTTTTCAACATCTTATTGACATACAGGATTGAATTAAAAATCAACAACAATTTATTTTGTTCAAACTTCCTATCTCTTCCCACTCCTATCATCCGACACAAATACAATTTTTAAGTTAATTAATGCCTCCGCTCAAGCTGCGATATGAAATTCTGTAAAGATAGCGATTACGACCTTATCAAGTTGCCTGACGATGGTCGTCTAATTCGCGTCTCAATTTTTTTCTGTACCTCGATTTCATCCAAAAATATCTTTCGGTCTGAATATTATTTTTGACTTTTTCGACTTTTAGTTTGTTTTTCTTTCTCTCTGTGAAAGTACCTATTCTTTCCAAAAATTTATTTTTCGACCTTTTTATACTTCGACCTTTAATTGCTTTACTTGTAAAAGTATTATTTTCGAAACGCGAGTTCTAATAAAACTGTTTCACGTCTATAATGTGTCTCCATCCTTCTATCTCATAATTATCTCCTCTCCTTACTCAACGCAATGCTTCAACACGAACACTTTCCAGTCCTTATCTGACTCAGATCTTCTAATGAAGACAGACTTCCCCTCAAACTCAAAAAACGTTTTCCCACTTTCTTCTATTTCTCCGTGTCCGACGTCACCACATTTCCTCTAAATTATATTTCATTGACCTTTGAGGCAATTCCTCATCCATGATAGGTCTCTAACGGTTAGAATTCAAGACTATACTCTTCTAAATCGGTGTCTTCCAAAAAGAACTATCCATCTTCCTAATCGCTATACAAATGAACTAACAAACACAACTTTCCTTCTACAAAACGCCACTTCGCGAATGAGCAATCTCCAACCCCCCACAAGCAGCAATACTGCAGGACTACTCCGACTAAGCCTTGACAAAGTCTCCAAGAGTCGTTTGACGGTATAGATGTAGATTCTCGGACAAGAAAACAGTCATAGTAGTATTATAAAAAATATCCTCACGTTCTATTTCTATGCCTCTTTCTTCCCTGCCTCTACCAAACTTTACAGTTATCATCCCCTCTATCACTTGAACGTTCTAAAACCCCTATTACTCCCCCGGCTCCTGTTCCAACTCTACAACTATCTAATCCGTTGTCAACTTAATTACGGTTCTCCAATTAACATTCATTCCAACGGAACAACCTTAAAATTGCTGGATTCCATTCAATCTTCCGGGCTTCGACTGGCCCCTAGAAGACTAGGTACGCGTCAGCCCTCCATACAGCCTACGTGCTGAAGTAGGTGCTCTAGGCATTCGTCTCAGGCTTAGTTTTTCATCCACTTCTCCTTAGTTCATCTCTATCTCTGACAACCCATCGCATTGATTTTTATTGATTACGAGTAACGACGACGCGACGAGTTTTGGTAGCCATCTACAATTTTCAGGGGACGTACGAGAGAGGAAAGTTAAAAAGTCAAAGTTGAGTTATTAATGATTAACAACGACAACGGCGAAGTGAAACAGGTCCGACCAAGAAGGTGGAGGAAGGAATCGCTTCAGTGTTTAATAATCTCCATTTCTTCAAAAACGGTGAGCTTTGAGCCTTTTTTGGCGAATTGTAGAATATGAACACCAGTATCTACAGAAAAGGAATGATTTTGTTTCCAATGATTTTTGATGGTCTTTTCATGCTCCACGACCCGGGAAAAAAACGAACAAACAAAAAAACGAAATTACGAAATGATAAATTCTTACACTTCATCAAATTTCGCGTTTTGTTTTATTTCCACATTTAAATAACTCTTAAGTGAAGAGAGAAAAAATCTACTGAATAACGAAATTTCATTTTTCGTATTATGTTTGGGTCGTCTGATACGATCTGGTATTGTCACTCTTGTACCTAGTTTGTTTCGTGTTCTAAATTTTGTTTGACTCAAAACCAGCCACATATAAAATTTCCTTTATATTTCATTTCTATTTTTGCTTTGTTATTGTTATCAAAGTCGACTCGACTGAACATCGACAGAGGGTCTAAATATGGAAGCATTTGTCGATGTTCGTGGCAACAAACTATAAACACTTTTTGCTGTAAAATGATGTCGACGTCGACCTATTTGTACGTATCGAAAACCGACGTATGTCGATAGAATGTCCCAGGCCAATCATAAGGAAGGAATGAGCATAGCCTACTTATTATTCAAGTACAAGTTCTTACTTGTTATTTCTCATGCTGCCTGACGACATAAGTTAGAATAATTCCCAAGAAAACAAGTTGTCGATGAAATTTTCGACTGAATTGTCGACATCGACTGTGCAAAAAATGCATTTTGACATGTTCCATGTCTTTTCTCTCGCCGGACCTCGATTTTGAAACTCGCGAGTACACCCCCCCCCCCCCCCCTGTCAAGAGAAATCTCTACCCCGTGGGTGATTCAGAAATTCGCGAGTACACCCCGCGTAATAATAATAATTAATAATAAATAAATAAATAAATAAATAAATAAATAAATAAATAAATAAATGATTAAAAATAATTAAATAAATAAATAATTAAATAATTGAATAATTAATATAATTAAATAAATAAATAATCAAATAATTAATATAATTAATAATTAGAAAATCTCTACCCCGTGGGTGATTCAGAAATTCGCGATTACACCCCGCGTAATAATAATAATAATAAATAAATTAATTAATTAATAATTGAATAATTAAATAATTAATATAATTATTAATTAGAAAATTTTCCAAGTCCCTCTTCCTATCATATATGGCTGGATAGTCGAAATTTTTCCAAGTCCCCTAGACTTGAATTGTCTCATACCATTCCAATACAACAGTGAGACAGGGGGCGAACGAGCGGAGCGAGTTCGCGCTACCTCATATTTCTCATAGAAGACTTATACGACGCCAAGATAGGTAAAGGGGTAAACGAATAATATCTCACGAACACTTGACCTAGTACAAGAATTAATAATAAATAAATAAATAAATAAATAATATTAAATAATTAAATAAATAAAGGCTGGATAGTCGAAATTTTTCCAAGTCCCCTAGACTTGAATTGTCTCATACCATTCCAATACAACAGCGAGACAGGGGGCGAACGATCGGAGCGAGTTCGCGCTACCTCATATTTCCCTTAGAAGACTTATACGACGCCAAGATAGGTAAAGGGGTAAACGAATAATATCTCACGAACACTTGACCTAATAGAAGCCTAGACTGAAATATTTCAAGTTGACTGATAAAATATAAAAGATATGGAACATGATTTTCATTTATTTGGCTATGCCAGAAAATTTTTTTTATTTTTGTACATTCCACAGGTTATGGAAATTATATAATAAGTAGTAGGTCCTTTTCAGTCCACGAAAAGTAAAATACACTGACAACTAACCACGTCATCGTCATCGAGACCGAGGAAAAAAGCCCTAGGTCTGACGGTTCATCTAGCCCTAGTTGTTGAAAATTCATTCGAAGATTTTTAGCAGAGGTAGGAATTCAGCAATTTCACGTATGCTATTTTTCTTCCCGATGCACGTTCACATGAGTCACTAAACATTGTTTTTTTTTTTCATTTTATAAGCTCTTAACTGCACTTGACTTATGAGAGTGATGATGTTCGCTTTTAGATGCTTGCGTGTACGTAATTTGCTACTTTTAGATAAGAGAGGATAAGATGGATGGATGGTATAGGTCATCGGCGAGAGTTGTTTCGATGGATGGTGAAATTTGGTGGGTGGACGAGAGGCGCTGAAAATGAGCCTACAAAAATTTGGGTGACACTGGGGGGGTAGTCGAGGTTACAATGTTCGCATGAGAGCGGGAAAAGCTTGGAAAGAAGATGAGCGTGTCTGAGTCGCATGCCACCAATGAGAAAGACTCGAGCAGTATCTCTATTAGGCCTAGTAAATGGCTTACGAGCGGAGTGGATGATTTCGAGAATAGAAGAGAGTAAGGAAAAGAGAAAGTCCAAACTGTGCTGATGACGTCACAGGTAGCCATCATGTATGACTATGACGTTATAATAATGTTAATTTCCATACGGGAGTGAACTTGTTCCGCTCGTTAGCTCACGACAGCTCAACTTACAGTACGCCACGCCTATATTAATCCGCGAGTGAGCGCCTCGTAAGCTAAATAGCTCAAAAATATACCAAGAACGGGGTAGCGAACGGGTGGAGCGAAAGAGCCTCTCTTGAGCAAGATAGTTCACCTTGGCGAGTACCTCTGTGAGAAAAATTCACAAACTAGGCCATGATTTCATCACAAAGCGGGTGTGGCCTTAAAATATAAATGAGTTCACTTATCAGGAGATATGAAAGATGATCTTTATTAATTTGGCTCTGCCAGAAAGTCTTTCTTCAGTCGGTCTAATCGGCAACCACGTAACGTATTAATTTTTTTTGAGGTCTTGATAGAGGAGAATTGGAAACTACCTTCTGAGGTTTACAAGAAAAACGAGTTCAATGATTTTTGTACTTGTAGGTGGGTCAAAAAACGGATGTAGTTGTCAGCAAAAAGCAGATCTATATTTTTGGTGATGTCGTCTGTTATTGGCAATCAGGAACAATAAGAAACTGAATAAGTTCTTAACAGGGAACCTGTTTTATTGGGTGATTTTTTGGAAAAAACTTCTACCGCGAAGCTTAGAGCTTGAAAATTTTTCAAGTCCCCCTCCTATCATATTTAGCTAGGTGGTCGGTAAACCGGGTGGACCAGAAAAATTGAATGGGAGTTTGCACTAAATTTACTCCAGCCCCAAAACACGAGTATATTTTGAATCTACAAAATTTGTATCAATTTTATCTTCAATTTGCGCCCTTAATAAACTTTTTACGACGTTTTTTGAGTTATGGAGCAAAATGTGCCAAAAATTGACCATTTTGCCATAATTACCAAAAATTAAAAATTGTTCAAACTTCCATCTTTTACTTGATTTGAAAGTGAAATTTAACGCTGATTCCAAAAAAAAATACCTGAATAATCTTACGACGCTTGGAAGTGGGTGAATTTTCAATTTCTTATTTCAGAAATCTTGGCATATTAGTCAATTTTTGGCACATTTTAGTCCGTAACTCGGCTCGAAAAAGTCGTAGAAAATTCAATAGGGGCGCAAATCGAAGATAAAATTGAGACACGAATTTCGTAGATTTGAAGTATACACATCCAAAGTTTCGCGTGTTGGGGCTGGAAGGAATTTAGTGCTAACTCCCATTCAACTGGTAACATCTTTCTGGTCCACTCGGTATATAGCCTGAAAGGTAGTCCCTTTGAGTAACTAGATATGCAATGCGTCACACACTAATTGATTCAGCCCCTTGAATAACCAGATATGCAGTGCGAGATAGTGAATATAGCCTGAAACATAGCCCCTTCAATGAGGCAGATATGCAACGCTTCAAACACCATTTTGATTCTCGACCTATATATGTGACCTGCGATGAGAAAAGGATGCTTATTGCCCACTGACAGGAACACCATTTCTCTCTCATTGGATGTCCAATCAGAGAGAAATGGTGTTCCTGCGCCAATGGGCAATGAGCATCCTTTTCTCATCGCAGGTCACATATTTCGAAGTCCCTAAAATAGGTTCAGATCACTGATGACGTCCTATTTCATACTAGGTTTAGAGTAGGTCTAGGCCTCCTTCATACTAGCTTTATACTAGGTGTAGACTTGCTTGAATTCAATACCAAAACCGCAATTTGACTTATAAAACAGATTCCCTGCGTTCCTCATTCAACGTTTCATTGGGCGGTATTCATTTGCTTTTGAAAGCTTGTCCTGTAAACATGGCTCACCAATAGAGGTAAGTAGGTCTAAAAAAAGAAAAACATCTTTTTCAATGCAGTCCCCCTTTCAGTATACTTCTAGACTCCTTGGGCGTTTGAAATAATATATTTTTATTTTTATTTTATTTTTTTAATTAATTTATTAATTAATTTATTTTTATTTATTTATTCAGTCACCCTTTCGGTACACTTCTAGACTTATTAGATATATTTTTTTCATTCAGTCCCCCTTTTGGTACAGTTCTAGACTCACACTGACATATAAAAAAATATATTTATATTTTATTTTATTATTATTTTTTTAAATTTTTTTTCCATTTCATTTTTTTTTTTATTTCATTTTTTGATACAGTCCCCCTTCCGGTACAGTTCTAGACTCACACTGACATATAAAAAAATATATTTATTTTTATTTTTATATTGTATTTTATTTTTTTTTTAATTTTTAATTTTTCTATTATTTTATTTTTTTATACAGTCCCCCTTTCGGTACAGTTCTAGGCTCATGGCGAAGGTTGAAATGATACAACTATTTTTCATTTTTATTTTATTTTTTTAAATTTTTTTTCCCAAATTTTTTTTTTCCATACAGTCACTCTTTCGGTACAGGTGTACCGAAGGGGGGACCTTACTACTTATATAGTCTGAAAGATAGCCCCTTCAATGAGCCAGATATGCAACGCTTCAAACAACATGAGACTTAGAACGTTCTTTCAAAGTATTCTCAGGGAACCTGTTCTATTGGGGCGGTAGGAGGGTTGGAAAAAATATCCTTTATCCACAGTCCGTTGTTTGGCCGGCCGGCAAAGCTCGGAGCTCAAAAATTTTCCAATTCCCCCTCCTATCATATATTGCTCAAAGGTCAGTATATATCACCTGGAAGGCCCTTCAAGTAACTAGGTATACAATGCGCCATTCACCAATTGATTTAGCTCCTTCAATAAGCCAGATATGTAACAGTTCAAACTCCATAATACTAGAATACCCGAGGTATTCTCAGGGAACCTGTTTTATCGGGGAGATGGGAGGGTTGGAAAAAGCGTCCACTATCCGCCGTCCGCTGTCCGGCCGACCGGCAAGGCTCGGACTTAATATTCTGTCACGCTTCTATCATATATAGCTTGGAGGTCGGTGTATATAACCTAAAAAGTAGCCCCTTCAAGTAACTAGATATGCAGTGCTTCATACACCAATTCACTGAGCCCCTTCAATGAACCAGATATGCAACGTTTTTAACACCATAAGACTCAGAACATGTAAGGTATCTCATAAAACGGGTTCTCTGCCTCCCCTTGTTCAACTCCGTAAAAGAACGCGCGAGTTTTCCTAAGGAACGTCGTTTTGAATTGAATAGTGGAATTGGAGTAGGAAGTTTTTAGTTTCGCAGGCCCGGAGGCGCAAAGGTTAAGATTCCACGTTCATGACATGATTAAAGGAATTTGATAAGTATATAATTGGGCAAAAATCATCTCTGATATCATCACTGGGAGAGCTATCTGTCTTTTCATATTGCTGAATACCTCTGCGCTACTAAAGTTCTGTTGCCGAATGATTGGAAGGTCGCCTTGAAGCACCGTCGGGAAAATGTTTGTACAGATGTGATGTGACTGGTGAGATAGCTTCCTGAAGGTCAAAAAGGTTAGAGTCAATAGCTACGTTTACATGAGATCAGAGAGGGTCGAAATTAGAACGTGAGAGTGTCGTTTGACTTTGATTCCGAGTATCAGGAGAGCCCTGTTGAAAGTGGCAGTCAGTTAAAGTTTCTGGTATTTACAAACCTCTTGACTCGTTTAAGCAATACTAAAAACTTTGCTTGTATGACTAAGTTTGGAGTATGAATTGACAAACGATGTCTTCTACAATATTCCAAGTTTATTTTCGGTTTTTTATCAAGAATTTCAAACTCCGTGGAGGTTTTGTCTGCTTTCTTCTATTCTAGTATCAGTGCGTTCTATCCTTGAATTCCTTATTATTTATGAAAAGATAATGAAATACAAGTCCGCAGGCTAAACTAGCCCTCTCGAATATTATAGCAAACAGAGGGGTTCATTTACTTACACTTTCACAGTAAGTACTTATTACGTATCCATCAATTTTATTCGTCAATTTTGTACGAGCGGAAAATTTGAATTGAAATTTCTGCCCAAAATTCATTCGAAATAGAAACATCGACAGACACGGGCTACCGCGTTCGACAGTAAATTTAATGGTCAACGACGAAACTACCAGTACAAATATTAGTCCAACAATGTTATCTTTATTTGATAATTGGACGAAAGTTCTCGCAACCAGCAGGCCTTTATCTTTCATTAGACTTTATTTTCCAAGCAAATCGAAACACGACAAGGCTTTTAATTTCAATATTTGAGTTCGCTTGTTTACCTTTATACCGCGACCGCGCGCTGTAAAGGCCGAAATGTTTCGCTCCGTTGATTACTTTTTGTAGAAAAATTAACGAAATTATACGCGGTTCGCGCAACAACGCGCGTGCTTTGTTCGATCGCCATCGAAGTATCTTCTATATGTAGTCAAGTGGAGGTATAGACGTCGAATTTGTCTCTATTTTGTACTTCGTGTGTGTTTAATTTGTAAAGCGTGGCGTGCCTCGGAATTGTGAAAAACATTAGTGGAAGAAGAATAAGGGACAAGGTTGATACGCGGAATCAATGAAGAATTTTAGAGTCGTTATTTTAATTTACTAAATGCAGGGCTACAATATTATGTCACGTTTGAAATTATTGTCATCGATGGATTATACGCTTCAGGTGTTGAAAATGGCGTGCGTGCGAAGCGGGCAAAAGCCTTTGTTTTGCGACCTTGGGAACATTTATTTACGTCCCTGTAGGCACCTGCATTGAGTCCAGTAAACTGCGTTTGTACGAGAATTTTATTTGTGGCTGTTAAGAAAGAACCTGTTCTGTAGGGTAGTTTTCGACAAACCAAAAACTTGGTAAAATTTTGACTTCTGAGTTATATAATATGATAGGAAGAAGACTTAGAAAAACTTCGATTCATGATGGGAGAGGGACTGAAGTTCGAAAAATACCATGACACAATGGATTCAGAGGAACTTGAAGATCTTCAAGATTTCGATTTGAATTCTCAATTCAACCCATAGAACAGGTTCTTCACGTTCCTCGTTTAACCGTAATTTTCTTCAGCTCGTTGGATGGTTTGATCAATTGCTTCTCTGTTCTTCATCTTCTCTCAATTAATGACCCAGAGTATAAACAATGGACTAAGTGATCCTAAAGAGCTCCTGCACTCTTTACGTACAAGTATTCCACAAACACATGGTGTCCGCTCAACCCCTAGGCTACGGCTAGCCAGAAGTCGGGCGGATCACATCGTATTTCAGCTTTCGCCAGCAGTGTCTTCGTCAATTTACCTTCTCTACAGACCAAGCTTTGTTTGCAACCTCTTCTACCTATAATTTGCATCGTAATGATACCACCTTTCTAGATCTTGATGGCTTCTCTAATGAATGACTTGAACCGTAATAAACTTGAGTATGGCGGCAACTTTGGAAGGTGGTCACTTAATCTTTCTTTACAAACTACCCTTGGGACTACGAGAGCTCTCTTATACGCTTTCATGATATTATCTGTCGTGTGCGAGGCACGTTTGCAGGTAATCTTCTTAGCTTATCTTGTTTGACCACGTACTTAAATTTCATAATTAACACCTTCTTTACATAATGAAAAATCAAGTACATAAGAATACCTTCGAGTTATCTGTCTAAATCTTTTACAAGTTACGAAGATAAGAAACAATCGCAAGCAGTTATAGGAGGAATATGTTTTTCTTTAAAAACCTGTTACTTCTATGAAGTATACCAATGTGCCACAAATCGCTTAGCTTATTATGAGGGCATATTATGTTAGTTAGTGAGTACCTAGCTCTTCAAACGTTGAGCTAGTTCGTCAGAAGACTGAAATTTGTGGAGAACCTGTTTCATGGAAGATCATCTTAGTATATTTTATAAGCCTATCAAAAAGGACACAGAATATTTTAATTGCGGAATAGAAGCTGTCGAACAGATGATGGTGGATGACG
The DNA here is from genome assembly GCA_035079385.1 of Aspidiotus rigidus. Classification (NCBI taxonomy): domain Eukaryota; kingdom Metazoa; phylum Arthropoda; class Insecta; order Hemiptera; family Diaspididae; genus Aspidiotus; species Aspidiotus rigidus. The sequence goes on from JAVHKY010000013.1 coordinate 16,904,388, forward strand.
AAAGCCGACGATCAGATCATTTTTTAGCGTACAAGACGCCTTGCTTTCTTTGAATTTCTGCCAATTTTCAAATTTTATCGAAATATCCTTCATTGACATCATCTGAGATGGGTTCCATAAAGCTATTGACAAAAATAAGATTGGCTTTGCCACTGCAATTGGCTGTGTAAATTTGGAAAATTTGTTTTTTTCTTTATACCTACCTCCATAACACCTACCAATTCTCAAAATTCATTGGAATGTAGTCAGTTGGCTTTTATACTGAATAACGATTCAGATTATAGGGGAAAAACAACGGCAACTTTCCACCATGGGGATACCACCAATCCTACTCGATGGTAGAGTCAATCGAACGAGACTCTGAGATATCGGATTGGGTGTTCCGGAAGCCAGAGCTTCCCTTTGTCATCGCGGACGCCCATCCATTAGAGTTCAGCTTATCGCAGTGGCTAAACGACGAAGTAGTAGTCGATACCACCATTGGTGACCTCAGCCAATGGACAAGCGACGGGCTGGATGACGTCTCACCAACCGAATACCACCTCGGGCCCAAGCCTGAGGGATTTACAGGCGAGTCAGCATGGATAAGAGCCTACGATACTCACGATCGTCTGCACGTCGGTCCGAACTGTCATGAGCCAGAGGATAATGACTTTGATCTTATCTGGGACAATCCGATCCCTCACTATCAGGATGATCGTTTTCCCGCCGCTTGTGATCAGATCGATGGCGAGCTGCTTGATCTGGATGTCCGCTACCGCCACGCCAAGGCGGGTGTCTACGATCGCATATTGGCCCTCCGAAAAAGGGAGGAGGAATTCATGTCCCTTTTCAAGGATGGGAAGCACCGCATGCCGCCGTATATCCAAATAAGACAGAAAAGATTGGCCGAGGAACAGCTCATGAGAGCGATAAGGGGTCCCTACTTGGCAGAAAGGGCAAAACTCGAAGGAAGGTATCAAGCGTTGCTAAGACGTTACAGCGACGTGGCCCATCCGCCAAGAGAACCACCGAAACACAAGTCGGTGGTGGTTCCGAGTCACACAACGGTAATGTTGTTACCTCCTCCACAGTTCCCGTTTGATCGTCTAGCGGAGACGAGGAGATCGCTGATCAAAACGAGTTCGTCTACCCCCATCGCCGAGGACCAGAAGGTCAAGGTCCTCGAATCGCTGATTCAAGAATGGGACATAAAGCCTCGTCAACTCGAGAATATGTTCGGGACCACTGTTCCCATTCCGTCTACCCGCCAAAGCGTCAAGGACACATTAGATCCTCAGTCCTTGACTCAGGTTACCCGAACATTAGTCGCTGAAGCCGCCGTAGCGGAATCACGACCTTCTCACGCGCCTGTCGAAAGAGAAAGAGGGGTTTCCGAAGATGCGTTGTCTCGATTCCCAAAACGACAGAGTGCGGACGCAAGAGAACGAAGAACGCGGGAAACCCGATCTACAGGTTGAAAAATGATACATGCGTATTAAAATAGCTCCTTCAAATAACTAGACACGCAATGCTTTGTACACCAATTGGCTCGGCCCCTTCAGTGAGTTAGATATGCGCAATGCTTCAAACACCTTCAGTCCTTCTACCACGTATAGTCCGAAGTCGAAATTTCGACAGGGAACCTGTTCTATAGAAAGTTTTTTGAAAAATTTGCCGAGCGCCGTCCGGCCAATCTAGTGACGTCAGAGATCAGTTTCTTTTTTCCAAAGCTCCCTCCTATTGTACATAGCTTGGGAACGGGGCCTGTAACGTCACAATTTGATGTCGTAGGTCAGTCTTGCGACGTCACAATCTATATTTTTCAGGTTTATTTACGCCATAAAAAGGTTCCCTGCCACTCCTCGTTCAACTCCGTTAAAGAACTCATGAGTTTTTTTTTCCAAGTCTTCCTCCTGTCATATTCTAGACTCGAAATTGTGTTATAAGTTTTTGTCCAGACGGCGTACGACGCACGGCAATATTTTCAAAAAATCCAGCAGGTTCCCTGTTGATAATTGAGTTACAGTTGCTTCGTAGGGTGGAGGATATATATGAAGGTACGTTATAAAAAGTACATTTCAATGGACAGGAAAAAATATGCTCTTGGGGAAAAACGCGGAGAAGTTAGTATGTTGTTTTGGACTTCATTCTTGACCATTTCCAGCAATCAGACCTTTACTATGTCGCAATGTCCTTTTTTTTTCCAAAACCTGTCTAATTTGACTACACTAACACTAAAATCAAAAATTTTAGAAAATCGCTCAACTTTCAAACCAACTTTTCAGCTCGAGTTTTTGGGCTAAGTTGACATACATATAGTGAAATTCATAGGAAATTTGATGAGGAACAACTTTTGAACGAAACTTTTTTTCTCTGATGCTTAGTTTTCGATTTATTCTCAGAAGACTAATTCTTGTGGTACTTTGACCCCCTTTCAGGAAGGGCCCGCTCTCTGATCGCTGTGGACCTTTAGTATGTTTATCAGGAGACCATTTTAAACATAATCCACGAAAAAAACCTTTGCGGGCATTTATTTCCATTTATTCTTATTTTTGAGCCTAATCTTCCTGGGTTAATGTTCCACTGTATTTTGATTTAAATTTACAATCAGTGTTTTAGTTCCAGTCCTCAGACGTTACACGGACGTTAATAAGAGAGATTGATTACGTGTATAGTATATATTGCTTTCGAATTACCCTCTGTCCACCCTTATGCAGATGCTGGGTCAGTAGAATCCGCGCGAACTATTTAAATCAATCTGAAAATATGGTTTCACATTTCGAATTTACTCGAATATCAATATTCTAGAAGATATTCTCATTGCGTACGCAGTTTCTATGGCAGCGTGTCTCTCATAAACTTTCCGGGTACATTGCTCCAAGACGCACTAGAAATCCCATCTTAAAATACCGAACTCCTTGATACATTTTCTCTTTCCTTTCCAGTATGCTTTTGAAAAATTAATTAAGCAGCATCATTTTAACATCAGATTTTACAATTTTCGACAACAAGTAAACGATGAAGTTTCGATAAAATTGGTGAATCTTAATTAATAAATTTTCCGCAGGTTCCAGGAAGGAAAAAGAGCAAGAGAAGTTCTAAATTTGAAGGTAAAACATCGACGCATTACACGACTCATCATCTCGATGTTCAAGGTTACGATCGCGTTTGCAAAAGCGTAGACAAGGAAATTTCCTGACGAACAAGATAAGCGAATTTTTCGCTCTCCTTTTTTTCGACTGAATGAGCGTCTTGTCGTGTAACGCTCGTAAATTTATAGCAGTATTGTTTTCAATTAATAACGGCTCTCAGTGGAAACGGAAACGTTGCAGATGAAAAAAAAAAACGAATCGATCAATATGTTTGTACGGGTATTACAACGACAATTTTATCATTTGAACTGGCGAAATTTTTATCATTTTCCATTTTTCTCATTCATTGTTGACTTACAACAACAATAGTCGAGTGCTTTTCAATATCTAAAAAGCAAATAGTGTGTACCACGATATCGTTCGTGCTCGCGAGTAGTTCAAATTTTCCGAAAATAAAAGAATGCCAACGACAATACGAGTGGGCTCCTAATTTGGGACGTCAATGTTATGTTTAAACAGCTTATAACGCAACTTAGGAAGTCGCTCTATCTACAAACACGAGGGCACTATAAAACAAATAGTCCTTCATTCCAGTATAGGACGACAGACAATTTTACGGGCAAATAATTTGTCTGTTGAACTTCAAAAATGAACTCTGATTCCGAATAATGCTTATTTCTACAAAACAACACCCTCCTCCCGCTTTCGAGATAAATACGTTCGAGACTGACAATCGAGGACCATCGTGCAGCACGCGTAGTTATCACGTGTGGCACAAGTATTCGTGATACGCGTTCAAAATCACTGACAAAAATATAATACACGTATTATAAGACAATTCATCCTGTGGTATCGTATCGTAAAAGAACATCTTTACGACGTGTGCCACGAGCTTGATTTCCCCTCTTTCCCGCGCACCTCTCGTTTCATGATCATGATAACTTCATTCAGACCCAGGGTTCAAGGTTCCATTTCAACTGCAAAACACGGCATTGCTGCCGTACCATTTAGCTTGAGCTTTCGGCTTGAACTTAGGAGTTATGATCTTGAAAAATACAACTTTAGCTTTTGACTTTCAACTTTTGTGAAAATACCGTATAGCTGCCTTTTTGCTTTTCTTTGGCTGGTTTTCAGCTTTTTCAATCGGTCTACCCCTTAATTTTCATTCAAAATTTAAGATAGATCGCAGAACGTGGAAGTTCTCTTGAAATGGCCCTGTAAGAGAAAGAAGACGGCTATTTATTTTAGGTGATGTCAGGAGCGGGACAGAGTGTCCACTTTTTCTCTGAAATGAAATTCTTTGACTTCTCCAGATTTTTCCAGACCTTAATCTCCACTGAAAAGCAAAAACGAAAAAAAAAAAAGAAAAAGAAAGGAAGAAAGAAAAAAGAGAAAAACTTCTTAGCTCGAACTTTTTTTGACGTATCTCAAAAAATTCCCTGACTTTGGGTAAAATTCACAAAATATCTTGACTTTTCCATGACTTCCAGATTTTCCCGACTAGTGGACATCCACACAGATATGTACTCAACACACAGCTGGCGGTCAGGCGCGCCGCCAACCGCTAGTATTTCTATATAACGAAGTTTCTATGTAAAGAATTTTTTCATTGTCCCCCTGGCACTTCGTTATTGGGAAGTTCCACTGTATGGAGCTGAATTCACAGTCCCTCTTCCCTCAATTGACATATAATATCGTACTATCCACAATCCTGGTTTGTCTCTGAAGTCACCCTGATTTTTAATATCGCCTCTGTTCAAAAGATACTTCATTATTGACCAATATGCCACATTGAAAGAAAGTACACATTTCCATGCTAGTACAAACTCCTTTTCTTGATCAAAGATCATGCTTGTGAAATATTTTCGTGGCGTCTTATGGATGATACCTACTTGAAAAAATTCGTCAAAAACTTGATAATGCAGACATAATTATTTTTCCAAACTGTGCACTGTAGAAGGATTTTCTGAGTTGCGACGCAGCATCTACGTCAATGTACACTTTAGACCACCTTGTAGGTGATCTTCCCCACTCCTATTGTAGACCTTTCCCTGCATTTTATTTCAGTTCAGCTATTTCAACAACCTCCCTTATTTATATCTATTTCTTATACTTTTTGGAAAGGGAGGGTTAGTATTGTCTCTAAGCGTTGAAAGATGGCTTTGACTTCGGCAGTTAATATTGATACAGAGTTGCGGTGTCGATGAGAAAATATATTATAGCCCATTGGAAACGCGAAACCGGATAGGAAATAATGTGGAAAATACGGGGACTAGGTGATGACGATTTTGTTTGTGAAGGGAAAACGGTTATTGAAAGTATTGCGATAAGTAGAACGATTTGAGATGGAATTAAGGAGACTGTTGTGAACCGGGGGTTGAGGAAGTTGTGAGACAGAGGTGAGGACACTAGCTGTTAAGTAAAGTCTGGATAACCTGATTTGCCGGATAGACTTGAAACAGGGCTAGTGCGAAAAGCGCCCGTGCAAATGTGAATGGTGGAATTCTGAACTGTGTCTAGAATTGAGAGATGTACTTCGGGTGAGAGTCCATATATGTATCGGTTATCCATAATCTAGGATAGGTCGGACTAGGGTATGGTAGAGGGGAAGTAGAATTTTACGGTTGCAACCGTTGATAGGACGGTATTTAAAAGTTCTGAGGCTTTTGCCTTTAATTTCTTTGCGGTAGCCATGAGTGTTTGAAATAAAAACGGAGGCCGAGGACTTTTACTAGGTCATTGACTGCCATAGGGGTGGATTTAAGGAGGAGGGGTAGAAATGGGGTTTTAGCTCGTTTTTCGTCGTACATCACGATACAGGACTTCGAGGAGGATATTTGAAATCCGCGGTATGATATCTAGTTGAGAATGGAGAAGATGGAATTTCGCAGGATTCTGTATGTTCAAAGTTTATTATTTGTTTACATAAGAATTCTCAGGTCATCGGCCTATAAAATTGGTTTAACAGGAAAAGCGATGTCTTCTCCTGCGAGTCTCATAGAGCTCATTCAGCAACTAGTTATTAATAGTCTCATAGAACAAGTAGATGTTGACATTCCTTCCGAGAAACCTCTAGTTATGAGTTATGACCGATAGTAGAGGAACCAATGATCTATTGTCTCATAGAGCAAATTGTTGTTGATAGGCCTTCAGAGAAAATCCTTAATAGTCTCAAATAGGAACCAGCAGTTGATAATTCTATAGAACACAGGCTCTGTCGATAGGTCCATGGAACAAACAATTGTTGATAGACCCACAGAGAAACTAGATATTATTGATAGTTTCATGGAGCTCACTGAGCAACCAGTTATTAATAGTCTCATGGAATAACTAGATATCGATAGTACTATAGAGAAACCACTTGTTATTATTAGGGCTGAAACTAATGTTGATAGCTCTACAGAGCAACTAAATGTTTAATCTTTCAGAGTCACTTGATGTTGATAGTCGTGTGAGACAACTGTAAAACAACTAGTTGTTGATAGGCCCATAGAGAAACTATGGAAACTAGTTTTTGGTTGGGTCATAATTAAATAATGCCCATCCTGTCATTTATTCAGATGAGAATCGTCATAGTCGTTGTCCGGATATTGGGTGATATACCTGATATTCTATGTTATGAGGAGATTCTTGGAAATGTTGACATCTCGCCGTTCCGTTGTTTGTTTTTGGATAGGTTGGTGGAACCTGGAGACTTTGCAACATTGCTAAGAGCAAGACAAATGCGAGGTGGTACGCACAACTGGGGAGTAGTGGCAGTGGTACTCGTTTGTAAGAGATTCAGTTTATGGAGGTTTGTAAGGTTCTGTCTAAGCATGGGGCGAAGAAGTGTTGTGAAAGGAAGTGTAAAAAGGGAGGAAATAATTGTATCAGATATGGGAAGCTGAGGATACTGGCTGATGGTGCAAAAAAGTTTTTCATCGAGATGAACCTTCGAAAATATTGGAAAGATTTAATTATTTAGGTAAAAAAAAGTTTTAGATTGACGCTACAGCTTGAAAACAGGTCTAAGAGTTCAGACTTTTGAGCTCCATTATCAAATTTGAAGTAGATGGATTTTTTGGTTACTATTAGATCCCGGTCGAGATAAGAAATTGAGGATGTTTAAAAAGAGTGTCATCTTGTAAGACCCCATCCAGCCATAGGATCTCACTGGAGCTAACTCCAAAAATAATTACCTGTCGGAATGCCCGAACAGCCTGCTTTTGGTGATTGGAACCGATTTTACAACACTTTCAGCCAATCATCTAGAACTGTAAAAGACACGGTCAAGTCCGGAAAGATATACTCACTACCAAAATTCAGTCATTAGTCCCTTCAGCAGGACAGCTCACCTTGAAGAAACTACTGACCTATTCACAAAATGAGTGACGAGGGCTACAGCGGCATCCCACCACTGTGGGATGACCCTTCTGGAGTGGGACTCCATTGGATGTGAACAGAAAAGAGTTAATTTGATGAATTGTTCCCTGAGATAGAAATACTACGTAGAGCCTTTGAAAGTTGCTAAGTAAGGTCATTGAAATTTGTTTACAATTATAATTATTTAGAACTGATTTTGGCATGCCTTCGTCACCACCTCTGTCTCTTTCTCCAGCAGTAGTCTGCCGTACGAAATAGGATCGACGATCAGTAAAAAAAGGTATCTTCGCTGGGGTTGAAGGATCTCTTTTCCGCAGATCGTGGATAATGCAGACACGTCCATTCTACTTTGTACGGCAGTAGTAGAACGTTGATTGTTACTGAAGGTCGCAGCATGAGGGCTATGAACGTCTTGGAGTATTGCCTATTTCCTGTAAAGATGAACTCGAATTTCTCCTTGTCATGGGAAAGGTTTAGAGGAATTCGGTGGGCTCGTACGACAATGCAGTGTGAACTGAATTGTCTTCCTGTTTACTCGCGTTTGTTTGCATTTCGATTCTTTGCTTATTTCTTTCTTCGCAAGGTCTCAATCGGAAATCGATTAGCGCAACGTCTACCAAATCATTTCTTAACGTCATTGTTAGAAGTTCGTATTTTTGTAATTATGAAAAGTTTTCCATCGCGAAATCTCAAACATTCTTTCGAATCATCTCTTGTTTTTTACCGTTTTGGGGTTTTGTGACTATGTTGGTTATTCATTATACTCGTATCATTTCAGATTTATGTTGATATTATATTTGTTCATCTCTCTTCCTGATCCTTCTCTCCTCCGCTATCTGTACTTTTCTCCTTCAGGTACTAAAGGCATGTTACGTCAGAAATAAAAACACGAAAATGGGAGGTCATCCCTCGCTAATTAGTCCACAAAATTGTCGAGGGATACTTTGGTATTTTTCAAAATAACAACAAATACGTAATTACTGGAAGAAAAAAAAATGAAACACTCGACGACTCTTCTCCCTTTTGATATCCGGACAGGCCTACGAGACTTAATATTTCATACAGAAGCACAGTCGTCCTTTCAACCGCGTGAAATTACACAAATTTATGTTTTAAATACACCAAGGGAGTAGCGGCAGTTCATTCAGTTCCCGCAGCTAACAAGGTCGTCGACTAATGTGTGTATGTTTTCATTCGTTTGTGTACTCGCCCAAAAATAACATACGAGTTATAATAGAGAATACTCCATACGAGCAGGATATCGCTTGACCCATCCGATTTTCGCTATTCTTAGAACGCAGTTGCACGAATCTGGACGTGACGCACCTTTAATTTATCCCCGGCGTTATATTATCATTGTATTGTCCGAGAATAATCAAATTTTTGCATTGATTATTAGCGTCGAATTCGACAGGAGTTCAAAAGAAAGAAATCCTCTTGTAGCTTCGCGAACGATGGTAGTTGAAACTACGTATATCGTATCGTCCGTTCATCGTTCCATCAGCAACAGTACACATATAAAAGTAAATAAAACTGTGAACGCGTGTGTCCAGTCTGAAGAGATTGAATGAAATATTTATATGCTAATTGGATGGACGATGCAGTAATTGACAGAAATATAGCGTATAATAAAATATTATACAACGAAAGGATGTTTGAAACGAGGCGAGTGAACGAAGTCTAATTTTCACGTGGAGTAATAAAAGAGTTCGCGGAAAGTTCGATAGCAACTTCACTTTTATGCGCATCAACTTTTCTATTTTCTTTCTTTGAATGGGAGGGAAGAGGACCAACTCTTTTTACCCTCTCTTTTGACCTTTTTTTTCTTTTTTGGGGCAACGGAGAAGGGCTCAGTCGACTTGAAAATAGATCGAATCATCGGCAATGCCCATATTGGTACGAGTACGTACAATTTTCGAACGAGGAAACTACAAAATCCATCAATTTGGACCCAATTTTAACGAGGAAAAATCTTCAGTCCCGACGCGGCGTTTCTTCTAGTTTTATTTTTTCTAGAGAGCTAAGAGATGTGGGATCTTCGAAGCTACCATTGTGGTTGGGGGGTAAGAGGAAATGTAGAGGTGAAATATGAAGCAGGCATTCTCAGAAAATTGTCCATATCCAACCTCAGTGTCGTCATTGATGACCTTGATCTTATTTACAGGTTTGAAAAAATGTTGTGTCTCTGTGGCTCTGCTTCAGCTATGAACCTATAAAAAGGAAGGACCGGAAAAATTTTCTTCGCCGAGTCTCTGTAGAAAAATGGAAATAAAATTTCAAACTCTTTAAGCAGGGCGGTAACTATGGAGTCTTGAGCTAAATTTCTGCTCTGGGTCTGAAAGCTAGGTGATTTTAGGCTGAAACTCTTCAAATTGACATATTCTTGATAGTCAAGAAAAGAATAAGAGTTGAAGAAAAGTGTGACTTCATTGGTGTACTTAGGAGATTGGAGGTAAAAAAAAAAAAAGAAAAAGACTTGGAACACCAGCACGAGACCATGACAACATTTAAAATCCTTGAAGACGAAGAAAGTACAGTCAGAAGAGTGCGAATTGATATTTGCTTTGAATCGTTGTGGAGGAAGGATTTACAAAAATCAGAGCGCGATGTCGCGAGGAATTACAATATTTACAAAAAAGAAGCGAGAATTTCCAGTAGGACTTCCTGAAATTTTGAAAGAGAAGTAATTTATGACTGACGATTGAAAATAGCAGACAATTGTGGGTTCTTCGCTGCCACTGATTCTACTTTTCCAAGTTTATTCTCTCCCTCTTCATTCCTTTACTGTTAGAAAGATGATCTATTGATGAAACAGTTTTTTCGTGACCTACTCTCTTACTATATTTCTAGTCTCTTTACATCTGTTCACTACCGGCCCTCCACTAATTTGTGCTATTCTTTATGATCCTTGTTCCTCCCTAGTTTCTCATCCTGAAATATTCCATCGTGCCTGACCGCATTAATAACACTATGTGTAATTATAAAGTTTGTAAACGTATGAGGGTTCAGTACTTGAAATCTTTTAAAGTCTCGTTGACTTCAGAGTCGTGAGGTCGCCTTGTTTGAATATTTTGATCAAAATTCAAACTTTTTCTCAAGTCTCAAATTCAATATATGTACTCTAAATCTCTAAGCAAGTTCATAACCCCCACCCTTATTAGGACTACATAATAAACAATAGTAATTTCATTTGAATCATGAATGATGAAATTAAATTTATAACTGTACCTAGATCATTAAGATTTTGCTATCGATAGTAATGCTCATATTTGATTAAAATTGATGAATTCATATTAAATTGAAGGACAAAAAGTTTGTATAAATCTAAATATGTGATCATTTCAAGAAGAAAAGTATAATAATTGATTATTTTGATTTGAATTTTTGAAATTCAAAGATGGGTAATGGAAAGTAAATCAACACAAGTTATGTAATACCTATGTTTCTATAGTTTTGAAGTTGATAATCTACCAATATCTGTTCAAAAGAGGAAGTTCAATGTCAGTTTGTTGAAATTATTACATCTGATTATTTGCTTCCATTTTATAAATTTAAATTTTTAACCACTGATTAGAGTTAATATTATAATCAGAGACCGGATTTCTCGGCAAAATACCGAAATCGTCGTTTTTGCCGAATTTTAGAAGAAAAATGTATAATTTTTAGCATTAAATGACTCAAAAAATGCAAAAAATGGTACTTTTTTCGTTATTGCCGAATAATGCCGAAAACTGAATTTTTAGTGCCGAAAATCTCCATCAAAAATGCCGAAAAATCCGGTTTCTGATTATAATCAATTACATATGTGCATCGAGCTAATGGTGATTCGTCCCACAATTCTTATCTTAATATAAAGACGTCAATAGATTATTTTTTAATTTTTATTTGATTTGATACGTGACTTGAATTATAATATGAATTTATAACTCGAATATGAAAAAATTTTCATACAATTACCTATTATATTATAATTATTTCAAGATTGATTCTTATACTGTAATTTTGAATTTTTTAAATTCAAGGTAAATGAGAAAAAAAAGTAAGCAACACCCTTTATTTGATAAAATATACTAAAAAATTATTCATAATAAATAATGAAAAACTAAAGATTATTTTGTGCTAGGAAAAGACTTTTTTATTTAATTATGGCTTTGCTTACATATTTTTCTAAATTTACGTTTTGACTTCCAGCAGTCAATAGTCTTCATCAGCGTGAAAAAATTTAGAAAAATGTGCAGGCAGAGCCAAATTGAAATAAGTAAAAAATAAATAAATTATCAAAATAAATTATGTAGTTTACCAATATCTTTTCAAACGAGAAAGCTAATTTTTTGAGACTCTTAATTCTGATGATTTGATTTGATTTTGTGAAGTTGAATTTTTCTAAGAAATACAAACAGAATTAAAAATTTATCCGTAATTATCAACATAATTATTAGAAAAAATGTAAAACGGTTTTTATTATCACAATATCTAAAGAACTTATATCCACATTTCGACGCAGCCTCGATGTTTTACATTTCTTCCAAGAATTAATGATTTTTAATTTCAATTTGAAATTGAAATCAATTAAAATTATTTTCATTAGTTGAATTATTTAAAATTATCGTACAATCTAAATTCATCTTTGAATTTATTTATTAAATAAAAAATCCAATTTCTTATTTAATTGATATATTAATAAAAATTAAATGCTAAATTCTATTGGAATAATTTCAAAAATATATCAATTGAATAAGAAATTGGATTTTCATTTTTTCAATAAACTATTTTTCTCATTTAAGTTTGAAATAATTTTATGGACTTTTAGTTGGTTTCAATAAATAAATTCAAAGGATAAATTTGATAAAATGATTTTAAATAATTTAACTAAAGAAAATAATTTTATCAAGATTTCAATTTCAATAATTTTTATTTGAATAATAAAAGTATATATTTGTAAAAGTATTAATAATAATATTGATATTTTTATATCTTTTCTTTACATTGAATTTTTTTATTGCAATAAATTATTTTTTTAATTCAACATTGACATATTATTTTTGAATTCATATATATGATTCACTACACTACTGAACAGCTATCCTGTTACAAAGATTCTATTACGTGATTCTTGGATACTTTTCAACGCTGAACACAAATCCGTTGACTGTTTTTTGCTAGCACGTCACAATAATTTTTAGTAATCACGATAAATATTTCCGAAATCATAACAAATATTCTCGTCTACTTGCCGCGCGTTGTCGCGGAATGTAACGAACGTTTTTTCAATAGCGACGCTGCTATCGTCGATGTGTTTGGCGACGACGCGCGGCAAGTAAACAAGAACTTTAATCGTGATTACTGAAAATTGTGACGTGCTAGCAAAAAACGGACAACGGATTCGAGTTCAGCGTTGAAAAGTAACCATGAATCACGTAATAGAATCTTTGTAACAGGATAGCTGTTCAGTAGTGTTATTAATGCATAAATAGATCCCCTCGCTGAAACTGCGACCGCTATTGATTAAATGGTGCGCAAAGAAAATTATCCTATATTTTCTTTTTTCCATGCTTTCTGATGCTTGGGCACTTGAGTTGACGACTAGTCTCTGCTACCTCTACATTCCACCCTATACCCTCCATTTTTCTCAACTTTACGGTCATCATCATCATTGAACTACCCACACAGTGTGATTAGGACAGTCTGTAGTTGAATCTGTCGCTTGGGAGCTGCTGTCGGATGTATTTATCAGTTTTCTCACGCTTCTCTTCCCTGTCGGTGTGTATTCCCTTACTTTTCTTGGCGATCGGTATTCCGACACGCGTTTATGGCTTTTTAGAAGAAGAAATGAGAGCCAGCTACTGGATCGAAGGTTCTGAAGGAGGCTGCAGTGCTAACAGGTGTGTTTTTCCAGAGGTACAACAAACTCCTAAAGTTTCAAATACTTCCAATTTCTAGCTGAACAAAACTGACAAACGGTAAACATACCCAATGGACAAAACTTTATCGGATTCATAATCAGTAAGCTGATTATAAACAAAAGCGCCAGCATTTTCACCTATTCACCACTTTCTCATTTGACGTAGTCCGCTTTGCCTGCTCTTGAGATTGGTGTTCAAATTCAATTGGCTCTTCGATATTGCCCCCTTTCTTCAGTGGTTTTATTGCTTGCTTCTCCAAGTTAACGCTTGAATTCAATCAGCTTCTTGATGCGACTGTCCTTTTCTCCCATCGTCTTTGTTGGCTCTCGAAGTTCATGCACGAACACCGAAAATTTCACCTACTTTGCTCGCTTCCTTTCTTTTGTTGTTTTATTGGTTTTGGAAATTGACGATCATACTTCATCCAAGATTTTTAGAAAAAACGAGTTTTGCTCACCTCTAAAGGGTTATTACGACGTATCATATTATTGTATGAGTGTCGTGCAGGTTGCGTTTCTTCTTAACTTCATCAGGTTTTTTAAGTTGCAATCTCTCTTCTATCACCTCGTTGGCTTTTAAAGCCTTCTCCAGTTGAGTTGACGCTCAAACTCAACGATTTTTGTCTGTGAGACATCGATCTGAAGTGCTTCTTCTCTTTCCAAACGACACCTGAAACGAAAAAAAAGAAATACAAAATACAGGAGAGGAAAGAATCAAGGAAGTTTTCTGAAACAAAGAGCAATTTGACTAAATCAGTAAGAATCGTGTAAGTAAGGAACGCGAAGCATCCAAAATTCAGTTGCTGTATTCACAGCCGAACTGATAGCTGTTTTCACCTATCTTTACCATCCTCCCTATATTCCGTAAAATACCAAATATTTCCTCCTTCGCTATATTTTTTCATAAATAACATAGAAATAACCCTCTCATGATTGCGCCACCTACTCACGATTCTTTCAATAGTCGAAAAACTCTGAAGAAATACATATCAGAAAGAGTAATAAATTTATAGATGATCAAATTTCTGTGCGACAATATGGCTTCAGGAAAAATCATGCAAAACTTATCTTTTTACGTGAAAGAAGCATATGATCAACATGCGCTAAATACAGTGAATGCCTTTGATCAACGAAGTGTGCGCACATCTAACACGATGCTTAAATATTTTTGACGTAATTTCAACTAAAACTCTGAAAGAAGTGAATTCTCGTTCGATTTGACGTCGATTATCGGTCGACGTTCCTACTGCTGGAATTGAGTAGGTTGAGGTCATTAGGCTCGTTAGAGAGCTGAGTCTGGAGTCTAGTTCTCTCTTCTCAAGTTCCAAAATAGATATTGTAGGCCACGGTCGTTTAGGTTAAGATAACTGGGCTCTCCAACCCTCCTGTCATCATGTATAGCTCTAACCCGAATCTTAATTAAGGTGATTCGGGATCAGGAATGTGACGTCGGAGTTATTCAAGCTTAGGCGTGTTGGAAGGCTTGGGCGTTTATCAGTATCTCAATTGGAGGGAAAATAGACATTTTTTCAAGTCCCAACATGAAGGCCCTACAAATTCAGATCCATTGATTGGAGAGGGAAGAAGTAAGAATAAAGTTTTCCAAGTTACCAAGTGAAAAGGTAGACCGAGAACATGAAATCTGTCAATATGATTACGGTTGAAAACTTTTTGGAGCTCGGAGACTCTTCGAGGTCTCTTTCAACAGACACCTCCCAGAACACAAGACACATATTGTGAACTTTTATGTCGACATTCTTATGAGTGCAGAGCCTGTGCTTTTCTCGGAGCCACAATGTGAACGATGGATGCGTAGAAGGTTGGTTCCATGTTAGAATGCAAATCACGATAGGTACACATTCTCTCCAGCTTGACAAAAACCATTTTTCCACCTAGTCTTTTTCAGAAATTAACTTCCTTATACCATCTGATAATAGAGTGTCGGAGATTTTTTTTCTTAAACTTATTCTCCTTGTTCCGTTCTACAATCCTAGTAATTTTTGTAAGAGAAGCCATCATCGAGCCAGAAAGAAATTTTGCTTTTCGATACTTTGTCAGGAAGATGTAGAAAGCGAACTAATTTTGGCAATCTCTGGCCTTCTATAAAGCCATTTGTGTGAGAGAAAGGCTTTCGAATGCCGTCCCAGGAAAAAATTAGATGAATAAAAGGACTATTTTACGTACCCTACTGAAAGGATAAGAAGAAGAAAATCCTTCTTGGACGCCTAATTGAAATATTGATTAATAATGCTCAGAGAGACGAACCATTCGAGTTGTATATCTCATCGCAAGTATTCCCTTACCGTCTACGTACAACCTACTTTATTAGAAATTGTTTTCATTCTCTGTCCTTGCCATTAGACCATTGTACCGTCTGTCGACAAAAAACTAATTTTCTTTAAAAGCTTATGATTTCGTTCTTTCAGCTATTTTACATATACGTATTTATGCGTACTTTATTTACTACGGAGTGACGGAAATAGCGAGTGAAAAATTCCCCATTGTCTGAGAATTTAAACTGGTCTGTACGAGTACGTACTGAAAATCCCTCTCGAAAAAATTTTGGACCAATTTTTCTTTACTGAACCAGAACGAAGAAAAGAATTCAAGTACTGCGTCAAAATGAGATAGCGATTATCTCCATCTATTGTGATTGAAATAGTCGAGTGAAACGTATAGATAATTCAATTCTAAAATTATATAACAAAATATTTCGCGGATACGTGTACGCAATACGAGCGTATAATATTTTGCTTTGGTTTATCAGTTTGACAACCAATGACAGCTCCGGCACGAATAAAAATTTTGCTTGTACTTAAACGATCGTCATTGTATGCGAAATTAGATCGGTTAAATCCGGAAAAGAAAAAGATAAAATTTATAGGAAATGAGTTTACAGGAACGCGGAAAGTGATTACATTAGCAAAGTATACATCAAAAACGGCACCAATTTCCACGAAGAATTCACTCCTTTATTTCCTGACAGATTGAAACGACTTTATTTTTATCAGTAGAAAGAAATCTGGTTCAACACTCAAAATATTATAGATCTCGTTATTACTAACTCGCGTTTAATATAAGTAGGTAGAAACAGTAGTTCTTAGTAAAAGTGCTATTGGGTCAGAGCTTTGACTATAATGCAAATACATAATTATTCCGTATTGTGGACTGGCAGCACTCTGTAAGAGCAGAGTAAAGTTTTTGTCCACTAAATGAAGGAGCTACAGTAGGCTACTTTGACTGCACTTATGGTAGCAGTTATGTACCTGTAACAACGCGTTGTAAATATCACACAACCAACAAGGAAAACTGAAAAGGCAAAAGTCATTTGATAGCATTAGGTTTTACGTTGCAACCATGCATCACTTCTAATTTTCTAAACATGGCCCGTTTTTCAACAATGCACTGCTAGTCCATATTATGTACAGTCAAAGAGTCAGAGATTTGTGTACTGTTAAGGTATTGATCAGACTTGGAGAGAGGTCTGTAAGCCAGGGGTCTCAAACGTCGAATTTAGAAAAGATGAATGAAATATACAAGTAAGACTCAGAGGCTCGCTATGCAAACTTGCTCTAACCCCGCTTTATAGTAGCAAAGAGATGACAAGAACCACACACTGTCGCTTGTCTTCACGGGAACAAAGCTAAATTGAGGGCCATTAGCGCTAAGAGCTCAATTGCTTCTACAGGGTGAGGCCAAACGATGTTACCAGTTAAATGGGAATTTGTGCAAAATACCCTCAAATGCAAAAACGCGAAATGTTAGATGCATACTTCAAATCTACAAAACTTGTACCTCAATTTCATCTTCAATTTTTGCCTTTACCCAACTTTCTAAGACAATTCTGAGCTGAGTTATGGACCAAAATGGCTCAAAAATTGACCAATCTGCCAAAATTCTCAAAAAGTGGAAATTGTTCGAACTTTCATATTTTACTTGGTTTGAAAGTGAACCCGAATCCCTATGAAGCTTGGAGTCTGGGGGAATTTTCGGTTTCCTATTTCGGAAATCTTGGCAAGGTGATCAATTTTTGGGGCACATTTTGGTCCATAACTCAGCTCAGAAATGTTGTAGAAAGTTGGGTAGTGGCAAAAATCGAAGATAAAATTGAGCTACAAATTTTGTAGATTTTCACATTTTTGTGCTGGAGTGAATTTAGCGCCAACTCCCATTCAACTGGTAACATCTTTTGGCACCACCTGGTATACTTGCAACTTGTACTTACTTCTATCTGCGAGTTTTAGTGCAATGCTATCTACACAAAATGGTCGTGAGAACGGCGTGCGTTCTTCCGTAAACATGTTCTCAGTAAACCAAAAACAAGGAGAAAGAGAGAGAGAGAGAGAGAGAAGGCGGGGCTTTGTAAAATGGTCATAGGCCTGTACTAAACTCAAGCTAGGAAAAGAATGAGGGCAAACGAGCGGAGGGAGTAAGTCTAACAGCTATTCAACATCGAAGATCGAGCAAGCATCTAAAATGATACACTAGATATCTCTGCGCTAGTGTCGAGTACAAAGAGAACGGGGAAATGGATGGACAAGGCAGGTGACTGGAAGGTCTCCTTAAATCGATCTAGATCAATTTTTATGAGAGAAGATGACTATACCTACAATAGAAAAGTTTACGCTCTACAAATGTTGCGCTCTCTGTTCTCTCTTAAATGGCTTTGTTCCCAAATTACACCGAGATTACTCAATGATTATTCAAATGGAAAAATTGCCCTGATCCTGTTTCCAATTTTGCTGATTGTAACGCTCTTAACGAATGGTACAGGAAACAAGTTATTTTCTCTATCAAACTGACAGTTTTCTGAAACTGAACGTGGCGCGCTGGTCGACTTTAAATTGACCTCAAATCGGGTTCGATCTAGAGTCAATGCCTTTGAAAGTGTTTTCGTGATTTCACTACTCGCAGATAGAATGCGTTTTCTACGCTCACAGCGCTTGTGCGACCAGTCTCGCTCTCATTGAACCATCGGAAGCCATTTCGTATATATATGTAAGAATCAAACTTCGTTATACCTCGATACCAGGTCTCTAATGATCCGTAGACCTTCATTAAACCCTGATACAAAGTCCTAATGGACGATCTTCACTCACGTACAAAATGTAAATCATCTGACACTCCCTATATCTAGCGGTTTGTGTATCTTTTTCTTTACTCTTTTGAGCATTCTTTCATGTGTTTTATTACTCCTGGACTGAGATAAAGGGTCTCTGTTTTATTGCTTCTTGTCAAGTTGTCATTTATTTTGACGCGTTCTTGTCCTACTTTGCACCTCTAACCTGTCGTATTTTTTTGTGTTTCTCGCAGGAATTATTTGCCTATGTTGGATTATGGGTTGCCTGGTCGGCTTCCTGCCAGTGCTAGGCTGGAACTCCGGCGTCAGCGACGATCGCGAATGTCGGTTTACCAGAGTGATGGATTACAATTATCTGGTGTTTCTATATCTCACCACCATAGTTGGTCCTGCGTTACTCTTGGCTGCATTTTATTCGCATATTAACAACATAATTTTGAAACAAGTAAGTCGTGTCACTTTGTACGCAATTTGTACAAATTCAATATTTAAAAGAAAGAGTATATTACTGAAGAAGAGTAATCGCCAGACACAAAAAATTGTAAAAAAGACACACGATCAGCCGCTGAGCACTTTTGGTTAAACAACCATTTTTAAAGACAACATAATAATTATATTTATTAATATTAATTAGAAAATTTAAATAAATTATATTATTAATAAAAATTCATTATCAATATTTCTAACTTTATTAATAAATATTAATTAACTTAAATTTTAAAAATATAAAAAAATCAATTAATAATAAAATTAAAAAATAATTTTAAAAAATATTAATTTAATTAATAATTAATTATTATAAATTAAATTAATAAAAATTAGTTTGACCAACAATAAATAATATTAAAAAATAATACAACAATAACAAATTTAAATTTAATATTAAATTACTTTTAGAATAAATAAGAAAATAAAAAATTACTATTAAAATATCGATTAAATAATATAACTAAAATTCTTGTTCTTACGATAATATAATAATATAAAAAATATATTAAACCCAATAAATCTCATCAAAAATTATTATTATAAAATTTAATCTAGAAATTAATATAAGTATCCTGAAAACAAATAATATAATTAAAATGAATAATATTATTATTTAAATAAATAAAATTATAATAAATGATTAATTAAAATAATATTAATAAATTTAAATTAACAACTGATTCAGATTATAACAAAAAAAGGTTGAAAATTATTTAAAAAATAATTAATGATTTTGTACATCATTTAATAATTATTAATTATAAAAATAAACGTATTAATTATTTTATTTATTATTATAATGAATTTTTCTAATCTAATAATTATTTCTTTAGGAATAATATTATTTTTACAACAATTAATCATTTTCCTATTTATAAATCCAATTACTTTATTAATAATTTTAATAGTGAATTATTCATTTTACATTAAAATAAAAAAATTAAATATTTACTCATTAGAAATAAATTTTTTTATCAATTTAATATTTAAATATAAGAGTTTTGTTATATAATATTAAAAAAAAAAAAAATTCAAAAATGACCTCGTAGGATGTTACTGTTTCTTGTTGGTGTAGGGTTCTGTCGCTTTCCTATTGTCTTTGAAAATGGTTGTTTAACCGAAAGTGCTCAGCGGTTGATCGTATGTTTTTTTTTTGTAGCTGGCGATTACTCTCCTTGATTAATTCACCCCTTCGTTTATTTATGGATAACCGTACCTTACAGAATTGTAATGCATCTACTTGTGACTCGACTAGCCCTGTTTCATCTTTTCCACAGTTACGTCAAATGGTATCGATGAAGGAAAGCGGTTTGATGGCTAATGGTTACGACGCCGCTACATCCGTACGCATCCTGACCGAGGCTCGCCGTAAAGAAGTTAAAGCCACCAAAAACCTTTCCATTATCGTGTTCTTTTTTATTCTTTGTTGGATGCCTCTCTACACCATCAATTGCGTACAAGCTTTCTGTTCTCGTTGTCTGATTCCGAATTCTGTCGTGAACTCGTGCATCGTTTTGAGTCACCTAAACTCGGCCGGCAATCCTCTGATGTACGCCTACCGTCTGAGCGACTTCCGGAACGCATTCCGAGGTCTTCTGTTCGGCGCGTTCACTTCGTCATCGGAGCATGTGATCATTGGTGGACATTCTGATTTCAAAGGAAGCTCGCCCAGAACTCCTCCTATCATTTCGATCAATTTCAAACCACCAAAATTAAAGCTGTGCAAAGATTCTAAAAAATTATTCAAATTGGAGAAAGACGTAAGTTTCGATATGAAACTCAGCAAATTGAAACAGACAGTAGACAACAACCGTCTAATTACCTCAAATTCCAACTCGAATAATAAATCGAGTGGTGTATACGAGAATGTGGACAGAAAAAGTGATTTCGCATACCTAAATACGGTGTACTTGGACCTCGAGCAGTTTCAGAAACTCAAGCAGGTCACCACCGATTCAGACAGGAAACGATATTCGGCGATTGATGACTCGTCTTACGTGGTAATGATCACCAATGAAAAGATGTTTTACAGTCAGTCTAACGTTCGACAAAAACCGAGCTTAAGCAAAATATTGCAGAGAAGGCATAGCACTGATACTTGAGTGACATATTATGCGTTACCACTGGTGTTTGATATTATTCGCCTCATTTCGTGAGGTTTTTTGCGAAGAAGAAGTCATGCAAAGTGATAATTAATATTGGATGTCAAAGATGAAGCCTTGTCGATGTTGAGTGAAGAAAAATATGACTGTCGGTTGGAAGATTTTTGGAGCTGTGAATAAGAAGTTTGTTGGACTGTTTTTCCTTTTAATTTGTGATCTCAATTTATATTTTTTCCTCTTTTTTTTTTTCTTTTCCATTTTATATGTTTGATGTAGTTGTGTAGTCCATGTGTAAAAAAAAAAGAGTAAAATACAATGAAATTTTTCTTGTTACGGTCAATTTTTATTGGAGGGTTCATCACTGCTGAAACAGGACAAAAATGACCACCTCTCATTGATAGTATCAATTAAAAAATTTGAGGGATAAGAATCTGGTAGTGCCAACAAAAGAGTAAAATAAGATTTAATAAATAAATGGGAAGTGCATAACTTAATAATTCATTTGGAAACAAACCTAAGCACCCAGTAGCTGTTCTCAAAAGCTATAGTGTGAAATACGCTGCCAACTCTCTAGGGAAGTTTGGGGAATTGAAATTATTTCGAGGTGCTGGTACCGCCAAGTACGTGGTTCAATTCTAACTGAATTATTTAGTAATTTTCTATTCTTTTAATGAATTGTATAAATCTTCTTTAACTCACCTTAGTTATGTATTTACCCAATTAATATGTCAAAGAAAAAAAACAAAAAAACAAATAATATCTTCATTATGTATCATGCATCATCACTATCTGATTGACAAATAATGATGCCGTTAAACAACAGCTGATGGTTGGCTACATAGGAGGCAACAAGCAACAGCACTCAGCAATTGTCGCTCACACAACTTATACGTTAGTGTACCTTGTTGCCAAGTTGTATGGACACGTAGCAGTAATGCTACATTCAGGCGGGAAGTTTTTTTGTATTCCTTATCCACCATTTTCATAGCTTGAGTCCACAAAACGTAGAGAGACCACAATTTGTCAAATATTCACAATCTGTACGCTGATTGAAATTTTATCTACCAGATTTAAAAAATCAAAATCTTTGGATACTCTTGTTTCAAGACGGGAATTTTAGAAGAAAAAAATCAAGGCTGTAAATGTTTTTAGAAGGAAGATGAAGCGTCACAAGTCAAAAAAAAATAAATAAATAAAAAATCTAGTATAACATCTTCAGAAAACACTTTGTTTTGAGGAAACAATGAAAAAGCAGAGTTTTATGGCTTGTTACTGCATTTTTCTTCTACACACGCTCACTAATAGCGTTTCCCCAGCAGCGCTGCTATACCTGTTATCGTTACCCTACCGCGTCCTGTACGTCGGTGAGAAACCTAGTATTGTTTGTGTATAGGGCTTTTCCATGTCGGCGCATTGCATATAATATATTCTCCTACGTGTTATCGAAATGGTAGTATTTCTAACATTGCTCTTATGGGTGTTGCTGAATTGCATACTCATTTTCATTGTGGAGTAGTTTGCCATAAGAGCAATGTCAGAAATGCTACCATTTCGATAACACGTATGAGAATACGTATGCAATGCGCCGACATGGAAAAGCCCTATATCTATGTTAACTTCATCAAATTGAAGCGTGCAAATACGATTTTTATAATCACGTTGTTAATTTACTAAACAGGGTCTGTAGCTCTAAATTAAAACTTCAAGTCCAATAAAATGATACATTATAGGAGTATAATGGCTAAGAACTCAAAATTTTCCAATTTCACGGTAGTCAAGGCACACAGGGCGCTCAGAAGGAAGCGCCAAGGAAGAAAAAAAAAAAAACAAAAATGTTGAATAAAAGAAGATGAGGGGGCTTACCAGAGTCGTGAAGCACTACTCGTGAGCTCCTAGTGAGCTTCTAATGGTGGCTGGAAGCTCTGGTGGAGAGTAAACACGTGTAGGTCTATGGTACAGGACTACCTAAATTTCAGGTTGACTGCTGAGCGCTCCCTAAATCAGTAGGCAGGGGTGAGAACCTCTCTTATTTTTCAAACGTTTCTTCACCGTTCCAGTTCTCGGCTCAGGTCCCAAGATCCGGTTCTTTTCGGTTTCGGTTCTTTGGACAAAAAATAACGGTTCTGGAACCAGTTTCTATTTCACCCTGTCTTACCCCAGGGGTGAAAACCTCTATTAATTTCAAACAGTTCTTCTCGGTTCCGGTTCTTTGGACAAAAAATAACGGTTCTGCATCCGGTTCTTGTATCGGTTCCCGGTTCTGGTTCTCAGCCCTGTCAGTAGGGTAAACCCCCGTAGATGCCTAATTGACGGATATTGCACAGAGCGCACGGACCTCAAAGAGAGAACGGAGCCAAACCACTCTTAATTCGTGCCCTCTGAACTATCGACACAATGCCATAAAGAGTGGATACCGATGCTGGAGCTGTGATTTGTTGGGGACCACTTTGAGCGTGCGTGCACGCTCTTACTCTTACACTTTCGTCTCAAACGGGATGTATGACAGAAGGCGAAAGTTGAAAACCAAATTTGAGTCTCAAAGAGTAAATTTTACCGAGTCCCCTCCTATAATACATAATGTCAACATTTTTCTGAGCCTAAATCCTATCATATATAACTTGGAGGTAGGAAGCCCAAAGTCGAAATCTCTTTCGAGTATAACTCCTATCATATTCAAAGTCAAAAGTAGACATTTTTCTTAGTCCAGTTACTTTATTCGAGGTCAGTTTTTTAAGGATGACCCTGCTCTTATACATAGTCAAAAGTCCAATACAGTGCGGTAGGCTAACACACCTAAGCGTAATTCTTCGTTGGATTCTTTCCATTCCTAGTCTTCTGTCCTCCATCTTAGTAGCATCAGGCCACACTGGGGCTCCATAAAGGAGGATTGATATTGCTACGTTCATATCAAGTCTTCTTGTAGCTTTTCTTGGCATTCCTTGGTTCGACATTAGGTGGGACAAACGTGTCACCACTCTGGAACCTTTCTCCACCTTTTTCTCACATTGATAGCGGAAACATAGCTTGCTGTCAAACCAGCGCCCCAGGTACTTCAATGTCTTCTTAGTGTTGATGTCCACTTCTTGCACGCGAATGATGAATGGGTGAAGACGATGGACCCCGTTTTGTCAACTGCCACGCTTAATCTGTCTGACTCGATCCCACGGTTCACAGTCTCTATGGCCTGTTTCACCTTGGTCTCCAACACGGCAGCGGTGTCGGCCGAGCCTATCATATAAGTTGAAATTTTTCCATGTCCAACTCCTGTATTAGGATGCTTGACCTCGTACGCCGGGACGCCAAAATTTTCAAAAAGATTCTCCATAGAACAGGTTCCTCGTTAAAAGAATTATGAGCGCGATGGGAATAGAAATTGACGTTTTCCCGGGCCAAACCGCAAAGCCGGATTTAGAATCATTACATCCATCAGGAGGTCTTTAAATGTGACCTGATTTCAAGAAAGAGACCGGAGCGTCCATATATCAATCTGGAGATATGGGTCTTCCTGCGTCTTCAGGCAGACTCTTATCTCCGGATTAATACGAGGACGCTCACATCCCTTTCTTGAAATCAGGTCACAAATGTCTTCATTCTTTTACGTACTCAACTCCCATTAAAATACTGAAGTTCTGTATTTAATAGCTTTCGTGAGCCGTGGCAAAGGTGTTTTCGGCAGATTATCGGAGTCCCATTACATGAATCCAGCTCTCGAGATTACCTCGATGATATTATAAGATGGGTAAGTAAGATCAAGCCAACAGTCAGATTCATGTAGATTCCGTTCACGTCGGTCACCCTCAACTTGAAAACGTCGATCGTGCGGCGAAGAACTCCACCCTCTTACCGAAAATTACTGTCTTCAAAAATACTACCATTCGAAAATCCTAGCTTCTTGGCATAACCTTTGGAAGGAACAGAACCACAACAAACTAAGATCAATTCCTTAGTCCTCTTCAAATAGAAACTATCGCCACGGAGAAGTCATCCTAGCTCACGTCTTAGAATTGGCCATATCCAACTCACCCACTCTGGACTCTCACCTCCTCCTAGGTCTTTAGGCACCTCCATCATATAACAACAGCCACTCAGACAACCTCACAATTCAACATCTCTTCTCATGTTCTATCCTCCAAAACCAACGCTCTGCCTGCAACGTTCCCTCATCTATAAGCTCCGCACTATCCAATAACTCCGAAATCGTCTCCAATTCCCACAACTACATATTTATTTCTTCCAATTTCTCTAATTATGAAAAAAATTTATGTAATAATAAGTATTAGGTACCTATACATATTATAATATAATCAAATTAACGCGAGCTGAAGATTCCTTTCGAGTAGTCACATAACTTGTAGATAAAAAGAAAGAACAAAAAAAAAATATGTTGAATCGCTTTTTCTTAACAATTCTCGACGTTTCTTAGTGACTTCGAGGTACGCTCTTACGACAGCCTTTTTAACTCATTTTACTGTTATATACCTTGATTTCACTTACTATCGCTTTACTATCTCAAGTCGATAGTTATTATTATAATAAACAACCCTAGCTTTATGAAACAAAAACGAAGCGAACGAGCGCAAAATTTGACTGAATATTTTCAAGGACCCAGCAAACAGACAACGAACAGCAGATTTATCTTATCCTCTCAAGTACACTTGATTGAAAAGATGTAAACTAGAACTCCAAGACTGTCACGCGTACTTCGCAGGTCTGTGTAACAAGATACTTTTATATCGGTTAAAAAAACTATAAAAATCATACCACATAACGAGTCTACTCTACTAAGAATGCAGTTTTACAGCGATTCGATGATTCGTGAAATTTTCTTTTTAAAAATAAACTTTATAATGCAAGGTCATGCGCGCATAATTGTAAACGCAATCGCACATCATCGCGATATTTCTCTTTTTTTCCTCGTAATTTTAAAATCGTTTCAACTTAGAAAATTCCCTCGATGTTAACGCGTAACAATGCAATATAGTATATTAAGTTTTTCTCATTTATATTGTCACAAAAATCCGTCACCAACACGTTGTATTATGTGAAATAGTGCGATGTGGTTGAGAGAAGGTTGTATGTGTGCGA
Organism: Aspidiotus rigidus; assembly: GCA_035079385.1. NCBI lineage: Eukaryota > Metazoa > Arthropoda > Insecta > Hemiptera > Diaspididae > Aspidiotus > Aspidiotus rigidus. The sequence continues at coordinate 16,930,482 of JAVHKY010000013.1, forward strand.
TGTACTCGAATTTATTTTTTGTTTTAGAGTTCCATTTCAATATTAAAAAACTTACAACATGTGCTCGGCGCTGTAAACGAGTATAGCACGTGTTCGAAGGAATTGTATGGCGAAACTATGTGTATATAGGGATCGCATGCACGATTTTCTAGTCACGAGTCAAAACAAACTTTCACCCGATTGTCGTGAGTCCGCCTTTGTTGGATGATCTTAAGGCCGGCGATCTTCGATAATACACTTCTTCAATGGGCACAGTTACTTGATAGAGCTAGATAATTTCAGATCATCTTCACTAATTGTTTATTTGGCTCAACAGAACTGATAAAAGTTTGCTGTGAAGCAAACTTTTTTTCTTCAAGTCGAATAAAATCGTACAACAAATCTAATTACATATGTAAGACTGTACTCCGGCGGACGCCTCTTATCACTGGCGGGTCAATTTGCCTCGTATAACCAGCAGGGCATTAATCCGTGCTCGATGTTCCGTCATATTTCGAAAACTGCTTTTTGTTGATTTGTAAGACTGTACTGTGATACAGCTCACGAAAAACAACAATACTTCTGAGATTGCAGTGATAAACACTGAATCAACAAAAAGTTCACAGTTCCCATTGTGTGCTAACGACATGTCGTAGCTCGGAAGATAATAACATCAACCGTCCTACTAACTAATATAACTACTCCTACCAAACCTCTCTGCGAGTAGCGCAGTTACCGAGATTGCGGCGTGACGGAATCTTACACATATACATCGACATTGACCGTTTTAAGCGTTTTATTGAGAGGGGATGTGGGAGAGGGGAGGTAAGGAAGACAGATGAGTTGCTTCCTTTTTCCTTTAGGCCTCACATCAAGCGAAGGAACAAGGGTAGTGATGCTATTGAAGTTAACCCTAATCATTTTCTTCCTAATCATAGTATCGAGGTCAATATTGATCTTATTCTCTCTGGCTAAATGTTTTATGATCACGATTTCACTTTCAAACGCTTTGGAAGTGAGAGGAAGTGAATCCAGTCTATGGATGAAATAATGGTAAGCGGCCAACTTACGGGACAGAGGGCAGAAAGATGATCCATGGATAGTGAGATCGGTGGTAGTAAGTTTGCGATAGATACTGAAGGTGTACTTGTTGTGCTTAATAGCGATTGTAAGATCAAGGAAGTTGAGCATCGCTCCACCAATCTCAATAGTGAACTCAATAGAAGGATAAAAGCTGTTGATAAAAGTAAGAAATTCATGGATAAGTTCATGGGGTCCCTTCCACACGCATATGACGTCGTCAACGTAGCGACGCCATAGGGTGACGTGAGTGAGGAGGGGGTGAGAAGATTGGAACATCTCAGACTCCATTCAAAACGCTTAAAACTGTCAATGCGAAGCCTGTCAATTACACATACCTCCAAATTGAAAGGTTACTGTCTAACGGGAAAGAAACTATCCCTCCTTGTCCAAATGTGGTGTTTACCTCCTTAAGTGCCGCGATAGCCCCGCGAGCTACATCGGTGAGTGTGAAAGAGCCTTCCGGACGCGCATCTCGAACCCCGTTAAAGCCTATGAGAATAACAATCCTACAAAATCGGCCTCTGCTAAACACCTACTCGATGAGAGACACTCAGGAGACGACGAACTTCGAACGAAGCTATCGGAGAAGAATAGCTTTGGAGAACATTGAAATCACCAAATTTGAAAATCACCACCATTATAACGTTGTCAACCGGTACATCCCCAACGACAAGTTGATAACTCAAGTTTTTTCTACATCTCCCTTCTACACAGAAAGCGAAATTTAGCCTTTAACTAAGTATAAGAAGGAGCTTGTCATACGATGATGTAATCTTCCTCATTCTGATGCCGGTCTTTACTGGTGCTTCTTTGTTTATACCTTTTATACTGTGTGTTGTGTACATCTTCGGTTTTCATTCAGTCGTATTATTCTGAAGATGACAGTAATTGTCGCGTGCGGGAATTTGTAAGTTTAAATACTTTAATAATTTAGTATGTACCGCAACCTAAAAAACCTACTCTCCAAAAAAGTAAAATGACCTATTACAAGATTTATTTGTCGAAATGATATCTTTCGATTTGTTTTTATTTCATCAAGATCAGCAAATTTGCCGCGGAGAAAACGAATAAAAGTGGTTAATTTTTACAACAATGTTGGGAATCTTATTTATGCAACACTGACGCAATGCGACGCGACAACTCCGACGCGCACGCAGATACGCGGACACGTAAAAGGCACTATAGTACGATAGGTATGCTGGACTGATAACACGGATACGACTTTTAGGCTATAAGGTAGGAATACGGCTCGTGTAACGTCACGCGACAGCGAATGTAACCGATGGGTACCGACGACACTCGTCAGTTCCGCGACGTTACGTGAAACGTGTTTGTACCTTATAACCTGAACGTCGTCTCCGTGTTATCAGTCCAGCTTATCTATCGTACTATAGTGCCTTAGTAACATGGTCACTGTTCAGATGACGCACTATTACGATATTTTCTAGCGCAATACGCTCAAAGTAAGAGCTCTCTTTGTGGAGGAGAGTAGTTGACCCTCCCTTGAGCCCATAACCACCACTGGAGTCCAGGTGGTCCGCAAAGGCCGAATCACCTAAATTTCCTTTTCTCCAGGCCTTAAGGTGTTCCTCTACTCGAATTCCGAGCTGGCGACTGTACACGCCGTTACAGCCCTTGCACTCTAATCTGTACACCCCACTCCTCTCCCCTCGCGGGACGAGGTCCTTTAGCCTAACAAACAAACCCTTCACCGTAGTGTGAGGTTATAAAAGGTAGGCCAGAAGACAACGGGGCGGAGGAGACGAGTCAGCTTCGATGAAAATTCACCCATATACGGGAGCTTGATCCAACGTAGTTGACATGTTCCATGTCTTTTCTCTCACCCGACCCCGATTTTGAAACTCGCGAGTACACCCCCCCCCCTCCCGTCAAGAGAAATCTCTACCTCGTGGGTGATTCAGAAATTCGCGAGTACACCCCGCGAAATGATAATAAATAATTATATTAATTAATTAATTAATTAATTATTAAATTATTAAATACATAAATAATTAAACAATTAATATAATTAATAATTAGAAAATCTCTACCCCGTGAGTGATTCAAAAATTCGCGAGTACACCCCGCGTAATGATAATAAATAATTATATTAATTAATTAATAAATAATTAAATAATTAAATAATTGAATAATTAAATAATTAAATATTTAATTACCGTGCGTCCGTGCACATCTCTACCCCGCGGGTGATTCAGAAATTCGCGAGTACACCCCGCGTAATAATAATAAATAATTAATTAATTAATAATTAAATAATTAAATAAATAAATAATTAAATAATTAATATAATTAATAATTAGAAAATCTCTACCCCGTGGGTGATTCAGAAATTCGCGAGTACACCCCGCGTAATAATAATAAATAATTAATTAATTAATAATTAAATAATTAAATAAATAAATAATTAATATAATTAATAATTAGAAAATTTTCCAAGTCCCTCTTCCTATCATATATGGCTGGATAGTCGAAATTTTTCCATGTCCCCTAGACTTGAATTGTCTCATACCATTCCAATACAACAGCGAGACAGGGGGCGAACGAGCGGAGCGAGTTCGCGCTACCTCATATTTCTCATAGAAGACTTATACGACGCCAAGATAGGTAAAGGGGTAAACGAATAATATCTCACGAACACTTGACCTAGTAGAAGCCTAGAATGCAATATTTCAAGATGACTGATAAAATATAAAAGACATGGAATATGATTTTCATTTATTTGGCTATGCCAGAAAATTTTTTTTATCTAATAAGTTTTTAAAACGGCTTTATTACCAAAAGCCGTTTTAAAAAGTTACTCGTATAAGTTATTAGTTAGTTACAACGTTTGAAAAAAAAAAAAGAAAAAATTCTGTAGTTTTTTATTATCATTATTACAACTTGGATCGCGGGGGAGGGAGGAGGTAGAATCAAGGCCCTTCCTCGTAAGCTTTTTACGGACCATACGGTCAATGTCCAAGTTGACCTCACTCACAGCGGCGAAGTGCTTAATGGTCGCAAGCTCCTTTTGGAAAGCTGGCTGACTCAGCGGAATGCTGATCAGTCGATGAATATACGTAACTATTAAAGGCAGCGATCTTATGAGAAAATGGGTAGAAGGACGATCTGTGGACAACTGATGTGTCGGTCGACAAAATAATAGTTCACATCTCTTTCGGGGATGGTGAGATCCAGAAAGTTTATGGAAGAACCTCCAATTTCTATAGTGAATTTTATGGGGGAATATTCAGATGTTTTGAATGAAGAAGACGATACTAAGGCACGTAACAATCATTTAATGAAGCAAGTTCATACGCGACCGGTTTCGAACACGCAGAGGTGTTCATCGACAGGCGTCGGACAGATTTTTTTTTTTTTTTTTTTTTTAGTTTTTAGTTTTCTGTCCGACGCCTGTCGATGAACACCTCTGCGTGTTCGAAACCGGTCGCGTATGAACTTGCTTCATTAAATGATTGTTACGTGCCTTAGTATCGTCTTCTTCATTCAAATCAGTATGGCTCGTACCTATGAGGATACTATCCATCTTAATATTCAGATGTTCAAGAAACTCACCAAGGAGTTCTTGAGGACCGGTCCATGCACGTAATATATCGTCCACATATCGGTGCTAGTAATGGATGTGACTCAGTAGCACTTGGTCCGAGGAAAACAGCTGGATATGAATATCTCCGAAACGAGAGAACCCAAAGGAGAGCCGATGGGGATGCCTACCTCCTCAGGGAACTCGTAAAATTTCCCATTGAACTTACAGAAGTTAGGTGACCAGCACACATCAAGAAGGTTAAAAAATTCATGTGACCCGTTATGAGGAGTATTGAACTTGACAAGTAGGTCACCCATATACTGCATAGTATGGGCCCTTGGTATATTGAGAAAAAGGCCGGCTACATCAAATGAGTAGAGGCTTATACCCGGGGGTAGAGTATCATTTTTGACCTCTCGGCCAGATGAACCGAATTTTTAACGGAGTAAGGGGACTCATACTCGATTCGAGATTTGATCCAACGATCCAAAAACTTGGTCAGAAAATGTGCGGGAGAGGAGAAGTGGGACACGACAGGCCGCGTAGGAGTATTCCTCTGGTGCACCTTGGGCAGGGGGAACGGGGTTAGGTTCGAGCAGGGCTTTTTTAAGCGAATACCTTTTTATAATAAACTCACTCCTGTTCACAACTTTTCTAACCCCTTTGACGTAGTTAGGAAAGTTAAAAAAGCTATTTTCGATAGCTCTACATGGAGTGAGAACTTCTTGAATCTTGGATACGTAGGAGGATTTGGATTAACCCCTGGTGCCTGACCCTCCTCCTCAGATTATTTACCACCTCACCTGCGTAATTGTTTATACGAGGGAAGGGGGTGCTGCGGACGAGTTCGGCGCAAGCTGATTGAATATTCACGCCGAGACCAATTTTTATGGTAAGGTCGGCAACAACGTCAGCAAGAGTTTCATCTTTAGGAAGGGGAGGGAACCCAAATTTTAGACCCTTCTCCAACAAGTACGTTTCGACTTGCGAGAATTGCGCCTGGGCGCAATTAATAATGCGGGGCTGGAAAGCTTGAACATCACCATTATCAGCACAATCATTTTTGCGGGCAATAGCCTTGGAGTTCAAAAGGGAGATTTTCTTTTCTTTTTTGGCTTTGAGCTCAGCCTCAAAATCCCAACAATCCTCATCAACATTCCGAATGAACAGGTCAAACTCACCCGGCGGAAGCAAACTGGAGAGTCTGGAATGGACAAGGAGATTGAGACGAGTAGTAACATTCAGACGGCCATACCATGTTCTCAGTTCGGAACGAATCTATTTGTTAGTGATGGTTTCCTCCAATTTTTGAGTGGTGTGCTTACAGTCAGCGTATAAACGAAACTTTACAACCTTTGGTTTCAAGCGCAGCCTTGAACATTTGCGGAGGAACGAAATATGCGACTTTAAATGTCTTGCGCTGGAAAATATTGCAAGGAGTGAGAGTAACGTGGATCAAACGGTTGTACCTACTCTAAAATGGATTTAGGAGATTTAGAGCAAAACCTCTCACTGAGTGCCGAAATTGAAGAAGCTAATGTTTCATTTATTTTCAAAGCCCAAGTTGGGGGCAAACGTACATACAATTGATGTAGACGAGAAAATCTAGTAAAATATGAGGAAGACCAGAACACTGACCCAGGACTTCGTCGACGCATTTCTTGGAAATATCAGGCTTCTGCTGAAGCTCATTGATAGGGAATCACTCAGATGCGCGAAGAAGCGCATAAAATGCTCATCATTTCAACGATCCGGGAAACCAAGCGAGTGTCAGAATCGTTTTCCAATATAGAAGCGAACACTTGCGCAAGAAAGAGTAAAGAATCCTAATTCGCCGAATTTACTGACTGTTATACGGCGTTACGAATTTATTCGAATGAAATTCGGTGGGTGACTTTTAGGAATTTCCTACGTACACGAGCGCTATTATCGCACCGCATTATGTTAATTCGCGCGCAAATTCGTAATTTTTACGAGGAAAGCGGGAAAATAAGCTCGGGAAAAGTTACACGCGGGGGGAAAAAAAGTGGCAACGGATAACGAATGTAGAAAATGTTATTATCTTGTATTCTCGCAAATTACGTGTTTCCTCACGAGCCGTCGTATCTTCGAAGAATGCGACGACGTCGTGAACGAAAACGCGTCCGGTATTTTTAGTCAGCGGCTCGAAAATGTGTCCTCGTATCGTAATTTCAATTTTCAACTCTAATCCGGAATCCGGTTGAAATTAGTTTTTCAGTTGGCGAGAAGAAAAATATTGTTCTACTTCGTTTCCCGCTCCCTCCCCCGTCTTTTTGAAAAATAAAATAATATCATTTTCACGACTATTTTCATCACGAAGATGAAACGAGTATCTACACGTCAGATCAGTGTAAGACCACTGTTACTGGCAGCCTTTCTCCGAACTTCTTCCAAAATAATTTCAGGTCTCACTTTCACCTCGGTTCATTACAGAAAACCTGACGCTCGAGAGCCTAGAAATTACTTAAACGAATTCGCGGTTTTCGTCGATTCGAGGACTATTTTATTACCTATTTTTCTCTCAAAAAAATTAAGCCCGCATCCGCCATTTTCCCCCTCGTAATCTTCATCCTGAAAGATTTGAATTTGAAAGAGTTCGCGTCTGAAAACACAACAGCCGTCGCGCATTTCAGATCACAGAATTACCTATAATGTTGCTTCTAAAATAAGAACGTAGAAAATTGTAATTAAGGAATATTGTGACAGCTGGTTAGGTCGAAGAACCATAAAATGCGTATGAGCGAGAATGAATGGATATGGAATATGAAAATTATGGAACGTGGAATATAGCGTTATGAGTGGAAAATTAGTTCGCGTTTCACGCAGTAGTTCTTCAGCATTGTTTCAGCGAGACGAGGTTTAGGATATGCGAATAATATAACGGTACTCGTAAACCTATTTAAAGCCGCGAATTGGGTTTTTTCAGCAAGTTACATTCGTCTCTGATTTGCGTCACGGTATCCCTAAAGAATTCTGGAATCTTGAGAACTTTCTCATAATCATGTACTTACGTTATACTCACGCGAGATCAAATCAATAAAACTATTTCGCAGAAATTGGTCGAGCAACGCAAACTGATATCATGAAAACTGTACTAATAAATTTCAACTTTTTGTCAGCATATTACCCAATTAATAAATCAAACGCATGAAATAAAATCTTCCGGTAGAACCTAAAAAATGAAGATCTGGAAAAGTTTTTTCCATCTTACGTAGGGTTCGGCTATTTCTTCTCGTCATCCTCCAGTTTGTTGACATTTTGTTTCATTTTGTTCAGGAAACATTGGATTTTGCTCACCCATCATTTCTCCGCTTCCCAATATCCACATTTAAAATTTGGGAGGGCTGGAGAAATGCAGCCTCTCCCATCTTTGAATTTTGGTTTCGAACCAATGTGATGACTGATGAGTTTATTTCAGCAACTATTGAAAATTTTGTTCCTTATCACTCCCCCGCTACAGACATTTCACCTTTGGAGGATTATGTCCCTAGCCCCCTTCGGGATTTCGGATCACGACTCATATCATAATTTTATTCACACTTTGCTCAAATTTGTTCAGTAAATTTTGAATTTGGTTCACGAATCGTTTTTTCGTTACATAAATATAAAATTTTGGTGAGTTGGAGAAAGCAGCGCCTTTCATCTTTGAATTTTGGGTTCAACCAGCGTTCTATTGTGCGCTGTTGTGGCGATGCAAACTCCTGGTTTCATCAAAGACGTGTGAAGGCAGCCGTGCTTCGCTCGCTTGGCGTTTGTATAACGGGGGTAGATAGCCTAGAACTAAAATTATGCTCCACAAACGGGACAATGGTCAGCGACCTCTTTGATGCAGGAAACATGGAGACGTTCCAAACAGCCATCAGTGCTGGTTACATTGGACTTGAGTGGAAGGTCATACATGGGACACGGGCTATACTTTTGTTCTTCGGCGATTGTATAGTGGGAGGAGTCTTTGTACTTGGACGTTTTTGTGGTACTTGATGAGCTGCGGCTACATTGAAGAAACATAGTTGGCGGACAGCTCTCTTAGGCCTAGCTCGTGCCTTCAATTTTCAACTGAACTTCAAATCAAACTTTGAAGGCTGAGATGAAATCTATGCTGGAAGTTGCAGCGGTGAAGCAGCGGTTGAAGAACTTTCAACAAGAACAGGTGCAACCTGAGAAGCAGAAGCCAAGGAAACGTCGACTCTTTTATTTAGGAAACTTGGCCTCTTCTACTTTCCTCATTAACTCGACCAAATACCTCATAAACTCTTTAATTCCGTGACATGAAGCGAGAGTCCCTATATTCATCAAAATAGGCAGTATGAGATTGTATTTTTTACGTGTACTGAGACTTAGAAAGATTGTAGTGGAGTGTCGCAATCATTGATGTCATCTTCCGAAAATGGCGGAGTACGAGCTTCAGGCTGCAATACTGAAGATGAATTTTTCACAGTACTATCCTTATGATACTGAGTATGGAAAAGTGACGAGTGAAACACTGATGACAGAGATCCAGGACTTGGCTCCCGCTTCAAGAGAATATGTCGACAGGGAGACTGATTATTACAGAAGAACGTGCACGTGAATTCAGTAGAAGTACTTTGGTACAATAGAAGTAGTTTGGTTCACAACTTCCTCATCATCTCCAAACTTCTCTCAAACACCATTATCATCCAAGGTCATATATTCCCAAAGAGGTCGCTGACCATTGTCCCGGTTGCGGAGCATAATTTTATTTTACGCTCTACATTACTTTCTGGATTCCTCCTTCACTGAAGTTATACCCGAAAGGGTCGATTCCGGTGTTGGAGGAAACAATATTAAATGCATACGCAACCCGCACCTATTCCATTATGGATGACGGGCGGTGCTGCACATGCGACGCACAAGCGATTACTTTCTGAGATGCTCGAATGGTACAGATATTTGTATTTTATTTAGTTTCACTAATACAGCATTTTGTTCGTCGGTATATATACCGACACATAGCCTCTTTAGCCCATGGGCCATACTGAAAAATGATCACTTTTGGTACCACTTGGGGGGTTGTTAGTAGATACCATACTAAGCACAAAAAACGATGATAGACATCTCAAAAGGACAGCAACGCAAAATCGCAGCCATTTCAAAATGGCGTACAGTCGAACCCGTTTATAACGTACCTCAACGAACCGACCCTTTCACTACGTTATAACCGAGGTACTTAACAACCGAGGAGCCACAAAAAAAAAAAAATAATAATAATAATAATCTCGACTTACATTTTTACATCTGTTATTCGCGCACCATTTTCAATTTTTCTAACAATCGACAGCTTGTCTTCTAATGAAATCGCTTTTTGTTTCAACATGATTCGCGCAGAGACAGTATTAAACTGACCTAGGTGAAGTAAAATACAGCAATTGCAAAACATTATTGGTCTATTTTCGCTCTTATCTTCATAATTATTTCTTTGCATGTTTGTACAGAAATACATTTGGAATAGGTAAAAATACTACGTAACAACCGAGTTCTGTATACATTATAGACGGTTTTTTTTAGCATACATTTAATGGGAGCGTGAAGGGACCAGTACATTTTCTACGATACAACCGAGCTTACGTTATGACCGAGTACGTTATAGTCGGGTTCGACTATATTAATTTTGCACTAATAGTCAAATATCGCGCTTTCAAATGATCGGATTTTAATTTTTTTTTTTTTTTTTTAAATAAAAGGTTAACATGTGAGCTATAATTTTGATCATTTATAATTTTTACGTATCTTGCATGTTTGAGGCGTAAATTTGAGTTAATAATTTTTTTGGTTCATATATTTTCAATCACAGTGCTTGTAAAATTTCCGGAAACGTAAAATAACCTATTACACGATTTATTTGTCGAAATGATATCTTTCGATTGGTTTTTATTTCATCAAGATCGGCAAATTTGCCGCGGAGAAAACGAACAAAAAGTGAAAGCGAGAATAAAACAATTGTCGCCTCATCATCATTTTGATTTCAATTTTTCTACTTCTATTTGAAGTTTTACGTTTTTGTTCAAAAAAGATGCATAACTGAAATTGTCTGGTGCCACATAAACCCTATTAACTGATAACAAAATATCGATAAATACCTTCGATATTTCCAAGCGCAATTTTACTCCCATAAGAAATACGCGGGGAGCAAAGATCAGTATGAAATTAAACAAAAATTAAGAAGGATTGAGGGCAAAAAAGTTTATTTTTATAATAAAAAAAAAAATAAAAATAAAAAATTCAGACTTATTTCTGGATTATTCCCAAAATGATTGTCTGGATCTGCACCTGACATCTCCACCTTTCTTCTTGAGTAACTGAGAAAGAAACTCATCTCTAGCTGTCAACACAAACCTCTCTAGCTCAGTGACGTGAGAAAAATAAACAACCCATTTAATTTGGTTAATTTGAAACCAAATTGTTGCTTGAAAATTCTGACAAACTTGACAGCGTTAAAGTTTCAACGAGAAAATACGAGTATACTTAGAATACATGTCAAATTCAAACATTGTGTCCGCATTATTTGGGTAGGGTATGATGTTGGTACGAGAAAAATATTTTTGTACAATTCCATTCATTCATACATTTGAATATGACGACCTCTAACATGAGTCAACCAGCTATTGCTTTTTAAGCCATGAAATAATCGACTTCTCTCCTTTGTTTTCCGTTGAAATGAATACGAGCGTATAGCAGCAAAATAAACTGTCAGCGAATTTGTCGGTGTCCACCGTTTATTGTAAGGTGAATCAAAAAGATAGTATGGAGAATAAGATAAGGATGCAAATAACAAATACCAACAGAAGTTTGAAAATTGGTGATACTTCTTCTGGTTCAAAACTTTCACTGATTTTCACAGTCATGTATCATTGAAGGACAAATAAGTTTCTCATATTGAAACTTTGTTAAGGCCAATTTTCTCCTCAAGATAATCAAATTTTCTTTAAATTCCGAAGAGTTCTGATTAGGAAGTCATGTTAGACTTTTGCGTACAATTTGAATTGCGCTCGTATAACATTACGTAATGTTGTAAGGATGATTGGAAAACTTTCAAGTTGAAAATGACTCGAATCTTTCGCGCTGTGGCGAGTGTGCTCGACGTTGTCCTCGCGGAAAGGTGTACCCGTCTACGTTTTCCAATCGGTATTCGTCGGGCGAGCGAGCGAACGAAAGCAAAAGCCGAGTCAGCAGATTAATGAACATTACATTAAATTGAATTTACTTCGCTTTCGTCACGTGCTTCGTGGCCCTTTTAATCAAGTTAAGATACAACGATACTTTAAGTAATTAAAAGCGCCGGGAATGTGACTGTTTTTACATTCGCGGCGAACCTGCATCGTGTAATCGTGTAATCATGATGGCATTTCTCGAAGTATAATTAAGTCTTTTGTAAATTTGTTCGACATTTTCCTCAAAATTATAGCGCCGGCGTTTATGTACACACATTACATTCGACGAAGAACGCACAAATATGTACAGCCGCCCGTATTAAATACCATTCGGATGGCTTTTATATCACGCAACTATACCAGCATATCTCGTAAATTCTCTTCTGCAACTCCTACTAAAAAAAAAACGCTGATGAAGCGTCGTAAATACGCAATTCGCTTTCCGCGACCATTCTCAAAGGGACTGATAATCGCTCAAGTAACATGCAAGACTCCGACTGAACATGGTATTCCCAGTATGTATTAGCCGTTACATTTTCCGCGTATATCATAGGGTACGATAGTGCGGTCAGCTGAAGTAAGTCCCTAGAGCAAAGACGTGGACTAAATTCTAACTACGAGATGTGAAAATCAATACGCTTTTAACTAAGGTGGTACAAGGGTTGAAAATGATATATTAATTTTAATAACTGAATCAGGCGAATAACCTTGAACATTGTGTTTTCCTCCCTTGACCTCTCATTCTATTATTATCGTAACTTTTATCACAGAATATCGGTGTACTACTTTTCTTTCTTATAGGCTTTGGTGTGCATTTGCAACAGCCTATGTATGGTGATCTTCGGACCCTCTCATTCACAATGTGGAACTTCCACCTCAGAGCAAAATTCGCGAATAAAATCAAAGACGGGGCTCTCTACATTTTCTGTGACGGTCATTTGCGGAAGCTTGGCGAAAAGGTGATGATCTTGAAAAATTCATCCGAGATATTTGAAATTATATTCGACAGGAAATTAAGAGGACTGCAAGTTTTGTTCCATACATTTTTCAGAAAAAATAATATTTTGAGAAGGTACAGTCGATTTTATTAACGTGCTGTCTTATGGTGAAAAACGCCATCGTCACCTTCTCGACATCGACAACAGCGCCACTACAGATCGCTTTACATACGAATATGACAATCTAATCTTAGGGTCTGGTAGCGTAGTGTTTATCGCACTCGTCATGAAAACGAGAGGTAGCGGGTTCGATTCCCGCACAAATTAGGAGATTTTTTCGTCATCCAGTATACCTTCTTAGTCACGCGATAAATGCAACGATAAGTGCAGTACTATAGCTAGGGGGTGCGCCTCTCTCGTTGTCACGTAATTTTATTTTTACCCATTTCTCCTTTTTTGGAATTCAAAGATACTTATATATTTTTTTCATTATTTTAATCTTATGCATTTTTTGATACTTGTGTCATCTAAATTTTCGAATATTTTTTCATACTGCCTACCTATCATTCTCATTCATAACAAAACAAAAGAAGCAAGAAATTGTCAATAAATTATTGGTGACGCAAATTTTTATAGAAAACATGTGAACAGTAATAATTTCTAATAACCTCAGTAAATCATCTTGATATTTCTATTCTGGATATTGAAAAATAAAAACAAGTAGAAATTCTCCAGATAACTCTTCTCTGGCCCTGTATTCAAAATGTTTATGCGAACACAATAAATTACTCATAGCTCCTTTTAATTCTGTTATTTACAAATTTGGGTAAGGTACATGAAACAAAGGGAGTAACTTTGGGATTTTAAGGCACACATTTAATCGCACGCCTCAAAAAACGAAACTGCCCGCCTATCGATAACACGCCCAGGAAACAAAATTGACACGCCTAAGAAATGTATTACACGGATAAAAACGAAGTAAGTAGTGCACACATCCTCATATAAGTTGTGCACTCAAGATCCAAAACTCCAGAAATCCTATGAAACGGACGAATACACAAAGTAAGTAGTGCACACATCTTGAACAAGTTGGCATACAAAATCATAACACTCAAAATCTATTGAAGAGGACGAATACACCACCATATAAGTAGTGCACACATTCCCATATAGTGCACACTTGAGAACATGCAGAACAATGTGCGATCCACATTTGTGACCCGGTCTACGGAAACCTGGCTCAGCCCACCTTTGGCTAAGCCGGGTTTCCATAGACTGGGTCACATTCAATTCATTCAACTATAATATATCAAGTAAGTAAACCTGATACAGGAAGAAGAAATAGGAAAGAAGATAATGGAATGCCCGAATCCGTTCCTTGAAGTTACGGCTATCCATACTAAACAATAAAGAGGAATACTCCGACGTGGAGTAAGAAAATGCAAACCGCAGAAAAAATGAAAATATACGACGAGCGCTTTCGGTTAAACAACCATCTTCGAGCCTGAAATGAAAGCAACTGACGAACAAAAGAGAAGAACGAGGTATTAAGATCGTCCAAACGAGAAATCACGGTGTGAGTCATAAACAAGTTCGATCAGGCCATCTTCCGGAATATACGAATTAAGAACAGTGATACCGTCAGTGTTGAGATGACGAATTATCTCTATATTCTCGAGGGCGATACGCTTACGGTAGGAATTCTCCTTATGGAGGAGCTTTTCGGATCCCTCACGGAAGCTGTGGCCACTGTTTATTAAGTGATCGGCGAAAGCTGACTCCCCCAAGTGTCCCTTCTTCCAAGACTTCAGGTGCTCAGCTACTCGAACTTTCATTTGGCGGCTGGTCTCACCAATATAAAAGCCTCCACAATCCTCACACTCCAACTTATACACACCACTCCTCTCATCAACAGGTATGGGGTCCTTCAGTCTCACAAACAACCTCTTGACTGTGGTAGGGTTGTAAAACGCGGGTCTGAAGCCAAACGGGCGAAGGGCCCGACCCAATTGCTGGGAGAACTTCCCCAAGAAAGGGAGACTGATCCAACGCAAACGGCGATCACGGATCGTGTCTCGGGGGAGGGAGGTGGTGGAATCCAGGAGGCCCCTCGTAACTTTCCTCCGAACCATCACGTCAACATCAACATTAAAGAGAGTGAGGATTTCAGCTTTCCCAAGCACGTCAAAGAAGTTAGGTGTGTCATCAACAGGAGTGAGGCTGTTATCAAAACTCCTGCTTTGAAAAAAGCCCTCCTCGTTCCTAACCCCACACCCCCCCCCCCTCTTGTACGGGCTGCCTAAAGTGCATAAGAATAATACCCCGATGCGACCCGTTGTTTCTTTCGTCTCCTCTCCTACCTACCTCCTTCCTGAATTCCTTGACCGTTGGTTCAAAAATCGTATTGATTTTGAATCCCCTCATTCGGTCTTGAATTCGGCCTCTTTAACTGACGTCCTCAAGGATGTAAGCCTTCCCCCGGGAACGACCATCTGCTCGTTTGATGTTGTTGGTTTGTTCCCGAATATTCCTAAGGCTGCTACTATCCAGCGTATGGGTGAGCTACTCGTCAAAGCCAACATTCCTCATAATGAGCTTCACGAATTCTTCGATCTTCTTAATACTTGCTGGTCCCCTAACTATTGTAAATTTGAAGGGAAATTTTTCGAGTTCCCTGACGAAGTAGGGATCCCCATTGGATCACCACTAGGCTCTCTCATATCCGAAATCTTCTTGTCTAAGTTTGAACTTGACCTCTTTTCCTCGAACCAGGTGTTACTTAATCATATTCATTATTGGCACAGGTACGTTGATGACGTTCTATGTACCTGGACTGGTCACCCAGATCTCCTTGGTGAGTTTCTGAGGTATCTCAATTCCTGGTACCCTTCCATCAAATTTACGTTGGAAATAGGGGTATTTTCCATTAACTTTTTGGATTTATCGATCTCTATAATAGACGGTATCCATAAGTTTGGAATTTACAGGAAAGATACTACGACCGATGTTTTAGTCCACGGTGGTTCGTTCGGTCCTGTTGCTCACAAGATGGCTGCTTTTCATAGCCTAGTTCACTGACTGACTCGTATTCCTTTGAGTCAGTCTGCCTTCAAGAAAGAGTTAATCACAATAAAACACCTGGCCAGAGTGAATGGGGTCAATGTTGATGTTGACGTGATGGTTCGGAGGAAAGTTACGAGGGGCCTCCTGGATTCCACCACCTCCCTCCCCCGAGACACGATCCGTGATCGCCGTTTGCGTTGGATCAGTCTCCCTTTCTTGGGGAAGTTCTCCCAGCAATTGGGTCGGGCCCTTCGCCCGTTTGGCTTCAGACCCGCGTTTTACAACCCTACCACAGTCAAGAGGTTGTTTGTGAGACTGAAGGACCCCATACCTGTTGATGAGAGGAGTGGTGTGTATAAGTTGGAGTGTGAGGATTGTGGAGGCTTTTATATTGGTGAGACCAGCCGCCAAATGAAAGTTCGAGTAGCTGAGCACCTGAAGTCTTGGAAGAAGGGACACTTGGGGGAGTCAGCTTTCGCCGATCACTTAATAAACAGTGGCCACAGCTTCCGTGAGGGATCCGAAAAGCTCCTCCATAAGGAGAATTCCTACCGTAAGCGTATCGCCCTCGAGAATATAGAGATAATTCGTCATCTCAACACTGACGGTATCACTGTTCTTAATTCGTATATTCCGGAAGATGGCCTGATCGAACTTGTTTATGACTCACACCGTGATTTCTCGTTTGGACGATCTTAATACCTCGTTCTTCTCTTTTGTTCGTCAGTTGCTTTCATTTCAGGCTCGAAGATGGTTGTTTAACCGAAAGCGCTCGTCGTATATTTTCATTTTTTCTGCGGTTTGCATTTTTTTACTCCACGTCGGAGTATTCCTCTTTATTGTTTATAATGGAATGCTTTGGTTACTGACAAGTCAGCACAAGCCTCAAGGCAGCATTCCAAGGTTTTTTTTTTTTAAACCATCACCATATATTTCATAAAGATGATACATATTAATGCAATTAACAAATATAAGGTTTCAAATAGTTTACAACGGCAAAGCCCTACCGCTTCTTGTATAAATCTGAGTTCAAGACTACATGGTACTTGCCTTCATAATAACGAACGCCGAGATCGAAATTAACATCCACTTGACATGTGCAGCGTGAAAAGCTTCCTGAAAATCGAAAGAAAACTCCAAATGGGCTTGAAGATTAGACTCCATCAAGAACCTTGTTTGCCAAAAAGGGCCTGCGAAAAGGAAGAGTGGAATTGGCAAATCTCGGGAAGGATCAGAAGTGCGAATATTGTCAAAACGGCGAACTCTTGAATACAAGTCAATAATGAAACGTCCACGGCTATTGCACTGACCCATATAACTACCGCGCACCCTCTTGGCATCATACTTCTGCCGAATCATCTTATTTTGACGACAAACCGCAGTATTTGACCAACCAGAGAAGATCTCACGACAATGCTCGAAATCCAATGCATTAACCAACTGACTCGACTGACTCCTTCGGGGTGGAACAACTGGGAAAATACCTCCATCAACAGTCATACCTCACTCATGAGGCGTTTGAGGTTTATTATGGGGAGGCAATCTCTACTGTCAAGCCCATCCTGGCTGGAGTTCCTCACAATAAATGCAGCAAAATTATCTTCTTTCAAAATACGGATCGTGAGCCATCCTGGCGTGCATTTATGGCGTTCGTCATGGTTTCAACGTCGTGTCAGTTTTTTTCCATGGCGGGAGGGGAACTGGCGGTCAATATAATTTTATGAGGCGTGCACTTATACATTTCCCATTTGATATTATTTGTAATTACTTAGTTTCACTATTTTCTTTGTATCTTTTCATCTCACTGTTCAATCTGCTTAATTTTCTTTTCAAGCTTTTCTTCTTTCTCAATTTCGTTCAATTTTACACGCTTTCATTTTTTACTTTTTCTTCCGTACAACCTTTTTTTTTCCCTTTTCGTCATCGTTTCCTGAGTTTCCCAAATTGTTTTTGTCAGTATCACACTCTTCCATCTCTCCCTCTCTTCTTCTCCTTCTTTTTCAGTCTTCTGCATCCATCTCCTCGAATTATTCATATTATTGTGATAATTGATTCTACATGTCATACTCCTCTAATCAACAAATTAATTCTAACATTACCTAGTTGATTCATTTTCCCTTTTATCTTTCACTTTCTCTCTACATATTAAGATTGTTTTTGAAATTTTGTATGTATTATATGTTGACAGTATCATATTTTTTTCTACGGTCATTCCAATCTTCAGCGATGATTAGTTCTTTGACCTCTCTTTTTTACATGCAAATAAACTAACTCCTCTTTCTATTCTCGAGTTGATCAAGTTCAGACTTTGAAAATCCCTTCCTACATCTAGCTCAATTAGAACAAACTTTTTCAAGGCCCTCAATATATTCCTCCGGGTGAACCCACCTCCAATTAACAGTCATTCTTGACGTCATTTTGTAATTCACTATTCTATAGGGATTCTTCTGTTAAATCCTGATGATGTCAAGTGCATCTCCAGTTTTTTATGATGTCAATTATCTAACCTAAATCAAGGTTCAACAGGAAACCTGTTCCATAGGGGGAGGGATTTTCAAAAATTTTGGCGCCTCGCCATTTGCCAAGAACGATGGTTGATATTTTTCCAAATCCTTTTCCTGCCATATAAATTTAATTATAAAATTAAATTCATCATTTTAATTTTAATTAATTTATAAATATTATTAATTTAATTAAATAAATTTTTTATTAAATTATTATTTAAATAATAATTTTTATTTAATAATTTTATTAATAATTAGAAACCGTGTGATAGTATCCGTCCTCTCAATAAACTGTCAAGCTAATAGCCCTAGGGTAGCTTTAAAGCTTGTAAAATAAAAAAAAAAAAAAAAAAAAAAATTTATTAATATAAATTAAAATAAATATTTAAAAAATTTTCTGGCATAGCCAAATAAATGAAAATCATGTTCCATGTCTTTTATAATATTTTATCAGTCATCTTGAAATATTTCAGTCTAGGCTTCTACTAGGTCAAGTGTTCGTGAGATATTATTCGTTTACCCCTTTACCTATCTTGGCGTCGTATACGTCTTCTATGAGAAATATGAGGTAGCGCGAACTCGCTCCGCTCGTTCGCCCCCTGTCTCGCTGTTGTATTGGTATGGTATGAGACAATTCAAGTCTAGGGGACTTGGAAAAATTTCGACTATCCAGCCTTTATTTATTTAATTATTTTATTATTCTATTATTTAATTATTTAATATTATTTATTTATTTATTTATTTATTTATTTATTCATTTATTCATTCATTTATTTAATTGATTAATTAATTAATTAATTAATTAATTAATATAATTATTTATTATCATTACGCGGGGTGTACTCGCGAGTTTCAAAATCGGGGTCCGGCGAGAGAAAAGACATGGAACATGTCAAAATAAATTATTATTAATTTATTTAAAATTATAATATTTATAATTAAAATTATTTAAAAAAATTTTATTTAATTTATTTAATATATTTGATCCATTAAATAAAAATAAAATTTAGGAATAAATTATTTATATTTTTTGATATAATTTATTTGATTAAACCTAATTTTTTTTTTCTTTTTTTAGAATATTATTTATTTAATAAAAATAATTATTTATATTAATTTTTAATAATTTATATATAAAAATTCAAATTAATAATCAATTATTAGAATTATTAATAAAATTGAATATAATAAATAAGTTTAAATTATTAATTAAAATTTTTAATTTTATAAATAAATTACTAACAATAATTATTAATTAAAAATAAAATTATATTTATTCAAGTATACGCCTTGGAAGTTGAAGTTCTTCCATATTCCTCTCTTATAAAATATAGCTTGAAAGTTGAAATTTTTCAAGTTATCCACTTGTCATAATTGTATAGATCAATGTACAAAGTGTTTTCAATTTCAACTCTTTTGATGATTCAATTTTTTTCAACTTCCTCTCCTGTCATGTATAGCTCAATTCCCGATACTTGAAATGTTTTCAAATCTGACTCCTTCGATATTGAAAATTTTTCCTACCCCTCACTCAATTTTTCTTTGAGTCCCTCCTGCTACAGTTGGCTCAATTTTCAAAATTTTATCAAATCTAACTCCTCTTTTTGGGACTCCAATTTCTTAATATCGAAACCAATTCATCCCATAGAAGAGGATTTGTGAATTCCTTGTTTAACTTTGTTAAAGACGCCATCGTTTTTTATTACAACCTTCAATTCAATTTCTTTTGGTTGAATAACAGAAATCTATAAAAAGCAATCTTCATTCTGCCCAGCTCTCTGCAGAATCGGACCTCCTACTTTTCCTGAATACATCCCTTTCAATTTCTCACATGACGTGTCTATAGTTAAAATTATCATAAGGTTTAAGCTCATACTTTTCTACGCTCATCTGTACAAAACGTATCTTTTATTTGGTTTTCAGTTCACATCAGTTACCCTCAACATGATCAAACTGATCGCGCGCCTAGAAACTGCACCTTCTTACCCAAAATTACCGACCCCACCTTGTAACTACTTACAACCATAAAAACTTAATCCTAGCTTCTTGTTATCACTAACATAAAAAAAAATAACCTTGCAACAAACTTGGAATCGTTAAAAGTGAACCCATCCTCATCATTCTTCATTGAACAGAAATTACCATCATAAAGAGGTTATATTCGCTCGACTTCAACTTGACCAGGATTTCCATGCTCCACCTTTTTGTAAATCTTATTATGCAGACAATCTGACAATCTTACCACCTTTTTTCCTGTCCTACTCTCCAAAATCAATATACTTCCTACAATGTAATCTCAGTTGTATCCTCTGTCCTATGTAATCATGTCCAACACAGTTTGCAACTCCCGCACCCAACCTATTTCACTCAATTACTCCAACTTGTACTTATCCGTTCTTTTCCTTCAAGTACCACCACCTGCCTCGACTGCTTCTCTTCTTCCAGTTATCTTCTCTGTCCTCACGTTATTGTCATTTGTTTTAATTATTATTTTCACAATCCAACCACAATTCCATTTTACAAATATTTCAATTGCTTTTTTTCTTATACTTCTTACAATTGAAGGGATTTTTGATTCAAAAAGTTGACACTGATGGATCATTGTGTTTTGGTCACCACCATTTTCTATTTTGCCTATTGGCTCATCTTCATTAGATACTTACTATCATTATGTGGACATTGTGACGTCATTAGAACTTTTTGCACCAAATTAATTATCTTTTACAGAGTATTGCAGTCGAAAATTTCAGCGTCGGCTTAAACTCACAACCTTGGAACATTTGGCTTTTGGCTCCTGAAAAAATGGACTTAATTCGACTGGCTCGATTCTGCTGATTCTCGGCTGATCAATATGCGAGTTTGAGTGAAACGATCAGGAGAATTGAGGCTTTGATACTATCACGGAAGATACCTATTCTCCAGATTGTGATCATCTCCATTGGATGATTGCACTTCTAGCGTCTATGCTGAATGGCTGCATGGCCGAACTGAGCCGCCGAAACCAATCTTCTTTGTCTTTGTCAATTCTTGGGCAAAGCCAATCTGGCTTAGAAAGTGGAGTATTTAACTTGAAATTTGAACGCTTTAGCAGTGCACTCCCTTCTTTTGAAGAAATTAAGAAAACTAGAAAAAATTTGAAGAAATTTTGCTCATTTCGGTTCTTGGCTTCGGAAGGTTGAAATGAAGCTGACTTTTAGCTTTGCTCTTATCAGTAAAAGTTTAATGAATTTGGCTTTCAGCTGGCTGCAATACTTTGATCCTTCAATTTGCGAATCGCTAACACGCTGTTCTTCATAACACATGCGTGTACTGTGTGACGTCATTAAAACTTTTCGTCAAATTCATTTCTCTTGCCTTACGTCCAACAAAGTTAGCTATCTTTTATCGAGAATTTGGACATCTATCGTTGAAAGAGGCGAGATAATCGGTGCACGGTGTAAGATTGAATCGTCGTTTTCTTCTATTTTGCTAAGCAATTCATTTTACCCAGATTGATATAGATTCGATGCTCGATGTAGAATTGAATCGGTTTTGTGCTCGAGGAGTGCGTCAATAAGTGCGTAAATGTGCTGATGGCCACGGTAAAACATGTCTTTCATTGTAGCATGCAGTGCTTTGCAAGCGTTCGTGGTTCGGCCCACACTGGCTGTGTACTTGGTCCATAGCGATGGTGAGTACAGAGCGCCGAACTGAATTCTATATCGCTGGATGGGAGGAAAGTGAGACCAAAGAAAGATGTTAGGTGCGAGCCCCCAGCGGTAGGACTTTTGTATACCTTACTGAAACCTAATTTTTGAAGACGTCGATACCACGCTTGGCCTAGATGAAAACTACAGCCCTTGATCGTCGTTGCCGGCTAGACTCTACTCGCCGCCAAGTGGATCGCATCCTCGAAGTCGGCGTGTACTGCTCGAGGGACGCAAACAAGACGATTTTTACAAGACACAATCGGTTTTCACATGGTACACTACATGGACAATTCACGGAACGCAATTGGACACAAAGATGGGATAAAATTGTGCCTTTTGGGACAGAACTGGAATGAACCGTTTTTGAGCACAAAATCGTGGGATAGTATGTGAGCATTGGACAAGATTTTGTTGACGGACAGCAACCAGTCTGTGATATCTAACCTTGGAGACAGCAAGACATGAGGTTGAAGGGCTTTTGCTGTTTATGATTGAGTCTCAAAAGCTGACTTGTGAGGATCATTATGGAGGGAAAAGGGGAAAAAAAGTGGTTATGAACAAGATAAAATCGGAAGCTCAAGGGTGGATGTACTCGAGAGAAGGCTATGATAAGGCTTCATTTTAAACGAGAGGACGATTATGGGATTGCAAAATTTTTATCGGTGCTCTGCATTCCGCGAAATTGAGCGCAGTGTTCGAAGTCTTGAAATTTGGGTCAAATAAACTTTTTCAATATACTTGGTGTACATAGAAGTATGTTTCATTTCCTCGTTCCTTCAAAGGTTGTCAAGTACAGTTCTTTTTCTTTCAAAACATGATGTCATTCAGTTTTCATTAAACGAGGAAAATAATCTCCGTGACGAAATCACGCTCCGTTAATCACCCGCTCGCGTATACTTTGATGAACTCGTAATTATGCACGAGTAAAGAATGACTCATTGTGTACGATATACACACTTCTATATAAAGTATAGTATAAAATTCGGATATTGCATTATCACAATAATAAAAATAGTGTACATCGACCTAATGACGGCCAGCTCTTCAGAACTTGCGGTCGTCGATTATTTTAGTACGTTTTGTCACCTATTTTTTTTTTCAATTTGAGAGAGAGAGAAAAAAAAATTTATAACGGAATTTCAGTTTTATCGATATAAGTATAAGAAAGTACCTAGCTATTGTGATTGAAGAGGGGAATAATATAACAAGATCATTCGTTCGGAATCCGTACTTTTTTGAAGTGGTCGTGGTTTGAATGATATTTGAGTAGTCCATAATACAGTGTACGTGCCAGACATATTTTATGAAAGAAACAATTTCAAAACTCTCGTGACATCATATTCTTTTTAATGAAGTATTGTATAGTAGTATTTATCGGTATACTATTCGAGCTTTCGGATCTTGAAACTTAGATTGCGACTGATGGCGTTTTACATCATTAATGTAAGAGTAGGTATCAATCATCGACAAAATTTCGGTTAATATTACCGTTTTGAATAAGATTTTTGACTCTGGATAGAATGACGGTGAGTATAAGTAGTTAATAAATCATTCATATCGCACCGACGCATATCAGTCGTGCGGTTTCTCATTTGAATGAAAATTTTCACTCTTGAGGTCTGCGGTCCACTCAACTGTAGTTGAGCGCATCAGCGAGATAAGATTATCCTCATAAATGAAACGCGGCTCAGTAAATATATTGTATTAAAATTAAGGATGTAATACAGAGATCCCAGCTTTAGAGATATTGAAGAGCATGAGAAAGTCTTCATGAATTCATATAGGTACATTATGACCAAACCAATAAAGAATGTTGAAGATTTTAGGCCGCCAAAATCTCTTAGCCAATATACTCAATAAAATTAATACGTTCTCATATGTTTACGGGTTGCCTAAAGTACATAAAAAAGATGTTCCAATGCGCCCGGTTGTGTAGTTTGTCTCATCACCAACTTACTTATTAGCTAAATTTATAGATCGATGGTTTAAATCACGAGTAGATTGTACCTCCCCGTACTCCGTAAAGAACTCGGGCTCCTTGGCAGATAGGTTGAAGGAAGGATGTAAACCTTCCCCCGGAAACGACCTTATGCTCCTTTGATGTTGTAGGATTATTTCCTCACATCCCTAGGGCTGTTACTATCAAACACATGGGCGAATTGCTCGTAAGATCTGGTGTCCCTCATGAGGACTTGGCGGAATTCTTTGATCTTCTGAGGGTTTGTTGGACTTCCAACTTCTGCAAAGGCTCTAGCCGGGTAAGGGGGTGGGGAAATAGCCTTGGTCGGAAAATATTTCAAATCTCCGTCAAAATGTTGTCCCCAGTGAGAAAATTCGAAATCCAAAAAATTGGACCCATCCGCTCACCCACATGGGCTGCGGAGTCATTTTTAGGCCTAAAATCCAAATGGCTGTATCTCAGGCAATAATGATCGCACAGCGATGAAACTTGGGGACATTTTAGTATATCGTCGTTGGATCGGAAAAAACCTCCTATTTGGCAAAAATAAAATTTTACAGGAGAAGCAAAAAACTGATTATTTTGTGAAAAGAAGGCCAAAATACTTTGGAAACGTCTCATTAGATGTGGAAAAGCTTCTTTGATACAGTAGTAACAAAAAATTTTCAAAATTCTCTAAGATACGGCGGTATTGGGCGATAAATGCACATTGGAGGAATTCCTGACCCTAAATATTGCACAATCATAAGAGGTTTGCTCTGCACATAGGAGGTATTCGAGACCACATTTTCTGGATGGTGCACATAGGAGGTATTCAAAACCGCTTCTACCGGCGTAGTTTTGAACTCAACACATGGGGGATTTTTCCAGTCGATGCGCCTTGAAATTCCGCGTGCAACCATATAAAAAAGTGCATTTCTCAAAAAATGGCACATAGGAGGTTTTTTCCGATCCAACGACGATATGTAAACGTTCATCCGTGGTATTTTTTTCAACAAAAATCTTTCATATTTTCCCTAGTTTCTAGCAAAAACAAAACTTCAAACTCGAATAAAAAAATGCTTACGCAGCCGCGTAAGCAATACACGACTTTTCACCTGTATCTACAATCAAGTTTTTTGCTTAAACTTTAACTCTAGTACTCCAATTTATTCAATGAATCGTTTTCTCAATAAGATACACACATCCTCAACATATCTCTTGCCACTCTAATTCATTCTTGATCATCTCCGATTCTCAAGCATCTTTTAATGTTGGTTGTTGTAGACTCACACATAACATTCATTCATGAGAAACTCAACACAAACGAGCAAATCTTTCACACATATAAAACTATTTCATCACTCAAAAAAATGACAAAATTATACGCAAAGGATTGTTGCACTAATACTATACTAACACAACATTCATTCATGACTGACTCAACACGAACGAACACATCTTTAAAAATTCATTCATAAAGAGCGTATCCTTACGTGTGTGAACAGGTAACCCAAAAAATGAATAAAACTAGCTACAACTACACTGACAATCTACGTAATCAAAGGTTACCCTTCGCTTTTGATGACGAAAGCGACTACCTGAAGTTTAGTACTACAAAATATTAGTAGCTCGAATATTTGCAAATTTCATCAAATTAGTTCACGCTTCAATTTGAGATTTCTCACGAACCAAACATCGTATCAACACCAAAAGTTCACAATTACATTTTTAGACATGTAAATTACAATATATCAACATTTGAAAAAAATTGAACAAACCATATCAGAGTTATAGGAGTGGGGAATTTTTTTTAAAATTGGGTATATCTGGAGAACTACTGATCCGATCGTCAAAAAAAATGCAGGTGCACAACTTCAGATATAACACTACAACTTGACTAAGTTTCAAGAAAATCCATCCAGTAGTCTCGGAGGAGAAGTCCGGACAAATTTTGATCCATATATATATATATATATATATATATATATATATATATATATATATATATATATATATATATATATAAGGAAACCTGAAATTTTTTTAATGACGTAGCGATGATCTATGACCTCTAAAACGTCGAGAAAGTTCATTTCCCCCCCTTTCTGCCACAACTGTGACGGGTGTAATACTCGCTTTTCTACGAAAAGTCGGTAAAAATCGGGGGGGGGGGGAGGGACCTGGGGAAAATCATTCATTTGAAGCGCCATACCCTCTACTACAACATACATGAGTACCATAGTCCACAGTGAAGGTGAAACATTCCCAAAAAAATCAATTTTAATGAATTTCTGTGATTTTTCCATGAATAGCGGGGTGAACTATGACTGCTACCGCAATAGACCGCGAGAAATCAATAGTCAATGATCGAGCTGAAAAATACGCACTTCTCCGTGGGAT
The DNA here is from genome assembly GCA_035079385.1 of Aspidiotus rigidus. Lineage (NCBI taxonomy): Eukaryota > Metazoa > Arthropoda > Insecta > Hemiptera > Diaspididae > Aspidiotus > Aspidiotus rigidus. The sequence continues at coordinate 16,956,814 of JAVHKY010000013.1, forward strand.
GAAATGGGAATGTTGATAGACCAAAAATATATTTTTGGTATTTCGTTTATCGATTTGGTCAATTCTCATGTAAGCACGTTCACCGATTAGGTGGGGTACGTTAGATTGAGAAAAATTGTTGAAAAATTCTCCAGTCGCTGGAACCTTCCATAAAATCCTCATACATGGCAGTCAAGTCATAAGAAAGTTCATGCTTCCTATCGGAATATTATCAGAGGAGGCACAAGAAAGTAGAAACAAAGACTAAAACAGCTCGCCTGAAGACAACAGAAGATCTAATGCATGGTCTTTTGATTTCTTCAGACCCTGTTATTTCTTCTATTAGGGAGCTACCGAAGAAGCCTCCGACAATTCCACCTTTAGCTGTTCGGGAACTCCTGAGCAGCAAAAAGGCAGAAAACAATGATGATGAACCTTTGGTCATGTCATCACCTATTTTAGGTAGTGAAGGCACGCCAAAACTTGAGGGGTTGGAAAGTGATGAAAAAGAAATCTCTGATGATTCTGATGACATGGACTGCAGGTATTGTAAGAACTTCTGTGAACTTTTGTAGGATGAGTCATTTGGTGAATCAATTCTAGGACATAATTTCTTTTTTTCAGTGACTTGGATATCGAAAATTTGCATATGTTTTAAGAAATAACTTTTTAATGACTGTGTTTGTAAGAATAATAAAATATTGCCAAGTTCCCCAAGCCTGTTATTTTTGAATGTTACTAAATACCACTTCACAGAATATTCAACTAAAGTTTCTGAGTGAAGAGTATTATGAGAGGTATAAAGACCTTTACAAAGGCTTATATTTCCTTTTAGGAACGTAACTAGTAAAATATGACAAGATTTTCCAATTTTGCATTGAATTTTATCAAAGTAGCAATCGGATTAGTTTAGTATTTATGTAAGAAGAGTAATTTTGATGGTTTAGAGCCTTTTCAAAGGACTACAATTTTGATGGTTCAGAGCTTTCCAAAGCCTTCGTGGTTTAGTCTGATGTCATTTTCAAATTCTACGTTCAATTTTACGAAAGTAGCAATTGGATTGGTATTCATATCAGAAAAAAGGAATTTTTATGGTTTGGAACCTTTTCAAAGGATGTAACTTTGATGGTTTAGAGCCTTTTCAAAGGCCTAACGGTAAAGTCTGAGGTCATTTTCGAATTCTACGTTGAATTTTACTTCCAGAAAGCCATTACAACGAGAAAAAAAAATACTCGTACTTCTGATTTTTGTCCAGCTAGAATTGCAATTGAAGCGCTGCGTGGAAAAGGGGCCTCCGTCTAATGTATTTCTTATGGAACGGAGGCCCCTTTTCCACGCAGCGCTTCATTTCCGTCCAGTGTGGCGTCACTACCTTGGAAATTAAGAAGGATAGAATAGATATAACGGAAGGTGAAATCTTCCACCAAAAAATGGAGATCTATAATTGAATCAGATGTTCTATGAATACACCTAGAATTTTTTTTTTTTACCAAATTTGTCCGATTTCTCGTCATCGTGCATTCGTATCCTAGTTTTGGTTATTCCCTTAACACTCAAGGACATAAAATGTAATTTTCACTTGCGTCTAGAGGTGCGAAATGGCATTGCAAATCGGGATGGTATTGAACTTTTTCGGAAATTTTCGCCATAAAAATACATTCATCCGAAAATAGGTACAAATAACCGTGTGATCTTGTACGTAATATCGTGATATTATTATTAATACTTTCGATCAAATTCCTATCACTTTTACGGTACCTAAAATTCTATAAAATGTAATAAATAAATTTGCATACTCGTAATCGAATAAAACATTTACGTTAAGTACTGACGCGCTTCGACCGACGATAGTAGCCTAAGTCATTAACGATCAGAGAGGAACTGTGAAGTTCACGTTTCCTTATTGCTCAATGTTCGTTCATCTCTTCTCAATCGCGAAACGCGTCAGTAACGTAAATATTTTAAATTGATTACGAGCATACGAATTTATTGCTCAAATTTTATTACACATAGTTACATATTATTTGTACGGATCAGAAATAATTGGGAGTCCAGAACCTTCAAAGTGTAGCGAATTGGGTTACCCTACATGCGCGGAGATAGCAAAGCATGCCTTGTGAATCAAAATTGAAATCATGATCGCACGTAGTAACCATTTCTATAATCATGCGTTTCTCGTTTGTCTCGCATCAATTGTTATTTGTATTTGTCAGCTAAATATTATAGCTTCACCTTGGAATAACTACAATGAAAATTTAAAGATGGAATTAATCTCGCCCTTAGGTCGACTTTGGAAGAGCGCTTCTGTGCTGACCCATTTTCTCTCGTTTTAAAATTCTATCCTGCTCCAGTCTTTATGTTCGAGCCCAGGTATCTCATGTGCACCTTGGCCCGGTCAAAGAGAAGTCTACACCTACGGTCAACATCCTACAAAAAACCTCCATGGATAAATAAAGATCTCCCACCGCGAGCTCATGACCGAAGGCAGAGTAACCTTGCCACCTTTGCGTCAAGCAACGAGATTTTTGTGAATTTGCCCGTCCTATTACGGGGCCTATTCAATTTCTCACCGCGAACTTATAACGAAAGACGAGCTCCACGGAATCACTCCCTCCCTCTTTCTAGCATCCGCCTGCCACTATCGAACACGGGGGGCCGTGATCGTTCCCTTACTGCAAGCATGTAATGGAAAACGAAGTCGCCGGTATCATTCTCTCCTTGACGAGAAGCAACAGGAGTTTTTGCGGAAGCACCCGCCTTGATAATACACGGGGACTCAGTCGATCTTTTACCGCGAGCATGTGATGGAAAACAAAATCGCCGGTATCATTCTCTCCTTCGCCCAAAACAACAGAAGTTTTTGCGGAAGCAGCCGCCTCCATCATACACGGAGTCTCAGTCGATCCATGTTGAACCCAGGGATCATTCGCCTGCCTCTGTCAAACACGGGGTCTTGATCGTTCTCTTATCACGAGCTCATGACGAAAGTCGAGCTTGACGGTCTGGGTGAAACCCTAAGAAATTCCAGGCGTTCGTCTGCCTCAATCAAAGACTGAGCTGTAGGTGATCGCTCATCACGAGCGAGACCGAATTTGCGGTGTCCTCCCATTGCCTAAATCAAGTAGTTTTTGCACGTTGGCCGGCTTCGTTCATAGGTGGGGCGTCAGTTGATCTCTCATCGCAAGCACGCAACAGAAGACCAACTTTGCGTTCTTCGACTGAAAGAACGAGAGTTTTCGCACTTTTTCCTGCTTTGATCATACGCAGAGACCTTGTCGATCTCTCACTGCGAACCTTCAACGGAGGATGAATTTTTCGTCTCCCTCCAATCCCCAGATCGAGAGAATTTATGCAATTTCCTCTTTCGGATCTGTCACCCGACGCTAGTCGATCTCTTACTCCGTGAGCACTCAACGGCAGACGAACTTGTCAACATTCCTTCCATCACCTGAATCATTTCGCCTGCAAGGTGTGGAAATTGAAACCAAGAAGCAAATGAAATACCTGGGCATCTGGTTTCACTCAACGCTGAGCTTCAGGCATCATTTCCTGATGGCAGCGGAGAAGGCGCGCCGGGTAGTTGGATACCTAAGCCGCCTGATGAGGAACCTAGGAGGATCGAGAGAAGCGAGGAGAAGGATCATGATGAGCACCGCCTTGTCGATCCTGCTATATGGTGCGTCAGTATGGGCCGACTCCGTGAAGATACCATACCGAAAGAGAGAGATGGTAAAGATCCAACGAAGAGCTGCGCCAAGGTGTGTTAGTGCCTATCGCACTGTCTCGACGGAGGCTCTTTGTGTATTAGCACGTTCACCACCAATCGAGCTCCTTGATGAGGAGAGAGCGGTGGTGTTCAAAGCAAATAAGAAGATAACGACCATGCAAGAAGCTTTACGGGTCAAGCAGGAGGCCAGGCGCTCCTTGCTTGTAAAGTGGAAAGCAAGAATTGCCCAGAGTGAGTTGGGTACATGGACAACCCATATGCTAATACGCGACCTTGATGAGTGGATGAACCGACACCATGGTCAGCTGAACTTTCACCTGACGCAGGTGTTAAGCGGCCATGGCTGCTTCAACCTTCACGAGAAGTTAAGGAAAGTTGAGGAGGCAATGTGTTCGCACTGTAACCAAGGGCGGAATGATGGACCACAACACACCTTATTGAGTGTGAGGCGTGTAGGCGTGAGCGGGACGAGTTTAGTCGGTCTCTTCAAGAGATCGGGGTAGATGAAGCGCTCAACCCGAGTAGCCTGGTACCCACACCATGCTAGGTTCCGAAGAAGCATGGAACCAGGTGTCTGTATTTGCGGCCACCATCATGAAGAGGAAGATGGACCAGGAATGGAATATGCAAATGCAGAACCACGCTATGGCCTACTTAACACCTGTGCACCATCAACATCCAGATCTGCAGGAAGAAGAGGACCAAGATCTTCCCTGAAGAAAGAAGTAGATGAAGAAACTCCAACAGTGACCTACTATGTTGTGTATTGTGGTGGTGTTTGTTGTTGTGAGTGTTCTTATGTTTTTGTGCGTGCCAGGGGGCACTGCAGCTTGGCGGTTGCCAAAGCAACTTGGCAGCTGCCGAGTAGGAGAGGGGGTTCGCACAGGAGATTCCTCCTTCACTGAAGTTATACCCGAAAGGGTCGATTCCAGTGTTGGAGGAAACAATATTAAATGCATACGCAACCCGCACCTACTCGATTGTGGAGAACGGGCGGTGCTGCACATGCGACACACAAGCGATCCCCTGAATCAACAATTTTACTGCAGAATGAGAAAAATTTTTGATTTTTCATTTTGGAGATCATGTAGGGTCATTTCAGTATTATTCTCGGACACGGCGCTAAATTTTACTTCAGAATTGAAAACAACTTTTGAAGATTACGCAATTTTTCCTCTTGGAGGAATTTTGATTCTCTTTGAGCCCATCATTGCATTTTGGTGCTTCGAAGAATTTTTCAAGCATTTTTTTCGTACTCAGCACGAAATTCCACTTGAAAATCTAATTAAAATTCAAAAGTTTGAACAATTTTCCAACTTGGGAAAATTTTGACCCTCTTCGGGCCTATTAACCCATTTTGGTGCTTCTTAGGACTTTGTTACTATTTTTCTCGTTTTCCCTGTCCACATTCACCTAAGAAACAATAATTTGATTATTAAAATTTTCGAAATTCAGCTCAATACTGTAAATTAATTAATTTTCAAGCCCTATTTTGGGAACCCTGACGATTTGGTAAATTTTCGCAACATTTTGATCCATAACTCGGCTCAGAACAGTTGTACAAACTTCGGATATGGCTCAATTTAAAGATAACATTGAGGTACAAAATTTGTACATTTAAACTATATTCTAACGGTTTGCGTTTTTGCGTTACGACAGATTTAACGCAAACACCCATTTAAGTGGTAACATCTTTCTGGTCCACCCTGTACACATTTCCTTGGGCCCCAAAATGTTCCAAAGTTTCCTGAACAAAATGGAACAAAATATAAACAAAATTATTACATGGATTTGAACGCGAAATTGGAAGATGGGGGGCTGCATTTCCACCGCCCCCAAATTTGAAATGGATGTAGCGGGGAAACGACGAATGAACAAAATTTAAAATTTGTTGAACAAAATGTGAACAAAATTATCACATGTATTTAAACCCAAAATTCGGAGATGGGGAGGCTGCATTTCCCCAGGCCCCCAAATTTGAAATGGCTGTAGCGAGGAAACGAGTGAATAAAATTTAAAATTTGTTGAACAAAATTGAACAAAATTATGGCATTAGTCACGACTAAAAATTCCGTCATGGGGGGTTGGGGAAATGGAGCCCCTAGTGAGCTGGATATTATTTATTTATTTATTTTTGTCTTTGATTTGTTTTTCTTTTCTTTCTCGTTTTTTTCTTTTTTTTATTTGTTTTTTTCTCATTATTGTTTTGTTTATCTCATCACTGCAATCATTTTTATTTACGAGTACCGGTATTTATTTATCTAGGTATTTAATTTTATTTCAAATTTTTTATTCAAGAGATTTTCACCTTATTCATTTGGTTTTGTTTTGTTCATTTTATTTCGTTTTACCATTATTTATTACTTATTTTCGTTCAATCATTTATTTCTCTTATTTTTATTAATTACTTTTTTTTTAATCGACTCATCCTTTTTGTTTATAATGATAATGATAGTAATCCCCACCGCCCTCACTCAGCGTGTTTCTTTTTTGAGCATGCGGTGGGTACGACCCATTGAACCTGTAGGTGATATTTCAAATTAAGATTTGATTGATTGAATAAGAGCTGTGCTCGAGCGGAATAGATATTAAAGAGAAACTGCGTCGATCTTATCTCAATAATGATGTACGAGTAGATCAACGATGCGATACTTTCTGCGGAATCAGTAGAGGAAATAGTACTGAAATTAAAATGAAAGAGCATCAGATTTAGCAGCGGAAGAAAATTTAGAAACTTCAGTCACCAGAGGATAAAACTGACAATCTTTCATCCGATGAGACCATTTTAACAGGGAACCTGTTTTATCGGAGGGTATTTTGAGGAAAAATGACGGGCGCCGGAAGGCAAAAAGTGGTACTTGGAAAAATTTTAACAGGGAACCTGTTTTATAATATCCAAGTCTCCGATGCGTATCTCGCCACTGACCACACGTAGCACAATAATATTCGCAATCGAAGTCCAACCTCCATTTTTCGATCCCTCAACACGCGTTCCATGTTATTGAAGGCACTCCGCGCCATACCTATTTTTGTGTTTATTTCTTGGTCATCCTTGCCGTCGCTTGAAATGAGACTCTCCCTAGCTATCGGTATACTCGTACTTCCTCCAGCTGAGTGCCACCGACCGAGATTTTCAGCGGCTTAGTTGACTGGTCTCTTCCGATCCGCATAACTTTTGTCTTCATTGCGTTGATTTTCATGCCATATTTCTCGCTTTCCAGTTCTAGTCTGTATACCACCCTTTGGAGTTGTTCAGGGGTCTCCGCGATCATGACTTTATCGTCCGCATAGCTGATATTGCTTATCTTTTCACCATTGACCCTGAGGCCGGCGTTCTCGATGGTACGATGTTTTGATATTTCGTCTGTATAGAGGTTGAAGAGCCGCGGCGATAGGGGGCATCCCTGCCGCACGCCCTTCTCTACCGGACAGGTGTTTTCGGACGTATTTGAGCTGGTTATTAATATAGCCTTTTGCTGCCAGTACAGGTTTCTTACGATCTGGATATCTTCGTCGAACGCCTTCTTATAGTCGAAGTAACAGACATATATGCTTCTGCTCACAGCCAGCGCTCGTTGCACTAACATTTTAAATAGTGCAATTGCGTCCCACGTTCCTTTGTGAGCCATAAACCCGAATTGTGTCCTGCTCATGTGTTCGTCGATTTTCCTTTCGATCCTGCGGGTGATGATTGCGAGTAGTAGCTTCAAAGTGTGACTCATCCATCTAATTGTCCTGAACTCTGTTAATTTCCGCGCATTTCTTTTCTTCGGTATGGGTACAAACGATGACAGCACTAATAATGGGCAATGTACCATTCATTGTACAATTTTCATTCGTTCTAGTTTTTCCTTGGTATTTGTAATAAATAATTCATTTACGTATCTTAGACGTCAGCTCTTCTCATTTCACCCAAAAACTAAAGAGTACCTAATTTCATGACAAAAAGTTTTTTGGTGCACTGATTTCAATGATCTAATTCATCGCCACAATAATAGGATTTCCCGATTCTAAATTCTTTCTTCCTTCTTCCAAATGATTTTTCAACTTCCAGATGACCTCGATTGAAAATGAATGACTCAATCGCCTTCTTCCGCAAACTTGAATGACCTATTACACAGCCCGCTCGAGAACGAGTCAATGCCTTTCTTCAACAATCAAATCCCTTTTTTGTTACCTACGCATTCCGATGATAAAGTACAGCTTTTTTCTCACGTAATTGCGCGTGAAAACAAATTAGCTCGGAGGTCGCCAAACGTCTTTTATAGAAAACGGTATATACGGGTACGCGAAAAGTTCGCTATAATTGTTTTCACGAAATGAAAGGACGAATTGGGCGACGCCGGACGCCAACTTTCTTCTCTCTCACGTACAGGCGAGAGATAAACTACTGTCGCGGTAATTTACTTGATAAGTTCAAGTTTACGGAAGGAAAGTTGCGGGTAAAAAGAGTGCGTTAAAGAAAGAATACGTGTCTGCATGACAGCTGTAAAACATGTCAACACAATTTTTCGCATTTAAAATATTATCCTCGTAACCGAACGTACGTTGCGGTAATGCTAAGTAGTAATACTCGCGGAGTGAATTATCGTACGAGGGAGGACGACCAGAGAGCAATACAAATATACGAACAATAGCTCGTATACACGCAAATAACGATAATAGAATAAACAATCGCCGAGATAAAATACACAATCTCGTCCGCGCTGAATCGAAAATATTCGGAGCAGTACACATAAAAATTGAAAGTATACGCGACCCAGTCGCCATGCATAATAATAATAATTGTCGATTTCCTCATACAATGAAAAAAAGCTCTAGGAGTTTACGATATAACGCGTAACTTCGCCGTCGCACGTATTACATATCCGTCAAAAATACGGAAAAATACCCTCCTAATCTATTATAGACATATTATTTGAAGCTGTAAAAAGGATAGGACGGCCATTCGCGGCCGTTGACTCCGAAGTGGCACAGTGGCACCTTCATTTCCTGTTGTTGGAACCTGAACAGCTTTGAGAGTCATTTGATACTGATATCGGGTGTCTGACGTCATCTGTAACACGAAAATAATTTCATCTTTCGAACCAGGAAGAAAGGTTGATGCTGTATTCTCAATGAATACAAAATAAAGACTTGCAAGATGGATATAGACGTATAGGGTATCTTTGAATTATAAAATTTCAATGACCCTTCGTCCAAAAGAAAGCTATATTCGGCCGCGCAACCGTCTTTTTCCAAGATCGACTATACATTAGATGAGAACGAAACAAAAAGTGAAAGAGCGTGACCCCAAAAAGTCCTACATAGTCTGCACGACGTATAATAATAGAATAAAGACTGTAAGCAATAGCTCAAGAATATCTTTAGTTGATTCCAGATATCCTACTGGAGATGGCAAACGCCCGAACCGAAAAAGACTTGGTAAAAAATATTCTCTGGCTAGAAAAAAGGCTTTAGCCACTTTGCAGAGGAAGGATCAGCAACAGTCCGGAAATTGTCGAAGCAAAAAAAAACTCACAGGTTCTTTCTTTGACGGGGTTAAACGAGAGGTGGTAGGGAAGCTGTTTTATGGGGCACGTGGGATCTGAAAAGTGTTGACCTACCAGTTGTATTTCGATTATTTTTGAAGTTATTTGTATACCAACGGCATACTTAGTAAAGAGTAGTCAAGAGTATTATATTATGTAAGATACCGTCATCTACATTCCGTCCTCTTCTTTGTTATCTCTTTATCATTTACTCGCACTTCGCATTACTCCTGTTATATCTTGTCCGTAACTCCCTTATCGAATCATCGTCTTTTCGACTCGTATTCCACTTGACTTTTTACTTTACGAATCAGTTATAAATTCCGCGTTGTAACTTAATCTGCATCTCGCTTTTTACGTCCTATTATTATCTATCGCTATTTCAACCGCTTAACGACTTTGTTTTTGAATCCGTATTTATTTTTAATAAACGCATTCATTTCAAGTCGTTTCATTAGCTCTCCTATACATGTAATGGAAGGGCAACTTGAAACCTCATGTGATACGAGAGAATAGGGACTTGAGACAACTGATCTATGACGTCATCAGATTGTGACGTCACAAAATTGACCTATGACGTCATCAAATTGTGACGTTACAGGCCTAGACTATGACTTTAAAAAAATGATCTATAATATCATCAAATTGGGACGTCATAAGGCTGACCTATGACATCATCAAACTGTGACATCACAGGTCCAGACATTCAAGCTATTCATAGTAGAAGAGTTACTTTAAAAAAACCAACCTACAAAGTCATTGAGTTGTGACGTTACAGGCCGAGACTTTGGAGCTACACATAGAAGAAGGGTGACTTTAAATAATGATCGATGACATCATCAGATTGTGACGTCAGACGGCTGACCTATAATGTCATCCAATAGTGACGTCACAATGCTCACCTATGACATCATCAAATTGTGACATTACAGGCCCAGACTTTCAAGCTATTCACAGTAGAAGAGTGACTTTGAAAAACCTGACCTACAATGTCATCAGATTGTGACGTCACAAGACTGACCTACAACGGCACCAAATTGTGACGTCACAATGCCAACTTATGACATCATTAAATTGTGAAATCACAGGTCCAGACATTCAAGCTATTCATAGTAGAAGAGTTACTTTAAAAAAACTGACCTACGACGTCATCAGATTGTGACGTCACAAGGCTAACCTACAACGTCACCAAATTGTGACGTCACAATGCTAACCTATGACATCATCAAATTGTGACATCACAGGTCCAGAAACTCAAGCTATTCATAGTAGAAGAGTTACTTTAAAAAAACTGACCTACGACGTCATCAGATTGTGACGTCACAAGGCTGACCTACAACGTCACCAAATTGTGACGTCACAATGCTAACCTATGACATCATCAAATTGTGACATCACAGGTCCAGAAACTCAAGCTATTCATAGTAGAAGAGTTACTTCAAAAAAACTGACCTACGACGTCATCAGATTGTGACGTCACAAGGCTAACCTACAACGTCACCAAATTGTGACGTCACAATGCTAACCTATGACATCATCAAATTGTGACATCACAGGTCCAGAAACTCAAGCTATTCATAGTAGAAGAGTTACTTTAAAGTTGTGACGCTACCCCGCCCAGACTTTGGAGCTATACATAGTACAAGGATGACTTTAAAAAACTGATCTATGACATCATTAGCTTGTGACGTCAGAAGGCTGACCTATGACCTCATAAAATTGGGATGTCATATGGCTGACCTATAATGTCATCCAATTGGGACGTCACAATGCTAACCTATAACATCATCAAAGTGGGACATGACAGGCCCAGACTTTCAAGCTATTTGTAGTAGAACAGTGACTTTAAAAAACTGACCTACAACGTCATTAAGTTGTGAAGTTACAGGCTCGTACTTTGGAGTTACACATAGAAGAAGGGTGACTTTAAATATTGATCTATTACATCAACAGATTATGACGTCAGAAGACTGACCTATGACGCCATCAAATTGGGACGTCATAAGGGTGACCTGTAATGTCATCCAATTGTGACGTCACAATGCTAACTTATGACATCATCAAATTGTGACATCACAGGCCCAGACTTTTAAGCTATTCACAGTAGAAGAGTGACTTTAAAAAAACTGTCCTACGACGTCATCAGATTGTGACGTCACAAGGCTGATCCATGACGTCACCAAATTGTGACGTTACACGCCCAGACTTTAGAGCTACACATAGTAGAAGGGCGACTTTAAAAAACAGATCTGTAACATTATGAGATTGTGACGTCACAAGACTGATCTGTGACATTATCAAATTGTAACATCGCAGGCCCAGATTTTGGAGCTATACATAGTAGAGGGGTGCCTTAAAAAAACTGATCTATGACATCATCAGATTGTGACTGCCTGACCTATGACGTCATCAAATTGGACGTCATAAGGCTAACCTATAATGTCATCCAATTGTGACGTCACAATGCTAACCTATGACATCATCAAATTGTAACATCACAGGCCCAGACTTTCAAGCTATACATAGTAGAAGAGTGACTTTAAAAAACTGATCTTCAAGTTGTGACGTTACAGCTGGCCTTGAACAGACGAGCTTACATTTCTTTTTTCGTGCATTGAAATACTTGATTTCCTGCTCGGAGCCTAAAAAAGCGTCAAATGGCACAAAGGAGCACCGTCAGGATATATTCCTCCTGTAATAATGAATTGCAGATGACAAATAGGTAATGTCTTGAAACATGAGCATACAATGCGCGAGCGGCTTCCAGTTGAACAACTGTTGAAGAAAAATATTCATGAACCTCTTGAGGTATAGTCGTGAGCACCTACTACATCTTTCCTCACCGGAAAACGCAATTTGAGTACGTGCGACGATTTCAAAAAGTTTAAGTTTGGAAAGTGGGTCATAAAAGTCAAAATTGGAGACGGCTTCATGCTTCTGCCCCCAAAGGAGTCTTTTGCCATGAGTGACGTATAAATCAATCCAAAATCGACGTTGATTTTCATTCGACATCAATTTTGACGTCGACGATGAGTCGATGGTAAGAAAGAGCGGTCAATTTTGAATCAACTTCCAGTCATTTTGGATCAGTTGACTTTGTGCGGATTTAAATCGATTCAAAATCGACATCTAGTCGGCGAGTCGACATGGTTTGTCGGGTAAGGGTGGATATCCACACCTCTACGGTAGCCATTGGCTTCTGCAATCTACTTTGAATAAATAATGTTCGAAAAAGGAGGAGAGTGGAAGGAAGCTGAGGACTATGTAGAAAAACGAGTGGAAGCCCAAACAAAACAGATCAAGAAGAAGCTTGCCGAACTGACCCGAATGAAAGGAGAAAGAAAAAAAGGGACGGCGAAAGCTGAGCACAACTTTGCTCATAGAACCGAGAACCTATTAAGCGTCATCTTCACAGAAGAATAAAAAAGACCGCTGGACAAAGGCATCAAGTACATGCAACCAGGAAGACTGAACCAGTGTAAGCTTGAAAGAATGGCCATTAGCTGCGATAAAATAATCCAAACCTTGGAACACGATGTGAGATCAGAAGCCCGGACCAAAATTGGGAAAGTGCTGTTGGATATCAAGGAGAATACGTGCCAAACCTATGACAGGACGCAAGTAATGCAGATGAAGGTCACAAATCTACAAACGAAGATCCGACAGAACAACCTGATTTTGACAAAGGTGAACAAAGGTAACACGTTAGTAGTGGTAATGGAGAAGGAGGACTACACCCAAAAAGTGGAGTCGTATATCGCAGGGAATGGATACCAAGAGCTGACAAAGGACCAACACAGAAATACCAAGATGACCTGAAATCTGTGATAAAACGGAAGAATGTACCCAGCACTGGAGGGCTTGAGATGAACCCGGTTGCACCGAAACTCAAGGGGCTTGTAAAACTCCACAAAGCGAACCGTCAGATGGGACCTCTCGTCAACAGTACACAATCACCATGCTACAAGATAGCGAAGATCGTAGCCACATTCCTGAAAGAAAACTACCAGTTTGCACACAGATGAAGCATCAGAAACAAAGGAGAGCTGATTGAGCAACTGGAAAAGTTGGAAATCAGGAGTAACAACAATCTGATATCCCTTGATGTGGTAAACATATTTGGTATACCATACCGAATGAGGAACTTCTGAATCTGCTCAAAAACATCAGATACCGTGGGAACCCCGATGAGCCGAAGTACGCCAACATAGTAGGAGAGATCTTAAGCCCAAACTATTGCCGCTTCAAGAACAGGTTCTACAGTCAGGAAAAGGGACTTGCGACGGGATCACCGCTGTCACCAATACTGGCGGAGATATTCATGAATGATATGGAAAACAAGATATTGAAGGGCAGCAAGTTCAGAAACTCGATCAAACACTGGGCCAGATATGTAGATGATATCCTAATTGCGTGGTCAGGCACTGATAGACCGGGACCTATTCCTTTCGGAAATGAACGTGATGAATGAGGGCATCAAATTCACAGTGGAAAAAGGCAATGAGACCATCGACTATTTGGACCTTACACTCACACTGGAGAACAACATACAAAATCTACAGCAAGCCGACGCATGCAGACTCCACCATCCCAAATGACTTCTGCCACCACGCCAGACACGAGTAAGTGGCAATCCACAACTACTGCTATTGAGCAATTTCTTTCCTCAAGAACAACGAAGAGAAGAGGAAAGAGATCGAGATAGTAGAGCAGATCGCAGGAACCAATGGCTACCATAGAGGTCTGGTGAATGGAGTCTTTGCGAGGATGGAAACGATGGCATAGTGAGAAAGTACTCCGGATCGATACCATCTTTAGGAAAGTACACAAACAAGGTGATAAAGGAGTTCAGTGGCTACGATGTAAATGTGGATATCCAGAATAACCAACCCATGGTGAAGAGAATCAGCAATGACCAGACAGAAGAAAAGGACAAGGGAAGCTTGAGCGGAGTGTACAAGCTCAGTTGTGAGCATTGCGAGGGCATCTACATCGGTGAGACTGGGAGAAAGTTTGAAATCAGCAAAAAAGAGCACAAAAAGTTCAGGAAGAAATAAGATGGCAAGTCACTGTTTGGTAAACACTGTAACGAAGAACACCGCAATGGAGAGGGAATACTTGAAGTCATACATGTAGAGAATCGCACAAAGATAAGAAAATTCTGGGAACAAATGGAGATTGCAAAAGCAAAGAGGAAGAAAGCCATCCTCTTGAACAATGTAATCAAACTTTGATACCAAAAAATGATTCGGCCTGGTGATTGGACGAGAAAAGAAGAACAGAACCAACCAACAAGATGGCAGAAAACTAGATAGCCAATAGAAACGCAGTACTTAGGGCAATAGAGTGAACCAATCACTAAGCAGTATGTTTTAGATAATAAGAACACAATGTCATATTATTGTAAAAATAAGTATCTAAGAGAGAACCAATCACAACACAGCATTGTTATAGCCAATAAGATCACAGTGTTATAATTATGTACTTTAAAAACTCATGTTCAATACCCACGTATGCTTCGGACTGTATATATCTAAAATCACTCAGATCTCATCTTGTCTTGTAGGCGCTAAAGCTAGAAACCTGCTTCAGGATTTCTCGAGAATTGCTTTGTCGAGTACTTTCGATACTTGATCGTTTCACTTACGTCATTCATGATATCTTACACGATGGCTGTTCTCTCTTTAACCATACCCGAACTTTATCACGGTCCAAAATACTTTTTTAGGTCGCTTCTCTGTCGAAAAAGAAGCAGCGAGACGACAAAGCTTTAACTCGATGTTGACAACAATTTTTCGTTCGTCGTCAATAAAAATATACACCATCAATTCAGACCATTCTTGAAACATACCAACAACATCAATAGCGATTTCTATTTTAATAAAATGATTCTAAATGAGAATCAATATTCTTTAAAAATCCATACACGAGTTCGTTGTTTTTTCATGAACTCCGTCCTAAGCAGCAAAACCCTATTCGATTCCATGTTTCTAGCGGATATGTATACGTATATAAGGTCGCCAACAATTTGAAAACGCTACAATAGAAACCTTAGAGTCATCATAGTTTTTACAAGCAACCGCATAATGATGATAAAACGGGCAATAACGCGCAACAATGCGAAACGCTCTTGCTTCTTCCTATAATTTATCTTTATAAGGTATAGGGGCTATACACGCTTTATCAATTTTTTCCCCGTTTCTTGGTTTTTTGGCGATTTTTAAAATGGCTTCCTTAACGGGCTCGACGTCTCGTGATATTTTTCTTCGTTCGTATTTCGTAAAAAACAAAAAAAAAAATAAAAAAATAAAAAATATAAATATACATCGAAAGTGGGTGTACGTAGTTGGAAGCATACATTTGCCCGTATTAGGCCACATCGTACTGTATCACTTTTGGATGCTGGGAACTCGACTACGCAGTAAGGATGATGTGAATCCGAAGCGTTAGAGTGAACTCGACAGCTAAGTCACGTTTCATCAACGTCCATCATTCATCCGAGTAAATTCAACGCCGTGATCTCATGTCCTGCTATCTGAACGACGAGCCTCGGTAACCGAATAGAAATCATTACCATTCTTGTGGTATTCACTTTTTCAAGGTTGTCGTACACCGTCGACCTCTTTTAGTCTTTGATATTTCCAAAAAGTTCGAGAGTACGTGCCACAACGAACGTACGCAATGAAGAAGTTTCAATAAAAGAATTATTTTCCACGATTACACGTAGAGATTGACCAACGACCACTCGATAGTGAGTTACTCGTAGACAAGAAAGATTGATAAAATGTCAACCGTTATTTATTAGTTTACCATAGCGTCAAAATGCTGAAAGCAAACGCAGACAGAAAACTCGGTTTCACGATGTAGCATTTTTAGTCACTAGGTACATTTATCGTTAATATTTCATACATAAATAGCGTGCATTCATTCTGGAAAGGAAGAAACGGTGGAATACTCTTTATATAGTTTCCATGAAGCTGAGAAATTTACTTAAAACTTTTTACAGCAGCTCGGAGGTCGAAAATTTTCCTAGTCCTCCTCCTACCATATATAGCTCCAAAGTTCGGGCCTGTGACGTCACAATTTGATGGACGTTATAGGTCAACCTCGTGACGTCACAATCCGATGACATTATAGACCTGGTACGTCAACATTTTTCAGATTCCACGCACCCCATGAAACAGGTTCCCTGCCACCTCTCGTTCAACTCCGTTAAAGAACCCGTGTTATAATCTATCCCTTCAATAGGTGGATAGAGAAATTCGAGTCGACCCTCCCCCCCCCCTTCAACCACTCACAAATAGAGAAAATACCGAATACTGCAACTGTTGAGTGAAAAACATATGCGCAAGTTTCCCAATGGTCTTCCAATGCGAGGCCCCTCTCCACTTTTGTGACAGATATTTTCACAAATCGCCTCGAAATTGACATCTTGGAATCTGTCGCAGCATTTCTTCAAACAACTCACCCAATGCATATAATATTTTATATAATTATTTTCCAATGTTTGCGACAATACTGTTCAAAATAAGCATCTCCCCCCAAAAAAGGGCCCCCGGGGACACAAAAATGAACTTACTGCGTGGCATTCTTGTTAATATTATTCATTACCTCTTCCTTCACCTGTATACCAAATTTCAAGTTTTTCTGATTACATTTACAATTAGGTGAAATTTTGGGCGTAAGGCCCCTAATGGAAGGGTGCGTGTAGGAAAAAAATTGTGTAATACATTTTTTCTACAAATCACATGATTAATATATTTTTCATAATTTCTTTCCAATTTCTATAACAATAATCTCCAAAATGAACCCTTCCCCCCAAAAGTGGACCTCTGGGGGTACAAAAATGGACTTTCTGCGTGGCACTCTTGTCAATATCATTTGTTGCACCTTCATACACCTCAACACCAAATTTCATACTTTTATGACAAAATGCACAATTCTTGCCTTACTGCCTGTACTACCGAACCTTGCAGGGTTTTAGGGGATGTTTATGCAGCTTATCGTACACCGTTTCGGAGTTCCCGAATAAGTAAAGCACACCCTTAACAATAATTTGAACAAATCCCGTAAAGACTAGTCTTTGTCCTCGTCTTCTAGCTCAAACTTTGCAAAAGAATTGATTGGTTTTTGTAAGGAAGAAATTTTACGATATTCGAAGAAGGTATGCATCCCACATTGTGGAGGTCGAACGCCCCGGTATCAGCAGTGCCTACAAATGCTTGCGTTGGTCCCCATTTTTCAATGATGATAATTGCTGGCCAGTGAGAATACTTTTCGTTGTCACAGCTTGATTGAATCGACGTCATCCTACTCGTAGGACTTAGATTTTTTCTACACCATCTCGAAGATTACGTTCCAGCGTTAAAATACGAATCACATTGGAAAATAATTTATCGTAATTGACTCCTACTTGTATGAGCAAACTGAGTGCCGCTTTTGTTCTGTATAAAATATGAGATACGCGCAACCTTTTTTCCATTTCGAGTGACATTTTCCGCTTTCAGGACTCGGAAACATTGTGAAAACCAACACGTGAACAAACAGTACGATGGATGGCAAACGTATTTCTCTTCTGTCGCTGGTGGGTGTACGTTTTATCCTCTAATCGACTCTCCCACAAGTTACTGCTCCCTTGTAAGAGTACCTCTGAACGCTAATCATACAAAAACGCAAACGCAGCTAAAGGAAGGCAGCGAAACAAATGCTTTTCGAAACAGTCGTAATTAATAATCCGCGGTACCGTGCACTACGTAAATACATGTACTGTATTTAGAATGACAAATGTCCGAGGAAAGGATGGACAGATATACGTTTCATATACGGCATTTTATTACCTACACACTTCGGCTTCGGCAGTACGAAAAAATCTAATTATCGGTACGTGCACCCTCAAGGTCAGCTCACGTTCGATTCGTAAATGTAGTCGTGCGTGTGTCACGAAGAAAATTTCAAAACCGCAAAACGCGAGTTTCTGACAGACGACTATACGTAAACCAATTCTACGAACCAATAAGAGAGAGTTTGAGCTCGACGTAAGAAAACAATATTTTAGGTCGGTTGATCTATAGTCTTCAAACTATCATTTAAAGGCTTGAAAATCGTTGTCCCGAACGAGATGTAAAACTTTTGGTCTGTTGAGAGTGCATATTCCATTTTCTTGTCTTATACTGAATGAAATTAGCGAAAATCAGTTGAAAAAAAGTGCGAAAATGAAAAAAATAATTTAACCATTATGAACCTCGTATACTTCGACTTCGCCTTGTAAGATTGGATTATATGATTTTTTTGGTTCACATGAACGAAAATGCGTTCTTCCCATTATTCGCTGTAGGGACAGAAGTCACGTTTCATTCTTTAGGGATAGAAGAAGCGTATGTGCATTGCGTACATTTAAAAAATTTTCTGGCATAGCCAAATAAATGAAAATCATGTTCCATGTCTTTTATATTTTATCAGTCATCTTGAAATATTTCATTCTAGGCTTCTACTAGGTCAAGTGTTCGTGAGATATTATTCGTTTACCCCTTTACCTATCTTGGCGTCGTATAAGTCTTGTATGAGAAATATTTTGAGGTAATTGTGGGTGTTCTATATTTTGAGGTATCAACTTTCGTGGGGCGAACGAGCGATCTCGCTGTTGTATTGGAATGGTATGAGACAATTCAAGTCTAGGGGACATGGAAAAATTTCGACTATTCAGCCTTTATTTATTTAATTATTTAATTATTTAATATTATTTATTTATTTATTTATTTATTTATTTATTTATTCATTCATTTATTCATTCATTCATTCATTCATTCATTCATTCATTCATTTATTTATTTATTATTAATTCTTCTACTAGGTCAAGTGTTCGTGAGATATTATTCGTTTACCCCTTTACCTATCTTGGCGTCGTATAAGTCTTGTATGAGAAATATTTTGAGGTAATTGTGGGCGTTCTATATTTTGAGGTCTCAACCTTCGTGGGGCGAACGAGCGATCTCGCTGTTGTATTGCAATGATATGAGACAATTCAAGTCCAGGGGACTTGGAAAAATTTCGACTATCCAGCCATATATGATAGGAAGAGGGACTTGAAAAATTTTCTAATTATTAATTATATTAATTATTTAATTATTTATTTATTTAATTATTAATTATTTAATTATTTATTATTGTTAGGCGGGGTGTACTCGCGAATTTCTGAATCACCCACGGGGTAGAGATTTTCTAATTATTAATTATATTAATTATATTAATTATTTAATCATTTATTTATTTAATTATTTAATTATTAATTAATTAATTATTTATTATTATTACGCGGAGTGTACTCGCGAATTTCTGAATCACCCACGGGGTAGAGATTTTCTAATTATTAATTATATTAATTATTTAATTATTTATTTATTTATTTATTTATTTATTATTAATTATTATTATTACGCGGGGTGTACTCGCGAATTTCTGAATCACCCACTGGGTAGAGATTTTTTAATTATTAGTAATATTAATTATTTAATCATTTATTTAAAGGTTTGTTAAAAACCCGAGCAATAAAATGAGATTTTCGGTACCATGTTTTACGAGCATATTTTTACGAGTAAAGCACACCCTTAATGGATATGGCGAGACTCATCAAAGTCCATGTCGCCAGGGCCCCTTTCCGATTTGGGAGCCCAAACCCATATGAGTCGTTCAATCGTTTGTACTGCCCCCGCTCCCGAAGATACGTCGTGGGAGTGAATTAGGGGTTCCAGAATATTATCCCTTTTGCGTTAGTACTACATACCGTATTTTTCCGCATATAGGCCGCACTTTTTTTGACATGTTCCATGTCTTTTCTCTCGCCGGACCCCGATTTCGAAACTCGCGAGTACACCCCCCCCCCCCCCCAAGAGAGAAATCTCTACCCCGTGGGTGATTCAGAAATTCGCGAGTACACCCCGCGTAATAATAATAAATTAATTAATAATTAAATAATTAAATAAATAAATAATTAAATAATCAATATAATTAATAATTAGAAAATCTCTACTCTTGGGTGATTCAGAAATTCGCGAGTACACCCCGCGTAATAATAATAAATAATCAATTCAATAATAATTAAATAATTAAATAAATAAATAATTAAATAATTAATATAATTAATAATTAGAAAATTTTTTAAGTCCCTCTTCCTATCATATATGGCTGGATAGTCGAAATTTTTCCAAGTCCCCTGGACTTGAATTGTCTCATACCATTCCAATACAACAGCGAGATCGCTCGTTCGCCCCACGAAGGTTGATACCTCAAAATATAGAACGCCCACAATTATCTCAAAATATTTCTCATACAAGACTTATACGACGCCAAGATAGGTAAAGGGGTAAACGAATAATATCTCACGAACACTTGACCTAGTAGAAGAATTAATAATAAATAAATAAATGAATGAAATGAATGAAATGAATGAATGAATTATTTTCCATATGATTAGCGGGCAGTATTCTCACTTTCTTTTTTTCCCCAACATTCCAGAAATAGAATTTCATTTTGAAAGGAAACTGTAGCAGAAATTTTACATTTTCCCATTGTCACTTATGTTATGTCATTTTCTCTTTATTAGGTCAATTTTTCAATTCTATAAAGACTTGTTTTTTGAAAAAAATATTTTCAGTCGAGGCGATTTCCTGAAATTCGTGTTTTTAAAAAATTTGGCTTACCTAAGCTGTAGCCTAGTAGAGGCCTAGACTTGTTTAGGCCAAGTATACAGAAATGTAGACCTAGTAAAACCTAGTATAACTTCACTTCAGTACACTTCTCTAGTACAAACTGGGCCGGGTCAACTCGCAGGAGGGCACTTGCAAATTTGTATGAAGGGGGGGGGGGGGGCACCCGCAGAATTTCAAATTAGGGGACGGGGCTCAGTAAAGACATAAAACATGTCAAAAATGTTTCAAACAAATATTGCCTTTGCAAAGGTCGTTCAAATGAGTCCCAAAATCTGTTTCTCCATATTATCTACCAAAATTGAAATTTTATGAAAAAATGTTTCAAACAAAAATTGTTCCTAGGTTGAATTTTCTACCAAATAACTTATCCAATTAGTGCCCCGGAAAAGCCTGCAAAGACCGTTCAAAAGAAGACCAAAATCAGTTTTCCCATGATATATCTCCCAAAATTGAAATATTATGAAAAAATGTTTCAAATAAAACTCGTTCCTCGTTAAATTCCCTATCAAATGAGCTAACGAGCGGAGCGAGTGAGCCCAGGAGCTAAGTAGCTTAATGTACTGACTCCTTCGCCCCCGGTACCTAGACTTAACTCTGCAAACGAGCGGTGCGAATTCAAAAGTGGTACAGATGGACATAAATTATGATAGACATAAACATGATCTTTATTTATTTGGCTCTGCCAGAATATTTCTTTATGTACAAAAAATTGTACCGATCGTTTTCTTGCAGGAAAGAATATATATTTTTTAATAAGCTGTTTTGTTTTGATACGACGAGTGCAGAGTAGAACCTTGTTTTATTAATTGTTCCTGTAGAAAGACAGTTTTTGACATGTTCCATGTCTTTTCCCTCGCCGGACCCCGATTTTGAAACTCGCGAGTACCCCCCCTCCCCCCCCCGGTCAAGAGAAATCTCTACCCCGTGGGTGATTCAGAAATTCGCGAGTACACCTCGCGTAATGATGATAAATAATTATATTAATTAATTAATTAATCAATAATTAAATAATTAAATAAATAAATAATTAATATAATTAATAATTATAAAATCTCTACCCCGTGGGTGATTCAGAAATTCGCGAGTACACCCCGCGTAATGATAATAAATGATTATATTAATTAATAAATAATTAAATAATTAAATAATTGAATAATTAAATAATTAAATAATTAAATAATGAAATAATTAATTACCGTGCGTCCGGGCACATCTCTACCCCGCGGGTGATTCAGAAATTCGCGAGTACACCCCGCGTAATAATAATAACTAATTATTTAATTAATAATTAAATGATTAAATAATTAAATAAATAAATGATTAAATAATTAATATAATTAATAATTAGAAAATCTCTACCCCGTGGGTGATTCAGAAATTCGCGAGTACACCCCGCGTAATAATAATAAATAATTAATTAATTAATAATTAAATACTTAAATGATTAAATAATTAATATAATTAATAATTAGAAAATCTCTACCCTGTGGGTGATTCAGAAATTCGCGAGTACACCCCGCGTAATAATAATAAATAATTAATTAATTAATTATTAAATAATTAAATAAATAAATAAATAAATAATTAATATAATTAATAATTAGAAAATTTTCCAAGTCCCTCTTCCTATCATATATGGCTGGATAGTCGAAATTTTTCCAAGTCCCCTAGACTTGAATTGTCTCATACCATTCCAATACAACAGCGAGACAGGGGGCGAACGAGCGGAGCGAGTTCGCGCTACCTCATATTTCTAATAGAAGACTTATACGACGCCAAGATAGGTAAAAGGGTAAACGAATAATATCTCACGAACACTTGACCTAGTAGAAGCCTAGAATGAAATATTTCAAGATGACTGATAAAATATAAAAGACATGGAACATGATTTTCATTTATTTGGCTATGCCAGAAAATTTTTTTTCCCCTCTATTTTACAAATATTTTCATCTTATGCCGAAGGAAAATCTCGTTTTTATTTTACATTTCGTAATCATTTTTTCCTGCATACAGTTTCCAAATCAAGAAGGCAACCTTTTCTGCACGTGAAGACTTCGAGGAGGAAGAGGACGCACCACGTACATAAAGAGAGCTCATTGTACGCAGAAGGTAGACTGTGCAGTTGAACATTGCCGAGTACTTAGTCAAGTCGATGACTGTTTACTGACTCCTGAAATAGTTTTTTAAATACAGTACTTTCTTTTTTCACCAAGAGTATTTGAAGACCCGTAACGTATTTGTTTTCGGTTCCTCTACAGAACAAAACTTCGATATCCAGTCTTACGCAACTATACAACATTTCTGGTTTGGTCGAGAAAATTAGGAAGACTGTCCATAGGAGCTGGAGCTCATTAAATGCAATTAAGAAAACGAGTGCCGGCAGTGATATATTTGGCAGCTACAGCGATCACGGGATGGTTACCCATAAAGTATACAGTGGCCGAAGAGATTATCGTATGATTTTTGAAAAAAAAACTCCTCTCGTGAGACGCACAACTCTGCAGATGTCTCCGCGACAACGTGGCTACAGGAGATCGCTGTAAGACAATGGAGTGAAATCCGGGTCAAACATTAGAAAGGCAAGTGGGAGAAGGAGCTGCTGCCCATAGTGACCTCCATCAGCTTCTTCCTGGTCATGGTACTATCAAGACATAGTGTTTCCAAATAAAGTAGGCAACCTTTCCTGCGTATGAGTGCGTGACGCACGCCAGGTACATAGAAAGTGACGTTACACCGATGCGGTGGGCCAACCACGAGAAAAATCCCGAGTACTTCGTCAAGCCAACGATCCTTTACATACTCCTGAAATTTCTTTTCAAACACTTTCTTTTTTTTTTTCAAATACTTTCTCTTTCCGCAATAGGTGGTTTTGGTTTCTCTAAAGAATAAAGCTTCGATATCGAGTCTTACGCAACCGCAAGATATTTATGGTTTGGTCGAGAAAGCGAGGAATATTCTCTGAATAAGTTAGAGTTAATTAAGTCAAATTAGAAAAATGAGTGTCAGCCACATGACGATAAAAAATCAAGGCGATAACGTTCGTAAGTTTAGTTGTGACACGATTCGAAATTGCATGATGTGATCTGATAACTTATGTTGGCATAGGTCTGCCTACGAAGTATTCACCCAGAAACCTATCAAAGTCTAAATGGACAATCGGTAAATATTCCTCGCGACATCTCCGCTCGAAATTAATTTCATTTTGCAAATTCATTCTCATCAGCTCTTCACAGTCATCCCCGTACAACAAGCTGCGAATATTTTTCGCATATTTTTCAATTTAGTCAACGTGTGGTAAGGCAACAAGCAATCTACAAGAAGAATGATCTTTCTTAAGACGTTTGTCACAGCTAGTGCAGTGCAGTGCGTAAACTGTATTGTTCGAAGAATTGGCCATTTGAATACAGGTAAGAGAACTGACGGTTTTGGTCCCTTGTACTACACGGCGCCTACGATGAGACGTACTCGGTAAGGGGTTTCCAAAAGTAAATTATAATCCAGATTGACGCCGGCGTCGATTTCTTCAAAATCAACGTTCATTGATGTAAACGCTATTTTCCTTTCCAGACGATCCCGCGGAGAGAGGACTCGATTTTTTTCTCCATTGACGACGATATCCTCGCCGTACGGTCTCTACTTCTCTGTGAAATAATAGAAAATGTATATAGATTATCGTCACGGTGCTCTAGGGAAAGTCGTTAATAGACATCACATGAATGGCGATCCAAAACAGGATACGCTCGACCAGCCAACCCTCTTCAATTAGGACTATACAATGTTTTCTCTTACTGACAAATAAGTCACTCGAGTGTAATCTTCTTACTACAGTCCTTCAGCAATCTTACTTGACCATTCATCTTTTCGTCGTGGTGCTGTACGGTACATCGAGTTTCGTGTGATTCCATTTTCGAAATTTTTCTCTTTCGACAATTCAAAATTCGCGGTGAGTGCGTTATTTTTCGTCAAATCTTGGCCATAAAACTAGGGCGGCAAAATGTTTCCGTGGCCATTTATTGATACAGACGAGATGGAAGAATTCGCCTGGGTGTTTTTCGGTTTTGTAGTGCTCCTCTCGTTGATCGCTTTTATATCTTCGGTGTACGTGCTATTTAAATTCATTTCTCAATCATCCGACCGAGATGAGCGACTCAAAACCGTATCGGTTACTACTCTTCTGCCAGGTGCAGACGATGACGACGGCGGCTTTGCGATGAAAACGACGAGTTCGTCCATAGGAACCGAAAGACCATCGAGTACGGCGAACGGTCGCGAAGGCGCTAGGCCTTCTAGCTCTACAGGTGCGGCGTCCACCAGCTCCCGACGCAGTTCTGATGTTTCGTCCAACAGATCCTCCTCGCAGCCACGAGTATTTTACTCTGGCGGTGTCACTCGTATCCTGGTACCGTGATTCTATGGAGCCTTCCTCATTGGCGATTCACTCAACCTTAAAGGATCACATTCATACGGTTTGATGCGCAAATAAGTTATAATACGTAGATAGAAGCTATAATCATATAGTAACAACCGTTTTGAATTTAGGATTGCTTGCTCCCAGCTAAGCAATGTATATTACTTGCGAGAGAGACTTTCTCTACATTTTCGTTCGAATTATAAGTTCAATGACTAAGCATTAGTTACCTACTCAGCAAAAAAAAAAAAAAGATGAGCCGGTGAGAAAAAAGTCGAATCACCACCAATTTTTCCAAAATAACGATAGAAAATTTATCTGGTGCATTTAAAGCGGATGACTTCGTTTTTAATTTAGGGTCTCCGATTTTTCGGCACGTACAAACATACGTGCACAATTTTAATAAATAAATTAGAATTCTTTCTCGTTGGTAGGGAATCTCGTACTCGGGCAAACCTTTTCCTACATATATTTACTCGGGGGTCGAAGCTGCGACATTCAGTCATCTACTGCCTAGAATAAAAGGAGTACAATAACCTCATAAAACTTAGCAAAGAGTTTCTTACAAGAAGAACAAATTATGTATTTCAATCTTTTAATAGCTCTCGGAAAATTAAGGGCTTTCGCTTGCGGCTTGATTTCTATCCATTCAAGGCCACAAAACTGCTAACTCTATCTCGATTTCACTTTGTCACTTCATTGTACAGTCATAGACTAGAGCGCGCTTTTGACGCTTAGTTCAAGAATGACATCTGTCATTCTTCACTCGAATTTTGATGAATCCAATTGACTCATCGAAGTCCGACTGCATCTTAATAACATCGCAATACATTTCTATCAATAATGTGCTTGTTAAAAAAGTAGGTATGCAGACGACGTCTTCTGTGCGTGGACAAATTTACGCAAGAAGTCGGCGGAGACAACATGAATTACATGGACTTTTTCATCTACAAGAGTTTGGCATTTTCCCGAAACTGACTAGCACTGATTCAGTTATAGAAGGTTCTTCTTCCCATTCCCACCCTCACAAGAACGGAGCCTTTCATTGATTCATCGACCAGAGTCTGCAAACCTCTCCTCTTCAAGTTTTAAGAAAAAACTAGACACTATAATCCACATAGCGAGGACCAACAGGATCACTATTAATGTCCAGAAATTAGTCCGCAAGAATGTCATCTCTCATATTCTAGACGCTACTCATTTACTATACCGAGACACGAAGAAGAAAGAGAAATGGATCCGACCCTACCTCGGCACTTGCACCTCCAAAATCTCTCGTTTACTGAGACCCTTCAACTTTCGTCCCGCATTATATTCTATGAGCCCTCAAAGATGGAGTACAAAAGCGGTATTTATAGACTCCAGTGCAATTATCAATAAACTGGTCGGAAATTGAGAGAAAGAGCCTCTGAACACAACCAATTTGTCACTTCTGGATCTTCGCCAGAAGGTCCCTCCGTTCTCTCCTCACAATTTACCGCCCACATCTTAGCATCTGGGCATAGCTTCAATAAGAATCCCGCATTTCACTGCAAAACCTTGAAATAAGAAAGCCCATTTTCGATAAAAATTTCACACCAGTAAACGAAAATAATTCCCCAATTCATCCATCCCCAACCTTCATCTAATTTTTCGATTCATTATTCGTTCGTCAATGATTGTTGACTCAGAAACGTTTACTATTGTGAATTAAATAATTCTGACTATTGTATGTCTTTTTCTACTATCAATAAGGATAAGGAAAGAGCACTCATTTATCCAAAAGCCTACAAGACGACATGAGAAAAAAAAAAAAAATCTCTCCAATATCTTAACATCACAATAGCCGATGTACACAGCCACAAGTCACACCAAGTCACAGTTTGACTTGAACTCCTCACTGCCTTTGTTTACTCATCTCCTATCTCCGCAGTCCCAACTATTTTCAACTCTCTATCTCCTCCTCCCAAAAGATGAATTATGAAAATAGGCGACATACCTGCACAGTTCTCCCCTACCCTTGAAATCGCATAACACACCGCGACTCACAATCATCCTCGACACGCACTCTACCGTCAGCACGCACAGTCGCTTACTACAGTCAATAGATAAGGATTATCACAATGAGCGCCACTTATCACCTATTAACCACTTTCACATACAAGTCACTAAGGAATTAATACATACGGCTAGGAACCACAATGCTGATATACTTCTCTAAACGTGCTACCACAAAACGACTACAAAGAAGTTGGACACAGTAGGGCAGTAAATTTCACTCATGAATGATGTCACGATCAATACCACAAACACACATCATCAATGTCCGATAATAGAAAAAACATACAGCCACTACCTACTCAATGAACTCACCAACAACAAAAAATAATTCCACTCAATAGATATACACAGCTTACATTGGCGATGATAAGGAAAAAGGAATTCGCCATTCCCATAATCATGACACATTAAATTTGGTCTAGATCCGAGATGAGAACCAGAACCGGGTACCAAAATGAGAACGGAACCTTTATAAATGAGTCTGAGAACAGGCCCCTTTATCTTATGCAACACCCGGAAAAAGAAAGAGCCACGACGTTTTATCTTGGAGAACAGAACCAGAAAGATCCGGAACCGTTTACTCATATCTGGAACCAAAATCGAACCGAAACCCTTATAAAAAATTATACTGATTTTGAAGCAGCATTCAACTCCATAATATACCGCAAGCCATACATCAGACGGCGAGAACTTTCAAACTCTCAAATTTCCGCCCATGCCTCTAAGTATTCCCAAACGGTATCAAACTTTGAAAAAATATCACTTACCAAAAATAATGTACCACTGCTGTGGAACATTGGCAACAATCCTATTCTCGAAGTACCTTCCGCACTAAAACAACGGTCCATCTGCTTTGCTGATGATACCTGGTCACCACTATCAACAACTGGCCTGCACTATGAAATTCACTCCCAAACCGAAACCAATACACTCTTGAACTCCCTTAAAACAAACATTAACCATTCATTCCCAACCCTCTCGAACTTCATAACAAATCATTGATGAAGAAATTCACCAGAATTGACCTTATTCCAAAAATAAACACGGGAATCCGCAATATAACTTCCACAGGCATATTTACCTGCCCCTCTCACCTCTCCCAATTACCCCAAACGTCGAATTGCTTCTCCTCACTGACTTTCTCTCTCTTCACTGCCCTTCCTTACAGACCCATACAACTGTAGTCCAATCATACAAGACATTCTCTTCACACTTCTCACTATAGACTCAATTAACACCTAAATAATTTTCACATGGATCTCCGAGTACATTGACTTCTTTGAACATGACGTTGTTGATCAAGCCGCCAAACAAGCTATCTTGATAATTCCCCCAATCGATCTCTAGACTACAAAAATCACTATCTTTCACTCATCACCCAATCATGGAACACACTTTGGGAAGATCAATCCAAAACTCCTTTGTATTGAGAAAATCCCTGTCTCCTGGTCATCATCCATTAGGGACACTAGACGAGAAGTCATTCTTTTACGTTTAAGAATAGGCTACACAAAAATTATACACTCTCAAATAACTAACCCCGACATCCTAGCCCCTCCATCTTATCCCTACTGCCAACAAAATAATCAAACAGATGTAGCTGACAGCTCGTTAGAACAAAATAAAATAAAAATTTAAAAAATACAAACAATGTCCACTATGAGATAGTCCTTATTTATACAAGAAGAGTGGAACTTTATACTTTTTCGCCGACTTTTCGTTTCGCGACCCCTAGTACTTTATTTTTTAAAAGCATTCATTATTGTCTAGAACTTTGACACGACATACGTCCGCATGACGAAAATTTTCCCACACAAAAAATCGTTTAGTGGTGAGAACCACTTTCACGCTTCGCGTAATCAAGTCTCGTCTTACGGATAATCACATTTCATGAAGGAAAATTTCTCTGGAACGGAACGATAAAAATTAAACACAAATACGATCTAGTCGATTGCATCATAGCGCCAGCTATAGCCTCGTCCGACGTTTGAAAAACGTAGGAAATTTTTTGTCTCATCCCGAAAAGAAAGAAAAAAAAAAAAAAAAAAAGAAAAGGAAAAATGATATAATAGGTTTTTCCTGCAAACGTGATGGAATTTCGTTCGCGAAATGTATGAATTTCGGACTTTAATTCATTTTTCAACATGAAAGGCTTAACGGTCGTTAAATACGCTGACGGACCGTGAAAACGGAATACATTTTTGAGCGTGTTAGAATATAATCTCAGTTCGACGTTATCTGGTCCGTCGGGATTCTTCGTTTTTCGCGCTCTTGTATCCTTCCCCACACCTACATGAAAATAAATACGGAGAAACTGTTCATATATGAGAGACACTTACCATCTGAAAAGTATCTTGAATATTTCTTCAAAGTAAGTTTATAAGACCCACCAAAAAGAACGAAATGATAAATACAAAGTTCGTACTTCCGTACACAAGTTTCTACAACAGTATGGAATTTTGAAATGAATATCATACACAAAAAAACTGGTAGGGGAAATAAGACATACCGTACGTAGGTAACAAATCAAGTGCGAGTGAAATTTATCAATAATAACAGCTAGACGAAAAAGCAATTCAGCAAGCTGTCGTAAGTTGAAAAAAAAAAAACTTAGTTCCCCGTTTTCTCGCGGTTGTCTTTCCTTTATTTCAGACCATAACAGTTCTCAAATTATTTTCTTAAATCTCACCATCGACATCTGTACTGAATGACGCCCATTAAATTCGAATCTTCAAAAAACAACTACTAATAGTTCATCGTAATAATCTTCCCATGAACATGTAACCATTTGTCCTCCCTACATCTACCTCTTCTCCTCTGCTGCTTTTGAAGAACATAAAATCATTAGATATGATACAATAAAGGCCAATTAAAATCAATCACAATATCGAGAATTCAGCTCGGGAAAACCTCATTTTACACACTCTAAAAATTTGCATTCGGCATACTCGAAACAATAATGCATAAAAATACTTTCCCTCTTCCTTTTCGCCGACCCGGAAAATTATCTCGTCTACCGAAGTCCTGCAATTCTTAATTTGAATAAAAGTAATTTTACGTGAACGCTTGAACATTTAATAATCCCAAGTTCTTCAAAATAGACTTCTGCTAACTTTTTCAAAGTCGAATTCCGTTATCACTGACTTTCTAAACTTGCCATGCGTACCCAATATTTATAACCGTGATTCATGTTTTCAAAGTGTGTACCTATCACAAGAACTTTCTTACATGTTCGTATATTAAATTGATAGACGTTAAAAGGATGACAGAAACTATAAAGTTAATAATTCAAATCAGCCTGTGGATAACGTACGAGCTTAAGAAAGCTTGGCGCGTGTGAGATCACTAAAAGAAATCCTAAAAAACGTAAGATCGTACTTATTACGATCATTTATAAAACAGTATCACAGCTGTTTCGCCACGAGGAATATTAACTTTGTAAAATTACAAAAGCTACTCTACTGCGATTTAATCTCACACTCGTATCGAAAAAGGAACACAGCAAGCATCAACTATAAAAAAAAAAAAAAAAAAACTATCATTTTTGTAAACTAAAAATTCGATTTTATACATTCTAGGCCTACTTCAACATTCAAATCTATGAGAAAATACTTTCAGCCAAATAATTAAATCAAGTCGTGTTGTGGTCGACAACCCTTCGTTACGGCCTTTTCGAGTTCGATAGAGCAATATAGGAAACGTCCATTACGAGCGAGGCAAACGGTAGAGGAGAACAGAAAAAAAGAAAAGAGGCGTACGTGATAGCTATTCGATGAATTGCCAGACAGACACTAACGAGGTTCTATAGATGTCGTAAATTTATACTGTATTAGCCTAATGCCATTTCCTGTCTCGTTCATTTTAATGAGCTACCCGAACAAAATGCCTGGACGAGGCATTTGGCCGCTTTATCCTTTCTGTATTATTTCTTCATTGGAAATGGGATGTAGATTCGGATCTTTTCACGATTTCAACAATATCTTGTCATAATTCCAACGAAGAAAATGGCAAGATATAAATTATTTCCTGCTCTTCAGAATACTCCTATTAATAGGATAGGTACTTGATACGTATTGATAACTTACTAGTTGATTCAACACATGGTGGTTTATCAGCAATCATATACTGTAAAAACAAAGTCAGTTACCGGTAATTTGGACGTCAAAATCATTCACATTCACATCGGCTGATGGATCGTTCTCCCAAAACTAAATAGCTCGAACTCGACTTGGGTAGATACATCGCGCCCACCAATTCCTTTGTGATGCCTCTGGTAGGTAAGTACGTCAAAACCATCATTTCCTTTCCGACAATGTATAGCAGAAAGAAGTTCTCACCTATTTGAAGTAAACATGAACACAATCAATTGATGATGGATTAAAGTGATACAATATACCCGTAGTTGTAGTTCTGACTTGCATCTTTTTCATGATAGCCTATACTTACCAGTATTAATTTTGTTACTCTGGCGACAATTATAATGAGAACTGAGAATTGAGAAAGATTTTGAAGCCAAGCCTTGTTTTCACCTTTTCCGGTTTATAGGATCATTCATCCATTCATTCATTCATTCCCTTCCCTATAATTGGTATGGCGGAAGAATTCCAGCCAAAATAGATTTAATTGACTTGGATCACGTCTTGCGTAAAAACGTGACGTCACTTTTGAATAGTTCAAAACAATCCATTAAGCGCTAGTGGAGCGCTGCCCTACAAAATAGAATGGACGTATCTTCAAAATAACGATCAGCATGAAGGGTCTCTGAGTAAAAATCTTCGAAATCACGGTCAGCTGATAAGAGTATTTTGCGCTCGATCAACAACAAGATTGCACAAAACCGAAAATTTTTATTCTCGCCCGTTTGAAATATTTTCTAATGGATATCTCAATGGTCATGATTCATGAACATGAAATGCTTTATTGTTCAAAGCTGAGATGTATTCGCTTCAATACGTATCAAGAATTCGAGATGACAGATTTTAGAAAATATGAATACTTCTATTCTTGTCAATTTTGGGTTCTAATCAACGATAACACTGGTAAAAATTTTTCTGTTTACGTGCATATACGTCCAAATTTGGACGTATCTGCATACTACTGAATTTCTCTATGAAAACGTGCCTGTATCAAGAAACTATCATTGCCATCGTTTTTCTCGTTGAAAATTAAGTGGGTAAAGTGATCTTCAACTTGGTTAATCATTTTATTAAGAGAAAACGATTTTTTTCGTGATCGGTGATTTGTAGATACGTCCGTTCTACTTTGTAGGGCAGACTGCGCTGCCGTACAAGGTTGGATTGACGTATTTGCGTCCGGCCCCAAAAGAGTCGCCCTCTACATTTACTATAGCGGCCATTTGTGGAAACTGGACAAAAAGATGATGTTTCAGATAATGGTGAAATTTTTATTTTTATAAGTTTCATACTTTCTACTGGTCAAGAGAGTCAAAAAAGGTCATTAAGTGGTACTTTTTTTTTTCAGTATCAACTGAGATACAGCTAGTTGAAATAACATACGCTCTTATGTAAATTTTCATGTGATCACCTTTTCGTCCACGACACTAGCGCGTCTACAGTAGAGGCCGGATGCGAATATCCAGACCAACAATTGGGAAGAAATTCCATTTTCTTAAAATAAGATTAATACACCTAATTGAGATGTAGATAATGTGTTACTACGACAATTTTTTTGATGAGATCCAATCACGCTTATTTCCCGATACAAGCATTCCTCCTTCCAATATTGGCGTTTTTGTGGTCGGTCTACAGCTGCAAGCTGCGACAGACCACCTTACAAATAATATTTACAATCACTTTTTTTCTCCTTCAATTTTTAGTTTGCTTACATACGTCATGTTATCAGTTGACTGTTAGCTGCACGCTGCAGGTCAAACTATGTGTTACCTTATCTCATTTGAGCACAAGAGCAATTATCAGATCATTATGAGAATGAGTTATTTTCTTGTGCGTTCCCATCTCATCTGAGAGCATTATTATTGTGATTCTTGTTTGTATTTGAAAAGTATTTGCAAATACGCGTTTCATATCTCTATGTTTGAAGCGTTTTAAGTAGCAAGAACTATGGTCAAAGTAGGAAGCCGACCGCGGTACTAGCTCGCCTGCGAGGTAGCTTGTTGGGTAGTGGTTTGGATATAGGACTTTTACAATGTTTACATTTTTTATCAGTTTGCAGGACAAATACCATGAGAGCAAGAGAGATAGAATGAGAGTGACGCTATCATTCTGTCTTTCTTGCTCTCATTCGATTTGAGTTGCAAACTGATAAAAATGTAAGCATTGTAAAAGCCCTATAAATAAAAATTTTGACGTGTAGGTATCCAACGCTCATTTCAACACAATTCAGAGTAGGGTGTTCATCCTACGAGAAAGAAAGCTCCAATTTCCTAGATCTGAATTTTTCCCTATTATTCCATCAATGAAGTAATAGTACTTAGTGTGTTATTATCACGATTCACACCAGGGTATAAGATGAAGAGGTAATGACACAACGCTAAAATCGTGTCCGCAGTTTCGAAGTTGTACGTACAAACTTCCGCTAGGTTTGCAGCGAACACTCGGGCTGTTTCCCTGTTCCTTCTACACCCCACCTGCGCCGAGACGTTACCGTTGGTACCCTAGTATTGATGAAATTTCCAAGGATTATAAAAAATCCAAGAATTTACTTAGAAGGGTGATTCTTTCAAAATTTTATAGAGTAGATTAAATGGTATTTTTATGCTAAATATGAAATGCATCGGCTGATTCCTGATCCTGCAATAAATTTTTGAAAGTAGCGGCGTTCCCATAAGACTCTGTACATTACCCATCACTTTCATCACGAGCGCTGCGCTCGGGATGTTCAGAACTACTTCAAAATCACGGACAGCGTTTACCACAGTCAGAATACGTTCGTGTCACTACCTCTTCATCTTATACCGTGATTCACACATTGTACCAATCGTCCAAAAGATACAGTTTGCCTGATCGTCATTGTTGATGACTTGATGTACATTAATTCAACTTTGTACGGTAGAGTGCTTCCCTGTGGATTTGAACTGCACTATTTTTTCTATAGGTTCTCATTGGTTGTTTCAAAATTGATAGCAGATTTTTATTCACCAACTTTTCATTTTGGTAGGAAGTTTCAGTGTGTATCTTTAGGAGCGCGCCGCATTTTTCCAAAATAATTATCTTAAAAAGTAGGGCTTTAAATGGAAAATTGAAGAGAATAGGGCATTGTCGGTTTTTGTAAATTGCATACTTATTCCCCTTGGTGTTGGAGAAAAACCGGTATTTTTGATTAACCGGTTATACGGTTATTAATTAATTAGACAAAAGATAAATTTTGCCTGATCCTTAAAGGCAAATATTTAGTGCGTCGGTTAACTGGCATTTACAAAAATACTTGTCGGTTTTTTTATCAACAAAATAACCGTTTTTTACGGTTATTCAAAATAAAATAACCGGCTTAACCGGTTAAAAACCAGAGCATGTGTAACACTATTCCCCTTGTTTATCAATTTAAAGGAAAAATATTAAATAACATCGGCTCTTATGGAAGAAACTTGTTAATCGTTAATCTGTCAGTGTTATTTGATTCTGAAGTAAAAGTGAATTTGTACATTGAAAGAGTAAACAATTCTCGATTTTCTGAGCCTAGTTTTGTTAAAATTGATCAACTACACAGCGAGTTATAAACGTTTGAAAATAAAAAGTCAGAGAGGCAGTACATGTACTGCACAGTGAGGGAATAATGTTCTCTCTCTTGAACTCTTCTACTCTGCTGGTCAAGGTCAACACACAGCGCACTCATGGTAGTTGTCTCAAGAAGAAGGAAATTTTTTTTTTATCTGATAGATGTATGAATATGAAGGAATACCTACTCAAAAGAGTAAAGATATAGATATACACAAACCGCACTAAAATATCATAAACAGCCATTCTCAAAGTATAGAAAGCGACTGAATCCAACACCAACAAGAAAGAGTAACAACAAAGAGGAGGTCATGACTAAACCAGCGAGTCATCGAAGTGTGAATCATCCTCATAGACTAATTCAATCAATCCCTCCTCAGGAATATACCGGAACCTGTTCAACAAGGTACCTAATGTCTTTAATATTTCGGTTACGATGAATTTCGATTTCTACTAACGCTAGGCGCCTGAAATATGATTTTTCCCCGTGAAGGAGAACTTCAGACCCCTCTTTGGG
Source organism: Aspidiotus rigidus (assembly GCA_035079385.1). Classification (NCBI taxonomy): domain Eukaryota; kingdom Metazoa; phylum Arthropoda; class Insecta; order Hemiptera; family Diaspididae; genus Aspidiotus; species Aspidiotus rigidus. The sequence goes on from JAVHKY010000013.1 coordinate 16,992,415, forward strand.
ACTATGGCCACTTTCAATTAGATGGTCCGCAAACGCCGACTCGCCTACTTTTCTTTTTTCCCAGGCTTTCCTGTGTTTTGAGTATTCCTTCATAATGAATGACCGTAAAATTCAAAAACGGATATCACTAGATGTATGAATACTTAGTCAATGCTAAAACAAAATCTGAAAAATTTCAACCACATTTTTGAACGATTGGAAAAAGTGGGAAAGGTCGGCCAATTGGGTGTATAGAACATCACCTTCTCAACCTCCTTACATAGGGTAATGTTACCTACCAGTACCACTGCTCCCTGTCACTAAGTACGTGGACACTAATAATGCTCAGCCTAAGTGAGTTTTTCTATATTCTTTGAATTTGGTTTAAAACACGTATGTTAAAGAGGGGAGGAGGTGAAACGGGTATCGTGAATTCTCCTTCCTTCATTATTACTAAGTAATGATATCTGCCGCTACTTCAAGAAATATTTTCACTTTTTTTTGCGCTCCATCGCGTTGTTTCACAATTTAAAAAGTAATGAATGTCAATATCTACGTACACCTACTGAGCATTACCGGATGTTTTCAAAATGGTCGAACTGTAGTAATTATTGAAATGCGGTATGGTGTATGGTATATGATTATCATACTTAGTAATATTCAATATTCGACAAGGAAAGAGGATAGGTAACCATTGATCTTTAGTGACCCCCGGGAAATAGGTTCTACTTAATAATTGCGACTTGTGTAACGACGCGACATTCGATTGAAAAATAGCTAGGTAATTTGGTGAATCGAGAATCATGACATTTGAAGATGGAATTGTTTCTTATTTTCTAAGGAAATTCGAAGATCTTCTTTCGAAATGAGAAGAACATAGACCTATCTAATCGTTTTTTGAAAAAAAAAAAAAAGAAAAAAAAGAAAAAAAAAGAAAAAAAATGGTGCCTTAGATATCGTAGGTACTTCCTACGTCGCGCTCCGAGTCTCCGCAAAATTATTAAAATTAATAAATTGTAAGAAGAATTTTCATCAGTTATAATAAACTTTACTGAACCGTAAAAAATAATTAAATTACAAGCGCTTTCGGTCATAGACCCTCGACGGGTGAGTACAACGCTCGTGATTTAAAAATTAAAATTACCTAATCTATACGGTCCAGTAGAGTTTACTAGAACTGATAAAAATGTGCCATAAAGTACCTAAATGAACAAATTAAACTTAAGAATGTTCAATTAGCATTTCATAGTTCTAACCGCGTAACCAAAAAAGAAAGAATTAACTTTGACCGACTGACCAATAACAGTTTCAGGAAAATGTTCGATAGTTTTTCAACATAATTATACAAAAGATATTTCTTTTGAAAGTTATTATGACCCAAATAACGACATAGGTGTAAAAAGCTCTGAGTTAGTATTGAAATCACTTTTTCCACCCATTTTCACCGCGTCCATGATCAAAATTTTTTGATCGTAACAGTCATAATCGTCATTATTCCGAAGTTTTGACCATTTGACCGTTATAGTCGATATGCGTTTCAAGTGTAATTTCTCAAGAGTGATATGTATCTAAATGAAAAAAAAATGATAATAAATAATAAATGACGGTCAAACGCCGCTCTAAAAATACAAAAAAATAATAAAAATAAATAAGACATATCTTCAAAAAGAACAAAAAATTATTTATAAGAATATCTTGAGATAATTTATTAAAATAAGTAAGTAATTACGTGGCCTAGGTTTATATTTATTTATTTATTTATTATTTATTATTACTTATAATAATGTTACTGTGTATTATTTATCATTTTGCTAACTATGATTGCTGAAATTGTCAAATTTGATTAAGCTTCAATTCCAAGGTGTATTAATAAAGAGAAAATTAATTGAAAATATAATTGTTGAAATTATTTCGTTCACCTGATGCATAGGTATCGGTATATTGAAGAACATAAACCAAACAGTTTATATAGGTAAGAAATGTTGACAACTTCTGGAATAATAAATAATGCCCAATAATATTGTTTCACTTGTTTCCATCTCTCATATGAGCCATATCATGTGGAGGATTATGAATCGATTCCGGATGCTTGTAAAAACAGCGAGAGTAAAAGAACGTCAGTGTAACTATAGCTTAATCAAACATAACCTACCTAATTGTGATAGGTCAAAAAAAAAAAAAAAGGAAAAGTAGGAATTGCTGCGCTGTTTGATCAGTCGGTAAGTAAGTACTTACTTCTAAAATGTTGAAGGGAACTTTGTAATCGGTCGTATACCTATCATACAAGTTGATGATATCACAGCGTTAGTTTACACTAGGTTTTCGCATTCGTCACAGTCGAAACGTCGTTCGAGTTCCGACCAAGCATTCTTATACATGGTGTGCGTTAAAATTATTGCTTTTTTGCTCTGAAATCGATTTTTTGCGCGAATAATTTCATATCGGTACCTATAAGGTTCGTTCTATTCGATCATGTTACGCGCAGCTTCTTTATTTCTACTCGTGGTATTAACATCGGCAACGTCTTCAGCAGTTATCAACGCTGAGTGGATTTATGTCGAGTTTAGATTACGTTCAATTTCTGTTAATGAAATATTTCACGTTAAAAATGCTAGCATGTCCTGGGGAAAATGGACTGATAATATGGGAAATGAGTTGACTGACGAAGACATCGATGAAATGAAATTCAATTCTACGAATCCAGTAAAAGTACGAGCCGAGGGAAGAGAGTTCTCACCTAGTGGTACTGAAGGATCGTTTGAAATTTTTTCAAATTCTGGACTTGTGTCAAGAGTCACATTCGACGTACCTTGGGGAAGCCGAAATTATCTGTTCATATCCAATGAAGCTTTGAACGACGGTCATGCGTGCGTCTTCGTGACCAAATGGCCTGAAGCGGGATCTCCTGAAACCGTTGTTATCAATTGTTTCAAAGCTACGATAGTATAGGCCTAATAGTTCAGCATAATATTACAATAATATTTTTCTGTTTTTCCTGACCTATAATTTGGTAAAATTTCTATTGTGAACCACCGATATACCTGTTATCAAAAGATGTAGGTATTTTTGCAGGAAATTTACATTCAAAATTAAAGGAATTTTTTTAATACAGTACAATATTATGGTCCTTTTTTGAAGTGAAGGATTCCATCTACATAACATTAGACTTAATCAGGTTTCCAACTTATCAACATAGCGAGAGCATAAGTAAGTACTCAAAGAGCTACCGGTACACGTCTTTTTCAACGCTCGCGTATCCTGTATTAAATTAAAATTGTGAGACGAAAGTCAAACTCTTGTCGATTTGGTAACGGAGCACATGAGTGTCTGGTGTCTTAAGTTTCGATTAGAATTCTCTGCTCTTGAATTCTCATAAATATTTCTCAGTCAACACCCAGATATACAAAACATCAAAATTGTTCAATCGAACTCATCCACTAATGATTAGTGGTGGCGAAATTACGGCCCGCCGGCACATAATAAGAAAAGAAAAAATCGAAATAGCATGCAACTCGATGATGGAGTATTGCAAATACGTAAAAAAATTCACGCTTATTCATGCTCGGTGACGTGGCTAAACTTGTAATCTTTTGATGTCAAATTAAGAAATAAAAATTTTGTAAAAATGCATTTTTTTTGGCCCCCACAATGTTTTTTGCATCGCATCCGGCCCTCGTCTGGAAAGTTTCGCCACCACTGCACTAATCGATCGAAGAAACTCTATCAACAATTTGTGTCACGTAAATTGGAATGAGTCTGGTAGGCTACCGCCATTCAGGAAACTCGTGCTTCAACAGGGGAAAAAAACTGAAAGGTAATTTTACACGTGAGTATAATTATATTTTCAATAATGGGACGATCAGTTTCGAGCTGAATCATAACTGTAATACACTAAACTTTTCAATCGAACTGAAGTGGACAGCAAACGAAGAAACTCAATGTGTGTTGGGGCGTCAATAAAGGCACTTTCAGCTCCAGCGGAGAAAATAGTTTAACGAAAAGGTAATCTTACATGTATAGGTATAATATATTTTCAATAAAGGATCAATCAGTAATGCACTGAATTTATAATAATAAAAAATTATCGTTTGGAAAAAAAGAAAAAATTTTTTGGTTTCAGGTCAGTGATACCGTACCTACGCGTTTAATAGTCTTTTCTTAAATATCATTTTTTTCCCTCACCAATGAGGAAATTTCTCCTTCAAATTACAATGTGGGGTATCTTTGCACTTTGAAATTTTTGAAGCTAAATCAAAAAGTTCTTCCAATAAGCGGTATTCATCCTGTAAAAGTTCAGAGTACATAATAAAATTTCCATCCTTGATGTGAAGATATTCCATCGACTCTGATGAATATGGCTGCCATATTATTTCGGTTGGTTCGAATCCATTCGGATCCCTAGTACAACAATATAGAAATAATTATTGATTCCATTAAAAGAAAACTTCCTTACACAAAGAAATCGACAGCTATGAATTTATCTTATAATATGAAGACCAGTTATTAGCAAATATATTCACACCAGAATATTATAGGAGTATGAGGATATGACCGTTTTTCTACGTTTTGTCTGCAACATAAACTTCCGGACTGGATCAAACTCCAATGCCGTACATCTATTATAAAATTGATGTTACCAACAAAATATTTGCTCAAATATGCTTACCCGAAAGCAGCAAAATTCGTCCACAAGTTTACCATCTGTTCAGAAACAACCAAATCTATTCCACTGATGACTGGCTTCATTGCCTCCGACCAATTAAAAAAGCTGATAAGTTCGTCGCCATGAATAGCGCCTACATGAAAAATAAATCAACTTTTTACGAATACGTTCTTGAACTTTATTCCTCTCATTGTAAATAATTCCCGAGGAAGTGGGGATTCCTATTGGTTCTCCCTTAGGCTCGCTTATTTCAGAGGTGTTTATGTCTAAATTTGAGATTGATCTGTTTTTCCTCAGGCCAGGGGTTTTTGAGTCACGTTTATCATTAGCACAGGTACATAGACGACGTTTTGTATGCGTGGATCGCTCCTACAGAACTCCCCAGTGAGTTCCTTGCATATTTGAATAGCCAATACGCTTCCATGAAATTCACTCTGGAAGTTGGTAGCTCATCAATAAACGTCTTGGATTCGTCCATCTCTGTTAGAGACGGCGTCAATGAGTAAGGAACGGTGGCAATCAAGCACCCGGCCAGAGTGAATCAGGTCAGGTTGGACATTGACCTCATGCCTACTAGAAAGTGCCTGTACTCTACCTCCTCCCTTCCTAGGGATTTACACATAGATGGTGGAAAATGTTGGATTAGACTTCCTTTCCTAGGCAAGTATTCCTTGCAATTGGGCCGTGTCCTCCACCCTCTTGGTTTCCGGCAGTGTAAAGTCTATTTCTTAAATAAAAGGACCCCATTCCTACGGCCGAGAAGAGTGGTGAATTCATCATAGCCTGCAATAGTTTCCCTGGAGTCTATAATTATAAAGATGACTGGTCGTCAGCTTCAAATTGGAGTGGCTGAGCATAAAAAAGCGTAGGACCAGGGTAACTTGAGTGAGTCGGCCTTTGCCGATCATTTAATCTAAAGTGCGGCCACAGGTTCAAAGAGGGGTCTGAAGCCCTCCTGCAAAGGGAAAAGTTCGTGTTTTAAACGTATGCCCCTCGAAAATATTGAAATTATTCGACACCGGAATAAGGAAGACATCACCGTTTCAAACAGGTGCATTCCGGACGAGGGGTTGATTGAATTAGTCTTTGAGAATGATTCACATTTCGATGACTCGCTGGTTCAATCATGATCTTCGTTGATTTCCTTTGTCTTCTGGTCAAGGGTTCAGTCGCTTCCTTTCGTTCATGCTTTGAAGATGGATGTTTAAGCGAAAGCACTCGGTGGCTGTATTTCACTACTCTTTTGACTGCATTACCTCCTTATATTTTCTTCATCCATTTAATAAGGAACATATATTTCACTTCCCTCCCCATTTCTAAATTTTCTACTCAAAATTTGCGAGAAAAAGAAATTTTATTGAAATTAGATCATCTTCTCTTCGATTTCTCTCAAAGTCACTCCAAGATCATATGATTCCGTTCGAACTTTTAGACCTAAGGGTAGGGAAATGTGAAACCATTTTCTCAACCTTAATCATAATGCAGAAGGAAAGGGGTCATTGAGAATTAACTCGTCATATCCGTAATTTTTTCTGCAGCTCACTTCTGTGTGTAAGACATTGAAACTTACCGAAGTCCATCTCAAGGGGAAATTTACCATGCAGCCTACTGAATGATTGTTCATTTCGGTGCGCGTAGTAATAAGCGTATTTTGTTCCTTGGTAGAGGCTGAAATACGATTTCAATGGTGGTAAGTACACCAGATTGAGCATCTAGAAAATCACGAATATATGGTTGCATAAGAAACAAATCTTCACATTGACTTCCACTCTTAAATTTAGGATAAAAATTATGACTTTCAATTCAAAAAAAAAAAAATTTATGATGATGACTTTGACTATCGTTCTAAATTCGGACTTTCTACTCTTACATTGTCAAGATAAATAAAGAAATTCATTATACTTTGGCAAATTTCAAGGGGTGTTGCTCGATATCTTCTGTCCCGAAATAATATTCTTTCAATCGATCGGCCATCGGTTTGAAATCGACAGCTTCATCAATATCATCGGATAGGAAGAGCATCGGAAAATATCTGTCATATTCGGAGGCCAGTTGTTTCTTCACTTGTCCATCGAACCCATAATAGTTGACTAACAATACAAATAATTTTAAGTTTTGAACTAGCGAACTTCCCATGACTAATAACCTCATTCTATATACGAGTAGAAATAAATAGGTACTAACAAATAGCACCCATTCCTCCTTCGTCCGAATTGATGCCGATAATCCAAGGTATATTAGTGCGTCTACCCATAAACTTTTCGGGTGTATCCACCAGAAACGACCTAGGACTCATCTCGTCTTCGATAACTGGCCCGAATGGATACAGAGGTATTATTGTCCCCAAAATCTGTCGGCAGAAGTTATGTGCGTCAATTTAGGTTCGATTTTTTCCATTCGAGTAAATAATAAACTATGAAGCTAAAATCTAAAATCATCATCTTGTCCAGCGGCTTCGAGAATTCGCTTCGTGTCTTTCATCTAAGCTATATTGTAGTGATCGAAGGAAGAGGATCAGGATCATAAAACAACAAAAGAAACATAGAATTTTATTCCTTTTCTCTTGAAGTGAGGAGGTTGATTTTTTATTTAGTTCTTGTACCTACGAATTGAGTAGGCCATAGCGTGATCCTCGGAGCAAGCGTTTCTCTCGCGTTCGATGATATACCAACAAATCAAGGAACTTCGCACTTTCACTAATAAATGGATTTACTCACATTATACAAATCATTCTCCATAATCAAAATGTTGGCTGGAACAGTTTTCAAACAAGTAATCATGTTCTCTGGATCGCCGTGGCACCCTACATGTTTGAGAACTTTTACTAGCCTTCTGCGCGCAATTCGACCCGGTATTATAGGATTCAGTGGGACGCTCTGTGAGATGGAGCGATGAAAGAGTCCTGAATTCAACGCTTTAATTATAAGTCTACATCAGCATAATATTACCAAATAAACTAATGTTCGCGTTCTCACCAATTGTGAGAGGAGAGATCATCGCGAGAGCCGTTGTAATGCCACCGCTGCTTCCACCTAAAATCGTCACACAATTTTTGTCACCGTTGAAGAACGGGATATTCTGCTGAGTCCATTCCAAAACCGCGACAAAATCCTTCAGGCCGTAATTTCCTGGTAACCTGCGGTCCCCTGAACTGAGAAAGCCTAAAAAAACAATATCGTCCGATAGTTAATTACTATAAAGGCGTCGGCTACCATCCACTGTATCTGGAATACACTTGAGGTGATTATGCATAACCAAAAGAAATTTATCAAAATTATTTCTTGGGTGGGGTTCAGAGGATGAGGAGATGTAATCCCACCTGTGAAGAGATTATCCAGTGCAAACCTAATTCACTCCCTGATCACCATTTGATTAAACCTCACGTTTTGAAAAGTTGTCTATACATGTTTACTGTTCGAGTCCGTTATAATTATAGATAGTTGGAATTCTGATAAGAATATCAAAACCTCGACAAAAACTTGTTTTTATATGCGCAATTGTGACGTTTTGAGAGGTGACCTTTGCGTTTTGAGTACACAAACCTGTTTCATGGGAGACTTCTTCAGGAAAATTTCAACGGTTCGCCGTCACACTAGAATTTCTTCGGGAAAACTTCGTTTTGATTTACATCAGACTTGGAATATTTTCAATCATTGAGCTATAAGGTACGTTTATGATGAGGGAAAACTTCTTCGAGAAAATGTCCTTCCGAGCAATTTAAAAACTAAGAAAAACTTCGACCTTTAAGCTATAAATTTATACCAGGACGGCAACTTGTAAAAATTCCGACCATCGAGCCACATATTTATGAAGTATAGAAGATGGGAAGGATAAGAGGAGAGAGACTTGGAAGAAATTGCCTCCAACTTTCGACCTATTCAGAGGGGTGTCGAAGCTATAAGAAAAGTTAGGCTAGGTGAGAAACATTTGGTAAACTGCGTGAGGGGTGAAGAGTTTCTGCTCTCGAACAAATTCAACCCACGTCAGTGTTGGAAATTTTCTATGTATTGCATTTACTTCTACGAGAATCTCTCAGTCGCCCAAGTTTTCACCGACATTTGATCGCGATTAAAATACGAAAAATTTGAAGTAAATTACCCAATACGCCGAGGCGGTAGTTAAAGGTAACCAGAACCACATCCCGATCCATGAAATATTGTGGACCGTATCTTGTTGGTGAACTGCTGCCGTACATAAATTTTCCCCCGTGTACGAAAACGATTACGGGTAGAGGCGTTGGGCTGATCAGCTGAAGAAAAAAGACGAATTTTAGAGCAATAAAATCAACTTCTGCCAAAGGGCTGTCAAAAGTTTAACTGAACAATGCAAGAAATTCCTTAGAAGACAAGAGAGCTGTCACTGGCTATTCGTAAAAATAGAAGATCCCAGCTTCGACGAGCATTATTTACTAGAAATTTTGCATATTTGAAATCTGGCGGTGGCTGTAAGATAATAATAAATAATTCACGTGCACCCCTCGATTGGCGAGCTTTCAATTCCATGCTACTTACGAGAGAAGCAAAGCTATTTGGTTGGGTCAACTCACTTTTGGTGTGTACACGTTTAAATACAAGCAATCTTCTTGGCCATAAGTAACGTTTCCTTCGACTGACAAGCAAGGGGATGCTGGCACGGTACAATTCTTAACTCCACTCCAAGGATTCGGCGGTACAGGATTCTAAAATACTTTATCACGTCAGAGACACGATACAAAGATGACTAAGCAGTATTTTAACTTAGGTGTACCTCGAATCTAAGATTTTCTAACGGCGGTTGAGCATAAGGAATTCCGTAGAACGCGAAAAATTGCCGTCCTCCTCTGCTTTTCTCCATGATTCCTTGACATTCGCCGAGAGGGGTAGAGCTAGTGACGATATGTTTCGATTCAATTGCGGAAAACATTGCAAGCAAAATAATCACAAGAAATGCCATTGCGCCGAGTATTAGGATGCTGCAATAATGAGATAGGTACGTTTCGCTAGCATAAGACAAACACGATTGATATTAAACCACCTTAGTAGCTATTTGAAAGACGTTAAACATTTATCTAATGACGGTGAACTTTAGCTTAGCAGTCGTAAACAAGTGGACGTATCTTATTGGATGCTTGAATTTACGTAAATGGCGAAATATAACTTCTCAATAACAAAGATTAACTTTACAGAATAGAGATAAGAGAGTCCGTTCGAGGTATTTTTATTCTACGCTTCGATCATATTTTCTAACGCAGGACGTCAAACGCTATCGGATTCCGAGAATTAATTATTTTTTTCTTCATAATTCTTAAAGATTTTTCATCGAGTGTTGCAACAGAAGCGAATACAGTTTCTTCTTTATAGACATAGAAAAGATTGCTTGATGGTCGAAATTTTTCAAGTCTGGCTCAATCCATCTGAAACCACAATTTGCCAGAACGACAAAACTGCCATGAAAGAGGTTACCTGTCAGATAAAACGTAAGACTCGGGAATTACACCTAATTAAAAAAATTTTCTCATATAGGAGATGTTTGGGGCCTCGGTCATTTTAGAATCGCGAAGAGATGAAAAAAAATTAGCGCTCTTTCCTCACAAACATTTTTGTTAGACATGCGGATGGCACTTGTAGCAATTTTTAGGCAATCGGCACTACTTGCGCTCTGTTGTCAGAGAAGCCGGCTATTCACGAATTTTCAGCGAAGAAAATACAGCATAAGTGTCGAATTAAAACAATAAGATGTGAATTTGTACGGAACGCATAATTGATAGAACACCTGATTGTTTGCACGTTTCTGATTCGATGAAAGACGCCTTCGTGTAATGCGTTGTATTGAAGCCAAATTTTTGACTCCGGTTTTTCAGATACCGCTTAAACTTCCAGTTACCGGTTTCCGTGAAAGTTCAGCTGCCTGGGGACTATAGAGCAAAACTATGCGGAAGTTCAAGCTTAAGAGAATCGATCAGAGAAACTAATGCTTTGTTCGAGGACTCAATGACACCGATTCTGCAGATTATTTATAAATTGGTTGAGTGACACCCGTCATTGATTGATTGCTTTTGCACAGACTTAAATGAAGCCAGACTTGCAATTCAGGGCAGCTATGACATAAGAAAATTGGTCTATAGTCTTGAAAACTTCGTTCGAACGAAGTATGGGCCTAGAAGAGATGCTCTTTCTCTTTTTCGGATTATTGTATCAAAGTGATTACGCACTATCATGAGAAAAGACGTAAAAAAAACTTCGCAATTTTTAGCATTCTTTCATTTCTTTTGATTTAAAGAATTAGGTAAATACAATCTTATCGCCAATTTGACCTTAGAATGTATAAAAATACAACAATTTTCATAGGAAGAAATAATTGTTGATGTCATAGAATAATTAAAAAACAAAAAAACGGCGGATAATTCACTAATTATAATTCATCTCCAATTTTGCCTACAAGAGAATATAGTTCGTCTAAGAATTCGTACTCCTCCACCAGGAGACCTTCCATCATTTCAAGTAGACCGTTTCCTATACGAAGATATTCGATCCATTGTGAAGTAGAAGGTGTCCAAACGTTTTCCTCAGTCCAATTCGGGTCTCTACATGCAAATAATCGAAAGGAAAATACATTATTGTTTTTTCAATTTCATAAAATTATAAGTTGAAAAAAAAATAATAAATAAATGAATAAAGGCTGTTACGTTCGCGTTGTCCAATTACAGTACCCTGGAAGGAACTGAACGTATAACCCCAATCCTGCTCATGACACGTCACTCAAAAAAATTTTCTCAAATGTGTTTGACGTCGTAAAAAAATATGCATGAAATTTAAGGAGAACATTGACCACTTTTATAATTGAATTTAAGAAAACCAAAAAAATCACCCGTTATAGATGAAATTTGTCCATAGATCCAACATTTGCTCGGATACCACCAAATCCAATCCTTCCGTGACGGGTTTGATTACTTCCGACCAATTAAATAAGCTGATCAACTCGTCTCCGTGAATAACACCTGTATAAAAAGTGAAAATTATCCTTCTGTATACATACATGTACATGGTCTTTAAGCTAATTGAACCTTCAACAAATCCCTTAATCCTGTTTATTCAGAAACTTCTCTAGTGAAGAAGTCGTGTTTCCTGGTCCAGAATCAGCTCCCTTTTCCCCTGGACCTCCACTTTTCCAATAATATATTATAAAACTCACCAGGAAATTTTTCTATAACCTTCGCTAAACCCAACAATCCCAAAATCATATCAGATTCACTCAATGACCCATCTTTCCGTTTATCTAGTATTGTGACCCTTGCTCAGTCACGGAGCTCAGAAGAAAATAATGACTCGATGCTCACCGAAATCTAAATCGGGGTCTGGATTACCATATGACTCGCTGAATGATTCCTCGTTTCTATGAGCATAATAGTAGACGTATTTTGGACCTCTGTACAACTGCAAATATCTTTTCAATACAGGTAAGAAGATTAAATCCAGCATCTACAGAACCAAAAGTAGTCTTTAATAAGGAAGCGCCTCCTGTTTATAAAATTAATTTTTGCTCAACTTTCTTACTTTTGCATAGCAGATCGGACAATTTTCGATATCTGCAGGCCCGAAGTAACGTTCTTTCAACCGGTGAGCAATTTCCTTAAATGCTGTCGTTTCTTCGTAATCATCCCTAAAAATTATCGCGGGAAATACCTTTTCAAAATTCGCCGCTAGTTCGTAAGGTGATTCAAGATTCCCATAATATGTGTCTGCAACAAGAGTGAATTAAACGCGCACTGATCTTTTTTCACATAAAGATTTTTCAAAATAATACAGTAATCTTACATATTGCATTCATGCCACCCTCATCCGAATTAATACCAATAATCCACGGTATATCTGAATTCCTCGATAATAACCTATCCATGGTATCCACTAGGAATGCTCCGGGATTTTTCTCATTCTCAATAACTAGTCCGAGGGGGAATTTCGGGTAAAAAGCGAAATTTTCTTTAGTCAACATTTCCGCGGGCAAATCTTTCAAGCAGGACACAATATCTGCTGGATCTCCTCTGCATCCGAGTCTTTCCGCGAGATGCAACGCGTGACGTCGAGCGACTCCGCCGCGCATAATGCGATCCGGTGGTACACTGTGAGAGATACACCGGTGGAACAAACCTGAAATTGGTTTTTGGTTTAAAATTTTCTTTCTCGACGCTCGTATTTCGGTTAATTCGGGATCCTACCTTTTGTAAGTGGTGATATAAGCGCGAACGCGGTCGTAGCACCTCCGCTGCTTCCTCCAGCTATAGTCACCTTATTTGGATCTCCGTTGAACGTGTGGATATGCTCTTGAATCCATCTTAAAACGGCCGCAAAATCTTTTAGGCCGTAATTACCTGGGAGATGTTCATCCTCGAGACTGAGAAAACCTGAAACAGATCGGCTTGGAAGATTAGAGGAGAAGTAGGTCTCTTCGTACGAAGACAGAGGCCGGTATGCCCATTAGAGCGTGTCCTTAACGAGAAGAAGAAAGGTATCCTGTACATTCATCGACTCTGTAATGTCTGTAGTGTTGAAAAGAAAGAGAGCGCTTTGGGTTAGGCTATTGTTCTTTCATGAAAAGATAACGTTTCTCTCTCAATAGAGTTCGAATGAAGAAATACCCATACCTTGGGCCCAAAACTGTTCTTATTCTCTCACCTCTCCTTTCCATTCATCACAGTCGAAATTTTCCCAAGTCTAGAATTACCAATCTCTAATTCGATGCATCGTACGAACTTGAAAACTACGATTACTTTTTTTGAACCCTCGTTTCTTGACATGAATCAAAGAATAGGTAGCTCCTTTGCTCTTTTTAATCATAAGAAATGTCCGTGACGAAGACGTCGGCTTCATTCTTTTTATTCAGTCTCACCTCATTTTATAGGCTACCCCTCCTCCCTTTGTCGGGTCGTTTCGGCCATTCTGATGATTCATCTATTCAAAAGTTCATCCTTTGTTCAAAAATCGTCATAACGTAACAACTCCGTGTTACTCTTTAAAACCATTTTCTTTACTAATTATACCCTGTCTTGAGCTGGTTGACTAAAATTAACTACGTACGCATGTGGAATAAAGTTTTTATCCAATTTAAGAGGGACAGAAAGTATAACTGTTTTCAAAAATTGACCATATCAGAAAAATTCATGCTTCGAAAAAAAAGAGAGACCATTATAAAATTTGTCGTGGTAACAGGGCATTCGCAAGCTTCGCGGACCAAAGGAAAAAAGTTTGTCTTATTTTTGTAATCCAGAAAAATTCTTATGATATCTGACCTATATAAATTCTTCCAACTTGGGTTGATGACGTAATCCTCAAGTCCTGTTCTTAAGTTCCTCCTCATTTAGGTATAAGTATAACTCGAGGGTCGAAAATATTCCAAGTTTCTGGGTATTTCTCCCGAAACGATGACGTCAGAAAAGTCGGACGTGTTGTTCGCGCTCGAGCTCGCGGGCGTTTCTTGATGAAACGGATATAGGTTCCTTTTTTGACATCAACAATGACAGCAGACAAAATTTTCTTTAAAGGTCATTTTTTTCCGAACCCTGTGGTCCGTAGGGCATTGTTGTAAGCCAAAAACTTTTTGCTACAGAAAGTAAGGGTGTATTCATTCATGAGTTTCATATGGGTGCCTCATGGGAAACGACTCCTGAAAACTTCTGAAATTATGTTTTCAATAACACAGGACGTCCTCAATGAAACTAATGCGGTTAACTAATAATGCTTCGAGAGAATTGTAAGTAGATAAGTACGATTCTAGGAAAATTTCCCTTTCATCAGCGTCTCCCCTAGAGGCAAGTACAACCCTCGTACATTAATTTTGATCGAAAATCGCATACTAAGAACATGAAGTTACGATACACTTACCCAGCACGCCAAGACGGTAGTTAAATGTAATCACAATAACATCTCTATCCATAAAGTAATGTGGTCCATATCGACTTGGTGAGCTGTTACCGAACATAAATCTGCCTCCATACACGAATACGAGTACAGGCAATGGTTCTGGGCTTATTAACTAAGGGAAAAATACAAGTGCTTGAATACAAATTCAATGTGAAAAGCTGAAGATAGGTTTTTAGAAATGGATCAAAATAAAATGCACAACAAAGGGTAAAATCATTCATCAAAAGAGAGAAAGTGAAAATAGGGTCGCAAACTTTAGTTCTCCGAGGTTGAGAATGGGTAATTGAGAAAGCTCTGATATTTCGAGTGAAGTATGAAGAAATTAGCGAGCTCACTTGAGGCGTGTACAGGTTCAAATATAGGCAATCTTCTTGACCGAACATATCAATTCCTCTTTCTATGGATAAACACGGCGACGTTGGAACCGTGCAGTTTCTTACTCCTTCCCACGGTTCGGGGGGTATAGGATCCTGGAACATCAGACCACGTTAGAATAGCACGACTCGATAACCTTCAATATTATAGCATACTTAGGTATACATCATTCTCTCACTTCAAATCGAAATTCGCCTATAGGTGCTTCGGCGTATGGGATACCATAGAATGCAAAAAACTGTCGTTCGGCTCGGCTTATTTCGATCCGTCCTTCAATTTCACCGAGGTTAGTATTCACAATTACTCGGTGCGCGCTGATTAAAGTAATTATTCCAAAAAGAAAACCAACTATTCGCATCACCATTTTTGCTATATTATATAAACTAACCCGAACGCGAATGAATCAGAACACTAATATTCATCTCCGATGTGTGGAAACGTATGATATAAAAGTGAATTTATCGAGAACTCGCGAAGACTGAGGCTGTTATTTTAAAATTACGCAAGTGTACATATTTATTCTACGGAATACTCCAAAGTTCAACTTGATAAGGCAGAAAGAGTGAAAAACAAGACTTTAATGTACCTACTAGTGCACGTGCAAACAATATAGAAAGAATATTGTACCTACGTACAAATCCCGACGTATCTGAATGGCTAGCATCGAGAATTATCTCGATAGAATGAGTCCACTGATAATATGAAAAATTATATAAAAACCTACGGAAAAATACTCAGTATTGTCAGCTTCCTCTTTTTTTATATTGATCAAATCGAGTCGAGCTGGCGGTTTGAAAACAAGAACTATTTTGATCATGATAACGACCAGCGGAAAATAAAAAGCGATTCAGGGATACTCGGAATTCAACTCAAAATTTTGCATTTAACTTTATATGTGTAAACGAAAAAAGTCGGAGAATTTTGCTTTTCCTTCGGAAAATTTTGGTACTCTCGAGTCTTTTTCGTTGAGGTATGGGCCAAGGATTTGTCGGTATAAATTTTGATAATCCATTATACGCTGTAAATTATTTAGGGCATTCAAATTATTATGTCTATAGACGTGCCATGTAGATTTTGTGACGGCGGGATTCTCGGTCTGATGAATGGTTTCAATTGGGCTAATTTTTTCGATGGGATTTGATTTTACCGGAGTGTGATTCATTCGTCCGTAATTTTGAGAGGAAGGTGTAAGTGAGATAATTTTTAGCGGCCAGAAGACGAGAGTTGATTCATGTTTTGTGGAAGTTTTGACGGCTAAATCGACTTTTTCATTACCTTGGACCCCCGTGTGGCTGGGGACCTAGATGAGAGTTATGTCATACTGAATGATTGACAGGGTTATGAAGAGAGAATGGAAGTGTGAGTATACATTGTTAATTACCGTTAAGGTAGATAAGGAGTGGCGATCATCGTGGGAAAGGGAGGGTTAGTATTGTTCCTAAGCATAAAAAGAAAGCTTGAACTTTGTGCATTAAAATTGATACGACCGATAAAAAAAGATTTTGAATGACCTGGCTTTCGATTTTTGGCATATCTGTAAAAGGACGGAAAAAGGGTAGTGTTGGGAAGAGAGTCAAGTATTTTTAAAAACGACGGCTTTCTTATCGATGTTAAACGAGGAACGCAGGGAACCTGATCTATGGATTGAAAAATAATACACGATAAGACCCGTATTAGGATGGTCCCTTCAAGTAACTAAACATGCAATGCTTTATACACGTACAATTGGCTTAGCCCTTCAATGAGCCTTATATACGAATAAGTCTCCCCCCTATCATATATAGCTCGAGAGTTGAAATTTCTCCAAGTTTTTGACCGGACGGCGCACGGCAAATTTTTAAAACCCCCCATAGAACAGTTCCTTATTAAAAGAGGAAGCAACGAATTGTGGGGTTGGTTGATTTTAACAGGCAACCTGTTTTATCGGGGAGGTTTTCGGATAAAATATCCGCCGTCCAGCCCGCCGGCACCCTCAACGTCGCTTAGAGGTCGACCTCCTATAACGTATATAGCTCGGAGGTCAACATTTTTTAAAGTCCTTCTCCTACCATATATATCTCCAAAGACCAAGCCTGTGACATCACAATATGACGACGTCATACATTTTTCAGATTCCACATGCCCCATAAAAGCGGTTCCCTGCCACCCCTTGTTCAACTCCGTAAAGAAACCTGTGAGTTTTGTTTTCTTTGTTAGCGGGGAACCCGCTATCCATTTTGTTAGGTGATTACATCCTCAGAAAACGTCCGCGTCCGCGAAGTTAGTAACCTAAGGTTAGGTTAGGTTACGGTTTCGAGCTATATATGATAGGAGGGGGACTTCGAAGAATTTCAAGTCTCGAGCTATATATAATAGGGGGAGGGGGGACTTGGAAGAATTTTGACTTTCGAGCTACCGTCCGCCGTCCGCCGTCCAACCAAAAACTTAGAAAAATTTTGATTTCGATTTGAATTATATGACAAGATTATCAACTCAGTTCCACACCACCTGAGAGGTCGAGTTAAGGAATATTTTTTTTTTTTTTTTTTGAGACATTCGCCGTGCCCTGTCCGGTAAAAAACTTGGGAAAACTTGCGGGTTCTTTAAATGAGAGATGGCAGGGACGTGGTTCTGACAAATTTAGATTGTGACGTCACATGGCTTACCTATGACGTTATCAAATTGTGACGGCACATGGCTGACCTATGACGTCATCAAATTGTGACATCATCGGCTCCGCCGTCCGAACTATAAATAAGAAGAGGGGGACTTGGAAAATTTTTGAGCTCCGAGCTTTGTCGGCAGGCCAGACAGCAGACGGTGGATAGCGGACATTTTTTTCGAACCCCCCATAAAACAAGTTCCCTGTTCAAATTTCCACTCTCGAGCCATATACAATAGGTGGTGGACTTGAAAAAATGTCGACCTCTGAGCTATATACAATAGGACATGAAAGAAGGGGAACTGATGACATCCGAAGCATAGCATATCTGGCTCATTCAAGGGGCTAAGCCAATTGGTGTACAAAGTATTGCATATCTAGTTACTTGAAGAGGCTCATATCATGTATTATTTTTCAATCCATAGAACAGGTTCGTTCAACATTGTTTAGGAAACCCTAGTTTTTTAGGTAATTGATGCAGTTTTTATATTATCTTAGGTGTAGGTAAGGCCCAAGGGGGTAATGTGGAAAATACAGTGATGAAGCAATTGAAGTGAATTTTTTTGTAAAGTGGTTGGGTGAGAAGGTAGAGCTAGGTGTTAAAAACATAGGATGATTTGGGGTGGAATCGACTGATTCGGCGGCTAGGCTTGGAGTAGGGCTGATACGAAAAGCACTCGTACAAATACAAATGATGGAATTTTGAACCGTATCTAGTGAGAGATGTGATGAGGGTGCGGGTCCATAGGTGATCCATAGTCTAGGATAGATTGGACTACGTTATCGTAGAGGGGAAATACAATGTTACACGGAATATGTATTTCAAGACGTTTAGAGTTCTGAGGTCTTTGGCTTCAAAGTCTTCAGTACAAGGATCCGAATTGAAAGCGGAGGCTGAGGACTTTTACTATTTCATTAACTGCGGTAAGAATGGATCGAGGAGGAAAGAAGAAAATGCGATTTTAGCTCATTTTTTGTCGAAAATCACGGAACAGGACCTGGAGGAAGATATTCGGAATCCGCAGTATGATGGCCAGTTTAGGACGCACAAAATGGAATTTTGCAGGATTCCGTATGCGCGAAGTTGATTATTTATTTGCACATAGATGCTCAGGTCATCGGCGTATAAAATATTACTAAAGATGTCATTTATCGTAATCATGAAAAGTGTTCCGCTGAGGGGTGACCCTTGTGGGACCCCATTGGGTTGAATGTGAACAGAAGAAAGTTTATTTGCTACTCTGATTTCAAAGGAACAGTTTTGTAGACAGTTTTCTGTAAAATGTGAGAACAAACCGCGGACACCATATTTGTGGAGGATGAGGAGGATGTGGCGTTGCCAGACTCCGAGGAAAGCGTTTTCTAAATCGAAAAAACTGAATATAGGTTTGATTTATTGGAGTTTGCTTGGCGAATAAGGTTATCAAGTTTTGCTAATGTCATGGTTGGAGCGGCCGGCCTTTTTTGTATCCATATTGTGAATTGTTTACAAAACTGATGAATTTTAAAAGGCCAGGCGATCGTTTGTTAAGGATTTTTTCTAAAAGTTTGGTGAGGGTACTTAATAAAGAGATTAGTCGTAGGAAAGAGGTAGGGTTGGGTCTTTGTTTGGTTCGAAAATGGGAATTACTGTTACTATTTTCCAAATAGCTGGTGAGTTGAAGATTCTAAGGAGGAAGGGGAAGTGACAGATCACCTAAGGGTGGAATTTTTGTTAAAACTTTGTAGGAATTTGATCACAGCCCAGTGCTCAGGACTTGGAGGATTGGTTTATGGTCATTCGAGGAGATGAAAGAATAATTTGTGGTTAGAATTTCTCTAATTTCAAGTGGTGTTTCTGATGAATATGATTTTGAACTATCACAGGTTGGAAAGAAAGATTTCGCTTGCCATCTGTTGACCTTCTTGTAAGGCGATGCTTGTATTTTATAGTATTAATAGAGTATGAGTTTTCCGACAAGTTAAAAATGAAAAACTATCGATATAAGAATCATCTATTGGAAAAGTTACAAAAGTTGGAAGGATTCGACGAGAATTTTTTGGGGACAAGTGAGAATTTTTGTCGGGCAGTATATTTTTCAGAGAGATACTTTTGAGCTCGTATTGATCATTTTACACTACGAATGTTATCATAAATATAATCTCCACGAGTTACTGATAATTTCTTCTCTCGTAGGAATGTTTGTTCAGATAGTCTATTATTAATCCGAACAAACAAGGTGTATTTCTTTATTTCTCGGTAGGTCGTTAGCCTCATCTTCGATCAATCTCGTGTTCAGAGTATTGCTTTCCAACAGTTCAATGCTCCTGCAAAGTTGAAACGAGCTAAAATAATACTCATGTTAATCTCTTCAAATACCAAGTCAAGATCGATGCACTTTATCTTAACAAACATTGAAACTTTCGCTCGAATGGACTGTCATGAATTCACACATTCTTGTACAAATATAACATTGGGTCGACCCCTTCAGTGCGCGAGTGGGTTTCATGATTTCCAAGGTCCATATTTGAGAATTTTATCCTTTATAGTTCGATTTGTTCGTTAATTCCTTTTGAAAAAAACAACAAAAAAAAACAAAAAAAAGCAAATTTTTTCAATTACTGATAATTAGCAGACCGTTTTTCTTTCAAGATTACGTGATGCGCCTTCAACGAGCAAGATAGGCGACACATATATTTGCTGTGCATTAGTGTTGCGGAGGCTCTGGCAACAAGATCGAAAATTGTGAAATGTAACACTTTTCAGGCCTATAGAAATCTTGGAATAATATGGACTGAGAAGGAGGTAACTGGTACGGTGAGGGGTCCGATTTTGGGATATCTAAAAAAATAACCTTAAATGTAAGCACATGAAAAAATCTTGTCCATAGTAGAGGTAGGTGACGATATATTGGCGTGATATTATTTGAGTTTTTTTCGCACCGGATGTGATTTCGTATGTGTGGGCTGCCACATTTCTCGCCTGGAAAAACCCACACGCGGTCAAAAGGCGATTCCGGTCTCATACCTCACACCACGAATCCGTATTGAAGTTGCAATACCCGAAGAAATGCTAGACAACGAACATGGTTGTTCGAATTCGCCTACGAAAACCAAATTTGAAGGTAACGAAAGTGCAGTTTAAATTTCCGGAAGCTTCGTGACAGCGCGTTGGAGCTTCGACGAGGGAAGTTTTCGGGAAAGTTTCAACGCGGTCGACTTCGATTCCATATCTTTTATTCGTTCGCTCCTACACAATCATCCGTCGGACGCTGATAACAAATTCACTTCACAACAGGAACCCGGTCTTAGTCGATCTATCGGGTCTAAAAATTTCGAAGCTGATTAGCACACGTTAGACCTGTACTGTAAAATACTTTGGTGATTTCAGGACAACACACCTTATGGGCTGGAGGAGATATATTCTTCCGTGATTAACGCCACTCTCACAAGATGGATGATTTCATTTGCTAATCGCTATTCTCTCGTTTTAATTGCACTGGATGTTAAGACGGCATTCTTATACGGTGAACATGATTGTCCTGTTTATAATTCAGTCCCAAAGGGGCTAAACGTAAACGGGGATGTGAAAGCTTTGAAATTGCAAAAGGCTTTATACGGGTTGAAAGTTTCGTCGAAAAAATGGTTTTTGAAACTCACAAGTGTCTTGTCTAGCCTAAAATTTACAAACTTCCTTCCTGATCAATGCGCATTCTACAGAAAGGATAGTAACGATATTTTCATTTTTGCTATAAATGTAGACGGTTGTCTTTTTGCCTGCTCTAATATTGAGATATGCCGAGGTATATTGAAGCAGCTCTCGGATATCTTCGACCTAAAGATAGGCACGTTTATTCATTGTTAGGAATTCAAAATTGCAGGAATATGAGGGACTTCGTGCTATTACAGGCGGTTTTCTTTTGTTGCCAGACACTCTAGATTGGACATTATGTTCCCCACAAACCATGTCTTTCGCTTTCAATCGGTGGCAACACACGAGATTTTTCGCTACGCTCTTCGCATATCCTATGGATATTCACTGATCTATAGATCCTGTGAGATCACACCTGTCATTGCTTTTGTTGACGCTTCTTTTGCCGATGCCAAGGACAACTGTTATGAGTCTACTGACGGTTTTTTGATTTTTTCTCACGGGGACTTGGTAGCGTGGAATACCCGTAAACAAAAACGTTCTTCCACTTCGACCGCAGAGGCGGAGTTCACGGCGATGAGTGATGCCATGAAAGGTATTAGCGGGGAACCCGCTATCCATTTTGTTAGGAGATTACATCCTCAGAAAACGTCCGCGTCCGCAGGTTAGGTTAGGTTACGGGACTTAGAAGAATTTCAAGTCTCGAGCTATATATAATAGGGGGGGGGGGGATTTGGAAGAATTTTGACTTTCGAACTACCGTCCGCCGTCCAACCGAAAACTTAGAAAAATTTTGAGACTCGAGCTATATATGATAGAAGGGGGACTTGGAAGAATTTCGACTCTCGAGCTATATATGATAGGAGGGAATGTAGAATGATAATTTCGATTTGAATTATATGACAAGATTATCAACTCAGTTCCACACCACCTGAGAGGTCGAGTTAAGGAATTGCGGGTTCCCCGCTGCCATTGCAACGTGTGCAATGGCTTCTAATTTTTATGTTTGTTAGGGAGCTGCATAAACAGATTGGGGAAGTAGTTCAACCTGCTATCATATTCGACGATAACTCCTCTGCTTTACGCATCGCTGAGGGGACAGAATCAACGTGTTCCAGATTTCTAATCACAAAGCAGTTCGCCATACGACAGGCGATCATTGATAATGAAATAAACGTCAGAAAAATAACCACGTCTAACCAACTAGCCGATATTATGACAAAAGCGTTAGATAGAGCCAAATTTGAGAATATTCGCAACTTTCTACTCGAGTGTGAGACCTCCCATGTAACTAGGTCGTCTTCATGAGTTTCATCTCCACCTAACCCATCAGCCTAAGTTCAAATTTATTTTTAAAAAAATTGAAATTGAAATTTAAAAAAATTGAAAAAATTGAATAGCATTCTCGTTTTTCCCCGGTGGACCTAACGTTTTCCACCTACTGGAGAAAATTTCGAATGAAAAGTAGAGGAAGATATGGATGACCTCTAAAGATATACATACGAGAAAATCAAATTATGGAATCGCAACATCAAATATTGAATGATTTCATGTAAGAAAGACATTCCTCTCGGGCACGGTAACTTCCGGAACAAGGCGTGTGAAATATTGTCAAATCCTTTCACGTACGCGTTGTTCCGTTACAAAGCCCTAGAGAGAACTGCACTCATTTCCCTCATTTTGTCCGTGGCGCAGTGCTCAAAAAATTCTTTAAAATTATATATGCTATTTTTTGACGTCACAAGGCTGTGGCTCAAATTTGGTCGATACACCTCTCGGAAGCACAAGGATAGTTTTTTTCCTGCTTCACCCGCACTTTGATGATCTTCAATTGAGAAAAAGAGACTTCAGATGAGCAATAAAAGTACATGCAATCGTGAAACAATCATAAAACGATCCTAAATATTATGACGGCTTCCATGCTGCTATTGCAAAAGATGTGATGGCTCTTGAAATTTCTCTTTCGCGGTTGAACTTTTTTTTTTTAACACGAAGTTTCACTATCGGAAATTGAGAACAGGCAGTCAACTTTCAAACTGGTTGATCATGAGAATAGAACGGAATTTCAGTAGTCTACCCAAGAGCGAGAAAAAAAGAATTCTACACATATTCTCATTTCTACGTGAAAATTAATATTTGTTTGAAAACGACTCTCTGCTGATGCGTAAAAAATCAGGATCGTATTTCATTGAATTGATAGGATTTTTTACGTTACGGTCGGACATATCGAGGAAGGGATGCTCCAGTAGTTATACAACTATTGTTTCTGCGGTCTTTGCAAAATTTATAGTGTTTACTCCTTGAAGTATCTCTCCCTCTTTCGTATTTCATGTTTCATAGCCTACGCTCAGGTCCCCTTCTTTTTTCTCCATATTTCCTAGGTAGGTCAAGTTTGATCCGAATGAGGGGCGTGCCCTCAGGTCAAGCTCAATCGGAGGTCTTGCCTTCCTCCTCTTACACATTATTTAGCCCTTCTTTTCCGCTAATGCTATCTCTAGATCCCTTCAAGTAATACGAGTATTTTCTTGATACTTGCCCATTTTATGACGTCATCAAAGTAAAGGCGACACCCTTGTCTCCTTCCTTTTCAACCGTATTTACTGCCCCTTCGCTAATGCTCTCTCTGCATCCCTTTGAGTAGTATAGAACATACTAATACTCGTCCAACGTATGACGTCATCAGTCTAATTCGTACGTAGCGTGACGTCAGCCGCTGTGGAGGCTGGACAACTCACAAGTCTCCCGAGATTAGTCTGATAGATATGCTAGTATGGTAGTGGTTAAATTCAATATCTTGTCTCAAAAGTCAACATTTTTGTAAGTCTTGCCGCGACGCACCCTCGCAATATCTAAAGTTCTAAAAGCCCTAAGTCGAAAACTAAGAATCTATAGGTGTACGCGGGATTGGGGGAAATTTCAGACTCGAAAATATTTCAACAAAATAAACAGTTGCACTTCTAGTTTATCGTTGCTAAGAGCCACGAATTCCATTAAAAAAAATATTTCTCTCCTCTGCCCAACTTTACCTTAATTTTGAGTTTTTTATGTTGAATATTATTCGAGGGCACGTCTAAGTATTAAAAAAATCAGTATAAAAGGCAATCGATGTCCTTATGGTCAACAGGTAAATATTATCAACAAGTCAATGACGTTGGGTATTTCGAGCCAAAAACCACCAACTAGATCCGATACTCGTGGTCAGATAGTTAGTCTATTTTCTTTCGAGCGTGGGCACGTCTTTCGCAAATTTATATTTTTTTAGAAATGTATGAATGCATAAGAGCTTCATCGTCGAATAAATTTAATGTTTATAGAAAAAAATTGTCTACTGGGTGCGCACCAAGTATAAGTTCACTATTAAAATTATGAATACGCGTTCAAATATCGGAGTGAAAATTAGGTATATCAGTTCGTATTCTTATATCTGATGATACAGTCGTATTTTCTTACTGTGAAACCGGTAATGTAAATGAATTGAATTAATAAAATTAGGTACTTTACATTTTTGTAAAAATTGGCGCTCATCCTTACAGTGAATCGCAAAAACTAACACCTCTCGATCTTTGAATCCTATCGCCATTATCGTAGATACTGAGTCTTGCTGCATTCGGTAAATGTAATCTCGATTTCGTAACTTTTTGGTAGTATCGATTTTTATATTTGTGGTTGGTCATTTAAATTTTCACAAAAGATGAGATAATTGTTATGTGTACGTGAATGTGCAGAGTGCAACATGACGGATAACGCGGAACTGATAAGTAAATTTAACTGGATCGAATATACCACTTTTGGCGCACTCCTTAGCGTGTCAGCTATAATTGGAATCTACTATGGCTGTATCAAAGGCAATCAAAATACCGTTGCTGAATATATGCTTGGAGGAAAGAAAATGAGTGTGTTTCCGATCGCCATGTCATTAGTTGCGAGGTAAAAATAACTTAATGCTAGATACTCATAAGGAGAGAATTATATCCAGTTTCCTCTCGGGCACAGCAACGGAACAGGTCGTGCGAAATATTGACCAACCCTTTCACGCACGCGTTGTTCCATTACAAAGCCCTGGAAAAAACTGGATTTATTTCCCTGATTTTGTCAGTAGCGCGGTACTCAAAAAATTCTTTAAAATTATATATGCTGTTTTTTGACGTCACAAAGACTGTGGCTCAAATTCGGTCGATACACCTCTCGGAAGCACAAGGGTCGTTTTTATCCTGCCTCACCCGCACTTTGATCTGAAACTTCATACGTCGTTTAGTTTTTCTTCCGGTCAAGCTCCATTCTAAGCCTCAAAGCGATAAATTCTAGTTTGACTTGACATTATCGATTATGAAGGTGTGGAAAAAGTAGATTCTACAAATGATATTCATAAGCATTTGTCCTATAAATATATATTCTAATCAGTCATCTGGAGTGAATTTAAATTCACTCTGTAGTGATAACTTTTTTTTTTTTAACAGTCGCGTAAAGTTTCTCAGTTTTCTTAAAATTGAAAACGTTTCCAGGCCAGTCTTACGCTCATAGATGTTCCGCACGTTTCGTGGTGTACCGCAACAAATGTTTGACGTCCTCGACCCTGCGCTAGTCTAGTTTTAACGATATTGCGCTCAGCGATGGCACGTGTTAAGACTACTTAGTCAAATTCAAAGGCTTCGGTGCCTTAAGAATGATTGATCAGTCCTCGTAGCGCATTCAGAATCTAATTAGAAAAGGTGAAATACATATTTATGGCGAAAGTAATATCTTCCACTAATTCAATACCTCTTCAACTCCTTTTTACATTTCTGTGTGGTTACAAACGAGTATTTCGGTGAAAAATGTTTTCAACGAACGGAAAATCTGAAATTGAAAGAAAAAAAAGTATTTGTTTCTTTTGTTTGAACACGGATTTGTAGAACTAAATCGACACATCAACAAAGAGTAGTCGGAACATATTTCACTAACTAAAATTTTAGTCTAACGAAGGTTAGAATGACCAACATCGAATTTTTTTCTCTTTATCAAAAAACCCATAAAAAGTGTCTGAAAAAATTAGAATCACACACAATTTTTCTTAAAATGCAATCACGAACATTTTGGAAATTCTTTAGCGCTTCATTCGAAAAGTTTCGCGTTCTTAATCACCTAAGCCGGTTATCGACCCCCATCTCTACAATTTTTCTCCAATCACGCCCTCGGTACTCACGGGGATTTTTGGTTACAGTATGAATGCAGAGTGAAGGGGCACGACGAGACTTAAGAAGGAAAGAAGTGAATCAGGAGGGACTCTTCACGTGCCTCGATTTTTTTTCGTGGTTTTTGTCATGTTATAAATAAGCAGATTTTAATTAGAGCTTTGTCTTGGAGAGCAAATCCGCATGGTTCCTATGGAATGAAAGTTTACGGAAATTCTTCTTTGTTGGTCAATTTTAGTTTCAAGGAGTAAATGAGGGAATTTGATGAGTGTAAAATAGTGTAATAAACGGCACGTAACTAAATAGAAATTTATTCGAAGACATTTTGATGACCCTCCTGACGTGGTTGAAACCGGTCGTGTTTATTTGTTCGACTTGAAATAATTACTTGTTATTTTCTTCGAATAAATTTATATTCAGCCACATACTTGTGCCGTTTATCACACTATTTTATACTATGGCACGTAATTTATAAGAATCCATTCAATTTGATGATAGTATTGAGATGCAAAAATGGTGGTCAAAGTGCCTTAGTACCTTTCTACCGTTCAAGAAGTTTGATAGCAATCATTGATTCAGTGCCTTCACTATCTTCGGCAAACCGATTTTGCTTCTTTCTGCTTGAGGTTTCGTTCAATACCTCCGGTCCGATGTTTATTATCGACAGTTTTATCGGATGCTTCCTAAACAAATTGGACCCTCATTCTTCTATCTCTTAATTATCCTGGGCTTATATCTACTGTTTTGCCATTCCTGCGAGATTGTTAGAAATTTTGCCGACCCATACACAGAGCTGTGAGCTAAGTCATACTTGATACCGTATTATTAATTTATAGATACACTGTTACTACAGATTAAACCCTGCACTGAACGGAATAATGCTAGAAATATTCCATAGACTTTTTTTTAGATCTTTTCGCTCTGGACTAGAGTGTCCCTCCTCAAATGAGCGCTCAACTCGTTTATCGGGACAATGTACTCCTTGCTTGAGATGTAGATATTTGAACCACTCAGTTCGTTGTTGAACTCTAATATCACTTTTGTCTACATTGTACTCTTAGAAATGTTCTCATCCGTTCTTCTGTTACACTTGACCTAACATGGAGACGAGGAGAAGGACGTGGGGAAGATGCAATCATTTATGAGAAGGGGAACTTGAAAAATTTTGGTGCTGTAATTCTTACAACCCGTCATTTTTGTTTATTCAAGTCCGGTTTTTTCTTCCAAGTCTTATAAAGGCAGAAAGTTTATCTGTCTGTCCTCTTATATCTCAAGGACCACCCGACCGATCGCTATCAAATTTTCAGGATTTATTTGTGTTATTCAAGAATTACTTTTAAGTCAGAAATGAAAATTTTTGCTCCCTCAAAAAAAGTTCTTAGCTATTGAAAATTGTGTTCTTGTGTACGCACCACTTGGTGCAAAGAGAGATGAAGAGCAAAAAGTACAGAACAGAGTGTCATTCATTGCCCAAAAATTTCAATTTCGGTTTTTGGCTTAAATTTACGACCTCTCAAAAATTACGTTTCCCACTTTTTAAAAACTTTAACTGGCTCTTGGCTCAATTCAGCTAATTTTCGGCTAATTAATGTTACAAAGAAATGAGTCTAGATTAAACAATCAGGAGAATTGGGGCTTTGTCATACTTGTGGAGATACAGTCTATTCTTCAGTTGAGGCTGATCTCTATTGGGTTATTGCACTACAGGCTTCTATGCTGAACGACTGTAAAGATATGCTGAAGCAGAAACAATCTTTCTGTGGATGTACCAAAACGTTAAATAAAAGTTTTTCTATATTTTGAGACAAATATAATTTTTATTTCTTTACATAAAAGTTGTTTCCAGAAAAAAATATTTCCTGTCTCTTCCCTCGTTGATTTTTTGGTAAAACCAGTCTAACCCAAAGAGTGGAACAGTCTTCGACTACATATAAAATGAACTGGCAGCGCTTCGTTAAACGGCATGACATGAAGGAAACACGTTTAGGCAATTAGACGTATTTCTTGGTTTCAACCAACTGCCACCAAATTATTACTGCCCTTTCCCCGCCGCTTATCGATCATTCTTCTTTGTGTAATATTTGCAACGCGTTGTGGGTAACTGCGACCACAATGTAGTTAAAGTAGCCGACTTCAGCTCTTTGAGTATGAATAGTAATGGAGGCAGAAATAGTGTGCTGCTCACGTAAACTCACATGTTGTAACTTTTGTTAAGGTTGAAAACGACTACAGAGAAGAGAGAAGAACTTGAATGTAGAACTCATACAAAATTTTTTGCGCTCTATCACGCCTACCACTGTTCAAGCTCTGAGTACTTGAAGGTATGGGATTTGGAGAAATGTAAGTATCTGAGTCTTCCATAAACATATTAAGAAGGAGAATTAGAAAAATTTTCCGCTCGGAACCCCGATAGATATAGGACTCGAACAATTTTCACAAGAGCTTGGGGATCACCTGCTCCGCTCGTTCGTCCCCCCCCCCCTTAGTCTAGTATAAGGCTAGTACACTATAATTAGGCCTATATAATGAAGGCTAAACCTACTATAGCAGCCTAGTCTAGGCCTAGTCAGTATAAGCCTAGCATGCTGTATATTAGACCTAGTATGATGAAGGCTAAAGGTCGAAATTTTTCTATGTAAAGCCTATTAAACTGTATACTAGGCCTAGTATAACGAATGCTAAAGGTCAATATTTTTTTCAAGTCTTAAAGTAGGACAAGGTCATTGATGACGCCATAAAGCGTCGTATCGCGTCGCGTGACGCAAATTTGAAACTGACCACCATCGCAAAGACATAAAGGTCGAAATTTCTCCAAGTCAAGTACAATTTATTGTATACCAGGCCTAGTGTAATGAAGGCTGAAGTCAAAATGTTTATGTCCCAAAAGTAGGTCAAGGCCATTGATGACGTCGTAAAGCGTCGCGTCGCATGACGCAGATGTCGGACTGACCCCCAGCCCAAAGACATATACATGTCAAAAGAGGTGCTCATTAACTTTTTTTTTTTGACATGTTCCATGTCTTTTCTCTCGCCGGACCCCGATTTTGAAACTCGCGAGAACACCCCCCTCCCCCCCCCGTCAAGAGAAATCTCTACCCCGTGGGTGATTCAGAAATTCGCGAGTACACCCCGCGTAATGATAATAAATAATTAAATAATTAAATAATTGAATAATTAAATAATTGAATAATTAAATAATTGAATAATTAAATAATTTAATAATTAAATAATTAAATAATTAAATAATTAAATAATTAAATAATTAAATAATTAAATAATTAAATAATTAAATAATTAATTACCGTGCGTCCGTGCAAGCGTGCGTCCGTGCACATCTCTACCCCGCGGGTGATTCAGAAATTCGCGAGTACACCCCGCGTAATAATAATAATTAATAATAAATAAATAAATAAATAAATAAATAAATAAATAATTAAATAAATAAATAAATAATTAAATAATTAAATAATTAATTACCGTGCGTCCGTGCAAGCGTGCATCTCTACCCCGTGAGTGATTCAGAAATTCGCGAGTACACCCCGCGTAATAATAATAATTAATAATTAAATAATTAAATAAATAAAGAAATAACTTTTTTTTTTTACAATTGATGAATTTGGCACATTTTTGGAATTTATCCCATTTTCGGCACTATTCGACAAAATAAAATTTCACTTTCAGACCCCCTACTCTTTAATTCATGCTATCCCTGGTTAGCATTTGAATACCATTCAAGGAAAATTATCGCAATTTTTTTTATCGACTTCTGTGAACCGAGAATCTGTTCTCCGGAAAAGTTATTTGGTATAAATACCCATCATTTGCCGTCCTTCCAAAAAACTGCGGTTTCGAGGGGGGTTCTGACCTACTTTTAGGGATTTGCAAAAATTTGAACAAAATAACGAAATTTTCCCTTAAAACAGGTTTCCTTTTCGCCTCAAGAGACTTCGTGCAGTAGCAGAGTATATAGGTTGTAAGTTTTTTTTTTTAAAGTAACAATTCTAAGATGCCTCATCAAAGAACGCTCTTCCCCTCCAGTGGTACACGAGTAATTTCGATGAAACCGCGTAGGAAAACTGAGTCGACGACGCCGACGAATGAAAAGTGGGACAAAGTCGGCAGAATTTTCATAATATAAGGAAAGAAGGCTCTGAAAACTTCCTAAGTTAAAAATAAAATGTACCCGAATTTTTCAACAGAGCACGTGCTACATCAGATTCGCAACATTATACGACCATTATTTCGACTAACTTACGTACACGACGTTTTTATAAATGAACGAGATTTTTCATACAAATTGAAAAATTATTTATTGCCTTTCCTCGCAGACATCGTATCGTCGAGATGGTAAAACAACTATTAATGAAGCTGAAGCGTAAACTATATAATGACCGACGGTATTTTGTTATACGAAAATGGTAACTTAAATAGCTCGATTGTATTCTGCGTTATATAGACTGAAATAAAATCTCTTTCTCGCGAGTGGGAAAATATCCCAGAAGAAATTAATGTACTGTGGAAGGAGGGTGGCAAAGGAAAAGCAGCGTGTACGCGCGTATAAATGTAATATAAAAATTAAATTTTGAAAGCAAAGTTCTCCAAACGAAAATATTATTTGACGTTAGGAGGTTACACGCTACGATATATTATATAAATTAAAGTTCGGTCTTAATAGTCATAGAAAGGTACTTTGAATAATCAAGGAGACGAAATCGTTTATTGTTCGCACACCATAATCACGTTCGTTTCCCCCGACTCGTAACAAAGAGCAGTTAAAAATGTATAAAATTTTTTCAAGGCCGTACACGCGAAACATATGTCGTTCATAGTTTATGAGATCTCTCGGAATATATACCTCGAATGACAGATTTTTCTTCCTTTATTTTCTCTCGAAAAACCACGTTTCGACAATTACGCCTAAGCGTATAATTTTCATCTTGTATATTTTTGTATTCCGTTTTCTCAAGTAGGTCCTTCTGGGCGTAAAATATACTTTTCTACTAATCCGCAAATGCCACGAGAACGTTTTCCTACTCCACTTAAGCAGTGTTATTAAATAATAACCGGAGCGTAGGCTTCACAAAGTTGTAACGCAACAATGCTCCAGAGAATTAAGAAAGAACTCACCTTCTAATGAAAAAGGGGGTTACTGTGCTCCACGGGTATAGTTTTATCGTTACGAAAACAAAAAAAAAAATTTGGTTTCGCTCCATTTGTGTGCAGCAACCAGCGTGTTTTCGCTGTTCCACTCGGAGAATCACGTCCGCACCTTCAAATTTCGGAATTACACTCTATTTCCTCAGTTTGCCGTTTTCAAATCGGCACGAGGCATACCACAATACGCTAATCTGAAGGTACTACGCTGTAAATGTTGCTCTTTCGCTCGTCGAATTCTGGATTTCAAAATTAATATGCTGTTTTCTGCCATCCTCTACGTCCAACTATTTTATAAATATTGTAATGAAAATGAGGTCCGTCTTTTCCAACGCTTTATAATGACCTGCTATCTAATAGGATCACATAAAACTATCTCTGTGATTAAGATGGACGGAAAGAGGGTGAGTCAAAATTGTAACAAAGGAAAGCAAGTATCTCAAAAGTC